>OZ018326.1:40504666-41770206 GCA_963969495.1 Ceratothoa steindachneri | reverse complement strand
TTAGATAAGAGTCATTAGACTCGTGTCATTAGATAAAGGATCATTCAGACAAAAGAATGGTTAGATGAAACTAACTCTGCACGAATGTGAAATAAACCAGTGCTTTAGATTGTATGAATATCACGAAAAAATAGAATCAATCTACACAACTTCGCCATCTGGACCAGTGCCATTAGATAAGAGTCATTAGAATCGTGTCATTAGATAAAGGATCATTCAGACAAAAGAATAGTTAGATGAAAGTAACTCTGGACGAATGTGAAATAAACCAGTGCTTTAGATTGTATGAATATCACGAAAAAATAGAATCAATCTACACAACTTCGCCATCTGGACCAGTGCCATTAGATAAGAGTCATTAGACTCGTGTCATTAGATAAAGGATCATTCAGACAAAAGAATGGTTAGATGAAACTAACTCTGGACAAATGTGAAATAAACTAGTGCTTTAGATTGTATGAATATCACGAAAAAATAGAATCAATCTAAAAAACTTCGCCATCTGGACCAGTTCCATTAGATAAGAGTCATTAGAATCGTGTCATTAGATAAAGGATCATTCAGACAAAAGAATGGTTAGATGAAAGTAACTCTGGACGAATGTGAAATAAACCAGTGCTTTAGATTGTATGAATATCACGAAAAAATAGAATCAATCTACACAACTTCGCCATCTGGACCAGTGCCATTAGATAAGAGTCATTAGACTCGTGTCATTAGATAAAGGATCATTCAGAAAAAAAGAATGGTTAGATGAAACTAACTCTGGACAAATGTGAAATAAACTAGTGCTTTAGATTGTATGAATATCACGAAAAAATAGAATCAATCTACAAAACTTCGCCATCTGGACCAGTTCCATTAGATAAGAGTCATTAGAATCGTGTCATTAGATAAAGGATCATTCAGACAAAAGAATGGTTAGATGAAAGTAACTCTGGACGAATGTGAAATAAACCAGTGCTTTAGATTGTATGAATATCACGAAAAAATAGAATCAATCTACTCAACTTCGCATTCTTGACCAGTGCCATTAGATAAGAGTCATTAGACTCGTGTCATTAGATAAAGGATCATTCAGACAAAAGAATGGTTAGATGAAAGTAACTCTGGACGAATGTGAAATAAACCAGTGCTTTAGATTGTATGAATATCACGAAAAAATAGAATCAATCTACACAACTTCGCCATCTGGACCAGTGCCATTAGATAAGAGTCATTAGACTCGTGTCATAAGATACAGGATCATTCAGACAAAAGAATGGTTAGATGAAAGTAACTCTGGACGAATGTGAAATAAACCAGTGCTTTAGATTGTATGAATATCACGAAAAAATAGAATCAATCTACACAACTTCGCCATCTGGACCAGTGCCATTAGATAAGAGTCATTAGAATCGTGTCATTAGATAAAGGATCATTCAGACAAAAGAATGGTTAGATGAAAGTAACTCTGGACGAATGTGAAATAAACCAGTGCTTTAGATTGTATGAATATCAAGAAAAAATAGAATCAATCTACACAACTTCGCCATCTGGACCAGTGCCATTAGATAAGAGTCATTAGACTCATGTCAATAGATAAAGGATCATTCAGACAAAAGAATGGTTAGATGAAAGTAACTTTGGACGAATGTAAAATAAACCAGTGCTTTAGATTGTATGAATATCACGAAAAAATAGAATCAATCTAAACAACTTCCCAATCTGGACCAGTGCCTTTAGATAAGAGTTATTAGAATCGTGTCATTAGATAAAGGATCATTCAGACAAAAGAATGGTTCGATGAAAGTAACTCTGGACGAATGTGAAATAAACCAGTGCTTTAGATTGTATGAATATCACGAAAAAATAGAATCAATCTACACAACTTCGCCATCTGGACCAGTGCCATTAGATAAGAGTCATTATACTCGTGTCATTAGATAAAGGATCATTCAGACAAAAGAATGGTTAGATGAAAGTAACTCTGGACGAATGTGAAATAAACCAGTGCTTTAGATTGTATGAATATCACGAAAAAATAGAATCAATCTACTCAACTTCGCCTTCTTGACCAGTGCCATTAGATAAGATTCATTAGACTCGTGTCATAAGATACAGGATCATTCAGACAAAAGAATGGTTAGATGAAACTAACTCTGGACGAATGTGAAATAAACCAGTGCTTTAGATTGTATGAATATCACGAAAAAATAGAATCAATCTACACAACTTCGCCATCTGGACCAGTGCCATTAGATAAGAGTCATTAGAATCGTGTCATTAGATAAAGGATCATTCAGACAAAAGAATAGTTAGATGAAAGTAACTTTGGACGAATGTGAAATAAACCAGTGCTTTAGATTGTATGAATATCACGAAAAAATAGAATCAATCTACACAACTTCGCCATCTGGACCAGTGCCATTAGATAAGAGTCATTAGACTCGTGTCATTAGATAAAGGATCATTCAGACAAAAGAATGGTTAGATGAAACTAACTCTGGACGAATGTGAAATAAACCAGTGCTTTAGATTGTATGAATATCACGAAAAAATAGAATCAATCTACACAACTTCCCCATCTGGACCAGTTCCATTAGATAAGAGTCATTAGAATCGTGTCATTAGATAAAGGATCATTCAGACAAAAGAATGGTAGATGAAAGTAACTCTGGACGAATGTGAAATAAACCAGTGCTTTAGATTGTATGAATATCACGAAAAAATAGAATCAATCTACACAACTTCGCCATCTGGACCAGTGCCATTACATAAGAGTCATTAGAATCGTGTCTTTAGATAAAGGATCATTCAGACAAAAGAATAGTTAGATGAAAGTAACTTTGGACGAATGTGAAATAAACCAGTGCTTTAGATTGTATGAATATCACGAAAAAATAGAATCAATCTACACAACTTCGCCATCTGGACCAGTGCCATTAGATAAGAGTCATTAGACTCGTGTCATTAGATAAAAGATCATTTAGACAAAAGAATGGTTAGATGAAACTAACTCTGGACGAATGTGAAATAAACCAGTGCTTTAGATTGTATGAATATCACGAAAAAATAGAATCAATCTACACAACTTCCCCATCTGGACCAGTTCCATTAGATAAGAGTCATTAGAATCGTGTCATTAGATAAAGGATCATTCAGACAAAAGAATGGTAGATGAAAGTAACTCTGGACGAATGTGAAATAAACCAGTGCTTTAGATTGTATGAATATCACGAAAAAATAGAATCAATCTACACAACTTCGCCATCTGGACCAGTGCCATTACATAAGAGTCATTAGAATCGTGTCATTAGATAAAGGATCATTCAGATAAAAGAATGGTTAGATGAAAGTAACTCTGGACGAATGTGAAATAAACCAGTGCTTTAGATTGTATGAATATCACGAAAAAATAAAATCAATCTACACAACTTTGCCATCTGGACCAGTGCCATTAGATAAGAGTCATTAGACTCGTGTCATTAGATAAAGGATCATTCAGACAAAAGAATGGTTAGATGAAACTAACTCTGCACGAATGTGAAATAAACCAGTGCTTTAGATTGTATGAATATCACGAAAAAATAGAATCAATCTACACAACTTCGCCATCTGGACCAGTGCCATTAGATAAGAGTCATTAGAATCATGTCATTAGATAAAGGATCATTCAGACAAAAGAATGGTTAGATGAAAGTAACTCTGGACGAATGTGAAATAAACCAGTGCTTTAGATTGTATGAATATCACGAAAAAATAGAATCAATCTACACAACTTCGCCATCTGGACCAGTGCCATTAGATAAGAGTCATTAGACTCGTGTCATTAGATAAAGGATCATTCAGACAAAAGAATGGTTAGATGAAACTAACTCTGGACAAATGTGAAATAAACTAGTGCTTTAGATTGTATGAATATCACGAAAAAATAGAATCAATCTACAAAACTTCGCCATCTGGACCAGTTCCATTAGATAAGAGTCATTAGAATCGTGTCATTAGATAAAGGATCATTCAGACAAAAGAATGGTTAGATGAAAGTAACTCTGGACGAATGTGAAATAAACCAGTGCTTTAGATTGTATGAATATCACGAAAAAATAGAATCAATCCACACAACTTCGCCATCTGGACCAGTGCCATTAGATAAGAGTCATTAGACTCGTGTCATTAGATAAAGGATCATTCAGACAAAAGAATGGTTAGATGAAACTAACTCTGGACAAATGTGAAATAAACTAGTGCTTTAGATTGTATGAATATCACGAAAAAATAGAATCAATCTACAAAACTTCGCCATCTGGACCAGTTCCATTAGATAAGAGTCATTAGAATCGTGTCATTAGATAAAGGATCATTCAGACAAAAGAATGGTTAGATGAAAGTAACTCTGGACGAATGTGAAATAAACCAGTGCTTTAGATTGTATGAATATCACGAAAAAATAGAATCAATCTACTCAACTTCGCATTCTTGACCAGTGCCATTAGATAAGAGTCATTAGACTCGTGTCATTAGATAAAGGATCATTCAGACAAAAGAATGGTTAGATGAAAGTAACTCTGGACGAATGTGAAATAAACCAGTGCTTTAGATTGTATGAATATCAAGAAAAAATAGAATCAATTACACAACTTCGCCATCTGGACCAGTGCCATTAGATAAGAGTCATTAGACTCGTGTCATAAGATACAGGATCATTCAGACAAAAGAATGGTTAGATGAAAGTAACTCTGGACGAATGTGAAATAAACCAGTGCTTTAGATTGTATGAATATCACGAAAAAATAGAATCAATCTACACAACTTCGCCATCTGGACCAGTGCCATTAGATAAGAGTCATTAGAATCGTTTCATTAGATAAAGGATCATTCAGACAAAAGAATGGTTAGATGAAAGTAACTCTGGACGAATGTGAAATAAACCAGTGCTTTAGATTGTATGAATATCAAGAAAAAATAGAATCAATCTACACAACTTCGCCATCTGGACCAGTGCCATTAGATAAGAGTCATTAGACTCATGTCAATAGATAAAGGATCATTCAGACAAAAGAATGGTTAGATGAAAGTAACTTTGGACGAATGTAAAATAAACCAGTGCTTTAGATTGTATGAATATCACGAAAAAATAGAATCAATCTACACAACTTCCCAATCTGGACCAGTGCCTTTAGATAAGAGTTATTAGAATCGTGTCATTAGATAAAGGATCATTCAGACAAAAGAATGGTTAGATGAAAGTAACTCTGGACGAATGTGAAATAAACCAGTGCTTTAGATTGTATGAATATCACGAAAAAATAGAATCAATCTACACAACTTCGCCATCTGGACCAGTGCCATTAGATAAGAGTCATTAGACTCATGTCATTAGATAAAGGATCATTCAGACAAAAGAATGGTTAGATGAAACTAACTCTGGACGAATGTGAAATAAACCAGTGCTTTAGATTGTATGAATATCACGAAAAAATAGAATCAATCTACACAACTTCGCCATCTGGACCAGTGCCATTAGATAAGAGTCATTAGAATCGTGTCATTAGATAAAGGAGCATTCAGACAAAAGAATGGTTAGATGAAAGTAACTCTGGACGAATGTGAAATAAACCAGTGCTTTAGATTGTATGAATATCAAGAAAAAATAGAATCAATCTACACAACTTTGCCATCTGGACCAGTGCCATTAGATAAGAGTCATTAGACTCATGTCAATAGATAAAGGATCATTCAGACAAAAGAATGGGTTGATGAAAGTAACTCTGGACGAATGTGAAATAAACCAGTGCTTTAGATTGTATGAATATCACGAAAAAATAGAATCAATCTACGCAACTTCGCCATCTGGACCAGTGCCATTAGATAAGAGTCATTAGACTCGTGTCATTAGATAAAGGATCATTCAGACAAAAGAATGGTTAGATGAAACTAACTCTGGACGAATGTGAAATAAACCAGTGCTTTAGATTGTATGAATATCACGAAAAAATAGAATCAATCTACACAACTTCGCCATCTGGACCAGTGCCATTAGATAAGAGTCATTAGAATCGTGTCATTAGATAAAGGATCATTCAGACAAAAGAATAGTTTGATGAAAGTAACTTTGGACGAATGTGAAATAAACCAGTGCTTTAGATTGTATGAATATCACGAAAAAATAGAATCAATCTACACAACTTCGCCATCTGGACCAGTGCCATTAGATAAGAGTCATTAGACTCGTGTCATTAGATAAAGGATCATTCAGACAAAAGAATGGTTAGATGAAACTAACTCTGGACGAATGTGAAATAAACCAGTGCTTTAGATTGTATGAATATCACGAAAAAATAGAATCAATCTACACAACTTCCCCATCTGGACCAGTTCCATTAGATAAGAGTCATTAGAATCGTGTCATTAGATAAAGGATCATTCAGACAAAAGAATGGTAGATGAAAGTAACTCTGGACGAATGTGAAATAAACCAGTGCTTTAGATTGTATGAATATCACGAAAAAATAGAATCAATCTACACAACTTCGCCATCTGGACCAGTGCCATTACATAAGAGTCATTAGAATCGTGTCATTAGATAAAGGATCATTCAGATAAAAGAATGGTTAGATGAAAGTAACTCTGGACGAATGTGAAATAAACCAGTGCTTTAGATTGTATGAATATCACGAAAAAATAAAATCAATCTACACAACTTCGCCATCTGGACCAGTGCCATTAGATAAGAGTCATTAGACTCGTGTCATTAGATAAAGGATCATTCAGACAAAAGAATGGTTAGATGAAACTAACTCTGCACGAATGTGAAATGAACCAGTGCTTTAGATTGTATGAATATCACGAAAAAATAGAATCAATCTACACAACTTCGCCATCTGGACCAGTGCCATTAGATAAGAGTCATTAGAATCGTGTCATTAGATAAAGGATCATTCAGACAAAAGAATGGTTAGATAAAAGTAACTCTGGACGAATGTGAAATAAACCAGTGCTTTAGATTGTTCATATCACGAAAAAATAGAATCAATCTACACAACTTCGCCATCTGGACCAGTGCCATTAGATAAGAGTCATTAGACTCGTGTCATTAGATAAAGGATCATTCAGACAAAAGAATGGTTAGATGAAACTAACTCTGGACAAATGTGAAATAAACTAGTGCTTTAGATTGTATGAATATCACGAAAAAATAGAATCAATCTAAAAAACTTCGCCATCTGGACCAGTTCCATTAGATAAGAGTCATTAGAATCGTGTCATTAGATAAAGGATCATTCAGACAAAAGAATGGTTAGATGAAAGTAACTCTGGACGAATGTGAAATAAACCAGTGCTTTAGATTGTATGAATATCACGAAAAAATAGAATCAATCTACACAACTTCGCCATCTGGACCAGTGCCATTAGATAAGAGTCATTAGAATCGTTTCATTAGATAAAGGATCATTCAGACAAAAGAATGGTTAGATGAAAGTAACTCTGGACGAATGTGAAATAAACCAGTGCTTTAGATTGTATGAATATCAAGAAAAAATAGAATCAATCTACTCAACTTCGCATTCTTGACCAGTGCCATTAGATAAGAGTCATTAGACTCGTGTCATTAGATAAAGGATCATTCAGACAAAAGAATGGTTAGATGAAAGTAACTCTGGACGAATGTGAAATAAACCAGTGCTTTAGATTGTATGAATATCAAGAAAAAATAGAATCAATCTACACAACTTCGCCATCTGGACCAGTGCCATTAGATAAGAGTCATTAGACTCGTGTCATAAGATACAGGATCATTCAGACAAAAGAATGGTTAGATGAAAGTAACTCTGGACGAATGTGAAATAAACCAGTGCTTTAGATTGTATGAATATCACGAAAAAATAGAATCAATCTACACAACTTCGCCATCTGGACCAGTGCCATTAGATAAGAGTCATTAGAATCGTTTCATTAGATAAAGGATCATTCAGACAAAAGAATGGTTAGATGAAAGTAACTCTGGACGAATGTGAAATAAACCAGTGCTTTAGATTGTATGAATATCAAGAAAAAATAGAATCAATCTACACAACTTCGCCATCTGGACCAGTGCCATTAGATAAGAGTCATTAGACTCATGTCAATAGATAAAGGATCATTCAGACAAAAGAATGGTTAGATGAAAGTAACTTTGGACGAATGTGAAATAAACCAGTGCTTTAGATTGTATGAATATCACGAAAAAATAGAGTCAATCTACACAACTTCCCAATCTGGACCAGTGCCTTTAGATAAGAGTTATTAGAATCGTGTCATTAGATAAAGGATCATTCAGACAAAAGAATGGTTAGATGAAAGTAACTCTGGACGAATGTGAAATAAACCAGTGCTTTAGATTGTATGAATATCACGAAAAAATAGAATCAATCTACACAACTTCGCCATCTGGACCAGTGCCATTAGATAAGAGTCATTATACTCGTGTCATTAGATAAAGGATCATTCAGACAAAAGAATGGTTAGATGAAACTAACTCTGGACGAATGTGAAATAAACCAGTGCTTTAGATTGTATGAATATCACGAAAAAATAGAATCAATCTACACAACTTCGCAATCTGGACCAGTGCCATTAGATAAGAGTCATTAGAATCGTGTCATTAGATAAAGGATCATTCAGACAAAAGAATGGTTAGATGAAAGTAACTCTGGACGAATGTGAAATATACCAGTGCTTTAGATTGTATGAATATCACGAAAAAATAGAATCAATCTACACAACTTCGCCATCTGGACCAGTGCCATTAGATAAGAGTCATTAGAATCGTGTCATTAGATAAAGGATCATTCAGACAAAAGAATGGTTAGATGAAAGTAACTCTGGACGAATGTGAAATAAACCAGTGCTTTAGATTGTATGAATATCAGGAAAAAATAGAATCAATCTACACAACTTCGCCATCTGGACCAGGGCCATTAGATAAGAGTCATTAGACTCGTGTCATTAGATAAAGGATCATTCAGACAAAAGAATGGTTAGATGAAACTAACTCTGGACAAATGTGAAATAAACTAGTGCTTTAGATTGTATGAATATCACGAAAAAATTGAATCAATCTACAAAACTTCGCCATCTGGACCAGTTTCATTAGATAAGAGTCATTAGAATCGTGTCATTAGATAAAGGATCATTCAGACAAAAGAATGGTTAGATGAAAGTAACTCTGGACGAATGAGAAATAAACCAGTGCTTTAGATTGTATGAATATCACGAAAAAATAGAATCAATCTACACAACTTCGCCATCTGGACCAGTGCCATTAGATAAGAGTCATTAGACTCATGTCATTAGATAAAGGATCATTCAGACAAAAGAATGGTTAGATGAAAGTAACTATGGACAAATGTGAAATAAACTAGTGCTTTAGATTGTATGAATATCACGAAAAAATAAAATCAATCTACAAAACTTCGCCATCTGGACCAGTTCCATTAGATAAGAGTCATTAGAATCGTGTCATTAGATAAAGGATCATTCAGACAAAAGAATGGTTAGATGAAAGTAACTCTGGACGAATGTGAAATAAACCAGTGCTTTAGATTGTATGAATATCACGAAAAAATAGAATCAATCTACTCAACTTCGCCTTCTTGACCAGTGCCATTAGATAAGAGTCATTAGACTCGTCTCATTAGATAAAGGATCATTCAGACAAAAGAATGGTTAGATGAAAGTAACTCTGGACGAATGTGAAATAAACCAGTGCTTTAGATTGTATGAATATCACGAAAAAATAGAATCAATCTACACAACTTCGCCATCTGGACCAGTGCCATTGGATAAGAGTCATTAGACTCGTGTCATAAGATACAGGATCATTCAGACAAAAGAATGGTTAGATGAAAGTAACTCTGGACGAATGTGAAATAAACCAGTGCTTTAGATTGTATGAATATCACGAAAAAATAGAATCAATCTACACAACTTCGCCATCTGGACCAGTGCCATTAGATAAGAGTCATTAGAATCGTGTCATTAGATAAAGGAGCATTCAGACAAAAGAATGGTTAGATGAAAGTAACTCTGGACGAATGTGAAATAAACCAGTGCTTTAGATTGTATGAATATCAAGAAAAAATAGAATCAATCTACACAACTTTGCCATCTGGACCAGTGCCATTAGATAAGAGTCATTAGACTCATGTCAATAGATAAAGGATCATTCAGACAAAAGAATGGGTTGATGAAAGTAACTCTAGACGAATGTGAAATAAACCAGTGCTTTAGATTGTATGAATATCACGAAAAAATAGAATCAATCTACGCAACTTCGCCATCTGGACCAGTGCCATTAGATAAGAGTCATTAGACTCGTGTCATTAGATAAAGGATCATTCAGACAAAAGAATGGTTAGATGAAACTAACTCTGGACGAATGTGAAATAAACCAGTGCTTTAGATTGTATGAATATCACGAAAAAATAGAATCAATCTACACAACTTCGCCATCTGGACCAGTGCCATTAGATAAGAGTCATTAGAATCGTGTCATTAGATAAAGGATCATTCAGACAAAAGAATAGTTTGATGAAAGTAACTTTGGACGAATGTGAAATAAACCAGTGCTTTAGATTGTATGAATATCACGAAAAAATAGAATCAATCTACACAACTTCGCCATCTGGACCAGTGACATTAGATAAGAGTCATTAGACTCGTGTCATTAGATAAAGGATCATTCAGACAAAAGAATGGTTAGATGAAACTAACTCTGGACGAATGTGAAATAAACCAGTGCTTTAGATTGTATGAATATCACGAAAAAATAGAATCAATCTACACAACTTCCCCATCTGGACCAGTTCCATTAGATAAGAGTCATTAGAATCGTGTCATTAGATAAAGGATCATTCAGACAAAAGAATGGTAGATGAAAGTAACTCTGGACGAATGTGAAATAAACCAGTGCTTTAGATTGTATGAATATCACGAAAAAATAGAATCAATCTACACAACTTCGCCATCTGGACCAGTGCCATTACATAAGAGTCATTAGAATCGTGTCATTAGATAAAGGATCATTCAGATAAAAGAATGGTTAGATGAAAGTAACTCTGGACGAATGTGAAATAAACCAGTGCTTTAGATTGTATGAATATCACGAAAAAATAAAATCAATCTACACAACTTCGCCATCTGGACCAGTGCCATTAGATAAGAGTCATTAGACTCGTGTCATTAAATAAAGGATCATTCAGACAAAAGAATGGTTAGATGAAACTAACTCTGCACGAATGTGAAATGAACCAGTGCTTTAGATTGTATGAATATCACGAAAAAATAGAATCAATCTACACAACTTCGCCATCTGGACCAGTGCCATTAGATAAGAGTCATTAGAATCGTGTCATTAGATAAAGGAACATTCAGACAAAAGAATGGTTAGATGAAAGTAACTCTGGACGAATGTGAAATAAACCAGTGCTTTAGATTGTTCATATCACGAAAAAATAGAATCAATCTACACAACTTCGCCATCTGGACCAGTGCCATTAGATAAGAGTCATTAGACTCGTGTCATTAGATAAAGGATCATTCAGACAAAAGAATGGTTAGATGAAACTAACTCTGGACAAATGTGAAATAAACTAGTGCTTTAGATTGTATGAATATCACGAAAAAATAGAATCAATCTAAAAAACTTCGCCATCTGGACCAGTTCCATTAGATAAGAGTCATTAGAATCGTGTCATTAGATAAAGGATCATTCAGACAAAAGAATGGTTAGATGAAAGTAACTCTGGACGAATGTGAAATAAACCAGTGCTTTAGATTGTATGAATATCACGAAAAAATAGAATCAATCTACACAACTTCGCCATCTGGACCAGTGCCATTAGATAAGAGTCATTAGACTCGTGTCATTAGATAAAGGATCATTCAGACAAAAGAATGGTTAGATGAAACTAACTCTGGACAAATGTGAAATAAACTAGTGCTTTAGATTGTATGAATATCACGAAAAAATAGAATCAATCTAAAAAACTTCGCCATCTGGACCAGTTCCATTAGATAAGAGTCATTAGAATCGTGTCATTAGATAAAGGATCATTCAGACAAAATAATGGTTAGATGAAAGTAACTCTGGACGAATGTGAAATAAACCAGTGCTTTAGATTGTATGAATATCACGAAAAAATAGAATCAATCTACTCAACTTCGCATTCTTGACCAGTGCCATTAGATAAGAGTCATTAGACTCGTGTCATTAGATAAAGGATCATTCAGACAAAAGAATGGTAGATGAAAGTAACTCTGGACGAATGTGAAATAAACCAGTGCTTTAGATTGTATGAATATCACGAAAAAATAGAATCAATCTACACAACTTCGCCATCTGAACCAGTGCCTTACATAAGAGTCATTAGAATCGTGTCATTAGATAAAGGATCATTCAGATAAAAGAATGGTTAGATGAAAGTAACTCTGGACGAATGTGAAATAAACCAGTGCTTTAGATTGTATGAATATCACGAAAAAATAAAATCAATCTACACAACTTCGCCATCTGGACCAGTGCCATTAGATAAGAGTCATTAGACTCGTGTCATTAGATAAAGGATCATTCAGACAAAAGAATGGTTAGATGAAACTAACTCTGCACGAATGTGAAATAAACCAGTGCTTTAGATTGTATGAATATCACGAAAAAATAGAATCAATCTACACAACTTCGCCATCTGGACCAGTGCCATTAGATAAGAGTCATTAGAATCGTGTCATTAGATAAAGGATCATTCAGACAAAAGAATGGTTAGATGAAAGTAACTCTGGACGAATGTGAAATAAACCAGTGCTTTAGATTGTTCATATCACGAAAAAATAGAATCAATCTACACAACTTCGCCATCTGGACCAGTGCCATTAGATAAGAGTCATTAGACTCGTGTCATTAGATAAAGGATCATTCAGACAAAAGAATGGTTAGATGAAACTAACTCTGGACAAATGTGAAATAAACCAGTGCTTTAGATTGTATGAATATCACGAAAAAATAGAATCAATCTACAAAACTTCGCCATCTCGACCAGTTCCATTAGATAAGAGTCATTAGAATCGTGTCATTAGATAAAGGATCATTCAGACAAAAGAATGGTTAGATGAAAGTAAATCTGGACGAATGTGAAATAAACCAGAGCTTTAGATTGTATGAATATCACGAAAAAATAGAATCAATCTACACAACTTCGCCATCTGGACCAGTGCCATTAGATAAGAGTCATTAGACTCGTGTCATTAGATAAAGGATCATTCAGACAAAAGAATGGTTAGATGAAACTAACTCTGGACAAATGTGAAATAAACTAGTGCTTTAGATTGTATGAATATCACGAAAAAATAGAATCAATCTACAAAACTTCGCCATCTGGACCAGTTCCATTAGATAAGAGTCATTAGAATCGTGTCATTAGATAAAGGATCATTCAGACAAAAGAATGGTTAGATGAAAGTAACTCTGGACGAATGTGAAATAAACCAGTGCTTTAGATTGTATGAATATCACGAAAAAATAGAATCAATCTACTCAACTTCGCATTCTTGACCAGTGCCATTAGATAAGAGTCATTAGACTCGTGTCATTAGATAAAGGATCATTCAGACAAAAGAATGGTTAGATGAAAATAACTCTGGACGAATGTGAAATAAACCAGTGCTTTAGATTGTATGAATATCACGAAAAAATAGAATCAATCTACACAACTTCGCCATCTGGACCAGTGCCATTAGATAAGAGTCATTAGACTCGTGTCATAAGATACAGGATCATTCAGACAAAAGAATGGTTAGATGAAAGTAACTCTGGACGAATGTGAAATAAACCAGTGCTTTAGATTGTATGAATATCACGAAAAAATAGAATCAATCTACACAACTTCGCCATCTGGACCAGTGCCATTAGATAAGAGTCATTAGAATCGTGTCATTAGATAAAGGATCATTCAGACAAAAGAATGGTTAGATGAAAGTAACTCTGGACGAATGTGAAATAAACCAGTGCTTTAGATTGTATAAATATCAAGAAAAAATAGAATCAATCTACACAACTTCGCCATCTGGACCAGTGCCTTTAGATAAGAGTCATTAGACTCATGTCATTAGATTAAGGATCATTCAGACAAAAGAATGGTTAGATGAAAGTAACTTTGGACGAATGTGAAATAAACCAGTGCTTTAGATTGTATGAATATCACGAAAAAATAGAATCAATCTACACAACTTCGCCATCTGGACCAGTGCCATTAGATAAGAGTCATTAGACTCGTGTCATTAGATAAAGGATCATTCAGACAAAAGAATGGTTAGATGAAACTAACTCTGGACAAATGTGAAATAAACTAGTGCTTTAGATTGTATGAATATCACGAAAAAATAGAATCAATCTACAAAACTTCGCCATCTGGACCAGTTCCATTAGATAAGAGTCATTAGAATCGTGTCATTAGATAAAGGATCATTCAGACAAAAGAATGGTTAGATGAAAGTAACTCTGGACGAATGTGAAATAAACCAGTGCTTTAGATTGTATGAATATCACGAAAAAATAGAATCAATCTACACAACTTCGCCATCTGGACCAGTGCCATTAGATAAGAGTCATTAGACTCGTGTCATTAGATAAAGGATCATTCAGACAAAAGAATGGTTAGATGAAACTAACTCTGGACAAATGTGAAATAAACTAGTGCTTTAGATTGTATGAATATCACGAAAAAATAGAATCAATCTACAAAACTTCGCCATCTGGACCAGTTCCATTAGATAAGAGTCATTAGAATCGTGTCATTAGATAAAGGATCGTTCAGACAAAAGAATGGTTAGATGAAAGTAACTCTGGACGAATGTGAAATAAACCAGTGCTTTAGATTGTATGAATATCACGAAAAAATAGAATCAATCTACTCAACTTCGCCTTCTTGACCAGTGCCATTAGATAAGTGTCATTAGACTCGTGTCATTAGATAAAGGATCATTCAGACAAAAGAATTGTTAGATGAAAGTAACTCTGGACGAATGTGAAATAAACCAGTTCTTTAGATTGTATGAATATCACGAAAAAATAGAATCAACTTACACAACTTCGCCATCTGGACCAGTGCCATTAGATAAGAGTCATTAGACTCGTGTCATAAGATACAGGATCATTCAGACAAAAGAATGGTTAGATGAAAGTAACTCTGGACGAATGTGAAATAAACCAGTGCTTTAGATTGTATGAATATCAAGAAAAAATAGAATCAATCTACACAACTTCGCCATCTGGACCAGTGCCATTAGATAAGAGTCATTAGAATCGTGTCATTAGATAAAGGATCATTCAGACAAAAGAATGGTTAGATGAAAGTAACTCTGGACGAATGTGAAATAAACCAGTGCTTTAGATTGTATGAATATCAAGAAAAAATAGAATCAATCTACACAACTTCGCCATCTGGACCAGTGCCATTAGATAAGAGTCATTAGACTCATGTCATTAGATAAAGGATCATTCAGACAAAAGAATTGTTAGATGAAAGTAACTTTGGACGAATGTAAAATAAACCAGTGCTTTAGATTGTATGAATATCACGAAAAAATAGAATCAATCTACACAATTTCCCAATCTGGACCAGTGCCATTAGATAAGAGTTATTAGAATCGTGTCATTAGATAAAGGATCATTCAGACAAAAGAATGGTTAGATGAAACTAACTCTGGACGAATGTGAAATAAACCAGTGCTTTAGATTGTATGAATATCACGAAAAAAAAGAATCAATCTACACAACTTCGCCATCTGGACCAGTGCCATTAGATAAGAGTCATTAGAATCGTGTCATTAGATAAAGGATCATTCAGACAAAAGAATGGTTAGATGAAAGTAACTCTGGACGAATGTGAAATAAACCAGTGCTTTAGATTGTATGAATATCACGAAAAAATAGAATCAATCTACACAACTTCGCCATCTGGACCAGTGCCATTAGATAAGAGTCATTAGAATCGTGTCATTAGATAAAGGATCATTCAGACAAAAGAATGGTTAGATGAAAGTAACTCTGGACGAATGTGAAATAAACCAGTGCTTTAGATTGTATGAATATCAAGAAAAAATAGAATCAATCTACACAACTTCGCCATCTGGACCAGTGCCATTAGATAAGAGTCATTATACTCGTGTCATTAGATAAAGGATCATTCAGACAAAAGAATGGTTAGATGAAACTAACTCTGGACGAATGTGAAATAAACCAGTGCTTTAGATTGTATGAATATCACGAAAAAATAGAATCAATCTACACAACTTCGCCATCTGCACCAGTACCATTAGATAAGAGTCATTAGAATCGTGTCATTAGATAAAGGATCATTCAGACAAAAGAATGGTTAGATGAAAGTAACTCTGGACGAATGTGAAATATACCAGTGCTTTAGATTGTATGAATATCACGAAAAAATAGAATCAATCTACACAACTTCGCCATCTGGACCAGTGCCATTAGATAAGAGTTATTAGAATCGTGTCATTAGATAAAGGATCATTCAGACAAAAGAATGGTTAGATGAAAGTAACTCTGGACGAATGTGAAATAAACCAGTGCTTTAGATTGTATGAATATCACGAAAAAATAGAATCAATCTACACAACTTCGCCAATCTGGACCAGTGCCATTACATAAGAGTCATTAGACTCGTGTCATTAGATAAAGGATCATTCAGACAAAAGAATGGTTAGATGAAAGTAACTCTGGACAAATGTGAAATAAACCAGTGCTTTAGATTGTATGAATATCACGAAAAAATAGAATCAATCTACACAACTTCGCCATCTGGAACAGTGCCATTAGATAAGAGTCATTAGAATCGTGTCATTAGATAAAGGATCATTCAGAAAAAAGAATGGTTAGATGAAAGTAACTCTGGACGAATGTGAAATAAACCAGTGCTTTAGATTGTATGAATATCACGAAAAAATAGAATCAATTTACACAACTTCGCCATCTGGACCAGTGCCATTAGATAAGAGTCATTAGACTCGTGTCATTAGATAAAGGATCATTCAGACAAAAGAATGGTTAGATGAAACTAACTCTGCACGAATGTGAAATAAACCAGTGCTTTAGATTGTATGAATATCACGAAAAAATAGATTCAATCTACACAACTTCGCTATCTGGACCAGTGCCATTAGATAAGAGTCATTAGACTCGTGTCATAAGATACAGGATCATTCAGACAAAAGAATGGTTAGATGAAAGTAACTCTGGACGAATGTGAAATAAACCAGTGCTTTAGATTGTATGAATATCAAGAAAAAATAGAATCAATCTACACAACTTCGCCATCTGGACCAGTGCCATTAGATAAGAGTCATTAGACTCGTGTCATTAGATAAAGGATCATTCAGACAAAAGAATGGTTAGATGAAACTAACTCTGGACAAATGTGAAATAAACTAGTGCTTTAGATTGTATGAATATCACGAAAAAATAGAATCAATCTACAAAACTTCGCCATCTGGACCAGTTCCATTAGATAAGAGTCATTAGAATCGTGTCATTAGATAAAGGATCATTCAGACAAAAGAATGGTTAGATGAAAGTAACTCTGGACGAATGTGAAATAAACCAGTGCTTTAGATTGTATGAATATCACGAAAAAATAGAATCAATCTACTCAACTTCGCCTTCTTGACCAGTGCCATTAGATAAGTGTCATTAGACTCGTGTCATTAGATAAAGGATCATTCAGACAAAAGAATTGTTAGATGAAAGTAACTCTGGACGAATGTGAAATAAACCAGTTCTTTAGATTGTATGAATATCACGAAAAAATAGAATCAATCTACACAACTTCGCCATCTGGACCAGTGCCATTAGATAAGAGTCATTAGACTCGTGTCATAAGATACAGGATCATTCAGACAAAAGAATGGTTAGATGAAAGTAACTCTGGACGAATGTGAAATAAACCAGTGCTTTAGATTGTATGAATATCAAGAAAAAATAGAATCAATCTACACAACTTCGCCATCTGGACCAGTGCCATTAGATAAGAGTCATTAGAATCGTGTCATTAGATAAAGGATCATTCAGACAAAAGAATGGTTAGATGAAAGTAACTCTGGACGAATGTGAAATAAACCAGTGCTTTAGATTGTATGAATATCAAGAAAAAATAGAATCAATCTACACAACTTCGCCATGTGGACCAGTGCCATTAGATAAGAGTCATTAGACTCATGTCATTAGATAAAGGATCATTCAGACAAAAGAATTGTTAGATGAAAGTAACTTTGGACGAATGTAAAATAAACCAGTGCTTTAGATTGTATGAATATCACGAAAAAATAGAATCAATCTACACAATTTCCCAATCTGGACCAGTGCCATTAGATAAGAGTTATTAGAATCGTGTCATTAGATAAAGGATCATTCAGACAAAAGAATGGTTAGATGAAACTAACTCTGGACGAATGTGAAATAAACCAGTGCTTTAGATTGTATGAATATCACGAAAAAATAGAATCAATCTACACAACTTCGCCATCTGGACCAGTGCCATTAGATAAGAGTCATTAGAATCGTGTCATTAGATAAAGGATCATTCAGACAAAAGAATGGTTAGATGAAAGTAACTCTGGACGAATGTGAAATAAACCAGTGCTTTAGATTGTATGAATATCACGAAAAAATAGAATCAATCTACACAACTTCGCCATCTGGACCAGTGCCATTAGATAAGAGTCATTAGAATCGTGTCATTAGATAAAGGATCATTCAGACAAAAGAATGGTTAGATGAAAGTAACTCTGGACGAATGTGAAATAAACCAGTGCTTTAGATTGTATGAATATCAAGAAAAAATAGAATCAATCTACACAACTTCGCCATCTGGACCAGTGCCATTAGATAAGAGTCATTATACTCGTGTCATTAGATAAAGGATCATTCAGACAAAAGAATGGTTAGATGAAACTAACTCTGGACGAATGTGAAATAAACCAGTGCTTTAGATTGTATGAATATCACGAAAAAATAGAATCAATCTACACAACTTCGCCATCTGGACCAGTGCCATTAGATAAGAGTCATTAGAATCGTGTCATTAGATAAAGGATCATTCAGACAAAAGAATGGTTAGATGAAAGTAACTCTGGACGAATGTGAAATAAACCAGTGCTTTAGATTGTATAAATATCAAGAAAAAATAGAATCAATCTACACAACTTCGCCATCTGGACCAGTGCCTTTAGATAAGAGTCATTAGACTCATGTCAATAGATAAAGGATCATTCAGACAAAAGAATGGATAGATGAAAGTAACTTTGGACGAATGTAAAATAAACCAGTACTTTAGATTGTATGAATATCACGAAAAAATAGAATCAATCTACACAACTTCGCCATCTGGACCAGTGCCATTAGATAAGAGTTATTAGAATCGTGTCATTAGATAAAGGATCATTCAGACAAAAGAATGGTTAGATGAAAGTAACTCTGGACGAATGTGAAATAAACCAGTGCTTTAGATTGTATGAATATCACGAAAAAATAGAATCAATCTACACAACTTCGCCATCTGGACCAGTGCCATTAGATAAGAGTCATTATACTCGTGTCATTAGATAAAGGATCATTCAGACAAAAGAATGGTTAGATGAAACTAACTCTGGACGAATGTGAAATAAACCAGTGCTTTAGATTGTATGAATATCACGAAAAAATAGAATCAATCTACACAACTTAGCCATCTGGACCAGTGCCATTAGATAAGAGTCATTAGAATCGTGTCATTAGATAAAGGATCATTCAGACAAAAGAATGGTTAGATGAAAGTAACTCTGGACGAATGTGAAATATACCAGTGCTTTAGATTGTATGAATATCACGAAAAAATAGAATCAATCTACACAACTTCGCCATCTGGACCAGTGCCATTAGATAAGAGTCATTAGAATCGTGTCATTAGATAAAAGATCATTCAGACAAAAGAATGGTTAGATGAAACTAACTCTGGACGAATGTGACATAAACCAGTGCTTTAGATTGTATGAATATCACGAAAAAATAGAATCAATTTACACAACTTCGCCATCTGGACCAGTGCCATTAAATAAGAGTCATTAGACTCGTGTCATTAGATAAAGGATCATTCAGACAAAAGAATGGTTAGATGAAAGTAACTCTGGACGAATGTGAAATAAACCAGTGCTTTAGATTGTATGAATATCACGAAAAAATAGAATCAATCTACACAACTTCGCCATCTGGACCAGTGCCATTAGATAAGAGTCATTAGAATCGTGTCATTAGATTAAGGATCATTCAGACAAAAGAATGGTTAGATGAAAGTAACTTTGGACGAATGTGAAATAAACCAGTGCTTTAGATTGTATGAATATCACGAAAAAATAGAATCAATCTACACAACTTCGCCATCTGGACCAGTGCCATTAGATAAGAGTCATTAGACTCGTGTCATTAGATAAAGGATCATTCAGACAAAAGAATGGTTAGATGAAACTAACTCTGGACAAATGTGAAATAAACTAGTGCTTTAGATTGTATGAATATCACGAAAAAATAGAATCAATCTACAAAACTTCGCCATCTGGACCAGTTCCATTAGATAAGAGTCATTAGAATCGTGTCATTAGATAAAGGATCATTCAGACAAAAGAATGGTTAGATGAAAGTAACTCTGGACGAATGTGAAATAAACCAGTGCTTTAGATTGTATGAATATCACGAAAAAATAGAATCAATCTACACAACTTCGCCATCTGGACCAGTGCCATTAGATAAGAGTCATTAGACTCGTGTCATTAGATAAAGGATCATTCAGACAAAAGAATGGTTAGATGAAACTAACTCTGGACAAATGTGAAATAAACTAGTGCTTTAGATTGTATGAATATCACGAAAAAATAGAATCAATCTACAAAACTTCGCCATCTGGACCAGTTCCATTAGATAAGAGTCATTAGAATCGTGTCATTAGATAAAGGATCGTTCAGACAAAAGAATGGTTAGATGAAAGTAACTCTGGACGAATGTGAAATAAACCAGTGCTTTAGATTGTATGAATATCACGAAAAAATAGAATCAATCTACTCAACTTCGCCTTCTTGACCAGTGCCATTAGATAAGTGTCATTAGACTCGTGTCATTAGATAAAGGATCATTCAGACAAAAGAATTGTTAGATGAAAGTAACTCTGGACGAATGTGAAATAAACCAGTTCTTTAGATTGTATGAATATCACGAAAAAATAGAATCAATCTACACAACTTCGCCATCTGGACCAGTGCCATTAGATAAGAGTCATTAGACTCGTGTCATAAGATACAGGATCATTCAGACAAAAGAATGGTTAGATGAAAGTAACTCTGGACGAATGTGAAATAAACCAGTGCTTTAGATTGTATGAATATCAAGAAAAAATAGAATCAATCTACACAACTTCGCCATCTGGACCAGTGCCATTAGATAAGAGTCATTAGAATCGTGTCATTAGATAAAGGATCATTCAGACAAAAGAATGGTTAGATGAAAGTAACTCTGGACGAATGTGAAATAAACCAGTGCTTTAGATTGTATGAATATCAAGAAAAAATAGAATCAATCTACACAACTTCGCCATCTGGACCAGTGCCATTAGATAAGAGTCATTAGACTCATGTCATTAGATAAAGGATCATTCAGACAAAAGAATTGTTAGATGAAAGTAACTTTGGACGAATGTAAAATAAACCAGTGCTTTAGATTGTATGAATATCACGAAAAAATAGAATCAATCTACACAATTTCCCAATCTGGACCAGTGCCATTAGATAAGAGTTATTAGAATCGTGTCATTAGATAAAGGATCATTCAGACAAAAGAATGGTTAGATGAAACTAACTCTGGACGAATGTGAAATAAACCAGTGCTTTAGATTGTATGAATATCACGAAAAAAAAGAATCAATCTACACAACTTCGCCATCTGGACCAGTGCCATTAGATAAGAGTCATTAGAATCGTGTCATTAGATAAAGGATCATTCAGACAAAAGAATGGTTAGATGAAAGTAACTCTGGACGAATGTGAAATAAACCAGTGCTTTAGATTGTATGAATATCACGAAAAAATAGAATCAATCTACACAACTTCGCCATCTGGACCAGTGCCATTAGATAAGAGTCATTAGAATCGTGTCATTAGATAAAGGATCATTCAGACAAAAGAATGGTTAGATGAAAGTAACTCTGGACGAATGTGAAATAAACCAGTGCTTTAGATTGTATGAATATCAAGAAAAAATAGAATCAATCTACACAACTTCGCCATCTGGACCAGTGCCATTAGATAAGAGTCATTATACTCGTGTCATTAGATAAAGGATCATTCAGACAAAAGAATGGTTAGATGAAACTAACTCTGGACGAATGTGAAATAAACCAGTGCTTTAGATTGTATGAATATCACGAAAAAATAGAATCAATCTACACAACTTCGCCATCTGCACCAGTACCATTAGATAAGAGTCATTAGAATCGTGTCATTAGATAAAGGATCATTCAGACAAAAGAATGGTTAGATGAAAGTAACTCTGGACGAATGTGAAATATACCAGTGCTTTAGATTGTATGAATATCACGAAAAAATAGAATCAATCTACACAACTTCGCCATCTGGACCAGTGCCATTAGATAAGAGTTATTAGAATCGTGTCATTAGATAAAGGATCATTCAGACAAAAGAATGGTTAGATGAAAGTAACTCTGGACGAATGTGAAATAAACCAGTGCTTTAGATTGTATGAATATCACGAAAAAATAGAATCAATCTACACAACTTCGCCAATCTGGACCAGTGCCATTACATAAGAGTCATTAGACTCGTGTCATTAGATAAAGGATCATTCAGACAAAAGAATGGTTAGATGAAAGTAACTCTGGACAAATGTGAAATAAACCAGTGCTTTAGATTGTATGAATATCACGAAAAAATAGAATCAATCTACACAACTTCGCCATCTGGAACAGTGCCATTAGATAAGAGTCATTAGAATCGTGTCATTAGATAAAGGATCATTCAGAAAAAAGAATGGTTAGATGAAAGTAACTCTGGACGAATGTGAAATAAACCAGTGCTTTAGATTGTATGAATATCACGAAAAAATAGAATCAATTTACACAACTTCGCCATCTGGACCAGTGCCATTAGATAAGAGTCATTAGACTCGTGTCATTAGATAAAGGATCATTCAGACAAAAGAATGGTTAGATGAAACTAACTCTGCACGAATGTGAAATAAACCAGTGCTTTAGATTGTATGAATATCACGAAAAAATAGATTCAATCTACACAACTTCGCTATCTGGACCAGTGCCATTAGATAAGAGTCATTAGACTCGTGTCATAAGATACAGGATCATTCAGACAAAAGAATGGTTAGATGAAAGTAACTCTGGACGAATGTGAAATAAACCAGTGCTTTAGATTGTATGAATATCAAGAAAAAATAGAATCAATCTACACAACTTCGCCATCTGGACCAGTGCCATTAGATAAGAGTCATTAGACTCGTGTCATTAGATAAAGGATCATTCAGACAAAAGAATGGTTAGATGAAACTAACTCTGGACAAATGTGAAATAAACTAGTGCTTTAGATTGTATGAATATCACGAAAAAATAGAATCACTTTACACAATTTCGCCATCTGGACCAGTGCCATTAGATAAGAGTCATTAGACTCATGTCATTAGATAAAGGATCATTCAGACAAAAGTATGGTTAGATGAAACTAACTCTGCACGAATGTGAAATAAACCAGTGCTTTAGATTGTATGAATATCACGAAAAAATAGAATCAATCTACACAACTTCGCCATCTGGACCAGTGCCATTAGATAAGAGTCATTAGAATCGTGTCATTAGATAAAGGATCATTCAGACAAAAGAATGGTTAGATGAAAGTAACTCTGGACGAATGTGAAATATACCAGTGCTTTAGATTGTATGAATATCACGAAAAAATAGAATCAATCTACACAACTTCGCCATCTGGACCAGTGCCATTAGATAAGAGTTATTAGAATCGTGTCATTAGATAAAGGATCATTCAGACAAAAGAATGGTTAGATGAAAGTAACTCTGGACGAATGTGAAATAAACCAGTGCTTTAGATTGTATGAATATCACGAAAAAATAGAATCAATCTACACAACTTCGCCATCTGGACCAGTGCCATTACATAAGAGTCATTAGACTCGTGTCATTAGATAAAGGATCATTCAGACAAAAGAATGGTTAGATGAAAGTAACTCTGGACGAATGTGAAATAAACCAGTGCTTTAGATTGTATGAATATCACGAAAAAATAGAATCAATCTACACAACTTCGCCATCTGGACCAGTGCCATTAGATAAGAGTCATTAGAATCGTGTCATTAGATAAAGGATCATTCAGACAAAAGAATGGTTAGATGAAAGTAACTCTGGACGAATGTGAAATAAACCAGTGCTTTAGATTGTATGAATATCACGAAAAAATAGAATCAATTTACACAACCTTGCCATCTGGACAGTGCCATTAGATAAGAGTCATTAGACTCGTGTCATTAGATAAAGGATCATTCAGACAAAAGAATGGTTAGATGAAACTAACTCTGCACGAATGTGAAATAAACCAGTGCTTTAGATTGTATGAATATCACGAAAAAATCGATTTAATCTACACAACTTCGCCATCTGGACCAGTGCCATTAGATAAGAGTCATTAGAATCGTGTCATTAGATAAAGGATCATTCAAACAAAAGAATGGTTAGATGAAAGTAACTCTGGACGAATGTGAAATAAACCAGTGCTTTAGATTGTATGAATATCAAGAAAAAATAGAATCAATCTACACAACTTCGCCATCTGGACCAGTGCCATTAGATAAGAGTCTTAGACTCATGTCATTAGATAAAGGATCATTCAGACAAAAGAATGGTTAGATGAAAGTAACTTTGGACGAATGTAAAATAAACCAGTGCTTTAGATTGTATGAATATCACGAAAAAATAGAATCAATCTACACAACTTCCCAATCTGGACCAGTGCCATTAGATAAGAGTTATTAGAATCGTGTCATTAGATAAAGGATCATTCAGACAAAAGAATGGTTAGATGAAAGTAACTCTGGACGAATGTGAAATATACCAGTGCTTTAGATTGTATGAATATCACGAAAAAATAGAATCAATCTACACAACTTCGCCATCTGGACCAGTGCCATTAGATAAGAGTCATTAGAATCGTGTCATTAGATAAAGGATCATTCAGACAAAAGAATGGTTAGATGAAACTAACTCTGGACGAATGTGAAATAAACCAGTGCTTTAGATTCTATGAATATCACGAAAAAATAGAATCAATTTACACAACTTCGCCATCTGGACCAGTGCCATTAGATAAGGGTCATTAGACTCGTGTCATTAGATAAAGGATCATTCAGACAAAAGAATGGTTAGATGAAACTAACTCTGCACGAATGTGAAATAAACCAGTGCTTTAGATTGTATGAATATCACGAAAAAATAGAATCAATCTACACAACTTCGCCATCTGGACCAGTGCCATTAGATAAGAGTCATTAGAATCGTGTCATTAGATAAAGGATCATTCAGACAAAAGAATGGTTAGATGAAAGTAACTCTGGACGAATGTGAAATAAACCAGTGCTTTAGATTGTATGAATATCACGAAAAAATAGAATCAATCTAAACAACTTCGCCATCTGGACCAGTGCCATTAGATAAGAGTCATTAGACTCGTGTCATTAGATAAAGGATCATTCAGACAAAAGAATGGTTAGATGAAACTAACTCTGGACAAATGTGAAATAAACTAGTGCTTTAGATTGTATGAATATCACGAGAAAATAGAATCAATCTACAAAACTTCGCCATCTGGACCAGTTCCATTAGATAAGAGTCATTAGAATCGTGTCATTAGATAAAGGATCATTCAGACAAAAGAATGGTTAGATGAAAGTAACTCTGGACGAATGTGAAATAAACCAGTGCTTTAGATTGTATGAATATCACGAAAAAATAGAATCAATCTACTCAACTTCGCCTTCTTGACCAGTGCCATTAGATAAGAGTCATTAGACTCGTGTCATTAGATAAAGGATCATTCAGACAAAAGAATGGTTAGATGAAAGTAACTCTGGACGAATGTGAAATAAACCAGTGCTTTAGATTGTATGAATATCACGAAAAAATAGAATCAATCTACACAACTTCGCCATCTGGACCAGTGCCATTACATAAGAGTCATTAGAATCGTGTCATTAGATAAAGGATCATTCAGATAAAAGAATGGTTAGATGAAAGTAACTCTGGACCAATGTGAAATAAACCAGTGCTTTAGATTGTATGAATATCACGAAAAAATAAAATCAATCTACACAACTTCGCCATCTGGACCAGTGCCATTAGATAAGAGTCATTAGACTCGTGTCATTAGATAAAGGATCATTCAGACAAAAGAATGGTTAGATGAAACTAACTCTGCACGAATGTGAAATAAACCAGTGCTTTAGATTGTATGAATATCACGAAAAAATAGAATCAATCTACACAACTTCGCCATCTGGACCAGTGCCATTAGATAAGAGTCATTAGAATCGTGTCATTAGATAAAGGATCATTCAGACAAAAGAATGGTTAGATGAAAGTAACTCTGGACGAATGTGAAATAAACCAGTGCTTTAGATTGTTCATATCACGAAAAAATAGAATCAATCTACACAACTTCGCCATCTGGACCAGTGCCATTAGATAAGAGTCATTAGACTCGTGTCATTAGATAAAGGATCATTCAGACAAAAGAATGGTTAGATGAAACTAACTCTGGACAAATGTGAAATAAACCAGTGCTTTAGATTGTATGAATATCACGAAAAAATAGAATCAATCTACAAAACTTCGCCATCTGGACCAGTTCCATTAGATAAGAGTCATTAGAATCGTGTCATTAGATAAAGGATCATTCAGACAAAAGAATGGTTAGATGAAAGTAACTCTGGACGAATGTGAAATAAACCAGTGCTTTAGATTGTATGAATATCACGAAAAAATAGAATCAATCTACACAACTTCGCCATCTGGACCAGTGCCATTTGATAAGAGTCATTAGACTCGTGTCATTAGATAAAGGATCATTCAGACAAAAGAATGGTTAGATGAAACTAACTCTGGACAAATGTGAAATAAACTAGTGCTTTAGATTGTATGAATATCACAAAAAAATAGAATCAATCTACAAAACTTCGCCATCTGGACCAGTTCCATTAGATAAGAGTCATTAGAATCGTGTCATTAGATAAAGGATCATTCAGACAAAAGAATGGTTAGATGAAAGTAACTCTGGACGAATGTGAAATAAACCAGTGCTTTAGATTGTATGAATATCACGAAAAAATAGAATCAATCTACTCAACTTCGCATTCTTGACCGGTGCCATTAGATAAGAGTCATTAGACTCGTGTCATTAGATAAAGGATCATTCAGACAAAAGAATGGTTAGATGAAAATAACTCTGGACGAATGTGAAATAAACCAGTGCTTTAGATTGTATGAATATCACGAAAAAATAGAATCAATCTACACAACTTCGCCATCTGGACCAGTGCCATTAGATAAGAGTCATTAGACTCGTGTCATAAGATACAGGATCATTCAGACAAAAGAATGGTTAGATGAAAGTAACTCTGGACGAATGTGAAATAAACCAGTGCTTTAGATTGTATGAATATCACGAAAAAATAGAATCAATCTACACAACTTCGCCATCTGGACCAGTGCCATTAGATAAGAGTCATTAGAATCGTGTCATTAGATAAAGGATCATTCAGACAAAAGAATGGTTAGATGAAAGTAACTCTGGACGAATGTGAAATAAACCAGTGCTTTAGATTGTATGAATATCAAGAAAAAATAGAATCAATCTACACAACTTCGCCATCTGGACCAGTGCCATTAGATAAGAGTCATTAGACTCATGTCAATAGATAAAGGATCATTCAGACAAAAGAATGGATAGATGAAAGTAACTTTGGACGAATGTAAAATAAACCAGTGCTTTAGATTGTATGAATATCACGAAAAAATAGAATCAATCTACACAACTTCGCCATCTGGACCAGTGCCATTAGATAAGAGTTATTAGAATCGTGTCATTAGATAAAGGATCATTCAGACAAAAGAATGGTTAGATGAAAGTAACTCTGGACGAATGTGAAATAAACCAGTGCTTTAGATTGTATGAATATCACGAAAAAATAGAATCAATCTACACAACTTCGCCATCTGGACCAGTGCCATTAGATAAGAGTCATTATACTCGTGTCATTAGATAAAGGATCATTCAGACAAAAGAATGGTTAGATGAAACTAACTCTGGACGAATGTGAAATAAACCAGTGCTTTAGATTGTATGAATATCACGAAAAAATAGAATCAATCTACACAACTTCGCCATCTGGACCAGTGCCATTAGATAAGAGTCATTAGAATCATGTCATTAGATAAAGGATCATTCAGACAAAAGAATGGTTAGATGAAAGTAACTCTGGACGAATGTGAAATATACCAGTGCTTTAGATTGTATGAATATCACGAAAAAATAGAATCAATCTACACAACTTCGCCATCTGGACCAGTGCCATTAGATAAGAGTCATTAGAATCGTGTCATTAGATAAAAGATCATTCAGACAAAAGAATGGTTAGATGAAACTAACTCTGGACGAATGTGAAATAAACCAGTGCTTTAGATTGTATGAATATCACGAAAAAATAGAATCAATTTACACAACTTCGCCATCTGGACCAGTGCCATTAAATAAGAGTCATCAGACTCGTGTCATTAGATAAAGGATCATTCAGACAAAAGAATGGTTAGATGAAAGTAACTCTGGACGAATGTGAAATAAACCAGTGCTTTAGATTGTATGAATATCACGAAAAAATAGAATCAATCTAAACAACTTCGCCATCTGGACCAGTGCCATTAGATAAGAGTCATTAGAATCGTGTCATTAGATAAAGGATCATTCAGACAAAAGAATGGTTAGATGAAAGTAACTCTGGACGAATGTGAAATAAACCAGTGCTTTAGATTGTATGAATATCACGAAAAAATAGAATCAATCTACACAACTTCGCCATCTGGACCAGTGCCATTAGATAAGAGTCATTAGACTCGTGTCATTAGATAAAGGATCATTCAGACAAAAGAATGATTAGATGAAACTAACTCTGGACAAATGTGAAATAAACTAGTGCTTTAGATTGTATGAATATCACGAAAAAATAGAATCAATCTACAAAACTTCGCCATCTGGACCAGTTCCATTAGATAAGAGTCATTAGAATCGTGTCATTAGATAAAGGATCATTCAGACAAAAGAATGGTTAGATGAAAGTAACTCTGGACGAATGTGAAATAAACCAGTGCTTTAGATTGTATGAATATCACGAAAAAATAGAATCAATCTACACAACTTCGCCATCTGGACCAGTGCCATTAGATAAGAGTCATTAGACTCGTGTCATTAGATAAAGGATCATTCAGACAAAAGAATGGTTAGATGAAACTAACTCTGGACAAATGTGAAATAAACTAGTGCTTTAGATTGTATGAATATCACGAAAAAATAGAATCAATCTACAAAACTTCGCCATCTGGACCAGTTCCATTAGATAAGAGTCATTAGAATCGTGTCATTAGATAAAGGATCATTCAGACAAAAGAATGGTTAGATGAAAGTAACTCTGGACGAATGTGAAATAAACCAGTGCTTTAGATTGTATGAATATCACGAAAAAATAGAATCAATCTACTCAACTTCGCCTTCTTGACCAGTGCCATTAGATAAGTGTCATTAGACTCGTGTCATTAGATAAAGGATCATTCAGACAAAAGAATTGTTAGATGAAAGTAACTCTGGACGAATGTGAAATAAACCAGTTCTTTAGATTGTATGAATATCACGAAAAAATAGAATCAATCTACACAACTTCGCCATCTGGACCAGTGCCATTAGATAAGAGTCATTAGACTTGTGTCATAAAATACAGGATCATTCAGACAAAATAATGGTTAGATGAAAGTAACTCTGGACGAATGTGAAATAAACCAGTGCTTTAGATTGTATGAATATCACGAAAAAATAGAATCAATCTACACAACTTCGCCATCTGGACCAGTGCCATTAGATAAGAGTCATTAGAATCATGTCATTAGATAAAGGATCATTCAGACAAAAGAATGGTTAGATGAAAGTAACTCTGGACGAATGTGAAATAAACCAGTGCTTTAGATTGTATGAATATCACGAAAAAATAGAATCAATCTACACAACTTCGCCATCTGGACCAGTGCCATTAGATAAGAGTCATTAGACTCGTGTCATTAGATAAAGGATCATTCAGACAAAAGAATGGTTAGATGAAACTAACTCTGGACAAATGTGAAATAAACTAGTGCTTTAGATTGTATGAATATCACGAAAAAATAGAATCAATCTACAAAACTTCGCCATCTGGACCAGTTCCATTAGATAAGAGTCATTAGAATCGTGTCATTAGATAAAGGATCATTCAGACAAAAGAATGGTTAGATGAAAGTAACTCTGGACGAATGTGAAATAAACCAGTGCTTTAGATTGTATGAATATCACGAAAAAATAGAATCAATCCACACAACTTCGCCATCTGGACCAGTGCCATTAGATAAGAGTCATTAGACTCGTGTCATTAGATAAAGGATCATTCAGACAAAAGAATGGTTAGATGAAACTAACTCTGGACAAATGTGAAATAAACTAGTGCTTTAGATTGTATGAATATCACGAAAAAATAGAATCAATCTACAAAACTTTGCCATCTGGACCAGTTCCATTAGATAAGAGTCATTAGAATCGTGTCATTAGATAAAGGATCATTCAGACAAAAGAATGGTTAGATGAAAGTAACTCTGGACGAATGTGAAATAAACCAGTGCTTTAGATTGTATGAATATCACGAAAAAATAGAATCAATCTACTCAACTTCGCATTCTTGACCAGTGCCATTAGATAAGAGTCATTAGACTCGTGTCATTAGATAAAGGATCATTCAGACAAAAGAATGGTTAGATGAAAGTAACTCTGGACGAATGTGAAATAAACCAGTGCTTTAGATTGTATGAATATCAAGAAAAAATAGAATCAATCTACACAACTTCGCCATCTGGACCAGTGCCATTAGATAAGAGTCATTAGACTCGTGTCATAAGATACAGGATCATTCAGACAAAAGAATGGTTAGATGAAAGTAACTCTGGACGAATGTGAAATAAACCAGTGCTTTAGATTGTATGAATATCACGAAAAAATAGAATCAATCTACACAACTTCGCCATCTGGACCAGTGCCATTAGATAAGAGTCATTAGAATCGTTTCATTAGATAAAGGATCATTCAGACAAAAGAATGGTTAGATGAAAGTAACTCTGGACGAATGTGAAATAAACCAGTGCTTTAGATTGTATGAATATCAAGAAAAAATAGAATCAATCTACACAACTTCGCCATCTGGACCAGTGCCATTAGATAAGAGTCATTAGACTCATGTCAATAGATAAAGGATCATTCAGACAAAAGAATGGTTAGATGAAAGTAACTTTGGACGAATGTAAAATAAACCAGTGCTTTAGATTGTATGAATATCACGAAAAAATAGAATCAATCTACACAACTTCCCAATCTGGACCAGTGCCTTTAGATAAGAGTTATTAGAATCGTGTCATTAGATAAAGGATCATTCAGACAAAAGAATGGTTAGATGAAAGTAACTCTGGACGAATGTGAAATAAACCAGTGCTTTAGATTGTATGAATATCACGAAAAAATAGAATCAATCTACACAACTTCGCCATCTGGACCAGTGCCATTAGATAAGAGTCATTAGACTCATGTCATTAGATAAAGGATCATTCAGACAAAAGAATGGTTAGATGAAACTAACTCTGGACGAATGTGAAATAAACCAGTGCTTTAGATTGTATGAATATCACGAAAAAATAGAATCAATCTACACAACTTCGCCATCTGGACCAGTGCCATTAGATAAGAGTCATTAGAATCGTGTCATTAGATAAAGGAGCATTCAGACAAAAGAATGGTTAGATGAAAGTAACTCTGGACGAATGTGAAATAAACCAGTGCTTTAGATTGTATGAATATCAAGAAAAAATAGAATCAATCTACACAACTTTGCCATCTGGACCAGTGCCATTAGATAAGAGTCATTAGACTCATGTCAATAGATAAAGGATCATTCAGACAAAAGAATGGGTTGATGAAAGTAACTCTGGACGAATGTGAAATAAACCAGTGCTTTAGATTGTATGAATATCACGAAAAAATAGAATCAATCTACGCAACTTCGCCATCTGGACCAGTGCCATTAGATAAGAGTCATTAGACTCGTGTCATTAGATAAAGGATCATTCAGACAAAAGAATGGTTAGATGAAACTAACTCTGGACGAATGTGAAATAAACCAGTGCTTTAGATTGTATGAATATCACGAAAAAATAGAATCAATCTACACAACTTCGCCATCTGGACCAGTGCCATTAGATAAGAGTCATTAGAATCGTGTCATTAGATAAAGGATCATTCAGACAAAAGAATAGTTTGATGAAAGTAACTTTGGACGAATGTGAAATAAACCAGTGCTTTAGATTGTATGAATATCACGAAAAAATAGAATCAATCTACACAACTTCGCCATCTGGACCAGTGCCATTAGATAAGAGTCATTAGACTCGTGTCATTAGATAAAGGATCATTCAGACAAAAGAATGGTTAGATGAAACTAACTCTGGACGAATGTGAAATAAACCAGTGCTTTAGATTGTATGAATATCACGAAAAAATAGAATCAATCTACACAACTTCCCCATCTGGACCAGTTCCATTAGATAAGAGTCATTAGAATCGTGTCATTAGATAAAGGATCATTCAGACAAAAGAATGGTAGATGAAAGTAACTCTGGACGAATGTGAAATAAACCAGTGCTTTAGATTGTATGAATATCACGAAAAAATAGAATCAATCTACACAACTTCGCCATCTGGACCAGTGCCATTACATAAGAGTCATTAGAATCGTGTCATTAGATAAAGGATCATTCAGATAAAAGAATGGTTAGATGAAAGTAACTCTGGACGAATGTGAAATAAACCAGTGCTTTAGATTGTATGAATATCACGAAAAAATAAAATCAATCTACACAACTTCGCCATCTGGACCAGTGCCATTAGATAAGAGTCATTAGACTCGTGTCATTAGATAAAGGATCATTCAGACAAAAGAATGGTTAGATGAAACTAACTCTGCACGAATGTGAAATGAACCAGTGCTTTAGATTGTATGAATATCACGAAAAAATAGAATCAATCTACACAACTTCGCCATCTGGACCAGTGCCATTAGATAAGAGTCATTAGAATCGTGTCATTAGATAAAGGATCATTCAGACAAAAGAATGGTTAGATGAAAGTAACTCTGGACGAATGTGAAATAAACCAGTGCTTTAGATTGTTCATATCACGAAAAAATAGAATCAATCTACACAACTTCGCCATCTGGACCAGTGCCATTAGATAAGAGTCATTAGACTCGTGTCATTAGATAAAGGATCATTCAGACAAAAGAATGGTTAGATGAAACTAACTCTGGACAAATGTGAAATAAACTAGTGCTTTAGATTGTATGAATATCACGAAAAAATAGAATCAATCTAAAAAACTTCGCCATCTGGACCAGTTCCATTAGATAAGAGTCATTAGAATCGTGTCATTAGATAAAGGATCATTCAGACAAAAGAATGGTTAGATGAAAGTAACTCTAGACGAATGTGAAATAAACCAGTGCTTTAGATTGTATGAATATCACGAAAAAATAGAATCAATCTACACAACTTCGCCATCTGGACCAGTGCCATTAGATAAGAGTCATTAGAATCGTTTCATTAGATAAAGGATCATTCAGACAAAAGAATGGTTAGATGAAAGTAACTCTGGACGAATGTGAAATAAACCAGTGCTTTAGATTGTATGAATATCAAGAAAAAATAGAATCAATCTACTCAACTTCGCATTCTTGACCAGTGCCATTAGATAAGAGTCATTAGACTCGTGTCATTAGATAAAGGATCATTCAGACAAAAGAATGGTTAGATGAAAGTAACTCTGGACGAATGTGAAATAAACCAGTGCTTTAGATTGTATGAATATCAAGAAAAAATAGAATCAATCTACACAACTTCGCCATCTGGACCAGTGCCATTAGATAAGAGTCATTAGACTCGTGTCATAAGATACAGGATCATTCAGACAAAAGAATGGTTAGATGAAAGTAACTCTGGACGAATGTGAAATAAACCAGTGCTTTAGATTGTATGAATATCACGAAAAAATAGAATCAATCTACACAACTTCGCCATCTGGACCAGTGCCATTAGATAAGAGTCATTAGAATCGTTTCATTAGATAAAGGATCATTCAGACAAAAGAATGGTTAGATGAAAGTAACTCTGGACGAATGTGAAATAAACCAGTGCTTTAGATTGTATGAATATCAAGAAAAAATAGAATCAATCTACACAACTTCGCCATCTGGACCAGTGCCATTAGATAAGAGTCATTAGACTCATGTCAATAGATAAAGGATCATTCAGACAAAAGAATGGTTAGATGAAAGTAACTTTGGACGAATGTGAAATAAACCAGTGCTTTAGATTGTATGAATATCACGAAAAAATAGAATCAATCTACACAACTTCCCAATCTGGACCAGTGCCTTTAGATAAGAGTTATTAGAATCGTGTCATTAGATAAAGGATCATTCAGACAAAAGAATGGTTAGATGAAAGTAACTCTGGACGAATGTGAAATAAACCAGTGCTTTAGATTGTATGAATATCACGAAAAAATAGAATCAATCTACACAACTTCGCCATCTGGACCAGTGCCATTAGATAAGAGTCATTATACTCGTGTCATTAGATAAAGGATCATTCAGACAAAAGAATGGTTAGATGAAACTAACTCTGGACGAATGTGAAATAAACCAGTGCTTTAGATTGTATGAATATCACGAAAAAATAGAATCAATCTACACAACTTCGCAATCTGGACCAGTGCCATTAGATAAGAGTCATTAGAATCGTGTCATTAGATAAAGGATCATTCAGACAAAAGAATGGTTAGATGAAAGTAACTCTGGACGAATGTGAAATATACCAGTGCTTTAGATTGTATGAATATCACGAAAAAATAGAATCAATCTACACAACTTCGCCATCTGGACCAGTGCCATTAGATAAGAGTCATTAGAATCGTGTCATTAGATAAAGGATCATTTAGACAAAAGAATGGTTAGATGAAAGTAACTCTGGACGAATGTGAAATAAACCAGTGCTTTAGATTGTATGAATATCAGGAAAAAATAGAATCAATCTACACAACTTCGCTATCTGGACCAGGGCCATTAGATAAGAGTCATTAGACTCGTGTCATTAGATAAAGGATCATTCAGACAAAAGAATGGTTAGATGAAACTAACTCTGGACAAATGTGAAATAAACTAGTGCTTTAGATTGTATGAATATCACGAAAAAATTGAATCAATCTACAAAACTTCGCCATCTGGACCAGTTCCATTAGATAAGAGTCATTAGAATCGTGTCATTAGATAAAGGATCATTCAGACAAAAGAATGGTTAGATGAAAGTAACTCTGGACGAATGAGAAATAAACCAGTGCTTTAGATTGTATGAATATCACGAAAAAATAGAATCAATCTACACAACTTCGCCATCTGGACCAGTGCCATTAGATAAGAGTCATTAGACTCATGTCATTAGATAAAGGATCATTCAGACAAAAGAATGGTTAGATGAAAGTAACTATGGACAAATGTGAAATAAACTAGTGCTTTAGATTGTATGAATATCACGAAAAAATAAAATCAATCTACAAAACTTCGCCATCTGGACCAGTTCCATTAGATAAGAGTCATTAGAATCGTGTCATTAGATAAAGGATCATTCAGACAAAAGAATGGTTAGATGAAAGTAACTCTGGACGAATGTGAAATAAACCAGTGCTTTAGATTGTATGAATATCACGAAAAAATAGAATCAATCTACTCAACTTCGCCTTCTTGACCAGTGCCATTAGATAAGAGTCATTAGACTCGTCTCATTAGATAAAGGATCATTCAGACAAAAGAATGGTTAGATGAAAGTAACTCTGGACGAATGTGAAATAAACCAGTGCTTTAGATTGTATGAATATCACGAAAAAATAGAATCAATCTACACAACTTCGCCATCTGGACCAGTGCCATTGGATAAGAGTCATTAGACTCGTGTCATAAGATACAGGATCATTCAGACAAAAGAATGGTTAGATGAAAGTAACTCTGGACGAATGTGAAATAAACCAGTGCTTTAGATTGTATGAATATCACGAAAAAATAGAATCAATCTACACAACTTCGCCATCTGGACCAGTGCCATTAGATAAGAGTCATTAGAATCGTGTCATTAGATAAAGGAGCATTCAGACAAAAGAATGGTTAGATGAAAGTAACTCTGGACGAATGTGAAATAAACCAGTGCTTTAGATTGTATGAATATCAAGAAAAAATAGAATCAATCTACACAACTTTGCCATCTGGACCAGTGCCATTAGATAAGAGTCATTAGACTCATGTCAATAGATAAAGGATCATTCAGACAAAAGAATGGGTTGATGAAAGTAACTCTAGACGAATGTGAAATAAACCAGTGCTTTAGATTGTATGAATATCACGAAAAAATAGAATCAATCTACGCAACTTCGCCATCTGGACCAGTGCCATTAGATAAGAGTCATTAGACTCGTGTCATTAGATAAAGGATCATTCAGACAAAAGAATGGTTAGATGAAACTAACTCTGGACGAATGTGAAATAAACCAGTGCTTTAGATTGTATGAATATCACGAAAAAATAGAATCAATCTACACAACTTAGCCATCTGGACCAGTGCCATTAGATAAGAGTCATTAGAATCGTGTCATTAGATAAAGGATCATTCAGACAAAAGAATAGTTTGATGAAAGTAACTTTGGACGAATGTGAAATAAACCAGTGCTTTAGATTGTATGAATATCACGAAAAAATAGAATCAATCTACACAACTTCGCCATCTGGACCAGTGCCATTAGATAAGAGTCATTAGACTCGTGTCATTAGATAAAGGATCATTCAGACAAAAGAATGGTTAGATGAAACTAACTGTGGACGAATGTGAAATAAACCAGTGCTTTAGATTGTATGAATATCACGAAAAAATAGAATCAATCTACACAACTTCCCCATCTGGACCAGTTCCATTAGATAAGAGTCATTAGAATCGTGTCATTAGATAAAGGATCATTCAGACAAAAGAATGGTAGATGAAAGTAACTCTGGACGAATGTGAAATAAACCAGTGCTTTAGATTGTATGAATATCACGAAAAAATAGAATCAATCTACACAACTTCGCCATCTGGACCAGTGCCATTACATAAGAGTCATTAGAATCGTGTCATTAGATAAAGGATCATTCAGATAAAAGAATGGTTAGATGAAAGTAACTCTGGACGAATGTGAAATAAACCAGTGCTTTAGATTGTATGAATATCACGAAAAAATAAAATCAATCTACACAACTTCGCCATCTGGACCAGTGCCATTAGATAAGAGTCATTAGACTCGTGTCATTAAATAAAGGATCATTCAGACAAAAGAATGGTTAGATGAAACTAACTCTGCACGAATGTGAAATGAACCAGTGCTTTAGATTGTATGAATATCACGAAAAAATAGAATCAATCTACACAACTTCGCCATCTGGACCAGTGCCATTAGATAAGAGTCATTAGAATCGTGTCATTAGATAAAGGAACATTCAGACAAAAGAATGGTTAGATGAAAGTAACTCTGGACGAATGTGAAATAAACCAGTGCTTTAGATTGTTCATATCACGAAAAAATAGAATCAATCTACACAACTTCGCCATCTGGACCAGTGCCATTAGATAAGAGTCATTAGACTCGTGTCATTAGATAAAGGATCATTCAGACAAAAGAATGGTTAGATGAAACTAACTCTGGACAAATGTGAAATAAACTAGTGCTTTAGATTGTATGAATATCACGAAAAAATAGAATCAATCTAAAAAACTTCGCCATCTGGACCAGTTCCATTAGATAAGAGTCATTAGAATCGTGTCATTAGATAAAGGATCATTCAGACAAAAGAATGGTTAGATGAAAGTAACTCTGGACGAATGTGAAATAAACCAGTGCTTTAGATTGTATGAATATCACGAAAAAATAGAATCAATCTACACAACTTCGCCATCTGGACCAGTTCCATTAGATAAGAGTCATTAGACTCGTGTCATTAGATAAAGGATCATTCAGACAAAAGAATGGTTAGATGAAACTAACTCTGGACAAATGTGAAATAAACTAGTGCTTTAGATTGTATGAATATCACGAAAAAATAGAATCAATCTAAAAAACTTCGCCATCTGGACCAGTTCCATTAGATAAGAGTCATTAGAATCGTGTCATTAGATAAAGGATCATTCAGACAAAATAATGGTTAGATGAAAGTAACTCTGGACGAATGTGAAATAAACCAGTGCTTTAGATTGTATGAATATCACGAAAAAATAGAATCAATCTACTCAACTTCGCATTCTTGACCAGTGCCATTAGATAAGAGTCATTAGACTCGTGTCATTAGATAAAGGATCATTCAGACAAAAGAATGGTAGATGAAAGTAACTCTGGACGAATGTGAAATAAACCAGTGCTTTAGATTGTATGAATATCACGAAAAAATAGAATCAATCTACACAACTTCGCCATCTGAACCAGTGCCTTACATAAGAGTCATTAGAATCGTGTCATTAGATAAAGGATCATTCAGATAAAAGAATGGTTAGATGAAAGTAACTCTGGACGAATGTGAAATAAACCAGTGCTTTAGATTGTATGAATATCACGAAAAAATAAAATCAATCTACACAACTTCGCCATCTGGACCAGTGCCATTAGATAAGAGTCATTAGACTCGTGTCATTAGATAAAGGATCATTCAGACAAAAGAATGGTTAGATGAAACTAACTCTGCACGAATGTGAAATAAACCAGTGCTTTAGATTGTATGAATATCACGAAAAAATAGAATCAATCTACACAACTTCGCCATCTGGACCAGTGCCATTAGATAAGAGTCATTAGAATCGTGTCATTAGATAAAGGATCATTCAGACAAAAGAATGGTTAGATGAAAGTAACTCTGGACGAATGTGAAATAAACCAGTGCTTTAGATTGTTCATATCACGAAAAAATAGAATCAATCTACACAACTTCGCCATCTGGACCAGTGCCATTAGATAAGAGTCATTAGACTCGTGTCATTAGATAAAGGATCATTCAGACAAAAGAATGGTTAGATGAAACTAACTCTGGACAAATGTGAAATAAACCAGTGCTTTAGATTGTATGAATATCACGAAAAAATAGAATCAATCTACAAAACTTCGCCATCTCGACCAGTTCCATTAGATAAGAGTCATTAGAATCGTGTCATTAGATAAAGGATCATTCAGACAAAAGAATGGTTAGATGAAAGTAACTCTGGACGAATGTGAAATAAACCAGAGCTTTAGATTGTATGAATATCACGAAAAAATAGAATCAATCTACACAACTTCGCCATCTGGACCAGTGCCATTAGATAAGAGTCATTAGACTCGTGTCATTAGATAAAGGATCATTCAGACAAAAGAATGGTTAGATGAAACTAACTCTGGACAAATGTGAAATAAACTAGTGCTTTAGATTGTATGAATATCACGAAAAAATAGAATCAATCTACAAAACTTCGCCATCTGGACCAGTTCCATTAGATAAGAGTCATTAGAATCGTGTCATTAGATAAAGGATCATTCAGACAAAAGAATGGTTAGATGAAAGTAACTCTGGACGAATGTGAAATAAACCAGTGCTTTAGATTGTATGAATATCACGAAAAAATAGAATCAATCTACTCAACTTCGCATTCTTGACCAGTGCCATTAGATAAGAGTCATTAGACTCGTGTCATTAGATAAAGGATCATTCAGACAAAAGAATGGTTAGATGAAAATAACTCTGGACGAATGTGAAATAAACCAGTGCTTTAGATTGTATGAATATCACGAAAAAATAGAATCAATCTACACAACTTCGCCATCTGGACCAGTGCCATTAGATAAGAGTCATTAGACTCGTGTCATAAGATACAGGATCATTCAGACAAAAGAATGGTTAGATGAAAGTAACTCTGGACGAATGTGAAATAAACCAGTGCTTTAGATTGTATGAATATCACGAAAAAATAGAATCAATCTACACAACTTCGCCATCTGGACCAGTGCCATTAGATAAGAGTCATTAGAATCGTGTCATTAGATAAAGGATCATTCAGACAAAAGAATGGTTAGATGAAAGTAACTCTGGACGAATGTGAAATAAACCAGTGCTTTAGATTGTATAAATATCAAGAAAAAATAGAATCAATCTACACAACTTCGCCATCTGGACCAGTGCCTTTAGATAAGAGTCATTAGACTCATGTCAATAGATAAAGGATCATTCAGACAAAAGAATGGATAGATGAAAGTAACTTTGGACGAATGTAAAATAAACCAGTACTTTAGATTGTATGAATATCACGAAAAAATAGAATCAATCTACACAACTTCGCCATCTGGACCAGTGCCATTAGATAAGAGTTATTAGAATCGTGTCATTAGATAAAGGATCATTCAGACAAAAGAATGGTTAGATGAAAGTAACTCTGGACGAATGTGAAATAAACCAGTGCTTTAGATTGTATGAATATCACGAAAAAATAGAATCAATCTACACAACTTCGCCATCTGGACCAGTGCCATTAGATAAGAGTCATTATACTCGTGTCATTAGATAAAGGATCATTCAGACAAAAGAATGGTTAGATGAAACTAACTCTGGACGAATGTGAAATAAACCAGTGCTTTAGATTGTATGAATATCACGAAAAAATAGAATCAATCTACACAACTTAGCCATCTGGACCAGTGCCATTAGATAAGAGTCATTAGAATCGTGTCATTAGATAAAGGATCATTCAGACAAAAGAATGGTTAGATGAAAGTAACTCTGGACGAATGTGAAATATACCAGTGCTTTAGATTGTATGAATATCACGAAAAAATAGAATCAATCTACACAACTTCGCCATCTGGACCAGTGCCATTAGATAAGAGTCATTAGAATCGTGTCATTAGATAAAAGATCATTCAGACAAAAGAATGGTTAGATGAAACTAACTCTGGACGAATGTGACATAAACCAGTGCTTTAGATTGTATGAATATCACGAAAAAATAGAATCAATTTACACAACTTCGCCATCTGGACCAGTGCCATTAAATAAGAGTCATTAGACTCGTGTCATTAGATAAAGGATCATTCAGACAAAAGAATGGTTAGATGAAAGTAACTCTGGACGAATGTGAAATAAACCAGTGCTTTAGATTGTATGAATATCACGAAAAAATAGAATCAATCTACACAACTTCGCCATCTGGACCAGTGCCATTAGATAAGAGTCATTAGAATCGTGTCATTAGATAAAGGATCATTCAGACAAAAGAATGGTTAGATGAAAGTAACTTTGGACGAATGTGAAATAAACCAGTGCTTTAGATTGTATGAATATCACGAAAAAATAGAATCAATCTACACAACTTCGCCATCTGGACCAGTGCCATTAGATAAGAGTCATTAGACTCGTGTCATTAGATAAAGGATCATTCAGACAAAAGAATGGTTAGATGAAACTAACTCTGGACAAATGTGAAATAAACTAGTGCTTTAGATTGTATGAATATCACGAAAAAATAGAATCAATCTACAAAACTTCGCCATCTGGACCAGTTCCATTAGATAAGAGTCATTAGAATCGTGTCATTAGATAAAGGATCATTCAGACAAAAGAATGGTTAGATGAAAGTAACTCTGGACGAATGTGAAATAAACCAGTGCTTTAGATTGTATGAATATCACGAAAAAATAGAATCAATCTACACAACTTCGCCATCTGGACCAGTGCCATTAGATAAGAGTCATTAGACTCGTGTCATTAGATAAAGGATCATTCAGACAAAAGAATGGTTAGATGAAACTAACTCTGGACAAATGTGAAATAAACTAGTGCTTTAGATTGTATGAATATCACGAAAAAATAGAATCAATCTACAAAACTTCGCCATCTGGACCAGTTCCATTAGATAAGAGTCATTAGAATCGTGTCATTAGATAAAGGATCTTTCAGACAAAAGAATGGTTAGATGAAAGTAACTCTGGACGAATGTGAAATAAACCAGTGCTTTAGATTGTATGAATATCACGAAAAAATAGAATCAATCTACTCAACTTCGCCTTCTTGACCAGTGCCATTAGATAAGTGTCATTAGACTCGTGTCATTAGATAAAGGATCATTCAGACAAAAGAATTGTTAGATGAAAGTAACTCTGGACGAATGTGAAATAAACCAGTTCTTTAGATTGTATGAATATCACGAAAAAATAGAATCAATCTACACAACTTCGCCATCTGGACCAGTGCCATTAGATAAGAGTCATTAGACTCGTGTCATAAGATACAGGATCATTCAGACAAAAGAATGGTTAGATGAAAGTAACTCTGGACGAATGTGAAATAAACCAGTGCTTTAGATTGTATGAATATCAAGAAAAAATAGAATCAATCTACACAACTTCGCCATCTGGACCAGTGCCATTAGATAAGAGTCATTAGAATCGTGTCATTAGATAAAGGATCATTCAGACAAAAGAATGGTTAGATGAAAGTAACTCTGGACGAATGTGAAATAAACCAGTGCTTTAGATTGTATGAATATCAAGAAAAAATAGAATCAATCTACACAACTTCGCCATCTGGACCAGTGCCATTAGATAAGAGTCATTAGACTCATGTCATTAGATAAAGGATCATTCAGACAAAAGAATTGTTAGATGAAAGTAACTTTGGACGAATGTAAAATAAACCAGTGCTTTAGATTGTATGAATATCACGAAAAAATAGAATCAATCTACACAATTTCCCAATCTGGACCAGTGCCATTAGATAAGAGTTATTAGAATCGTGTCATTAGATAAAGGATCATTCAGACAAAAGAATGGTTAGATGAAACTAACTCTGGACGAATGTGAAATAAACCAGTGCTTTAGATTGTATGAATATCACGAAAAAAAAGAATCAATCTACACAACTTCGCCATCTGGACCAGTGCCATTAGATAAGAGTCATTAGAATCGTGTCATTAGATAAAGGATCATTCAGACAAAAGAATGGTTAGATGAAAGTAACTCTGGACGAATGTGAAATAAACCAGTGCTTTAGATTGTATGAATATCACGAAAAAATAGAATCAATCTACACAACTTCGCCATCTGGACCAGTGCCATTAGATAAGAGTCATTAGAATCGTGTCATTAGATAAAGGATCATTCAGACAAAAGAATGGTTAGATGAAAGTAACTCTGGACGAATGTGAAATAAACCAGTGCTTTAGATTGTATGAATATCAAGAAAAAATAGAATCAATCTACACAACTTCGCCATCTGGACCAGTGCCATTAGATAAGAGTCATTATACTCGTGTCATTAGATAAAGGATCATTCAGACAAAAGAATGGTTAGATGAAACTAACTCTGGACGAATGTGAAATAAACCAGTGCTTTAGATTGTATGAATATCACGAAAAAATAGAATCAATCTACACAACTTCGCCATCTGCACCAGTACCATTAGATAAGAGTCATTAGAATCGTGTCATTAGATAAAGGATCATTCAGACAAAAGAATGGTTAGATGAAAGTAACTCTGGACGAATGTGAAATATACCAGTGCTTTAGATTGTATGAATATCACGAAAAAATAGAATCAATCTACACAACTTCGCCATCTGGACCAGTGCCATTAGATAAGAGTTATTAGAATCGTGTCATTAGATAAAGGATCATTCAGACAAAAGAATGGTTAGATGAAAGTAACTCTGGACGAATGTGAAATAAACCAGTGCTTTAGATTGTATGAATATCACGAAAAAATAGAATCAATCTACACAACTTCGCCAATCTGGACCAGTGCCATTACATAAGAGTCATTAGACTCGTGTCATTAGATAAAGGATCATTCAGACAAAAGAATGGTTAGATGAAAGTAACTCTGGACAAATGTGAAATAAACCAGTGCTTTAGATTGTATGAATATCACGAAAAAATAGAATCAATCTACACAACTTCGCCATCTGGAACAGTGCCATTAGATAAGAGTCATTAGAATCGTGTCATTAGATAAAGGATCATTCAGAAAAAAGAATGGTTAGATGAAAGTAACTCTGGACGAATGTGAAATAAACCAGTGCTTTAGATTGTATGAATATCACGAAAAAATAGAATCAATTTACACAACTTCGCCATCTGGACCAGTGCCATTAGATAAGAGTCATTAGACTCGTGTCATTAGATAAAGGATCATTCAGACAAAAGAATGGTTAGATGAAACTAACTCTGCACGAATGTGAAATAAACCAGTGCTTTAGATTGTATGAATATCACGAAAAAATAGATTCAATCTACACAACTTCGCTATCTGGACCAGTGCCATTAGATAAGAGTCATTAGACTCGTGTCATAAGATACAGGATCATTCAGACAAAAGAATGGTTAGATGAAAGTAACTCTGGACGAATGTGAAATAAACCAGTGCTTTAGATTGTATGAATATCAAGAAAAAATAGAATCAATCTACACAACTTCGCCATCTGGACCAGTGCCATTAGATAAGAGTCATTAGACTCGTGTCATTAGATAAAGGATCATTCAGACAAAAGAATGGTTAGATGAAACTAACTCTGGACAAATGTGAAATAAACTAGTGCTTTAGATTGTATGAATATCACGAAAAAATAGAATCAATCTACAAAACTTCGCCATCTGGACCAGTTCCATTAGATAAGAGTCATTAGAATCGTGTCATTAGATAAAGGATCATTCAGACAAAAGAATGGTTAGATGAAAGTAACTCTGGACGAATGTGAAATAAACCAGTGCTTTAGATTGTATGAATATCACGAAAAAATAGAATCAATCTACTCAACTTCGCCTTCTTGACCAGTGCCATTAGATAAGTGTCATTAGACTCGTGTCATTAGATAAAGGATCATTCAGACAAAAGAATTGTTAGATGAAAGTAACTCTGGACGAATGTGAAATAAACCAGTTCTTTAGATTGTATGAATATCACGAAAAAATAGAATCAATCTACACAACTTCGCCATCTGGACCAGTGCCATTAGATAAGAGTCATTAGACTCGTGTCATAAGATACAGGATCATTCAGACAAAAGAATGGTTAGATGAAAGTAACTCCGGACGAATGTGAAATAAACCAGTGCTTTAGATTGTATGAATATCAAGAAAAAATAGAATCAATCTACACAACTTCGCCATCTGGACCAGTGCCATTAGATAAGAGTCATTAGAATCGTGTCATTAGATAAAGGATCATTCAGACAAAAGAATGGTTAGATGAAAGTAACTCTGGACGAATGTGAAATAAACCAGTGCTTTAGATTGTATGAATATCAAGAAAAAATAGAATCAATCTACACAACTTCGCCATGTGGACCAGTGCCATTAGATAAGAGTCATTAGACTCATGTCATTAGATAAAGGATCATTCAGACAAAAGAATTGTTAGATGAAAGTAACTTTGGACGAATGTAAAATAAACCAGTGCTTTAGATTGTATGAATATCACGAAAAAATAGAATCAATCTACACAATTTCCCAATCTGGACCAGTGCCATTAGATAAGAGTTATTAGAATCGTGTCATTAGATAAAGGATCATTCAGACAAAAGAATGGTTAGATGAAACTAACTCTGGACGAATGTGAAATAAACCAGTGCTTTAGATTGTATGAATATCACGAAAAAATAGAATCAATCTACACAACTTCGCCATCTGGACCAGTGCCATTAGATAAGAGTCATTAGAATCGTGTCATTAGATAAAGGATCATTCAGACAAAAGAATGGTTAGATGAAAGTAACTCTGGACGAATGTGAAATAAACCAGTGCTTTAGATTGTATGAATATCACGAAAAAATAGAATCAATCTACACAACTTCGCCATCTGGACCAGTGCCATTAGATAAGAGTCATTAGAATCGTGTCATTAGATAAAGGATCATTCAGACAAAAGAATGGTTAGATGAAAGTAACTCTGGACGAATGTGAAATAAACCAGTGCTTTAGATTGTATGAATATCAAGAAAAAATAGAATCAATCTACACAACTTCGCCATCTGGACCAGTGCCATTAGATAAGAGTCATTATACTCGTGTCATTAGATAAAGGATCATTCAGACAAAAGAATGGTTAGATGAAACTAACTCTGGACGAATGTGAAATAAACCAGTGCTTTAGATTGTATGAATATCACGAAAAAATAGAATCAATCTACACAACTTCGCCATCTGCACCAGTGCCATTAGATAAGAGTCATTAGAATCGTGTCATTAGATAAAGGATCATTCAGACAAAAGAATGGTTAGATGAAAGTAACTCTGGACGAATGTGAAATATACCAGTGCTTTAGATTGTATGAATATCACGAAAAAATAGAATCAATCTACACAACTTCGCCATCTGGACCAGTGCCATTAGATAAGAGTTATTAGAATCGTGTCATTAGATAAAGGATCATTCAGACAAAAGAATGGTTAGATGAAAGTAACTCTGGACGAATGTGAAATAAACCAGTGCTTTAGATTGTATGAATATCACGAAAAAATAGAATCAATCTACACAACTTCGCCATCTGGACCAGTGCCATTACATAAGAGTCATTAGACTCGTGTCATTAGATAAAGGATCATTCAGACAAAAGAATGGTTAGATGAAAGTAACTCTGGACGAATGTGAAATAAACCAGTGCTTTAGATTGTATGAATATCACGAAAAAATAGAATCAATCTACACAACTTCGCCATCTGGACCAGTGCCATTAGATAAGAGTCATTAGAATCGTGTCATTAGATAAAGGATCATTCAGACAAAAGAATGGTTAGATGAAAGTAACTCTGGACGAATGTGAAATAAACCAGTGCTTTAGATTGTATGAATATCACGAAAAAATAGAATCAATTTACACAACTTCGCCATCTGGACCAGTGCCATTAGATAAGAGTCATTAGACTCGTGTCATTAGATAAAGGATCATTCAGACAAAAGAATGGTTAGATGAAACTAACTCTGCACGAATGTGAAATAAACCAGTGCTTTAGATTGTATGAATATCACGAAAAAATAGATTCAATCTACACAACTTCGCCATCTGGACCAGTGCCATTAGATATGAGTCATTAGAATCGTGTCATTAGATAAAGGATCATTCAGACAAAAGAATGGTTAGATGAAAGTAACTCTGGACGAATGTGAAATAAACCAGTGCTTTAGATTGTATGAATATCAAGAAAAAATAGAATCAATCTACACAACTTCGCCATCTGGACCAGTGCCATTAGATAAGAGTCATTAGACTCATGTCATTAGATAAAGGATCATTCAGACAAAAGAATGGTTAGATGAAAGTAACTTTGGACGAATGTAAAATAAACCAGTGCTTTAGATTGTATGAATATCACGAAAAAATAGAATCAATCTACACAACTTCCCAATCTGGACCAGTGCCATTAGATAAGAGTTATTAGAATCGTGTCATTAGATAAAGGATCATTCAGACAAAAGAATGGTTAGATGAAAGTAACTCTGGACGAATGTGAAATATACCAGTGCTTTAGATTGTATGAATATCACGAAAAAATAGAATCACTTTACACAATTTCGCCATCTGGACCAGTGCCATTAGATAAGAGTCATTAGACTCATGTCATTAGATAAAGGATCATTCAGACAAAAGTATGGTTAGATGAAACTAACTCTGCACGAATGTGAAATAAACCAGTGCTTTAGATTGTATGAATATCACGAAAAAATAGAATCAATCTACACAACTTCGCCATCTGGACCAGTGCCATTAGATAAGAGTCATTAGAATCGTGTCATTAGATAAAGGATCATTCAGACAAAAGAATGGTTAGATGAAAGTAACTCTGGACGAATGTGAAATATACCAGTGCTTTAGATTGTATGAATATCACGAAAAAATAGAATCAATCTACACAACTTCGCCATCTGGACCAGTGCCATTAGATAAGAGTTATTAGAATCGTGTCATTAGATAAAGGATCATTCAGACAAAAGAATGGTTAGATGAAAGTAACTCTGGACGAATGTGAAATAAACCAGTGCTTTAGATTGTATGAATATCACGAAAAAATAGAATCAATCTACACAACTTCGCAATCTGGACCAGTGCCATTACATAAGAGTCATTAGACTCGTGTCATTAGATAAAGGATCATTCAGACAAAAGAATGGTTAGATGAAAGTAACTCTGGACGAATGTGAAATAAACCAGTGCTTTAGATTGTATGAATATCACGAAAAAATAGAATCAATCTACACAACTTCGCCATCTGGACCAGTGCCATTAGATAAGAGTCATTAGAATCGTGTCATTAGATAAAGGATCATTCAGACAAAAGAATGGTTAGATGAAAGTAACTCTGGACGAATGTGAAATAAACCAGTGCTTTAGATTGTATGAATATCACGAAAAAATAGAATCAATTTACACAATCTTGCCATCTGGACAGTGCCATTAGATAAGAGTCATTAGACTCGTGTCATTAGATAAAGGATCATTCAGACAAAAGAATGGTTAGATGAAACTAACTCTGCACGAATGTGAAATAAACCAGTGCTTTAGATTGTATGAATATCACGAAAAAATCGATTTAATCTACACAACTTCGCCATCTGGACCAGTGCCATTAGATAAGAGTCATTAGAATCGTGTCATTAGATAAAGGATCATTCAAACAAAAGAATGGTTAGATGAAAGTAACTCTGGACGAATGTGAAATAAACCAGTGCTTTAGATTGTATGAATATCAAGAAAAAATAGAATCAATCTACACAACTTCGCCATCTGGACCAGTGCCATTAGATAAGAGTCTTAGACTCATGTCATTAGATAAAGGATCATTCAGACAAAAGAATGGTTAGATGAAAGTAACTTTGGACGAATGTAAAATAAACCAGTGCTTTAGATTGTATGAATATCACGAAAAAATAGAATCAATCTACACAACTTCCCAATCTGGACCAGTGCCATTAGATAAGAGTTATTAGAATCGTGTCATTAGATAAAGGATCATTCAGACAAAAGAATGGTTAGATGAAAGTAACTCTGGACGAATGTGAAATATACCAGTGCTTTAGATTGTATGAATATCACGAAAAAATAGAATCAATCTACACAACTTCGCCATCTGGACCAGTGCCATTAGATAAGAGTCATTAGAATCGTGTCATTAGATAAAGGATCATTCAGACAAAAGAATGGTTAGATGAAACTAACTCTGGACGAATGTGAAATAAACCAGTGCTTTAGATTCTATGAATATCACGAAAAAATAGAATCAATTTACACAACTTCGCCATCTGGACCAGTGCCATTAGATAAGGGTCATTAGACTCGTGTCATTAGATAAAGGATCATTCAGACAAAAGAATGGTTAGATGAAAGTAACTCTGGACGAATGTGAAATAAACCAGTGCTTTAGATTGTATGAATATCACGAAAAAATAGAATCAATCTACACAACTTCGCCATCTGGACCAGTGCCATTAGATAAGAGTCATTAGAATCGTGTCATTAGATAAAGGATCATTCAGACAAAAGAATGGTTAGATGAAAGTAACTCTGGACGAATGTGAAATAAACCAGTGCTTTAGATTGTATGAATATCATGAAAAAATAGAATCAATCTAAACAACTTCGCCATCTGGACCAGTGCCATTAGATAAGAGTCATTAGACTCGTGTCATTAGATAAAGGATCATTCAGACAAAAGAATGGTTAGATGAAACTAACTCTGGACAAATGTGAAATAAACTAGTGCTTTAGATTGTATGAATATCACGAGAAAATAGAATCAATCTACAAAACTTCGCCATCTGGACCAGTTCCATTAGATAAGAGTCATTAGAATCGTGTCATTAGATAAAGGATCATTCAGACAAAAGAATGGTTAGATGAAAGTAACTCTGGACGAATGTGAAATAAACCAGTGCTTTAGATTGTATGAATATCACGAAAAAATAGAATCAATCTACTCAACTTCGCCTTCTTGACCAGTGCCATTAGATAAGAGTCATTAGACTCGTGTCATTAGATAAAGGATCATTCAGACAAAAGAATGGTTAGATGAAAGTAACTCTGGACGAATGTGAAATAAACCAGTGCTTTAGATTGTATGAATATCACGAAAAAATAGAATCAATCTACACAACTTCGCCATCTGGACCAGTGCCATTACATAAGAGTCATTAGAATCGTGTCATTAGATAAAGGATCATTCAGGTAAAAGAATGGTTAGATGAAAGTAACTCTGGACCAATGTGAAATAAACCAGTGCTTTAGATTGTATGAATATCACGAAAAAATAAAATCAATCTACACAACTTCGCCATCTGGACCAGTGCCATTAGATAAGAGTCATTAGACTCGTGTCATTAGATAAAGGATCATTCAGACAAAAGAATGGTTAGATGAAACTAACTCTGCACGAATGTGAAATAAACCAGTGCTTTAGATTGTATGAATATCACGAAAAAATAGAATCAATCTACACAACTTCGCCATCTGGACCAGTGCCATTAGATAAGAGTCATTAGAATCGTGTCATTAGATAAAGGATCATTCAGACAAAAGAATGGTTAGATGAAAGTAACTCTGGACGAATGTGAAATAAACCAGTGCTTTAGATTGTTCATATCACGAAAAAATAGAATCAATCTACACAACTTCGCCATCTGGACCAGTGCCATTAGATAAGAGTCATTAGACTCGTGTCATTAGATAAAGGATCATTCAGACAAAAGAATGGTTAGATGAAACTAACTCTGGACAAATGTGAAATAAACCAGTGCTTTAGATTGTATGAATATCACGAAAAAATAGAATCAATCTACAAAACTTCGCCATCTGGACCAGTTCCATTAGATAAGAGTCATTAGAATCGTGTCATTAGATAAAGGATCATTCAGACAAAAGAATGGTTAGATGAAAGTAACTCTGGACGAATGTGAAATAAACCAGTGCTTTAGATTGTATGAATATCACGAAAAAATAGAATCAATCTACACAACTTCGCCATCTGGACCAGTGCCATTAGATAAGAGTCATTAGACTCGTGTCATTAGATAAAGGATCATTCAGACAAAAGAATGGTTAGATGAAACTAACTCTGGACAAATGTGAAATAAACTAGTGCTTTAGATTGTATGAATATCACAAAAAAATAGAATCAATCTACAAAACTTCGCCATCTGGACCAGTTCCATTAGATAAGAGTCATTAGAATCGTGTCATTAGATAAAGGATCATTCAGACAAAAGAATGGTTAGATGAAAGTAACTCTGGACGAATGTGAAATAAACCAGTGCTTTAGATTGTATGAATATCACGAAAAAATAGAATCAATCTACTCAACTTCGCATTCTTGACCGGTGCCATTAGATAAGAGTCATTAGACTCGTGTCATTAGATAAAGGATCATTCAGACAAAAGAATGGTTAGATGAAAATAACTCTGGACGAATGTGAAATAAACCAGTGCTTTAGATTGTATGAATATCACGAAAAAATAGAATCAATCTACAGAACTTCGCCATCTGGACCAGTGCCATTAGATAAGAGTCATTAGACTCGTGTCATAAGATACAGGATCATTCAGACAAAAGAATGGTTAGATGAAAGTAACTCTGGACGAATGTGAAATAAACCAGTGCTTTAGATTGTATGAATATCACGAAAAAATAGAATCAATCTACACAACTTCGCCATCTGGACCAGTGCCATTAGATAAGAGTCATTAGAATCGTGTCATTAGATAAAGGATCATTCAGACAAAAGAATGGTTAGATGAAAGTAACTCTGGACGAATGTGAAATAAACCAGTGCTTTAGATTGTATGAATATCAAGAAAAAATAGAATCAATCTACACAACTTCGCCATCTGGACCAGTGCCATTAGATAAGAGTCATTAGACTCATGTCAATAGATAAAGGATCATTCAGACAAAAGAATGGATAGATGAAAGTAACTTTGGACGAATGTAAAATAAACCAGTGCTTTAGATTGTATGAATATCACGAAAAAATAGAATCAATCTACACAACTTCGCCATCTGGACCAGTGCCATTAGATAAGAGTTATTAGAATCGTGTCATTAGATAAAGGATCATTCAGACAAAAGAATGGTTAGATGAAAGTAACTCTGGACGAATGTGAAATAAACCAGTGCTTTAGATTGTATGAATATCACGAAAAAATAGAATCAATCTACACAACTTCGCCATCTGGACCAGTGCCATTAGATAAGAGTCATTATACTCGTGTCATTAGATAAAGGATCATTCAGACAAAAGAATGGTTAGATGAAACTAACTCTGGACGAATGTGAAATAAACCAGTGCTTTAGATTGTATGAATATCACGAAAAAATAGAATCAATCTACACAACTTCGCCATCTGGACCAGTGCCATTAGATAAGAGTCATTAGAATCATGTCATTAGATAAAGGATCATTCAGACAAAAGAATGGTTAGATGAAAGTAACTCTGGACGAATGTGAAATATACCAGTGCTTTAGATTGTATGAATATCACGAAAAAATAGAATCAATCTACACAACTTCGCCATCTGGACCAGTGCCATTAGATAAGAGTCATTAGAATCGTGTCATTAGATAAAAGATCATTCAGACAAAAGAATGGTTAGATGAAACTAACTCTGGACGAATGTGAAATAAACCAGTGCTTTAGATTGTATGAATATCACGAAAAAATAGAATCAATTTACACAACTTCGCCATCTGGACCAGTGCCATTAAATAAGAGTCATCAGACTCGTGTCATTAGATAAAGGATCATTCAGACAAAAGAATGGTTAGATGAAAGTAACTCTGGACGAATGTGAAATAAACCAGTGCTTTAGATTGTATGAATATCACGAAAAAATAGAATCAATCTAAACAACTTCGCCATCTGGACCAGTGCCATTAGATAAGAGTCATTAGAATCGTGTCATTAGATAAAGGATCATTCAGACAAAAGAATGGTTAGATGAAAGTAACTCTGGACGAATGTGAAATAAACCAGTGCTTTAGATTGTATGAATATCACGAAAAAATAGAATCAATCTACACAACTTCGCCATCTGGACCAGTGCCATTAGATAAGAGTCATTAGACTCGTGTCATTAGATAAAGGATCATTCAGACAAAAGAATGATTAGATGAAACTAACTCTGGACAAATGTGAAATAAACTAGTGCTTTAGATTGTATGAATATCACGAAAAAATAGAATCAATCTACAAAACTTCGCCATCTGGACCAGTTCCATTAGATAAGAGTCATTAGAATCGTGTCATTAGATAAAGGATCATTCAGACAAAAGAATGGTTAGATGAAAGTAACTCTGGACGAATGTGAAATAAACCAGTGCTTTAGATTGTATGAATATCACGAAAAAATAGAATCAATCTACACAACTTCGCCATCTGGACCAGTGCCATTAGATAAGAGTCATTAGACTTGTGTCATTAGATAAAGGATCATTCAGACAAAAGAATGGTTAGATGAAACTAACTCTGGACAAATGTGAAATAAACTAGTGCTTTAGATTGTATGAATATCACGAAAAAATAGAATCAATCTACAAAACTTCGCCATCTGGACCAGTTCCATTAGATAAGAGTCATTAGAATCGTGTCATTAGATAAAGGATCATTCAGACAAAAGAATGGTTAGATGAAAGTAACTCTGGACGAATGTGAAATAAACCAGTGCTTTAGATTGTATGAATATCACGAAAAAATAGAATCAATCTACTCAACTTCGCCTTCTTGACCAGTGCCATTAGATAAGTGTCATTAGACTCGTGTCATTAGATAAAGGATCATTCAGACAAAAGAATTGTTAGATGAAAGTAACTCTGGACGAATGTGAAATAAACCAGTTCTTTAGATTGTATGAATATCACGAAAAAATAGAATCAATCTACACAACTTCGCCATCTGGACCAGTGCCATTAGATAAGAGTCATTAGACTTGTGTCATAAAATACAGGATCATTCAGACAAAAGAATGGTTAGATGAAAGTAACTCTGGACGAATGTGAAATAAACCAGTGCTTTAGATTGTATGAATATCAAGAAAAAATAGAATCAATCTACACAACTTCGCCATCTGGACCAGTGCCATTAGATAAGAGTCATTAGAATCGTGTCATTAGATAAAGGATCATTCAGACAAAAGAATGGTTAGATGAAAGTAACTCTGGACGAATGTGAAATAAACCAGTGCTTTAGATTGTATGAATATCAAGAAAAAATAGAATCAATCTACACAACTTCGCCATCTGGACCAGTGCCATTAGATAAGAGTCATTAGACTCATGTCATTAGATAAAGGATCATTCAGACAAAAGAATTGTTAGATGAAAGTAACTTTGGACGAATGTAAAATAAACCAGTGCTTTAGATTGTATGAATATCACGAAAAAATAGAATCAATCTACACAATTTCCCAATCTGGACCAGTGCCATTAGATAAGAGTTATTAGAATCGTGTCATTAGATAAAGGATCATTCAGACAAAAGAATGGTTAGATGAAACTAACTCTGGACGAATGTGAAATAAACCAGTGCTTTAGATTGTATGAATATCACGAAAAAATAGAATCAATCTACACAACTTCGCCATCTGGACCAGTGCCATTAGATAAGAGTCATTAGAATCGTGTCATTAGATAAAGGATCATTCAGACAAAAGAATGGTTAGATGAAAGTAACTCTGGACGAATGTGAAATAAACCAGTGCTTTAGATTGTATGAATATCACGAAAAAATAGAATCAATCTACACAACTTCGCCATCTGGACCAGTGCCATTAGATAAGAGTCATTAGAATCGTGTCATTAGATAAAGGATCATTCAGACAAAAGAATGGTTAGATGAAAGTAACTCTGGACGAATGTGAAATAAACCAGTGCTTTAGATTGTATGAATATCAAGAAAAAATAGAATCAATCTACACAACTTCGCCATCTGGACCAGTGCCATTAGATAAGAGTCATTATACTCGTGTCATTAGATAAAGGATCATTCAGACAAAAGAATGGTTAGATGAAACTAACTCTGGACGAATGTGAAATAAACCAGTGCTTTAGATTGTATGAATATCACGAAAAAATAGAATCAATCTACACAACTTCGCCATCTGCACCAGTGCCATTAGATAAGAGTCATTAGACTCGTGTCATTAGATAAAGGATCATTCAGACAAAAGAATGGTTAGATGAAACTAACTCTGCACGAATGTGAAATAAACCAGTGCTTTAGATTGTATGAATATCACGAAAAAATAGATTCAATCTACACAACTTCGCCATCTGGACCAGTTCCATTAGATAAGAGTCATTAGAATCGTGTCATTAGATAAAGGATCATTCAGACAAAAGAATGGTTAGATGAAAGTAACTCTGGACGAATGTGAAATAAACCAGTGCTTTAGATTGTATGAATATCACGAAAAAATAGAATCAATCTACTCAACTTCGCCTTCTTGACCAGTGCCATTAGATAAGAGTCATTAGACTCGTGTCATTAGATAAAGGATCATTCAGACAAAAGAATGGTTAGATGAAAGTAACTCTGGACGAATGTGAAATAAACCAGTGCTTTAGATTGTATGAATATCACGAAAAAATAGAATCAATCTACACAACTTCGCCATCTAGACCAGTGCCATTAGATAAGAGTCATTAGACTCGTGTAATAAGATACAGGATCATTCAGACAAAAGAATGGTTAGATGAAAGTAACTCTGGACGAATGTGAAATATACCAGTGCTTTAGATTGTATGAATATCACGAAAAAATAGAATCAATCTACACAACTTCGCCATCTGGACCAGTGCCATTAGATAAGAGTCATTAGAATCGTGTCATTAGATAAAGGATCATTCAGACAAAAGAATGGTTAGATGAAAGTAACTCTGGACGAATGTGAAATAAACCAGTGCTTTAGATTGTATGAATATCAAGAAAAAATAGAATCAATCTACACAACTTGGCCATCTGGACCAGTGCCATTAGATAAGAGTCATTAGACTTATGTCATTAGATAAAGGATCATTCAGACAAAAGAATGGTTAGATGAAAGTAACTTTGGACGAATGTGAAATAAACCAGTGCTTTAGATTGTATGAATATCACGAAAAAATAGAATCAATCTACACAACTTCCCAATCTGGACCAGTGCCATTAGATAAGAGTTATTAGAATCGTGTCATTAGATAAAGGATCATTCAGACAAAAGAATGGTTAGATGAAAGTAACTCTGGACGAATGTGAAATAAACCAGTGCTTTAGATTGTATAAATATCAAGAAAAAATAGAATCAATCTACACAACTTCGCCATCTGGACCAGTGCCATTAGATAAGAGTCATTAGACTCATGTCATTAGATAAAGGATCATTCAGACAAAAGAATGGTTAGATGAAAGTAACTTTGGACGAATGTAAAATAAACCAGTGCTTTAGATTGTATGAATATCACGAAAAAATAGAATCAATCTACACAACTTCCCAATCTGGACCAGTGCCATTAGATAAAAGTTATTAGAATCGTGTCATTAGATAAAGGATCATTCAGACAAAAGAATGGTTAGATGAAATTAACTCTGGACGAATGTGAAATATACCAGTGCTTTAGATTGTATAAATATCACGAAAAAATAGAATCAATCTACACAACTTCGCCATCTGGACCAGTGCCATTAGATAAGAGTTATTAGAATCGTGTCATTAGATAAAGGATCATTCAGACAAAAGAATGGTTAGATGAAAGTAACTCTGGACGAATGTGAAAAAAACCAGTGCTTTAGATTGTATGAATATCACGACAAAATAGAATATATCTACACAACTTCGCCATCTGGACCAGTGCCGTTACATAAGAGTCATTAGACTCGTGTCATTAGATAAAGGATCATTCAGACAAAAGAATGGTTAGATGAAAGTAACTCTGGACGAATGTGAAATAAACCAGTGCTTTAGATTGTATGAATATCACGAAAAAATAGAATCAATCTACACAACTTCGCCATCTGGACCAGTGCCATTAGATAAGAGTCATTAGAATCGTGTCATTAGATAAAGGATCATTCAGACAAAAGAATGGTTAGATGAAAGTAACTCTGGACGAATGTGAAATAAACCAGTGCTTTAGATTGTATGAATATCACGAAAAAATAGAATCAATTTACACAACTTCGCCATCTGGACCAGTGCCATTAGATAAGAGTCATTAGACTCATGTCATTAGATAAAGGATCATTCAGACAAAAGTATGGTTAGATGAAACTAACTCTGCACGAATGTGAAATAAACCAGTGCTTTAGATTGTATGAATATCACGAAAAAATAGAAGCAATCTACACAACTTCGCCATCTGGACCAGTGCCATTAGATAAGAGTCATTAGAATCGTGTCATTAGATAAAGGATCATTCAGACAAAAGAATGGTTAGATGAAAGTAACTCTGGACGAATGTGAAATAAACCAGTGCTTTAGATTGTATGAATATCACGAAAAAATAGAATCAATCTAAACAACTTCGCCATCTGGACCAATGCCATTAGATAAGAGTCATTAGACTCGTGTCATTAGATAAAGGATCATTCAGACAAAAGAATGGTTAGATGAAACTAACTCTGGACAATGGGAAATAAACTAGTGCTTTAGATTGTATGAATATCACGAAAAAATAGAATCAATCTACACAACTTCGCCATCTGGACCAGTGCCATTAGATAAGAGTCATTAGAATCGTGTCATTAGATAAAGGATCATTCAGACAAAAGAATGGTTAGATGAAACTAACTCTGGACGAATGTGAAATAAACCAGTGCTTTAGATTGTATGAATATCACGAAAAAATAGAATCAATCTACACAACTTCGCCATCTGGACCAGTGCCATTAGATAAGAGTCATTAGAATCGTGTCATTAGATAAAGGATCATTCCAACAAAAGAATAGTTAGATGAAAGTAACTTTGGACGAATGTGAAATAAACCAGTGCTTTAGATTGTATGAATATCACGAAAAAATAGAATCAATCTACACAACTTCGCCATCTGGACCAGTGCCATTAGATAAGAGTCATTAGACTCGTGTCATTAGATAAAGGATCATTCAGACAAAAGAATGGTTAGATGAAACTAACTCTGGACGAATGTGAAATAAACCAGTGCTTTAGATTGTATGAATATCACGAAAAAATAGAATCAATCTACAAAACTTCGCCATCTGGACCAGTGCCATTAGATAAGAGTCATTAGAATCGTGTCATTAGATAAAGGATCATTCAGACAAAAGAATGGTAGATGAAAGTAACTCTGGACGAATGTGAAATAAACCAGTGCTTTAGATTGTATGAATATCACGAAAAAATAGAATCAATCTACACAACTTCGCCATCTGGACCAGTGCCATTAGATAAGAGTCATTATACTCGTGTCATTAGATAAAGGATCATTCAGACAAAAGAATGGTTAGATGAAACTAACTCTGGACGAATGTGAAATAAACCAGTGCTTTAGATTGTATGAATATCACGAAAAAATAGAATCAATTTACACAACTTCGCCATCTGGACCAGTGCCATTAGATAAGAGTCATTAGACTCGTGTCATTAGATAAAGGATCATTCAGACAAAAGAAAGGTTAGATGAAACTAACTCTGCACGAATGTGAAATAAACCAGTGCTTTAGATTGTATGAATATCACGAAAAAATAGAATCAATCTACACAACTTCGCCATCTGGACCAGTGCCATTAGATAAGAGTCATTAGAATCGTGTCATTAGATAAAGGATCATTCAGACAAAAGAATGGTTAGATGAAAGTAACTCTGGACGAATGTGAAATAAACCAGTGCTTTAGATTGTATGAATATCACGAAAAAATAGAATCAATCTAAACAACTTCGCCATCTGGACCAGTGCCATTAGATAAGAGTCATTAGACTCGTGTCATTAGATAAAGGATCATTCAGACAAAAGAATGGTTAGATGAAACTAACTCTGGACAATGGGAAATAAACTAGTGCTTTAGATTGTATGAATATCACGAAAAAATAGAATCAATCTACACAACTTCGCCATCTGGACCAGTGCCATTAGATAAGAGTCATTAGAATCGTGTCATTAGATAAAGGATCATTCAGACAAAAGAATGGTTAGATGAAAGTAACTCTGGACGAATGTGAAATAAACCAGTGCTTTAGATTGTATGAATATCAAGAAAAAATAGAATCAATCTACACAACTTCGCCATCTGGACCAGTGCCATTAGATAAGAGTCATTATACTCGTGTCATTAGATAAAGGATCATTCAGACAAAAGAATGGTTAGATGAAACTAACTCTGGACGAATGTGAAATAAACCAGTGCTTTAGATTGTATGAATATCACGAAAAAATAGAATCAATCTACACAACTTCGCCATCTGCACCAGTGCCATTAGATAAGAGTCATTAGAATCGTGTCATTAGATAAAGGATCATTCAGACAAAAGAATGGTTAGATGAAAGTAACTCTGGACGAATGTGAAATATACCAGTGCTTTAGATTGTATGAATATCACGAAAAAATAGGATCAATCTACACAACTTCGCCATCTGGACCAGTGCCATTAGATAAGAGTTATTAGAATCGTGTCATTAGATAAAGGATCATTCAGACAAAAGAATGGTTAGATGAAAGTAACTCTGGACGAATGTGAAATAAACCAGTGCTTTAGATTGTATGAATATCACGAAAAAATAGAATCAATCTACACAACTTCGCCATCTGGACCAGTGCCATTACATAAGAGTCATTAGACTCGTGTCATTAGATAAAGGATCATTCAGACAAAAGAATGGTTAGATGAAAGTAACTCTGGACGAATGTGAAATAAACCAGTGCTTTAGATTGTATGAATATCACGAAAAAATAGAATCAATCTAAACAACTTCGCCATCTGGACCAGTGCCATTAGATAAGAGTCATTAGAATCGTGTCATTAGATAAAGGATCATTCAGACAAAAGAATGGTTAGATGAAAGTAACTCTGGACGAATGTGAAATAAACCAGTGCTTTAGATTGTATGAATATCACGAAAAAATAGAATCAATTTACACAACTTCGCCATCTGGACCAGTGCCATTAGATAAGAGTCATTAGACTCGTGTCATTAGATAAAGGATCATTCAGACAAAAGAATGGTTTGATGAAACTAACTCTGCACGAATGTGAAATAAACCAGTGCTTTAGATTGTATGAATATCACGAAAAAATAGATTCAATCTACACAACTTCGCCATCTGGACCAGTGCCATTAGATAAGAGTCATTAGAATCGTGTCATTAAATAAAGGATCATTCAGACAAAAGAATGGTTAGATGAAAGTAACTCTGGACGAATGTGAAATAAACCAGTGCTTTAGATTGTATGAATATCAAGAAAAAATAGAATCAATCTACACAACTTCGCCATCTGGACCAGTGCCATTAGATAAGAGTCATTAGACTCATGTCATTAGATAAAGGATCATTCAGACAAAAGAATGGTTAGATGAAAGTAACTCTGGACGAATGTGAAATAAACCAGTGCTTTAGATTGTATGAATATCACGAAAAAATAGAATCAATCTACACAACTTCGCCATCTGGACCAGTGCCATTAGATAAGAGTCATTATACTCGTGTCATTAGATAAAGGATCATTCAGACAAAAGAATGGTTAGATGAAACTAACTCTGGACGAATGTGAAATAAACCAGTGCTTTAGATTGTATGAATATCACGAAAAAATAGAATCAATTTACACAACTTCGCCATCTGGACCAGTGCCATTAGATAAGAGTCATTAGACTCGTGTCATTAGATAAAGGATCATTCAGACAAAAGAAAGGTTAGATGAAACTAACTCTGCACGAATGTGAAATAAACCAGTGCTTTAGATTGTATGAATATCACGAAAAAATAGAATCAATCTACACAACTTCGCCATCTGGACCAGTGCCATTAGATAAGAGTCATTAGAATCGTGTCATTAGATAAAGGATCATTCAGACAAAAGAATGGTTAGATGAAAGTAACTCTGGACGAATGTGAAATAAACCAGTGCTTTAGATTGTATGAATATCACGAAAAAATAGAATCAATCTAAACAACTTCGCCATCTGGACCAGTGCCATTAGATAAGAGTCATTAGACTCGTGTCATTAGATAAAGGATCATTCAGACAAAAGAATGGTTAGATGAAACTAACTCTGGACAATGGGAAATAAACTAGTGCTTTAGATTGTATGAATATCACGAAAAAATAGAATCAATCTACACAACTTCGCCATCTGGACCAGTGCCATTAGATAAGAGTCATTAGAATCGTGTCATTAGATAAAGGATCATTCAGACAAAAGAATGGTTAGATGAAAGTAACTCTGGACGAATGTGAAATAAACCAGTGCTTTAGATTGTATGAATATCAAGAAAAAATAGAATCAATCTACACAACTTCGCCATCTGGACCAGTGCCATTAGATAAGAGTCATTATACTCGTGTCATTAGATAAAGGATCATTCAGACAAAAGAATGGTTAGATGAAACTAACTCTGGACGAATGTGAAATAAACCAGTGCTTTAGATTGTATGAATATCACGAAAAAATAGAATCAATCTACACAACTTCGCCATCTGCACCAGTGCCATTAGATAAGAGTCATTAGAATCGTGTCATTAGATAAAGGATCATTCAGACAAAAGAATGGTTAGATGAAAGTAACTCTGGACGAATGTGAAATATACCAGTGCTTTAGATTGTATGAATATCACGAAAAAATAGGATCAATCTACACAACTTCGCCATCTGGACCAGTGCCATTAGATAAAAGTTATTAGAATCGTGTCATTAGATAAAGGATCATTCAGACAAAAGAATGGTTAGATGAAAGTAACTCTGGACGAATGTGAAATAAACCAGTGCTTTAGATTGTATGAATATCACGAAAAAATAGAATCAATCTACACAACTTCGCCATCTGGACCAGTGCCATTACATAAGAGTCATTAGACTCGTGTCATTAGATAAAGGATCATTCAGACAAAAGAATGGTTAGATGAAAGTAACTCTGGACGAATGTGAAATAAACCAGTGCTTTAGATTGTATGAATATCACGAAAAAATAGAATCAATCTACACAACTTCGCCATCTGGACCAGTGCCATTAGATAAGAGTCATTAGAATCGTGTCATTAGATAAAGGATCATTCAGACAAAAGAATGGTTAGATGAAAGTAACTCTGGACGAATGTGAAATAAACCAGTGCTTTAGATTGTATGAATATCACGAAAAAATAGAATCAATTTACACAACTTCGCCATCTGGACCAGTGCCATTAGATAAGAGTCATTAGACTCGTGTCATTAGATAAAGGATCATTCAGACAAAAGAATGGTTTGATGAAACTAACTCTGCACGAATGTGAAATAAACCAGTGCTTTAGATTGTATGAATATCACGAAAAAATAGATTCAATCTACACAACTTCGCCATCTGGACCAGTGCCATTAGATAAGAGTCATTAGAATCGTGTCATTAAATAAAGGATCATTCAGACAAAAGAATGGTTAGATGAAAGTAACTCTGGACGAATGTAAAATAAACCAGTGCTTTAGATTGTATGAATATCAAGAAAAAATAGAATCAATCTACACAACTTCGCCATCTGGACCAGTGCCATTAGATAAGAGTCATTAGACTCATGTCATTAGATAAAGGATCATTCAGACAAAAGAATGGTTAGATGAAAGTAACTTTGGACGAATGTAAAATAAACCAGTGCTTTAGATTGTATGAATATCACGAAAAAATAGAATCAATCTACACAACTTCCCAATCTGGACCAGTGCCATTAGATAAGAGTTATTAGAATCGTGTCATTAGATAAAGGATCATTCAGACAAAAGAATGGTTAGATGAAAGTAACTCTGGACGAATGTGAAATATACCAGTGCTTTAGATTGTATGAATATCACGAAAAAATAGAATCAATTTACACAATTTCGCCATCTGGACCAGTGCCATTAGATAAGAGTCATTAGACTCATGTCATTAGATAAAGGATCATTCAGACAAAAGTATGGTTAGATGAAAGTAACTCTGGACGAATGTGAAATATACCAGTGCTTTAGATTGTATGAATATCACGAAAAAATAGAATCAATCTACACAACTTCGCCATCTGGACCAGTGCCATTAGATAAGAGTTATTAGAATCGTGTCATTAGATAAAGGATCATTCAGACAAAAGAATGGTTAGATGAAAGTAACTCTGGACGAATGTGAAATAAACCAGTGCTTTAGATTGTATGAATATCACGAAAAAATAGAATCAATCTACACAACTTCGCCATCTGGACCAGTGCCATTACATAAGAGTCATTAGACTCGTGTCATTAGATAAAGGATCATTCAGACAAAAGAATGGTTAGATGAAAGTAACTCTGGACGAATGTGAAATAAACCAGTGCTTTAGATTGTATGAATATCACGAAAAAATAGAATCAATCTACACAACTTCGCCATCTGGACCAGTGCCATTAGATAAGAGTCATTAGAATCGTGTCATTAGATAAAGGATCATTCAGACAAAAGAATGGTTAGATGAAAGTAACTCTGGACGAATGTGAAATAAACCAGTGCTTTAGATTGTATGAATATCACGAAAAAATAGAATCAATTTACACAACCTTGCCATCTGGACCAGTGCCATTAGATAAGAGTCATTAGACTCGTGTCATTAGATAAAGGATCATTCAAACAAAAGAATGGTTAGATGAAAGTAACTCTGGACGAATGTGAAATAAACCAGTGCTTTAGATTGTATGAATATCAAGAAAAAATAGAATCAATCTACACAACTTCGCCATCTGGACCAGTGCCATTAGATAAGAGTCATTAGACTCATGTCATTAGATAAAGGATCATTCAGACAAAAGAATGGTTAGATGAAAGTAACTTTGGACGAATGTAAAATAAACCAGTGCTTTAGATTGTATGAATATCACGAAAAAATAGAATCAATCTACACAACTTCCCAATCTGGACCAGTGCCATTAGATAAGAGTTATTAGAATCGTGTCATTAGATAAAGGATCATTCAGACAAAAGAATGGTTAGATGAAAGTAACTCTGGACGAATGTGAAATATACCAGTGCTTTAGATTGTATGAATATCACGAAAAAATAGAATCAATTTACACAACTTCGCCATCTGGACCAGTGCCATTAGATAAGAGTCATTAGACTCATGTCATTAGATAAAGGATCATTCAGACAAAAGTATGGTTAGATGAAACTAACTCTGCACGAATGTGAAATAAACCAGTGCTTTAGATTGTATGAATATCACGAAAAAATAGAATCAATCTACACAACTTCGCCATCTGGACCAGTGCCATTAGATAAGAGTCATTAGAATCGTGTCATTAGATAAAGGATCATTCAGACAAAAGAATGGTTAGATGAAAGTAACTCTGGACGAATGTGAAATAAACCAGTGCTTTAGATTGTATGAATATCACAAAAAAATAGAATCAATCTACAAAACTTCGCCATCTGGACCAGTGCCATTAGATAAGAGTCATTAGACTCGTGTCATTAGATAAAGGATCATTCAGACAAAAGAATGGTTAGATGAAACTAACTCTGGACGAATGTGAAATAAACCAGTGCTTTCGATTGTATGAATATCACGAAAAAATAGAATCAATCTACACAACTTCGCCATCTGGACCAGTGCCATTAGATAAGAGTGATTAGAATCGTGTCATTAGATAAAGGGATCATTCCAACAAAAGAATAGTTAGATGAAAGTAACTTTGGACGAATGTGAAATAAACCAGTGCTTTAGATTGTATGAATATCACGAAAAAATAGAATCAATCTACACAACTTCGCCATCTGGACCAGTGCCATTAGAAAAGAGTCATTAGACTCGTGTCATTAGATAAAGGATCATTCAGACAAAAGAATGGTTAGATGAAACTAACTCTGGACGAATGTGAAATAAACCAGTGCTTTAGATTGTATGAATATCACGAAAAAATAGAATCAATCTACACAACTTCGCCATCTGGACCAGTGCCATTAGATAAGAGTCATTAGAATCGTGTCATTAGATAAAGGATCATTCAGACAAAAGAATGGTAGATGAAAGTAACTCTGGACGAATGTGAAATAAACCAGTGCTTTAGATTGTATGAATATCACGAAAAAATAGAATCAATCTACACAACTTCGCCATCTGGACCAGTGCCATTAGATAAGAGTCATTAGAATCGTGTCATTAGATAAAGGATCATTCATACAAAAGAATGGTTAGATGAAACTAACTCTGGACGAATGTGAAATAAACCAGTGCTTTAGATTCTATGAATATCACGAAAAAATAGAATCAATTTACACAACTTCGCCATCTGGACCAGTGCCATTAGATAAGGGTCATTAGACTCGTGTCATTAGATAAAGGATCATTCAGACAAAAGAATGGTTAGATGAAACTAACTCTGCACGAATGTGAAATAAACCAGTGCTTTAGATTGTATGAATATCACGAAAAAATAGAATCAATCTACACAACTTCGCCATCTGGACCAGTGCCATTAGATAAGAGTCATTAGAATCGTGTCATTAGATAAAGGATCATTCAGACAAAAGAATGGTTAGATGAAAGTAACTCTGCACGAATGTGAAATAAACCAGTGCTTTAGATTGTATGAATATCACGAAAAAATAGAATCAATCTAAACAACTTCGCCATCTGGACCAGTGCCATTAGATAAGAGTCATTAGACTCGTGTCATTAGATAAAGGATCATTCAGACAAAAGAATGGTTAGATGAAACTAACTCTGCACGAATGTGAAATAAACCAGTGCTTTAGATTGTATGAATATCACGAAAAAATAGATTCAATCTACACAACTTCGCCATCTGGACCAGTGCCATTAGATAAGAGTCATTAGAATCGTGTCATTAGATAAAGGATCATTTAGACAAAAGAATGGTTAGATGAAAGTAACTCTGGACGAATGTGAAATAAACCAGTGCTTTAGATTGTATGAATATCAAGAAAAAATAGAATCAATCTACACAACTTCGCCATCTGGACCAGTGCCATTAGATAAGAGTCATTAGACTCATGTCATTAGATAAAGGATCATTCAGACAAAAGAATGGTTAGATGAAAGTAACTTTGGACGAATGTAAAATAAACCAGTGCTTTAGATTGTATGAATATCACGAAAAAATAGAATCAATCTACACAACTTCCCAATCTGGACCAGTGCCATTAGATAAGAGTTATTAGAATCGTGTCATTAGATAAAGGATCATTCAGACAAAAGAATGGTTAGATGAAAGTAACTCTGGACGAATGTGAAATATACCAGTGCTTTAGATTGTATGAATATCACGAAAAAATAGAATCAATTTACACAATTTCGCCATCTGGACCAGTGCCATTAGATAAGAGTCATTAGACTCATGTCATTAGATAAAGGATCATTCAGACAAAAGTATGGTTAGATGAAACTAACTCTGCACGAATGTGAAATAAACCAGTGCTTTAGATTGTATGAATATCACGAAAAAATAGAATCAATCTACACAACTTCGCCATCTGGACCAGTGCCATTAGATAAGAGTCATTAGAATCGTGTCATTAGATAAAGGATCATTCAGACAAAAGAATGGTTAGATGAAAGTAACTCTGGACGAATGTGAAATATACCAGTGCTTTAGATTGTATGAATATCACGAAAAAATAGAATCAATCTACACAACTTCGCCATCTGGACCAGTGCCATTAGATAAGAGTTATTAGAATCGTGTCATTAGATAAAGGATCATTCAGACAAAAGAATGGTTAGATGAAAGTAACTCTGGACGAATGTGAAATAAACCAGTGCTTTAGATTGTATGAATATCACGAAAAAATAGAATCAATCTACACAACTTCGCCATCTGGACCAGTGCCATTACATAAGAGTCATTAGACTCGTGTCATTAGATAAAGGATCATTCAGACAAAAGAATGGTTAGATGAAAGTAACTCTGGACGAATGTGAAATAAACCAGTGCTTTAGATTGTATGAATATCACGAAAAAATAGAATCAATCTACACAACTTCGCCATCTGGACCAGTGCCATTAGATAAGAGTCATTAGAATCGTGTCATTAGATAAAGGATCATTCAGACAAAAGAATGGTTAGATGAAAGTAACTCTGGACGAATGTGAAATAAACCAGTGCTTTAGATTGTATGAATATCACGAAAAAATAGAATCAATTTACACAACCTTGCCATCTGGACCAGTGCCATTAGATAAGAGTCATTAGACTCGTGTCATTAGATAAAGGATCATTCAGACAAAAGAATGGTTAGATGAAACTAACTCTGCACGAATGTGAAATAAACCAGTGCTTTAGATTGTATGAATATCACGAAAAAATCGATTTAATCTACACAACTTCGCCATCTGGACCAGTGCCATTAGATAAGAGTCATTAGACTCATGTCATTAGATAAAGGATCATTCAGACAAAAGAATGGTTAGATGAAAGTAACTTTGGACGAATGTAAAATAAACCAGTGCTTTAGATTGTATGAATATCACGAAAAAATAGAATCAATCTACACAACTTCCCAATCTGGACCAGTGCCATTAGATAAGAGTTATTAGAATCGTGTCATTAGATAAAGGATCATTCAGACAAAAGAATGGTTAGATGAAAGTAACTCTGGACGAATGTGAAATAAACCAGTGCTTTAGATTGTATGAATATCACGAAAAAATAGAATCAATCTACACAACTTCGCCATCTGGACCAGTGCCATTACATAAGAGTCATTAGACTCGTGTCATTAGATAAAGGATCATTCAGACAAAAGAATGGTTAGATGAAAGTAACTCTGGACGAATGTGAAATAAACCAGTGCTTTAGATTGAAAGGAATATCACGAAAAAATAGAATCAATCTACACAACTTCGCCATCTGGACCAGTGCCATTAGATAAGAGTCATTAGAATCGTGTCATTAGATAAAGGATCATTCAGACAAAAGAATGGTTAGATGAAAGTAACTCTGGACGAATGTGAAATAAACCAGTGCTTTAGATTGTATGAATATCACGAAAAAATAGAATCAATTTACACAACTTCGCCATCTGGACCAGTGCCATTAGATAAGAGTCATTAGACTCGTGTCATTAGATAAAGGATCATTCAGACAAAAGAATGGTTAGATGAAACTAACTCTGCACGAATGTGAAATAAACCAGTGCTTTAGATTGTATGAATATCACGAAAAAATAGATTCAATCTACACAACTTCGCCATCTGGACCAGTGCCATTAGATAAGACTCATTAGAATCGTGTCATTAAATAAAGGATCATTCAGACAAAAGAATGGTTAGATGAAAGTAACTCTGGACGAATGTGAAATAAACCAGTGCTTTAGATTGTATGAATATCAAGAAAAAATAGAATCAATCTACACAACTTCGCCATCTGGACCAGTGCCATTAGATAAGAGTCATTAGACTCATGTCATTAGATAAAGGATCATTCAGACAAAAGAATGGTTAGATGAAAGTAACTTTGGACGAATGTAAAATAAACCAGTGCTTTAGATTGTATGAATATCACGAAAAAATAGAATCAATCTACACAACTTCCCAATCTGGACCAGTGCCATTAGATAAGAGTTATTAGAATCGTGTCATTAGATAAAGGATCATTCAGACAAAAGAATGGTTAGATGAAAGTAACTCTGGACGAATGTGAAATATACCAGTGCTTTAGATTGTATGAATATCACGAAAAAATAGAATCAATTTACACAATTTCGCCATCTGGACCAGTGCCATTAGATAAGAGTCATTAGACTCATGTCATTAGATAAAGGATCATTCAGACAAAAGTATGGTTAGATGAAACTAACTCTGCACGAATGTGAAATAAACCAGTGCTTTAGATTGTATGAATATCACGAAAAAATAGAATCAATCTACACAACTTCGCCATCTGGACCAGTGCCATTAGATAAGAGTCATTAGAATCGTGTCATTAGATAAAGGATCATTCAGACAACAGAATGGTTAGATGAAAGTAACTCTGGACGAATGTGAAATATACCAGTGCTTTAGATTGTATGAATATCACGAAAAAATAGAATCAATCTACACAACTTCGCCATCTGGACCAGTGCCATTAGATAAGAGTTATTAGAATCGTGTCATTAGATAAAGGATCATTCAGACAAAAGAATGGTTAGATGAAAGTAACTCTGGACGAATGTGAAATAAACCAGTGCTTTAGATTGTATGAATATCACGAAAAAATAGAATCAATCTACACAACTTCGCCATCTGGACCAGTGCCATTACATAAGAGTCATTAGACTCGTGTCATTAGATAAAGGATCATTCAGACAAAAGAATGGTTAGATGAAAGTAACTCTGGACGAATGTGAAATAAACCAGTGCTTTAGATTGTATGAATATCACGAAAAAATAGAATCAATCTACACAACTTCGCCATCTGGACCAGTGCCATTAGATAAGAGTCATTAGAATCGTGTCATTAGATAAAGGATCATTCAGACAAAAGAATGGTTAGATGAAAGTAACTCTGGACGAATGTGAAATAAACCAGTGCTTTAGATTGTATGAATATCACGAAAAAATAGAATCAATTTACACAACCTTGCCATCTGGACCAGTGCCATTAGATAAGAGTCATTAGACTCGTGTCATTAGATAAAGGATCATTCAAACAAAAGAATGGTTAGATGAAAGTAACTCTGGACGAATGTGAAATAAACCAGTGCTTTAGATTGTATGAATATCAAGAAAAAATAGAATCAATCTACACAACTTCGCCATCTGGACCAGTGCCATTAGATAAGAGTCATTAGACTCATGTCATTAGATAAAGGATCATTCAGACAAAAGAATGGTTAGATGAAAGTAACTTTGGACGAATGTAAAATAAACCAGTGCTTTAGATTGTATGAATATCACGAAAAAATAGAATCAATCTACACAACTTCCCAATCTGGACCAGTGCCATTAGATAAGAGTTATTAGAATCGTGTCATTAGATAAAGGATCATTCAGACAAAAGAATCGTTAGATGAAAGTAACTCTGGACGAATGTGAAATATACCAGTGCTTTAGATTGTATGAATATCACGAAAAAATAGAATCAATTTACACAACTTCGCCATCTGGACCAGTGCCATTAGATAAGAGTCATTAGACTCATGTCATTAGATAAAGGATCATTCAGACAAAAGTATGGTTAGATGAAACTAACTCTGCACGAATGTGAAATAAACCAGTGCTTTAGATTGTATGAATATCACGAAAAAATAGAATCAATCTACACAACTTCGCCATCTGGACCAGTGCCATTAGATAAGAGTCATTAGAATCGTGTCATTAGATAAAGGATCATTCAGACAAAAGAATGGTTAGATGAAAGTAACTCTGGACGAATGTGAAATAAACCAGTGCTTTAGATTGTATGAATATCACAAAAAAATAGAATCAATCTACAAAACTTCGCCATCTGGACCAGTGCCATTAGATAAGAGTCATTAGACTCGTGTCATTAGATAAAGGATCATTCAGACAAAAGAATGGTTAGATGAAACTAACTCTGGACGAATGTGAAATATACCAGTGCTTTCGATTGTATGAATATCACGAAAAAATAGAATCAATCTACACAACTTCGCCATCTGGACCAGTGCCATTAGATAAGAGTGATTAGAATCGTGTCATTAGATAAAGGGATCATTCCAACAAAAGAATAGTTAGATGAAAGTAACTTTGGACGAATGTGAAATAAACCAGTGCTTTAGATTGTATGAATATCACGAAAAAATAGAATCAATCTACACAACTTCGCCATCTGGACCAGTGCCATTAGATAAGAGTCATTAGACTCGTGTCATTAGATAAAGGATCATTCAGACAAAAGAATGGTTAGATGAAACTAACTCTGGACGAATGTGAAATAAACCAGTGCTTTAGATTGTATGAATATCACGAAAAAATAGAATCAATCTACACAACTTCGCCATCTGGACCAGTGCCATTAGATAAGAGTCATTAGAATCGTGTCATTAGATAAAGGATCATTCAGACAAAAGAATGGTAGATGAAAGTAACTCTGGACGAATGTGAAATAAACCAGTGCTTTAGATTGTATGAATATCACGAAAAAATAGAATCAATCTACACAACTTCGCCATCTGGACCAGTGCCATTAGATAAGAGTCATTAGAATCGTGTCATTAGATAAAGGATCATTCATACAAAAGAATGGTTAGATGAAACTAACTCTGGACGAATGTGAAATAAACCAGTGCTTTAGATTCTATGAATATCACGAAAAAATAGAATCAATTTACACAACTTCGCCATCTGGACCAGTGCCATTAGATAAGGGTCATTAGACTCGTGTCATTAGATAAAGGATCATTCAGACAAAAGAATGGTTAGATGAAACTAACTCTGCACGAATGTGAAATAAACCAGTGCTTTAGAATGTATGAATATCACGAAAAAATAGAATCAATCTACACAACTTCGCCATCTGGACCAGTGCCATTAGATAAGAGTCATTAGAATCTTGTCATTAGATAAAGGATCATTCAGACAAAAGAATGGTTAGATGAAAGTAACTCTGGACGAATGTGAAATAAACCAGTGCTTTAGATTGTATGAATATCACGAAAAAATAGAATCAATCTAAACAACTTCGCCATCTGGACTAGTGCCATTAGATAAGAGTCATTAGACTCGTGTCATTAGATAAAGGATCATTCAGACAAAAGAATGGTTAGATGAAACTAACTCTGCACGAATGTGAAATAAACCAGTGCTTTAGATTGTATGAATATCACGAAAAAATAGAATCAATCTACACAACTTCGCCATCTGGACCAGTGCCATTAGATAAGAGTCATTAGAATCGTGTCATTAGATAAAGGATCATTCAGACAAAAGAATGGTTAGATGAAAGTAACTCTGGACGAATGTGAAATAAACCAGTGCTTTAGATTGTATGAATATCAAGAAAAAATAGAATCAATCTACACAACTTCGCCATCTGGACCAGTGCCATTAGATAAGAGTCATTAGACTCATGTCATTAGATAAAGGATCATTCAGACAAAAGAATGGTTAGATGAAAGTAACTTTGGACGAATGTAAAATAAACCAGTGCTTTAGATTGTATGAATATCACGAAAAAATAGAATCAATCTACACAACTTCCCAATCTGGACCAGTGCCATTAGATAAGAGTTATTAGAATCGTGTCATTAGATAAAGGATCATTCAGACAAAAGAATGGTTAGATGAAAGTAACTCTGGACGAATGTGAAATATACCAGTGCTTTAGATTGTATGAATATCACGAAAAAATAGAATCAATTTACACAATTTCGCCATCTGGACCAGTGCCATTAGATAAGAGTCATTAGACTCATGTCATTAGATAAAGGATCATTCAGACAAAAGTATGGTTAGATGAAACTAACTCTGCACGAATGTGAAATAAACCAGTGCTTTAGATTGTATGAATATCACGAAAAAATAGAATCAATCTACACAACTTCGCCATCTGGACCAGTGCCATTAGATAAGAGTCATTAGAATCGTGTCATTAGATAAAGGATCATTCAGACAAAAGAATGGTTAGATGAAAGTAACTCTGGACGAATGTGAAATATACCAGTGCTTTAGATTGTATGAATATCACGAAAAAATAGAATCAATCTACACAACTTCGCCATCTGGACCAGTGCCATTAGATAAGAGTTATTAGAATCGTGTCATTAGATAAAGGATCATTCAGACAAAAGAATGGTTAGATGAAAGTAACTCTGGACGAATGTGAAATAAACCAGTGCTTTAGATTGTATGAATATCACGAAAAAATAGAATCAATCTACACAACTTCGCCATCTGGACCAGTGCCATTACATAAGAGTCATTAGACTCGTGTCATTAGATAAAGGATCATTCAGACAAAAGAATGGTTAGATGAAAGTAACTCTGGACGAATGTGAAATAAACCAGTGCTTTAGATTGTATGAATATCACGAAAAAATAGAATCAATCTACACAACTTCGCCATCTGGACCAGTGCCATTAGATAAGAGTCATTAGAATCGTGTCATTAGATAAAGGATCATTCAGACAAAAGAATGGTTAGATGAAAGTAACTCTGGACGAATGTGAAATAAACCAGTGCTTTAGATTGTATGAATATCACGAAAAAATAGAATCAATTTACACAACCTTGCCATCTGGACCAGTGCCATTAGATAAGAGTCATTAGACTCGTGTCATTAGATAAAGGATCATTCAGACAAAAGAATGGTTAGATGAAACTAACTCTGCACGAATGTAAAATAAACCAGTGCTTTAGATTGTATGAATATCACGAAAAAATCGATTTAATCTACACAACTTCGCCATCTGGACCAGTGCCATTAGATAAGAGTCATTAGACTCATGTCATTAGATAAAGGATCATTCAGACAAAAGAATGGTTAGATGAAAGTAACTTTGGACGAATGTAAAATAAACCAGTGCTTTAGATTGTATGAATATCACGAAAAAATAGAATCAATCTACACAACTTCCCAATCTGGACCAGTGCCATTAGATAAGAGTCATTAGACTCGTGTCATTAGATAAAGGATCATTCAGACAAAAGAATGGTTAGATGAAACTAACTCTGCACGAATGTGAAATAAACCAGTGCTTTAGATTGTATGAATATCACGAAAAAATAGATTCAATCTACACAACTTCGCCATCTGGACCAGTGCCATTAGATAAGAGTCATTAGAATCGTGTCATTAGATAAAGGATCATTCAGACAAAAGAATGGTTAGATGAAAGTAACTCTGGACGAATGTGAAATAAACCAGTGCTTTAGATTGTATGAATATCAAGAAAAAATAGAATCAATCTACACAACTTCGCCATCTGGACCAGTGCCATTAGATAAGAGTCATTAGACTCATGTCATTAGATAAAGGATCATTCAGACAAAAGAATGGTTAGATGAAAGTAACTTTGGACGAATGTAAAATAAACCAGTGCTTTAGATTGTATGAATATCACGAAAAAATAGAATCAATCTACACAACTTCCCAATCTGGACCAGTGCCATTAGATAAGAGTTATTAGAATCGTGTCATTAGATAAAGGATCATTCAGACAAAAGAATGGTTAGATGAAAGTAACTCTGGACGAATGTGAAATATACCAGTGCTTTAGATTGTATGAATATCACGAAAAAATAGAATCAATTTACACAATTTCGCCATCTGGACCAGTGCCATTAGATAAGAGTCATTAGACTCATGTCATTAGATAAAGGATCATTCAGACAAAAGTATGGTTAGATGAAACTAACTCTGCACGAATGTGAAATAAACCAGTGCTTTAGATTGTATAAATATCACGAAAAAATAGAATCAATCTACACAACTTCGCCATCTGGACCAGTGCCATTAGATAAGAGTCATTAGAATCGTGTCATTAGATAAAGGATCATTCAGACAAAAGAATGGTTAGATGAAAGTAACTCTGGACGAATGTGAAATATACCAGTGCTTTAGATTGTATGAATATCACGAAAAAATAGAATCAATCTACACAACTTCGCCATCTGGACCAGTGCCATTAGATAAGAGTTATTAGAATCGTGTCATTAGATAAAGGATCATTCAGACAAAAGAATGGTTAGATGAAAGTAACTCTGGACGAATGTGAAATAAACCAGTGCTTTAGATTGTATGAATATCACGAAAAAATAGAATCAATCTACACAACTTCGCCATCTGGACCAGTGCCATTACATAAGAGTCATTAGACTCGTGTCATTAGATAAAGGATCATTCAGACAAAAGAATGGTTAGATGAAAGTAACTCTGGACGAATGTGAAATAAACCAGTGCTTTAGATTGTATGAATATCACGAAAAAATAGAATCAATCTACACAACTTCGCCATCTGGACCAGTGCCATTAGATAAGAGTCATTAGAATCGTGTCATTAGATAAAGGATCATTCAGACAAAAGAATGGTTAGATGAAAGTAACTCTGGACGAATGTGAAATAAACCAGTGCTTTAGATTGTATGAATATCACGAAAAAATAGAATCAATTTACACAACCTTGCCATCTGGACCAGTGCCATTAGATAAGAGTCATTAGACTCGTGTCATTAGATAAAGGATCATTCAGACAAAAGAATGGTTAGATGAAACTAACTCTGCACGAATGTAAAATAAACCAGTGCTTTAGATTGTATGAATATCACGAAAAAATCGATTTAATCTACACAACTTCGCCATCTGGACCAGTGCCATTAGATAAGAGTCATTAGACACATGTCATTAGATAAAGGATCATTCAGACAAAAGAATGGTTAGATGAAAGTAACTTTGGACGAATGTAAAATAAACCAGTGCTTTAGATTGTATGAATATCACGAAAAAATAGAATCAATCTACACAACTTCCCAATCTGGACCAGTGCCATTAGATAAGAGTTATTAGAATCGTGTCATTAGATAAAGGATCATTCAGACAAAAGAATGGTTAGATGAAAGTAACTCTGGACGAATGTGAAATATACCAGTGCTTTAGATTGTATGAATATCACGAAAAAATAGAATCAATTTACACAACTTCCCAATCTGGACCAGTGCCATTAGATAAGAGTTATTAGAATCGTGTCATTAGATAAAGGATCATTCAGACAAAAAAATGGTTAGATGAAAGTAACTCTGGACGAATGTGAAATATACCAGTGCTTTAGATTGTATGAATATCACGAAAAAATAGAATCAATTTACACAACTTCGCCATCTGGACCAGTGCCATTAGATAAGAGTCATTAGACTCATGTCATTAGATAAAGGATCATTCAGACAAAAGTATGGTTAGATGAAACTAACTCTGCACGAATGTGAAATAAACCAGTGCTTTAGATTGTATGAATATCACGAAAAAATAGAATCAATCTACACAACTTCGCCATCTGGACCAGTGCCATTAGATAAGAGTCATTAGAATCGTGTCATTAGATAAAGGATCATTCAGACAAAAGAATGGTTAGATGAAAGTAACTCTGGACGAATGTGAAATAAACCAGTGCTTTAGATTGTATGAATATCACGAAAAAATAGAATCAATCTACAAAACTTCGCCATCTGGACCAGTGCCATTAGATAAGAGTCATTAGACTCGTGTCATTAGATAAAGGATCATTCAGACAAAAGAATGGTTAGATGAAACTAACTCTGGACGAATGTGAAATAAACCAGTGCTTTAGATTGTATGAATATCACGAAAAAATAGAATCAATCTACACAACTTCGCCATCTGGACCAGTGCCATTAGATAAGAGTCATTAGAATCGTGTCATTAGATAAAGGGATCATTCCAACAAAAGAATAGTTAGATGAAAGTAACTTTGGACGAATGTGAAATAAACCAGTGCTTGAGATTGTATGAATATCACGAAAAAATAGAATCAATCTACACAACTTCGCCATCTGGACCAGTGCCATTAGATAAGAGTCATTAGACTCGTGTCATTAGATAAAGGATCATTCAGACAAAAGAATGGTTAGATGAAACTAACTCTGGACGAATGTGAAATAAACCAGTGCTTTAGATTGTATGAATATCACGAAAAAATAGAATCAATCTACACAACTTCGCCATCTGGACCAGTGCCATTAGATAAGAGTCATTAGAATCGTGTCATTAGATAAAGGATCATTCAGACAAAAGAATGGTAGATGAAAGTAACTCTGGACGAATGTGAAATAAACCAGTGCTTTAGATTGTATGAATATCACGAAAAAATAGAATCAATCTACACAACTTCGCCATCTGGACCAGTGCCATTAGATAAGAGTCATTAGAATCGTGTCATTAGATAAAGGATCATTCAGACAAAAGAATGGTTAGATGAAACTAACTCTGGACGAATGTGAAATAAACCAGTGCTTTAGATTCTATGAATATCACGAAAAAATAGAATCAATTTACACAACTTCGCCATCTGGACCAGTGCCATTAGATAAGGGTCATTAGACTCGTGTCATTAGATAAAGGATCATTCAGACAAAAGAATGGTTAGATGAAACTAACTCTGCACGAATGTGAAATAAACCAGTGCTTTAGATTGTATGAATATCACGAAAAAATAGAATCAATCTACACAACTCCGCCATCTGGACCAGTGCCATTAGATAAGAGTCATTAGAATCGTGTCATTAGATAAAGGATCATTCAGACAAAAGAATGGTTAGATGAAACTAACTCTGCACGAATGTGAAATAAACCAGTGCTTTAGATTGTATGAATATCACGAAAAAATAGATTCAATCTACACAACCTTGCCATCTGGACCAGTGCCATTAGATAAGAGTCATTAGAATCGTGTCATTAGATAAAGGATCATTCAGACAAAAGAATGGTTAGATGAAACTAACTCTGCACGAATGTGAAATAAACCAGTGCTTTAGATTGTATGAATATCACGAAAAAATAGATTCAATCTACACAACTTCGCCATCTGGACCAGTGCCATTAGATAAGAGTCATTAGAATCGTGTCATTAGATAAAGGATCATTCAGACAAAAGAATGGTTAGATGAAAGTAACTCTGGACGAATGTGAAATAAACCAGTGCTTTAGATTGTATGAATATCAAGAAAAAATAGAATCAATCTACACATCTTCGCCATCTGGACCAGTGCCATTAGATAAGAGTCATTAGACTCATGTCATTAGATAAAGGATCATTCAGACAAAAGAATGGTTAGATGAAAGTAACTTTGGACGAATGTAAAATAAACCAGTGCTTTAGATTGTATGAATATCACGAAAAAATAGAATCAATCTACACAACTTCCCAATCTGGACCAGTGCCATTAGATAAGAGTTATTAGAATCGTGTCATTAGATAAAGGATCATTCAGACAAAAGAATGGTTAGATGAAAGTAACTCTGGACGAATGTGAAATATACCAGTGCTTTAGATTGTATGAATATCACGAAAAAATAGAATCAATTTACACAATTTCGCCATCTGGACCAGTGCCATTAGATAAGAGTCATTAGACTCATGTCATTAGATAAAGGATCATTCAGACAAAAGTATGGTTAGATGAAACTAACTCTGCACGAATGTGAAATAAACCAGTGCTTTAGATTGTATGAATATCACGAAAAAATAGAATCAATCTACACAACTTCGCCATCTGGACCAGTGCCATTAGATAAGAGTCATTATAATCGTGTCATTAGATAAAGGATCATTCAGACAAAAGAATGGTTAGATGAAAGTAACTCTGGACGAATGTGAAATATACCAGTGCTTTAGATTGTATGAATATCACGAAAAAATAGAATCAATCTACACAACTTCGCCATCTGGACCAGTGCCATTAGATAAGAGTTATTAGAATCGTGTCATTAGATAAAGGATCATTCAGACAAAAGAATGGTTAGATGAAAGTAACTCTGGACGAATGTGAAATAAACCAGTGCTTTAGATTGTATGAATATCACGAAAAAATAGAATCAATCTACACAACTTCGCCATCTGGACCAGTGCCATTACATAAGAGTCATTAGACTCGTGTCATTAGATAAAGGATCATTCAGACAAAAGAATGGTTAGATGAAAGTAACTCTGGACGAATGTGAAATAAACCAGTGCTTTAGATTGTATGAATATCACGAAAAAATAGAATCAATCTACACAACTTCGCCATCTGGACCAGTGCTATTAGATAAGAGTCATTAGAATCGTGTCATTAGATAAAGGATCATTCAGACAAAAGAATGGTTAGATGAAAGTAACTCTGGACGAATGTGAAATAAACCAGTGCTTTAGATTGTATGAATATCACGAAAAAATAGAATCAATTTACACAACCTTGCCATCTGGACCAGTGCCATTAGATAAGAGTCATTAGACTCGTGTCATTAGATAAAGGATCATTCAGACAAAAGAATGGTTAGATGAAACTAACTCTGCACGAATGTGAAATAAACCAGTGCTTTAGATTGTATGAATATCACGAAAAAATCGATTTAATCTACACAACTTCGCCATCTGGACCAGTGCCATTAGATAAGAGTCATTAGAATCGTGTCATTAGATAAAGGATCATTCAAACAAAAGAATGGTTAGATGAAAGTAACTCTGGACGAATGTGAAATAAACCAGTGCTTTAGATTGTATGAATATCAAGAAAAAATAGAATCAATCTACACAACTTCGCCATCTGGACCAGTGCCATTAGATAAGAGTCATTAGACTCATGTCATTAGATAAAGGATCATTCAGACAAAAGAATGGTTAGATGAAAGTAACTTTGGACGAATGTAAAATAAACCAGTGCTTTAGATTGTATGAATATCACGAAAAAATAGAATCAATCTACACAACTTCCCAATCTGGACCAGTGCCATTAGATAAGAGTTATTAGAATCGTGTCATTAGATAAAGGATCATTCAGACAAAAGAATGGTTAGATGAAAGTAACTCTGGACGAATGTGAAATATACCAGTGCTTTAGATTGTATGAATATCACGAAAAAATAGAATCAATTTACACAACTTCGCCATCTGGACCAGTGCCATTAGATAAGAGTCATTAGACTCATGTCATTAGATAAAGGATCATTCAGACAAAAGTATGGTTAGATGAAACTAACTCTGCACGAATGTGAAATAAACCAGTGCTTTAGATTGTATGAATATCACGAAAAAATAGAATCAATCTACACAACTTCGCCATCTGGACCAGTGCCATTAGATAAGAGTCATTAGAATCGTGTCATTAGATAAAGGATCATTCAGACAAAAGAATGGTTAGATGAAAGTAACTCTGGACGAATGTGAAATAAACCATTGCTTTAGATTGTATGAATATCACGAAAAAATAGAATCAATCTACAAAACTTCGCCATCTGGACCAGTGCCATTAGATAAGAGTCATTAGACTCGTGTCATTAGATAAAGGATCATTCAGACAAAAGAAAGGTTAGATGAAACTAACTCTGGACGAATGTGAAATAAACCAGTGCTTTAGATTGTATGAATATCACGAAAAAATAGAATCAATCTACACAACTTCGCCATCTGGACCAGTGCCATTAGATAAGAGTCATTAGAATCGTGTCATTAGATAAAGGGATCATTCCAACAAAAGAATAGTTAGATGAAAGTAACTTTGGACGAATGTGAAATAAACCAGTGCTTTAGATTGTATGAATATCACGAAAAAATAGAATCAATCTACACAACTTCGCCATCTGGACCAGTGCCATTAGATAAGAGTCATTAGACTCGTGTCATTAGATAAAGGATCATTCAGACAAAAGAATGGTTAGATGAAACTAACTCTGGACGAATGTGAAATAAACCAGTGCTTTAGATTGTATGAATATCACGAAAAAATAGAATCAATCTACACAACTTCGCCATCTGGACCAGTGCCATTAGATAAGAGTCATTAGAATCGTGTCATTAGATAAAGGATCATTCAGACAAAAGAATGGTAGATGAAAGTAACTCTGGACGAATGTGAAATAAACCAGTGCTTTAGATTGTATGAATATCACGAAAAAATAGAATCAATCTACACAACTTCGCCATCTGGACCAGTGCCATTAGATAAGAGTCATTAGAATCGTGTCATTAAATAAAGGATCATTCAGACAAAAGAATGGTTAGATGAAACTAACTCTGGACGAATGTGAAATAAACCAGTGCTTTAGATTCTATGAATATCACGAAAAAATAGAATCAATTTACACAACTTCGCCATCTGGACCAGTGCCATTAGATAAGGGTCATTAGACTCGTGTCATTAGATAAAGGATCATTCAGACAAAAGAATGGTTAGATGAAACTAACTCTGCACGAATGTGAAATAAACCAGTGCTTTAGATTGTATGAATATCACGAAAAAATAGAATCAATCTACACAACTTCGCCATCTGGACCAGTGCCATTAGATAAGAGTCATTAGAATCGTGTCATTAGATAAAGGATCATTCAGACAAAAGAATGGTTAGATGAAAGTAACTCTGGACGAATGTGAAATAAACCAGTGCTTTAGATTGTATGAATATCACGAAAAAATAGAATCAATCTAAACAACTTCGCCATCTGGACCAGTGCCATTAGATAAGATTCATTAGACTCGTGTCATTAGATAAAGGATCATTCAGACAAAAGAATGGTTAGATGAAACTAACTCTGGACAAATGTGAAATAAACTAGTGCTTTAGATTGTATGAATATCACGAAAAAATAGAATCAATCTACAAAACTTCGCCATCTGGACCAGTTCCATTAGATAAGAGTCATTAGAATCGTGTCATTAGATAAAGGATCATTCAGACAAAAGAATGGTTAGATGAAAGTAACTCTGGACGAATGTGAAATAAACCAGTGCTTTAGATTGTATGAATATCACGAAAAAATAGAATCAATCTACTCAACTTCGCCTTCTTGACCAGTGCCATTAGATAAGAGTCATTAGACTCGTGTCATTAGATAAAGGATCATTCAGACAAAAGAATGGTTAGATGAAAGTAACTCTGGACGAATGTGAAATAAACCAGTGCTTTAGATTGTATGAATATCACGAAAAAATAGAATCAATCTACACAACTTCGCCATCTGGACCAGTGCCATTAGATAAGAGTCATTAGACTCGTGTCATAAGATACAGGATCATTCAGACAAAAGAATGGTTAGATGAAAGTAACTCTGGACGAATGTGAAATATACCAGTGCTTTAGATTGTATGAATATCACGAAAAAATAGAATCAATCTACACAACTTCGCCATCTGGACCAGTGCCATTAGATAAGAGTCATTAGAATCGTGTCATTAGATAAAGGATCATTCAGACAAAAGAATGGTTAGATGAAAGTAACTCTGGACGAATGTGAAATAAACCAGTGCTTTAGATTGTATGAATATCAAGAAAAAATAGAATCAATCTACACAACTTGGCCATCTGGACCAGTGCCATTAGATAAGAGTCATTAGACTTATGTCATTAGATAAAGGATCATTCAGACAAAAGAATGGTTAGATGAAAGTAACTTTGGACGAATGTGAAATAAACCAGTGCTTTAGATTGTATGAATATCACGAAAAAATAGAATCAATCTACACAACTTCCCAATCTGGACCAGTGCCATTAGATAAGAGTTATTAGAATCGTGTCATTAGATAAAGGATCATTCAGACAAAAGAATGGTTAGATGAAAGTAACTCTGGACGAATGTGAAATAAACCAGTGCTTTAGATTGTATGAATATCAAGAAAAAATAGAATCAATCTACACAACTTCGCCATCTGGACCAGTGCCATTAGATAAGAGTCATTAGACTCATGTCATTAGATAAAGGATCATTCAGACAAAAGAATGGTTAGATGAAAGTAACTTTGGACGAATGTAAAATAAACCAGTGCTTTAGATTGTATGAATATCACGAAAAAATAGAATCAATCTACACAACTTCCCAATCTGGACCAGTGCCATTAGATAAAAGTTATTAGAATCGTGTCATTAGATAAAGGATCATTCAGACAAAAGAATGGTTAGATGAAATTAACTCTGGACGAATGTGAAATATACCAGTGCTTTAGATTGTATGAATATCACGACAAAATAGAATATATCTACACAACTTCGCCATCTGGACCAGTGCCATTACATAAGAGTCATTAGACTCGTGTCATTAGATAAAGGATCATTCAGACAAAAGAATGGTTAGATGAAAGTAACTCTGGACGAATGTGAAATAAACCAGTGCTTTAGATTGTATGAATATCACGAAAAAATAGAATCAATCTACACAACTTCGCCATCTGGACCAGTGCCATTAGATAAGAGTCATTAGAATCGTGTCATTAGATAAAGGATCATTCAGACAAAAGAATGGTTAGATGAAAGTAACTCTGGACGAATGTGAAATAAACCAGTGCTTTAGATTGTATGAATATCACGAAAAAATAGAATCAATTTACACAACTTCGCCATCTGGACCAGTGCCATTTGATAAGAGTCATTAGACTCATGTCATTAGATAAAGGATCATTCAGACAAAAGTATGGTTAGATGAAACTAACTCTGCACGAATGTGAAATAAACCAGTGCTTTAGATTGTATGAATATCACGAAAAAATAGAATCAATCTACACAACTTCGCCATCTGGACCAGTGCCATTAGATAAGAGTCATTAGAATCGTGTCATTAGATAAAGGATCATTCAGACAAAAGAATGGTTAGATGAAAGTAACTCTGGACGAATGTGAAATAAACCAGTGCTATAGATTGTATGAATATCACGAAAAAATAGAATCAATCTACAAAACTTCGCCATCTGGACCAGTGCCATTAGATAAGAGTCATTAGACTCGTGTCATTAGATAAAGGATCATTCAGACAAAAGAATGGTTAGATGAAACTAACTCTGGACGAATGTGAAATAAACCAGTGCTTTAGATTGTATGAATATCACGAAAAAATAGAATCAATCTACACAACTTCGCCATCTGGACCAGTGCCATTAGATAAGAGTCATTAGAATCGTGTCATTAGATAAAGGATCATTCCAACAAAAGAATAGTTAGATGAAAGTAACTTTGGACGAATGTGAAATAAACCAGTGCTTTAGATTGTATGAATATCACGAAAAAATAGAATCAATCTACACAACTTCGCCATCTGGACCAGTGCCATTAGATAAGAGTCATTAGACTCGTGTCATTAGATAAAGGATCATTCAGACAAAAGAATGGTTAGATGAAACTAACTCTGGACGAATGTGAAATAAACCAGTGCTTTAGATTGTATGAATATCACGAAAAAATAGAATCAATCTACAAAACTTCGCCATCTGGACCAGTGCCATTAGATAAGAGTCATTAGAATCGTGTCATTAGATAAAGGATCATTCAGACAAAAGAATGGTAGATGAAAGTAACTCTGGACGAATGTGAAATAAACCAGTGCTTTAGATTGTATGAATATCACGAAAAAATAGAATCAATCTACACAACTTCGCCATCTGGACCAGTGCCATTAGATAAGAGTCATTAGAATCGTGTCATTAGATAAAGGATCATTCAGACAAAAGAATGGTTAGATGAAACTAACTCTGGACGAATGTGAAATAAACCAGTGCTTTAGATTGTATGAATATCACGAAAAAATAGAATCAATTTACACAACTTCGCCATCTGGACCAGTGCCATTAGATAAGAGTCATTAGACTCATGTCATTAGATAAAGGATCATTCAGACAAAAGAAAGGTTAGATGAAACTAACTCTGCACGAATGTGAAATAAACCAGTGCTTTAGATTGTATGAATATCACGAAAAAATAGAATCAATCTACACAACTTCGCCATCTGGACCAGTGCCATTAGATAAGAGTCATTAGAATCGTGTCATTAGATAAAGGATCATTCAGACAAAAGAATGGTTAGATGAAAGTAACTCTGGACGAATGTGAAATAAACCAGTGCTTTAGATTGTATGAATATCACGAAAAAATAGAATCAATCTAAACAACTTCGCCATCTGGACCAGTGCCATTAGATAAGAGTCATTAGACTCGTGTCATTAGATAAAGGATCATTCAGACAAAAGAATGGTTAGATGAAACTAACTCTGGACAATGGGAAATAAACTAGTGCTTTAGATTGTATGAATATCACGAAAAAATAGAATCAATCTACAAAACTTCGCCATCTGGACCAGTTCCATTAGATAAGAGTCATTAGAATCGTGTCATTAGATAAAGGATCATTCAGACAAAAGAATGGTTAGATGAAAGTAACTCTGGACGAATGTGAAATAAACCAGTGCTTTAGATTGTATGAATATCACAAAAAAATAGAATCAATCTACTCAACTTCGCCTTCTTGACCAGTGCCATTAGATAAGAGTCATTAGACTCGTGTCATTAGATAAAGGATCATTCAGACAAAAGAATGGTTAGATGAAAGTAACTCTGGACGAATGTGAAATAAACCAGTGCTTTAGATTGTATGAATATCACGAAAAAATAGAATCAATCTACACAACTTCGCCATCTGGACCAGTGCCATTAGATAAGAGTCATTAGACTCGTGTCATAAGATACAGGATCATTCAGACAAAAGAATGGTTAGATGAAAGTAACTCTGGACGAATGTGAAATAAACCAGTGCTTTAGATTGTATGAATATCAAGAAAAAATAGAATCAATCTACACAACTTCGCCATCTGGACCAGTGCCATTAGATATGAGTCATTAGAATCGTGTCATTAGATAAAGGATCATTCAGACAAAAGAATGGTTAGATGAAAGTAACTCTGGACGAATGTGAAATAAACCAGTGCTTTAGATTGTATGAATATCAAGAAAAAATAGAATCAATCTACACAACTTCGCCATCTGGACCAGTGCCATTAGATAAGAGTCATTAGACTCATGTCATTAGATAAAGGATCATTCAGACAAAAGAATGGTTAGATGAAAGTAACTTTGGACGAATGTGAAATAAACCAGTGCTTTAGATTGTATGAATATCACGAAAAAATAGAATCAATCTACACAACTTCCCAATCTGGACCAGTGCCATTAGATAAGAGTTATTAGAATCGTGTCATTAGATAAAGGATCATTCAGACAAAAAAATGGTTAGATGAAAGTAACTCTGGACGAATGTGAAATAAACCAGTGCTTTAGATTGTATGAATATCAAGAAAAAATAGAATCAATCTACACAACTTCGCCATCTGGACCAGTGCCATTAGATAAGAGTCATTAGACTCATGTCATTAGATAAAGGATCATTCAGACAAAAGAATGGTTAGATGAAAGTAACTTTGGACGAATGTAAAATAAACCAGTGCTTTAGATTGTATGAATATCACAAAAAAATAGAATCAATCTACACAACTTCGCCTTCTTGACCAGTGCCATTAGATAAGAGTCATTAGACTCGTGTCATTAGATAAAGGATCATTCAGACAAAAGAATGGTTAGATGAAAGTAACTCTGGACGAATGTGAAATAAACCAGTGCTTTAGATTGTATGAATATCACGAAAAAATAGAATCAATCTACACAACTTCGCCATCTGGACCAGTGCCATTAGATAAGAGTCATTAGACTCGTGTCATAAGATACAGGATCATTCAGACAAAAGAATGGTTAGATGAAAGTAACTCTGGATGAATGTGAAATAAACCAGTGCTTTAGATTGTATGAATATCACGAAAAAATAGAATCAATCTACACAACTTCGCCATCTGGACCAGTGCCATTAGATAAGAGTCATTAGAATCGTGTCATTAGATAAAGGATCATTCAGACAAAAGAATGGTTAGATGAAAGTAACTCTGGACGAATGTGAAATAAACCAGTGCTTTAGATTGTATGAATATCAAGAAAAAATAGAATCAATCTACACAACTTCGCCATCTGGACCAGTGCCATTAGATAAGAGTCATTAGACTCATGTCATTAGATAAAGGATCATTTAGACAAAAGAATGGTTAGATGAAAGTAACTTTGGACGAATGTGAAATAAACCAGTGCTTTAGATTGTATGAATATCACGAAAAAATAGAATCAATCTACACAACTTCCCAATCTGGACCAGTGCCATTAGATAAGAGTTATTAGAATCGTGTCATTAGATAAAGGATCATTCAGACAAAAGAATGGTTAGATAAAAGTAACTCTGGACGAATGTGAAAAAAACCAGTGCTTTAGATTGTATGAATATCACGACAAAATAGAATCAATCTACACAACTTCGCCATCTGGACCAGTGCCATTACATAAGAGTCATTAGACTCGTGTCATTAGATAAAGGATCATTCAGACAAAAGAATGGTTAGATGAAAGTAACTCTGGACGAATGTGAAATAAACCAGTGCTTTAGATTGTATGAATATCACGAAAAAATAGAATCAATCTACACAACTTCGCCATCTGGACCAGTGCCATTAGATAAGAGTCATTAGAATCGTGTCATTAGATAAAGGATCATTCAGACAAAAGAATGGTTAGATGAAAGTAACTCTGGACGAATGTGAAATAAACCAGTGCTTTAGATTGTATGAATATCACGAAAAAATAGAATCAATATACACAACTTCGCCATCTGGACCAGTGCCATTAGATAAGAGTCATTAGACTCATGTCATTAGATAAAGGATCATTCAGACAAAAGTATGGTTAGATGAAACTAACTCTGCACGAATGTGAAATAAACCAGTGCTTTAGATTGTATGAATATCACGAAAAAATAGAATCAATCTACACAACTTCGCCATCTGGACCAGTGCCATTAGATAAGAGTCATTAGAATCGTGTCATTAGATACAGGATCATTCAGACAAAAGAATGGTTAGATGAAAGTAACTCTGGACGAATGTGAAATAAACCAGTGCTTTAGATTGTATGAATATCACGAAAAAATAGAATCAATCTACACAACTTCGCCATCTGGACCAGTGCCATTAGATAAGAGTCATTAGAATCGTGTCATTAGATAAAGGATCATTCAGACAAAAGAATGGTTAGATGAAAGTAACTCTGGACGAATGTGAAATAAACCAGTGCTTTAGATTGTATGAATATCAAGAAAAAATAGAATCAATCTACACAACTTCGCCATCTGGACCAGTGCCATTAGATAAGAGTCATTAGACTCATGTCATTAGATAAAGGATCATTCAGACAAAAGAATGGTTGGATGAAAGTAACTTTGGACGAATGTGAAATAAACCAGTGCTTTAGATTGTATGAATATCACGAAAAAATAGAATCAATCTACACAACTTCCAAATCTGGACCAGTGCCATTAGATAAGAGTTATTAGAATCGTGTCATTAGATAAAGGATCATTCAGACAAAAGAATGGTTAGATGAAAGTAACTCTGGACGAATGTGAAATAAACCAGTGCTTTAGATTGTATAAATATCAAGAAAAAATAGAATCAATCTACACAACTTCGCCATCTGGACCAGTGCCATTAGATAAGAGTCATTAGACTCATGTCATTAGATAAAGGATCATTCAGACAAAAGAATGGTTAGATGAAAGTAACTTTGGACGAATGTAAAATAAACCAGTGCTTTAGATTGTATGAATATCACGAAAAAATAGAATCAATCTACACAACTTCCCAATCTGGACCAGTGCCATTAGATAAGAGTCATTAGACTCATGTCATTAGATAAAGGGATCATTCCAACAAAAGAATGGTTAGATGAAAGTAACTCTGGACGAATGTGAAATAAACCAGTGCTTTAGATTGTATGAATATCACGAAAAAATAGAATCAATCTACACAACTTCGCCATCTGGACCAGTGCCATTAGATAAGAGTCATTAGAATCGTGTCATTAGATAAAGGATCATTCAGACAAAAGAATGGTTAGATGAAAGTAACTCTGGACGAATGTGAAATAAACCAGTGCTTTAGATTGTATGAATATCACGAAAAAATAGAATCAATCTACTCAACTTCGCCTTCTTGACCAGTGCCATTAGATAAGAGTCATTAGACTCGTGTCATTAGATAAAGGATCATTCAGACAAAAGAATGGTTAGATGAAAGTAACTCTGGACGAATGTGAAATAAACCAGTGCTTTAGATTGTATGAATATCACGAAAAAATAGAATCAATCTACACAACTTCGCCATCTGGACCAGTGCCATTAGATAAGAGTCATTAGACTCGTGTCATAAGATACAGGATCATTCAGACAAAAGAATGGTTAGATGAAAGTAACTCTGGACGAATGTGAAATATACCAGTGCTTTAGATTGTATGAATATCACGAAAAAATAGAATCAATCTACACAACTTCGCCATCTGGACCAGTGCCATTAGATAAGAGTCATTAGAATCGTGTCATTAGATAAAGGATCATTCAGACAAAAGAATGGTTAGATGAAAGTAACTCTGGACGAATGTGAAATAAACCAGTGCTTTAGATTGTATGAATATCAAGAAAAAATAGAATCAATCTACACAACTTGGCCATCTGGACCAGTGCCATTAGATAAGAGTCATTAGACTTATGTCATTACATAAAGGATCATTCAGACAAAAGAATGGTTAGATGAAAGTAACTTTGGACGAATGTGAAATAAACCAGTGCTTTAGATTGTATGAATATCACGAAAAAATAGAATCAATCTACACAACTTCCCAATCTGGACGAGTGCCATTAGATAAGAGTTATTAGAATCGTGTCATTAGATAAAGGATCATTCAGACAAAAGAATGGTTAGATGAAAGTAACTCTGGACGAATGTGAAATAAACCAGTGCTTTAGATTGTATGAATATCAAGAAAAAATAGAATCAATCTACACAACTTCGCCATCTGGACCAGTGCCATTAGATAAGAGTCATTAGACTCATGTCATTAGATAAAGGATCATTCAGACAAAAGAATGGTTAGATGAAAGTAACTTTGGACGAATGTAAAATAAACCAGTGCTTTAGATTGTATGAATATCACGAAAAAATAGAATCAATCTACACAACTTCCCAATCTGGACCAGTGCCATTAGATAAAAGTTATTAGAATCGTGTCATTAGATAAAGGATCATTCAGACAAAAGAATGGTTAGATGAAATTAACTCTGGACGAATGTGAAATAAACCAGTGCTTTAGATTGTATGAATATCACGAAAAAATAGAATCAATCTACACAACTTCCCAATCTGGACCAGTGCCATTAGATAAGAGTTATTAGAATCGTGTCATTAGATAAAGGATCATTCAGACAAAAGAATGGTTAGATGAAAGTAACTCTGGACGAATGTGAAATAAACCAGTGCTTTAGATTGTATGAATATCACGAAAAAATAGAATCAATCTACAAAACTTCGCCATCTGGACCAGTGCCATTAGATAAGAGTCATTAGACTCGTGTCATTAGATAAAGGATCATTCAGACAAAAGAATGGTTAGATGAAACTAACTCTGGACGAATGTGAAATAAACCAGTGCTTTAGATTGTATGAATATCACGAAAAAATAGAATCAATCTACACAACTTCGCCATCTGGACCAGTGCCATTAGATAAGAGTCATTAGAATCGTGTCATTAGATAAAGAATCATTCCAACAAAAGAATAGTTAGATGAAAGTAACTTTGGACGAATGTGAAATAAACCAGTGCTTTAGATTGTATGAATATCACGAAAAAATAGAATCAATCTACACAACTTCGCCATCTGGACCAGTGCCATTAGATAAGAGTCATTAGACTCGTGTCATCAGATAAAGGATCATTCAGACAAAAGAATGGTTAGATGAAACTAACTCTGGACGAATGTGAAATAAACCAGTGCTTTAGATTGTATGAATATCACGAAAAAATAGAATCAATCTACACAACTTCGCCATCTGGACCAGTGCCATTAGATAAGAGTCATTAGAATCGTGTCATTAGATAAAGGATCATTCAGACAAAAGAATGGTAGATGAAAGTAACTCTGGACGAATGTGAAATAAACCAGTGCTTTAGATTGTATGAATATCACGAAAAAATAGAATCAATCTACACAACTTCGCCATCTGGACCAGTGCCATTAGATAAGAGTCATTAGAATCGTGTCATTAGATAAAGGATCATTCAGACAAAAGAATGGTTAGATGAAAGTAACTCTGGACGAATGTGAAATAAACCAGTGCTTTAGATTGTATGAATATCAAGAAAAAATAGAATCAATCTACAGAACTTCGCCATCTGGACCAGTGCCATTAGATAAGAGTCATTAGACTCATGTCATTAGATAAAGGATCATTCAGACAAAAGAATGGTTAGATGAAAGTAACTTTGGACGAATGTGAAATAAACCAGTGCTTTAGATTGTATGAATATCACGAAAAATAGAATCAATCTACACAACTTCCCAATCTGGACCAGTGCCATTAGATAAGAGTTATTAGAATCGTGTCATTAGATAAAGGATCATTCAGACAAAAGAATGGTTAGATGAAAGTAACTCTGGACGAATGTGAAATAAACCAGTGCTTTAGATTGTATGAATATCAAGAAAAAATAGAATCAATCTACACAACTTCGCCATCTGGACCAGTGCCATTAGATAAGAGTCATTAGACTCATGTCATTAGATAAAAGATCATTCAGACAAAAGAATGGTTAGATGAAAGTAACTTTGGACGAATGTAAAATAAACCAGTGCTTTAGATTGTATGAATATCACGAAAAAATAGAATCAATCTACACAACTTCCCAATCTGGACCAGTGCCATTAGATAAGAGTTATTAGAATCGTGTCATTAGATAAAGGATCATTCAGACAAAAGAATGGTTAGATGAAAGTAACTCTGGACGAATGTGAAATATACCAGTGCTTTAGATTGTATGAATATCACGAAAAAATAGAATCAATCTACACAACTTCGCCATCTGGACCAGTGCCATTAGATAAGAGTCATTAGACTTATGTCATTACATAAAGGATCATTCAGACAAAAGAATGGTTAGATGAAAGTAACTTTGGACGAATGTGAAATAAACCAGTGCTTTAGATTGTATGAATATCACGAAAAAATAGAATCAATCTACACAACTTCCCAATCTGGACCAGTGCCATTAGATAAGAGTTATTAGAATCGTGTCATTAGATAAAGGATCATTCAGACAAAAGAATGGTTAGATGAAAGTAACTCTGGACGAATGTGAAATAAACCAGTGCTTTAGATTGTATGAATATCAAGAAAAAATAGAATCAATCTACACAACTTCGCCATCTGGACCAGTGCCATTAGATAAGAGTCATTAGACTCATGTCATTAGATAAAGGATCATTCAGACAAAAGAATGGTTAGATGAAAGTAACTTTGGACGAATGTAAAATAAACCAGTGCTTTAGATTGTATGAATATCACGAAAAAATAGAATCAATCTACACAACTTCCCAATCTGGACCAGTGCCATTAGATAAAAGTTATTAGAATCGTGTCATTAGATAAAGGATCATTCAGACAAAAGAATGGTTAGATGAAATTAACTCTGGACGAATGTGAAATATACCAGTGCTTTAGATTGTATGAATATCACGAAAAAATAGAATCAATCTACACAACTTCGCCATCTGGACCAGTGCCATTAGATAAGAGTCATTAGAATCGTGTCATTAGATAAAGGATCATTCAGACAAAAGAATGGTTAGATGAAAGTAACTCTGGACGAATGTGAAATATACCAGTGCTTTAGATTGTATGAATATCACGAAAAAATAGAATCAATCTACACAACTTCGCCATCTGGACCAGTGCCATTAGATAAGAGTTATTAGAATCGTGTCATTAGATAAAGGATCATTCAGACAAAAGAATGGTTAGATGAAAGTAACTCTGGACGAATGTGAAAAAAACCAGTGCTTTAGATTGTATGAATATCACGACAAAATAGAATCAATCTACACAACTTCGCCATCTGGACCAGTGCCATTACATAAGAGTCATTAGACTCGTGTCATTAGATAAAGGATCATTCAGACAAAAGAATGGTTAGATGAAAGTAACTCTGGACGAATGTGAAATAAAACAGTGCTTTAGATTGTATGAATATCACGAAAAAATAGAATCAATCTACACAACTTCGCCATCTGGACCAGTGCCATTAGATAAGAGTCATTAGAATCGTGTCATTAGATAAAGGATCATTCAGACAAAAGAATGGTTAGATGAAAGTAACTCTGGACGAATGTGAAATAAACCAGTGCTTTAGATTGTATGAATATCACGAAAAAATAGAATCAATTTACACAACTTCGCCATCTGGACCAGTGCCATTAGATAAGAGTCATTTGACTCATGTCATTAGATAAAGGATCATTCAGACAAAAGTATGGTTAGATGAAACTAACTCTGCACGAATGTGAAATAAACTAGTGCTTTAGATTGTATGAATATCACGAAAAAATAGAATCAATCTACACAACTTCGCCATCTGGACCAGTGCCATTAGATAAGAGTTATTAGAATCGTGTCATTAGATAAAGGATCATTCAGACAAAAGAATGGTTAGATGAAAGTAACTCTGGACGAATGTGAAATAAACCAGTGCTTTAGATTGTATGAATATCACGAAAAAATAGAATCAATCTACAAAACTTCGCCATCTGGACCAGTGCCATTAGATAAGAGTCATTAGACTCGTGTCATTAGATAAAGGATCATTCAGACAAAAGAATGGTTAGATGAAACTAACTCTGGACGAATGTGAAATAAACCAGTGCTTTAGATTGTATGAATATCACGAAAAAATAGAATCAATCTACACAACTTCGCCATCTGGACCAGTGCCATTAGATAAGAGTCATTAGAATCGTGTCATTAGATAAAAGATCATTCCAACAAAAGAATAGTTAGATGAAAGTAACTCTGGACGAATGTGAAATAAACCAGTGCTTTAGATTGTATGAATATCACGAAAAAATAGAATCAATCTACACAACTTCGCCATCTGGACCAGTGCCATTAGATAAGAATCATTAGACTCGTGTCATCAGATAAAGGATCATTCAGACAAAAGAATGGTTAGATGAAACTAACTCTGGACGAATGTGAAATAAACCAGTGCTTTAGATTGTATGAATATCACGAAAAAATAGGATCAATCTACACAACTTCGCCATCTGGACCAGTGCCATTAGATAAGAGTCATTAGACTCATGTCATTAGATAAAGGATCATTCAGACAAAAGAATGGTTAGATGAAAGTAACTTTGGACGAATGTAAAATAAACCAGTGCTTTAGATTGTATGAATATCACGAAAAAATAGAATAAATCTACACAACTTCCCAATCTGGACCAGTGCCATTAGATAAGAGTTATTAGAATCGTGTCATTAGATAAAGGATCATTCAGACAAAAGAATGGTTAGATGAAAGTAACTCTGGACGAATGTGAAATATACCAGTGCTTTAGATTGTATGAATATCACGAAAAAATAGAATCAATCTACACAACTTCGCCATCTGGACCAGTGCCATTAGATAAGAGTTATTAGAATCGTGTCATTAGATAAAGGATCATTCAGACAAAAGAATGGTTAGATGAAAGTAACTCTGGACGAATGTGAAAAAAACCAGTGCTTTAGATTGTATGAATATCACGACAAAATAGAATCAATCTACACAACTTCGCCATCTGGACCAGTGCCATTACATAAGAGTCATTAGACTCGTGTCATTAGATAAAGGATCATTCAGACAAAAGAATGGTTAGATGAAAGTAACTCTGGACGAATGTGAAATAAACCAGTGCTTTAGATTGTATGAATATCACGAAAAAATAGAATCAATCTACACAACTTCGCCATCTGGACCAGTGCCATTAGATAAGAGTCATTAGAATCGTGTCATTAGATAAAGGATCATTCAGACAAAAGAATGGTTAGATGAAAGTAACTCTGGACGAATGTGAAATAAACCAGTGCTTTAGATTGTATGAATATCACTAAAAAATAGAATCAATTTACACAACTTCGCCATCTGGACCAGTGCCATTAGATAAGAGTCATTAGAATCGTGTCATTAGATAAAGGATCATTCAGACAAAAGAATGGTTAGATGAAAGTAACTCTGGACGAATGTGAAATATACCAGTGCTTTAGATTGTATGAATATCACGAAAAAATAGAATCAATCTACACAACTTCGCCATCTGGACCAGTGCCATTAGATAAGAGTTATTAGAATCGTGTCATTAGATAAAGGATCATTCAGACAAAAGAATGGTTAGATGAAAGTAACTCTGGACGAATGTGAAAAAAACCAGTGCTTTAGATTGTATGAATATCACGACAAAATAGAATCAATCTACACAACTTCGCCATCTGGACCAGTGCCATTACATAAGAGTCATTAGACTCGTGTCATTAGATAAAGGATCATTCAGACAAAAGAATGGTTAGATGAAAGTAACTCTGGACGAATGTGAAATAAAACAGTGCTTTAGATTGTATGAATATCACGAAAAAATAGAATCAATCTACACAACTTCGCCATCTGGACCAGTGCCATTAGATAAGAGTCATTAGAATCGTGTCATTAGATAAAGGATCATTCAGACAAAAGAATGGTTAGATGAAAGTAACTCTGGACGAATGTGAAATAAACCAGTGCTTTAGATTGTATGAATATCACGAAAAAATAGAATCAATTTACACAACTTCGCCATCTGGACCAGTGCCATTAGATAAGAGTCATTTGACTCATGTCATTAGATAAAGGATCATTCAGACAAAAGTATGGTTAGATGAAACTAACTCTGCACGAATGTGAAATAAACCAGTGCTTTAGATTGTATGAATATCACGAAAAAATAGAATCAATCTACACAACTTCCCAATCTGGACCAGTGCCATTAGATAAGAGTTATTAGAATCGTGTCATTAGATAAAGGATCATTCAGACAAAAGAATGGTTAGATGAAAGTAACTCTGGACGAATGTGAAATAAACCAGTGCTTTAGATTGTATGAATATCACGAAAAAATAGAATCAATCTACAAAACTTCGCCATCTGGACCAGTGCCATTAGATAAGAGTCATTAGACTCGTGTCATTAGATAAAGGATCATTCAGACAAAAGAATGGTTAGATGAAACTAACTCTGGACGAATGTGAAATAAACCAGTGCTTTAGATTGTATGAATATCACGAAAAAATAGAATCAATCTACACAACTTCGCCATCTGGACCAGTGCCATTAGATAAGAGTCATTAGAATCGTGTCATTAGATAAAAGATCATTCCAACAAAAGAATAGTTAGATGAAAGTAACTCTGGACGAATGTGAAATAAACCAGTGCTTTAGATTGTATGAATATCACGAAAAAATAGAATCAATCTACACAACTTCGCCATCTGGACCAGTGCCATTAGATAAGAATCATTAGACTCGTGTCATCAGATAAAGGATCATTCAGACAAAAGAATGGTTAGATGAAACTAACTCTGGACGAATGTGAAATAAACCAGTGCTTTAGATTGTATGAATATCACGAAAAAATAGAATCAATCTACACAACTTCGCCATCTGGACCAGTGCCATTAGATAAGAGTCATTAGACTCATGTCATTAGATAAAGGATCATTCAGACAAAAGAATGGTTAGATGAAAGTAACTTTGGACGAATGTAAAATAAACCAGTGCTTTAGATTGTATGAATATCACGAAAAAATAGAATAAATCTACACAACTTCCCAATCTGGACCAGTGCCATTAGATAAGAGTTATTAGAATCGTGTCATTAGATAAAGGATCATTCAGACAAAAGAATGGTTAGATGAAAGTAACTCTGGACGAATGTGAAATATACCAGTGCTTTAGATTGTATGAATATCACGAAAAAATAGAATCAATCTACACAACTTCGCCATCTGGACCAGTGCCATTAGATAAGAGTTATTAGAATCGTGTCATTAGATAAAGGATCATTCAGACAAAAGAATGGTTAGATGAAAGTAACTCTGGACGAATGTGAAAAAAACCAGTGCTTTAGATTGTATGAATATCACGACAAAATAGAATCAATCTACACAACTTCGCCATCTGGACCAGTGCCATTACATAAGAGTCATTAGACTCGTGTCATTAGATAAAGGATCATTCAGACAAAAGAATGGTTAGATGAAAGTAACTCTGGACGAATGTGAAATAAACCAGTGCTTTAGATTGTATGAATATCACGAAAAAATAGAATCAATCTACACAACTTCGCCATCTGGACCAGTGCCATTAGATAAGAGTCATTAGAATCGTGTCATTAGATAAAGGATCATTCAGACAAAAGAATGGTTAGATGAAAGTAACTCTGGACGAATGTGAAATAAACCAGTGCTTTAGATTGTATGAATATCACTAAAAAATAGAATCAATTTACACAACTTCGCCATCTGGACCAGTGCCATTAGATAAGAGTCATTAGAATCGTGTCATTAGATAAAGGATCATTCAGACAAAAGTATGGTTAGATGAAACTAACTCTGCACGAATGTGAAATAAACCAGTGCTTTAGATTGTATGAATATCACGAAAAAATAGAATCAATCTACACAACTTCCCAATCTGGACCAGTGCCATTAGATAAGAGTTATTAGAATCGTGTCATTAGATAAAGGATCATTCAGACAAAAGAATGGTTAGATGAAAGTAACTCTGGACGAATGTGAAATAAACCAGTGCTTTAGATTGTATGAATATCACGAAAAAATAGAATCAATCTACAAAACTTCGCCATCTGGACCAGTGCCATTAGATAAGAGTCATTAGACTCGTGTCATTAGATAAAGGATCATTCAGACAAAAGAATGGTTAGATGAAACTAACTCTGGACGAATGTGAAATAAACCAGTGCTTTAGATTGTATGAATATCACGAAAAAATAGAATCAATCTACACAACTTCGCCATCTGGACCAGTGCCATTAGATAAGAGTCATTAGAATCGTGTCATTAGATAAAGAATCATTCCAACAAAAGAATAGTTAGATGAAAGTAACTTTGGACGAATGTGAAATAAACCAGTGCTTTAGATTGTATGAATATCACGAAAAAATAGAATCAATCTACACAACTTCGCCATCTGGACCAGTGCCATTAGATAAGAGTCATTAGACTCGTGTCATCAGATAAAGGATCATTCAGACAAAAGAATGGTTAGATGAAACTAACTCTGGACGAATGTGAAATAAACCAGTGCTTTAGATTGTATGAATATCACGAAAAAATAGAATCAATCTACACAACTTCGCCATCTGGACCAGTGCCATTAGATAAGAGTCATTAGAATCGTGTCATTAGATAAAGGATCATTCAGACAAAAGAATGGTAGATGAAAGTAACTCTGGACGAATGTGAAATAAACCAGTGCTTTAGATTGTATGAATATCACGAAAAAATAGAATCAATCTACACAACTTCGCCATCTGGACCAGTGCCATTAGATAAGAGTCATTAGAATCGTGTCATTAGATAAAGGATCATTCAGACAAAAGAATGGTTAGATGAAAGTAACTCTGGACGAATGTGAAATAAACCAGTGCTTTAGATTGTATGAATATCAAGAAAAAATAGAATCAATCTACAGAACTTCGCCATCTGGACCAGTGCCATTAGATAAGAGTCATTAGACTCATGTCATTAGATAAAGGATCATTCAGACAAAAGAATGGTTAGATGAAAGTAACTTTGGACGAATGTGAAATAAACCAGTGCTTTAGATTGTATGAATATCACGAAAAATAGAATCAATCTACACAACTTCCCAATCTGGACCAGTGCCATTAGATAAGAGTTATTAGAATCGTGTCATTAGATAAAGGATCATTCAGACAAAAGAATGGTTAGATGAAAGTAACTCTGGACGAATGTGAAATAAACCAGTGCTTTAGATTGTATGAATATCAAGAAAAAATAGAATCAATCTACACAACTTCGCCATCTGGACCAGTGCCATTAGATAAGAGTCATTAGACTCATGTCATTAGATAAAAGATCATTCAGACAAAAGAATGGTTAGATGAAAGTAACTTTGGACGAATGTAAAATAAACCAGTGCTTTAGATTGTATGAATATCACGAAAAAATAGAATCAATCTACACAACTTCCCAATCTGGACCAGTGCCATTAGATAAGAGTTATTAGATTCGTGTCATTAGATAAAGGATCATTCAGACAAAAGAATGGTTAGATGAAAGTAACTCTGGACGAATGTGAAATATACCAGTGCTTTAGATTGTATGAATATCACGAAAAAATAGAATCAATCTACACAACTTCGCCATCTGGACCAGTGCCATTAGATAAGAGTTATTAGAATCGTGTCATTAGATAAAGGATCATTCAGACAAAAGAATGGTTAGATGAAAGTAACTCTGGACGAATGTGAAAAAACCCAGTGCTTTAGATTGTATGAATATCACGACAAAATAGAATCAATCTACACAACTTCGCCATCTGGACCAGTGCCATTACATAAGAGTCATTAGACTCGTGTCATTAGATAAAGGATCATTCAGACAAAAGAATGGTTAGATGAAAGTAACTCTGGTCGAATGTGAAATAAACCAGTGCTTTAGATTGTATGAATATCACGAAAAAATAGAATCAATCTACACAACTTCGCCATCTGGACCAGTGCCATTAGATAAGAGTCATTAGAATCATGTCATTAGATATAGGATCATTCAGACAAAAGAATGGTTAGATGAAAGTAACTCTGGACGAATGTGAAATAAACCAGTGCTTTAGATTGTATGAATATCACGAAAAAATAGAATCAATTTACACAACTTCGCCATCTGGACCAGTGCCATTAGATAAGAGTCATTAGACTCATGTCATTAGATAAAGGATCATTCAGACAAAAGTATGGTTAGATGAAACTAACTCTGCACGAATGTGAACTAAACCAGTGCTTTAGATTGTATGAATATCACGAAAAAATAGAATCAATCTACACAACTTCGCCATCTGGACCAGTGCCATTAGATAAGAGTCATTAGAATCGTGTCATTAGATAAAGGATCATTCAGACAAAAGAATGGTTAGATGAAAGTAACTCTGGACGAATGTGAAATAAACCAGTGCTTTAGATTGTATGAATATCACGAAAAAATAGAATCAATCTACAAAACTTCGCCATCTGGACCAGTGCCATCAGATAAGAGTCATTAGACTCGTGTCATTAGATAAAGGATCATTCAGACAAAAGAATGGTTAGATGAAACTAACTCTAGACGAATGTGAAATAAACCAGTGCTTTAGATTGTATGAATATCACGAAAAAATAGAATCAATCTACACAACTTCGCCATCTGGACCAGTGCCATTAGATAAGAGTCATTAGAATCGTGTCATTAGATAAAGGATCATTCCAACAAAAGAATAGTTAGATGAAAGTAACTTTGGACGAATGTGAAATAAACCAGTGCTTTAGATTGTATGAATATCACGAAAAAATAGAATCAATCTACAAAACTTCGCCATCTGGACCAGTGCCATTAGATAAGAGTCATTAGACTCGTGTCATTAGATAAAGGATCATTCAGACAAAAGAATGGTTAGATGAAACTAACTCTGGACGAATGTGAAATAAACCAGTGCTTTAGATTGTATGAATATCACGAAAAAATAGAATCAATTTACACAACTTCGCCATCTGGACCAGTGCCATTAGATAAGAGTCATTAGACTCATGTCATTAGATAAAGGATCATTCAGACAAAAGTATGGTTAGATGAAACTAACTCTGCACGAATGTGAAATAAACCAGTGCTTTAGATTGTATGAATATCACGAAAAAATAGAATCAATCTACACAACTTCCCAATCTGGACCAGTGCCATTAGATAAGAGTTATTAGAATCGTGTCATTAGATAAAGGATCATTCAGACAAAAGAATGGTTAGATGAAAGTAACTCTGGACGAATGTGAAATAAACCAGTGCTTTAGATTGTATGAATATCACGAAAAAATAGAATCAATCTACAAAACTTCGCCATCTGGACCAGTGCCATTAGATAAGAGTCATTAGACTCGTGTCATTAGATAAAGGATCATTCAGACAAAAGAATGGTTAGATGAAACTAACTCTGGACGAATGTGAAATAAACCAGTGCTTTAGATTGTATGAATATCACGAAAAAATAGAATCAATCTACACAACTTCGCCATCTGGACCAGTGCCATTAGATAAGAGTCATTAGAATCGTGTCATTAGATAAAGGATCATTCAGACAAAAGAATAGTTAGATGAAAGTAACTTTGGACGAATGTGAAATAAACCAGTGCTTTAGATTGTATGAATATCACGAAAAAATAGAATCAATCTACACAACTTCGCCATCTGGACCAGTGCCATTAGATAAGAGTCATTAGACTCGTGTCATCAGATAAAGGATCATTCAGACAAAAGAATGGTTAGATGAAACTAACTCTGGACGAATGTGAAATAAACCAGTGCTTTAGATTGTATGAATATCACGAAAAAATAGAATCAATCTACACAACTTCGCCATCTGGACCAGTGCCATTAGATAAGAGTCATTAGAATCGAGTCATTAGATAAAGGATCATTCAGACAAAAGAATGGTAGATGAAAGTAACTCTGGACGAATGTGAAATAAACTAGTGCTTTAGATTGTATGAATATCACGAAAAAATAGAATCAATCTACACAACTTCGCCATCTGGACCAGTGCCATTAGATAAGAGTCATTAGAATCGTGTCATTAGATAAAGGATCATTCAGACAAAAGAATGGTTAGATGAAAGTAACTCTGGACGAATGTGAAATAAACCAGTGCTTTAGATTGTATGAATATCAAGAAAAAATAGAATCAATCTACACAACTTCGCCATCTGGACCAGTGCCATTAGATAAGAGTCATTAGACTCATGTCATTAGATAAAGGATCATTCAGACAAAAGAATGGTTAGATGAAAGTAACTTTGGACGAATGTGAAATAAACCAGTGCTTTAGATTGTATGAATATCACGAAAAAATAGAATCAATCTACACAACTTCCCAATCTGGACCAGTGCCATTAGATAAGAGTTATTAGAATCGTGTCATTAGATAAAGGATCATTCAGACAAAAGAATGGTTAGATGAAAGTAACTCTGGACGAATGTGAAATAAACTAGTGCTTTAGATTGTATGAATATCAAGAAAAAATAGAATCAATCTACACAACTTCGCTATCTGGACCAGTGCCATTAGATAAGAGTCATTAACTCATGTCATTAGATAAAGGATCATTCAGACAAAAGAATGGTTAGATGAAAGTAACTTTGGACGAATGTAAAATAAACCAGTGCTTTAGATTGTATGAATATCACGAAAAAATAGAATTAATCTACACAACTTCCCAATCTGGACCAGTGCCATTAGATAAGAGTTATTAGAATCGTGTCATTAGATAAAGGATCATTCAGACAAAAGAATGGTTAGATGAAAGTAACTCTGGACGAATGTGAAATATACCAGTGCTTTAGATTGTATGAATATCACGAAAAAATAGAATCAATCTACACAACTTCGCCATCTGGACCAGTGCCATTAGATAAGAGTTATTAGAATCGTGTCATTAGATAAAGGATCATTCAGACAAAAGAATGGTTAGATGAAAGTAACTCTGGACGAATGTGAAAAAAACCAGTGCTTTAGATTGTATGAATATCACGACAAAATAGAATCAATCTACACAACTTCGCCATCTGGACCAGTGCCATTACATAAGAGTCATTAGACTCGTGTCATTAGATAAAGGATCATTCAGACAAAAGAATGGTTAGATGAAAGTAACTCTGGTCGAATGTGAAATAAACCAGTGCTTTAGATTGTATGAATATCTCGAAAAAATAGAATCAATCTACACAACTTCGCCATCTGGACCAGTGCCATTAGATAAGAGTCATTAGAATCATGTCATTAGATATAGGATCATTCAGACAAAAGAATGGTTAGATGAAAGTAACTCTGGACGAATGTGAAATAAACCAGTGCTTTAGATTGTATGAATATCACGAAAAAATAGAATCAATTTACACAACTTCGCCATCTGGACCAGTGCCATTAGATAAGAGTCATTAGACTCATGTCATTAGATAAAGGATCATTCAGACAAAAGTATGGTTAGATGAAACTAACTCTGCACGAATGTGAACTAAACCAGTGCTTTAGATTGTATGAATATCACGAAAAAATAGAATCAATCTACACAACTTCGCCATCTGGACCAGTGCCATTAGATAAGAGTCATTAGAATCGTGTCATTAGATAAAGGATCATTCAGACAAAAGAATGGTTAGATGAAAGTAACTCTGGACGAATGTGAAATAAACCAGTGCTTTAGATTGTATGAATATCACGAAAAAATAGAATCAATCTACAAAACTTCGCCATCTGGACCAGTGCCATTAGATAAGAGTCATTAGACTCGTGTCATTAGATAAAGGATCATTCAGACAAAAGAATGGTTAGATGAAACTAACTCTGGACGAATGTGAAATAAACCAGTGCTTTAGATTGTATGAATATCACGAAAAAATAGAATCAATCTACACAACTTCGCCATCTGGACCAGTGCCATTAGATAAGAGTCATTAGAATCGTGTCATTAGATAAAGGATCATTCCAACAAAAGAATAGTTAGATGAAAGTAACTTTGGACGAATGTGAAATAAACCAGTGCTTTAGATTGTATGAATATCACGAAAAAATAGAATCAATCTACAAAACTTCGCCATCTGGACCAGTGCCATTAGATAAGAGTCATTAGACTCGTGTCATTAGATAAAGGATCATTCAGACAAAAGAATGGTTAGATGAAACTAACTCTGGACGAATGTGAAATAAACCAGTGCTTTAGATTGTATGAATATCACGAAAAAATAGAATCAATCTACACAACTTCGCCATCTGGACCAGTGCCATTAGATAAGAGTCATTAGAATCGTGTCATTAGATAAAGGATCATTCAGACAAAAGAATGGTAGATGAAAGTAACTCTGGACGAATGTGAAATAAACCAGTGCTTTAGATTGTATGAATATCACGAAAAATAGAATCAATCTACACAACTTCGCCATCTGGACCAGTGCCATTAGATAAGAGTCATTAGAATCGTGTCATTAGATAAAGGATCATTTAGACAAAAGAATGGTTAGATGAAACTAACTCTGGACAAATGTGAAATAAACTAGTGCTTTAGATTGTATGAATATCACGAAAAAATAGAATCAATCTACAAAACTTCGCCATCTGGACCAGTTCCATTAGAAAAGAGTCATTAGAATCGTGTCATTAGATAAAGGATCATTCAGACAAAAGAATGGTTAGATGAAAGTAACTCTGGACGAATGTGAAATAAACCAGTGCTTTAGATTGTATGAATATCACGAAAAAATAAAATCAATCTACTCAACTTCGCCTTCTTGACCAGTGCCATTAGATAAGAGTCATTAGACTCGTGTCATTAGATAAAGGATCATTCAGACAAAAGAATGGTTAGATGAAAGTAACTCTGGACGAATGTGAAATAAACCAGTGATTTAGATTGTATGAATATCACGAAAAAATAGAATCAATCTACACAACTTTGCCATCTGGACCAGTGCCATTAGATAAGAGTCATTAGACTCGTGTCATAAGATACAGGATCATTCAGACAAAAGAATGGTTAGATGAAAGTAACTCTGGACGAATGTGAAATAAACCAGTGCTTTAGATTGTATGAATATCACGAAAAAATAGAATCAATCTACAAAACTTCGCCATCTGGATCAGTGTAATTAGATAAGAGTCATTAGAATCGTGTCATTAGATAAAGGATCATTCAGACAAAAGAATGGTTAGATGAAAGTAACTCTGGACGAATGTGAAATAAACCAGTGCTTTAGATTGTATGAATATCAAGAAAAAATAGAATCAATCTACAAAACTTCGCCATCTGGACCAGTGCCATTAGATAAGAGTCATTAGACTCATGTCATTAGATAAAGGATCATTCAGACAAAAGAATGGTTAGATGAAAGTAACTTTGGACGAATGTGAAATAAACCAGTGCTTTAGATTGTATGAATATCACGAAAAAATAGAATCAATCTACACAACTTCCCAATCTGGACCAGTGCCATTAGATAAGAGTTATTAGAATCGTGTCATTAGATAAAGGATCATTCAGACAAAAGAATGGTTAGATGAAAGTAACTCTGGACGAATGTGAAATAAACCAGTGCTTTAGATTGTATGAATATCAAGAAAAAATAGAATCAATCTACACAACTTCGCCATCTGGACCAGTGCCATTAGATAAGAGTCATTAGACTCATGTCATTAGATAAAGGATCATTCAGACAAAAGAATGGTTAGATGAAAGTAACTTTGGACGAATGTAAAATAAACCAGTGCTTTAGATTGTATGAATATCACGAAAAAATAGAATCAATCTACACAAATTCCCAATCTGGACCAGTGCCATTAGATAAGAGTTATTAGAATCGTGTCATTAGATAAAGGATCATTCAGACAAAAGAATGGTTAGATGAAAGTCACTCTGGACGAATGTGAAATATACCAGTGCTTTAGATTGTATGAATATCACGAAAAAATAGAATCAATCTACACAACTTCGCCATCTGGACCAGTGCCATTAGATAAGAGTTATTAGAATCGTGTCATTAGATAAAGGATCATTCAGACAAAAGAATGGTTAGATGAAAGTAACTCTGGACAATGTGAAAAAACCCAGTGCTTTAGATTGTATGAATATCACGACAAAATAGAATCAATCTACACAACTTCGCCATCTGGACCAGTGCCATTACATAAGAGTCATTAGACTCGTGTCATTAGATAAAGGATCATTCAGACAAAAGAATGGTTAGATGAAAGTAACTCTGGTCGAATGTGAAATAAACCAGTGCTTTAGATTGTATGAATATCACGAAAAAATAGAATCAATCTACACAACTTCGCCATCTGGACCAGTGCCATTAGATAAGAGTCATTAGAATCATGTCATTAGATATAGGATCATTCAGACCCAAGAATGGTTAGATGAAAGTAACTCTGGACGAATGTGAAATAAACCAGTGCTTTAGATTGTATGAATATCACGAAAAAATAGAATCAATTTACACAACTTCGCCATCTGGACCAGTGCCATCAGATAAGAGTCATTAGACTCATGTCATTAGATAAAGGATCATTCAGACAAAAGTATGGTTAGATGAAACTAACTCTGCACGAATGTGAACTAAACCAGTGCTTTAGATTGTATGAATATCATGAAAAAATAGAATCAATCTACACAACTTCGCCATCTGGACCAGTGCCATTAGATAAGAGTCATTAGAATCGTGTCATTAGATAAAGGATCATTCAGACAAAAGAATGGTTAGATGAAAGTAACTCTAGACGAATGTGAAATAAACCAGTGCTTTAGATTGGAGGAATATCACGAAAAAATAGAATCAATCTACAAAACTTCGCCATCTGGACCAGTGCCATTAGATAAGAGTCATTAGACTCGTGTCATTAGATAAAGGATCATTCAGACAAAAGAATGGTTAGATGAAACTAACTCTGGACGAATGTGAAATAAACCAGTGCTTTAGATTGTATGAATATCACGAAAAAATAGAATCAATCTACACAACTTCGCCATCTGGACCAGTGCCATTAGATAAGAGTCATTAGAATCGTGTCATTAGATAAAGGATCATTCCAACAAAAGAATAGTTAGATGAAAGTAACTTTGGACGAATGTGAAATAAACCAGTGCTTTAGATTGTATGAATATCACGAAAAAATAGAATCAATCTACAAAACTTCGCCATCTGGACCAGTGCCATTAGATAAGAGTCATTAGACTCGTGTCATTAGATAAAGGATCATTCAGACAAAAGAATGGTTAGATGAAACTAACTCTGGACGAATGTGAAATAAACCAGTGCTTTAGATTGTATGAATATCACGAAAAAATAGAATCAATTTACACAACTTCGCCATCTGGACCAGTGCCATTAGATAAGAGTCATTAGACTCATGTCATTAGATAAAGGATCATTCAGACAAAAGTATGGTTAGATGAAACTAACTCTGCACGAATGTAAAATAAACCAGTGCTTTAGATTGTATGAATATCACGAAAAAATAGAATCAATCTACACAACTTCCCAATCTGGACCAGTGCCATTAGATAAGAGTTTTTTGGATCGTGTCATTAGATAAAGGATCATTCAGACAAAAGAATGGTTAGATGAAAGTAACTCTGGACGAATGTGAAATAAACCAGTGCTTTAGATTGTTTGAATATCACGAAAAAATAGAATCAATCTACAAAACTTCGCCATCTGGACCAGTGCCATTAGATAAGAGTCATTAGACTCGTGTCATTAGATAAAGGATCATTCAGACAAAAGAATGGTTAGATGAAACTAACTCTGGACGAATGTGAAATAAACCAGTGCTTTAGATTGTATGAATATCACGAAAAAATAGAATCAATCTACACAACTTCGCCATCTGGACCAGTGCCATTGGATAAGAGTCATTAGACTCGTGTCATAAGATACAGGATCATTCAGACAAAAGAATGGTTAGATGAAAGTAACTCTGGACGAATGTGAAATAAACCAGTGCTTTAGATTGTATGAATATCACGAAAAAATAGAATCAATCTACACAACTTCGCCATCTGGACCAGTGCCATTAGATAAGAGTCATTAGACTCGTGTCATCAGATAAAGGATCATTCAGACAAAAGAATGGTTAGATGAAACTAACTCTGGACGAATGTGAAATAAACCAGTGCTTTAGATTGTATGAATATCACGAAAAAATAGAATCAATCTACACAACTTCGCCATCTGGACCAGTGCCATTAGATAAGAGTCATTAGAATCGTGTCATTAGATAAAGGATCATTCAGACAAAAGAATGGTAGATGAAAGTAACTCTGGACGAATGTGAAATAAACCAGTGCTTTAGATTGTATGAATATCACGAAAAAATAGAATCAATCTACACAACTTCGCCATCTGGACCAGTGCCATTAGATAAGAGTCATTAGAATCGTGTCATTAGATAAAGGATCATTCAGACAAAAGAATGGTTAGATGAAAGTAACTCTGGACGAATGTAAAATAAACCAGTGCTTTAGATTGTATGAATATCAAGAAAAAATAGAATCAATCTACACAACTTCGCCATCTGGACCAGTGCCATTAGATAAGAGTCATTAGACTCATGTCATTAGATAAAGGATCATTCAGACAAAAGAATGGTTAGATGAAAGTAACTTTGGACGAATGTGAAATAAACCAGTGCTTTAGATTGTATGAATATCACGAAAAAATCGAATCAATCTACACAACTTCCCAATCTGGACCAGTGCGATTAGATAAGAGTTATTAGAATCGTGTCATTAGATAAAGGATCATTCAGACAAAAGAATGGTTAGATGAAAGTAACTCTGGACGAATGTGAAATAAACCAGTGCTTTAGATTGTATGAATATCAAGAAAAAATAGAATCAATCTACACAACTTCGCCATCTGGACCAGTGCCATTAGATAAGAGTCATTAGACTCATGTCATTAGATAAAGGATCATTCAGACAAAAGAATGGTTAGATGAAAGTAACTTTGGACGAATGTAAAATAAACCAGTGCTTTAGATTGTATGAATATCACGAAAAAATAGAATCAATCTACACAACTTCCCAATCTGGACCAGTGCCATTAGATAAGAGTTATTAGAATCGTGTCATTAGATAAAGCATCATTCAGACAAAAGAATGGTTAGATGAAAGTAACTCTGGACGAATGTGAAATATACCAGTGCTTTAGATTGTATGAATATCACGAAAAAATAGAATCAATCTACACAACTTCGCCACCTGGACCAGTGCCATTAGATAAGAGTTATTAGAATCGTGTCATTAGATAAAGGATCATTCAGACAAAAGAATGGTTAGATGAAAGTAACTCTGGACGAATGTGAAAAAAACCAGTGCTTTAGATTGTATGAATATCACGACAAAATAGAATCAATCTACACAACTTCGCCATCTGGACCAGTGCCATTACATAAGAGTCATTAGACTCGTGTCATTAGATAAAGGATCATTCAGACAAAAGAATGGTTAGATGAAAGTAACTCTGGTCGAATGTGAAATAAACCAGTGCTTTAGATTGTATGAATATCACGAAAAAATAGAATCAATCTACACAACTTCGCCATCTGGACCAGTGCCATTAGATAAGAGTCATTAGAATCATGTCATTAGATATAGGATCATTCAGACAAAAGAATGGTTAGATGAAAGTAACTCTGGACGAATGTGAAATAAACCAGTGCTTTAGATTGTATGACTATCACGAAAAAATAGAATCAATTTACACAACTTCGCCATCTGGACCAGTGCCATTAGATAAGAGTCATTAGACTCATGTCATTAGATAAAGGATCATTCAGACAAAAGTATGGTTAGATGAAACTAACTCTGCACGAATGTGAACTAAACCAGTGCTTTAGATTGTATGAATATCACGAAAAAATAGAATCAATCTACACAACTTCGCCATCTGGACCAGTGCCATTAGATAAGAGTCATTAGAATCCTGTCATTAGATAAAGGATCATTCAGACAAAAGAATGGTTAGATGAAAGTAACTCTGGACGAATGTGAAATAAACCAGTGCTTTAGATTGTATGAATATCACGAAAAAATAGAATCAATCTACAAAACTTCGCCATCTGGACCAGTGCCATTAGATAAGAGTCATTAGACTCGTGTCATTAGATAAAGGATCATTCAGACAAAAGAATGGTTAGATGAAACTAACTCTGGACGAATGTGAAATAAACCAGTGCTTTAGATTGTATGAATATCACGAAAAAATAGAATCAATCTACACAACTTCGCCATCTGGACCAGTGCCATTAGATAAGAGTCATTAGAATCGTGTCATTAGATAAAGGATCATTCCAACAAAAGAATAGTTAGATGAAAGTAACTTTGGACGAATGTGAAATAAACCAGTGCTTTAGATTGTATGAATATCACGAAAAAATAGAATCAATCTACAAAACTTCGCCATCTGGACCAGTGCCATTAGATAAGAGTCATTAGACTCGTGTCATTAGATAAAGGATCATTCAGACAAAAGAATGGTTAGATGAAACTAACTCTGGACGAATGTGAAATAAACCAGTGCTTTAGATTGTATGTATATCACGAAAAAATAGAATCAATCTACACAACTTCGCCATCTGGACCAGTGCCATTAGATAAGAGTCATTAGAATCGTGTCATTAGATAAAGGATCATTCAGACAAAAGAATGGTAGATGAAAGTAACTCTGGACGAATGTGAAATAAACCAGTGCTTTAGATTGTATGAATATCACGAAAAAATAGAATCAATATACACAACTTCGCCATCTGGACCAGTGCCATTAGATAAGAGTCATTAGAATCGTGTCATTAGATAAAGGATCATTCAGACAAAAGAATGGTTAGATGAAACTAACTCTGGACGAATGTGAAATAAACCAGTGCTTTAGATTGTATGAATATCACGAAAAAATAGAATCAATTTAAACAACTTCGCCATCTGGACCAGTGCCATTAGATAAGAGTCATTAGACTCGTGTCATTAGATAAAGGATCATTCAGACAAAAGAATGGTTAGATGAAACCAACTCTGCACGAATGTGAAATAAACCAGTGCTTTAGATTGTATGAATATCACGAAAAAATAGAATCAATCTACACAACTTCGCCATCTGGACCAGTGCCTTTAGATAAGAGTCATTAGAATCGTGTCATTAGATAAAGGATCATTCAGACAAAAGAATGGTTAGATGAAAGTAACTCTGGACGAATGTGAAATAAACCAGTGCTTTAGATTGTATGAATATCACGAAAAAATAGAATCAATCTAAACAACTTCGCCATCTGGACCAGTGCCATTAGATAAGAGTCATTAGACTCGTGTCATTAGATAAAGGATCATTTAGACAAAAGAATGGTTAGATGAAACTAACTCTGGACAAATGTGAAATAAACTAGTGCTTTAGATTGTATGAATATCACGAAAAAATAGAATCAATCTACAAAACTTCGCCATCTGGACCAGTTCCATTAGATAAGAGTCATTAGAATCGTGTCATTAGATAAAGGATCATTCAGACAAAAGAATGGTTAGATGAAAGTAACTCTGGACGAATGTGAAATAAACCAGTGCTTTAGATTGTATGAATATCACGAAAAAATAAAATCAATCTACTCAACTTCGCCTTCTTGACCAGTGCCATTAGATAAGAGTCATTAGACTTGTGTCATTAGATAAAGGATCATTCAGACAAAAGAATGGTTAGATGAAAGTAACTCTGGACGAATGTGAAATAAACCAGTGATTTAGATTGTATGAATATCACGAAAAAATAGAATCAATCTACACAACTTCGCCATCTGGACCAGTGCCATTAGATAAGAGTCATTAGACTCGTGTCATAAGATACAGGATCATTCAGACAAAAGAATGGTTAGATGAAAGTAACTCTGGACGAATGTGAAAAAAACCAGTGCTTTAGATTGTATGAATATCACGACAAAATAGAATCAATCTACACAACTTCGCCATCTGGACCAGTGCCATTACATAAGAGTCATTAGACTCGTGTCATTAGATAAAGGATCATTCAGACAAAAGAATGGTTAGATGAAAGTAACTCTGGTCGAATGTGAAATAAACCAGTGCTTTAGATTGTATGAATATCACGAAAAAATAGAATCAATCTACACAACTTCGCCATCTGGACCAGTGCCATTAGATAAGAGTCATTAGAATCATGTCATTAGATATAGGATCATTCAGACAAAAGAATGGTTAGATGAAAGTAACTCTGGACGAATGTGAAATAAACCAGTGCTTTAGATTGTATGAATATCACGAAAAAATAGAATCAATTTACACAACTTCGCCATCTGGACCAGTGCCATTAGATAAGAGTCATTAGACTCATGTCATTAGATAAAGGATCATTCAGACAAAAGTATGGTTAGATGAAACTAACTCTGCACGAATGTGAACTAAACCAGTGCTTTAGATTGTATGAATATCACGAAAAAATAGAATCAATCTACACAACTTCGCCATCTGGACCAGTGCCATTAGATAAGAGTCATTAGAATCGTGTCATTAGATAAAGGATCATTCAGACAAAAGAATGGTTAGATGAAAGTAACTCTGGACGAATGTGAAATAAACCAGTGCTTTAGATTGTATGAATATCACGAAAAAATACAATCAATCTACAAAACTTCGCCATCTGGACCAGTGCCATTAGATAAGAGTCATTAGACTCGTGTCATTAGATAAAGGATCATTCAGACAAAAGAATGGTTAGATGAAACTAACTCTGGACGAATGTGAAATAAACCAGTGCTTTAGATTGTATGAATATCACGAAAAAATAGAATCAATCTACACAACTTCGCCATCTGGACCAGTGCCATTAGATAAGAGTCATTAGAATCGTGTCATTAGATAAAGGATCATTCCAACAAAAGAATAGTTAGATGAATGTAACTTTGGACGAATGTGAAATAAACCAGTGCTTTAGATTGTATGAATATCACGAAAAAATAGAATCAATCTACAAAACTTCGCCATCTGGACCAGTGCCATTAGATAAGAGTCATTAGACTCGTGTCATTAGATAAAGGATCATTCAGACAAAAGAATGGTTAGATGAAACTAACTCTGGACGAATGTGAAATAAACCAGTGCTTTAGATTGTATGAATATCACGAAAAAATAGAATCAATCTACACAACTTCGCCATCTGGACCAGTGCCATTAGATAAGAGTCATTAGAATCGTGTCATTAGATAAAGGATCATTCAGACAAAAGAATGGTAGATGAAAGTAACTCTGGACGAATGTGAAATAAACCAGTGCTTTAGATTGTATGAATATCACGACAAAATAGAATCAATCTACACAACTTCGCCATCTGGACCAGTGCCATGAGATAAGAGTCATTAGAATCGTGTCATTAGATAAAGGATCATTCAGACAAAAGAATGGTTAGATGAAACTAACTCTGGACGAAGGGGAAATAAACGAGTGCTTTAGATTGTATGAATATCACGAAAAAATAGAATCAATTTACACAACTTCGCCATCTGGACCAGTGCCATTAGATAAGAGTCATTAGACTCGTGTCATTAGATAAAGGATCATTCAGACAAAAGATTGGTTAGATGAAAGTAACTCTGGACGAATGTGAAATAAACCAGTGCTTTAGATTGTATGAATATCACGAAAAAATAGAATCAATCTAATCAACTTCGCCTTCTTGACCAGGGCCATTAGATAAGAGTCATTAGACTCGTGTCATTAGATAAAGGATCATTCAGACAAAAGAATGGTTAGATGAAACTAACTCTGGACAAATGTGAAATAAACTAGTGCTTTAGATTGTATGAATATCACGAAAAAATAGAATCAATCTACAAAACTTCGCCATCTGGACCAGTTCCATTAGATAAGAGTCATTAGAATCGTATCATTAGATAAAGGATCATTCAGACAAAAGAATGGTTAGATGAAAGTAACTCTGGACGAATGTGAAATAAACCAGTGCTTTAGATTGTATGAATATCACGAAAAAATAGAATCAATCTACTCAACTTCGCCTTCTTGACCAGTGCCATTAGATAAGAGTCATTAGACTCGTGTCATTAGATAAAGGATCATTCAGACAAAAGAATGGTTAGATGAAAGTAACTCTGGACGAATGTGAAATAAACCAGTGCTTTAGATTGTATGAATATCACGAAAAAATAGAATCAATCTACAAAACTTCGCCATCTGGACCAGTGCCATTAGATAAGAGTCATTATACTCGTGTCATTAGATAAAGGATCATTCAGACAAAAGAATGGTTAGATGAAACTAACTCTGGACGAATGTGAAATAAACCAGTGCTTTAGATTGTATGAATATCACGAAAAAATAGAATCAATCTACACAACTTCGCCATCTGGACCAGTGCCATTAGATAAGAGTCATTAGAATCGTGTCATTAGATAAAGGATCATTCAGTCAAAAGAATGGTTAGATGAAAGTAACTCTGGACGAATGTGAAATATACCAGTGCTTTAGATTGTATGAATATCACGAAAAAATAGAATCAATCTACACAACTTCGCCATCTGGACCAGTGCCATTAGATAAGAGTTATTAGAATCGTGTCATTAGATAAAGGATCATTCAGACAAAAGAATGGTTAGATGAAAGTAACTCTGGACGAATTTGAAATAAACCAGTGCTTTAGATTGTATGAATATCACGAAAAAATAGAATCAATCTACACAACTTCGCCATCTGGACCAGTGCCATTAGATAAGAGTCATTAGAATCGTGTCATTAGATAAAGGATCATTCAGACAAAAGAATGGTTAGATGAAAGTAACTCTGGACGAATGTGAAATAAACCAGTGCTTTAGATTGTATGAATATCACGAAAAAATAGAATCAATATAAACAACTTCGCCATCTGGACCAGTGCCATTAGATAAGAGTCATTAGACTCGTGTCATTAGATAAAGGATCATTCAGACAAAAGAATGGTTAGATGAAACTAACTCTGGACAAATGTGAAATAAACTAGTGCTTTAGATTGTATGAATATCTCGAAAAAATAGAATCAATCTACAAAACTTCTCCATCTGGACCAGTTCCATTAGATAAGAGTCATTAGAATCGTGTCATTAGATAAAGGATCATTCAGACAAAAGAATAATAGAGGAAAGTAACTCTGGACGAATGTGAAATAAACCAGTGCTTTAGATTGTATGAATATCACGAAAAAATAGAATCAATCTACTCAACTTTGCCTTCTTGACCAGTGCCATTAGATAAGAGTCATTAGAATCGTGTCATTAGATAAAGGATCATTCAGACAAAAGAATGGTTAGATGAAAGTAACTCTGGACGAATGTGAAATAAACCAGTGCTTTAGATTGTATGAATATCACGAAAAAATAGAATCAATCTACACAACTTCGCCATCTGGACCAGTGCCATTAGATAAGAGTAAATAGACTCGTGTCATAAGATACAGGATCATTCAGACAAAAGAATGGTTAGATGAAAGTAACTCTGGACGAATGTGAAATAAACCAGTGCTTTAGATTGTATGAATATCACGAAAAAATAGAATCAATCTACACAACTTCGCCATCTGGACCAGTGCCATTAGATAAGAGTAATTAGAATCGTGTCATTAGATAAAGGATCATTCAGACAAAAGAATGGTTAGATGAAAGTAACTCTGGACGAATGTGAAATAAACCAGTGCTTTAGATTGTTTGAATATCAAGAAAAAATAGAATCAATCTACACAACTTCGCCATCTGGACCAGTGCCATTAGATAAGAGTCATTAGACTCATGTCATTAGATAAAGGATCATTCAGACAAAAGAATGGTTAGATGAAAGTAACTTTGGACGAATGTAAAATAAACCAGTGCTTTAGATTGTATGAATATCACGAAAAAATCGAATCAATCTACACAACTTCCCAATCTCAAGCAGTGCCATTAGATAAGAGTTATTAGAATCGTGTCATTAGATAAAGGATCATTCAGACAAAAGAATGGTTAGATGAAAGTAACTCTGGACGAATGTGAAATAAACCAGTGCTTTAGATTGTATGAATATCACGAAAAAATAGAATCAATCTACACAACTTCGCCATCTGGACCAGTGCCATTAGATAAGAGTCATTAGAATCGTGTCATTAAATAAAGGATCATTCAGACAAAAGAATGGTTAGATGAAAGTAACTCTGGACGAATGTGAAATAAACCAGTGCTTTAGATTGTATGAATATCACGAAAAAATAGAATCAATCTACACAACTTCGCCATCTGGACCAGTGCCATTAGATAAGAGTCATTAGACTCGTGTCATAAGATACAGGATCATTCAGACAAAACAATGGTTAGATGAAAGTAACTCTGGACGAATGTGAAATATACCAGTGCTTTAGATTGTATGAATATCACGAAAAAATAGAATCAATCTACACAACTTCGCCATCTGGACCAGTGCCATTAGATAAGAGTTATTAGAATCGTGTCATTAGATAAAGGATCATTCAGACAAAAGAATGGTTAAATGAAAGTAACTCTGGACGAATGTGAAATAAACCAGTGCTTTAGATTGTATGAATATCACGAAAAAATAGAATCAATCTACACAACTTCGCCATCTGGACCAGTGCCATTACATAAGAGTCATTAGACTCGTGTCATTAGATAAAGGATCATTCAGACAAAAGAATGGTTAGATGAAAGTAACTCTGGACGAATGTGAAATTAACCAGTGCTTTAGATTGTATGAATATCACGAAAAAATAGAATCAATCTACTCAACTTTGCCTTCTTGACCAGTGCCATTAGATAAGAGTCATTAGAATCGTGTCATTAGATAAAGGATCATTCAGACAAAAGAATGGTTAGATGAAAGTAACTCTGGACGAATGTGAAATAAACCAGTGCTTTAGATTGTATGAATATCACGAAAAAATAGAATCAATCTACACAACTTCGCCATCTGGACCAGTGCCATTAGATAAGAGTCATTAGACTCGTGTCATAAGATACAGGATCATTCAGACAAAAGAATGGTTAGATGAAAGTAACTCTGGACGAATGTGAAATAAACCAGTGCTTTAGATTGTATGAATATCACGAAAAAATAGAATCAATCTACACAACTTCGCCATCTGGACCAGTGCCATTAGATAGGAGTAATTAGAATCGTGTCATTAGATAAAGGATCATTCAGACAAAAGAATGGTTAGATGAAAGTAACTCTGGACGAATGTGAAATAAACCAGTGCTTTAGATTGTTTGAATATCAAGAAAAAATAGAATCAATCTACACAACTTCGCCATCTGGACCAGTGCCATTAGATAAGAGTCATTAGACTCATGTCATTAGATAAAGGATCATTCAGACAAAAGAATGGTTAGATGAAAGTAACTTTGGACGAATGTAAAATAAACCAGTGCTTTAGATTGTATGAATATCACGAAAAAATCGAATCAATCTACACAACTTCCCAATCTCAAGCAGTGCCATTAGATAAGAGTTATTAGAATCGTGTCATTAGATAAAGGATCATTCAGACAAAAGAATGGTTAGATGAAAGTAACTCTGGACGAATGTGAAATAAACCAGTGCTTTAGATTGTATGAATATCACGAAAAAATAGAATCAATCTACACAACTTCGCCATCTGGACCAGTGCCATTAGATAAGAGTCATTAGAATCGTGTCATTAAATAAAGGATCATTCAGACAAAAGAATGGTTAGATGAAAGTAACTCTGGACGAATGTGAAATAAACCAGTGCTTTAGATTGTATGAATATCACGAAAAAATAGAATCAATCTACACAACTTCGCCATCTGGACCAGTGCCATTAGATAAGAGTCATTAGACTCGTGTCATAAGATACAGGATCATTCAGACAAAACAATGGTTAGATGAAAGTAACTCTGGACGAATGTGAAATATACCAGTGCTTTAGATTGTATGAATATCACGAAAAAATAGAATCAATCTACACAACTTCGCCATCTGGACCAGTGCCATTAGATAAGAGTTATTAGAATCGTGTCATTAGATAAAGGATCATTCAGACAAAAGAATGGTTAGATGAAAGTAACTCTGGACGAATGTGAAATAAACCAGTGCTTTAGATTGTATGAATATCACGAAAAAATAGAATCAATCTACACAACTTCGCCATCTGGACCAGTGCCATTACATAAGAGTCATTAGACTCGTGTCATTAGATAAAGGATCATTCAGACAAAAGAATGGTTAGATGAAAGTAACTCTGGACGAATGTGAAATTAACCAGTGCTTTAGATTGTATGAATATCACGAAAAAATAGAATCAATCTACACAACTTCGCCATCTGGACCAGTGCCATTAGATAAGAGTTATTAGAATCGTGTCATTAGATAAAGGATCATTCAGACAAAAGAATGGTTAGATGAAAGTAACTCTGGACGAATTTGAAATAAACCAGTGCTTTAGATTGTATGAATATCACGAAAAAATAGAATCAATCTACACAACTTCGCCATCTGGACCAGTGCCATTAGATAAGAGTCATTAGAATCGTGTCATTAGATAAAGGATCATTCAGACAAAAGAATGGTTAGATGAAACTAACTCTGCACGAATGTGAAATAAACCAGTGCTTTAGATTGTATGAATATCACGAAAAAATAGAATCAATCTACACAACTTCGCCATCTGGACCAGTGCCATTAGATAAGAGTCATTAGAATCGTGTCATTAGATAAAGGATCATTCAGACAAAAGAATGGTTAGATGAAACTAACTCTGGACAAATGTGAAATAAACTAGTGCTTTAGATTGTATGAATATCACGAAAAAATAGAATCAATCTACAAAACTTCGCCATCTGGACCAGTTCCATTAGATAAGAGTCATTAGAATCGTGTCATTAGATAAAGGATCATTCAGACAAAAGAATGGTTAGATGAAAGTAACTCTGGACGAATGTGAAATAAACCAGTGCTTTAGATTGTATGAATATCACGAAAAAATAGAATCAATCTAATCAACTTCGCCTTCTTGACCAGTGCCATTAGATAAGAGTCATTAGACTCGTGTCATTAGATAAAGGATCATTCAGACAAAAGAATGGTTAGATGAAAGTAACTCTGGACGAATGTGAAATAAACCAGTGCTTTAGATTGTATGAATATCACGAAAAAATAGAATCAATCTACACAACTTCGCCATCTGGACCAGTGCTATTAGATAAGAGTCATTAGACTCGTGTCATAAGATACAGGATCATTCAGACAAAAGAATGGTTAGATGAAAGTAACTCTGGACGAATGTGAAATAAACCAGTGCTTTAGATTGTATGAATATCACGAAAAAATAGAATCAATCTACACAACTTCGCCATCTGGACCAGTGCCATTAGATAAGAGTCATTAGAATCGTGTCATTAGATAAAGGATCATTCAGACAAAAGAATGGTTAGATGAAAGTAACTCTGGACGAATGTGAAATAAACCAGTGCTTTAGATTGTATGAATATCAAGAAAAAATAGAATCAATCTACACAACTTCGCCATCTGGACCAGTGCCATTAGATAAGAGTCATTAGACTCATGTCATTAGATAAAGGATCATTCAGACAAAAGAATGGTTAGATGAAAGTAACTTTGGACGAATGTGAAATAAACCAGTGCTTTAGATTGTATGAATATCACGAAAAAATAGAATCAATCTACACAACTTCCCAATCTGGACCAGTGCCATTAGATAAGAGTTATTAGAATCGTGTCATTAGATAAAGGATCATTCAGACAAAAGAATGGTTAGATGAAAGTAACTCTGGACGAATGTGAAATAAACCAGTGCTTTAGATTGTATGAATATCACGAAAAAATAGAATCAATCTACACAACTTCGCCATCTGGACCAGTGCCATTAGATAAGAGTCATTATACTCGTGTCATTAGATAAAGGATCATTCAGACAAAAGAATGGTTAGATGAAACTAACTCTGGACGAATGTGAAATAAACCAGTGCTTTAGATTGTATGATTATCTCGAAAAAATAGAATCAATCTACACAACTTCGCCATCTGGACCAGTGCCATTAGATAAGAGTCATTAGAATCGTGTCATTAGATAAAGGATCATTCAGTCAAAAGAATGGTTAGATGAAAGTAACTCTGGACGAATGTGAAATATACCAGTTCTTTAGATTGTATGAATATCACGAAAAAATAGAATCAATCTACACAACTTCGCCATCTGGACCAGTGCCATTAGATAAGAGTTATTAGAATCGTGTCATTAGATAAAGGATCATTCAGACAAAAGAATGGTTAGATGAAAGTAACTCTGGACGAATTTGAAATAAACCAGTGCTTTAGATTGTATGAATATCACGAAAAAATAGAATCAATCTACACAACTTCGCCATCTGGACCAGTGCCATTAGATAAGAGTCATTAGAATCGTGTCATTAGATAAAGGATCATTCAGACAAAAGAATGGTTAGATGAAAGTAACTCTGGACGAATGTGAAATAAACCAGTGCTTTAGATTGTATGAATATCACGAAAAAATAGAATCAATATAAACAACTTCGCCATCTGGACCAGTGCCATTAGATAAGAGTCATTAGACTCGTGTCATTAGATAAAGGATCATTCAGACAAAAGAATGGTTAGATGAAACTAACTCTGGACAAATGTGAAATAAACTAGTGCTTTAGATTGTATGAATATCACGAAAAAATAGAATCAATCTACAAAACTTCTCCATCTGGACCAGTTCCATTAGATAAGAGTCATTAGAATCGTGTCATTAGATAAAGGATCATTCAGACAAAAGAATAATAGAGAAAAGTAACTCTGGACCAATGTGAAATAAACCAGTGCTTTAGATTGTATGAATATCACGAAAAAATAGAATCAATCTACTCAACTTCGCCTTCTTGACCAGTGCCATTAGATAAGAGTCATTAGAATCGTGTCATTAGATAAAGGATCATTCAGACAAAAGAATGGTTAAATGAAAGTAACTCTGGACGAATGTGAAATAAACCAGTGCTTTAGATTGTATGAATATCACGAAAAAATAGAATCAATCTACACAACTTCGCCATCTGGACCAGTGCCATTAGATAAGAGTCATTAGACTCGTGTCATAAGATACAGGATCATTCAGACAAAAGAATGGTTAGATGAAAGTAACTCTGGACGAATGTGAAATAAACCAGTGCTTTAGATTGTATGAATATCACGAAAAAATAGAATCAATCTACACAACTTCGCCATCTGGACCAGTGCCATTAGATAAGAGTAATTAGAATCGTGTCATTAGATAAAGGATCATTCAGACAAAAGAATGGTTAGATGAAAGTAACTCTGGACGAATGTGAAATAAACCAGTGCTTTAGATTGTATGAATATCAAGAAAAAATAGAATCAATCTACACAACTTCGCCATCTGGACCAGTGCCATTAGATAAGAGTCATTAGACTCATGTCATTAGATAAAGGATCATTCAGACAAAAGAATGGTTAGATGAAAGTAACTTTGGACGAATGTAAAATAAACCAGTGCTTTAGATTGTATGAATATCACGAAAAAATAGAATCAATCTACACAACTTCCCAATCTCAAGCAGTGCCATTAGATAAGAGTTATTAGAATCGTGTCATTAGATAAAGGATCATTTAGACAAAAGAATGGTTAGATGAAAGTAACTCTGGACGAATGTGAAATAAACCAGTGCTTTAGATTGTATGAATATCACGAAAAAATAGAATCAATCTACACAACTTCGCCATCTGGACCAGTGCCATTAGATAAGAGTCATTAGAATCGTGTCATTAGATAAAGGATCATTCAGACAAAAGAATGGTTAGATGAAAGTAACTCTGGACGAATGTGAAATAAACCAGTGCTTTAGATTGTATGAATATCACGAAAAAATAGAATCAATTTACACAACTTCGCCATCTGGACCAGTGCCATTAGATAAGAGTCATTAGACTCGTGTCATTAGATAAAGGATCATTCAGACAAAAGAATGGTTAGATGAAACTAACTCTGCACGAATGTGAAATAAACCAGTGCTTTAGATTGTATGAATATCACGAAAAAATAGAATCAATCTACACAACTTCGCCATCTGGACCAGTGCCATTAGATAAGAGTCATTAGAATCGTGTCATTAGATAAAGGATCATTCAGACAAAAGAATGGTTAGATGAAAGTAACTCTGGACGAATGTGAAATAAACCAGTGCTTTAGATTGTATGAATATCACGAAAAAATAGAATCAATCTACACAACTTCGCCATCTGGACCAGTGCCATTAGATAAGAGTCATTAGAATCGTGTCATTAAATAAAGGATCATTCAGACAAAAGAATGGTTAGATGAAAGTAACTCTGGACGAATGTGAAATATACCAGTGCTTTAGATTGTATGAATATCACGAAAAAATAGAATCAATCTACACAACTTCGCCATCTGGACCAGTGCCATTAGATAAGAGTCATTAGACTCGTGTCTTAAGATACAGGATCATTCAGACAAAAGAATGGTTAGATGAAAGTAACTCTGGACGAATGTGAAATATACCAGTGCTTTAGATTGTATGAATATCACGAAAAAATAGAATCAATCTACACAACTTCGCCATCTGGACCAGTGCCATTAGATAAGAGTTATTAGAATCGTGTCATTAGATAAAGGATCATTCAGACAAAAGAATGGTTAGATGAAAGTAACTCTGGACGAATGTGAAATAAACCAGTGCTTTAGATTGTATGAATATCACGAAAAAATAGAATCAATCTACACAACTTCGCCATCTGGACCAGTGCCATTACATAAGAGTCATTAGACTCGTGTCATTAGATAAAGGATCATTCAGACAAAAGAATGGTTAGATGAAAGTAACTCTGGACGAATGTGAAATTAACCAGTGCTTTAGATTGTATGAATATCACGAAAAAATAGAATCAATCTACACAACTTCGCCATCTGGACCAGTGCCATTAGATAAGAGTCATTAGAATCGTGTCATTAGATAAAGGATCATTCAAACAAAAGAATGGTTAGATGAAAGTAACTCTGGACGAATGTGAAATAAACCAGTGCTTTAGATTGTATGAATATCACGAAAAAATAGAATCAATTTACACAACTTCGCCATCTGGACCAGTGCCATTAGATAAGAGTCATTAGACTCGTTTCATTAGATAAAGGATCATTCAGACAAAAGAATGGTTAGATGAAACTAACTCTGCACGAATGTGAAATAAACCAGTGCTTTAGATTGTATGAATATCACGAAAAAATAGAATCAATCTACACAACTTCGCCATCTGGACCAGTGCCATTAGATAAGAGTCATTAGAATCGTGTCATTAGATAAAGGATCATTCAGACAAAAGAATGGTTAGATGAAAGTAACTCTGGACGAATGTGAAATAAACCAGTGCTTTAGATTGTATGAATATCAAGAAAAAATAGAATCAATCTACACAACTTCGCCATCTGGACCAGTGCCTTTAGATAAGAGTCATAAGACTCATGTCATTAGATAAAGGATCATTCAGACAAAAGAATGGTTAGATGAAAGTAACTTTGGACGAATGTAAAATAAACCAGTGCTTTAGATTGTATGAATATCACGAAAAAATAGAATCAATCTACACAACTTCCCAATCTGGACCAGTGCCATTAGATAAGAGTTATTAGAATCGTGTCATTAGATAAAGGATCATTCAGACAAAAGAATGGTTAGATGAAAGTAACTCTGGACGAATGTGAAATATACCAGTGCTTTAGATTGTATGAATATCACGAAAAAATAGAATCAATCTACACAACTTCGCCATCTGGACCAGTGCCATTAGATAAGAGTTATTAGAATCGTGTCATTAGATAAAGGATCATTCAGACAAAAGAATGGTTAGATGAAAGTAACTCTGGACGAATGTGAAATAAACCAGTGCTTTAGATTGTATGAATATCACGAAAAAATAGAATCAATTTACACAACTTCGCCATCTGGACCAGTGCCATTAGATAAGAGTCATTAGACTCATGTCATTAGATAAAGGATCATTCAGACAAAAGTATGGTTAGATGAAACTAACTCTGCACGAATGTGAAATAAACCAGTGCTTTAGATTGTATGAATATCACGAAAAAATAGAATCAATCTACTCAACTTCGCCTTCTTGACCAGTGCCATTAGATAAGAGTCATTAGACTCGTGTCATTAGATAAAGGATCATTCAGACAAAAGAATGGTTAGATGAAAGTAACTCTGGACGAATGTGAAATAAACCAGTGCTTTAGATTGTATGAATATCACGAAAAAATAGAATCAATCTACACAACTTCGCCATCTGGACCAGTGCCATTAGATAAGAGTTATTAGAATCGTGTCATTAGATAAAGGATCATTCAGACAAAAGAATGGTTAGATGAAAGTAACTCTGGACGAATTTGAAATAAACCAGTGCTTTAGATTGTATGAATATCACGAAAAAATAGAATCAATCTACACAACTTCGCCATCTGGACCAGTGCCATTAGATAAGAGTCATTAGACTCGTGTCATTAGATAAAGGATCATTCAGACAAAAGAATGGTTAGATGAAAGTAACTCTGGACGAATGTGAAATAAACCAGTGCTTTAGATTGTATGAATATCACGAAAAAATAGAATCAATCTACACAACTTCGCCATCTGGACCAGTGCTATTAGATAAGAGTCATTAGACTCGTGTCATAAGATACAGGATCATTCAGACAAAAGAATGGTTAGATGAAAGTAACTCTGGACGAATGTGAAATAAACCAGTGCTTTAGATTGTATGAATATCACGAAAAAATAGAATCAATCTACACAACTTCGCCATCTGGACCAGTGCCATTAGATAAGAGTCATTAGAATCGTGTCATTAGATAAAGGATCATTCAGACAAAAGAATGGTTAGATGAAAGTAACTCTGGACGAATGTGAAATAAACCAGTGCTTTAGATTGTATGAATATCAAGAAAAAATAGAATCAATCTACACAACTTCGCCATCTGGACCAGTGCCATTAGATAAGAGTCATTAGACTCATGTCATTAGATAAAGGATCATTCAGACAAAAGAATGGTTTGATGAAAGTAACTTTGGACGAATGTGAAATAAACCAGTGCTTTAGATTGTATGAATATCACGAAAAAATAGAATCAATCTACACAACTTCCCAATCTGGACCAGTGCCATTAGATAAGAGTTATTAGAATCGTGTCATTAGATAAAGGATCATTCAGACAAAAGAATGGTTAGATGAAAGTAACTCTGGACGAATGTGAAATAAACCAGTGCTTTAGATTGTATGAATATCACGAAAAAATAGAATCAATCTACACAACTTCGCCATCTGGACCAGTGCCATTAGATAAGAGTCATTATACTCGTGTCATTAGATAAAGGATCATTCAGACAAAAGAATGGTTAGATGAAACTAACTCTGGACGAATGTGAAATAAACCAGTGCTTTAGATTGTATGAATATCACGAAAAAATAGAATCAATCTACACAACTTCGCCATCTGGACCAGTGCCATTAGATAAGAGTCATTAGAATCGTGTCATTAGATAAAGGATCATTCAGACAAAAGAATGGTTAGATGAAAGTAACTCTGGACGAATGTGAAATAAACCAGTGCTTTAGATTGTATGAATATTACGAAAAAATAGAATCAATCTAAACAACTTCGCCATCTGGACCAGTGCCATTAGATAAGAGTCATTAGACTCATGTCATTAGATAAAGGATCATTCAGACAAAAGAATGGTTAGATGAAAGTAACTTTGGACGAATGTAAAATAAACCAGTGCTTTAGATTGTATGAATATCACGAAAAAATAGATTCAATCTACACAACTTCCCAATCTGGACCAGTGCCATTAGATAAGAGTTATTAGAATCGTGTCATTAGATAAAGGATCATTCAGACAAAAGAATGGTTAGATGAAAGTAACTCTGGACGAATGTGAATTAAACCAGTGCTTTAGATTGTATGAATATCACGAAAAAATAGAATCAATCTACACAACTTCGCCATCTGGACCAGTGTCATTAGATAAGAGTCATTATACTCGTGTCATTAGATAAAGGATCATTCAGACAAAAGAATGGTTAGATGAAACTAACTCTGGACGAATGTGAAATAAACCAGTGCTTTAGATTGTATGAATATCACGAAAAAATAGAATCAATCTACAAAACTTCGCCATCTGGACCAGTGCCATTAGATAAGAGTCATTAGAATCGTGTCATTAGATAAAGGATCATTCAGTCAAAAGAATGGTTAGATGAAAGTAACTCTGGACGAATGTGAAATATACCAGTGCTTTAGATTGTATGAATATCACGAAAAAATAGAATCAATCTACACAACTTCGCTATCTGGACCAGTGCCATTAGATAAGAGTTATTAGAATCGTGTCATTAGATAAAGGATCATTCAGACAAAAGAATGGTTAGATGAAAGTAACTCTGGACGAATGTGAAATAAACCAGTGCTTTAGATTGTATGAATATCACGAAAAAATAGAATCAATCTACACAACTTCGCCATCTGGACCAGTGCCATTAGATAAGAGTCATTAGAATCGTGTCATTAGATAAAGGATCATTCAGACAAAAGAATGGTTAGATGAAAGTAACTATGGACGAATGTGAAATAAACCAGTGCTTTAGATTGTATGAATATCACGAAAAAATAGAATCAATCTACACAACTTCGCCATCTGGACCAGTGCCATTAGATAAGAGTCATTAGACTTGTGTCATTAGATAAAGGATCATTCAGACAAAAGAATGGTTAGATGAAACTAACTCTGCACGAATGTGAAATAAACCAGTGCTTTAGATTGTATGAATATCACGAAAAAATAGAATCAATCTACACAACTTCGCCATCTGGACCAGTGCCATTAGATAAGAGTCATTAGAATCGTGTCATTAGATAAAGGATCATTCAGTCAAAAGAATGGTTAGATGAAAGTAACTCTGGACGAATGTGAAATATACCAGTGCTTTAGATTGTATGAATATCACGAAAAAATAGAATCAATCTACACAACTTCGCTATCTGGACCAGTGCCATTAGATAAGAGTTATTAGAATCGTGTCATTAGATAAAGGATCATTCAGACAAAAGAATGGTTAGATGAAAGTAACTCTGGACGAATGTGAAATAAACCAGTGCTTTAGATTGTATGAATATCACGAAAAAATAGAATCAATCTACACAACTTCGCCATCTGGACCAGTGCCATTAGATAAGAGTCATAAGAATCGTGTCATTAGATAAAGGATCATTCAGACAAAAGAATGGTTAGATGAAAGTAACTCTGGACGAATGTGAAATAAACCAGTGCTTTAGATTGTATGAATATCACGAAAAAATAGAATCAATCTACACAACTTCGCCATCTGGACCAGTGCCATTAGATAAGAGTCATTAGACTTGTGTCATTAGATGAAGGATCATTCAGACAAAAGAATGGTTAGATGAAACTAACTCTGCACGAATGTGAAATAAACCAGTGCTTTAGATTGTATGAATATCACGAAAAAATAGAATCAATCTACACAACTTCGCCATCTGGACCAGTGCCATTAGATAAGAGTAATTAGAATCGTGTTATTAGATAAAGGATCATTCAGACAAAAGAATGGTTAGATGAAAGTAACTCTGGACGAATGTGAAATAAACCAGTGCTTTAGATTGTATGAATATCAAGAAAAAATAGAATCAATCTACACAACTTCGCCATCTGGACCAGTGCCATTAGATAAGAGTCATTAGACTCATGTCATTAGATAAAGGATCATTCAGACAAAAGAATGGTTAGATGAAAGTAACTCTGGACGAATGTGAAATAAACCAGTGCTTTAGATTGTATGAATATCACGAAAAAATAGAATCAATCTACACAACTTCGCCATCTGGACCAGTGCCATTAGGTAAGAGTCATTAGAATCGTGTCATTAAATAAAGGATCATTCAGACAAAAGAATGGTTAGATGAAAGTAACTCTGGACGAATGTGAAATAAACCAGTGCTTTAGATTGTATGAATTCACGAAAAAATAGAATCAATCTACACAACTTCGCCATCTGGACCAGTGCCATTAGATAAGAGTCATTAGACTCGTGTCATAAGATACAGGATCATTCAGACAAAAGAATGGTTAGATGAAAGTAACTCTGGACGAATGTGAAATATACCAGTGCTTTAGATTGTATGAATATCACGAAAAAATAGAATCAATCTACACAACTTCGCCATCTGGACCAGTGCCATTAGATAAGAGTTATTAGAATCGTGTCATTAGATAAAGGATCATTCAGACAAAAGAATGGTTAGATGAAAGTAACTCTGGACGAATGTGAAATAAACCAGTGCTTTAGATTGTATGAATATCACGAAAAAATAGAATCAATCTACACAACTTCGCCATCTGGACCAGTGCCATTACATAAGAGTCATTAGACTCGTGTCATTAGATAAAGGATCATTCAGACAAAAGAATGGTTAGATGAAAGTAACTCTGGACGAATGTGAAATAAACCAGTGCTTTAGATTGTATGAATATCACGAAAAAATAGAATCAATCTACACAACTTCGCCATCTGGACCAGTGCCATTAGATAAGAGTCATTAGAATCGTGTCATTAGATAAAGGATCATTCAGACAAAAGAATGGTTAGATGAAAGTAACTCTGGACGAATGTGAAATAAACCAGTGCTTTAGATTGTATGAATATCACGAAAAAATAGAATCAATTTACACAACTTCGCCATCTGGACCAGTGCCATTAGATAAGAGTCATTAGACTCGTGTCATTAGATAAGGGATCATTCAGACAAAAGAATGGTTAGATGAAAGTAACTCTGGACGAATGTGAAATAAACCAGTGCTTTAGATTGTATGAATATCACGAAAAAATAGAATCAATCTACACAACTTCGCCATCTGGACCAGTGCCATTAGATAAAAGTCATTAGAATCGTGTCATTAGATAAAGGATCATTCAGACAAAAGAATGGTTAGATGAAAGTAACTCTGGACGAATGTGAAATAAACCAGTGCTTTAGATTGTATAAATATCAAGAAAAAATAGAATCAATCTACACAACTTCGCCATCTGGACCAGTGCCATTAGATAAGAGTCATTAGACTCATGTCATTAGATAAAGGATCATTCAGACAAAAGAATGGTTAGATGAAAGTAACTTTGGACGAATGTAAAATAAACCAGTGCTTTAGATTGTATGAATATCACGAAAAAATAGAATCAATCTACACAACTTCGCCACCTGGACCAGTGCCATTAGATAAGAGTCATTAGAATCGTGTCATTAGATAAAGGATCATTCAGACAAAAGAATGGTTAGATGAAAGTAACTCTGGACGAATGTGAAATAAACCAGTGCTTTAGATTGTATGAATATCACGAAAAAATAGAATCAATTTACACAACTTCGCCATCTGGACCAGTGCCATTAGATAAGAGTCATTAGACTCATGTCATTAGATAAAGGATCATTCAGACAAAAGTATGGTTAGATGAAACTAACTCTGCACGAATGTGAAATAAACCAGTGCTTTAGATTGTATGAATATCAAGAAAAAATAGAATCAATCTACACAACTTCGCCATCTGGACCAGTGCCATTAGATAAGAGTCATTAGACTCATGTCATTAGATAAAGGATCATTCAGACAAAAGAATGGTTAGATGAAAGTAACTCTGGACGAATGTGAAATAAACCAGTGCTTTAGATTGTATGAATATCACGAAAAAATAGAATCAATCTACACAACTTCGCCATCTGGACCAGTGCCATTAGGTAAGAGTCATTAGAATCGTGTCATTAAATAAAGGATCATTCAGACAAAAGAATGGTTAGATGAAAGTAACTCTGGACGAATGTGAAATAAACCAGTGCTTTAGATTGTATGAATTCACGAAAAAATAGAATCAATCTACACAACTTCGCCATCTGGACCAGTGCCATTAGATAAGAGTCATTAGACTCGTGTCATAAGATACAGGATCATTCAGACAAAAGAATGGTTAGATGAAAGTAACTCTGGACGAATGTGAAATATACCAGTGCTTTAGATTGTATGAATATCACGAAAAAATAGAATCAATCTACACAACTTCGCCATCTGGACCAGTGCCATTAGATAAGAGTTATTAGAATCGTGTCATTAGATAAAGGATCATTCAGACAAAAGAATGGTTAGATGAAAGTAACTCTGGACGAATGTGAAATAAACCAGTGCTTTAGATTGTATGAATATCACGAAAAAATAGAATCAATCTACACAACTTCGCCATCTGGACCAGTGCCATTACATAAGAGTCATTAGACTCGTGTCATTAGATAAAGGATCATTCAGACAAAAGAATGGTTAGATGAAAGTAACTCTGGACGAATGTGAAATAAACCAGTGCTTTAGATTGTATGAATATCACGAAAAAATAGAATCAATCTACACAACTTCGCCATCTGGACCAGTGCCATTAGATAAGAGTCATTAGAATCGTGTCATTAGATAAAGGATCATTCAGACAAAAGAATGGTTAGATGAAAGTAACTCTGGACGAATGTGAAATAAACCAGTGCTTTAGATTGTATGAATATCACGAAAAAATAGAATCAATTTACACAACTTCGCCATCTGGACCAGTGCCATTAGATAAGAGTCATTAGACTCGTGTCATTAGATAAGGGATCATTCAGACAAAAGAATGGTTAGATGAAAGTAACTCTGGACGAATGTGAAATAAACCAGTGCTTTAGATTGTATGAATATCACGAAAAAATAGAATCAATCTACACAACTTCGCCATCTGGACCAGTGCCATTAGATAAAAGTCATTAGAATCGTGTCATTAGATAAAGGATCATTCAGACAAAAGAATGGTTAGATGAAAGTAACTCTGGACGAATGTGAAATAAACCAGTGCTTTAGATTGTATAAATATCAAGAAAAAATAGAATCAATCTACACAACTTCGCCATCTGGACCAGTGCCATTAGATAAGAGTCATTAGACTCATGTCATTAGATAAAGGATCATTCAGACAAAAGAATGGTTAGATGAAAGTAACTTTGGACGAATGTAAAATAAACCAGTGCTTTAGATTGTATGAATATCACGAAAAAATAGAATCAATCTACACAACTTCGCCACCTGGACCAGTGCCATTAGATAAGAGTCATTAGAATCGTGTCATTAGATAAAGGATCATTCAGACAAAAGAATGGTTAGATGAAAGTAACTCTGGACGAATGTGAAATAAACCAGTGCTTTAGATTGTATGAATATCACGAAAAAATAGAATCAATTTACACAACTTCGCCATCTGGACCAGTGCCATTAGATAAGAGTCATTAGACTCATGTCATTAGATAAAGGATCATTCAGACAAAAGTATGGTTAGATGAAACTAACTCTGCACGAATGTGAAATAAACCAGTGCTTTAGATTGTATGAATATCACGAAAAAATAGAATCAATCTACACAACTTCGCCATCTGGACCAGTGCCATTAGATAAGAGTCATTAGAATCGTGTCATTAGATAAAGGATCATTCAGACAAAAGAATGGTTAGATGAAAGTAACTCTGGACGAATGTGAAATAAACCAGTGCTTTAGATTGTATGAATATCAAGAAAAAATAGAATCAATCTACACAACTTCGCCATCTGGACCAGTGCCATTAGATAAGAGTCATTAGACTCATGTCATTAGATAAAGGATCATTCAGACAAAAGAATGGTTAGATGAAAGTAACTTTGGACGAATGTGAAATAAACCAGTGCTTTAGATTGTATGAATATCACGAAAAAATAGAATCAATCTACACAACTTCCCAATCTGGACCAGTGCCATTAGATAAGAGTTATTAGAATCGTGTCATTAGATAAAGGATCATTCAGACAAAAGAATGGTTAGATGAAAGTAACTCTGGACGAATGTGAAATAAACCAGTGCTTTAGATTGTATGAATATCACGAAAAAATAGAATCAATCTACACAACTTCGCCATCTGGACCAGTGCCATTAGATAAGAGTCATTATACTCGTGTAATTAGATAAAGGATCATTCAGACAAAAGAATGGTTAGATGAAACTAACTCTGGACGAATGTGAAATAAACCAGTGCTTTAGATTGTATGAATATCACGAAAAAATAGAATCAATCTACACAACTTCGCCATCTGGACCAGTGCCATTAGATAAGAGTCATTAGACTTGTGTCATTAGATGAAGGATCATTCAGACAAAAGAATGGTTAGATGAAACTAACTCTGCACGAATGTGAAATAAACCAGTGCTTTAGATTGTATGAATATCACGAAAAAATAGAATCAATCTACACAACTTCGCCATCTGGACCAGTGCCATTAGATAAGAGTAATTAGAATCGTGTTATTAGATAAAGGATCATTCAGACAAAAGAATGGTTAGATGAAAGTAACTCTGGACGAATGTGAAATAAACCAGTGCTTTAGATTGTATGAATATCAAGAAAAAATAGAATCAATCTACACAACTTCGCCATCTGGACCAGTGCCATTAGATAAGAGTCATTAGACTCATGTCATTAGATAAAGGATCATTCAGACAAAAGAATGGTTAGATGAAAGTAACTTTGGACGAATGTAAAATAAACCAGTGCTTTAGATTGTATGAATATCACGAAAAAATAGAATCAATCTACACAACTTCCCAATCTGGACCAGTGCCATTAGATAAGAGTTATTAGAATCGTGTCATTAGATAAAGGATCATTCAGACAAAAGAATGGTTAGATGAAAGTAACTCTGGACGAATGTGAAATAAACCAGTGCTTTAGATTGTATGAATATCACGAAAAAATAGAATCAATCTACACAACTTCGCCATCTGGACCAGTGCCATTAGGTAAGAGTCATTAGAATCGTGTCATTAAATAAAGGATCATTCAGACAAAAGAATGGTTAGATGAAAGTAACTCTGGACGAATGTGAAATAAACCAGTGCTTTAGATTGTATGAATTCACGAAAAAATAGAATCAATCTACACAACTTCGCCATCTGGACCAGTGCCATTAGATAAGAGTCATTAGACTCGTGTCATAAGATACAGGATCATTCAGACAAAAGAATGGTTAGATGAAAGTAACTCTGGACGAATGTGAAATATACCAGTGCTTTAGATTGTATGAATATCACGAAAAAATAGAATCAATCTACACAACTTCGCCATCTGGACCAGTGCCATTAGATAAGAGTTATTAGAATCGTGTCATTAGATAAAGGATCATTCAGACAAAAGAATGGTTAGATGAAAGTAACTCTGGACGAATGTGAAATAAACCAGTGCTTTAGATTGTATGAATATCACGAAAAAATAGAATCAATCTACACAACTTCGCCATCTGGACCAGTGCCATTACATAAGAGTCATTAGACTCGTGTCATTAGATAAAGGATCATTCAGACAAAAGAATGGTTAGATGAAAGTAACTCTGGACGAATGTGAAATAAACCAGTGCTTTAGATTGTATGAATATCACGAAAAAATAGAATCAATCTACACAACTTCGCCATCTGGACCAGTGCCATTAGATAAGAGTCATTAGAATCGTGTCATTAGATAAAGGATCATTCAGACAAAAGAATGGTTAGATGAAAGTAACTCTGGACGAATGTGAAATAAACCAGTGCTTTAGATTGTATGAATATCACGAAAAAATAGAATCAATTTACACAACTTCGCCATCTGGACCAGTGCCATTAGATAAGAGTCATTAGACTCGTGTCATTAGATAAGGGATCATTCAGACAAAAGAATGGTTAGATGAAAGTAACTCTGGACGAATGTGAAATAAACCAGTGCTTTAGATTGTATGAATATCACGAAAAAATAGAATCAATCTACACAACTTCGCCATCTGGACCAGTGCCATTAGATAAAAGTCATTAGAATCGTGTCATTAGATAAAGGATCATTCAGACAAAAGAATGGTTAGATGAAAGTAACTCTGGACGAATGTGAAATAAACCAGTGCTTTAGATTGTATAAATATCAAGAAAAAATAGAATCAATCTACACAACTTCGCCATCTGGACCAGTGCCATTAGATAAGAGTCATTAGACTCATGTCATTAGATAAAGGATCATTCAGACAAAAGAATGGTTAGATGAAAGTAACTTTGGACGAATGTAAAATAAACCAGTGCTTTAGATTGTATGAATATCACGAAAAAATAGAATCAATCTACACAACTTCGCCACCTGGACCAGTGCCATTAGATAAGAGTCATTAGAATCGTGTCATTAGATAAAGGATCATTCAGACAAAAGAATGGTTAGATGAAAGTAACTCTGGACGAATGTGAAATAAACCAGTGCTTTAGATTGTATGAATATCACGAAAAAATAGAATCAATTTACACAACTTCGCCATCTGGACCAGTGCCATTAGATAAGAGTCATTAGACTCATGTCATTAGATAAAGGATCATTCAGACAAAAGTATGGTTAGATGAAACTAACTCTGCACGAATGTGAAATAAACCAGTGCTTTAGATTGTATGAATATCACGAAAAAATAGAATCAATCTACACAACTTCGCCATCTGGACCAGTGCCATTAGATAAGAGTCATTAGAATCGTGTCATTAGATAAAGGATCATTCAGACAAAAGAATGGTTAGATGAAAGTAACTCTGGACGAATGTGAAATAAACCAGTGCTTTAGATTGTATGAATATCAAGAAAAAATAGAATCAATCTACACAACTTCGCCATCTGGACCAGTGCCATTAGATAAGAGTCATTAGACTCATGTCATTAGATAAAGGATCATTCAGACAAAAGAATGGTTAGATGAAAGTAACTTTGGACGAATGTGAAATAAACCAGTGCTTTAGATTGTATGAATATCACGAAAAAATAGAATCAATCTACACAACTTCCCAATCTGGACCAGTGCCATTAGATAAGAGTTATTAGAATCGTGTCATTAGATAAAGGATCATTCAGACAAAAGAATGGTTAGATGAAAGTAACTCTGGACGAATGTGAAATAAACCAGTGCTTTAGATTGTATGAATATCACGAAAAAATAGAATCAATCTACACAACTTCGCCATCTGGACCAGTGCCATTAGATAAGAGTCATTATACTCGTGTAATTAGATAAAGGATCATTCAGACAAAAGAATGGTTAGATGAAACTAACTCTGGACGAATGTGAAATAAACCAGTGCTTTAGATTGTATGAATATCACGAAAAAATAGAATCAATCTACACAACTTCGCCATCTGGACCAGTGCCATTAGATAAGAGTCATTAGAATCGTGTCATTAGATAAAGGATCATTCAGACAAAAGAATGGTTAGATGAAAGTAACTCTGGACGAATGTGAAATAAACCAGTGCTTTAGATTGTATGAATATCACGAAAAAATAGAATCAATCTAAACAACTTCGCCATCTGGACCAGTGCCATTAGATAAGAGTCATTAGACTCATGTCATTAGATAAAGGATCATTCAGACAAAAGAATGGTTAGATGAAAGTAACTTTGGACGAATGTAAAATAAACCAGTGCTTTAGATTGTATGAATATCACGAAAAAATAGATTCAATCTACACAACTTCCCAATCTGGACCAGTGCCATTAGATAAGAGTTATTAGAATCGTGTCATTAGATAAAGGATCATTCAGACAAAAGAATGGTTAGATGAAAGTAACTCTGGACGAATGTGAATTAAACCAGTGCTTTAGATTGTATGAATATCACGAAAAAATAGAATCAATCTACACAACTTCGCCATCTGGACCAGTGTCATTAGATAAGAGTCATTATACTCGTGTCATTAGATAAAGGATCATTCAGACAAAAGAATGGTTAGATGAAACTAACTCTGGACGAATGTGAAATAAACCAGTGCTTTAGATTGTATGAATATCACGAAAAAATAGAATCAATCTACAAAACTTCGCCATCTGGACCAGTGCCATTAGATAAGAGTCATTAGAATCGTGTCATTAGATAAAGGATCATTCAGTCAAAAGAATGGTTAGATGAAAGTAACTCTGGACGAATGTGAAATATACCAGTGCTTTAGATTGTATGAATATCACGAAAAAATAGAATCAATCTACACAACTTCGCTATCTGGACCAGTGCCATTAGATAAGAGTTATTAGAATCGTGTCATTAGATAAAGGATCATTCAGACAAAAGAATGGTTAGATGAAAGTAACTCTGGACGAATGTAAAATAAACCAGTGCTTTAGATTGTATGAATATCACGAAAAAATAGAATCAATCTACACAACTTCCCAATCTGGACCAGTGCCATTAGATAAGAGTTATTAGAATCGTGTCATTAGATAAAGGATCATTCAGACAAAAGAATGGTTAGATGAAAGTAACTCTGGACGAATGTGAAATAAACCAGTGCTTTAGATTGTATGAATATCACGAAAAAATAGAATCAATCTACACAACTTCGCCATCTGGACCAGTGCCATTAGATAAGAGTCATTAGAATCGTGTCATTAAATAAAGGATCATTCAGACAAAAGAATGGTTAGATGAAAGTAACTCTGGACGAATGTGAAATAAACCAGTGCTTTAGATTGTATGAATTCACGAAAAAATAGAATCAATCTACACAACTTCGCCATCTGGACCAGTGCCATTAGATAAGAGTCATTAGACTCGTGTCATAAGATACAGGATCATTCAGACAAAAGAATGGTTAGATGAAAGTAACTCTGGACGAATGTGAAATATACCAGTGCTTTAGATTGTATGAATATCACGAAAAAATAGAATCAATCTACACAACTTCGCCATCTGGACCAGTGCCATTAGATAAGAGTTATTAGAATCGTGTCATTAGATAAAGGATCATTCAGACAAAAGAATGGTTAGATGAAAGTAACTGTGGACGAATGTGAAATAAACCAGTGCTTTAGATTGTATAAATATCACGAAAAAATAGAATCAATCTACACAACTTCGCCATCTGGACCAGTGCCATTACATAAGAGTCATTAGACTCGTGTCATTAGATAAAGGATCATTCAGACAAAAGAATGGTTAGATGAAAGTAACTCTGGACGAATGTGAAATAAACCAGTGCTTTAGATTGTATGAATATCACGAAAAAATAGAATCAATCTACACAACTTCGCCATCTGGACCAGTGCCATTAGATAAGAGTCATTAGAATCGTGTCATTAGATAAAGGATCATTCAGACAAAAGAATGGTTAGATGAAAGTAACTCTGGACGAATGTGAAATAAACCAGTGCTTTAGATTGTATGAATATCACGAAAAAATAGAATCAATTTACACAACTTCGCCATCTGGACCAGTGCCATTAGATAAGAGTCATTAGACTCGTGTCATTAGATAAGGGATCATTCAGACAAAAGAATGGTTAGATGAAAGTAACTCTGGACGAATGTGAAATAAACCAGTGCTTTAGATTGTATGAATATCACGAAAAAATAGAATCAATCTACACAACTTCGCCATCTGGACCAGTGCCATTAGATAAGAGTCATTAGAATCGTGTCATTAGATAAAGGATCATTCAGACAAAAGAATGGTTAGATGAAAGTAACTCTGGACGAATGTGAAATAAACCAGTGCTTTAGATTGTATGAATATCAAGAAAAAATAGAATCAATCTACACAACTTCGCCATCTGGACCAGTGCCATTAGATAAGAGTCATTAGACTCATGTCATTAGATAAAGGATCATTCAGACAAAAGAATGGTTAGATGAAAGTAACTTTGGACGAATGTAAAATAAACCAGTGCTTTAGATTGTATGAATATCACGAAAAAATAGAATCAATCTACACAACTTCGCCACCTGGACCAGTGCCATTAGATAAGAGTCATTAGAATCGTGTCATTAGATAAAGGATCATTCAGACAAAAGAATGGTTAGATGAAAGTAACTCTGGACGAATGTGAAATAAACCAGTGCTTTAGATTGTATGAATATCACGAAAAAATAGAATCAATTTACACAACTTCGCCATCTGGACCAGTGCCATTAGATAAGAGTCATTAGACTCATGTCATTAGATAAAGGATCATTCAGACAAAAGTATGGTTAGATGAAACTAACTCTGCACGAATGTGAAATAAACCAGTGCTTTAGATTGTATGAATATCACGAAAAAATAGAATCAATCTACACAACTTCGCCATCTGGACCAGTGCCATTAGATAAGAGTCATTAGAATCGTGTCATTAGATAAAGGATCATTCAGACAAAAGAATGGTTAGATGAAAGTAACTCTGGACGAATGTGAAATAAACCAGTGCTTTAGATTGTATGAATATCACGAAAAAATAGAATCAATCTACAAAACTTCGCCATCTGGACCAGTGCCATTAGATAAGAGTCATTAGACTCGTGTCATTAGATAAAGGATCATTCAGACAAAAGAATGGTTAGATGAAACTAACTCTGGACGAATGTGAAATAAACCAGTGCTTTAGATTGTATGAATATCACGAAAAAATAGAATCAATCTACACAACTTCGCCATCTGGACCAGTGCCATTAGATAAGAGTCATTAGAATCGTGTCATTAGATAAAAGATCATTCAGACAAAAGAATAGTTAGATGAAAGTAACTTTGGACGAATGTGAAATAAACCAGTGCTTTAGATTGTATGAATATCACGAAAAAATAGAATCAATCTACACAACTTCGCCATCTAGACCACGGCCATTAGATAAGAGTCATTAGACTTGTGTCATTAGATAAAGGATCATTCAGACAAAAGAATGGTTAGATGAAACTAACTCTGGACGAATGTGAAATATACCAGTGCTTTAGATTGTATGAATATCACGAAAAAATAGAATCAATCTACACAACTTCGCCATCTGGACCAGTGCCATTAGATAAGAGTCATTAGAATCGTGTCATTAGATAAAGGATCATTCAGACAAAAGAATGGTAGATGAAAGTAACTCTGGACGAATGTGAAATAAACCAGTGCTTTAGATTGTATGAATATCACGAAAAAATAGAATCAATCTACACAACTTCGCCATCTGGACCAGTGCCATTAGATAAGAGTCATTAGAATCGTGTCATTAGATAAAGGATCATTCAGACAAAAGAATGGTTAGATGAAACTAACTCTGGACGAATGTGAAATAAACCAGTGCTTTAGATTGTATGAATATCACGAAAAAATAGAATCAATTTACACAACTTCGCCATCTGGACCAGTGCCATTAGATAAGAGTCATTAGACTCGTGTCATTAGATAAAGGATCATTCAGACAAAAGAATGGTTAGATGAAACTAACTCTGCACGAATGTGAAATAAACCAGTGCTTTAGATTGTATGAATATCACGAAAAAATAGAATCAATTCACACAACTTCGCCATCTGGACCAGTGCCATTAGATAAGAGTCATTAGAATCGTGTCATTAGATAAAGGATCATTCAGACAAAAGAATGGTTAGATAAAAGTAACTCTGGACGAATGTGAAATAAACCAGTGCTTTAGATTGTATGAATATCACGAAAAAATAGAATCAATCTACACAACTTCGCCATCTGGACCAGTGCCATTAGATAAGAGTCATTAGACTCGTGTCATTAGATAAAGGATCATTCAGACAAAAGAATGGTTAGATGAAACTAACTATGGACAAATGTGAAATAAACTAGTGCTTTAGATTGTATGAATATCACGAAAAAATAGAATCAATCTACAAAACTTCGCCATCTGGACCAGTTCCATTAGATAAGAGTCATTAGAATCGTGTCATTAGATAAAGGATCATTCAGGCAAAAGAATGGTTAGATGAAAGTAACTCTGGACGAATGTGAAATAAACCAGTGCTTTAGATTGTATGAATATCACGAAAAAATAGAATCAATCTACTCAACTTCGCCTTCTTGACCAGTGCCATTAGATAAGAGTCATTAGACTCGTGTCATTAGATAAAGGATCATTCAGACAAAAGAATGGTTAGATGAAAGTAACTCTGGACGAATGTGAAATAAACCAGTGCTTTAGATTGTATGAATATCACGAAAAAATAGAATCAATTTACACAACTTCGCCATCTGGACCAGTGCCATTAGATAAGAGTCATTAGACTCATGTCATTAGATAAAGGATCATTCAGACAAAAGTATGGTTAGATGAAACTAACTCTGCACGAATGTGAAATAAACCAGTGCTTTAGATTGTATGAATATCACGAAAAAATAGAATCAATCTACACAACTTCGCCATCTGGACCAGTGCCATTAGATAAGAGTCATTAGAATCGTGTCATTAGATAAAGGATCATTCAGACAAAAGAATGGTTAGATGAAAGTAACTCTGGACGAATGTGAAATAAACCAGTGCTTTAGATTGTATGAATATCACGAAAAAATAGAATCAATCTACAAAACTTCGCCATCTGGACCAGTGCCATTAGATAAGAGTCATTAGACTCGTGTCATTAGATAAAGGATCATTCAGACAAAAGAATGGTTAGATGAAACTAACTCTGGACGAATGTGAAATAAACCAGTGCTTTAGATTGTATGAATATCACGAAAAAATAGAATCAATCTACACAACTTCGCCATCTGGACCAGTGCCATTAGATAAGAGTCATTAGAATCGTGTCATTAGATAAAAGATCATTCAGACAAAAGAATAGTTAGATGAAAGTAACTTTGGACGAATGTGAAATAAACCAGTGCTTTAGATTGTATGAATATCACGAAAAAATAGAATCAATCTACACAACTTCGCCATCTAGACCACGGCCATTAGATAAGAGTCATTAGACTTGTGTCATTAGATAAAGGATCATTCAGACAAAAGAATGGTTAGATGAAACTAACTCTGGACGAATGTGAAATATACCAGTGCTTTAGATTGTATGAATATCACGAAAAAATAGAATCAATCTACACAACTTCGCCATCTGGACCAGTGCCATTAGATAAGAGTCATTAGAATCGTGTCATTAGATAAAGGATCATTCAGACAAAAGAATGGTAGATGAAAGTAACTCTGGACGAATGTGAAATAAACCAGTGCTTTAGATTGTATGAATATCACGAAAAAATAGAATCAATCTACACAACTTCGCCATCTGGACCAGTGCCATTAGATAAGAGTCATTAGAATCGTGTCATTAGATAAAGGATCATTCAGACAAAAGAATGGTTAGATGAAACTAACTCTGGACGAATGTGAAATAAACCAGTGCTTTAGATTGTATGAATATCACGAAAAAATAGAATCAATTTACACAACTTCGCCATCTGGACCAGTGCCATTAGATAAGAGTCATTAGACTCGTGTCATTAGATAAAGGATCATTCAGACAAAAGAATGGTTAGATGAAACTAACTCTGCACGAATGTGAAATAAACCAGTGCTTTAGATTGTATGAATATCACGAAAAAATAGAATCAATTCACACAACTTCGCCATCTGGACCAGTGCCATTAGATAAGAGTCATTAGAATCGTGTCATTAGATAAAGGATCATTCAGACAAAAGAATGGTTAGATAAAAGTAACTCTGGACGAATGTGAAATAAACCAGTGCTTTAGATTGTATGAATATCACGAAAAAATAGAATCAATCTACACAACTTCGCCATCTGGACCAGTGCCATTAGATAAGAGTCATTAGACTCGTGTCATTAGATAAAGGATCATTCAGACAAAAGAATGGTTAGATGAAACTAACTATGGACAAATGTGAAATAAACTAGTGCTTTAGATTGTATGAATATCACGAAAAAATAGAATCAATCTACAAAACTTCGCCATCTGGACCAGTTCCATTAGATAAGAGTCATTAGAATCGTGTCATTAGATAAAGGATCATTCAGGCAAAAGAATGGTTAGATGAAAGTAACTCTGGACGAATGTGAAATAAACCAGTGCTTTAGATTGTATGAATATCACGAAAAAATAGAATCAATCTACTCAACTTCGCCTTCTTGACCAGTGCCATTAGATAAGAGTCATTAGACTCGTGTCATTAGATAAAGGATCATTCAGACAAAAGAATGGTTAGATGAAAGTAACTCTGGACGAATGTGAAATAAACCAGTGCTTTAGATTGTATGAATATCACGAAAAAATAGAATCAATCTACACAACTTCGCCATCTGGACCAGTGCCATTAGATAAGAGTCATTAGACTCGTGTCATAAGATACAGGATCATTCAGACAAAAGAATGGTTAGATGAAAGTAACTCTGGACGAATGTGAAATAAACCAGTGCTTTAGATTGTATGAATATCACGAAAAAATAGAATCAATCTACACAACTTCGCCATCTGGACCAGTGCCATTAGATAAGAGTCATTATACTCGTGTCATTAGATAAAGGATCATTCAGACAAAAGAATGGTTAGATGAAACTAACTCTGGACGAATGTGAAATAAACCAGTGCTTTAGATTGTATGAATATCACGAAAAAATAGAATCAATCTACACAACTTCGCTATCTGGACCAGTGCCATTAGATAAGAGTCTTTAGAATCGTGTCATTAGATAAAGGATCATTCAGTCAAAAGAATGGTTAGATGAAAGTAACTCTGGACGTATGTGAAATATACCAGTGCTTTAGATTGTATGAATATCACGAAAAAATAGAATCAATCTACACAACTTCGCCATCTGGACCAGTGCCATTAGATAAGAGTTATTAGAATCGTGTCATTAGATAAAAAATCAGTCAGACAAAAGAATGGTTAGATGAAAGTAACTCTGGACGAATGTGAAATAAACCAGTGCTTTAGATTGTATGAATATCACGAAAAAATAGAATCAATCTACACAACTTCGCCATCTGGACCAGTGCCATTACATAAGAGTCATTAGACTCGTGTCATTAGATAAAGGATCATTCAGACAAAAGAATGGTTAGATGAAAGTAACTCTGGACGAATGTGAAATAAACCAGTGCTTTAGATTGTATGAATATCACGAAAAAATAGAATCAATCTACACAACTTCGCCATCTGGACCAGTGCCATTAGATAAGAGTCATTAGAATCGTGTCATTAGATAAAGGATCATTCAGACAAAAGAATGGTTAGATGAAAGTAACTCTGGACGAATTTGAAATAAACCAGTGCTTTAGATTATATGAATATCACGAAAAAATAGAATCAATTTACACAACTTCGCCATCTGGACCAGTGCCATTAGATAAGAGTCATTAGACTCGTGTCATTAGATAAAGGATCATTCAGACAAAAGAATAGATAGATGAAACTAACTCTGCACGAAGGTGAAATATACCAGTGCTTTAGATTGTATGAATATCACGAAAAAATAGAATCAATCTACACAACTTCGCCATCTGGACCAGTGCCATTAGATAAGAGTCATTAGAATCGTGTCATTAGATAAAGGATCATTCAGACAAAAGAATGGTTAGATGAAAGTAACTCTGGACGAATGTGAAATAAACCAGTGCTTTAGATTGTATGAATATCAAGAAAAAATAGAATCAATCTACACAACTTCGCCATCTGGACCAGTGCCATTAGATAAGAGTCATTAGACTCATGTCATTAGATAAAGGATCATTCAGACAAAAGAATGGTTAGATAAAAGTAACTTTGGACGCTTGTAAAATAAACCAGTGCTTTAGATTGTATGAATATCACGAAAAAATAGAATCAATCTACACAACTTCCCAATCTGGACCAGTGCCATTAGATAAGAGTTATTAGAATCGTGTCATTAGATAAAGGATCATTCAGACAAAAGAATGGTTAGATGAAAGTAACTCTGGACGAATGTGAAATAAACCAGTGCTTTAGATTGTATGAATATCACGAAAAAATAGAATCAATCTACACAACTTCGCCATCTGGACCAGTGCCATTAGATAAGAGTCATTAGAATCGTGTCATTAGATAAAGGATCATTCAGACAAAAGAATGGTTAGATGAAAGTAACTCTGGACGAATGTGAAATAAACCAGTGCTTTAGATTGTATGAATATCACGAAAAAATAGAATCAATCTACACAACTTCGCCATCTGGACCAGTGCCATTAGATTAGAGTCATTAGACTCGTGTCATTAGATAAAGGATCATTCAGACAAAAGAATGGTTAGATGAAAGTAACTCTGGACGAATGTGAAATAAACCAGTGCTTTAGATTGTATGAATATCACGAAAAAATAGAATCAATCTACACAACTTCGCCATCTGGACCAGTGCCATTAGATAAGAGTCATTAGAATCGTGTCATTAGATAAAGGATCATTCAGACAAAAGAATGGTTAGATGAAAGTAACTCTGGACGAATGTGAAATAAACCAGTGCTTTAGATTGTATGAATATCGCGAAAAAATAGAATCAATCTACAAAACTTCGCCATCTGGACCAGTGCCATTAGATAAGAGTCATTAGACTCGTGTCATTAGATAAAGGATCATTCAGACAAAAGAATGGTTAGATGAAACTAACTCTGGACGAATGTGAAATATACCAGTGCTTTAGATTGTATGAATATCACGAAAAAATAGAATCAATCTACACAACTTCGCCATCTGGACCAGTGCCATTAGATAAGAGTCATTAGAATCGTGTCATTAGATAAAGGATCATTCAGATAAAAGAATAGTTAGATGAAAGTAACTTTGGACGAATGTAAAATAAACCAGTGCTTTAGATTGTATGAATATCACGAAAAAATAGAATCAATCTACACAACTTCGCCATCTGGACTAGTGCATTTAGATGAGAGTCATTAGACTCGTGTCATTAGATAAAGGATCATTCAGACAAAAAAATGGTTAGATGAAACTAACTCTGGACGAATGTGAAATAAACCAGTGCTTTAGATTGTATGAATATCACGAAAAAATAGAATTAATCTACACAACTTCGCCATCTGGACCAGTTCCATTAGATAAGAGTCATTAGAATCGTGTCATTAGATAAAGGATCATTCAGACAAAAGAATGGTAGATGAAACTAACTCTGCACGAATGTGAAATAAACCAGTGCTTTAGATTGTATGAATATCACGAAAAAATAGAATCAATCTACACAACTTCGCCATCTGGACCAGTGCCATTAGATAAGAGTCATTAGAATCGTGTCATTAGATAAAGGATCATTCAGACAAAAGAATGGTTAGATGAAAAAAACTCTGGACGAATGTGAAATGAACCAGTGCTTTAGATTGTATGAATATCACGAAAAAATAGAATCACTCTACACAACTTCGCCATCTGGACCAGTGCTATTAGATAAGAGTCATTATACTCGTGTCATTAGATAAAGGATCATTCAGACAAAAGAATTTTAGATGAAAGTAACTTTGGACGAATGTGAAATAAACCAGTGCTTTAGATTGTATGAATATCACGAAAAAATAGAATCACTCTACACAACTTCGCCATCTGGACCAGTGCCATTAGATAAGAGTCATTAGAATCGTGTCATTAGATAAAGGATCATTCAGACAAAAGAATGGTTAGATGAAAGTAACTCTGGACGAATGTGAAATAAACCAGTGCTTTAGATTGTATGAAGATCACGAAAAAATAGAATCAATATACACAACATCGCCATCTGGACCAGTGCCATTAGATAAGAGTCATTAGACTCGTGTCATTAGATAAAGGATCATTCAGACAAAAGAATGGTTAGATGAAACTTACTCTGGACAAATGTGAAATTAACTAGTGCTTTAGATTGTATGAATATCACGAAAAAATAGAATCAATCTGAAAAACTTCGCCATCTGGACCAGTTCCATCACATAAGAGTCATTAGACTCGTGTCATTAGATAAAGGATCATTCAGACAAAAGAATGGTTAGATGAAAGTAACTCTGGACGAATGTGAAATAAACCAGTGCTTTAGATTGTATGAATATCACGAAAAAATAGAATCAATCTACACAACTTCGCCATCTGGACCAGTGCCATTACATAAGAGTCATTAGAATCGTGTCATTAGATAAATGATCATTCAGATAAAAGAATGGTTAGATGAAAGTAACTCTGGACGAATGTGAAATAAACCAGTGCTTTAGATTGCATGAATATCACGAAAAAATAGAATCAATCTACACAACTTCGTCATCTGGACCAGTGCCATTAGATAAGAGTCATTAGACTCGTGTCATTAGATAAAGGATCATTCAGACAAAAGAATGGTTAGATGAAACTAACTCTGGACAAATGTGAAATCAACTAGTGCTTTAGATTGTATGAATATCACGAAAAAATAGAATCAATCTACAAAACTTCGCCATCTGGACCAGTTCCATTAGATAAGAGTCATTAGAATCGTGTCATTAGATAAAGGATCATTCAGACAAAAGAATTTTAGATGAAAGTAACTTTGGACGAATGTGAAATAAACCAGTGCTTTAGATTGTATGAATATCACGAAAAAATAGAATCACTCTACACAACTTCGCCATCTGGACCAGTGCCATTAGATAAGAGTCATTAGAATCGTGTCATTAGATAAAGGATCATTCAGACAAAAGAATGGTTAGATGAAAGTAACTCTGGACGAATGTGAAATAAACCAGTGCTTTAGATTGTATGAAGATCACGAAAAAATAGAATCAATATACACAACTTCGCCATCTGGACCAGTGCCATTAGATAAGAGTCATTAGACTCGTGTCATTAGATAAAGGATCATTCAGACAAAAGAATGGTTAGATGAAACTAACTCTGGACAAATGTGAAATAAACTAGTTCTTTAGATTGTATGAATATCACGAAAAAATAGAATCAATCTAAAAAACTTCGCCATCTGGACCAGTTCCATTACATAAGAGTCATTAGACTCGTGTCATTAGATAAAGGATCATTCAGACAAAAGAATGGTTAGATGAAAGTAACTCTGGACGAATGTGAAATAAACCAGTGCTTTAGATTGTATGAATATCACGAAAAAATAGAATCAATCTACACAACTTCGCCATCTGGACCAGTGCCATTACATAAGAGTCATTAGAATCGTGTCATTAGATAAATGATCATTCAGATAAAAGAATGGTTAGATGAAAGTAACTCTGGACGAATGTGAAATAAACCAGTGCTTTAGATTGCATGAATATCACGAAAAAATAGAATCAATCTACACAACTTCGTCATCTGGACCAGTGCCATTAGATAAGAGTCATTAGACTCGTGTGATTAGATAAAGGATCATTCAGACAAAAGAATGGTTAGATGAAACTAACTCTGGACAAATGTGAAATCAACTAGTGCTTTAGATTGTATGAATATCACGAAAAAATAGAATCAATCTACAAAACTTCGCCATCTGGACCAGTTCCATTAGATAAGAGTCATTAGAATCGTGTCATTAGATAAAGGATCATTCAGACAAAAGAATGGTTAGATGAAAGTAACTCTGGACGAATTTGAAATAAACCAGTGCTTTAGATTGTATGAATATCACGAAAAAATAGAATCAATCTACAAAACTTCGCCTTCTTGACCAGTGCCATTAGATAAGAGTCATTAGACTCGTGTCATTAGATAAAGGATCATTCAGACGAAAGAATGGTTAGATGAAAGTAAATCTGGACGAATTTGAAATAAACCAGTGATTTAGATTGTATGAATATCACGAAAAAATAGAATCAATCTACAAAACTTCGCCATCTGGACCAGTTCCATTAGATAAGAGTCATTAGAATCGTGTCATTAGATAAAGGATCATTCAGACAAAAGAATGGTTAGATGAAAGTAACTCTGGACGAATTTGAAATAAACCAGTGCTTTAGATTGTATGAATATCACGAAAAAATAGAATCAATCTACAAAACTTCGCCTTCTTGACCAGTGCCATCACATAAGAGTCATTAGACTCGTGTCATTAGATAAAGGATCATTCAGACAAAAGAATGGTTAGATGAAAGTAACTCTGGACGAATGTGAAATAAACCAGTGCTTTAGATTGTATGAATATCACGAAAAAATAGAATCAATCTACTCAACTTCGCCTTCTTGACCAGTGCCATTAGATAAGAGTCATTAGACTCGTGTCATTAGATAAAGGATCATTCAGACAAAAGAATGGTTAGATGAAAGTAACTCTGGACGAATGTGAAATAAACCAGTGCTTAAGATTGTATAAATATCACGAAAAAATAGAATCAATCTACACAACTTCGCCATCTGGACCAGTGCCATCACATAAGAGTCATTAGACTCGTGTCATTAGATAAAGGATCATTCAGACAAAAGAATGGTTAGATGAAAGTAACTCTGGACGAATGTGAAATAAACCAGTGCTTTAGATTGTATGAATATCACGAAAAAATAGAATCAATCTACTCAACTTCGCCATCTGGACCAGTGCCATTAGATAAGAGTCATTAGAATCGTGTCATTAGATAAAGGATCATTCAGACAAAAGAATGGTTAGATGAAAGTAACTCTGGACGAATGTGAAATAAACCAGTGCTTTAGATTGTATGAATATCACGAAAAAATAGAATCAATCTACACAACTTCCCAATCTGGACCAGTGCCATTAGATAAGAGTCATTAGACTCGTGTCATTAGATAAAGGATCATTCAGACAAAAGAATGGTTAGATGAAACTAACTCTGGACGAATGTGAAATAAACCAGTGCTTTAGATTGTATGAATATCACGAAAAAATAGAATCAATCTACACAACTTCGCCATCTGGACCAGTGCCATTAGATAAGAGTCATTAGAATCGTGTCATTAGATAAAGGATCATTCAGACAAAAGAATGGTTAGATGAAAGTAACTTTGGACGAATGTAAAATAAACCAGTGCTTTAGATTGTATGAATATCACGAAAAAATAGAATCAATCTACACAACTTCCCAATCTGGACCAGTGCCATTAGATAAGAGTTATTAGAATCGTGTCATTAGATAAAGGATCATTCAGACAAAAGAATGGTTAGATGAAAGTAACTCTGGACGAATGTGAAATAAACCAGTGCTTTAGATTGTATGAATATCACGAAAAAATAGAATCAATCTACACAACTTCGCCATCTGGACCAGTGCCATTAGATAAGAGTCATTAGAATCGTGTCATTAGATAAAGGATCATTCAGACAAAAGAATGGTTAGATGAAAGTAACTCTGGACGAATGTGAAATAAACCAGTGCTTTAGATTGTATGAATATCACGAAAAAATAGAATCAATCTACACAACTTCGCCATCTGGACCAGCGCCATTAGATAAGAGTCATTAGACTCGTGTCATTAGATAAAGGATCATTCAGACAAAAGAATGGTTAGATGAAAGTAACTCTGCACGAATGTGAAATAAACCAGTGCTTTAGATTGCATGAATATCACGAAAAAATAGAATCAATCTACACAACTTCGTCATCTGGACCAGTGCCATTAGATAAGAGTCATTAGACTCGTGTCATTAGATAAAGGATCATTCAGACAAAAGAATGGTTAGATGAAACTAACTCTGGACAAATGTGAAATCAACTAGTGCTTTAGATTGTATGAATATCACGAAAAAATAGAATCAATCTACAAAACTTCGCCATCTGGACCAGTTCCATTAGATAAGAGTCATTAGAATCGTGTCATTAGATAAAGGATCATTCAGACAAAAGAATGGTTAGATGAAAGTAACTCTGGACGAATTTGAAATAAACCAGTGCTTTAGATTGTATGAATATCACGAAAAAATAGAATCAATCTACAAAACTTCGCCTTCTTGACCAGTGCCATTAGATAAGAGTCATTAGACTCGTGTCATTAGATAAAGGATCATTCAGTCAAAAGAATGGTTAGACGAAAGTAACTCTGGACGAATTTGAAATAAACCAGTGATTTAGATTGTATGAATATCACGAAAAAATAGAATCAATCTACTCAACTTAGCCTTCTTGACCAGTGCCATTAGATAAGAGTCATTAGACTCGTGTCATTAGATAAAGGATCATTCAGACAAAAGAATGGTTAGATGAAAGTAACTCTGGACGAATGTGAAATAAACCAGTGCTTAAGATTGTATAAATATCACGAAAAAATAGAATCAATCTACACAACTTCGCCATCTGGACCAGTGCCATCACATAAGAGTCATTAGACTCGTGTCATTAGATAAAGGATCATTCAGACAAAAGAATGGTTAGATGAAACTAACTCTGGACGAATGTGAAATAAACCAGTGCTTTAGATTGTATGAATATCACGAAAAAATAGAATCAATCTACACAACTTCGCCATCTGGACCAGTGCCATTAGATAAGAGTCATTAGAATCGTGTCATTAGATAAAGGATCATTCAGACAAAAGAATGGTTAGATGAAAGTAACTCTGGACGAATGTGAAATAAACCAGTGCTTTAGATTGTATGAATATCACGAAAAAATAGAATCAATTTACACAACTTCGCCATCTGGACCAGTGCCATTAGATAAGAGTCATTAGACTCGTGTCATTAGATAAAGGATCATTCAGACAAAAGAATGGTTAGATGAAACTAACTCTGGACGAATGTGAAATAAACCAGTGCTTTAGATTGTATGACTATCACGAAAAAATAGAATCAATCTACACAACTTCGCCATCTGGACCAGTGCCATTAGATAAGAGTCATTAGAATCGTGTCATTAGATAAAGGATCATTCAGACAAAAGAATGGTTAGATGAAAGTAACTTTGGACGAATGTAAAATAAACCAGTGCTTTAGATTGTATGAATATCACGAAAAAATAGAATCAATCTACACAACTTCCCAATCTGGACCAGTGCCATTAGATAAGAGTTATTAGAATCGTGTCATTAGATAAAGGATCATTCAGACAAAAGAATGGTTAGATGAAAGTAACTCTGGACGAATGTGAAATAAACCAGTGCTTTAGATTGTATGAATATCACGAAAAAATAGAATCAATCTACACAACTTCGCCATCTGGACCGGTGCCATTAGATAAGAGTCATTAGAATCGTGTCATTAGATAAAGGATCATTCAGACATCAGAATGGTTAGATGAGTGTAACTCTGGACAAATGTGAAATAAACCAGTGCTTTAGATTGTATGAATATCACGAAAAAATAGAATCAATTTACACAACTTCGCCATCTGGACCAGCGCCATTAGATTAGAGTCATTAGACTCGTGTCATTAGATAAATGATCATTCAGACAAAAGAATGGTTAGATGAAAGTAACTCTGCACGAATGTGAAATAAACCAGTGCTTTAGATTGTATGAATATCACGAAAAAATAGAATCAATCTACACAACTTCGCCATCTGGACCAGTGCCATTAGATAAGAGTCATTAGAATCGTGTCATTAGATAAAGGATCATTCAGACAAAAGAATGGTTAGATGAAAGTAACTCTGGACGAATGTGAAATAAACCAGTGCTTTAGATTGTATGAATATCACGAAAAAATAGAATCAATCTACAAAACTTCGCCATCTGGACCAGTGCCATTAGATAAGAGTCATTAGACTCGTGTCATTAGATGAAGAATCATTCTGACAAAAGAATGGTCAGATGAAACTAACTCTGGACGAATGTGAAATAAACCAGTGCTTTAGATTGTATGAATATCACGAAAAAATAGAATCAATCTACACAACTTCGCCATCTGGATAGTGCCATTAGATAAGAGTCATTAGAATCGTGTCATTAGATAAAGGATCATTCAGATAAAAGAATAGTTAGATGAAAGTAACTTTGGACGAATGTAAAATAAACCAGTGCTTTAGATTGTATGAATATCACGAAAAAATAGAATCAATCTACACAACTTCGCCATCTGGACCAGTGCATTTAGATGAGAGTCATTAGACTCGTGTCATTAGATAAAGGATCATTCAGACAAAAAAATGGTTAGATGAAACTAACTCTGGACGAATGTGAAATAAACCAGTGCTTTAGATTGTATGAATATTACGAAAAAATAGAATTAATCTACACAACTTCGCCATCTGGACCAGTTCCATTAGATAAGAGTCATTAGAATCGTGTCATTAGATAAAGGATCATTCAGACAAAAGAATGGTTAGATGAAACTAACTCTGGACAAATGTGAAATAAACTAGTGCTTTAGATTGTATGAATATCACGAAAAAATAGAATCAATCTACAAAACTTCGCCATCTGGACCAGTTCCATTAGATAAGAGTCATTAGAATCGTGTCATTAGATAAAGGATCATTCAGACAAAAGAATGGTTAGATGAAAGTAACTCTGGACGAATTTGAAATAAACCAGTGCTTTAGATTGTATGAATATCACGAAAAAATAGAATCAATCTGCTCAACTTCGCCTTCTTGACCAGTGCCATTAGATAAGAGTCATTAGACTCGTGTCATTAGATAAAGGATCATTCAGACAAAAGAATGGTTAGATGAAAGTAACTCTGGACGAATGTGAAATAAACCAGTGCTTTAGATTGTATGAATATCACGAAAAAATAGAATCAATCTGCTCAACTTCGCCTTCTTGACCAGTGCCATTAGATAAGAGTCATTAGACTCGTGTCATTAGATAAAGGATCATTCAGACAAAAGAATGGTTAGATGAAAGTAACTCTGGACGAATGTGAAATAAACCAGTGCTTTAGATTGTATGAATATCACGAAAAAATAGAATCAATCTACACATCTTCGCCATCTGGACCAGTGCCATTAGATAAGAGTCATTAGAATCGTGTCATTAGATAAAGGATCATTCAGACAAAAGAATGGTTAGATGAAAGTAACTCTGGACGAATGTGAAATAAACCAGTGCTTTAGATTGTATGAATATCACGAAAAAATAGAATCAATTTACACAACTTCGCCATCTGGACCAGTGCCATTAGATAAGAGTCATTAGACTCGTGTCATTAGATAAAGGATCATTCAGACAAAAGAATGGTTAGATGAAACTAACTCTGGACGAATGTGAAATAAACCAGTGCTTTAGATTGTATGACTATCACGAAAAAATAGAATCAATCTACACAACTTCGCCATCTGGACCAGTGCCATTAGATAAGAGTCATTAGAATCGTGTCATTAGATAAAGGATCATTCAGACAAAAGAATGGTTAGATGAAAGTAACTTTGGACGAATGTAAAATAAACCAGTGCTTTAGATTGTATGAATATCACGAAAAAATAGAATCAATCTACACAATTTCCCAATCTGGACCAGTGCCATTAGATAAGAGTTATTAGAATCGTGTCATTAGATAAAGGATCATTCAGACAAAAGAATGGTTAGATGAAAGTAACTCTGGACGAATGTGAAATAAACCAGTGCTTTAGATTGTATGAATATCACGAAAAAATAGAATCAATCTACACAACTTCGCCATCTGGACCAGTGCCATTAGATAAGAGTCATTAGAATCGTGTCATTAGATAAAGGATCATTCAGACAAAAGAATGGTTAGATGAAAGTAACTCTGGACGAATGTGAAATAAACCAGTGCTTTAGATTGTATGAATATCACGAAAAAATAGAATCAATCTACACAACTTCGCCATCTGGACCAGCGCCATTAGATAAGAGTCATTAGACTCGTGTCATTAGATAAAGGATCATTCAGACAAAAGAATGGTTAGATGAAAGTAACTCTGCACGAATGTGAAATAAACCAGTGCTTTAGATTGTATGAATATCACGAAAAAATAGAATCAATCTACACAACTTCGCCATCTGGACCAGTGCCATTAGATAAGAGTCATCAGAATCGTGTCATTAGATAAAGGATCATTCAGACAAAAGAATGGTTAGATGAAAGTAACTCTGGACGAATGTGAAATAAACCAGTGCTTTAGATTGTATGAATATCACGAAAAAATAGAATCAATCTACAAAACTTCGCCATCTGGACCAGTGCCATTAGATAAGAGTCATTAGACTCGTGTCATTAGATAAAGAATCATTCTGACAAAAGAATGGTCAGATGAAACTAACTCTGGACGAATGTGAAATAAACCAGTGCTTTAGATTGTATGAATATCACGAAAAAATAGAATCAATCTACACAACTTCGCCATCTGGATAGTGCCATTAGATAAGAGTCATTAGAATCGTGTCATTAGATAAAGGATCATTCAGATAAAAGAATAGTTAGATGAAAGTAACTTTGGACGAATGTAAAATAAACCAGTGCTTTAGATTGTATGAATATCACGAAAAAATAGAATCAATCTACACAACTTCGCCATCTGGACCAGTGCATTTAGATGAGAGTCATTAGACTCGTGTCATTAGATAAAGGATCATTCAGACAAAAAAATGGTTAGATGAAACTAACTCTGGACGAATGTGAAATAAACCAGTGCTTTAGATTGTATGAATATCACGAAAAAATAGAATTAATCTACACAACTTCGCCATCTGGACCAGTTCCATTAGATAAGAGTCATTAGAATCGTGTCATTAGATAAAGGATCATTCAGACAAAAGAATGGTTAGATGAAACTAACTCTGGACAAATGTGAAATAAACTAGTGCTTTAGATTGTATGAATATCACGAAAAAATAGAATCAATCTACAAAACTTCGCCATCTGGACCAGTTCTATTAGATAAGAGTCATTAGAATCGTGTCATTAGATAAAGGATCATTCAGACAAAAGAATGGTTAGATGAAAGTAACTCTGGACGAATTTGAAATAAACCAGTGCTTTAGATTGTATGAATATCACGAAAAAATAGAATCAATCTGCTCAACTTCGCCTTCTTGACCAGTGCCATTAGATAAGAGTCATTAGACTCGTGTCATTAGATAAAGGATCATTCAGACAAAAGAATGGTTAGATGAAAGTAACTCTGGACGAATGTGAAATAAACCAGTGCTTTAGATTGTATGAATATCACGAAAAAATAGAATCAATCTGCTCAACTTCGCCTTCTTGACCAGTGCCATTAGATAAGAGTCATTAGACTCGTGTCATTAGATAAAGGATCATTCAGACAAAAGAATGGTTAGATGAAAGTAACTCTGGACGAATGTGAAATAAACCAGTGCTTTAGATTGTATGAATATCACGAAAAAATAGAATCAATCTACACATCTTCGCCATCTGGACCAGTGCCATTAGATAAGAGTCATTAGAATCGTGTCATTAGATAAAGGATCATTCAGACAAAAGAATGGTTAGATGAAAGTAACTCTGGACGAATGTGAAATAAACCAGTGCTTTAGATTGTATGAATATCACGAAAAAATAGAATCAATTTACACAACTTCGCGATCTGGACCAGTGCCATTAGATAAGAGTCATTAGACTCGTGTCATTAGATAAAGGATCATTCAGACAAAAGAATGGTTAGATGAAACTAACTCTGGACGAATGTGAAATAAACCAGTGCTTTAGATTGTATGACTATCACGAAAAAATAGAATCAATCTACACAACTTCGCCATCTGGACCAGTGCCATTAGATAAGAGTCATTAGAATCGTGTCATTAGATAAAGGATCATTCAGACAAAAGAATGGTTAGATGAAAGTAACTTTGGACGAATGTAAAATAAACCAGTGCTTTAGATTGTATGAATATCACGAAAAAATAGAATCAATCTACACAACTTCCCAATCTGGACCAGTGCCATTAGATAAGAGTTATTAGAATCGTGTCATTAGATAAAGGATCATTCAGACAAAAGAATGGTTAGATGAAAGTAACTCTGGACGAATGTGAAATAAACCAGTGCTTTAGATTGTATGAATATCACGAAAAAATAGAATCAATCTACACAACTTCCTTATCTGGACCAGTGCCATTAGATAAGAGTCATTAGAATCGTGTCATTAGATAAAGGATCATTCAGACAAAAGAATGGTTAGATGAAAGTAACTCTGGACGAATGTGAAATAAACCAGTGCTTTAGATTGTATGAATATCACGAAAAAATAGAATCAATCTACACAACTTCGCCATCTGGACCAGCGCCATTAGATAAGAGTCATTAGACTCGTGTCATTAGATAAAGGATCATTCAGACAAAAGAATGGTTAGATGAAAGTAACTCTGCACGAATGTGAAATAAACCAGTGCTTTAGATTGTATGAATATCACGAAAAAATAGAATCAATCTACACAACTTCGCCATCTGGACCAGTGCCATTAGATAAGAGTCATCAGAATCGTGTCATTAGATAAAGGATCATTCAGACAAAAGAATGGTTAGATGAAAGTAACTCTGGACGAATGTGAAATAAACCAGTGCTTTAGATTGTATGAATATCACGAAAAAATAGAATCAATCTACAAAACTTCGCCATCTGGACCAGTGCCATTAGATAAGAGTCATTAGACTCGTGTCATTAGATAAAGAATCATTCTGACAAAAGAATGGTCAGATGAAACTAACTCTGGACGAATGTGAAATAAACCAGTGCTTTAGATTGTATGAATATCACGAAAAAATAGAATCAATCTACACAACTTCGCCATCTGGACCAGTGCCATTAGATAAGAGTCATTAGAATCGTGTCATTAGATAAAGGATCATTTAGATAAAAGAATAGTTAGATGAAAGTAACTTTGGACGAATGTGAAATAAACCAGTGCTTTAGATTGTATGAATATCACGAAAAAATAGAATCAATCTACACAACTTCGCCATCTGGACCAGTGCATTTAGATGAGAGTCATTAGACTCGTGTCATTAGATAAAGGATCATTCAGACAAAAAAATGGTTAGATGAAACTAACTCTGGACGAATGTGAAATAAACCAGTGCTTTAGATTGTATGAATATCACGAAAAAATAGAATTAATCTACACAACTTCGCCATCTGGACCAGTTCCATTAGATAAGAGTCATTAGAATCGTGTCATTAGATAAAAGATCATTCAGACAAAAGAATGATTAGATGAAACTAACTCTGGACAAATGTGAAATAAACTAGTGCTTTAGATTGTATGAATATCACGAAAAAATAGAATCAATCTACAAAACTTCGCCATCTGGACCAGTTCCATTAGATAAGAGTCATTAGAATCGTGTCATTAGATAAAGGATCATTCAGACAAAAGAATGTTTAGATGAAAGTAACTCTGGACGAATTTGAAATAAACCAGTGCTTTAGATTGTATGAATATCACGAAAAAATAGAATCAATCTGCTCAACTTCGCCTTCTTGACCAGTGCCATTAGATAAGAGTCATTAGACTCGTGTCATAAGATAAAGGATCATTCAGACAAAAGAATGGTTAGATGAAAGTAACTCTGGACGAATGTGAAATAAACCAGTGCTTTAGATTGTATGAATATCACGAAAAAATAGAATCAATCTACACAACTTCGCCATCTGGACCAGTGCCATTAGATAAGAGTCATTAGAATCGTGTCATTAGATAAAGGATCATTCAGACAAAAGAATGGTTAGATGAAAGTAACTCTGGACGAATGTGAAATAAACCAGTGCTTTAGATTGTATGAATATCACGAAAAAATAGAATCAATCTACACAACTTCGCCATCTGGACCAGCGCCATTAGATAAGAGTCATTAGACTCGTGTCATTAGATAAAGGATCAGTCAGACAAAAGAATGGTTAGATGAAAGTAACTCTGCACGAATGTGAAATAAACCAGTGCTTTAGATTGTATGAATATCACGAAAAAATAGAATCAATCTACACAACTTCGCCATCTGGACCAGTGCCATTAGATAAGAGTCATTAGAATCGTGTCATTAGATAAAGGATCATTCAGACAAAAGAATGGTTAGATGAAAGTAACTCTGGACGAATGTGAAATAAACCAGTGCTTTAGATTGTATGAATATCACGAAAAAATAGAATCAATCTACAAAACTTCGCCATCTGGACCAGTGCCATTAGATAAGAGTCATTAGACTCGTGTCATTAGATAAAGAATCATTCTGACAAAAGAATGGTCAGATGAAACTAACTCTGGACGAATGTGAAATAAACCAGTGCTTTATATTGTATGAATATCACGAAAAAATAGAATCAATCTACACAACTTCGCCATCTGGACCAGTGCCATTAGATAAGAGTCATTAGAATCGTGTCATTAGATAAAGGATCATTCAGATAAAAGAATAGTTAGATGAAAGTAACTTTGGACGAATGTGAAATAAACCAGTGCTTTAGATTGTATGAATATCACGAAAAAATAGAATCAATCTACACAACTTCGCCATCTGGACCAGTGCATTTAGATGAGAGTCATTAGACTCGTGTCATTAGATAAAGGATCATTCAGACAAAAAAATGGTTAGATGAAACTAACTCTGGACGAATGTGAAATAAACCAGTGCTTTAGATTGTATGAATATCACGAAAAAATAGAATTAATCTACACAACTTCGCCATCTGGACCAGTTCCATTAGATAAGAGTCATTAGAATCGTGTCATTAGATAAAGGATCATTCAGACAAAAGAATGGTTAGATGAAACTAACTCTGGACAAATGTGAAATAAACTAGTGCTTTAGATTGTATGAATATCACGAAAAAATAGAATCAATCTACAAAACTTCGCCATCTGGACCAGTTCCATTAGATAAGAGTCATTAGAATCGTGTCATTAGATAAAGGATCATTCAGACAAAAGAATGGTTAGATGAAAGTAACTCTGGACGAATTTGAAATAAACCAGTGCTTTAGATTGTATGAATATCACGAAAAAATAGAATCAATCTGCTCAACTTCGCCTTCTTGACCAGTGCCATTAGATAAGAGTCATTAGACTCGTGTCATTAGATAAAGGATCATTCAGACAAAAGAATGGTTAGATAAAAGTAACTCTGGACGAATGTGAAATAAATCAGTGCTTTAGATTGTATAAATATCACGAAAAAATAGAATCAATCTACACAACTTCGCCATCTGGACCAGTTCCATTAGATTAGAGTCATTAGAATCGTGTCATTAGATAAAGGATCATTCAGACAAAAGAATGGTTAGATGAAAGTAACTCTGGACGAATTTGAAATAAACCAGTGCTTTAGATTGTATGAATATCACGAAAAAATAGAATCAATCTACACAACTTCGCCATCTGGACCAGTGCCATTAGATAAGAGTCATTAGAATCGTGTCATTAGATAAAGGATCATTCAGACAAAAGAATGGTTAGATGAAAGTAACTCTGGACGAATGTGAAATAAACCAGTGCTTTAGATTGTATGAATATCACGAAAAAATAGAATCAATTTACACAACTTCGCCATCTGGACCAGTGCCATTAGATAAGAGTCATTAGACTCGTGTCATTAGATAAAGGATCATTCAGACAAAAGAATGGTTAGATGGAACTAACTCTGCACGAATGTGAAATAAACCAGTGCTTTAGATTGTATGAATATCACGAAAAAATAGAATCAATCTACACAACTTCGCCATCTGGACCAGTGCCATTAGATAAGAGTCATTAAAATCGTGTCATTAGATAAAGGATCATTCAGACAAAAGAATGGTTACATGAAACTAACTCTGCACGAATGTGAAATAAACCAGTGCTTTAGATTGTATGAATATCAAGAAAAAATAGAATCAATCTACACAACTTCGCCATCTGGACCAGTGCCATTAGATAAGAGTCATTAGACTCATGTCATTAGATAAAGGATCATTCAGACAAAAGAATGGTTAGATGAAAGTAACTTTGGACGAATGTAAAATAAACCAGTGCTTTAGATTGTATGAATATCACGAAAAAATAGAATCAATCTACACAACTTCCCAATCTGGACCAGTGCCATTAGATAAGAGTTATTAGAATCGTGTCATTAGATAAAGGATCATTCAGACAAAAGAATGGTTAGATGAAAGTAACTCTGGACGAATGTGAAATAAACCAGTGCTTTAGATTGTATGAATATCACGAAAAAATAGAATCAATCTACACAACTTCGCCATCTGGACCAGTGCCATTAGATAAGAGTCATTAGAATCGTGTCATTAGATAAAGGATCATTCAGACAAAAGAATGGTTAGATGAAAGTAACTCTGAACGAATGTGAAATAAACCAGTGCTTTAGATTGTATGAATATCACGAAAAAATAGAATCAATCTACACAACTTCGCCATCTGGACCAGTGCCATTAGATAAGAGTCATTAGACTCGTGTCATTAGATAAAGGATCATTCAGACAAAAGAATGGTTACATGAAACTAACTCTGCACGAATGTGAAATAAACCAGTGCTTTAGATTGTATGAATATCACGAAAAAATAGAATCAATCTACACAACTTCGCCATCTGGACCAGTGCCATTAGATAAGAGTCATTAGAATCGTGTCATTAGATAAAGGATCATTCAGACAAAAGAATGGTTAGATGAAAGTAACTCTGGACGAATGTGAAATAAACCAGTGTTTTAGATTGTATGAATATCACAAAAAAATAGAATCAATCTACAAAACTTCGCCATCTGGACCAGTGCCATTAGATAAGAGTCATTAGACTCATGTCATTAGATAATGGATCATTCAGACAAAAGAATGGTTAGATGAAACTAACTCTGGACGAATGTGAAATAAACCAGTGCTTTAGATTGTATGAATATCACGAAAAAATAGAATCAATCTACACAACTTCGCCATCTGGACCAGTGCCATTAGATAAGAGTCATTAGAATCGTGTCATTAGATAAAGGATCATTCAGACAAAAGAATGGTTAGATGAAAGTAACTCTGGACGAATTTGAAATAAACCAGTGCTTTAGATTGTATGAATATCACGAAAAAATAGAATCAATCTGCTCAACTTCGCCTTCTTGACCAGTGCCATTAGATAAGAGTCATTAGACTCGTGTCATTAGATAAAGGATCATTCAGACAAAAGAATGGTTAGATGAAAGTAACTCTGGACGAATGTGAAATAAACCAGTGCTTTAGATTGTATGAATATCACGAAAAAATAGAATCAATCTACACAACTTCGCCATCTGGACCAGTGCCATTAGATAAGAGTCATTAGAATCGTGTCATTAGATAAAGGATCATTCAGACAAAAGAATGGTTAGATGAAACTAACTCTGGACAAATGTGAAATAAACTAGTGCTTTAGATTGTATGAATATCACGAAAAAATAGAAACAATCTACAAAACTTCGCCATCTGGACCAGTTCCATTAGATAAGAGTCATTAGAATCGTGTCATTAGATAAAGGATCATTCAGACAAAAGAATGGTTAGATGAAAGTAACTCTGGACGAATTTGAAATAAACCAGTGCTTTAGATTGTATGAATATCACGAAAAAATAGAATCAATCTGCTCAACTTCGCCTTCTTGACCAGTGCCATTAGATAAGAGTCATTAGACTCGTGTCATTAGATAAAGGATCATTCAGACAAAAGAATGGTTAGATAAAAGTAACTCTGGACGAATGTGAAATAAATCAGTGCTTTAGATTGTATAAATATCACGAAAAAATAGAATCAATCTACACAACTTCGCCATCTGGACCAGTTCCATTAGATTAGAGTCATTAGAATCGTGTCATTAGATAAAGGATCATTCAGACAAAAGAATGGTTAGATGAAAGTAACTCTGGACGAATTTGAAATAAACCAGTGCTTTAGATTGTATGAATATCACGAAAAAATAGAATCAATCTACACAACTTCGCCATCTGGACCAGTGCCATTAGATAAGAGTCATTAGAATCGTGTCATTAGATAAAGGATCATTCAGACAAAAGAATGGTTAGATGAAAGTAACTCTGGACGAATGTGAAATAAACCAGTGCTTTAGATTGTATGAATATCACGAAAAAATAGAATCAATTTACACAACTTCGCCATCTGGACCAGTGCCATTAGATAAGAGTCATTAGACTCGTGTCATTAGATAAAGGATCATTCAGACAAAAGAATGGTTAGATGGAACTAACTCTGCACGAATGTGAAATAAACCAGTGCTTTAGATTGTATGAATATCACGAAAAAATAGAATCAATCTACACAACTTCGCCATCTGGACCAGTGCCATTAGATAAGAGTCATTAGAATCGTGTCATTAGATAAAGGATCATTCAGACAAAAGAATGGTTACATGAAACTAACTCTGCACGAATGTGAAATAAACCAGTGCTTTAGATTGTATGAATATCAAGAAAAAATAGAATCAATCTACACAACTTCGCCATCTGGACCAGTGCCATTAGATAAGAGTCATTAGACTCATGTCATTAGATAAAGGATCATTCAGACAAAAGAATGGTTAGATGAAAGTAACTTTGGACGAATGTAAAATAAACCAGTGCTTTAGATTGTATGAATATCACGAAAAAATAGAATCAATCTACACAACTTCCCAATCTGGACCAGTGCCATTAGATAAGAGTTATTAGAATCGTGTCATTAGATAAAGGATCATTCAGACAAAAGAATGGTTAGATGAAAGTAACTCTGGACGAATGTGAAATAAACCAGTGCTTTAGATTGTATGAATATCACGAAAAAATAGAATCAATCTACACAACTTCGCCATCTGGACCAGTGCCATTAGATAAGAGTCATTAGAATCGTGTCATTAGATAAAGGATCATTCAGACAAAAGAATGGTTAGATGAAAGTAACTCTGAACGAATGTGAAATAAACCAGTGCTTTAGATTGTATGAATATCACGAAAAAATAGAATCAATCTACACAACTTCGCCATCTGGACCAGTGCCATTAGATAAGAGTCATTAGACTCGTGTCATTAGATAAAGGATCATTCAGACAAAAGAATGGTTACATGAAACTAACTCTGCACGAATGTGAAATAAACCAGTGCTTTAGATTGTATGAATATCACGAAAAAATAGAATCAATCTACACAACTTCGCCATCTGGACCAGTGCCATTAGATAAGAGTCATTAGAATCGTGTCATTAGATAAAGGATCATTCAGACAAAAGAATGGTTAGATGAAAGTAACTCTGGACGAATGTGAAATAAACCAGTGCTTTAGATTGTATGAATATCACAAAAAAATAGAATCAATCTACAAAACTTCGCCATCTGGACCAGTGCCATTAGATAAGAGTCATTAGACTCATGTCATTAGATAATGGATCATTCAGACAAAAGAATGGTTAGATGAAACTAACTCTGGACGAATGTGAAATAAACCAGTGCTTTAGATTGTATGAATATCACGAAAAAATAGAATCAATCTACACAACTTCGCCATCTGGACCAGTGCCATTAGATAAGAGTCATTAGAATCGTGTCATTAGATAAAGGATCATTCAGATAAAAGAATAGTTAGATGAAAGTAACTTTGGACGAATGTGAAATAAACCAGTGCTTTAGATTGTATGAATATCACGAAAAAATAGAATCAATCTACACAACTTCGCCATCTGGACCAGTGCCATTAGATAAGAGTCATTATACTCGTGTCATTAGATAAAGGATCATTCAGACAAAAGAATGGTTAGATGAAACTAACTCTGGACGAATGTGAAATAAACCAGTGCTTTAGATTGTATGAATATCACGAAAAAATAGAATCAATCTACACAACTTCGCCATCTGGACCAGTTCCATTAGATAAGAGTCATTAGAATCGTGTCATTAGATAAAGGATCATTCAGACAAAAGAATGGTTAGATGAAAGTAACTCTGGACGAATTTAAAATAAACCAGTGCTTTAGATTGTATGAATATCACGAAAAAATAGAATCAATCTACTCAACTTCGCCTTCTTAACCAGTGACATTAGATAAGAGTCATTAGACTCGTGTCATTAGATAAAGGATCATTCAGACAAAAGAATGGTTAGATGAAAGTAACTCTGGACGAATGTGAAATAAACCAGTGCTTTAGATTGTATAAATATCACGAAAAAATTGAATCAATCTACACAACTTCGCCATCTGGACCAGTGCCATTACATAAGAGTCATTAGACTCGTGTCATAAGATACAGGATAATTCAGACAAAAGAATGGTTAGATGAAAGTAACTCTGGACGAATGTGAAATAAACCAGTGCTTTAGATTGTATGAATATCACGAAAAAATAGAATCAATCTACACAACTTCGCCATCTGGACCAGTGCCATTACATAAGAGTCATTAGACTCTTGTCATTAGATAAAGGATCATTCAGACAAAAGAATGGTTAGATGAAAGTAACTCTGGACGAATGTGAAATAAACTAGTGCTTTAGATTGTATGAATATCACGAAAAAATAGAATCAATCTACACAACTTCGCCATCTGGACCAGTGCCATTAGATAAGAGTCATTAGAATCGTGTCATTAGATAAAGGATCATTCAGACAAAAGAATGGTTAGATGAAAGTAACTCTGGACGAATGTGAAATAAACCAGTGCTTTAAATTGTATGAATATCACGAAAAAATAGAATCAATCTACACAACTTCGCCATCTGGACCAGTGCCATTACATAAGAGTCATTAGAATCGTGTCATTAGATAAAGGATCATTCAGATAAAAGAATGGTTAGATAAAAGTAACTCTGGACGAATGTGAAATAAACCAGTGCTTTAGATTGCATGAATATCACGAAAAAATAGAATCAATCTACACAACTTCGCCATCTGGACCAGTGCCATTAGATAAGAGTCATTAGACTCGTGTCATTAGATAAAGGATCATTCAGACAAAAGAATGGTTAGATGAAAACTAACTCTGGACAAATGTGAAATAAACTAGTGCTTTAGATTGTATGAATATCACGAAAAAATAGAATCAATCTACAAAACTTCGCCATCTGGACCAGTTCCATTAGATAAGAGTCATTAGAATCGTGTTATTAGATAAAGGATCATTCAGACAAAAGAATGCTTAGATGAAAGTAACTCTGGACGAATTTAAAATAAACCAGTGCTTTAGATTGTATGAATATCACGAAAAAATAGAATCAATCTACTCAACTTCGCCTTCTTGACCAGTGCCATTAGATAAGAGTCATTAGACTCGTGTCATTAGATAAAGGATCATTCAGACAAAAGAATGGTTAGATGAAAGTAACTCTGGACGAATGTGAAATAAACCAGTGCTTTAGATTGTATAAATATCACGAAAAAATAGAATCAATCTACACAACTTCGCCATCTGGACCAGTGCCATTACATAAGAGTCATTAGACTCGTGTCATAAGATACAGGATAATTCAGACAAAAGAATGGTTAGATTAAAGTAACTCTGGACGAATGTGAAATAAACCAGTGCTTTAGATTGTATGAATATCACGAAAAAATAGAATCAATCTACACAACTTCGCCATCTGGACCAGTGCCATTAGATAAGAGTCATTAGACTCGTGTCATTAGATAAAGGATCATTCAGACAAAAGAATGGTTACATGAAACTAACTCTGCACGAATGTGAAATAAACCAGTGCTTTAGATTGTATGAATATCACGAAAAAATAGAATCAATCTACACAACTTCGCCATCTGGACCAGTGCCATTAGATAAGAGTCATTAGAATCGTGTCATTAGATAAGGGATCATTCAGACAAAAGAATGGTTAGATGAAAGTAACTCTGGACGAATGTGAAATAAACCAGTGCTTTAGATTGTATGAATATCACAAAAAAATAGAATCAATCTACAAAACTTCGCCATCTGGACCAGTGCCATTAGATAAGAGTCATTAGACTCATGTCATTAGATAATGGATCATTCAGACAAAAGAATGGTTAGATGAAACTAACTCTGGACGAATGTGAAATAAACCAGTGCTTTAGATTGTATGAATATCACGAAAAAATAGAATCAATCTACACAACTTCGCCATCTGGACCAGTGCCATTAGATAAGAGTCATTAGAATCGTGTCATTAGATAAAGGATCATTCAGATAAAAGAATAGTTAGATGAAAGTAACTTTGGACGAATGTGAAATAAACCAGTGCTTTAGGTTGTATGAATATCACGAAAAAATAGAATCAATCTACACAACTTCGCCATCTGGACCAGTGCCATTAGATAAGAGTCATTATACTCGTGTCATTAGATAAAGGATCATTCAGACAAAAGAATGGTTAGATGAAACTAACTCTGGACGAATGTGAAATAAACCAGTGCTTTAGATTGTATGAATATCACGAAAAAATAGAATCAATCTACACAACTTCGCCATCTGGACCAGTTCCATTAGATAAGAGTCATTAGAATCGTGTCATTAGATAAAGGATCATTCAGACAAAAGAATGGTTAGATGAAAGTAACTCTGGATGAAATTAAAATAAACCAGTGCTTTAGATTGTATGAATATCACGAAAAAATAGAATCAATCTACTCAACTTCGCCTTCTTAACCAGTGACATTAGATAAGAGTCATTAGACTCGTGTCATTAGATAAAGGATCATTCAGACAAAAGAATGGTTAGATGAAAGTAACTCTGGACGAATGTGAAATAAACCAGTGCTTTAGATTGTATAAATATCACGAAAAAATTGAATCAATCTACACAACTTCGCCATCTGGACCAGTGCCATTACATAAGAGTCATTAGACTCGTGTCATAAGATACAGGATAATTCAGACAAAAGAATGGTTAGATGAAAGTAACTCTGGACGAATGTGAAATAAACCAGTGCTTTAGATTGTATGAATATCACGAAAAAATAGAATCAATCTACACAACTTCGCCATCTGGACCAGTGCCATTACATAAGAGTCATTAGACTCTTGTCATTAGATAAAGGATCATTCAGACAAAAGAATGGTTAGATGAAAGTAACTCTGGACGAATGTGAAATAAACTAGTGCTTTAGATTGTATGAATATCACGAAAAAATAGAATCAATCTACACAACTTCGCCATCTGGACCAGTGCCATTAGATAAGAGTCATTAGACTCGTGTCATTAGATAAAGGATCATTCAGACAAAAGAATGGTTAGATGAAAGTAACTCTGGACGAATGTGAAATAAACCAGTGCTTTAAATTGTATGAATATCACGAAAAAATAGAATCAATCTACACAACTTCGCCATCTGGACCAGTGCCATTACATAAGAGTCATTAGAATCGTGTCATTAGATAAAGGATCATTCAGATAAAAGAATGGTTAGATAAAAGTAACTCTGGACGAATGTGAAATAAACCAGTGCTTTAGATTGCATGAATATCACGAAAAAATAGAATCAATCTACACAACTTCGCCATCTGTACCAGTGCCATTAGATAAGAGTCATTAGACTCGTGTCATTAGATAAAGGATCATTCAGACAAAAGAATGGTTAGATGAAAACTAACTCTGGACAAATGTGAAATAAACTAGTGCTTTAGATTGTATGAATATCACGAAAAAATAGAATCAATCTACAAAACTTCGCCATCTGGACCAGTTCCATTAGATAAGAGTCATTAGAATCGTGTCATTAGATAAAGGATCATTCAGACAAAAGAATGGTTAGATGAAAGTAACTCTGGACGAATGTGAAATAAACCAGTGCTTTAGATTGTATAAATATCACGAAAAAATAGAATCAATCTACACAACTTCGCCATCTGGACCAGTGCCATTACATAAGAGTCATTAGACTCGTGTCATAAGATACAGGATAATTTAGACAAAAGAATGGTTAGATGAAAGTAACTCTGGACGAATGTGAAATAAACCAGTGCTTTAGATTGTATGAATATCACGAAAAAATAGAATCAATCTACACAACTTCGCCATCTGGACCAGTGCCATTAGATAAGAGTCATTAGACTCGTGTCATTAGATAAAGGATCATTCAGACAAAAGAATGGTTACATGAAACTAACTCTGCACGAATGTGAAATAAACCAGTGCTTTAGATTGTATGAATATCACGAAAAAATAGAATCAATCTACACAACTTCGCCATCTGGACCAGTGCCATTAGATAAGAGTCATTAGAATCGTGTCATTAGATAAGGGATCATTCAGACAAAAGAATGGTTAGATGAAAGTAACTCTGGACGAATGTGAAATAAACCAGTGCTTTAGATTGTATGAATATCACAAAAAAATAGAATCAATCTACAAAACTTCGCCATCTGGACCAGTGCCATTAGATAAGAGTCATTAGACTCATGTCATTAGATAATGGATCATTCAGACAAAAGAATGGTTAGATGAAACTAACTCTGGACGAATGTGAAATAAACCAGTGCTTTAGATTGTATGAATATCACGAAAAAATAGAATCAATCTACACAACTTCGCCATCTGGACCAGTGCCATTAGATAAGAGTCATTAGAATCGTGTCATTAGATAAAGGATCATTCAGATAAAAGAATAGTTAGATGAAAGTAACTTTGGACGAATGTGAAATAAACCAGTGCTTTAGATTGTATGAATATCACGAAAAAATAGAATCAATCTACACAACTTTGCCATCTGGACCAGTGCCATTAGATAAGAGTCATTAGAATCGTGTCATTAGATAAAGGATCATTCAGAAAAAAGAATGGTTAGATGAAAGTAACTCTGGACGAATGTGAAATAAACCAGTGCTTTAGATTGTATGAATATCACGAAAAAATAGAATCAATTTATACAACTTCGCCATCTGGACCAGTTCCATTAGATAAGAGTCATTAGAATCGTGTCATTAGATAAAGGATCATTCAGACAAAAGAATGGTTAGATGAAAGTAACTCTGGATGAATTTAAAATAAACCAGTGCTTTAGATTGTATGAATATCACGAAAAAATAGAATCAATCTACTCAACTTCGCCTTCTTAACCAGTGACATTAGATAAGAGTCATTAGACTCGTGTCATTAGATAAAGGATCATTCAGACAAAAGAATGGTTAGATGAAAGTAACTCTGGACGAATGTGAAATAAACCAGTGCTTTAGATTGTATAAATATCACGAAAAAATTGAATCAATCTACACAACTTCGCCATCTGGACCAGTGCCATTACATAAGAGTCATTAGACTCGTGTCATAAGATACAGGATAATTCAGACAAAAGAATGGTTAGATGAAAGTAACTCTGGACGAATGTGTAATAAACCAGTGCTTTAGATTGTATGAATATCACGAAAAAATAGAATCAATCTACACAACTTCGCCATCTGGACCAGTGCCATTACATAAGAGTCATTAGACTCTTGTCATTAGATAAAGGATCATTCAGACAAAAGAATGGTTAGATGAAAGTAACTCTGGACGAATGTGAAATAAACTAGTGCTTTAGATTGTATGAATATCACGAAAAAATAGAATCAATCTACACAACTTCGCCATCTGGACCAGTGCCATTAGATAAGAGTCATTAGACTCGTGTCATTAGATAAAGGATCATTCAGACAAAAGAATGGTTAGATGAAAGTAACTCTGGACGAATGTGAAATAAACCAGTGCTTTAAATTGTATGAATATCACGAAAAAATAGAATCAATCTACACAACTTCGCCATCTGGACCAGTGCCATTACATAAGAGTCATTAGAATCGTGTCATTAGATAAAGGATCATTCAGATAAAAGAATGGTTAGATAAAAGTAACTCTGGACGAATGTGAAATAAACCAGTGCTTTAGATTGCATGAATATCACGAAAAAATAGAATCAATCTACACAACTTCGCCATCTGGACCAGTGCCATTAGATAAGAGTCATAAGACTCGTGTCATTAGATAAAGGATCATTCAGACAAAAGAATGGTTAGATCAAAACTAACTCTGGACAAATGTGAAATAAACTAGTGCTTTAGATTGTATGAATATCACGAAAAAATAGAATCAATCTACAAAACTTCGCCATCTGGACCAGTTCCATTAGATAAGAGTCATTAGAATCGTGTCATTAGATAAAGGATCATTCAGACAAAAGAATGCTTAGATGAAAGTAACTCTGGACGAATTTAAAATAAACCAGTGCTTTAGATTGTATGAATATCACGAAAAAATAGAATCAATCTACTCAACTTCGCCTTCTTGACCAGTGCCATTAGATAAGAGTCATTAGACTCGTGTCATTAGATAAAGGATCATTCAGACAAAAGAATGGTTAGATGAAAGTAACTCTGGACGAATGTGAAATAAACCAGTGCTTTAGATTGTATAAATATCACGAAAAAATAGAATCAATCTACACAACTTCGCCATCTGGACCAGTGCCATTACATAAGAGTCATTAGACTCGTGTCATAAGATACAGGATAATTCAGACAAAAGAATGGTTAGATGAAAGTAACTCTGGACGAATGTGAAATAAACCAGTGCTTTAGATTGTATGAATATCACGAAAAAATAGAATCAATCTACACAACTTCGCCATCTGGACCAGTGCCATTACATAAGAGTCATTAGACTCTTGTCATTAGATAAAGGATCATTCAGACAAAAGAATGGTTAGATGAAAGTAACTCTGGACGAATGTGAAATAAACCAGTGCTTTAGATTGTATGAATATCACGAAAAAATAGAATCAATTTACACAACTTCGCCATCTGGACCAGTGCCATTAGATAAGAGTCATTAGAATCGTGTCATTAGATAAAGGATTATTCAGACAAAAGAATGGTTAGATGAAAGTAACTCTGGACAGATGTGAAATAAACCAGTGCTTTAGATTGTATGAATATCAAGAAAAAATAGAATCAATCTACACAACTTCGCAATCTGGACCAGTGCCATTACATAAGAGTCATTAGAATCGTGTCATTAGATAAAGGATCATTCAGATAGAAGAATGGTTAGATGAAAGTAACTCTGGACGAATGTGAAATAAACCAGTGCTTTAGATTGCATGAATATCACGAAAAAAATAGAATCAATCTACACAACTTCGCCATCTGAACCAGTGCCATTAGATAAGAGTCATTAGACTCGTGTCATTAGATAAAGGATCATTCAGACATAGGAATTTTAGATGAAAGTAACTTTGGACGACTGTGAAATAAACCAGTGCTTTAGATTGTATGAATATCACGAAAAAATAGAATCAATCTACACAACTTCGCCATCTGGACCAGTGCCATTAGATAAGAGTCATTAGATTCGTGTCATTAGATAAAGGATCATTTTGACAAAAGAATGGTTAGATGAAAGTAACTCTGGACGAATGTGAAATAAACCAGTGCTTTAGATTGTATGAATATCACGAAAAAATAGAATCAATCTACACAACTTCGCCATCTGGACCAGAGCCATTAGATAAGAGTCATTAGATAAAGGATCATTCAGACAAAAGAATTTTAGATGAAAGTAACTTTGGACGAATGTGAAATAAACCAGTGCTTTAGATTGTATGAATATCACGAAAAAATAGAATCAATCTACACAACTTCGCAATCTGGACCAGTGCCATTAGATAAGAGTCATTAGAATCGTGTCATTAGATAAAGGATCATTCAGACAAAAGAATGGTAAGATGAAAGTAACTCTGGACGAATGTGAAATAAACCAGTGCTTTAGATTGTATGAATATCACGAAAAAATAGAATCAATCTACACAACTTCGCCATCTGGACCAGTGCCATTAGATAAGAGTCATTATACTCGTGTCATTAGATAAAGGATCATTCAGACAAAAGAATGGTTAGATGAAACTAACTCTGGACGAATGTGAAATAAACCAGTGCTTTAGATTGTATGAATATCACGAAAAAATAGAATCAATCTACACAACTTCGCCATCTGGACCAGTGCCATTAGATAAGAGTCATTAGAATCGTGTCATTAGATAAAGGATCATTCAGACAAAAGAATGGTTAGATGAAAGTAACTCTGGACGAATGTGAAATATACCAGTGCTTTAGATTGTATGAATATCACGAAAAAATAGAATCAATCTACACAACTTCGCCATCTGGACCAGTGCCATTAGATAAGAGTTATTAGAATCGTGTCATTAGATAAAGGATCATTCAGACAAAAGAATGGTTAGATGAAAGTAGCTCTGGACGAATGTGAAATAAACCAGTGATTTAGATTGTATGAATATCACGAAAAAATAGAATCAATCTACACAACTTCGCCATCTGGACCAGTGCCATTACATAAGAGTCATTAGACTCGTGTCATTAGATAAAGGATCATTTAGACAAAAGAATGGTTAGATGAAACTAACTCTGGACGAATGTGAAATAAACCAGTGCTTTAGATTGTATGAATATCACGAAAAAATAGAATCAATCTACACAACTTCGCCATCTGGACCAGTGCCATTAGATAAGAGTCATTAGAATCGTGTCAATAGATAAAGGATCATTCAGACAAAAGAATGGTTAGATGAAAGTAACTCTGGACGAATGTGAAATAAACCAGTGCTTTAGATTGTATGAATATCACGAAAAAATAGAATCAATTTACACAACTTCGCCATCTGGACCAGTGCCATAGATAAGAGTCATTAGACTCGTGTCATTAGATAAAGGATCATTCAGACAAAAGAATGGTTAGATGAAACTAACTCTAGACGAATGTGAAATAAACCAGTGCTTTAGATTGTATGAATATCACGAAAAAATAGAATCAATCTACACAACTTCGCCATCTGGACCAGTGCCATTAGATAAGAGTCATTAGAATCGTGTCATTAGATAAAGGATCATTCAGACAAAAAAATGGTTAGATGAAAGTAACTCTGGACGAATGTGAAATAAACCAGTGCTTTAGATTGTATGAATATCACGCAAAAATAGAATCAATCTACAAAACTTCGCCATCTGGACCAGTGCCATTAGATAAGAGTCATTAGACTCGTGTCATTAGATAAAGGATCATTCAGACAAAAGAATGGTTAGATGAAACTAACTCTGGACGAATGTGAAATAAACCAGTGCTTTAGATTGTATGAATATCACGAAAAAATAGAATCAATCTACACAACTTCGCCATCTAGACCAGTGCCATTAGATAAGAGTCATTAGAATCGTGTCATTAGATAAAGGATCATTCAGACAAAAGAATAGTTAGATGAAAGTAACTTTGGACGAATGTGAAATAAACCAGTGCTTTAGATTGTATGAATATCACGAAAAAATAGAATCAATCTACACAACTTCGCCATCTGGACCAGTGCCATTAGATAAGAGTCATTAGACTCGTGTCATTAGATAAAGGATCATTCAGACAAAAGAATGGTTAGATGAAACTAACTCTAGACGAATGTGAAATAAACCAGTGCTTTAGATTGTATGAATATCACGAAAAAATAGAATCAATCTACACAACTTCGCCATCTAGACCAGTTCCATTAGATAAGAGTCATTAGAATCGTGTCATTAGATAAAGGATCATTCAGACAAAAGAATGGTAGATGAAAGTAACTCTGGACGAATGTGAAATAAACCAGTGCTGTAGATTGTATGAATATCACGAAAAAATAGAATCAATCTACACAACTTCGCCATCTGGACCAGTGCCATTAGATAAGAGTCATTAGAATCGTGTCATTAGATAAAGGATCATTCAGACAAAAGAATGGTTAGATGAAAGTAACTCTGGACGAATGTGAAATAAACCAGTGCTTTAGATTGTATGAATATCAAGAAAAAATAGAATCAATCTACACAACTCAGCCATCTGGACCAGTGCCATTAGATAAGAGTCATTAGAATCGTGTCATTAGATAAAGGATCATTCAGACAAAAGAATGGTTAGATGAAACTAACTCTGGACAAATGTGAAATAAACTAGTGCTTTAGATTGTATGAATATCACGAAAAAATAGAATCAATCTACAAAACTTCGTCATCTGGACCAGTTCCATTAGATAAGAGTCATTAGAATCGTGTCATTAGATAAAGGATCATTCAGACAAAAGAATGGTAGATGAAAGTAACTCTGGACGAATGTGAAATAAACCAGTGCTTTAGATTGTATGAATATCACGAAAAAATAGAATCAATCTACACAACTTCGCCATCTGGACCAGTGCCATTACATAAGAGTCATTAGAATCATGTCATTAGATAAAGGATCATTCAGATAAAAGAATGGTTAGATGAAAGTAACTCTGGACGAATGTGAAATAAACCAGTGCTTTAGATTGTATGAATATCACGAAAAAATAAAAAAAATCTACACAACTTCGCCATCTGGACCAGTGCCATTAGATAAGAGTCATTAGACTCGTGTCATTAGATAAAGGATCATTCAGACAAAAGAATGGTTAGATGAAACTAACTCTGCACGAATGTGAAATAAACCAGTGCTTTAGATTGTATGAATATCACGAAAAAATAGAATCAATCTACACAACTTCGCCATCTGGACCAGTGCCATTAGATAAGAGTCATTAGAATCGTGTCATTAGATAAAGGATCATTCAGACAAAAGAATAGTTAGATGAAAGTAACTCTGGACGAATGTGAAATAAACCAGTGCTTTAGATTGTATGAATATCACGAAAAAATAGAATCAATCTACACAACTTCGCCATCTGGACCAGTGCCATTAGATAAGAGTCATTAGACTCGTGTCATTAGATAAAGGATCATTCAGACAAAAGAATGGTTAGATGAAACTAACTCTGGACAAATATGAAATAAACTAGTGCTTTAGATTGTATGAATATCACGAAAAAATAGAATCAATCTACAAAACTTCGCCATCTGGACCAGTTCCATTAGATAAGAGTCATTAGAATCGTGTCATTAGATAAAGGATCATTCAGACAAAAGAATGGTTAGATGAAAGTAACTCTGGACGAATGTGAAATAAACCAGTGCTTTAGATTGTATGAATATCACGAAAAAATAGAATCAATCTACACAACTTCGCCATCTGGACCAGTGCCATTAGATAAGAGTCATTAGACTCGTGTCATTAGATAAAGGATCATTCAGACAAAAGAATGGTTAGATGAAAGTAACTCTGGACGAATGTGAAATAAACCAGTGCTTTAGATTGTATGAATATCACGAAAAAATAGAATCAATCTACACAACTTCGCCATCTGGACCAGTGCCATTACATAAGAGTCATTAGACTCTTGTCATTAGATAAAGGATCATTCAGACAAAAGAATGGTTAGATGAAAGTAACTCTGGACGAATGTGAAATAAACCAGTGCTTTAGATTGTATGAATATCACGAAAAAATAGAATCAATCTACACAACTTCGCCATCTGGACCAGTGCCATTAGATAAGAGTCATTAGACTCATGTCATTAGATACAGGATCATTCAGACAAAAGAATATTTAGATGAAAGTAACTTTGGACGAATGTAAAATAAACCAGTGCTTTAGATTGTATGAATATCACGAAAAAATAGAATCAATCTACACAACTTCGCCATCTGGACCAGTGCCATTAGATAAGAGTCATAAAACTCGTGTCATTAGATAAAGGATCATTCAGAAAAAAGAATGGTTAGATGAAACTAACTCTGGACGAATGTGAAATAAACCTGTGCTTTAGATTGTATGAATATCACGAAAAAATATAATCAATCTTCACAACTTCGCCATCTGGACCAGTGCCATTAGATAAGAGTCATTAGAATCGTGTCATTAGATAAAGGATTATTCAGACAAAAGAATGGTTAGATGAAAGTAACTCTGGACGAATGTGAAATAAACCAGTGCTTTAGATTGTATGAATATCACGAAAAAATAGAATCAATCTACACAACTTCGTTATCTGGACCAGTGCCATTACATAAGAGTCATTAGAATCGTGTCATTAGATAAAGGATCATTCAGATAAAAGAATGGTTAGATGAAAGTAACTCTGGACGAATGTGAAATAAACCAGTGCTTTAGATTGCATGAATATCACAAAAAAATAGAATAAATCTACACAACTTCGCCATCTGGACCAGTGCCATTAGATAAGAGTCATTAGACTCGTGTCATAAGATACAGGATCATTCAGACAAAAGAATGGTTAGATGAAAGTAACTCTGGACGAATGTGAAATAAACCAGTGCTTTAGATTGTATGAATATCACGAAAAAATAGAATCAATCTACACAACTTCGCCATCTGGACCAGTGCCATTAGATAAGAGTCATTAGAATCGTGTCATTAGATAAAGGATCATTCAGACAAAAGAAAGGTTAGATGAAAGTAACTCTGGACGAATGTGAAATAAACCAGTGCTTTAGATTGTATGAATATCACGAAAAAATAGAATCAATCTACAAAACTTCGCCATCTGGACCAGTGCCATTACATAAGAGTCATTAGACTCTTGTCATTAGATAAAGGATCATTCAGACAAAAGAATGGTTAGATGAAAGTAACTCTGGACGAATGTGAAATAAACCAGTGCTTTAGATTGTATGAATATCACGAAAAAATAGAATCAATCTACACAACTTCGCCATCTGGACCAGTGCCATTAGATAAGAGTCATTAGACTCGTGTCATAAGATACAGGATCATTCAGACAAAAGAATGGTTAGATGAAAGTAACTCTGGACGAATGTGAAATAAACCAGTGCTTTAGATTGTATGAATATCACGAAAAAATAGAATCAATCTACACAACTTCGCCATCTGGACCAGTGCCATTAGATAAGAGTCATTAGAATCGTGTCATTAGATAAAGGATCATTCAGACAAAAGAATGGTTAGATGAAACTAACTCTGGACGAATGTGAAATAAACCAGTGCTTTAGATTGTATGAATATCACGAAAAAATAGAATCAATCTACACAACTTCGCCATCTGGACCAGTGCCATTAGATAAGAGTCATTAGAATCGTGTCATTAGATAAAGGATCATTCAGACAAAAGAATAGTTAGATGAAAGTAACTTTGGACGAATGTGAAATAAACCAGTGCTTTAGATTGTATGAATATCACGAAAAAATAGAATCAATCTACACAACTTCGCCATCTGGACCAGAGCCATTAGATAAGAGTCATTAGATAAAGGATCATTCAGACAAAAGAATTTTAGATGAAAGTAACTTTGGACGAATGTGAAATAAACCAGTGCTTTAGATTGTATGAATATCACGAAAAAATAGAATCAATCTACACAACTTCGCAATCTGGACCAGTGCCATTAGATAAGAGTCATTAGAATCGTGTCATTAGATAAAGGATCATTCAGACAAAAGAATGGTAAGATGAAAGTAACTCTGGACGAATGTGAAATAAACCAGTGCTTTAGATTGTATGAATATCACGAAAAAATAGAATCAATCTACACAACTTCGCCATCTGGACCAGTGCCATTAGATAAGAGTCATTATACTCGTGTCATTAGATAAAGGATCATTCAGACAAAAGAATGGTTAGATGAAACTAACTCTGGACGAATGTGAAATAAACCAGTGCTTTAGATTGTATGAATATCACGAAAAAATAGAATCAATCTACACAACTTCGCCATCTGGACCAGTGCCATTAGATAAGAGTCATTAGAATCGTGTCATTAGATAAAGGATCATTCAGACAAAAGAATGGTTAGATGAAAGTAACTCTGGACGAATGTGAAATATACCAGTGCTTTAGATTGTATGAATATCACGAAAAAATAGAATCAATCTACACAACTTCGCCATCTGGACCAGTGCCATTAGATAAGAGTTATTAGAATCGTGTCATTAGATAAAGGATCATTCAGACAAAAGAATGGTTAGATGAAAGTAGCTCTGGACGAATGTGAAATAAACCAGTGATTTAGATTGTATGAATATCACGAAAAAATAGAATCAATCTACACAACTTCGCCATCTGGACCAGTGCCATTACATAAGAGTCATTAGACTCGTGTCATTAGATAAAGGATCATTTAGACAAAAGAATGGTTAGATGAAACTAACTCTGGACGAATGTGAAATAAACCAGTGCTTTAGATTGTATGAATATCACGAAAAAATAGAATCAATCTACACAACTTCGCCATCTGGACCAGTGCCATTAGATAAGAGTCATTAGAATCGTGTCAATAGATAAAGGATCATTCAGACAAAAGAATGGTTAGATGAAAGTAACTCTGGACGAATGTGAAATAAACCAGTGCTTTAGATTGTATGAATATCACGAAAAAATAGAATCAATTTACACAACTTCGCCATCTGGACCAGTGCCATAGATAAGAGTCATTAGACTCGTGTCATTAGATAAAGGATCATTCAGACAAAAGAATGGTTAGATGAAACTAACTCTAGACGAATGTGAAATAAACCAGTGCTTTAGATTGTATGAATATCACGAAAAAATAGAATCAATCTACACAACTTCGCCATCTGGACCAGTGCCATTAGATAAGAGTCATTAGAATCGTGTCATTAGATAAAGGATCATTCAGACAAAAAAATGGTTAGATGAAAGTAACTCTGGACGAATGTGAAATAAACCAGTGCTTTAGATTGTATGAATATCACGCAAAAATAGAATCAATCTACAAAACTTCGCCATCTGGACCAGTGCCATTAGATAAGAGTCATTAGACTCGTGTCATTAGATAAAGGATCATTCAGACAAAAGAATGGTTAGATGAAACTAACTCTGGACGAATGTGAAATAAACCAGTGCTTTAGATTGTATGAATATCACGAAAAAATAGAATCAATCTACACAACTTCGCCATCTAGACCAGTGCCATTAGATAAGAGTCATTAGAATCGTGTCATTAGATAAAGGATCATTCAGACAAAAGAATAGTTAGATGAAAGTAACTTTGGACGAATGTGAAATAAACCAGTGCTTTAGATTGTATGAATATCACGAAAAAATAGAATCAATCTACACAACTTCGCCATCTGGACCAGTGCCATTAGATAAGAGTCATTAGACTCGTGTCATTAGATAAAGGATCATTCAGACAAAAGAATGGTTAGATGAAACTAACTCTAGACGAATGTGAAATAAACCAGTGCTTTAGATTGTATGAATATCACGAAAAAATAGAATCAATCTACACAACTTCGCCATCTAGACCAGTTCCATTAGATAAGAGTCATTAGAATCGTGTCATTAGATAAAGGATCATTCAGACAAAAGAATGGTAGATGAAAGTAACTCTGGACGAATGTGAAATAAACCAGTGCTGTAGATTGTATGAATATCACGAAAAAATAGAATCAATCTACACAACTTCGCCATCTGGACCAGTGCCATTAGATAAGAGTCATTAGAATCGTGTCATTAGATAAAGGATCATTCAGACAAAAGAATGGTTAGATGAAAGTAACTCTGGACGAATGTGAAATAAACCAGTGCTTTAGATTGTATGAATATCAAGAAAAAATAGAATCAATCTACACAACTCAGCCATCTGGACCAGTGCCATTAGATAAGAGTCATTAGAATCGTGTCATTAGATAAAGGATCATTCAGACAAAAGAATGGTTAGATGAAACTAACTCTGGACAAATGTGAAATAAACTAGTGCTTTAGATTGTATGAATATCACGAAAAAATAGAATCAATCTACAAAACTTCGTCATCTGGACCAGTTCCATTAGATAAGAGTCATTAGAATCGTGTCATTAGATAAAGGATCATTCAGACAAAAGAATGGTAGATGAAAGTAACTCTGGACGAATGTGAAATAAACCAGTGCTTTAGATTGTATGAATATCACGAAAAAATAGAATCAATCTACACAACTTCGCCATCTGGACCAGTGCCATTACATAAGAGTCATTAGAATCATGTCATTAGATAAAGGATCATTCAGATAAAAGAATGGTTAGATGAAAGTAACTCTGGACGAATGTGAAATAAACCAGTGCTTTAGATTGTATGAATATCACGAAAAAATAAAAAAAATCTACACAACTTCGCCATCTGGACCAGTGCCATTAGATAAGAGTCATTAGACTCGTGTCATTAGATAAAGGATCATTCAGACAAAAGAATGGTTAGATGAAACTAACTCTGCACGAATGTGAAATAAACCAGTGCTTTAGATTGTATGAATATCACGAAAAAATAGAATCAATCTACACAACTTCGCCATCTGGACCAGTGCCATTAGATAAGAGTCATTAGAATCGTGTCATTAGATAAAGGATCATTCAGACAAAAGAATAGTTAGATGAAAGTAACTCTGGACGAATGTGAAATAAACCAGTGCTTTAGATTGTATGAATATCACGAAAAAATAGAATCAATCTACACAACTTCGCCATCTGGACCAGTGCCATTAGATAAGAGTCATTAGACTCGTGTCATTAGATAAAGGATCATTCAGACAAAAGAATGGTTAGATGAAACTAACTCTGGACAAATGTGAAATAAACTAGTGCTTTAGATTGTATGAATATCACGAAAAAATAGAATCAATCTACAAAACTTCGCCATCTGGACCAGTTCCATTAGATAAGAGTCATTAGAATCGTGTCATTAGATAAAGGATCATTCAGACAAAAGAATGGTTAGATGAAAGTAACTCTGGACGAATGTGAAATAAACCAGTGCTTTAGATTGTATGAATATCACGAAAAAATAGAATCAATCTACACAACTTCGCCATCTGGACCAGTGCCATTAGATAAGAGTCATTAGACTCGTGTCATTAGATAAAGGATCATTCAGACAAAAGAATGGTTAGATGAAAGTAACTCTGGACGAATGTGAAATAAACCAGTGCTTTAGATTGTATGAATATCACGAAAAAATAGAATCAATCTACACAACTTCGCCATCTGGACCAGTGCCATTACATAAGAGTCATTAGACTCTTGTCATTAGATAAAGGATCATTCAGACAAAAGAATGGTTAGATGAAAGTAACTCTGGACGAATGTGAAATAAACCAGTGCTTTAGATTGTATGAATATCACGAAAAAATAGAATCAATCTACACAACTTCGCCATCTGGACCAGTGCCATTAGATAAGAGTCATTAGACTCATGTCATTAGATACAGGATCATTCAGACAAAAGAATGGTTAGATGAAAGTAACTTTGGACGAATGTAAAATAAACCAGTGCTTTAGATTGTATGAATATCACGAAAAAATAGAATCAATCTACACAACTTCGCCATCTGGACCAGTGCCATTAGATAAGAGTCATAAAACTCGTGTCATTAGATAAAGGATCATTCAGAAAAAAGAATGGTTAGATGAAACTAACTCTGGACGAATGTGAAATAAACCTGTGCTTTAGATTGTATGAATATCACGAAAAAATATAATCAATCTTCACAACTTCGCCATCTGGACCAGTGCCATTAGATAAGAGTCATTAGAATCGTGTCATTAGATAAAGGATTATTCAGACAAAAGAATGGTTAGATGAAAGTAACTCTGGACGAATGTGAAATAAACCAGTGCTTTAGATTGTATGAATATCACGAAAAAATAGAATCAATCTACACAACTTCGTTATCTGGACCAGTGCCATTACATAAGAGTCATTAGAATCGTGTCATTAGATAAAGGATCATTCAGATAAAAGAATGGTTAGATGAAAGTAACTCTGGACGAATGTGAAATAAACCAGTGCTTTAGATTGCATGAATATCACAAAAAAATAGAATAAATCTACACAACTTCGCCATCTGGACCAGTGCCATTAGATAAGAGTCATTAGACTCGTGTCATAAGATACAGGATCATTCAGACAAAAGAATGGTTAGATGAAAGTAACTCTGGACGAATGTGAAATAAACCAGTGCTTTAGATTGTATGAATATCACGAAAAAATAGAATCAATCTACACAACTTCGCCATCTGGACCAGTGCCATTAGATAAGAGTCATTAGAATCGTGTCATTAGATAAAGGATCATTCAGACAAAAGAAAGGTTAGATGAAAGTAACTCTGGACGAATGTGAAATAAACCAGTGCTTTAGATTGTATGAATATCACGAAAAAATAGAATCAATCTACAAAACTTCGCCATCTGGACCAGTGCCATTACATAAGAGTCATTAGACTCTTGTCATTAGATAAAGGATCATTCAGACAAAAGAATGGTTAGATGAAAGTAACTCTGGACGAATGTGAAATAAACCAGTGCTTTAGATTGTATGAATATCACGAAAAAATAGAATCAATCTACACAACTTCGCCATCTGGACCAGTGCCATTAGATAAGAGTCATTAGACTCGTGTCATAAGATACAGGATCATTCAGACAAAAGAATGGTTAGATGAAAGTAACTCTGGACGAATGTGAAATAAACCAGTGCTTTAGATTGTATGAATATCACGAAAAAATAGAATCAATCTACACAACTTCGCCATCTGGACCAGTGCCATTAGATAAGAGTCATTAGAATCGTGTCATTAGATAAAGGATCATTCAGACAAAAGAATGGTTAGATGAAACTAACTCTGGACGAATGTGAAATAAACCAGTGCTTTAGATTGTATGAATATCACGAAAAAATAGAATCAATCTACAGAACTTCGCCATCTGGACCAGTGCCATTAGATAAGAGTCATTAGAATCGTGTCATTAGATAAAGGATCATTCAGACAAAAGAATAGTTAGATGAAAGTAACTTTGGACGAATGTGAAATAAACCAGTGCTTTAGATTGTATGAATATCACGAAAAAATAGAATCAATCTACACAACTTCGCCATCTGGACCAGTGCCATTAGATAAGAGTCATAAGACTCGTGTCATTAGATAAAGGATCATTCAGACAAAAGAATGGTTAGATGAAACTAACTCTAGACGAATGTGAAATAAACCAGTGCTTTAGATTGTATGAATATCACGAAAAAATAGAATCAATCTAAACAACTTCGCCATCTAGACCAGTTCCATTAGATAAGAGTCATTAGAATCGTGTCATTAGATAAAGGATCATTCAGACAAAAGAATGGTAGATGAAAGTAACTCTGGACGAATGTGAAATAAACCAGTGCTGTAGATTGTATGAATATCACGAAAAAATAGAATCAATCTACACAACTTCGCCATCTGGACCAGTGCCATTAGATAAGAGTCATTAGAATCGTGTCATTAGATAAAGGATCATTCAGACAAAAGAATGGTTAGATGAAAGTAACTCTGGACGAATGTGAAATAAACCAGTGCTTTAGATTGTATGAATATCAAGAAAAAATAGAATCAATCTACACAACTCAGCCATCTGGACCAGTGCCATTAGATAAGAGTCATTAGAATCGTGTCATTAGATAAAGGATCATTCAGACAAAAGAATGGTTAGATGAAACTAACTCTGGACAAATGTGAAATAAACTAGTGCTTTAGATTGTATGAATATCACGAAAAAATAGAATCAATCTACAAAACTTCGTCATCTGGACCAGTTCCATTAGATAAGAGTCATTAGAATCGTGTCATTAGATAAAGGATCATTCAGACAAAAGAATGGTAGATGAAAGTAACTCTGGACGAATGTGAAATAAACCAGTGCTTTAGATTGTATGAATATCACGAAAAAATAGAATCAATCTACACAACTTCGCCATCTGGACCAGTGCCATTACATAAGAGTCATTAGAATCGTGTCATTAGATAAAGGATCATTCAGATAAAAGAATGGTTAGATGAAAGTAACTCTGGACGAATGTGAAATAAACCAGTGCTTTAGATTGTATGAATATCACGAAAAAATAAAATCAATCTACACAACTTCGCCATCTGGACCAGTGCCATTAGATAAGAGTCATTAGACTCGTGTCATTAGATAAAGGATCATTCAGACAAAAGAATGGTTAGATGAAACTAACTCTGCACGAATGTGAAATAAACCAGTGCTTTAGATTGTATGAATATCACGAAAAAATAGAATCAATCTACACAACTTCGCCATCTGGACCAGTGCCATTAGATAAGAGTCATTAGAATCGTGTCATTAGATAAAGGATCATTCAGACAAAAGAATAGTTAGATGAAAGTAACTCTGGACGAATGTGAAATAAACCAGTGCTTTAGATTGTATGAATATCACGAAAAAATAGAATCAATCTACACAACTTCGCCATCTGGACCAGTGCCATTAGATAAGAGTCATTAGACTCGTGTCATTAGATAAAGGATCATTCAGACAAAAGAATGGTTAGATGAAACTAACTCTGGACAAATGTGAAATAAACTAGTGCTTTAGATTGTATGAATATCACGAAAAAATAGAATCAATCTACAAAACTTCGCCATCTGGACCAGTTCCATTAGATAAGAGTCATTAGAATCGTGTCATTAGATAAAGGATCATTCAGACAAAAGAATGGTTAGATGAAAGTAACTCTGGACGAATGTGAAATAAACCAGTGCTTTAGATTGTATGAATATCACGAAAAAATAGAATCAATCTACACAACTTCGCCATCTAGACCAGTGCCATTAGATAAGAGTCATTAGACTCGTGTCATTAGATAAAGGATCATTCAGACAAAAGAATGGTTAGATGAAAGTAACTCTGGACGAATGTGAAATAAACCAGTGCTTTAGATTGTATGAATATCACGAAAAAATAGAATCAATCTACACAACTTCGCCATCTGGACCAGTGCCATTACATAAGAGTCATTAGACTCTTGTCATTAGATAAAGGATCATTCAGACAAAAGAATGGTTAGATGAAAGTAACTCTGGACGAATGTGAAATAAACCAGTGCTTTAGATTGTATGAATATCACGAAAAAATAGAATCAATCTACACAACTTCGCCATCTGGACCAGTGCCATTAGATAAGAGTCATTAGACTCATGTCATTAGATAAAGGATCATTCAGACAAAAGAATGGTTAGATGAAAGTAACTTTGGACGAATGTAAAATAAACCAGTGCTTTAGATTGTATGAATATCACGAAAAAATAGAATCAATCTACACAACTTCGCCATCTGGACCAGTGCCATTAGATAAGAGTCATAAAACTCGTGTCATTAGATAAAGGATCATTCAGAAAAAAGAATGGTTAGATGAAACTAACTCTGGACGAATGTGAAATAAACCTGTGCTTTAGATTGTATGAATATCACGAAAAAATATAATCAATCTTCACAACTTCGCCATCTGGACCAGTGCCATTAGATAAGAGTCATTAGAATCGTGTCATTAGATAAAGGATTATTCAGACAAAAGAATGGTTAGATGAAAGTAACTCTGGACGAATGTGAAATAAACCAGTGCTTTAGATTGTATGAATATCACGAAAAAATAGAATCAATCTACACAACTTCGTTATCTGGACCAGTGCCATTACATAAGAGTCATTAGAATCGTGTCATTAGATAAAGGATCATTCAGATAAAAGAATGGTTAGATGAAAGTAACTCTGGACGAATGTGAAATAAACCAGTGCTTTAGATTGCATGAATATCACAAAAAAATAGAATAAATCTACACAACTTCGCCATCTGGACCAGTGCCATTAGATAAGAGTCATTAGACTCGTGTCATAAGATACAGGATCATTCAGACAAAAGAATGGTTAGATGAAAGTAACTCTGGACGAATGTGAAATAAACCAGTGCTTTAGATTGTATGAATATCACGAAAAAATAGAATCAATCTACACAACTTCGCCATCTGGACCAGTGCCATTAGATAGGAGTCATTAGAATCGTGTCATTAGATAAAGGATCATTCAGACAAAAGAAAGGTTAGATGAAAGTAACTCTGGACGAATGTGAAATAAACCAGTGCTTTAGATTGTATGAATATCACGAAAAAATAGAATCAATCTACAAAACTTCGCCATCTGGACCAGTGCCATTACATAAGAGTCATTAGACTCTTGTCATTAGATAAAGGATCATTCAGACAAAAGAATGGTTAGATGAAAGTAACTCTGGACGAATGTGAAATAAACCAGTGCTTTAGATTGTATGAATATCACGAAAAAATAGAATCAATCTACACAACTTCGCCATCTGGACCAGTGCCATTAGATAAGAGTCATTAGACTCGTGTCATAAGATACAGGATCATTCAGACAAAAGAATGGTTAGATGAAACTAACTCTGGACGAATGTGAAATAAACCAGTGCTTTAGATTGTATGAATATCACGAAAAAATAGAATCAATCTACACAACTTCGCCATCTGGACCAGTGCCATTAAATAAGAGTCATTAGATAAAGGATCATTCAGACAAAAGAATAGTTAGATGAAAGTAACTTTGGACGAATGTGAAATAAACCAGTGCTTTAGATTGTATGAATATCACGAAAAAATAGAATCAATCTACACAACTTCGCCATCTGCACCAGTGCCATTAGATAAGAGTCATTAGACTCGTGTCATTAGATAAAGGATCATTCAGACAAAAGAATGGTTAGATGAAACTAACTCTAGACGAATGTGAAATAAACCAGTGCTTTAGATTGTATGAATATCACGAAAAAATAGAATCAATCTACACAACTTCGCCATCTGGACCAGTTCCATTAGATAAGAGTCATTAGAATCGTGTCATTAGATAAAGGATCATTCAGACAAAAGAATGGTAGATGAAAGTAACTCTGGACGAATGTGAAATAAACCAGTGCTGTAGATTGTATGAATATCACGAAAAAATAGAATCAATCTACACAACTTCGCCATCTGGACCAGTGCCATTAGATAAGAGTCATTAGAATCGTGTCATTAGATAAAGGATCATTCAGACAAAAGAATGGTTAGATGAAAAAAACTCTGGACGAATGTAAAATGAACCAGTGCTTTAGATTGTATGAATATCACGAAAAAATAGAATCACTCTACACAACTTCGCCATCTAGACCAGTGCTATTAGATAGGAGTCATTATACTCGTGTCATTAGTTAAAGGATCATTCAGAAAAAAGAATGGTTAGATGAAAGTAACTCTGGACGAATGTGAAATAAACCAGTGCTTTAGATTGTATGAATATCACGAAAAAATAGAATCAATCTACACAACTTCGCCATCTGGACCAGTGCCATTAGATAAGAGTCATTAGAATCGTGTCATTAGATAAAGGATCATTCAGACAAAAGAATAGTTAGATGAAAGTAACTTTGGACGAATGTGAAATAAACCAGTGCTTTAGATTGTATGAATATCACGAAAAAATAGAATCAATCTACACAACTTCGCCATCTGGACCAGTGCCATTAGATAAGAGTCATTAGACTCGTGTCATTAGATAAAGGATCATTCAGACAAAAGAATGGTTAGATGAAACTAACTCTAGACGAATGTGAAATAAACCAGTGCTTTAGATTGTATGAATATCACGAAAAAATAGAATCAATCTACACAACTTCGCCATCTAGACCAGTTCCATTAGATAAGAGTCATTAGAATCGTGTCATTAGATAAAGGATCATTCAGACAAAAGAATGGTAGATGAAAGTAACTCTGGACGAATGTGAAATAAACCAGTGCTGTAGATTGTATGAATATCACGAAAAAATAGATTTAATCTACACAACTTCGCCATCTGGACCAGTGCCATTAGATAAGAGTCATTAGAATCGTGTCATTAGATAAAGGATCATTCAGACAAAAGAATGGTTAGATGAAAGTAACTCTGGACGAATGTGAAATAAACCAGTGCTTTAGATTGTATGAATATCAAGAAAAAATAGAATCAATCTACACAACTCAGCCATCTGGACCAGTGCCATTAGATAAGAGTCATTAGAATCGTGTCATTAGATAAAGGATCATTCAGACAAAAGAATGGTTAGATGAAACTAACTCTGGACAAATGTGAAATAAACTAGTGCTTTAGATTGTATGAATATCACGAAAAAATAGAATCAATCTACACAACTTCGCCATCTGGACCAGTGCCATTACATAAGAGTCATTAGACTCTTGTCATTAGATAAAGGATCATTCAGACAAAAGAATGGTTAGATGAAAGTAACTCTGGACGAATGTGAAATAAACCAGTGCTGTAGATTGTATGAATATCACGAAAAAATAGAATCAATCTACACAACTTCGCCATCTGGACCAGTGCCATTAGATAAGAGTCATTAGAATCGTGTCATTAGATAAAGGATCATTCAGACAAAAGAATGGTTAGATGAAAAAAACTCTGGACGAATGTAAAATGAACCAGTGCTTTAGATTGTATGAATATCACGAAAAAATAGAATCACTCTACACAACTTCGCCATCTAGACCAGTGCTATTAGATAGGAGTCATTATACTCGTGTCATTAGTTAAAGGATCATTTAGACAAAAGAATTTTAGATGAAAGTAACTTTTGACAAATGTGAAATAAACCAGCGCTTTAGATTGTATGAATATCACGAAAAAATAGAATCAATCTAAACAACTTCGCCATCTGGACCAGTGCCATTAGATAAGAGTCATTAGAATCGTGTCATTAGATAAAGGATCATTCAGACAAAAGAATGGTAGATGAAAGTAACTCTGGACGAATGTGAAATAAACCAGTGCTTTAGATTGTATGAATATCACGAAAAAATAGAATCAATCTACACAACTTCGCCATCTGGACCAGTGCCATTACATAAGAGTCATTAGAATCGTGTCATTAGATAAAGGATCATTCAGATAAAAGAATGGTTAGATGAAAGTAACTCTGGACGAATGTGAAATAAACCAGTGCTTTAGATTGTATGAATATCACGAAAAAATTAAATCAATCTACACAACTTCGCCATCTGGACCAGTGCCATTAGATAAGAGTCATTAGACTCGTGTCATTAGATAAAGGATCATTCAGACAAAAGAATGGTTAGATGAAACTAACTCTGCACGAATGTGAAATAAACCAGTGCTTTAGATTGTATGAATATCACGAAAAAATAGAATCAATCTACACAACTTCGCCATCTGGACCAGTGCCATTAGATAAGAGTCATTAGAATCGTGTCATTAGATAAAGAATCATTCAGACAAAAGAATAGTTAGATGAAAGTAACTCTGGACGAATGTGAAATAAACCAGTGCTTTAGATTGTATGAATATCACGAAAAAATAGAATCAATCTACACAACTTCGCCATCTGGACCAGTGCCATTAGATAAGAGTCATTAGACTCGTGTCATTAGATAAAGGATCATTCAGACAAAAGAATGGTTAGATGAAACTAACTCTGGACAAATGTGAAATAAACTAGTGCTTTAGATTGTATGAATATCACGAAAAAATAGAATCAATCTACAAAACTTCGCCATCTGGACCAGTTCCATTAGATAAGAGTCATTAGAATCGTGTCATTAGATAAAGGATCATTCAGACAAAAGAATGGTTAGATGAAAGTAACTCTGGACGAATGTGAAATAAACCAGTGCTTTAGATTGTATGAATATCACGAAAAAATAGAATCAATCTACACAACTTCGCCATCTGGACCAGTGCCATTAGATAAGAGTCATTAGACTCGTGTCATTAGATAAAGGATCATTCAGACAAAAGAATGGTTAGATGAAAGTAACTCTGGACGAATGTGAAATAAACCAGTGCTTTAGATTGTATGAATATCACGAAAAAATAGAATCAATCTACACAACTTCGCCATCTGGACCAGTGCCATTACATAAGAGTCATTAGACTCTTGTCATTAGATAAAGGATCATTCAGACAAAAGAATGGTTAGATGAAAGTAACTCTGGACGAATGTGAAATAAACCAGTGCTGTAGATTGTATGAATATCACTAAAAAATAGAATCAATCTACACAACTTCGCCATCTGGACCAGTGCCATTAGATAAGAGTCATTAGAATCGTGTCATTAGATAAAGGATCATTCAGACAAAAGAATGGTTAGATGAAAAAAACTCTGGACGAATGTAAAATGAACCAGTGCTTTAGATTGTATGAATATCACGAAAAAATAGAATCACTCTACACAACTTCGCCATCTAGACCAGTGCTATTAGATAGGAGTCATTATACTCGTGTCATTAGTTAAAGGATCATTCAGACAAAAGAATTTTAGATGAAAGTAACTTTTGACAAATGTGAAATAAACCAGTGCTTTAGATTGTATGAATATCACGAAAAAATAGAATCAATCTAAACAACTTCGCCATCTGGACCAGTGCCATTAGATAAGAGTCATTAGAATCGTGTCATTAGATAAAGGATCATTCAGACAAAAGAATGGTTAGATGAAACTAACTCTGGACGAATGTGAAATAAACCAGTGCTTTAGATTGTATGAATATCACGAAAAAATAGAATCAATCTACACAACTTCGCCATCTGGACCAGTGCCATTAGATAAGAGTCATTAGAATCGTGTCATTAGATAAAGGATCATTCAGACAAAAGAATAGTTAGATGAAAGTAACTTTGGACGAATGTGAAATAAACCAGTGCTTTAGATTGTATGAATATCACGAAAAAATAGAATCAATCTACACAACTTCGCCATCTGGACCAGTGCCATTAGATAAGAGTCATTAGACTCGTGTCATTAGATAAAGGATCATTCAGACAAAAGAATGGTTAGATGAAACTAACTCTAGACGAATGTGAAATAAACCAGTGCTTTAGATTGTATGAATATCACGAAAAAATAGAATCAATCTACACAACTTCGCCATCTAGACCAGTTCCATTAGATAAGAGTCATTAGAATCGTGTCATTAGATAAAGGATCATTCAGACAAAAGAATGGTAGATGAAAGTAACTCTGGACGAATGTGAAATAAACCAGTGCTGTAGATTGTATGAATATCACGAAAAAATAGAATCAATCTACACAACTTCGCCATCTGGACCAGTGCCATTAGATAAGAGTCATTAGAATCGTGTCATTAGATAAAGGATCATTCAGACAAAAGAATGGTTAGATGAAAGTAACTCTGGACGAATGTGAAATAAACCAGTGCTTTAGATTGTATGAATATCAAGAAAAAATAGAATCAATCTACACAACTCAGCCATCTGGACCAGTGCCATTAGATAAGAGTCATTAGAATCGTGTCATTAGATAAAGGATCATTCAGACAAAAGAATGGTTAGATGAAACTAACTCTGGACAAATGTGAAATAAACTAGTGCTTTAGATTGTATGAATATCACGAAAAAATAGAATCAATCTACAAAACTTCGTCATCTGGACCAGTTCCATTAGATAAGAGTCATTAGAATCGTGTCATTAGATAAAGGATCATTCAGACAAAAGAATGGTAGATGAAAGTAACTCTGGACGAATGTGAAATAAACCAGTGCTTTAGATTGTATGAATATCACGAAAAAATAGAATCAATCTACACAACTTCGCCATCTGGACCAGTGCCATTACATAAGAGTCATTAGAATCGTGTCATTAGATAAAGGATCATTCAGATAAAAGAATGGTTAGATGAAAGTAACTCTGGACGAATGTGAAATAAACCAGTGCTTTAGATTGTATGAATATCACGAAAAAATAAAATCAATCTACACAACTTCGCCATCTGGACCAGTGCCATTAGATAAGAGTCATTAGACTCGTGTCATTAGATAAAGGATCATTCAGACAAAAGAATGGTTAGATGAAACTAACTCTGCACGAATGTGAAATAAACCAGTGCTTTAGATTGTATGAATATCACGAAAAAATAGAATCAATCTACACAACTTCGCCATCTGGACCAGTGCCATTAGATAAGAGTCATTAGAATCGTGTCATTAGATAAAGGATCATTCAGACAAAAGAATAGTTAGATGAAAGTAACTCTGGACGAATGTGAAATAAACCAGTGCTTTAGATTGTATAAATATCACGAAAAAATAGAATCAATCTACACAACTTCGCCATCTGGACCAGTGCCATTAGATAAGAGTCATTAGACTCGTGTCATTAGATAAAGGATCATTCAGACAAAAGAATGGTTAGATGAAACTAACTCTGGACAAATGTGAAATAAACTAGTGCTTTAGATTGTATGAATATCACGAAAAAATAGAATCAATCTACAAAACTTCGCCATCTGGACCAGTTCCATTAGATAAGAGTCATTAGAATCGTGTCATTAGATAAAGGATCATTCAGACAAAAGAATGGTTAGATGAAAGTAACTCTGGACGAATGTGAAATAAACCAGTGCTTTAGATTGTATGAATATCACGAAAAAATAGAATCAATCTACACAACTTCGCCATCTGGACCAGTGCCATTAGATAAGAGTCATTAGACTCGTGTCATTAGATAAAGGATCATTCAGACAAAAGAATGGTTAGATGAAAGTAACTCTGGACGAATGTGAAATAAACCAGTGCTTTAGATTGTATGAATATCACGAAAAAATAGAATCAATCTACACAACTTCGCCATCTGGACCAGTGCCATTACATAAGAGTCATTAGACTCTTGTCATTAGATAAAGGATCATTCAGACAAAAGAATGGTTAGATGAAAGTAACTCTGGACGAATGTGAAATAAACCAGTGCTTTAGATTGTATGAATATCACGAAAAAATAGAATCAATCTACACAACTTCGCCATCTGGACCAGTGCCATTAGATAAGAGTCATTAGACTCATGTCATTAGATAAAGGATCATTCAGACAAAAGAATGGTTAGATGAAAGTAACTTTGGACGAATGTAAAATAAACCAGTGCTTTAGATTGTATGAATATCACGAAAAAATAGAATCAATCTACACAACTTCGCCATCTGGACCAGTGCCATTAGATAAGAGTCATAAAACTCGTGTCATTAGATAAAGGATCATTCAGAAAAAAGAATGGTTAGATGAAACTAACTCTGGACGAATGTGAAATAAACCTGTGCTTTAGATTGTATGAATATCACGAAAAAATATAATCAATCTTCACAACTTCGCCATCTGGACCAGTGCCATTAGATAAGAGTCATTAGAATCGTGTCATTAGATAAAGGATTATTCAGACAAAAGAATGGTTAGATGAAAGTAACTCTGGACGAATGTGAAATAAACCAGTGCTTTAGATTGTATGAATATCACGAAAAAATAGAATCAATCTACACAACTTCGCCATCTGGACCAGTGCTATTAGATAAGAGTCATTAGAATCGTGTCATTAGATAAAGGATCATTCAGACAAAAGAATGGTTAGATGAAAGTAACTCTGGACGAATGTGAAATAAACCAGTGCTTTAGATTGTATGAATATCACGAAAAAATAGAATCAATTTACACAACCTTGCCATCTGGACCAGTGCCATTAGATAAGAGTCATTAGACTCGTGTCATTAGATAAAGGATCATTCAGACAAAAGAATGGTTAGATGAAACTAACTCTGCACGAATGTGAAATAAACCAGTGCTTTAGATTGTATGAATATCACGAAAAAATCGATTTAATCTACACAACTTCGCCATCTGGACCAGTGCCATTAGATAAGAGTCATTAGAATCGTGTCATTAGATAAAGGATCATTCAGACAAAAGAAAGGTTAGATGAAAGTAACTCTGGACGAATGTGAAATAAACCAGTGCTTTAGATTGTATGAATATCACGAAAAAATAGAATCAATCTACAAAACTTCGCCATCTGGACCAGTGCCATTACATAAGAGTCATTAGACTCTTGTCATTAGATAAAGGATCATTCAGACAAAAGAATGGTTAGATGAAAGTAACTCTGGACGAATGTGAAATAAACCAGTGCTTTAGATTGTATGAATATCACGAAAAAATAGAATCAATCTACACAACTTCGCCATCTGGACCAGTGCCATTAGATAAGAGTCATTAGACTCGTGTCATAAGATACAGGATCATTCATACAAAAGAATGGTTAGATGAAACTAACTCTGGACGAATGTGAAATAAACCAGTGCTTTAGATTGTATGAATATCACGAAAAAATAGAATCAATCTACACAACTTCGCCATCTGGACCAGTGCCATTAGATAAGAGTCATTAGAATCGTGTCATTAGATAAAGGATCATTCAGACAAAAGAATAGTTAGATGAAAGTAACTTTGGACGAATGTGAAATAAACCAGTGCTTTAGATTGTATGAATATCACGAAAAAATAGAATCAATCTACACAACTTCGCCATCTGCACCAGTGCCATTAGATAAGAGTCATTAGACTCGTGTCATTAGATAAAGGATCATTCAGACAAAAGAATAGTTAGATGAAACTAACTCTAGACGAATGTGAAATAAACCAGTGCTTTAGATTGTATGAATATCATGAAAAAATAGAATCAATCTACACAACTTCGCCATCTGGACCAGTTCCATTAGATAAGAGTCATTATAATCGTGTCATTAGATAAAGGATCATTCAGACAAAAGAATGGTAGATGAAAGTAACTCTGGACGAATGTGAAATAAACCAGTGCTGTAGATTGTATGAATATCACGAAAAAATAGAATCAATCTACACAACTTCGCCATCTGGACCAGTGCCATTAGATAAGAGTCATTAGAATCGTGTCATTAGATAAAGGATCATTCAGACAAAAGAATGGTTAGATGAAAAAAACTCTGGACGAATGTAAAATGAACCAGTGCTTTAGATTGTATGAATATCACGAAAAAATAGAATCACTCTACACAACTTCGCCATCTAGACCAGTGCTATTAGATAGGAGTCATTATACTCGTGTCATTAGTTAAAGGATCATTCAGACAAAAGAATTTTAGATGAAAGTAACTTTTGACAAATGTGAAATAAACCAGTGCTTTAGATTGTATGAATATCACGAAAAAAAAGAATCAATCTAAACAACTTCGCCATCTGGACCAGTGCCATTAGATAAGAGTCATTAGAATCGTGTCATTAGATAAAGGATCATTCAGACAAAAGAATGGTTAGATGAAACTAACTCTGGACGAATGTGAAATAAACCAGTGCTTTAGATTGTATGAATATCACGAAAAAATAGAATCAATCTACACAACTTCGCCATCTGGACCAGTGCCATTAGATAAGAGTCATTAGAATCGTGTCATTAGATAAAGGATCATTCAGACAAAAGAATAGTTAGATGAAAGTAACTTTGGACGAATGTGAAATAAACCAGTGCTTTAGATTGTATGAATATCACGAAAAAATAGAATCAATCTACACAACTTCGCCATCTGGACCAGTGCCATTAGATAAGAGTCATTAGACTCGTGTCATTAGATAAAGGATCATTCAGACAAAAGAATGGTTAGATGAAACTAACTCTAGACGAATGTGAAATAAACCAGTGCTTTAGATTGTATGAATATCACGAAAAAATAGAATCAATCTACACAACTTCGCCATCTAGACCAGTTCCATTAGATAAGAGTCATTAGAATCGTGTCATTAGATAAAGGATCATTCAGACAAAAGAATGGTAGATGAAAGTAACTCTGGACGAATGTGAAATAAACCAGTGCTGTAGATTGTATGAATATCACGAAAAAATAGAATCAATCTAAACAACTTCGCCATCTGGACCAGTGCCATTAGATAAGAGTCATTAGAATCGTGTCATTAGATAAAGGATCATTCAGACAAAAGAATGGTTAGATGAAAGTAACTCTGGACGAATGTGAAATAAACCAGTGCTTTAGATTGTATGAATATCAAGAAAAAATAGAATCAATCTACACAACTCAGCCATCTGGACCAGTGCCATTAGATAAGAGACATTAGAATCGTGTCATTAGATAAAGGATCATTCAGACAAAAGAATGGTTAGATGAAACTAACTCTGGACAAATGTGAAATAAACTAGTGCTTTAGATTGTATGAATATCACGAAAAAATAGAATCAATCTACAAAACTTCGTCATCTGGACCAGTTCCATTAGATAAGAGTCATAGAATCGTGTCATTAGATAAAGGATCATTCAGACAAAAGAATGGTAGATGAAAGTAACTCTGGACGAATGTGAAATAAACCAGTGCTTTAGATTGTATGAATATCACGAAAAAATAGAATCAATCTACACAACTTCGCCATCTGGACCAGTGCCATTACATAAGAGTCATTAGAATCGTGTCATTAGATAAAGGATCATTCAGATAAAAGAATGGTTAGATGAAAGTAACTCTGGACGAATGTGAAATAAACCAGTGCTTTAGATTGTATGAATATCACGAAAAAATAAAATCAATCTACACAACTTCGCCATCTGGACCAGTGCCATTAGATAAGAGTCAATAGACTCGTGTCATTAGATAAAGGATCATTCAGACAAAAGAATGGTTAGATGAAACTAACTCTGCACGAATGTGAAATAAACCAGTGCTTTAGATTGTATGAATATCACGAAAAAATAGAATCAATCTACACAACTTCGCCATCTGGACCAGTGCCATTAGATAAGAGTCATTAGAATCGTGTCATTAGATAAAGGATCATTCAGACAAAAGAATAGTTAGATGAAAGTAACTCTGGACGAATGTGAAATAAACCAGTGCTTTAGATTGTATGAATATCACGAAAAAATAGAATCAATCTACACAACTTCGCCATCTGGACCAGTGCCATTAGATAAGAGTCATTAGACTCGTGTCATTAGATAAAGGATCATTCAGACAAAAGAATGGTTAGATGAAACTAACTCTGGACAAATGTAAAATAAACTAGTGCTTTAGATTGTATGAATATCACGAAAAAATAGAATCAATCTACAAAACTTCGCCATCTGGACCAGTTCCATTAGATAAGAGTCATTAGAATCGTGTCATTAGATAAAGGATCATTCAGACAAAAGAATGGTTAGATGAAAGTAACTCTGGACGAATGTGAAATAAACCAGTGCTTTAGATTGTATGAATATCACGAAAAAATAGAATCAATCTACACAACTTCGCCATCTGGACCAGTGCCATTAGATAAGAGTCATTAGACTCGTGTCATTAGATAAAGGATCATTCAGACAAAAGAATGGTTAGATGAAAGTAACTCTGGACGAATGTGAAATAAACCAGTGCTTTAGATTGTATGAATATCACGAAAAAATAGAATCAATCTACACAACTTCGCCATCTGGACCAGTGCCATTACATAAGAGTCATTAGACTCTTGTCATTAGATAAAGGATCATTCAGACAAAAGAATGGTTAGATGAAAGTAACTCTGGACGAATGTGAAATAAACCAGTGCTTTAGATTGTATGAATATCACGAAAAAATAGAATCAATCTACACAACTTCGCCATCTGGACCAGTGCCATTAGATAAGAGTCATTAGACTCATGTCATTAGATAAAGGATCATTCAGACAAAAGAATGGTTAGATGAAAGTAACTTTGGACGAATGTAAAATAAACCAGTGCTTTAGATTGTATGAATATCACGAAAAAATAGAATCAATCTACACAACTTCGCCATCTGGACCAGTGCCATTAGATAAGAGTCATAAAACTCGTGTCATTAGATAAAGGATCATTCAGAAAAAAGAATGGTTAGATGAAACTAACTCTGGACGAATGTGAAATAAACCTGTGCTTTAGATTGTATGAATATCACGAAAAAATATAATCAATCTTCACAACTTCGCCATCTGGACCAGTGCCATTAGATAAGAGTCATTAGAATCGTGTCATTAGATAAAGGATTATTCAGACAAAAGAATGGTTAGATGAAAGTAACTCTGGACGAATGTGAAATAAACCAGTGCTTTAGATTGTATGAATATCACGAAAAAATAGAATCAATCTACACAACTTCGTTATCTGGACCAGTGCCATTACATAAGAGTCATTAGAATCGTGTCATTAGATAAAGGATCATTCAGATAAAAGAATGGTTAGATGAAAGTAACTCTGGACGAATGTGAAATAAACCAGTGCTTTAGATTGCATGAATATCACAAAAAAATAGAATAAATCTACACAACTTCGCCATCTGGACCAGTGCCATTAGATAAGAGTCATTAGACTCGTGTCATAAGATACAGGATCATTCAGACAAAAGAATGGTTAGATGAAAGTAACTCTGGACGAATGTGAAATAAACCAGTGCTTTAGATTGTATGAATATCACGAAAAAATAGAATCAATCTACACAACTTCGCCATCTGGACCAGTGCCATTAGATAAGAGTCATTAGACTCGTGTCATTAGATAAAGGATCATTCAGACAAAAGAATGGTTAGATGAAACTAACTCTGGACAAATGTAAAATAAACTAGTGCTTTAGATTGTATGAATATCACGAAAAAATAGAATCAATCTACAAAACTTCGCCATCTGCACCAGTGCCATTAGATAAGAGTCATTAGACTCGTGTCATTAGATAAAGGATCATTCAGACAAAAGAATAGTTAGATGAAACTAACTCTAGACGAATGTGAAATAAACCAGTGCTTTAGATTGTATGAATATCATGAAAAAATAGAATCAATCTACACAACTTCGCCATCTGGACCAGTTCCATTAGATAAGAGTCATTAGAATCGTGTCATTAGATAAAGGATCATTCAGACAAAAGAATGGTAGATGAAAGTAACTCTGGACGAATGTGAAATAAACCAGTGCTGTAGATTGTATGAATATCACGAAAAAATAGAATCAATCTACACAACTTCGCCATCTGGACCAGTGCCATTAGATAAGAGTCATTAGAATCGTGTCATTAGATAAAGGATCATTCAGACAAAAGAATGGTTAGATGAAAAAAACTCTGGACGAATGTAAAATGAACCAGTGCTTTAGATTGTATGAATATCACGAAAAAATAGAATCACTCTACACAACTTCGCCATCTAGACCAGTGCTATTAGATAGGAGTCATTATACTCGTGTCATTAGTTAAAGGATCATTCAGACAAAAGAATTTTAGATGAAAGTAACTTTTGACAAATGTGAAATAAACCAGTGCTTTAGATTGTATGAATATCACGAAAAAAAAGAATCAATCTAAACAACTTCGCCATCTGGACCAGTGCCATTAGATAAGAGTCATTAGAATCGTGTCATTAGATAAAGGATCATTCAGACAAAAGAATGGTTAGATGAAACTAACTCTGGACGAATGTGAAATAAACCAGTGCTTTAGATTGTATGAATATCACGAAAAAATAGAATCAATCTACACAACTTCGCCATCTGGACCAGTGCCATTAGATAAGAGTCATTAGAATCGTGTCATTAGATAAAGGATCATTCAGACAAAAGAATAGTTAGATGAAAGTAACTTTGGACGAATGTGAAATAAACCAGTGCTTTAGATTGTATGAATATCACGAAAAAATAGAATCAATCTACACAACTTCGCCATCTGGACCAGTGCCATTAGATAAGAGTCATTAGACTCGTGTCATTAGATAAAGGATCATTCAGACAAAAGAATGGTTAGATGAAACTAACTCTAGACGAATGTGAAATAAACCAGTGCTTTAGATTGTATGAATATCACGAAAAAATAGAATCAATCTACACAACTTCGCCATCTAGACCAGTTCCATTAGATAAGAGTCATTAGAATCGTGTCATTAGATAAAGGATCATTCAGACAAAAGAATGGTAGATGAAAGTAACTCTGGACGAATGTGAAATAAACCAGTGCTGTAGATTGTATGAATATCACGAAAAAATAGAATCAATCTAAACAACTTCGCCATCTGGACCAGTGCCATTAGATAAGAGTCATTAGAATCGTGTCATTAGATAAAGGATCATTCAGACAAAAGAATGGTTAGATGAAAGTAACTCTGGACGAATGTGAAATAAACCAGTGCTTTAGATTGTATGAATATCAAGAAAAAATAGAATCAATCTACACAACTCAGCCATCTGGACCAGTGCCATTAGATAAGAGACATTAGAATCGTGTCATTAGATAAAGGATCATTCAGACAAAAGAATGGTTAGATGAAACTAACTCTGGACAAATGTGAAATAAACTAGTGCTTTAGATTGTATGAATATCACGAAAAAATAGAATCAATCTACAAAACTTCGTCATCTGGACCAGTTCCATTAGATAAGAGTCATAGAATCGTGTCATTAGATAAAGGATCATTCAGACAAAAGAATGGTAGATGAAAGTAACTCTGGACGAATGTGAAATAAACCAGTGCTTTAGATTGTATGAATATCACGAAAAAATAGAATCAATCTACACAACTTCGCCATCTGGACCAGTGCCATTACATAAGAGTCATTAGAATCGTGTCATTAGATAAAGGATCATTCAGATAAAAGAATGGTTAGATGAAAGTAACTCTGGACGAATGTGAAATAAACCAGTGCTTTAGATTGTATGAATATCACGAAAAAATAAAATCAATCTACACAACTTCGCCATCTGGACCAGTGCCATTAGATAAGAGTCAATAGACTCGTGTCATTAGATAAAGGATCATTCAGACAAAAGAATGGTTAGATGAAACTAACTCTGCACGAATGTGAAATAAACCAGTGCTTTAGATTGTATGAATATCACGAAAAAATAGAATCAATCTACACAACTTCGCCATCTGGACCAGTGCCATTAGATAAGAGTCATTAGAATCGTGTCATTAGATAAAGGATCATTCAGACAAAAGAATAGTTAGATGAAAGTAACTCTGGACGAATGTGAAATAAACCAGTGCTTTAGATTGTATGAATATCACGAAAAAATAGAATCAATCTACACAACTTCGCCATCTGGACCAGTGCCATTAGATAAGAGTCATTAGACTCGTGTCATTAGATAAAGGATCATTCAGACAAAAGAATGGTTAGATGAAACTAACTCTGGACAAATGTAAAATAAACTAGTGCTTTAGATTGTATGAATATCACGAAAAAATAGAATCAATCTACAAAACTTCGCCATCTGGACCAGTTCCATTAGATAAGAGTCATTAGAATCGTGTCATTAGATAAAGGATCATTCAGACAAAAGAATGGTTAGATGAAAGTAACTCTGGACGAATGTGAAATAAACCAGTGCTTTAGATTGTATGAATATCACGAAAAAATAGAATCAATCTACACAACTTCGCCATCTGGACCAGTGCCATTAGATAAGAGTCATTAGACTCGTGTCATTAGATAAAGGATCATTCAGACAAAAGAATGGTTAGATGAAAGTAACTCTGGACGAATGTGAAATAAACCAGTGCTTTAGATTGTATGAATATCACGAAAAAATAGAATCAATCTACACAACTTCGCCATCTGGACCAGTGCCATTACATAAGAGTCATTAGACTCTTGTCATTAGATAAAGGATCATTCAGACAAAAGAATGGTTAGATGAAAGTAACTCTGGACGAATGTGAAATAAACCAGTGCTTTAGATTGTATGAATATCACGAAAAAATAGAATCAATCTACACAACTTCGCCATCTGGACCAGTGCCATTAGATAAGAGTCATTAGACTCATGTCATTAGATAAAGGATCATTCAGACAAAAGAATGGTTAGATGAAAGTAACTTTGGACGAATGTAAAATAAACCAGTGCTTTAGATTGTATGAATATCACGAAAAAATAGAATCAATCTACACAACTTCGCCATCTGGACCAGTGCCATTAGATAAGAGTCATAAAACTCGTGTCATTAGATAAAGGATCATTCAGAAAAAAGAATGGTTAGATGAAACTAACTCTGGACGAATGTGAAATAAACCTGTGCTTTAGATTGTATGAATATCACGAAAAAATATAATCAATCTTCACAACTTCGCCATCTGGACCAGTGCCATTAGATAAGAGTCATTAGAATCGTGTCATTAGATAAAGGATTATTCAGACAAAAGAATGGTTAGATGAAAGTAACTCTGGACGAATGTGAAATAAACCAGTGCTTTAGATTGTATGAATATCACGAAAAAATAGAATCAATCTACACAACTTCGTTATCTGGACCAGTGCCATTACATAAGAGTCATTAGAATCGTGTCATTAGATAAAGGATCATTCAGATAAAAGAATGGTTAGATGAAAGTAACTCTGGACGAATGTGAAATAAACCAGTGCTTTAGATTGCATGAATATCACAAAAAAATAGAATAAATCTACACAACTTCGCCATCTGGACCAGTGCCATTAGATAAGAGTCATTAGACTCGTGTCATAAGATACAGGATCATTCAGACAAAAGAATGGTTAGATGAAAGTAACTCTGGACGAATGTGAAATAAACCAGTGCTTTAGATTGTATGAATATCACGAAAAAATAGAATCAATCTACACAACTTCGCCATCTGGACCAGTGCCATTAGATAAGAGTCATTAGAATCGTGTCATTAGATAAAGGATCATTCAGACAAAAGAAAGGTTAGATGAAAGTAACTCTGGACGAATGTGAAATAAACCAGTGCTTTAGATTGTATGAATATCACGAAAAAATAGAATCAATCTACAAAACTTCGCCATCTGGACCAGTGCCATTACATAAGAGTCATTAGACTCTTGTCATTAGATAAAGGATCATTCAGACAAAAGAATGGTTAGATGAAAGTAACTCTGGACGAATGTGAAATAAACCAGTGCTTTAGATTGTATGAATATCACGAAAAAATAGAATCAATCTACACAACTTCGCCATCTGGACCAGTGCCATTAGATAAGAGTCATTAGACTCGTGTCATAAGATACAGGATCATTCAGACAAAAGAATGGTTAGATGAAAGTAACTCTGGACGAATGTGAAATAAACCAGTGCTTTAGATTGTATGAATATCACGAAAAAATAGAATCAATCTACACAACTTCGCCATCTGGACCAGTGCCATTAGATAAGAGTCATTAGAATCGTGTCATTAGATAAAGGATCATTCAGACAAAAGAATGGTTAGATGAAAGTAACTCTGGACGAATGTGAAATAAACCAGTGCTTTAGATTGAATGAATATCACGAAAAAATAGAATCAATCTACACAACTTCGCCATCTGGACCAGTGCCATTAGATAAGAGTCATAAAACTCGTGTCATTAGATAAAGGCTCATTCAGACAAAAGAATGGTTAGATGAAACTAACTCTGGACGAATGTGAAATAAACCTGTGCTTTAGATTGTATGAATATCACGAAAAAATATAATCAATCTACACAACTTCGCCATCTGGACCAGTGCCATTAGATAAGAGTCATTAGAATCGTGTCATTTGGTTAAAGGATTATTCAGACAAAAGAATGGTTAGATGAAAGTAACTCTGGACAAATGTGAAATAAACCAGTGCTTTAGATTGTATGAATATCACGAAAAAATAGAATCAATCTACACAACTTCGCCATCTGGACCAGTGCCATTACATAAGAGTCATTGGAATCGTGTCATTAGATAAAGGATTCTTCAGATAAAAGAATGGTTAGATGAAAGTAACTCTGGACGAATGTGAAATTAACCAGTGCTTTAGATTGCATGAATATCACGAAAAAATAGAATCAATCTACACAACTTCGCCATCTGGACCAGTGCCATTAGATAAGAGTCATTAGACTCGTGTCATTAGATAAAGGATCATTCAGACAAAAGAATGGTTAGATGAAACTAACTCTGGACAAATGTGAAATAAACTAGTGCTTTAGATTGTATGAATATCACGAAAAAATAGAATCAATCTAAAAAACTTCGCCATCTGGACCAGTTCCATTAGATAAGAGTCATTAGAATCGTGTCATTAGATAAAGGATCATTCAGACAAAAGAATGGTTAGATGAAAGTAACTCTGGACGAATTTGAAATAAACCAGTGCTTTAGATTGTATGAATATCACGAAAAAATAGAATCAATCTACTCAACTTCGCCTTCTTGACCAGTGCCATTAGATAAGAGTCATTAGACTCGTGTCATTAGATAAAGGATCATTCAGACAAAAGAATGGTTAGATGAAAGTAACTTTGGACGAATGTAAAATAAACCAGTGCTTTAGATTGTATGAATATCACGAAAAAATAGAATCAATCTACACAACTTCGCCATCTGGACCAGTGCCATTAGATAAGAGTCATAAAACTCGTGTCATTAGATAAAGGATCATTCAGAAAAAAGAATGGTTAGATGAAACTAACTCTGGACGAATGTGAAATAAACCTGTGCTTTAGATTGTATGAATATCACGAAAAAATATAATCAATCTACACAACTTCGCCATCTGGACCAGTGCCATTAGATAAGAGTCATTAGAATCGTGTCATTAGATAAAGGATTATTCAGACAAAAGAATGGTTAGATGAAAGTAACTATGGACGAATGTGAAATAAACCAGTGCTTTAGATTGTATGAATATCACGAAAAAATAGAATCAATCTACACAACTTCGCCATCTGGACCAGTGCCATTACATGAGAGTCATTAGAATCGTGTCATTAGATAAAGGATCATTCAGATAAAAGAATGGTTAGATGAAAGTAACTCTGGACGAATGTGAAATAAACCAGTGCTTAAGATTGCATGAATATCACGAAAAAATAGAATAAATCTACACAACTTCGCCATCTGGACCAGTGCCATTAGATAAGAGTCATTAGACTCGTGTCATAAGATACAGGATCATTCAGACAAAAGAATGGTTAGATGAAAGTAACTCTGGACGAATGTGAAATAAACCAGTGCTTTAGATTGTATGAATATCCCGAAAAAATAGAATCAATCTACACAACTTCGCCATCTGGACCAGTGCCATTAGATAAGAGTCATTAGAATCGTGTCATTAGATAAAGGATCATTCAGACAAAAGAAAGGTTAGATGAAAGTAACTCTGGACGAATGTGAAATAAACCAGTGCTTTAGATTGTATGAATATCACGAAAAAATAGAATCAATCTACAAAACTTCGCCATCTGGACCAGTGCCATTACATAAGAGTCATTAGACTCTTGTCATTAGATAAAGGATCATTCAGACAAAAGAATGGTTAGATGAAAGTAACTCTGGACGAATGTGAAATAAACCAGTGCTTTAGATTGTATGAATATCACGAAAAAATAGAATCAATCTACACAACTTCGCCATCTGGACCAGTGCTATTAGATAAGAGTCATTAGACTCGTGTCATAAGATACAGGATCATTCAGACAAAAGAATGGTTAGATGAAAGTAACTCTGGACGAATGTGAAATAAACCAGTGCTTTAGATTGTATGAATATCACGAAAAAATAGAATCAATCTACACAACTTCGCCATCTGGACCAGTGCCATTAGATAAGAGTCATTAGAATCGTGTCATTAGATAAAGGATCATTCAGACAAAAGAATGGTTAGATGAAAGTAACTCTGGACGAATGTGAAATAAACCAGTGCTTTAGATTGAATGAATATCACGAAAAAATAGAATCAATCTACACAACTTCGCCATCTGGACCAGTGCCATTAGATAAGAGTCATAAAACTCGTGTCATTAGATAAAGGCTCATTCAGACAAAAGAATGGTTAGATGAAACTAACTCTGGACGAATGTGAAATAAACCTGTGCTTTAGATTGTATGAATATCACGAAAAAATATAATCAATCTACACAACTTCGCCATCTGGACCAGTGCCATTAGATAAGAGTCATTAGAATCGTGTCATTTGGATAAAGGATTATTCAGACAAAAGAATGGTTAGATGAAAGTAACTCTGGACAAATGTGAAAAAAACCAGTGCTTTAGATTGTATGAATATCACGAAAAAATAGAATCAATCTACACAACTTCGCCATCTGGACCAGTGCCATTACATAAGAGTCATTAGAATCGTGTCATTAGATAAAGGATCATTCAGATAAAAGAATGGTTAGATGAAAGTAACTCTGGACGAATGTGAAATAAACCAGTGCTTTAGATTACATGAATATCACGAAAAAATAGAATCAATCTACACAACTTCGCCATCTGGACCAGTGCCATTAGATAAGAGTCATTAGACTCGTGTCATTAGATAAAGGATCATTCAAAAAAAAGAATGGTTAGATGAAACTAACTCTGGACAAATGTGAAATAAACTAGTGCTTTAGATTGTATGAATATCACGAAAAAATAGAATCAATCTAAAAAACTTCGCCATCTGGACCAGTTCCATTAGATAAGAGTCATTAGAATCGTGTCATTAGATAAAGGATCATTCAGACAAAAGAATGGTTAGATGAAAGTAACTCTGGACGAATTTGAAATAAACCAGTGCTTTAGATTGTATGAATATCACGAAAAAATAGAATCAATCTACTCAACTTCGCCTTCTTGACCAGTGTCATTAGATAAGAGTCATTAGACTCGTGTCATTAGATAAAGGATCATTCAGACAAAAGAATGGTTAGATGAAAGTAACTCTGGACGAATGTGAAATAAACCAGTGCTTTAGATTGTATGAATATCATGAAAAAATAGAATCAATCTACACAACTTCGCCATCTGGACCAGTGCCATTAGATAAGAGTACTAGACTCGTGTCATAAGATACAGGATCATTCAGACAAAAGAATGGTTAGATGAAAGTAACTCTGGACGAAGGTGAAATAAACCAGTGCTTTAGATTGTATGAATATCACGAAAAAATAGAATCAATCTACACAACTTCGCCATCTGGACCAGTGCCATTAGATAAGAGTCATTAGAATCGTGTCATTAGATAAAGGATCATTCAGACAAAAGAATGGTTAGATGAAAGTAACTCTGGACGAATGTGAAATAAACCAGTGCTTTAGATTGTATGAATATCACGAAAAAATAGAATCAATCTACACAACTTCGCCATCTGGACCAGTGCCATTAGATAAGAGTCATTAGAATCGTGTCATTAGATAAAGGATCATTCAGACAAAAGAATAGTTAGATGAAAGTAACTTTGGACGAATGTGAAATAAACCAGTGCTTTAGATTGTATGAATATCACGAAAAAATAGAATCAATCTACACAACTTCGCCATCTGCACCAGTGCCATTAGATAAGAGTCATTAGACTCGTGTCATTAGATAAAGGATCATTCAGACAAAAGAATGGTTAGATGAAACTAACTCTAGACGAATGTGAAATAAACCAGTGCTTTAGATTGTATGAATATCACGAAAAAATAGAATCAATTTACACAACTTCGCCATCTGGACCAGTGCCATTAGATAAGAGTCATTAGAATCGTGTCATTAGATAAAGGATCATTCAGACAAAAGAATGGTAGATGAAAGTAACTCTGGACGAATGTGAAATAAACCAGTGCTGTAGATTGTATGAATATCACGAAAAAATAGAATCAATCTACACAACTTCGCCATCTGGACCAGTGCCATTAGATAAGAGTCATTAGAATCGTGTCATTAGATAAAGGATCATTCAGACAAAAGAATGGTAGATGAAAGTAACTCTGGACGAATGTGAAATAAACCAGTGCTGTAGATTGTATGAATATCACGAAAAAATAGAATCAATCTACACAACTTCGCCATCTGGACCAGTGCCATTACATAAGAGTCATTAGAATCGTGTCATTAGATAAAGGATCATTCAGATAAAAGAATGGTTAGATGAAAGTAACTCTGGACGAATGTGAAATAAACCAGTGCTTTAGATTACATGAATATCACGAAAAAATAGAATCAATCTACACAACTTCGCCATCTGGACCAGTGCCATTAGATAAGAGTCATTAGACTCGTGTCATTAGATAAAGGATCATTCAAAAAAAAGAATGGTTAGATGAAACTAACTCTGGACAAATGTGAAATAAACTAGTGCTTTAGATTGTATGAATATCACGAAAAAATAGAATCAATCTAAAAAACTTCGCCATCTGGCCCAGTTCCATCAGATAAGAGTCATTAGAATCGTGTCATTAGATAAAGGATCATTCAGACAAAAGAATGGTTAGATGAAAGTAACTCTGGACGAATTTGAAATAAACCAGTGCTTTAGATTGTATGAATATCACGAAAAAATAGAATCAATCTACTCAACTTCGCCTTCTTGACCAGTGCCATTAGATAAGAGTCATTAGACTCGTGTCATTAGATAAAGGATCATTCAGACAAAAGAATGGTTAGATGAAAGTAACTCTGGACGAATGTGAAATAAACCAGTGCTTTAGATTGTATGAATATCATGAAAAAATAGAATCAATCTACACAACTTCGCCATCTGGACCAGTGCCATTAGATAAGAGTACTAGACTCGTGTCATAAGATACAGGATCATTCAGACAAAAGAATGGTTAGATGAAAGTAACTCTGGACGAAGGTGAAATAAACCAGTGCTTTAGATTGTATGAATATCACGAAAAAATAGAATCAATCTACACAACTTCGCCATCTGGACCAGTGCCATTAGATAAGAGTCATTAGAATCGTGTCATTAGATAAAGGATCATTCAGACAAAAGAATGGTTAGATGAAAGTAACTCTGGACGAATGTGAAATAAACCAGTGCTTTAGATTGTATGAATATCACGAAAAAATAGAATCAATCTACACAACTTCGCCATCTGGACCAGTGCCATTAGATAAGAGTCATTAGAATCGTGTCATTAGATAAAGGATCATTCAGACAAAAGAATAGTTAGATGAAAGTAACTTTGGACGAATGTGAAATAAACCAGTGCTTTAGATTGTATGAATATCACGAAAAAATAGAATCAATCTACACAACTTCGCCATCTGCACCAGTGCCATTAGATAAGAGTCATTAGACTCGTGTCATTAGATAAAGGATCATTCAGACAAAAGAATGGTTAGATGAAACTAACTCTAGACGAATGTGAAATAAACCAGTGCTTTAGATTGTATGAATATCACGAAAAAATAGAATCAATTTACACAACTTCGCCATCTGGACCAGTGCCATTAGATAAGAGTCATTAGAATCGTGTCATTAGATAAAGGATCATTCAGACAAAAGAATGGTAGATGAAAGTAACTCTGGACGAATGTGAAATAAACCAGTGCTGTAGATTGTATGAATATCACGAAAAAATAGAATCAATCTACACAACTTCGCCATCTGGACCAGTGCCATTAGATAAGAGTCATTAGAATCGTGTCATTAGATAAAGGATCATTCAGACAAAAGAATGGTAGATGAAAGTAACTCTGGACGAATGTGAAATAAACCAGTGCTGTAGATTGTATGAATATCACGAAAAAATAGAATCAATCTACACAACTTCGCCATCTGGACCAGTGCCATTAGATAAGAGTCATTAGAATCGTGTCATTAGATAAAGGATCATTCAGACAAAAGAATGGTTAGATGAAAAAAACTCTGGACGAATGTAAAATGAACCAGTGCTTTAGATTGTATGAATATCACGAAAAAATAGAATCACTCTACACAACTTCGCCATCTAGACCAGTGCTATTAGATAGGAGTCATTATACTCGTGTCATTAGTTAAAGGATCATTCAGACAAAAGAATTTTAGATGAAAGTAACTTTTGACAAATGTGAAATAAACCAGTGCTTTAGATTGTATGAATATCACGAAAAAATAGAATCAATCTAAACAACTTCGCCATCTGGACCAGTGCCATTAGATAAGAGTCATTAGAATCGTGTCATTAGATAAAGGATCATTCAGACAAAAGAATGGTTAGATGAAAGTAACTCTGGACGAATGTGAAATAAACCAGTGCTTTAGATTGTATGAATATCAAGAAAAAATAGAATCAATCTACACAACTCAGCCATCTGGACCAGTGCCATTAGATAAGAGTCATTAGACTCGTGTCATTAGATAAAGGATCATTCAGACAAAAGAATGGTTAGATGAAACTAACTCTGGACAAATGTGAAATAAACTAGTGCTTTAGATTGTATGAATATCACGAAAAAATAGAATCAATCTACAAAACTTCGTCATCTGGACCAGTTCCATTAGATAAGAGTCATTAGAATCGTGTCATTAGATAAAGGATCATTCAGACAAAAGAATGGTAGATGAAAGTAACTCTGGACGAATGTGAAATAAACCAGTGCTTTAGATTGTATGAATATCACGAAAAAATAGAATCAATCTACACAACTTCGCCATCTGGACCAGTGCCATTACATAAGAGTCATTAGAATCGTGTCATTAGATAAAGGATCATTCAGATAAAAGAATGGTTAGATGAAAGTAACTCTGGACGAATGTGAAATAAACCAGTGCTTTAGATTGTATGAATATCACGAAAAAATAAAATCAATCTACACAACTTCGCCATCTGGACCAGTGCCATTAGATAAGAGTCATTAGACTCGTGTCATTAGATAAAGGATCATTCAGACAAAAGAATGGTTAGATGAAACTAACTCTGCACGAATGTGAAATAAACCAGTGCTTTAGATTGTATGAATATCACGAAAAAATAGAATCAATCTACACAACTTCGCCATCTGGACCAGTGCCATTAGATAAGAGTCATTAGAATCGTGTCATTAGATAAAGGATCATTCAGACAAAAGAATAGTTAGATGAAAGTAACTCTGGACGAATGTGAAATAAACCAGTGCTTTAGATTGTATGAATATCACGAAAAAATAGAATCAATCTACACAACTTCGCCATCTGGACCAGTGCCATTAGATAAGAGTCATTAGACTCGTGTCATTAGATAAAGGATCATTCAGACAAAAGAATGGTTAGATGAAAGTAACTCTGGACGAATGTGAAATAAACCAGTGCTTTAGATTGTATGAATATCACGAAAAAATAGAATCAATCTACACAACTTCGCCATCTGGACCAGTGCCATTAGATAAGAGTCATTAGACTCATGTCATTAGATAAAGGATCATTCAGACAAAAGAATGGTTAGATGAAAGTAACTTTGGACGAATGTAAAATAAACCAGTGCTTTAGATTGTATGAATATCACGAAAAAATAGAATCAATCTACACAACTTCGCCATCTGGACCAGTGCCATTAGATAAGAGTCATAAAACTCGTGTCATTAGATAAAGGATCATTCAGAAAAAAGAATGGTTAGATGAAACTAACTCTGGACGAATGTGAAATAAACCTGTGCTTTAGATTGTATGAATATCACGAAAAAATATAATCAATCTTCACAACTTCGCCATCTGGATCAGTGCCATTAGATAAGAGTCATTAGAATGGTGTCATTAGATAAAGGATTATTCAGACAAAAGAATGGTTAGATGAAAGTAACTCTGGACGAATGTGAAATAAACCAGTGCTTTAGATTGTATGAATATCACGAAAAAATAGAATCAATCTACACAACTTCGTTATCTGGACCAGTGCCATTACATAAGAGTCATTAGAATCGTGTCATTAGATAAAGGATCATTCAGATAAAAGAATGGTTAGATGAAAGTAACTCTGGACGAATGTGAAATAAACCAGTGCTTTAGATTGCATGAATATCACAAAAAAATAGAATAAATCTACACAACTTCGCCATCTGGACCAGTGCCATTAGATAAGAGTCATTAGACTCGTGTCATAAGATACAGGATCATTCAGACAAAAGAATGGTTAGATGAAAGTAACTCTGGACGAATGTGAAATAAACCAGTGCTTTAGATTGTATGAATATCACGAAAAAATAGAATCAATCTACACAACTTCGCCATCTGGACCAGTGCCATTAGATAAGAGTCATTAGAATCGTGTCATTAGATAAAGGATCATTCAGACAAAAGAAAGGTTAGATGAAAGTAACTCTGGACGAATGTGAAATAAACCAGTGCTTTAGATTGTATGAATATCACGAAAAAATAGAATCAATCTACAAAACTTCGCCATCTGGACCAGTGCCATTACATAAGAGTCATTAGACTCTTGTCATTAGATAAAGGATCATTCAGACAAAAGAATGGTTAGATGAAAGTAACTCTGGACGAATGTGAAATAAACCAGTGCTTTAGATTGTATGAATATCACGAAAAAATAGAATCAATCTACACAACTTCGCCATCTGGACCAGTGCCATTAGATAAGAGTCATTAGACTCGTGTCATAAGATACAGGATCATTCAGACAAAAGAATGGTTAGATGAAAGTAACTCTGGACGAATGTGAAATAAACCAGTGCTTTAGATTGTATGAATATCACGAAAAAATAGAATCAATCTACACAACTTCGCCATCTGGACCAGTGCCATTAGATAAGAGTCATTAGAATCGTGTCATTAGATAAAGGATCATTCAGACAAAAGAATGGTTAGATGAAAGTAACTCTGGACGAATGTGAAATAAACCAATGCTTTAGATTGAATGAATATCACGAAAAAATAGAATCAATCTACACAACTTCGCCATCTGGACCAGTGCCATTAGATAAGAGTCATAAAACTCGTGTCATTAGATAAAGGCTCATTCAGACAAAAGAATGGTTAGATGAAACTAACTCTGGACGAATGTGAAATAAACCTGTGCTTTAGATTGTATGAATATCACGAAAAAATATAATCAATCTACACAACTTCGCCATCTGGACCAGTGCCATTAGATAAGAGTCATTAGAATCGTGTCATTTGGATAAAGGATTATTCAGACAAAAGAATGGTTAGATGAAAGTAACTCTGGACAAATGTGAAAAAAACCAGTGCTTTAGATTGTATGAATATCACGAAAAAATAGAATCAATCTACACAACTTCGCCATCTGGACCAGTGCCATTACATAAGAGTCATTAGAATCGTGTCATTAGATAAAGGATCATTCAGATAAAAGAATGGTTAGATGAAAGTAACTCTGGACGAATGTGAAATAAACCAGTGCTTTAGATTACATGAATATCACGAAAAAATAGAATCAATCTACACAACTTCGCCATCTGGACCAGTGCCATTAGATAAGAGTCATTAGAATCGTGTCATTAGATAAAGGATCATTCAGACAAAAGAATGGTTAGATGAAAGTAACTCTGGACGAATGTGAAATAAACCAGTGCTTTAGATTGTATGAATATCACGAAAAAATAGAATCAATCTACAAAACTTCGCCATCTGGACCAGTGCCATTAGATAAGAGTCATTAGACTCGTGTCATTAGATGAAGAATCATTCTGACAAAAGAATGGTCAGATGAAACTAACTCTGGACGAATGTGAAATAAACCAGTGCTTTAGATTGTATGAATATCACGAAAAAATAGAATCAATCTACACAACTTCGCCATCTGGACCAGTGCCATTAGATAAGAGTCATTAGAATCGTGTCATTAGATAAAGGATCATTCAGATAAAAGAATAGTTAGATGAAAGTAACTTTGGACGAATGTAAAATAAACCAGTGCTTTAGATTGTATGAATATCACGAAAAAATAGAATCAATCTACACAACTTCGCCATCTGGACCAGTGCATTTAGATGAGAGTCATTAGACTCGTGTCATTAGATAAAGGATCATTCAGACAAAAAAATGGTTAGATGAAACTAACTCTGGACGAATGTGAAATAAACCAGTGCTTTAGATTGTATGAATATCACGAAAAAATAGAATTAATCTACACAACTTCGCCATCTGGACCAGTTCCATTAGATAAGAGTCATTAGAATCGTGTCATTAGATAAAGGATCATTCAGACAAAAGAATGGTTAGATGAAACTAACTCTAGACAAATGTGAAATAAACTAGTGCTTTAGATTGTATGAATATCACGAAAAAATAGAATCAAAGTACAAAACTTCGCCATCTGGACCAGTTCCATTAGATAAAAGTCATTAGAATCGTGTCATTAGATAAAGGATCATTCAGACAAAAGAATGGTTAGATGAAAGTAACTCTGGACGAATTTGAAATAAACCAGTGCTTTAGATTGTATGAATATCACGAAAAAATAGAATCAATCTGCTCAACTTCGCCTTCTTGACCAGTGCCATTAGATAAGAGTCATTAGACTCGTGTCATTAGATAAAGGATCATTCAGACAAAAGAATGGTTAGATGAAAGTAACTCTGGACGAATGTGAAATAAACCAGTGCTTTAGATTGTATGAATATCACGAAAAAATAGAATCAATCTGCTCAACTTCGCCTTCTTGACCAGTGCCATTAGATAAGAGTCATTAGACTCGTGTCATTAGATAAAGGATCATTCAGACAAAAGAATGGTTAGATGAAAGTAACTCTGGACGAATGTGAAATAAACCAGTGCTTTAGATTGTATGAATATCACGAAAAAATAGAATCAATCTACACAACTTCGCCATCTGGACCAGTGACATTAGATAAGAGTCATTAGAATCGTGTCATTAGATAAAGGATCATTCAGACAAAAGAATGGTTAGATGAAAGTAACTCTGGACGAATGTGAAATAAACCAGTGCTTTAGATTGTATGAATATCACGAAAAAATAGAATCAATCTAAACAACTTCGCCATCTGGACCAGTGCCATTAGATAAGAGTCATTAGAATCGTGTCATTAGATAAAGGATCATTCAGACAAAAGAATGGTTAGATGAAAGTAACTCTGGACGAATGTGAAATAAACCAGTGCTTTAGATTGTATGAATATCAAGAAAAAATAGAATCAATCTACACAACTCAGCCATCTGGACCAGTGCCATTAGATAAGAGTCATTAGACTCGTGTCATTAGATAAAGGATCATTCAGACAAAAGAATGGTTAGATGAAACTAACTCTGGACAAATGTGAAATAAACTAGTGCTTTAGATTGTATGAATATCACGAAAAAATAGAATCAATCTACAAAACTTCGTCATCTGGACCAGTTCCATTAGATAAGAGTCATTAGAATCGTGTCATTAGATAAAGGATCATTCAGACAAAAGAATGGTAGATGAAAGTAACTCTGGACGAATGTGAAATAAACCAGTGCTTTAGATTGTATGAATATCACGAAAAAATAGAATCAATCTACACAACTTCGCCATCTGGACCAGTGCCATTACATAAGAGTCATTAGAATCGTGTCATTAGATAAAGGATCATTCAGATAAAAGAATGGTTAGATGAAAGTAACTCTGGACGAATGTGAAATAAACCAGTGCTTTAGATTGTATGAATATCACGAAAAAATAAAATCAATCTACACAACTTCGCCATCTGGACCAGTGCCATTAGATAAGAGTCATTAGACTCGTGTCATTAGATAAAGGATCATTCAGACAAAAGAATGGTTAGATGAAACTAACTCTGCACGAATGTGAAATAAACCAGTGCTTTAGATTGTATGAATATCACGAAAAAATAGAATCAATCTATACAACTTCGCCATCTGGACCAGTGCCATTAGATAAGAGTCATTAGAATCGTGTCATTAGATAAAGGATCATTCAGACAAAAGAATAGTTAGATGAAAGTAACTCTGGACGAATGTGAAATAAACCAGTGCTTTAGATTGTATGAATATCACGAAAAAATAGAATCAATCTACACAACTTCGCCATCTGGACCAGTGCCATTAGATAAGAGTCATTAGACTCGTGTCATTAGATAAAGGATCATTCAGACAAAAGAATGGTTAGATGAAACTAACTCTGGACAAATGTGAAATAAACTAGTGCTTTAGATTGTATGAATATCACGAAAAAATAGAATCAATCTACAAAACTTCGCCATCTGGACCAGTTCCATTAGATAAGAGTCATTAGAATCGTGTCATTAGATAAAAGATCATTCAGACAAAAGAATGGTTAGATGAAAGTAACTCTGGACGAATGTGAAATAAACCAGTGCTTTAGATTGTATGAATATCACGAAAAAATAGAATCAATCTACACAACTTCGCCATCTGGACCAGTGCCATTAGATAAGAGTCATTAGACTCGTGTCATTAGATAAAGGATCATTCAGACAAAAGAATGGTTAGATGAAAGTAACTCTGGACGAATGTGAAATAAACCAGTGCTTTAGATTGTATGAATATCACGAAAAAATAGAATCAATCTACACAACTTCGCCATCTGGACCAGTGCCATTAGATAAGAGTCATTAGACTCATGTCATTAGATAAAGGATCATTCAGACAAAAGAATGGTTAGATGAAAGTAACTTTGGACGAATGTAAAATAAACCAGTGCTTTAGATTGTATGAATATCACGAAAAAATAGAATCAATCTACACAACTTCGCCATCTGGACCAGTGCCATTAGATAAGAGTCATAAAACTCGTGTCATTAGATAAAGGATCATTCAGAAAAAAGAATGGTTAGATGAAACTAACTCTGGACGAATGTGAAATAAACCTGTGCTTTACATTGTATGAATATCACGAAAAAATATAATCAATCTTCACAACTTCGCCATCTGGACCAGTGCCATTAGATAAGAGTCATTAGAATCGTGTCATTAGATAAAGGATTATTCAGACAAAAGAATGGTTAGATGAAAGTAACTCTGGACGAATGTGAAATAAACCAGTGCTTTAGATTGTATGAATATCACGAAAAAATAGAATCAATCTACACAACTTCGTTATCTGGACCAGTGCCATTACATAAGAGTCATTAGAATCGTGTCATTAGATAAAGGATCATTCAGATAAAAGAATGGTTAGATGAAAGTAACTCTGGACGAATGTGAAATAAACCAGTGCTTTAGATTGCATGAATATCACAAAAAAATAGAATAAATCTACACAACTTCGCCATCTGGACCAGTGCCATTAGATAAGAGTCATTAGACTCGTGTCATAAGATACAGGATCATTCAGACAAAAGAATGGTTAGATGAAAGTAACTCTGGACGAATGTGAAATAAACCAGTGCTTTAGATTGTATAAATATCACGAAAAAATAGAATCAATCTACACAACTTCGCCATCTGGACCAGTGCCATCAGATAAGAGTCATTAGAATCGTGTCATTAGATAAAGGATCATTCAGACAAAAGAAAGGTTAGATGAAAGTAACTCTGGACGAATGTGAAATAAACCAGTGCTTTAGATTGTATGAATATCACGAAAAAATAGAATCAATCTACAAAACTTCGCCATCTGGACCAGTGCCATTACATAAGAGTCATTAGACTCTTGTCATTAGATAAAGGATCATTCAGACAAAAGAATGGTTAGATGAAAGTAACTCTGGACGAATGTGAAATAAACCAGTGCTTTAGATTGTATGAATATCACGAAAAAATAGAATCAATCTACACAACTTCGCCATCTGGACCAGTGCCATTAGATAAGAGTCATTAGACTCGTGTCATAAGATACAGGATCATTCAGACAAAAGAATGGTTAGATGAAAGTAACTCTGGACGAATGTGAAATAAACCAGTGCTTTAGATTGTATGAATATCACGAAAAAATAGAATCAATCTACACAACTTCGCCATCTGGACCAGTGCCATTAGATAAGAGTCATTAGAATCGTGTCATTAGATAAAGGATCATTCAGACAAAAGAATGGTTAGATGAAAGTAACTCTGGACGAATGTGAAATAAACCAGTGCTTTAGATTGAATGAATATCACGAAAAAATAGAATCAATCTACACAACTTCGCCATCTGGACCAGTGCCATTAGATAAGAGTCATAAAACTCGTGTCATTAGATAAAGGCTCATTCAGACAAAAGAATGGTTAGATGAAACTAACTCTGGACGAATGTGAAATAAACCTGTGCTTTAGATTGTATGAATATCACGAAAAAATATAATCAATCTACACAACTTCGCCATCTGGACCAGTGCCATTAGATAAGAGTCATTAGAATCGTGTCATTTGGTTAAAGGATTATTCAGACAAAAGAATGGTTAGATGAAAGTAACTCTGGACAAATGTGAAATAAACCAGTGCTTTAGATTGTATGAATATCACGAAAAAATAGAATCAATCTACACAACTTCGCCATCTGGACCAGTGCCATTACATAAGAGTCATTGGAATCGTGTCATTAGATAAAGGATTCTTCAGATAAAAGAATGGTTAGATGAAAGTAACTCTGGACGAATGTGAAATAAACCAGTGCTTTAGATTGCATGAATATCACGAAAAAATAGAATCAATCTACACAACTTCGCCATCTGGACCAGTGCCATTAGATAAGAGTCATTAGACTCGTGTCATTAGATAAAGGATCATTCAGACAAAAGAATGGTTAGATGAAACTAACTCTGGACAAATGTGAAATAAACTAGTGCTTTAGATTGTATGAATATCACGAAAAAATAGAATCAATCTAAAAAACTTCGCCATCTGGACCAGTTCCATTAGATAAGAGTCATTAGAATCGTGTCATTAGATAAAGGATCATTCAGACAAAAGAATGGTTAGATGAAAGTAACTCTGGACGAATTTGAAATAAACCAGTGCTTTAGATTGTATGAATATCACGAAAAAATAGAATCAATCTACTCACTTCGCCTTCTTGACCAGTGCCATTAGATAAGAGTCATTAGACTCGTGTCATTAGATAAAGGATCATTCAGACAAAAGAATGGTTAGATGAAAGTAACTTTGGACGAATGTAAAATAAACCAGTGCTTTAGATTGTATGAATATCACGAAAAAATAGAATCAATCTACACAACTTCGCCATCTGGACCAGTGCCATTAGATAAGAGTCATAAAACTCGTGTCATTAGATAAAGGATCATTCAGAAAAAAGAATGGTTAGATGAAACTAACTCTGGACGAATGTGAAATAAACCTGTGCTTTAGATTGTATGAATATCACGAAAAAATATAATCAATCTACACAACTTCGCCATCTGGACCAGTGCCATTAGATAAGAGTCATTAGAATCGTGTCATTAGATAAAGGATTATTCAGACAAAAGAATGGTTAGATGAAAGTAACTCTGGACGAATGTGAAATAAACCAGTGCTTTAGATTGTATGAATATCACGAAAAAATAGAATCAATCTACACAACTTCGCCATCTGGACCAGTGCCATTACATGAGAGTCATTAGAATCGTGTCATTAGATAAAGGATCATTCAGATAAAAGAATGGTTAGATGAAAGTAACTCTGGACGAATGTGAAATAAACCAGTGCTTAAGATTGCATGAATATCACGAAAAAATAGAATAAATCTACACAACTTCGCCATCTGGACCAGTGCCATTAGATAAGAGTCATTAGACTCGTGTCATAAGATACAGGATCATTCAGACAAAAGAATGGTTAGATGAAAGTAACTCTGGACGAATGTGAAATAAACCAGTGCTTTAGATTGTATGAATATCCCGAAAAAATAGAATCAATCTACACAACTTCGCCATCTGGACCAGTGCCATTAGATAAGAGTCATTAGAATCGTGTCATTAGATAAAGGATCATTCAGACAAAAGAAAGGTTAGATGAAAGTAACTCTGGACGAATGTGAAATAAACCAGTGCTTTAGATTGTATGAATATCACGAAAAAATAGAATCAATCTACAAAACTTCGCCATCTGGACCAGTGCCATTACATAAGAGTCATTAGACTCTTGTCATTAGATAAAGGATCATTCAGACAAAAGAATGGTTAGATGAAAGTAACTCTGGACGAATGTGAAATAAACCAGTGTTTTAGATTGTATGAATATCACGAAAAAATAGAATCAATCTACACAACTTCGCCATCTGGACCAGTGCCATTAGATAAGAGTCATTAGACTCGTGTCATAAGATACAGGATCATTCAGACAAAAGAATAGTTAGATGAAAGTAACTCTGGACGAATGTGAAATAAACCAGTGCTCTAGATTGTATGAATATCACGAAAAAATAGAATCAATCTACACAACTTCGCCATCTGGACCAGTGCCATTAGATAAGAGTCATTAGAATCGTGTCATTAGATAAAGGATCATTCAGACAAAAGAATGGTTAGATGAAAGTAACTCTGGACGAATGTGAAATAAACCAGTGCTTTAGATTGAATGAATATCACGAAAAAATAGAATCAATCTACACCACTTCGCCATCTGGACCAGTGCCATTAGATAAGAGTCATAAAACTCGTGTCATTAGATAAAGGCTCATTCAGACAAAAGAATGGTTAGATGAAACTAACTCTGGACGAATGTGAAATAAACCTGTGCTTTAGATTGTATGAATATCACGAAAAAATATAATCAATCTACACAACTTCGCCATCTGGACCAGTGCCATTAGATAAGAGTCATTAGAATCGTGTCATTTGGATAAAGGATTATTCAGACAAAAGAATGGTTAGATGAAAGTAACTCTGGACAAATGTGAAAAAAACCAGTGCTTTAGATTGTATGAATATCACGAAAAAATAGAATCAATCTACACAACTTCGCCATCTGGACCAGTGCCATTACATAAGAGTCATTAGAATCGTGTCATTAGATAAAGGATCATTCAGATAAAAGAATGGTTAGATGAAAGTAACTCTGGACGAATGTGAAATAAACCAGTGCTTTAGATTACATGAATATCACGAAAAAATAGAATCAATCTACACAACTTCGCCATCTGGACCAGTGCCATTAGATAAGAGTCATTAGACTCGTGTCATTAGATAAAGGATCATTCAAAAAAAGAATGGTTAGATGAAACTAACTCTGGACAAATGTGAAATAAACTAGTGCTTTAGATTGTATGAATATCACGAAAAAATAGAATCAATCTAAAAAACTTCGCCATCTGGACCAGTTCCATTAGATAAGAGTCATTAGAATCGTGTCATTAGATAAAGGATCATTCAGACAAAAGAATGGTTAGATGAAAGTAACTCTGGACGAATTTGAAATAAACCAGTGCTTTAGATTGTATGAATATCACGAAAAAATAGAATCAATCTACTCAACTTCGCCTTCTTGACCAGTGCCATTAGATAAGAGTCATTAGACTCGTGTCATTAGATAAAGGATCATTCAGACAAAAGAATGGTTAGATGAAAGTAACTCTGGACGAATGTGAAATAAACCAGTGCTTTAGATTGTATGAATATCATGGAAAAATAGAATCAATCTACACAACTTCGCCATCTGGACCAGTGCCATTAGATAAGAGTACTAGACTCGTGTCATAAGATACAGGATCATTCAGACAAAAGAATGGTTAGATGAAAGTAACTCTGGACGAAGGTGAAATAAACCAGTGCTTTAGATTGTATGAATATCACGAAAAAATAGAATCAATCTACACAACTTCGCCATCTGGACCAGTGCCATTAGATAAGAGTCATTAGAATCGTGTCATTAGATAAAGGATCATTCAGACAAAAGAATGGTTAGATGAAAGTAACTCTGGACGAATGTGAAATAAACCAGTGCTTTAGATTGTATGAATATCACGAAAAAATAGAATCAATCTACACAACTTCGCCATCTGGACCAGTGCCATTAGATAAGAGTCATTAGACTCGTGTCATAAGATACAGGATCATTCAGACAAAAGAATGGTTAGATGAAAGTAACTCTGGACGAATGTGAAATAAACCAGTGCTTTAGATTGTATGAATATCACGAAAAAATAGAATCAATCTACAAAACTTCGCCATCTGGACCAGTGCCATTAGATAAGAGTCATTAGACTCGTGTCATTAGATAAAGGATCATTCAGACAAAAGAATGGTTAGATGAAACTAACTCTGGACGAATGTGAAATAAACCAGTGCTTTAGATTGTATGAATATCACGAAAAAATAGAATCAATCTACACAACTTCGCCATCTGGACCAGTGCCATTAGATAAGAGTCATTAGAATCGTGTCATTAGATAAAGGATCATTCAGACAAAAGAATAGTTAGATGAAAGTAACTTTGGACGAATGTGAAATCAACCAGTGCTTTAGATTGTATGAATATCACGAAAAAATAGAATCAATCTACACAACTTCGCCATCTGCACCAGTGCCATTAGATAAGAGTCATTAGACTCGTGTCATTAGATAAAGGATCATTCAGACAAAAGAATGGTTAGATGAAACTAACTCTAGACGAATGTGAAATAAACCAGTGCTTTAGATTGTATGAATATCACGAAAAAATAGAATCAATCTACACAACTTCGCCATCTGGACCAGTTCCATTAGATAAGAGTCATTAGAATCGTGTCATTAGATAAAGGATCATTCAGACAAAAGAATGGTAGATGAAAGTAACTCTGGACGAATGTGAAATAAACCAGTGCTGTAGATTGTATGAATATCACGAAAAAATAGAATCAATCTACACAACTTCGCCATCTGGACCAGTGCCATTAGATAAGAGTCATTAGAATCGTGTCATTAGATAAAGGATCATTCAGACAAAAGAAAGGTTAGATGAAAAAAACTCTGGACGAATGTAAAATGAACCAGTGCTTTAGATTGTATGAATATCACGAAAAAATAGAATCACTCTACACAACTTCGCCATCTAGACCAGTGCTATTAGATAGGAGTCATTATACTCGTGTCATTAGTTAAAGGATCATTCAGACAAAAGAATTTTAGATGAAAGTAACTTTTGACAAATGTGAAATAAACCAGTGCTTTAGATTGTATGAATATCACGAAAAAATAGAATCAATCTAAACAACTTCGCCATCTGGACCAGTGCCATTAGATAAGAGTCATTAGAATCGTGTCATTAGATAAAGGATCATTCAGACAAAAGAATGGTTAGATGAAAGTAACTCTGGACGAATGTGAAATAAACCAGTGCTTTAGATTGTATGAATATCAAGAAAAAATAGAATCAATCTACACAACTCAGCCATCTGGACCAGTGCCATTAGATAAGAGTCATTAGACTCGTGTCATTAGATAAAGGATCATTCAGACAAAAGAATGGTTAGATGAAACTAACTCTGGACAAATGTGAAATAAACTAGTGCTTTAGATTGTATGAATATCACGAAAAAATAGAATCAATCTACAAAACTTCGTCATCTGGACCAGTTCCATTAGATAAGAGTCATTAGAATCGTGTCATTAGATAAAGGATCATTCAGACAAAAGAATGGTAGATGAAAGTAACTCTGGACGAATGTGAAATAAACCAGTGCTTTAGATTGTATGAATATCACGAAAAAATAGAATCAATCTACACAACTTCCTCATCTGGACCAGTGCCATTACATAAGAGTCATTAGAATCGTGTCATTAGATAAAGGATCATTCAGATAAAAGAATGGTTAGATGAAAGTAACTCTGGACGAATGTGAAATAAACCAGTGCTTTAGATTGTATGAATATCACGAAAAAATAAAATCAATCTACACAACTTCGCCATCTGGACCAGTGCCATTAGATAAGAGTCATTAGACTCGTGTCATTAGATAAAGGATCATTCAGACAAAAGAATGGTTAGATGAAACTAACTCTGCACGAATGTGAAATAAACCAGTGCTTTAGATTGTATGAATATCACGAAAAAATAGAATCAATCTACACAACTTCGCCATCTGGACCAGTGCCATTAGATAAGAGTCATTAGAATCGTGTCATTAGATAAAGGATCATTCAGACAAAAGAATAGTTAGATGAAAGTAACTCTGGACGAATGTGAAATAAACCAGTGCTTTAGATTGTATGAATATCACGAAAAAATAGAATCAATCTACACAACTTCGCCATCTGGACCAGTGCCATTAGATAAGAGTCATTAGACTCGTGTCATTAGATAAAGGATCATTCAGACAAAAGAATGGTTAGATGAAACTAACTCTGGACAAATGTGAAATAAACTAGTGCTTTAGATTGTATGAATATCACGAAAAAATAGAATCAATCTACACAACTTCGCCATCTGGACCAGTGCCATTAGATAAGAGTCATTAGACTCGTGTCATTAGATAAAGGATCATTCAGACAAAAGAATGGTTAGATGAAAGTAACTCTGGACGAATGTGAAATAAACCACTGCTTTAGATTGTATGAATATCACGAAAAAATAGAATCAATCTACACAACTTCGCCATCTGGACCAGTGCCATTACATAAGAGTCATTAGACTCTTGTCATTAGATAAAGGATCATTCAGACAAAAGAATGGTTAGATGAAAGTAACTCTGGACGAATGTGAAATAAACCAGTGCTTTAGATTGTATGAATATCACGAAAAAATAGAATCAATCTACACAACTTCGCCATCTGGACCAGTGCCATTAGATAAGAGTCATTAGACTCATGTCATTAGATAAAGGATCATTCAGACAAAAGAATGGTTAGATGAAAGTAACTTTGGACGAATGTAAAATAAACCAGTGCTTTAGATTGTATGAATATCACGAAAAAATAGAATCAATCTACACAACTTCGCCATCTGGACCAGTGCCATTAGATAAGAGTCATAAAACTCGTGTCATTAGATAAAGGATCATTCAGAAAAAAGAATGGTTAGATGAAACTAACTCTGGACGAATGTGAAATAAACCTGTGCTTTAGATTGTATGAATATCACGAAAAAATATAATCAATCTTCACAACTTCGCCATCTGGACCAGTGCCATTAAATAAGAGTCATTACAATCGTGTCATTAGATAAAGGATCATTCAGACAAAAGAATGGTTAGATGAAAGTAACTCTGGACGAATGTGAAATAAACCAGTGCTTTAGATTGAATGAATATCACGAAAAAATAGAATCAATCTACACCACTTCGCCATCTGGACCAGTGCCATTAGATAAGAGTCATAAAACTCGTGTCATTAGATAAAGGCTCATTCAGACAAAAGAATGGTTAGATGAAACTAACTCTGGACGAATGTGAAATAAACCTGTGCTTTAGATTGTATGAATATCACGAAAAAATATAATCAATCTACACAACTTCGCCATCTGGACCAGTGCCATTAGATAAGAGTCATTAGAATCGTGTCATTTGGATAAAGGATTATTCAGACAAAAGAATGGTTAGATGAAAGTAACTCTGGACAAATGTGAAAAAAACCAGTGCTTTAGATTGTATGAATATCACGAAAAAATAGAATCAATCTACACAACTTCGCCATCTGGACCAGTGCCATTACATAAGAGTCATTAGAATCGTGTCATTAGATAAAGGATCATTCAGATAAAAGAATGGTTAGATGAAAGTAACTCTGGACGAATGTGAAATAAACCAGTGCTTTAGATTACATGAATATCACGAAAAAATAGAATCAATCTACACAACTTCGCCATCTGGACCAGTGCCATTAGATAAGAGTCATTAGACTCGTGTCATTAGATAAAGGATCATTCAAAAAAAAGAATGGTTAGATGAAACTAACTCTGGACAAATGTGAAATAAACTAGTGCTTTAGATTGTATGAATATCACGAAAAAATAGAATCAATCTAAAAAACTTCGCCATCTGGACCAGTTCCATTAGATAAGAGTCATTAGAATCGTATCATTAGATAAAGGATCATTCAGACAAAAGAATGGTTAGATGAAAGTAACTCTGGACGAATTTGAAATAAACCAGTGCTTTAGATTGTATGAATATCACGAAAAAATAGAATCAATCTACTCAACTTCGCCTTCTTGACCAGTGCCATTAGATAAGAGTCATTAGACTCGTGTCATTAGATAAAGGATCATTCAGACAAAAGAATGGTTAGATGAAAGTAACTCTGGACGAATGTGAAATAAACCAGTGCTTTAGATTGTATGAATATCATGAAAAAATAGAATCAATCTACACAACTTCGCCATCTGGACCAGTGCCATTAGATAAGAGTACTAGACTCGTGTCATAAGATACAGGATCATTCAGACAAAAGAATGGTTAGATGAAAGTAACTCTGGACGAAGGTGAAATAAACCAGTGCTTTAGATTGTATGAATATCACGAAAAAATAGAATCAATCTACACAACTTCGCCATCTGGACCAGTGCCATTAGATAAGAGTCATTAGAATCGTGTCATTAGATAAAGGATCATTCAGACAAAAGAATGGTTAGATGAAAGTAACTCTGGACGAATGTGAAATAAACCAGTGCTTTAGATTGTATGAATATCACGAAAAAATAGAATCAATCTACACAACTTCGCCATCTGGACCAGTGCCATTAGATAAGAGTCATTAGACTCGTGTCATAAGATACAGGATCATTCAGACAAAAGAATGGTTAGATGAAAGTAACTCTGGACGAATGTGAAATAAACCAGTGCTTTAGATTGTATGAATATCACGAAAAAATAGAATCAATCTACAAAACTTCGCCATCTGGACCAGTGCCATTAGATAAGAGTCATTAGACTCGTGTCATTAGATAAAGGATCATTCAGACAAAAGAATGGTTAGATGAAACTAACTCTGGACGAATGTGAAATAAACCAGTGCTTTAGATTGTATGAATATCACGAAAAAATAGAATCAATCTACACAACTTCGCCATCTAGACCAGTGCCATTAGATAAGAGTCATTAGAATCGTGTCATTAGATAAAGGATCATTCAGACAAAAGAATAGTTAGATGAAAGTAACTTTGGACGAATGTGAAATCAACCAGTGCTTTAGATTGTATGAATATCACGAAAAAATAGAATCAATCTACACAACTTCGCCATCTGCACCAGTGCCATTAGATAAGAGTCATTAGACTCGTGTCATTAGATAAAGGATCATTCAGACAAAAGAATGGTTAGATGAAACTAACTCTAGACGAATGTGAAATAAACCAGTGCTTTAGATTGTATGAATATCACGAAAAAATAGAATCAATCTACACAACTTCGCCATCTGGACCAGTTCCATTAGATAAGAGTCATTAGAATCGTGTCATTAGATAAAGGATCATTCAGACAAAAGAATGGTAGATGAAAGTAACTCTGGACGAATGTGAAATAAACCAGTGCTGTAGATTGTATGAATATCACGAAAAAATAGAATCAATCTACACAACTTCGCCATCTGGACCAGTGCCATTAGATAAGAGTCATTAGAATCGTGTCATTAGATAAAGGATCATTCAGACAAAAGAATGGTTAGATGAAAAAAACTCTGGACGAATGTAAAATGAACCAGTGCTTTAGATTGTATGAATATCACGAAAAAATAGAATCACTCTACACAACTTCGCCATCTAGACCAGTGCTATTAGATAGGAGTCATTATACTCGTGTCATTAGTTAAAGGATCATTCAGACAAAAGAATTTTAGATGAAAGTAACTTTTGACAAATGTGAAATAAACCAGTGCTTTAGATTGTATGAATATCACGAAAAAATAGAATCAATCTAAACAACTTCGCCATCTGGACCAGTGCCATTAGATAAGAGTCATTAGAATCGTGTCATTAGATAAAGGATCATTCAGACAAAAGAATGGTTAGATGAAAGTAACTCTGGACGAATGTGAAATAAACCAGTGCTTTATTTTGTATGAATATCAAGAAAAAATAGAATCAATCTACACAACTCAGCCATCTGGACCAGTGCCATTAGATAAGAGTCATTAGACTCGTGTCATTAGATAAAGGATCATTCAGACAAAAGAATGGTTAGATGAAACTAACTCTGGACAAATGTGAAATAAACTAGTGCTTTAGATTGTATGAATATCACGAAAAAATAGAATCAATCTACAAAACTTCGTCATCTGGACCAGTTCCATTAGATAAGAGTCATTAGAATCGTGTCATTAGATAAAGGATCATTCAGACAAAAGAATGGTAGATGAAAGTAACTCTGGACGAATGTGAAATAAACCAGTGCTTTAGATTGTATGAATATCACGAAAAAATAGAATAAATCTACACAACTTCGCCATCTGGACCAGTGCCATTACATAAGAGTCATTAGAATCGTGTCATTAGATAAAGGATCATTCAGATAAAAGAATGGTTAGATGAAAGTAACTCTGGACGAATGTGAAATAAACCAGTGCTTTAGATTGTATGAATATCACGAAAAAATAAAATCAATCTACACAACTTCGCCATCTGGACCAGTGCCATTAGATAAGAGTCATTAGACTCGTGTCATTAGATAAAGGATCATTCAGACAAAAGAATGGTTAGATGAAACTAACTCTGCACGAATGTGAAATAAACCAGTGCTTTAGATTGTATGAATATCACGAAAAAATAGAATCAATCTACACAACTTCGCCATCTGGACCAGTGCCATTAGATAAGAGTCATTAGAATCGTGTCATTAGATAAAGGATCATTCAGACAAAAGAATAGTTAGATGAAAGTAACTCTGGACGAATGTGAAATAAACCAGTGCTTTAGATTGTATGAATATCACGAAAAAATAGAATCAATCTACACAACTTCGCCATCTGGACCAGTGCCATTAGATAAGAGTCATTAGACTCGTGTCATTAGATAAAGGATCATTCAGACAAAAGAATGGTTAGATGAAACTAACTCTGGACAAATGTGAAATAAACTAGTGCTTTAGATTGTATGAATATCACGAAAAAATAGAATCAATCTACACAACTTCGCCATCTGGACCAGTGCCATTAGATAAGAGTCATTAGACTCGTGTCATTAGATAAAGGATCATTCAGACAAAAGAATGGTTAGATGAAAGTAACTCTGGACGAATGTGAAATAAACCACTGCTTTAGATTGTATGAATATCACGAAAAAATAGAATCAATCTACACAACTTCGCCATCTGGACCAGTGCCATTACATAAGAGTCATTAGACTCTTGTCATTAGATAAAGGATCATTCAGACAAAAGAATGGTTAGATGAAAGTAACTCTGGACGAATGTGAAATAAACCAGTGCTTTAGATTGTATGAATATCACGAAAAAATAGAATCAATCTACACAACTTCGCCATCTGGACCAGTGCCATTAGATAAGAGTCATTAGACTCATGTCATTAGATAAAGGATCATTCAGACAAAAGAATGGTTAGATGAAAGTAACTTTGGACGAATGTAAAATAAACCAGTGCTTTAGATTGTATGAATATCACGAAAAAATAGAATCAATCTACACAACTTCGCCATCTGGACCAGTGCCATTAGATAAGAGTCATAAAACTCGTGTCATTAGATAAAGGATCATTCAGAAAAAAGAATGGTTAGATGAAACTAACTCTGGACGAATGTGAAATAAACCTGTGCTTTAGATTGTATGAATATCACGAAAAAATATAATCAATCTTCACAACTTCGCCATCTGGACCAGTGCCATTAAATAAGAGTCATTAGAATCGTGTCATTAGATAAAGGATTATTCAGACAAAAGAATGGTTAGATGAAAGTAACTCTGGACGAATGTGAAATAAACCAGTGCTTTAGATTGTATGAATATCACGAAAAAATAGAATCAATCTACAAAACTTCGCCATCTGGACCAGTGCCATTAGATAAGAGTCATTAGACTCGTGTCATAAGATACAGGATCATTCAGACAAAAGAATGGTTAGATGAAAGTAACTCTGGACGAATGTGAAATAAACCAGTGCTTTAGATTGCATGAATATCACGAAAAAATAGAATAAATCTACACAACTTCGCCATCTGGACCAGTGCCATTAGATAAGAGTCATTAGACTCGTGTCATAAGATACAGGATCATTCAGACAAAAGAATGGTTAGATGAAAGTAACTCTGGACGAATGTGAAATAAACCAGTGCTTTAGATTGTATGAATATCACGAAAAAATAGAATCAATCTACACAACTTCGCCATCTGGACCAGTGCCATTAGATAAGAGTCATTAGAATCGTGTCATTAGATAAAGGATCATTCAGACAAAAGAAAGGTTAGATGAAAGTAACTCTGGACGAATGTGAAATAAACCAGTGCTTTAGATTGTATGAATATCACGAAAAAATAGAATCAATCTACAAAACTTCGCCATCTGGACCAGTGCCATTACATAAGAGTCATTAGACTCGTGTCATTAGATAAAGGATCATTCAGACAAAAGAATGGTTAGATGAAACTAACTCTGGACGAATGTGAAATAAACCAGTGCTTTAGATTGTATGAATATCACGAAAAAATAGAATCAATCTACACAACTTCGCCATCTGGACCAGTGCCATTAGATAAGAGTCATTAGAATCGTGTCATTAGATAAAGGATCATTCAGACAAAAGAATAGTTAGATGAAAGTAACTTTGGACGAATGTGAAATAAACCAGTGCTTTAGATTGTATGAATATCACGAAAAAATAGAATCAATCTACACAACTTCGCCATCTGGACCAGTGCCATTAGATAAGAGTCATTAGACTCGTGTCATTAGATAAAGGATCATTCAGACAAAAGAATGGTTAGATGAAACTAACTCTAGACGAATGTGAAATAAACCAGTGCTTTAGATTGTATGAATATCACGAAAAAATAGAATCAATCTACACAACTTCGCCATCTGGACCAGTGCCATTACATAAGAGTCATTAGAATCGTGTCATTAGATAAAGGATCATTCAGATAAAAGAATGGTTAGATGAAAGTAACTCTGGACGAATGTGAAATAAACCAGTGCTTTAGATTACATGAATATCACGAAAAAATAGAATCAATCTACACAACTTCGCCATCTGGACCAGTGCCATTAGATAAGAGTCATTAGACTCGTGTCATTAGATAAAGGATCATTCAAAAAAAAGAATGGTTAGATGAAACTAACTCTGGACAAATGTGAAATAAACTAGTGCTTTAGATTGTATGAATATCACGAAAAAATAGAATCAATCTAAAAAACTTCGCCATCTGGACCAGTTCCATTAGATAAGAGTCATTAGAATCGTGTCATTAGATAAAGGATCATTCAGACAAAAGAATGGTTAGATGAAAGTAACTCTGGACGAATTTGAAATAAACCAGTGCTTTAGATTGTATGAATATCACGAAAAAATAGAATCAATCTACTCAACTTCGCCTTCTTGACCAGTGCCATTAGATAAGAGTCATTAGACTCGTGTCATTAGATAAAGGATCATTCAGACAAAAGAATGGTTAGATGAAAGTAACTCTGGACGAATGTGAAATAAACCAGTGCTTTAGATTGTATGAATATCATGAAAAAATAGAATCAATCTACACAACTTCGCCATCTGGACCAGTGCCATTAGATAAGAGTACTAGACTCGTGTCATAAGATACAGGATCATTCAGACAAAAGAATGGTTAGATGAAAGTAACTCTGGACGAAGGTGAAATAAACCAGTGCTTTAGATTGTATGAATATCACGAAAAAATAGAATCAATCTACACAACTTCGCCATCTGGACCAGTGCCATTAGATAAGAGTCATTAGAATCGTGTCATTAGATAAAGGATCATTCAGACAAAAGAATGGTTAGATGAAAGTAACTCTGGACGAATGTGAAATAAACCAGTGCTTTAGATTGTATGAATATCACGAAAAAATAGAATCAATCTACACAACTTCGCCATCTGGACCAGTGCCATTAGATAAGAGTCATTAGACTCGTGTCATAAGATACAGGATCATTCAGACAAAAGAATGGTTAGATGAAAGTAACTCTGGACGAATGTGAAATAAACCAGTGCTTTAGATTGTATGAATATCACGAAAAAATAGAATCAATCTACAAAACTTCGCCATCTGGACCAGTGCCATTAGATAAGAGTCATTAGACTCGTGTCATTAGATAAAGGATCATTCAGACAAAAGAATGGTTAGATGAAACTAACTCTGGACGAATGTGAAATAAACCAGTGCTTTAGATTGTATGAATATCACGAAAAAATAGAATCAATCTACACAACTTCGCAATCTGGACCAGTGCCATTAGATAAGAGTCATTAGAATCGTGTCATTAGATAAAGGATCATTCAGACAAAAGAATAGTTAGATGAAAGTAACTTTGGACGAATGTGAAATAAACCAGTGCTTTAGATTGTATGAATATCACGAAAAAATAGAATCAATCTACACAACTTCGCCATCTGCACCAGTCCTATTAGATAAGAGTCATTAGACTCGTGTCATTAGATAAAGGATCATTCAGACAAAAGAATGGTTAGATGAAACTAACTCTAGACGAATGTGAAATAAACCAGTGCTTTAGATTGTATGAATATCACGAAAAAATAGAATCAATCTACACAACTTCGCCATCTGGACCAGTTCCATTAGATAAGAGTCATTAGAATCGTGTCATTAGATAAAGGATCATTCAGACAAAAGAATGGTAGATGAAAGTAACTCTGGACGAATGTGAAATAAACCAGTGCTGTAGATTCTATGAATATCACGAAAAAATAGAATCAATCTACACAACTTCGCCATCTGGACCAGTGCCGTTAGATAAGAGTCATTAGAATCGTGTCATTAGATAAAGGATCATTCAGACAAAAGAATGGTTAGATGAAAAAAACTCTGGACGAATGTAAAATGAACCAGTGCTTTAGATTGTATGAATATCACGAAAAAATAGAATCACTCTACACAACTTCGCCATCTAGACCAGTGCTATTAGATAAGAGTCATTATACTCGTGTCATTAGTTAAAGGATCATTCAGACAAAAGAATTCTAGATGAAAGTAACTTTTGACAAAGGGTGAAATAAACCAGTGCTTTAGATTGTATGAATATCACGAAAAAATAGAATCAATCTAAACAATTTCGCCATCTGGACCAGTGCCATTAGATAAGAGTCATTAGAATCGTGTCATTAGATAAAGGATCATTCAGACAAAAGAATGGTTAGATGAAAGTAACTCTGGACGAATGTGAAATAAACCAGTGCTTTAGATTGTATGAATATCACGAAAAAATAGAATCAATCTACACAACTTCGCCATCTGGACCAGTGCCATTAGATAAGAGTCATTAGACTCGTGTCATTAGATAAAGGATCATTCAGACAAAAGAATGGTTAGATGAAACTAACTCTGGACAAATGTGAAATAAACTAGTGCTTTAGTTTGTATGAATATCACGAAAAAATAGAATCAATCTACAAAACTTCGTCATCTGGACCAGTTCCATTAGATAAGAGTCATTAGAATCGTGTCATTAGATAAAGGATCATTCAGACAAAAGAATGGTAGATGAAAGTAACTCTGGACGAATGTGAAATAAACCAGTGCTTTAGATTGTATGAATATCACGAAAAAATAGAATCAATCTACACAACTTCGCCATCTGGACCAGTGCCATTACATAAGAGTCATTAGAATCGTGTCATTAGATAAAGGATCATTCAGATAAAAGAATGGTTAGATGAAAGTAACTCTGGACGAATGTGAAATAAACCAGTGCTTTAGATTGTATGAATATCACGAAAAAATAAAATCAATCTACACAACTTCGCCATCTGGACCAGTGCCATTAGATAAGAGTCATTAGACTCGTGTCATTAGATAAAGGATCATTCAGACAAAAGAATGGTTAGATGAAACTAACTCTGCACGAATGTGAAATAAACCAGTGCTTTAGATTGTATGAATATCACGAAAAAATAGAATCAATCTACACAACTTCGCCATCTGGACCAGTGCCATTAGATAAGAGTCATTAGAATCGTGTCATTAGATAAAGGATCATTCAGACAAAAGAATAGTTAGATGAAAGTAACTCTGGACGAATGTGAAATAAACCAGTGCTTTAGATTGTATGAATATCACGAAAAAATAGAATCAATCTACACAACTTCGCCATCTGGACCAGTGCCATTAGATAAGAGTCATTAGACTCGTGTCATTAGATAAAGGATCATTCAGACAAAAGAATGGTTAGATGAAACTAACTCTGGACAAATGTGAAATAAACTAGTGCTTTAGATTGTATGAATATCACGAAAAAATAGAATCAATCTACAAAACTTCGCCATCTGGACCAGTTCCATTAGATAAGAGTCATTAGAATCGTGTCATTAGATAAAAGATCATTCAGACAAAAGAATGGTTAGATGAAAGTAACTCTGGACGAATGTGAAATAAACCAGTGCTTTAGATTGTATGAATATCACGAAAAAATAGAATCAATCTACACAACTTCGCCATCTGGACCAGTGCCATTAGATAAGAGTCATTAGACTCGTGTCATTAGATAAAGGATCATTCAGACAAAAGAATGGTTAGATGAAAGTAACTCTGGACGAATGTGAAATAAACCACTGCTTTAGATTGTATGAATATCACGAAAAAATAGAATCAATCTACACAACTTCGCCATCTGGACCAGTGCCATTACATAAGAGTCATTAGACTCTTGTCATTAGATAAAGGATCATTCAGACAAAAGAATGGTTAGATGAAAGTAACTCTGGACGAATGTGAAATAAACCAGTGCTTTAGATTGTATGAATATCACGAAAAAATAGAATCAATCTACACAACTTCGCCATCTGGACCAGTGCCATTAGATAAGAGTCATTAGACTCATGTCATTAGATAAAGGATCATTCAGACAAAAGAATGGTTAGATGAAAGTAACTTTGGACGAATGTAAAATAAACCAGTGCTTTAGATTGTATGAATATCACGAAAAAATAGAATCAATCTACACAACTTCGCCATCTGGACCAGTGCCATTAGATAAGAGTCATAAAACTCGTGTCATTAGATAAAGGATCATTCAGAAAAAAGAATGGTTAGATGAAACTAACTCTGGACGAATGTGAAATAAACCTGTGCTTTAGATTGTATGAATATCACGAAAAAATATAATCAATCTTCACAAATTCGCCATCTGGACCAGTGCCATTAGATAAGAGTCATTAGAATCGTGTCATTAGATAAAGGATTATTCAGACAAAAGAATGGTTAGATGAAAGTAACTCTGGACGAATGTGAAATAAACCAGTGCTTTAGATTGTATGAATATCACGAAAAAATAGAATCAATCTACACAACTTCGCCATCTGGACCAGTGCCATTACATAAGAGTCATTAGAATCGTGTCATTAGATAAAGGATCATTCAGATAAAAGAATGGTTAGATGAAAGTAACTCTGGACGAATGTGAAATAAACCAGTGCTTTAGATTACATGAATATCACGAAAAAATAGAATCAATCTACACAACTTCGCCATCTGGACCAGTGCCATTAGATAAGAGTCATTAGACTCGTGTCATTAGATAAAGGATCATTCAAAAAAAAGAATGGTTAGATGAAACTAACTCTGGACAAATGTGAAATAAACTAGTGCTTTAGATTGTATGAATATCACGAAAAAATAGAATCAATCTAAAAAACTTCGCCATCTGGACCAGTTCCATTAGATAAGAGTCATTAGAATCGTGTCATTAGATAAAGGATCATTCAGACAAAAGAATGGTTAGATGAAAGTAACTCTGGACGAATTTGAAATAAACCAGTGCTTTAGATTGTATGAATATCACGAAAAAATAGAATCAATCTACTCAACTTCGCCTTCTTGACCAGTGCCATTAGATAAGAGTCATTAGACTCGTGTCATTAGATAAAGGATCATTCAGACAAAAGAATGGTTAGATGAAAGTAACTCTGGACGAATGTGAAATAAACCAGTGCTTTAGATTGTATGAATATCATGAAAAAATAGAATCAATCTACACAACTTCGCCATCTGGACCAGTGCCATTAGATAAGAGTACTAGACTCGTGTCATAAGATACAGGATCATTCAGACAAAAGAATGGTTAGATGAAAGTAACTCTGGACGAAGGTGAAATAAACCAGTGCTTTAGATTGTATGAATATCACGAAAAAATAGAATCAATCTACACAACTTCGCCATCTGGACCAGTGCCATTAGATAAGAGTCATTAGAATCGTGTCATTAGATAAAGGATCATTCAGACAAAAGAATGGTTAGATGAAAGTAACTCTGGACGAATGTGAAATAAACCAGTGCTTTAGATTGTATGAATATCACGAAAAAATAGAATCAATCTACACAACTTCGCCATCTGGACCAGTGCCATTAGATAAGAGTCATTAGACTCGTGTCATAAGATACAGGATCATTCAGACAAAAGAATGGTTAGATGAAAGTAACTCTGGACGAATGTGAAATAAACCAGTGCTTTAGATTGTATGAATATCACGAAAAAATAGAATCAATCTACAAAACTTCGCCATCTGGACCAGTGCCATTAGATAAGAGTCATTAGACTCGTGTCATTAGATAAAGGATCATTCAGACAAAAGAATGGTTAGATGAAACTAACTCTGGACGAATGTGAAATAAACCAGTGCTTTAGATTGTATGAATATCACGAAAAAATAGAATCAATCTACACAACTTCGCAATCTGGACCAGTGCCATTAGATAAGAGTCATTAGAATCGTGTCATTAGATAAAGGATCATTCAGACAAAAGAATAGTTAGATGAAAGTAACTTTGGACGAATGTGAAATAAACCAGTGCTTTAGATTGTATGAATATCACGAAAAAATAGAATCAATCTACACAACTTCGCCATCTGCACCAGTCCTATTAGATAAGAGTCATTAGACTCGTGTCATTAGATAAAGGATCATTCAGACAAAAGAATGGTTAGATGAAACTAACTCTAGACGAATGTGAAATAAACCAGTGCTTTAGATTGTATGAATATCACGAAAAAATAGAATCAATCTACACAACTTCGCCATCTGGACCAGTTCCATTAGATAAGAGTCATTAGAATCGTGTCATTAGATAAAGGATCATTCAGACAAAAGAATGGTAGATGAAAGTAACTCTGGACGAATGTGAAATAAACCAGTGCTGTAGATTCTATGAATATCACGAAAAAATAGAATCAATCTACACAACTTCGCCATCTGGACCAGTGCCGTTAGATAAGAGTCATTAGAATCGTGTCATTAGATAAAGGATCATTCAGACAAAAGAATGGTTAGATGAAAAAAACTCTGGACGAATGTAAAATGAACCAGTGCTTTAGATTGTATGAATATCACGAAAAAATAGAATCACTCTACACAACTTCGCCATCTAGACCAGTGCTATTAGATAAGAGTCATTATACTCGTGTCATTAGTTAAAGGATCATTCAGACAAAAGAATTCTAGATGAAAGTAACTTTTGACAAAGGGTGAAATAAACCAGTGCTTTAGATTGTATGAATATCACGAAAAAATAGAATCAATCTAAACAATTTCGCCATCTGGACCAGTGCCATTAGATAAGAGTCATTAGAATCGTGTCATTAGATAAAGGATCATTCAGACAAAAGAATGGTTAGATGAAAGTAACTCTGGACGAATGTGAAATAAACCAGTGCTTTAGATTGTATGAATATCACGAAAAAATAGAATCAATCTACACAACTTCGCCATCTGGACCAGTGCCATTAGATAAGAGTCATTAGACTCGTGTCATTAGATAAAGGATCATTCAGACAAAAGAATGGTTAGATGAAACTAACTCTGGACAAATGTGAAATAAACTAGTGCTTTAGATTGTATGAATATCACGAAAAAATAGAATCAATCTACAAAACTTCGTCATCTGGACCAGTTCCATTAGATAAGAGTCATTAGAATCGTGTCATTAGATAAAGGATCATTCAGACAAAAGAATGGTAGATGAAAGTAACTCTGGACGAATGTGAAATAAACCAGTGCTTTAGATTGTATGAATATCACGAAAAAATAGAATCAATCTACACAACTTCGCCATCTGGACCAGTGCCATTACATAAGAGTCATTAGAATCGTGTCATTAGATAAAGGATCATTCAGATAAAAGAATGGTTAGATGAAAGTAACTCTGGACGAATGTGAAATAAACCAGTGCTTTAGATTGTATGAATATCACGAAAAAATAAAATCAATCTACACAACTTCGCCATCTGGACCAGTGCCATTAGATAAGAGTCATTAGACTCGTGTCATTAGATAAAGGATCATTCAGACAAAAGAATGGTTAGATGAAACTAACTCTGCACGAATGTGAAATAAACCAGTGCTTTAGATTGTATGAATATCACGAAAAAATAGAATCAATCTACACAACTTCGCCATCTGGACCAGTGCCATTAGATAAGAGTCATTAGAATCGTGTCATTAGATAAAGGATCATTCAGACAAAAGAATAGTTAGATGAAAGTAACTCTGGACGAATGTGAAATAAACCAGTGCTTTAGATTGTATGAATATCACGAAAAAATAGAATCAATCTACACAACTTCGCCATCTGGACCAGTGCCATTAGATAAGAGTCATTAGACTCGTGTCATTAGATAAAGGATCATTCAGACAAAAGAATGGTTAGATGAAACTAACTCTGGACAAATGTGAAATAAACTAGTGCTTTAGATTGTATGAATATCACGAAAAAATAGAATCAATCTACAAAACTTCGCCATCTGGACCAGTTCCATTAGATAAGAGTCATTAGAATCGTGTCATTAGATAAAAGATCATTCAGACAAAAGAATGGTTAGATGAAAGTAACTCTGGACGAATGTGAAATAAACCAGTGCTTTAGATTGTATGAATATCACGAAAAAATAGAATCAATCTACACAACTTCGCCATCTGGACCAGTGCCATTAGATAAGAGTCATTAGACTCGTGTCATTAGATAAAGGATCATTCAGACAAAAGAATGGTTAGATGAAAGTAACTCTGGACGAATGTGAAATAAACCACTGCTTTAGATTGTATGAATATCACGAAAAAATAGAATCAATCTACACAACTTCGCCATCTGGACCAGTGCCATTACATAAGAGTCATTAGACTCTTGTCATTAGATAAAGGATCATTCAGACAAAAGAATGGTTAGATGAAAGTAACTCTGGACGAATGTGAAATAAACCAGTGCTTTAGATTGTATGAATATCACGAAAAAATAGAATCAATCTACACAACTTCGCCATCTGGACCAGTGCCATTAGATAAGAGTCATTAGACTCATGTCATTAGATAAAGGATCATTCAGACAAAAGAATGGTTAGATGAAAGTAACTTTGGACGAATGTAAAATAAACCAGTGCTTTAGATTGTATGAATATCACGAAAAAATAGAATCAATCTACACAACTTCGCCATCTGGACCAGTGCCATTAGATAAGAGTCATAAAACTCGTGTCATTAGATAAAGGATCATTCAGAAAAAAGAATGGTTAGATGAAACTAACTCTGGACGAATGTGAAATAAACCTGTGCTTTAGATTGTATGAATATCACGAAAAAATATAATCAATCTTCACAAATTCGCCATCTGGACCAGTGCCATTAGATAAGAGTCATTAGAATCGTGTCATTAGATAAAGGATTATTCAGACAAAAGAATGGTTAGATGAAAGTAACTCTGGACGAATGTGAAATAAACCAGTGCTTTAGATTGTATGAATATCACGAAAAAATAGAATCAATCTACACAACTTCGTTATCTGGACCAGTGCCATTACATAAGAGTCATCAGAATCGTGTCATTAGATAAAGGATCATTCAGATAAAAGAATGGTTAGATGAAAGTAACTCTGGACGAATGTGAAATAAACCAGTGCTTTAGATTGCATGAATATCACGAAAAAATAGAATAAATCTACACAACTTCGCCATCTGGACCAGTGCCATTAGATAAGAGTCATTAGACTCGTGTCATAAGATACAGGATCATTCAGACAAAAGAATGGTTAGATGAAAGTAACTCTGGACGAATGTGAAATAAACCAGTGCTTTAGATTGTATGAATATCACGAAAAAATAGAATCAATCTACACAACTTCGCCATCTGGACCAGTGCCATTAGATAAGAGTCATTAGAATCGTGTCATTAGATAAAGGATCATTCAGACAAAAGAAAGGTTAGATGAAAGTAACTCTGGACGAATGTGAAATAAACCAGTGCTTTAGATTGTATGAATATCACGAAAAAATAGAATCAATCTACAAAACTTCGCCATCTGGACCAGTGCCATTACATAAGAGTCATTAGACTCGTGTCATTAGATAAAGGATCATTCAGACAAAAGAATGGTTAGATGAAACTAACTCTGGACGAATGTGAAATAAACCAGTGCTTTAGATTGTATGAATATCACGAAAAAATAGAATCAATCTACACAACTTTGCCATCTGGACCAGTGCCATTAGATAAGAGTCATTAGAATCGTGTCATTAGATAAAGGATCATTCAGACAAAAGAATAGTTAGATGAAAGTAACTTTGGACGAATGTGAAATAAACCAGTGCTTTAGATTGTATGAATATCACGAAAAAATAGAATCAATCTACACAACTTCGCCATCTGGACCAGTGCCATTAGATAAGAGTCATTAGACTCGTGTCATTAGATAAAGGATCATTCAGACAAAAGAATGGTTAGATGAAACTAACTCTAGACGAATGTGAAATAAACCAGTGCTTTAGATTGTATGAATATCACGAAAAAATAGAATCAATCTACACAACTTCGCCATCTGGACCAGTTCCATTAGATAAGAGTCATTAGAATCGTGTCATTAGATAAAGGATCATTCAGACAAAAGAATGGTAGATGAAAGTAACTCTGGACGAATGTGAAATAAACCAGTGCTGTAGATTGTATGAATATCACGAAAAAATAGAATCAATCTACACAACTTCGCCATCTAGACCAGTGCCATTAGTTAAGAGTCATTAGAATCGTGTCATTAGATAAAGGATCATTCAGACAAAAGAATGGTTAGATGAAAAAAACTCTGGACGAATGTAAAATAAACCAGTGCTTTAGATTGTATGAATATCACGAAAAAATAGAATCACTCTACACAACTTCGCCATCTGGACCAGTGCTATTAGATAAGAGTCATTATACTCGTGTCATTAGTTAAAGGATCATTCAGACAAAAGAATTTTAGATGAAAGTAATTTTTGACAAATGTGAAATAAACCAGTGCTTTAGATTGTATGAATATCACGAAAAAATAGAATCAATCTACACAACTTCGCCATCTGGACCAGTGCCATTAGATAAGAGTCATTAGAATCGTGTCATTAGATAAAGGATCATTCAGACAAAAGAATGGTTAGATGAAAGTAACTCTGGACGAATGTGAAATAGACCAGTGCTTTAGATTGTATGAATATCAAGAAAAAATAGAATCAATCTACACAACTCAGCCATCTGGACCAGTGCCATTAGATAAGAGTCATTAGACTCGTGTCATTAGATAAAGGATCATTCAGACAAAAGAATGGTTAGATGAAACTAACTCTGGACAAATGTGAAATAAACTAGTGCTTTAGATTGTATGAATATCACGAAAAAATAGAATCAATCTACAAAACTTCGTCATCTGGACCAGTTCCATTAGATAAGAGTCATTAGAATCGTGTCATTAGATAAAGGATCATTCAGACAAAAGAATGGTAGATGAAAGTAACTCTGGACGAATGTGAAATAAACCAGTGCTTTAGATTGTATGAATATCACGAAAAAATAGAATCAATCTACACAACTTCGCCATCTGGACCAGTGCCATTAGATAAGAGTCATTAGACTCGTGTCATTAGATAAAGGATCATTCAGACAAAAGAATGGTTAGATGAAACTAACTCTGCACGAATGTGAAATAAACCAGTGCTTTAGATTGTATGAATATCACGAAAAAATAGAATCAATCTACACAACTTCGCCATCTGGACCAGTGCCATTAGATAAGAGTCATTAGACTCGTGTCATTAGATAAAGGATCATTCAGACAAAAGAATGGTTAGATGAAACTAACTCTGGACAAATGTGAAATAAACTAGTGCTTTAGATTGTATGAATATCACGAAAAAATAGAATCAATCTACAAAACTTCGCCATCTGGACCAGTTCCATTAGATAAGAGTCATTAGAATCGTGTCATTAGATAAAGGATCATTCAGAAAAAAGAATGGTTAGATGAAACTAACTCTGGACGAATGTGAAATAAACCTGTGCTTTAAATTGTATGAATATCACGAAAAAATATAATCAATCTTCACAACTTCGCCATCTGGACCAGTGCCATTAGATAAGAGTCATTAGAATCGTGTCATTAGATAAAGGATTATTCAGACAAAAGAATGGTTAGATGAAAGTAACTCTGGACGAATGTGAAATAAACCAGTGCTTTAGATTGTATGAATATCACGAAAAAATAGAATCAATCTACACAACTTCGTTATCTGGACCAGTGCCATTACATAAGAGTCATTAGAATCGTTTCATTAGATAAAGGATCATTCAGATAAAAGAATGGTTAGATGAAAGTAACTCTGGACGAATGTGAAATAAACCAGTGCTTTAGATTGCATGAATATCACGAAAAAATAGAATAAATCTACACAACTTCGCCATCTGGACCAGTGCCATTAGATAAGAGTCATTAGACTCGTGTCATAAGATACAGGATCATTCAGACAAAAGAATGGTTAGATGAAAGTAACTCTGGACGAATGTGAAATAAACCAGTGCTTTAGATTGTATGAATATCACGAAAAAATAGAATCAATCTACACAACTTCGCCATCTGGACCAGTGCCATTAGATAAGAGTCATTAGAATCGTGTCATTAGATAAAGGATCATTCAGACAAAATAAAGGTTAGATGAAAGTAACTCTGGACGAATGTGAAATAAACCAGTGCTTTAGATTGTATGAATATCACGAAAAAATAGAATCAATCTACAAAACTTCGCCATCTGGACCAGTGCCATTAGATAAGAGTCATTAGACTCTTGTCATTAGATAAAGGATCATTCAGACAAAAGAATGGTTAGATGAAAGTAACTCTGGACGAATGTGAAATAAACCAGTGCTTTAGATTGTATGAATATCACGAAAAAATAGAATCAATCTACACAACTTCGCCATCTGGACCAGTGCCATTAGATAAGAGTCATTAGACTCGTGTCATAAGATACAGGATCATTCAGACAAAAGAATGGTTAGATGAAAGTAACTCTGGACGAATGTGAAATAAACCAGTGCTTTAGATTGTATGAATATCACGAAAAAATAGAATCAATCTACACAACTTCGCCATCTGGACCAGTGCCATTAGATAAGAGTCATTAGAATCGTGTCATTAGATAAAGGATCATTCAGACAAAAGAATGGTTAGATGAAAGTAACTCTGGACGAATGTGAAATAAACCAGTGCTTTAGATTGAATGAATATCACGAAAAAATAGAATCAATCTACACAACTTCGCCATCTGGACCAGTGCCATTAGATAAGAGTCATAAAACTCGTGTCATTAGATAAAGGCTCATTCAGACAAAAGAATGGTTAGATGAAACTAACTCTGGACGAATGTGAAATAAACCTGTGCTTTAGATTGTATGAATATCACGAAAAAATATAATCAATCTACACAACTTCGCCATCTGGACCAGTGCCATTAGATAAGAGTCATTAGAATCGTGTCATTTGGTTAAAGGATTATTCAGACAAAAGAATGGTTAGATGAAAGTAACTCTGGACAAATGTGAAATAAACCAGTGCTTTAGATTGTATGAATATCACGAAAAAATAGAATCAATCTACACAACTTCGCCATCTGGACCAGTGCCATTACATAAGAGTCATTAGAATCGTGTCATTAGATAAAGGATCATTCAGATAAAAGAATGGTTAGATGAAAGTAACTCTGGACGAATGTGAAATAAACCAGTGCTTTAGATTGCATGAATATCACGAAAAAATAGAATCAATCTACACAACTTCGCCATCTGGACCAGTGCCATTAGATAAGAGTCATTAGACTCGTGTCATTAGATAAAGGATCATTCAGACAAAAGAATGGTTAGATGAAACTAACTCTGGACAAATGAGAAATAAACTAGTGCTTTAGATTGTATGAATATCACGAAAAAATAGAATCAATCTAAAAAACTTCGCCATCTGGACCAGTTCCATTAGATAAGAGTCATTAGAATCGTGTCATTAGATAAAGGATCATTCAGACAAAAGAATGGTTAGATGAAAGTAACTCTGGACGAATTTGAAATAAACCAGTGCTTTAGATTGTATGAATATCACGAAAAAATAGAATCAATCTACTTAACTTCGCCTTCTTGACCAGTGCCATTAGATAAGAGTCATTAGACTCGTGTCATTAGATAAAGGATCATTCAGACAAAAGAATGGTTAGATGAAAGTAACTTTGGACGAATGTAAAATAAACCAGTGCTTTAGATTGTATGAATATCACGAAAAAATAGAATCAATCTACACAACTTCGCCATCTGGACCAGTGCCATTAGATAAGAGTCATAAAACTCGTGTCATTAGATAAAGGATCATTCAGAAAAAAGAATGGTTAGATGAAACTAACTCTGGACGAATGTGAAATAAACCTGTGCTTTAGATTGTATGAATATCACGAAAAAATATAATCAATCTACACAACTTCGCCATCTGGACCAGTGCCATTAGATAAGAGTCATTAGAACCGTGTCATTAGATAAAGGATTATTCAGACAAAAGAATGGTTAGATGAAAGTAACTCTGGACGAATGTGAAATAAACCAGTGCTTTAGATTGTATGAATATCACGAAAAAATAGAATCAATCTACACAACTTCGCCATCTGGACCAGTGCCATTACATAAGAGTCATTAGAATCGTATCATTAGATAAAGGATCATTCAGATAAAAGAATGGTTAGATGAAAGTAACTCTGGACGAATGTGAAATAAACCAGTGCTTAAGATTGCATGAATATCACGAAAAAATAGAATAAATCTACACAACTTCGCCATCTGGACCAGTGCCATTAGATAAGAGTCATTAGACTCGTGTCATAAGATACAGGATCATTCAGATAAAAGAATGGTTAGATGAAAGTAACTCTGGACGAATGTGAAATAAACCAGTGCTTTAGATTGTATGAATATCCCGAAAAAATAGAATCAATCTACACAACTTCGCCATCTGGACCAGTGCCATTAGATAAGAGTCATTAGAATCGTGTCATTAGATAAAGGATCATTCAGACAAAAGAAAGGTTAGATGAAAGTAACTCTGGACGAAGGTGAAATAAACCAGTGCTTTAGATTGTATGAATATCACGAAAAAATAGAATCAATCTACAAAACTTCGCCATCTGGACCAGTGCCATTACATAAGAGTCATTAGACTCTTGTCATTAGATAAAGGATCATTCAGACAAAAGAATGGTTAGATGAAAGTAACTCTGGACGAATGTGAAATAAACCAGTGCTTTAGATTGTATGAATATCACGAAAAAATAGAATCAATCTACACAACTTCGCCATCTGGACCAGTGCCATTAGATAAGAGTCATTAGACTCGTGTCATAAGATACAGGATCATTCAGACAAAAGAATGGTTAGATGAAAGTAACTCTGGACGAATGTGAAATAAACCAGTGCTTTAGATTGTATGAATATCACGAAAAAATAGAATCAATCTACACAACTTCGCCATCTGGACCAGTGCCATTAGATAAGAGTCATTAGAATCGTGTCATTAGATGAAGGATCATTCAGACAAAAGAATGGTTAGATGAAAGTAACTCTGGACGAATGTGAAATAAACCAGTGCTTTAGATTGAATGAATATCACGAAAAAATAGAATCAATCTACACAACTTCGCCATCTGGACCAGTGCCATTAGATAAGAGTCATAAAACTCGTGTCATTAGATAAAGGCTCATTCAGACAAAAGAATGGTTAGATGAAACTAACTCTGGACGAATGTGAAATAAACCTGTGCTTTAGATTGTATGAATATCACGAAAAAATATAATCAATCTACACAACTTCGCCATCTGGACCAGTGCCATTAGATAAGAGTCATTAGAATCGTGTCATTTGGTTAAAGGATTATTCAGACAAAAGAATGGTTAGATGAAAGTAACTCTGGACAAATGTGAAAAAAACCAGTGCTTTAGATTGTATGAATATCACGAAAAAATAGAATCAATCTACACAACTTCGCCATCTGGACCAGTGCCATTACATAGGAGTCATTAGAATCGTGTCATTAGATAAAGGATCATTCAGATAAAAGAATGGTTAGATGAAAGTAACTCTGGACGAATGTGAAATAAACCAGTGCTTTAGATTACATGAATATCACGAAAAAATAGAATCAATCTACACAACTTCGCCATCTGGACCAGTGCCATTAGATAAGAGTCATGAGACTCGTGTCATTAGATAAAGGATCATTCAAAAAAAAGAATGGTTAGATGAAACTAACTCTGGACAAATGTGAAATAAACTAGTGCTTTAGATTGTATGAATATCACGAAAAAATAGAATCAATCTAAAAAACTTCGCCATCTGGACCAGTTCCATTAGATAAGAGTCATTAGAATCGTGTCATTAGATAAAGGATCATTCAGACAAAAGAATGGTTAGATGAAAGTAACTCTGGACGAATTTGAAATAAACCAGTGCTTTAGATTGTATGAATATCACGAAAAAATAGAATCAATCTACTCAACTTCGCCTTCTTGACCAGTGCCATTAGATAAGAGTACTAGACTCGTGTCATAAGATACAGGATCATTCAGACAAAAGAATGGTTAGATGAAAGTAACTCTGGACGAAGGTGAAATAAACCAGTGCTTTAGATTGTATGAATATCACGAAAAAATAGAATCAATCTACACAACTTCGCCATCTGGACCAGTGCCATTAGATAAGAGTCATTAGAATCGTGTCATTAGATAAAGGATCATTTAGACAAAAGAATGGTTAGATGAAAGTAACTCTGGACGAATGTGAAATAAACCAGTGCTTTAGATTGTATGAATATCACGAAAAAATAGAATCAATCTACACAACTTCGCCATCTGGACCAGTGCCATTACATAAGAAGAATCATTAGACTCTTGTCATTAGATAAAGGATCATTCAGACAAAAGAATGGTTAGATGAAAGTAACTCTGGACGAATGTGAAATAAACCAGTGCTTTAGATTGTATGAATATCACGAAAAAATAGAATCAATCTACACAACTTCGCCATCTATACCAGTGCCATTAGATAAGAGTCATTAGACTCATGTCATTAGATAAAGGAACATTCAGAAAAAAGAATGGTTAGATGAAAGTAACTCTGGACGAATGTGAAATAAACCAGTGCTTTAGATTGTATGAATATCACGAAAAAATAGAATCAATCTACACAACTTCGCCATCTGGACCAGTGCCATTAGATAAGAGTCATAAAACTCGTGTCATTAGATAAAGGATCATTCAGAAAAAAGAATGGTTAGATGAAACTAACTCTGGACGAATGTGAAATAAACCTGTGCTTTAGATTGTATGAATATCACGAAAAAATATAATCAATCTACACAACTTCGCCATCTGGACCAGTGCCATTAGATAAGAGTCATTAGAACCGTGTCATTAGATAAAGGATTATTCAGACAAAAGAATGGTTAGATGAAAGTAACTCTGGACGAATGTGAAATAAACCAGTGCTTTAGATTGTATGAATATCACGAAAAAATAGAATCAATCTACACAACTTCGCCATCTGGACCAGTGCCATTACATAAGAGTCATTAGAATCGTATCATTAGATAAAGGATCATTCAGATAAAAGAATGGTTAGATGAAAGTAACTCTGGACGAATGTGAAATAAACCAGTGCTTAAGATTGCATGAATATCACGAAAAAATAGAATAAATCTACACAACTTCGCCATCTGGACCAGTGCCATTAGATAAGAGTCATTAGACTCGTGTCATAAGATACAGGATCATTCAGATAAAAGAATGGTTAGATGAAAGTAACTCTGGACGAATGTGAAATAAACCAGTGCTTTAGATTGTATGAATATCCCGAAAAAATAGAATCAATCAACACAACTTCGCCATCTGGACCAGTGCCATTAGATAAGAGTCATTAGAATCGTGTCATTAGATAAAGGATCATTCAGACAAAAGAAAGGTTAGATGAAAGTAACTCTGGACGAAGGTGAAATAAACCAGTGCTTTAGATTGTATGAATATCACGAAAAAATAGAATCAATCTACAAAACTTCGCCATCAGGACCAGTGCCATTACATAAGAGTCATTAGACTCTTGTCATTAGATAAAGGATCATTCAGACAAAAGAATGGTTAGATGAAAGTAACTCTGGACGAATGTGAAATAAACCAGTGCTTTAGATTGTATGAATATCACGAAAAAATAGAATCAATCTACACAACTTCGCCATCTGGACCAGTGCCATTAGATAAGAGTCATTAGACTCGTGTCATAAGATACAGGATCATTCAGACAAAAGAATGGTTAGATGAAAGTAACTCTGGACGAATGTGAAATAAACCAGTGCTTTAGATTGTATGAATATCACGAAAAAATAGAATCAATCTACACAACTTCGCCATCTGGACCAGTGCCATTAGATAAGAGTCATCAGAATCGTGTCATTAGATGAAGGATCATTCAGACAAAAGAATGGTTAGATGAAAGTAACTCTGGACGAATGTGAAATAAACCAGTGCTTTAGATTGAATGAATATCACGAAAAAATAGAATCAATCTACACAACTTCGCCATCTGGACCAGTGCCATTAGATAAGAGTCATAAAACTCGTGTCATTAGATAAAGGCTCATTCAGACAAAAGAATGGTTAGATGAAACTAACTCTGGACGAATGTGAAATAAACCTGTGCTTTAGATTGTATGAATATCACGAAAAAATATAATCAATCTACACAACTTCGCCATCTGGACCAGTGCCATTAGATAAGAGTCATTAGAATCGTGTCATTTGGTTAAAGGATTATTCAGACAAAAGAATGGTTAGATGAAAGTAACTCTGGACAAATGTGAAAAAAACCAGTGCTTTAGATTGTATGAATATCACGAAAAAATAGAATCAATCTACACAACTTCGCCATCTGGACCAGTGCCATTACATAAGAGTCATTAGAATCGTGTCATTAGATAAAGGATCATTCAGATAAAAGAATGGTTAGATGAAAGTAACTCTGGACGAATGTGAAATAAACCAGTGCTTTAGATTACATGAATATCACGAAAAAATAGAATCAATCTACACAACTTCGCCATCTGGACCAGTGCCATTAGATAAGAGTCATGAGACTCGTGTCATTAGATAAAGGATCATTCAAAAAAAAGAATGGTTAGATGAAACTAACTCTGGACAAATGTGAAATAAACTAGTGCTTTAGATTGTATGAATATCACGAAAAAATAGAATCAATCTAAAAAACTTCGCCATCTGGACCAGTTCCATTAGATAAGAGTCATTAGAATCGTGTCATTAGATAAAGGATCATTCAGACAAAAGAATGGTTAGATGAAAGTAACTCTGGACGAATTTGAAATAAACCAGTGCTTTAGATTGTATGAATATCACGAAAAAATAGAATCAATCTACTCAACTTCGCCTTCTTGACCAGTGCCATTAGATAAGAGTACTAGACTCGTGTCATAAGATACAGGATCATTCAGACAAAAGAATGGTTAGATGAAAGTAACTCTGGACGAAGGTGAAATAAACCAGTGCTTTAGATTGTATGAATATCACGAAAAAATAGAATCAATCTACACAACTTCGCCATCTGGACCAGTGCCATTAGATAAGAGTCATTAGAATCGTGTCATTAGATAAAGGATCATTTAGACAAAAGAATGGTTAGATGAAAGTAACTCTGGACGAATGTGAAATAAACCAGTGCTTTAGATTGTATGAATATCACGAAAAAATAGAATCAATCTACACAACTTCGCCATCTGGACCAGTGCCATTACATAAGAAGAATCATTAGACTCTTGTCATTAGATAAAGGATCATTCAGACAAAAGAATGGTTAGATGAAAGTAACTCTGGACGAATGTGAAATAAACCAGTGCTTTAGATTGTATGAATATCACGAAAAAATAGAATCAATCTACACAACTTCGCCATCTGGACCAGTGCCATTAGATAAGAGTCATTAGACTCATGTCATTAGATAAAGGAACATTCAGAAAAAAGAATGGTTAGATGAAAGTAACTCTGGACGAATGTGAAATAAACCAGTGCTTTAGATTGTATGAATATCACGAAAAAATAGAATCAATCTACACAACTTCGCCATCTGGACCAGTGCCATTAGATAAGAGTCATTAGACTCGTGTCATAAGATACAGGATCATTCAGACAAAAGAATGGTTAGATGAAAGTAACTCTGGACGAATGTGAAATAAACCAGTGCTTTAGATTGTATGAATATCACGAAAAAATAGAATCAATCTACACAACTTCGCCATCTGGACCAGTGCCATTAGATAAGAGTCATTAGAATCGTGTCATTAGATAAAGGATCATTCAGACAAAAGAATAGTTAGATGAAAGTAACTCTGGACGAATGTGAAATAAACCAGTGCTTTAGATTGAATGAATATCACGAAAAAATAGAATCAATCTACACAACTTCGCCATCTGGACCAGTGCCATTAGATAAGAGTCATAAAACTCGTGTCATTAGATAAAGGCTCATTCAGACAAAAGAATGGTTAGATGAAACTAACTCTGGACGAATGTGAAATAAACCTGTGCTTTAGATTGTATGAATATCACGAAAAAATATAATCAATCTACACAACTTCGCCATCTGGACCAGTGCCATTAGATAAGAGTCATTAGAATCGTGTCATTTGGTTAAAGGATTATTCAGACAAAAGAATGGTTAGATGAAAGTAACTCTGGACAAATGTGAAATAAACCAGTGCTTTAGATTGTATGAATATCACGAAAAAATAGAATCAATCTACACAACTTCGCCATCTGGACCAGTGCCATTACATAAGAGTCATTAAAATCGTGTCATTAGATAAAGGATCATTCAGATAAAAGAATGGTTAGATGAAAGTAACTCTGGACGAATGTGAAATAAACCAGTGCTTTAGATTGCATGAATATCACGAAAAAATAGAATCAATCTACACAACTTCGCCATCTGGACCAGTGCCATTAGATAAGAGTCATTAGACTCGTGTCATTAGATAAAGGATCATTCCGACAAAAGAATGGTTAGATGAAACTAACTCTGGACAAATGTGAAATAAACTAGTGCTTTAGATTGTATGAATATCACGAAAAAATAGAATCAATCTAAAAAACTTCGCCATCTGGACCAGTTCCATTAGATAAGAGTCATTAGAATCGTGTCATTAGATAAAGGATCATTCAGACAAAAGAATGGTTAGATGAAAGTAACTCTGGACGAATTTGAAATAAACCAGTGCTTTAGATTGTATGAATATCACGAAAAAATAGAATCAATCTACTCAACTTCGCCTTCTTGACCAGTGCCATTAGATAAGAGTCATTAGACTCGTGTCATTAGATAAAGGATCATTCAGACAAAAGAATGGTTAGATGAAAGTAACTTTGGACGAATGTAAAATAAACCAGTGCTTTAGATTGTATGAATATCACGAAAAAATAGAATCAATCTACACAACTTCGCCATCTGGACCAGTGCCATTAGATAAGAGTCATAAAACTCGTGTCATTAGATAAAGGATCATTCAGAAAAAAGAATGGTTAGATGAAACTAACTCTGGACGAATGTGAAATAAACCTGTGCTTTAGATTGTATGAATATCACGAAAAAATATAATCAATCTACACAACTTCGCCATCTGGACCAGTGCCATTAGATAAGAGTCATTAGAATCGTGTCATTAGATAAAGGATTATTCAGACAAAAGAATGGTTAGATGAAAGTAACTCTGGACGAATGTGAAATAAACCAGTGCTTTAGATTGTATGAATATCACGAAAAAATAGAATCAATCTACACAACTTCGCCATCTGGACCAGTGCCATTACATAAGAGTCATTAGAATCGTGTCATTAGATAAAGGATCATTCAGATAAAAGAATGGTTAGATGAAAGTAACTCTGGACGAATGTGAAATAAACCAGTGCTTTAGATTGCATGAATATCACGAAAAAATAGAATAAATCTACACAACTTCCCTATCTGGACCAGTGCCATTAGATAAGAGTCATTAGACTCGTGTCATAAGATACAGGATCATTCAGACAAAAGAATGGTTAGATGAAAGTAACTGGACGAATGTGAAATAAACCAGTGCTTTAGATTGTATGAATATCACGAAAAAATAGAATCAATCTACACAACTTCGCCATCTGGACCAGTGCCATTAGATAAGAGTCATTAGAATCGTGTCATTAGATAAAGGATCATTCAGACAAAAGAAAGGTTAGATGAAAGTAACTCTGGACGAATGTGAAATAAACCAGTGCTTTAGATTGTATGAATATCACGAAAAAATAGAATCAATCTACAAAACTTCGCCATCTGGACCAGTGCCATTACATAAGAGTCATTAGACTCTTGTCATTAGATAAAGGATCATTCAGACAAAAGAATGGTTAGATGAAAGTAACTCTGGACGAATGTGAAATAAACCAGTGCTTTAGATTGTATGAATATCACGAAAAAATAGAATCAATCTACACAACTTCGCCATCTGGACCAGTGCCATTAGATAAGAGTCATTAGACTCGTGCAATAAGATACAGGATCATTCAGACAAAAGAATGGTTAGATGAAAGTAACTCTGGACGAAGGTGAAATAAACCAGTGCTTTAGATTGTATGAATATCACGAAAAAATAGAATCAATCTACACAACTTCGCCATCTGGACCAGTGCCATTAGATAAGAGTCATTAGACTCGTGTCATTAGATAAAGGATCATTCAGACAAAAGAATGGTTAGATGAAAGTAACTCTGGACGAATGTGAAATAAACCAGTGCTTTAGATTGTATGAATATCACGAAAAAATAGAATCAATCTACACAACTTTGCCATCTGGACCAGTGCCATTACATAAGAGTCATTAGACTCTTGTCATTAGATAAAGGATCATTCAGACAAAAGAATGGTTAGATGAAAGTAACTCTGGACGAATGTGAAATAAACCAGTGCTTTAGATTGTATGAATATCACGAAAAAATAGAATCAATCTACACAACTTCGCCATCTGGACCAGTGCCATTAGATAAGAGTCATTAGACTCATGTCATTAGATAAAAGATCATTCAGAAAAAAGAATGGTTAGATGAAAGTAACTCTGGACGAATGTGAAATAAACCAGTGCTTTAGATTGTATGAATATCACGAAAAAATAGAATCAATCTACACAACTTCGCCATCTGGACCAGTGGTATTAGATAAGAGTCATTAGACTCGTGTCATAAGATACAGGATCATTCAGACAAAAGAATGGTTAGATGAAAGTAACTCTGGACGAATGTGAAATAAACCTGTGCTTTAGATTGTATGAATATCCCGAAAAAATAGAATCAATCTACACAACTCGCCATCTGGACCAGTGCCATTAGATAAGAGTCATTAGAATCGTGTCATTAGATAAAGGATCATTCAGACAAAAGAATGGTTAGATGAAAGTAACTCTGGACGAATGTGAAATAAACCAGTGCTTTAGATTGTATGAATATCACGAAAAAATAGAATCAATCTACACAACTTCGCCATCTGGACCAGTGCCATTACATAAGAGTCATTAGACTCTTGTTATTAGATAAAGGATCATTCAGACAAAAGAATGGTTAGATGAAAGTAACTCTGGACGAATGTGAAATAAACCAGTGCTTTAGATTGTATGAATATCACGAAAAAATAGAATCAATCTACACAACTTCGCCATCTGGACCAGTGCCATTAGATAAGAGTCATTAGACTCATGTCATTAGATAAAGGATCATTCAGACAAAAGAATGGTTAGATGAAAGTAACTTTGGACGAATGTAAAATAAACCAGTGCTTTAGATTGTATGAATATCACGAAAAAATAGAATCAATCTACACAACTTCGCCATCTGGACCAGTGCCATTAGATAAGAGTCATAAAACTCGTGTCATTAGATAAAGGATCATTCAGAAAAAAGAATGGTTACATGAAACTAACTCTGGACGAATGTGAAATAAACCTGTGCTTTAGATTGTATGAATATCACGAAAAAATATAATCAATCTACAAAACTTCGCCATCTGGACCAGTGCCATTAGATAAGAGTCATTAGAATCGTGTCATTAGATAAAGGATTATTCAGACAAAAGAATGGTTAGATGAAAGTAACTCTGGACGAATGTGAAATAAACCAGTGCTTTAGATTGTATGAATATCACGAAAAAATAGAATCAATCTACACAACTTCGCCATCTGGACCAGTGCCATTACATAAGAGTCATTAGAATCGTGTCATTAGATAAAGGATCATTCAGATAAAAGAATGGTTAGATGAAAGTAACTCTGGACGAATGTGAAATAAACCAGTGCCTTAGATTGCATGAATATCACGAAAAAATAGAATAAATCTACACAACTTCGCCATCTGGACCAGTGCCATTAGATAAGAGTCATTAGACTCGTGTCATAAGATACAGGATCATTCAGACAAAAGAATGGTTAGATGAAAGTAACTCTGGACGAATGTGAAATAAACCAGTGCTTTAGATTGTATGAATATCACGAAAAAATAGAATCAATCTACACAACTTCGCCATCTGGACCAGTGCCATTAGATAAGAGTCATTAGAATCGTGTCATTAGATAAAGGATCATTCAGACAAAAGAAAGGTTAGATGAAAGTAACTCTGGACGAATGTAAAATAAACCAGTGCTTTAGATTGTATGAATATCACGAAAAAATAGAATCAATCTACACAACTTCGCCATCTGGACCAGTGCCATTAGATAAGAGTCATAAAACTCGTGTCATTAGATAAAGGATCATTCAGAAAAAAGAATGGTTAGATGAAACTAACTCTGGACGAATGTGAAATAACTCTGTGCTTTAGATTGTATGAATATCACGAAAAAATATAATCAATCTACACAACTTCGCCATCTGGACCAGTGCCATTAGATAAGAGTCATTAGAATCGTGTCATTAGATAAAGGATTATTCAGACAAAAGAATGGTTAGATGAAAGTAACTTAGGACGAATGTGAAATAAACCAGTGCTTTAGATTGTATGAATATCACGAAAAAATAGAATCAATCTACACAACTTCGCCATCTGGACCAGTGCCATTACATAAGAGTCATTAGAATCGTGTCATTAGATAAAGGATCATTCAGATAAAAGAATGGTTAGATGAAAGTAACTCTGGACGAATGTGAAATAAACCAGTGCTTTAGATTGCATGAATATCACGAAAAAATAGAATAAATCTACACAACTTTCCTATCTGGACCAGTGCCATTAGATAAGAGTCATTAGACTCGTGTCATAAGATACAGGATCATTCAGACAAAAGAATGGTTAGATGAAAGTAACTGGACGAATGTGAAATAAACCAGTGCTTTAGATTGTATGAATATCACGAAAAAATAGAATCAATCTACACAACTTCGCCATCTGGACCAGTGCCATTAGATAAGAGTCATTAGAATCGTGTCATTAGATAAAGGATCATTCAGACAAAAGAAAGGTTAGATGAAAGTAACTCTGGACGAATGTGAAATAAACCAGTGCTTTAGATTGTATGAATATCACGAAAAAATAGAATCAATCTACAAAACTTCGCCATCTGGACCAGTGCCATTACATAAGAGTCATTAGACTCTTGTCATTAGATAAAGGATCATTCAGACAAAAGAATGGTTAGATGAAAGTAACTCTGGACGAATGTGAAATAAACCAGTGCTTTAGATTGTATGAATATCACGAAAAAATAGAATCAATCTACACAACTTCGCCATCTGGACCAGTGCCATTAGATAAGAGTCATTAGACTCGTGCAATAAGATACAGGATCATTCAGACAAAAGAATGGTTAGATGAAAGTAACTCTGGACGAAGGTGAAATAAACCAGTGCTTTAGATTGTATGAATATCACGAAAAAATAGAATCAATCTACACAACTTCGCCATCTGGACCAGTGCCATTAGATAAGAGTCATTAGAATCGTGTCATTAGATAAAGGATCATTCAGACAAAAGAATGGTTAGATGAAAGTAACTCTGGACGAATGTGAAATAAACCAGTGCTTTAGATTGTATGAATATCACGAAAAAATAGAATCAATCTACACAACTTCGTCTATCTGGACCAGTGCCATTACATAAGAGTCATTAGACTCTTGTCATTAGATAAAGGATCATTCAGACAAAAGAATGGTTAGATGAAAGTAACTCTGGACGAATGTGAAATAAACCAGTGCTTTAGATTGTATGAATATCACGAAAAAATAGAATCAATCTACACAACTTCGCCATCTGGACCAGTGCCATTAGATAAGAGTCATTAGACTCATGTCATTAGATAAAGGATCATTCAGAAAAAAGAATGGTTAGATGAAAGTAACTCTGGACGAATGTGAAATAAACCAGTGCTTTAGATTGTATGAATATCACGAAAAAATAGAATCAATCTACACAACTTCGCCATCTGGACCAGTAAGATTAGATAAGAGTCATTAGACTCGTGTCATAAGATACAGGATCATTCAGACAAAAGAATGGTTAGATGAAAGTAACTCTGGACGAATGTGAAATAAACCTGTGCTTTAGATTGTATGAATATCCCGAAAAAATAGAATCAATCTACACAACTCGCCATCTGGACCAGTGCCATTAGATAAGAGTCATTAGAATCGTGTCATTAGATAAAGGATCATTCAGACAAAAGAATGGTTAGATGAAAGTAACCCCGGACGAATGTGAAATAAACCAGTGCTTTAGATTGTATGAATATCACGAAAAAATAGAATCAATCTACACAACTTCGCCATCTGGACCAGTGCCATTACATAAGAGTCATTAGACTCTTGTCATTAGATAAAGGATCATTCAGACAAAAGAATGGTTAGATGAAAGTAACTCTGGACGAATGTGAAATAAACCAGTGCTTTAGATTGTATGAATATCACGAAAAAATAGAATCAATCTACACAACTTCGCCATCTGGACCAGTGCAATTAGATAAGAGTCATTAGACTCATGTCATTAGATAAAGGATCATTCAGACAAAAGAATGGTTAGATGAAAGTAACTTTGGACGAATGTAAAATAAACCAGTGCTTTAGATTGTATGAATATCACGAAAAAATAGAATCAATCTACACAACTTCGCCATCTGGACCAGTGCCATTAGATAAGAGTCATAAAACTCGTGTCATTAGATAAAGGATCATTCAGAAAAAAGAATGGTTACATGAAACTAACTCTGGACGAATGTGAAAATAAACCTGTGCTTTAGATTGTATGAATATCACGAAAAAATATAATCAATCTACAAAACTTCGCCATCTGGACCAGTGCCATTAGATAAGAGTCATTAGAATCGTGTCATTAGATAAAGGATTATTCAGACAAAATAATGGTTAGATGAAAGTAACTCTGGACGAATGTGAAATAAACCAGTGCTTTAGATTGTATGAATATCACGAAAAAATAGAATCAATCTACACAACTTCGCCATCTGGACCAGTGCCATTACATAAGAGTCATTAGAATCGTGTTATTAGATAAAGGATCATTCAGATAAAAGAATGGTTAGATGAAAGTAACTCTGGACGAATGTGAAATGAACCAGTGCCTTAGATTGCATGAATATCACGAAAAAATAGAATAAATCTACAAAACTTCGCCATCTGGACCAGTGCCATTAGATAAGAGTCATTAGACTCGTGTCATAAGATACAGGATCATTCAGACAAAAGAATGGTTAGATGAAAGTAACTCTGGACGAATGTGAAATAAACCAGTGCTTTAGATTGTATGAATATCACGAAAAAATAGAATCAATCTACACAACTTCGCCATCTGGACCAGTGCCATTAGATAAGAGTCATTAGAATCGTGTCATTAGATAAAGGATCATTCAGACAAAAGAAAGGTTAGATGAAAGTAACTCTGGACGAATGTGAAATAAACCAGTGCTTTAGATTGTATGAATATCACGAAAAAATAGAATCAATATACACAACTTCGCCATCTGGACCAGTGCAATTACATAAGAGTCATTAGACTCTTGTCATTAGATAAAGGATCATTCAGACAAAAGAATGGTTAGATGAAAGTAACTCTGGACGAATGTGAAATAAACCAGTGCTTTAGATTGTATGAATATCACGAAAAAATAGAATCAATCTACACAACTTCGCCATCTGGACCAGTGCCATTAGATAAGAGTCATTAGACTCGTGTCATAAGATACAGGATCATTCAGACAAAAGAATGGTTAGATGAAAGTAACTCTGGACGAATGTGAAATAAACCAGTGCTTTAGATTGTATGAATATCACGAAAAAATAAAATCAATCTACACAACTTCGCCATCTGGACCAGTGCCATTAGATAAGAGTCATTAGAATCGTGTCATTAGATAAAGGATCATTCAGACAAAAGAATGGTTAGATGAAAGTAACTCTGGACGAATGTGAAATAAACCAGTGCTTTAGATTGAATGAATATCACGAAAAAATAGAATCAATCTACACAACTTCGCCATCTGGACCAGTGCCATTAGATAAGAGTCATAAAACTCGTGTCATTAGATAAAGGCTCATTCAGACAAAAGAATGGTTAGATGAAACTAACTCTGGACGAATGTGAAATAAACCTGTGCTTTAGATTGTATGAATATCACGAAAAAATATAATCAATCTACACAACTTCGCCATCTGGACCAGTGCCATTAGATAAGAGTCATTAGAATCGTGTCATTTGGTTAAAGGATTATTCAGACAAAAGAATGGTTAGATGAAACTAACTCTGGACAAATGTGAAATAAACTAGTGCTTTAGATTGTATGAATATCACGAAAAAATAGAATCAATCTAAAAAACTTCGCCATCTGGACCAGTTCCATTAGATAAGAGTCATTAGAATCGTGTCATTAGATAAAGGATCATTCAGACAAAAGAATGGTTAGATGAAAGTAACTCTGGACGAATTTGAAATAAACCAGTGCTTTAGATTGTATGAATATCACGAAAAAATAGAATCAATCTACTCAACTTCGCCTTCTTGACCAGTGCCATTAGATAAGAGTCATTAGACTCGTGTCATTAGATAAAGGATCATTCAGACAAAAGAATGGTTAGATGAAAGTAACTCTGGACGAATGTGAAATAAACCAGTGCTTTAGATTGTATGAATATCATGAAAAAATAGAATCAATCTACACAACTTCGCCATCTAGACCAGTGCCATTAGATAAGAGTACTAGACTCGTGTCATAAGATACAGGATCATTCAGACAAAAGAATGGTTAGATGAAAGTAACTCTGGACGAATGTGAAATAAACCAGTGCTTTAGATTGTATGAATATCACGAAGAAATAGAATCAATCTACACAACTTCGCCATCTGGACCAGTGCCATTAGATAAGAGTCATTAGAATCGTGTCATTAGATAAAGGATCATTAAGACAAAAGAATGGTTAGATGAAAGTAACTCTGGACGAATGTGAAATAAACCAGTGCTTTAGATTGTATGAATATCACGAAAAAATAGAATCAATCTACACAACTTCGCCATCTGGACCAGTGCCATTACATAAGAGTCATTAGACTCTTGTCATTAGATAAAGGATCATTCAGACAAAAGAATGGTTAGATGAAAGTAACTCTGGACGAATGTGAAATAAACCAGTGCTTTAGATTGTATGAATATCACGAAAAAATAGAATCAATCTACACAACTTCGCCATCTGAACCAGTGCCATTAGATAAGAGTCATTAGACTCATGTCATTAGATAAAGGATCATTCAGACAAAAGAATGGTTAGATGAAAGTAACTTTGGACGAATGTAAAATAAACCAGTGCTTTAGATTGTATGAATATCACGAAAAAATAGAATACATCTACACAACTTCGCCATCTGGACAAGTGCCATTAGGTAAGAGTTATTAGAATCGTGTCATTAGATAAAGGATCATTCAGACAAAAGAATGGTTAGATGAAAGTAACTCTGGACGAATGTGAAATAAACCAGTGCTTTAGATTGAATGAATATCACGAAAAAATAGAATCAATCTACACAACTTCGCCATCTGGACCAGTGCCATTAGATAAGAGTCATTAGAATCGTGTCATTAGATAAAGGATTATTCAGACAAAAGAATGGTTAGATGAAACTAACTCTGGACGAATGTGAAATAAACCAGTGCTTTAGATTGTATGAATATCACGAAAAAATAGAATATGTACACAACTTCGCCATCTGGACCAGAGCCATTAGATAAGAGTCATTAGACTCGTGTCATTAGATAAAGGATCATTCAGACAAAAGAATTTTAGATGAAAGTAACTTTGGACGAATGTGAAATAAACCAGTGCTTTCGATTGTATGAATATCAGGAAAAAATAGAATTAATCTACACAACTTCGCAATCTGGACCAGTGCCATTAGATAAGAGTCATTAGAATCGTGTCATTAGATAAAGGATCATTCAGACAAAAGAATGGTTAGATAGAAGTAACTCTGGACGAATGTGAAATAAACCAGTGCTTTAGATTGTATAAATATCACGAAAAAATATAATCAATCTACACAACTTCGCCATCTGGACCAGTGCCATTAGATAAGAGTCATTAGACTCTTGTCATTAGATAAAGGATCATTCAAACAAAAGAATGGTTAGATGAAAGTAACTCTGGACGAATGTAAAATAAACCAGTGCTTTAGATTGTATGAATATCACGAAAAAATAGAATCAATCTACACAACTTCGCTATCTGGACCAGTTCCATTAGATAAGAGTTATTAGAATCGTGTCATTAGATAAAGGATCATTCAGACAAAATAATGGTCAGATGAAAGTAACTCCTGACGAATGTGAAATATACCAGTGCTTTAGATTGTATGAATATCACGAAAAAATATAATCAATCTACACAACTTCACCATCTAGACCAGTGCCATTAGATAAGAGTCATTAGACTCGTGTCATTAGATAAAGGATCATTCAGACAAAAGAATGGTTAGATGAAAGTGACTCTGGACGAATGTGAAATAAACCAGTGCTTTAGATTGTATGAATATCACGAAAAAATAGAATCAATCTACACAACTTCGCCATCTGGACCAGTGCCATTAGATAAAAGTCATTAGACTCATGTCATTAGATAAAGGATCATTCAGACAAAAGAATGGTTAGATGAAAGTAACTTTGGAAGAATGTAAAAAAAACCAGTGCTTTAGATTGTATGAATATCACGAAAAAATAGAATCAATCTACACAACTTCGCCATCTGGACCAGTGCCATTACATAAGAGTCATTAGAATCGTGTCATTAGATAAAGGATCATTCAGATAAAAGAATGGTTAGATGAAAGTAACTCTGGACGAATGTGAAATAAACCAGTGCCTTAGATTGCATGAATATCACGAAAAAATAGAATAAATCTACACAACTTCGCCATCTGGACCAGTGCCATTAGATAAGAGTCATTAGACTCTTGTCATAAGATACAGGATCATTCAGACAAAAGAATGGTTAGATGAAAGTAACTCTGGACGAATGTGAAATAAACCAGTGCTTTAGATTGTATGAATATCACGAAAAAATAGAATCAATCTACACAACTTCGCCATCTGGACCAGTGCCATTAGATAAGAGTCATTAGAATCGTGTCATTAGATAAAGGATCATTCAGACAAAAGAAAGGTTAGATGAAAGTAACTCTGGACGAATGTGAAATAAACCAGTGCTTTAGATTGTATGAATATCACGAAAAAATAGAATCAATCTACACAACTTCGCCATCTGGACCAGTGCAATTACATAAGAGTCATTAGACTCTTGTCATTAGATAAAAGATCATTCAGACAAAAGAATGGTTAGATGAAAGTAACTCTGGACGAATGTGAAATAAACCAGTGCTTTAGATTGTATGAATATCACGAAAAAATAGAATCAATCTACACAACTTCGCCATCTGGACCAGTGCCATTAGATAAGAGTCATTAGACTCGTGTCATAAGATACAGGATCATTCAGACAAAAGAATGGTTAGATGAAAGTAACTCTGGACGAATGTGAAATAAACCAGTGCTTTAGATTGTATGAATATCACGAAAAAATAGAATCAATCTACACAACTTCGCCATCTGGACCAGTGCCATTAGATAAGAGTCATTAGAATCGTGTCATTAGATAAAGGATCATTCAGAGAAAAGAATGGTTAGATGAAAGTAACTCTGGACGAATGTGAAATAAACCAGTGCTTTAGATTGAATGAATATCACGAAAAAATAGAATCAATCTACACAACTTCGCCATCTGGACCAGTGCCATTAGATAAGAGTCATAAAACTCGTGTCATTAGATAAAGGCTCATTCAGACAAAAGAATGGTTAGATGAAACTAACTCTGGACGAATGTGAAATAAACCTGTGCTTTAGATTGTATGAATATCACGAAAAAATATAATCAATCTACACAACTTCGCCATCTGGACCAGTGCCATTAGATAAGAGTCATTAGAATCGTGTCATTTGGTTAAAGGATTATTCAGACAAAAGAATGGTTAGATGAAACTAACTCTGGACAAATGTGAAATAAAACTAGTGCTTTAGATTGTATGAATATCACGAAAAAATAGAATCAATCTAAAAAACTTCGCCATCTGGACCAGTTCCATTAGATAAGAGTCATTAGAATCGTGTCATTAGATAAAGGATCATTCAGACAAAAGAATGGTTAGATGAAAGTAACTCTGGACGAATTTGAAATAAACCAGTGCTTTAGATTGTATGAATATCACGAAAAAATAGAATCAATCTACTCAACTTCGCCTTCTTGACCAGTGCCATTAGATAAGAGTCATTAGACTCGTGTCATTAGATAAAGGATCATTCAGACAAAAGAATGGTTAGATGAAAGTAACTCTGGACGAATGTGAAATAAACCAGTGCTTTAGATTGTATGAATATCATGAAAAAATAGAATCAATCTACACAACTTCGCCATCTAGACCAGTGCCATTAGATAAGATTACTAGACTCGTGTCATAAGATACAGGATCATTCAGACAAAAGAATGGTTAGATGAAAGTAACTCTGGACGAATGTGAAATAAACCAGTGCTTTAGATTGTATGAATATCACGAAGAAATAGAATCAATCTACACAACTTCGCCATCTGGACCAGTGCCATTAGATAAGAGTCATTTGAATCGTGTCATTAGATAAAGGATCATTAAGACAAAAGAATGGTTAGATGAAAGTAACTCTGGACGAATGTGAAATAAATCAGTGCTTTAGATTGTATGAATATCACGAAAAAATAGAATCAATCTACACAACTTCGCCATCTGGACCAGTGCCATTAGATAAGAGTCATTAGACTCATGTCATTAGATAAAGGATCATTCAGACAAAAGAATGGTTAGATGAAAGTAACTTTGGACGAATGTAAAATAAACCAGTGCTTTAGATTGTATGAATATCACGAAAAAATAGAATACATCTACACAACTTCGCCATCTGGACAAGTGCCATTAGGTAAGAGTTATTAGAATCGTGTCATTAGATAAAGGATCATTCAGACAAAAGAATGGTTAGATGAAAGTAACTCTGGACGAATGTGAAATAAACCAGTGCTTTAGATTGAATGAATATCACGAAAAAATAGAATCAATCTACACAACTTCGCCATCTGGACCAGTGCCATTAGATAAGAGTCATTAGAATCGTGTCATTAGATAAAGGATTATTCAGACAAAAAAATGGTTAGATGAAACTAACTCTGGACGAATGTGAAATAAACCAGTGCTTTAAATTGTATGAATATCACGAAAAAATAGAATCAATGTACACAACTTCGCCATCTGGACCAGAGCCATTAGATAAGAGTCATTAGACTCGTGTCATAAGATAAAGGATCATTCAGACAAAAGAATTTTAGATGAAAGTAACTTTGGACGAATGTGAAATAAACCAGTGCTTTAGATTGTATGAATATCGGGAAAAAATAGAATTAATCTACACAACTTCGCAATCTGGACCAGTGCCATTAGATAAGAGTCATTAGAATCGTGTCATTAGATAAAGGATCATTCAGACAAAAGAATGGTTAGATAGAAGTAACTCTGGACGAATGTGAAATAAACCAGTGCTTTAGATTGTATAAATATCACGAAAAAATATAATCAATCTACACAACTTCGCCATCTGGACCAGTGCCATTAGATAAGAGTCATTAGACTCTTGTCATTAGATAAAGGATCATTCAAACAAAAGAATGGTTAGATGAAAGTAACTCTGGACGAATGTAAAATAAACCAGTGCTTTAGATTGTATGAATATCACGAAAAAATAGAATCAATCTACACAACTTCGCCATCTGGACCAGTTCCATTAGATAAGAGTTATTAGAATCGTGTCATTAGATAAAGGATCATTCAGACAAAATACTGGTCAGATGAAAGTAACTCCTGACGAATGTGAAATATACCAGTGCTTTAGATTGTATGAATATCACGAAAAAATATAATCAATCTACACAACTTCACCATCTAGACCAGTGCCATTAGATAAGAGTCATTAGACTCGTGTCATTAGATAAAGGATCATTAAGACAAAAGAATGGTTAGATGAAAGTGACTCTGGACGAATGTGAAATAAACCAGTGCTTTAGATTGTATGAATATCACGAAAAAATAGAATCAATCTACACAACTTCGCCATCTGGACCAGTGCCATTAGATAAAAGTCATTAGACTCATGTCATTAGATAAAGGATCATTCAGACAAAATAATGGTCAGATGAAAGTAACTCCTGACGAATGTGAAATATACCAGTGCTTTAGATTGTATGAATATCACGAAAAAATATAATCAATCTACACAACTTCCCAATCTGGACCAGTGCCATTAGATAAGAGTTATTAGAATCGTGTCATTAGATAAAGGATCATTCACACAAAAGAATGGTTAGATGAAAATAACTCTGGACGAATGTGAAATAAACCAGTGCTTTAGATTGTATGAATATCACGAAAAAATAGAATCAATCTACACAACTTCGCCATCTGGACCAGTGCCATTAGATAAGAGTCTTTATACTGGTGTCATTAGATAAAGGATCATTCAGACAAAAGAATGGTTAGATTAAACTAACTCTGGACGAATGTGAAATAAACCAGTGCTTTATATTGTATGAATATCACGAAAAAATAGAATCAATCTACACAACTTCGCCATCTGGACCAGTGCCATTAGATAAGAGTCATTAGAATCGTGTCATTAGATGAAGGATCATTCAGACAAAAGAATGGTTAGATGAAAGTAACTCTGGACGAATGTGAAATAAACCAGTGCTTTAGATTGTATGAATATCACGAAAAAATAGAATCAATCTACACAACTTCGCCATCTGGACCAGTGCCATTAGATAAGAGTCATTAGAATCGTGTCATTAGATAAAGGATTATTCAGACAAAGAATGGTTAGATGAAAGTAACTCTGGACGAATGTGAAATAAACCAGTGCTTTAGATTGTATGAATATCACGAAAAAATAGAATCAATCTACACAACTTCGCCATCTGGACCAGTGCCATTACATAAGAGTCATTAGACTCGTGTCATTAGATAAAGGATCATTCAGACAAAAGAATGGTTAGATGAAAGTAACTCTGGACGAATGTGAAATAAACCAGTGCTTTAGATTGTATGAATATCACGAAAAAATAGAATCAATCTACACAACTTCGCCATCTGGACCAGTGCCATTAGATAAGAGTCATTAGAATCGTGTCATTAGATAAAGGATCATTCAGACAAAAGAATGGTTAGATGAAAGTAACTCTGGACGAATGTGAAATAAACCAGTGCTTTAGATTGTATGAATATCACGAAAAAATAGAATCAATTTATACAACTTCGCCATCTGGACCAGTGCCATTAGATAAGAGTCATTAGACTCGTGTCATTAGATAAAGGATCATTAAGACAAAAGAATGGTTAGATGAAACTAACTCTGGACGAATGTGAAATAATCCAGTGCTTTAGATTGTATGAATATCACGAAAAAATAGAATCAATCTACACAACTTCCCAATCTGGACCAGTGCCATTAGATAAGAGTCATTTGAATCGTGTCATTAGATAAAGGATCATTCAGACAAAAGAATGGTTAGATGAAAGTAACTCTGGACGAATGTGAAATAAACCAGTGCTTTAGATTGTATGAATATCACGAAAAAATAGAATCAATCTACACAACTTCCCAATCTGGACCAGTGCCATTAGATAAGAGTCATTTGAATCGTGTCATTAGATAAAGGATCATTCAGACAAAAGAATGGTTAGATGAAAGTAACTCTGGACGAATGTGAAATAAACCAGTGCTTTAGATTGTATGAATATCACGAAAAAATAGAATCAATCTACAAAACTTCGCCATCTGGACCAGTGCCATTAGATAGGAGTCATTAGACTCATGTCATTAGATAAAGGATCATTCAGACAAAAGAATGGTTAGATGAAAGTAACTTTGGACGAATGTAAAATAAACCAGTGCTTTAGATTGTATGAATATCACGAAAAAATAGAATCAATCTACACAACTTCGCCATCTGGACAAGTGCCATTAGGTAAGAGTTATTAGAATCGTGTCATTAGATAAAGAATCATTCAGACAAAAGAATGGTTAGATGAAAGTAACTCTGGACGAATGTGAAATAAACCAGTGCTTTAGATTGAATGAATATCACGAAAAAATAGAATCAATGTACACAACTTCACCATCTGGACCAGAGCCATTAGATAAGAGTCATTAGACTCGTGTCATTAGATAAAGGATCATTCAGACAAAAGAATTTTAGATGAAAGTAACTTTGGACGAATGTGAAATAAACCAGTGCTTTAGATTGTATGAATATCACGAAAAAATAGAATCAATCTACACAACTTCGCCATCTGGACCAGTGCCATTAGATAAGAGTCATTAGACTCTTGTCATTAGATAAAGGATCATTCAAACAAAAGAATGGTTAGATGAAAGTAACTCTGGACGAATGTAAAATAAACCAGTGCTTTAGATTGTATGAATATCACGAAAAAATAGAATCAATCTACACAACTTCGCCATCTGGACCAGTTCCATTAGATAAGAGTTATTAGAATCGTGTCATTAGATAAAGGATCATTCAGACAAAATAATGGTCAGATGAAAGTAACTCCTGACGAATGTGAAATATACCAGTGCTTTAGATTGTATGAATATCACGAAAAAATATAATCAATCTACACAACTTCACCATCTAGACCAGTGCCATTAGATAAGAGTCATTAGACTCGTGTCATTAGATAAAGGATCATTCAGACAAAAGAATGGTTAGATGAAAGTGACTCTGGACGAATGTGAAATAAAGCAGTGCTTTAGATTGTATGAATATCACGAAAAAATAGAATCAATCTACACAACTTCGCCATCTGGACCAGTGCCATTAGATAAGAGTCATTAGACTCATGTCATTAGATAAAGGATCATTCAGACAAAAGAATGGTTAGATGAAAGTAACTTTGGACGAATGTAAAATAAACCAGTGCTTTAGATTGTATGAATATCACGAAAAAATAGAATCAATCTACACAACTTCGCCATCTGGACCAGTGCCATTACATAAGAGTCATTAGAATCGTGTCATTAGATAAAGGATCATTCAGATAAAAGAATGGTTAGATGAAAGTAACTCTGGACGAATGTGAAATGAACCAGTGCCTTAGATTGCATGAATATCACGAAAAAATAGAATCAATCTACACAACTTCGCCATCTGGACCAGTGCCATTAGATAAGAGTCATTAGACTCATGTCATTAGATAAAGGATCATTCAGACAAAAGAATGGTTAGATGAAAGTAACTCTGGACGAATGTGAAATAAACCAGTGCTTTAGATTGTATGAATATCACGAAAAAATAGAATCAATCTACACAACTTCGCCATCTGGACCAGTGCCATTAGATAAGAGTCATTAGAATCGTGTCATTAGATAAAGGATTATTCAGACAAAGAATGGTTAGATGAAAGTAACTCTGGACGAATGTGAAATAAACCAGTGCTTTAGATTGTATGAATATCACGAAAAAATAGAATCAATCTACACAACTTCGCCATCTGGACCAGTGCCATTACATAAGAGTCATTAGACTCGTGTCATTAGATAAAGGATCATTCAGACAAAAGAATGGTTAGATGAAAGTAACTCTGGACGAATGTGAAATAAACCAGTGCTTTAGATTGAATGAATATCACGAAAAAATAGAATCAATCTACACAACTTCGCCATCTGGACCAGTGCCATTAGATAAGAGTCATTAGAATCGTGTCATTAGATAAAGGATCATTCAGACAAAAGAATGGTTAGATGAAAGTAACTCTGGACGAATGTGAAATAAACCAGTGCTTTAGATTGTATGAATATCACGAAAAAATAGAATCAATTTATACAACTTCGCCATCTGGACCAGTGCCATTAGATAAGAGTCATTAGACTCGTGTCATTAGATAAAGGATCATTAAGACAAAAGAATGGTTAGATGAAACTAACTCTGGACGAATGTGAAATAATCCAGTGCTTTAGATTGTATGAATATCACGAAAAAATAGAATCAATCTACACAACTTCCCAATCTGGACCAGTGCCATTAGATAAGAGTCATTTGAATCGTGTCATTAGATAAAGGATCATTCAGACAAAAGAATGGTTAGATGAAAGTAACTCTGGACGAATGTGAAATAAACCAGTGCTTTAGATTGTATGAATATCACGAAAAAATAGAATCAATCTACAAAACTTCGCCATCTGGACCAGTGCCATTAGATAGGAGTCATTAGACTCGTGTCATTAGATAAAGGATCATTCAATCAAAAGAATGGTTAGATGAAAGTAACTCTGGACGAATGTGAAATAAACCAGTGCTTTAGATTGTATGAATATCACGAAAAAATAGAATCAATCTACACAACTTCGCCATCTGGACCAGTGCCATTACATAAGAGTCATTAGACTCTTGTCATTAGATAAAGGATCATTCAGACAAAAGAATGGTTAGATGAAAGTAACTCTGGACGAATGTGAAATAAACCAGTGCTTTGGATTGTATGAATATCCCGAAAAAATAGAATCAATCTACACAACTTCGCCATCTGGACCAGTGCCATTAGATAAGAGTCATTAGACTCATGTCATTAGATAAAGGATCATTCAGACAAAAGAATGGTTAGATGAAAGTAACTTTGGACGAATGTAAAATAAACCAGTGCTTTAGATTGTATGAATATCACGAAAAAATAGAATCAATCTACACAACTTCGCCATCTGGACAAGTGCCATTAGGTAAGAGTTATTAGAATCGTGTCATTAGATAAAGAATCATTCAGACAAAAGAATGGTTAGATGAAAGTAACTCTGGACGAATGTGAAATAAACCAGTGCTTTAGATTGAATGAATATCACGAAAAAATAGAATCAATGTACACAACTTCACCATCTGGACCAGAGCCATTAGATAAGAGTCATTAGACTCGTGTCATTAGATAAAGGATCATTCAGACAAAAGAATTTTAGATGAAAGTAACTTTGGACGAATGTGAAATAAACCAGTGCTTTAGATTGTATGAATATCACGAAAAAATAGAATCAATCTACACAACTTCGCCATCTGGACCAGTGCCATTAGATAAGAGTCATTAGACTCTTGTCATTAGATAAAGGATCATTCAAACAAAAGAATGGTTAGATGAAAGTAACTCTGGACGAATGTAAAATAAACCAGTGCTTTAGATTGTATGAATATCACGAAAAAATAGAATCAATCTACACAACTTCGCCATCTGGACCAGTTCCATTAGATAAGAGTTATTAGAATCGTGTCATTAGATAAAGGATCATTCAGACAAAATAATGGTCAGATGAAAGTAACTCCTGACGAATGTGAAATATACCAGTGCTTTAGATTGTATGAATATCACGAAAAAATATAATCAATCTACACAACTTCACCATCTAGACCAGTGCCATTAGATAAGAGTCATTAGACTCGTGTCATTAGATAAAGGATCATTCAGACAAAAGAATGGTTAGATGAAAGTGACTCTGGACGAATGTGAAATAAAGCAGTGCTTTGGATTGTATGAATATCACGAAAAAATAGAATCAATTTACACAACTTCGCCATCTGGACCAGTGCCATTAGATAAGAGTCATTAGACTCATGTCATCAGATAAAGGATCATTCAGACAAAAGAATGGTTAGATGAAAGTAACTTTGGACGAATGTAAAATAAACCAGTGCTTTAGATTGTATGAATATCACGAAAAAATAGAATCAATCTACACAACTTCGCCATCTGGACCAGTGCCATTACATAAGAGTCATTAGAATCGTGTCATTAGATAAAGGATCATTCAGATAAAAGAATGGTTAGATGAAAGTAACTCTGGACGAATGTGAAATGAACCAGTGCCTTAGATTGCATGAATATCACGAAAAAATAGAATCAATCTACACAACTTCGCCATCTGGACCAGTGCCATTAGATAAGAGTCATTAGACTCATGTCATTAGATAAAGGATCATTCAGACAAAAGAATGGTTAGATGAAAGTAACTTTGGACGAATGTAAAATAAACCAGTGCTTTAGATTGTATGAATATCACGAAAAATAGAATCAATCTACACAACTTCGCCATCTGGACCAGTGCCATTAGATAAGAGTCATAAAACTCGTGTCATTAGATAAAGGATCATTCAGAAAAAAGAATGGTTACATGAAACTAACTCTGGACGAATGTGAAATAAACCTGTGCTTTAGATTGTATGAATATCACGAAAAAATATAATCAATCTACAAAACTTCGCCATCTGGACCAGTGCCATTAGATAAGAGTCATTAGAATCGTGTCATTAGATAAAGGATTATTCAGACAAAAGAATGGTTAGATGAAAGTAACTCTGGACGAATGTGAAATAAACCAGTGCTTTAGATTGTATGAATATCACGAAAAAATAGAATCAATCTACACAACTTCGCCATCTGGACCAGTGCCATTACACAAGAGTCATTAGAATCGTGTCATTAGATAAAGGATCATTCAGATAAAAGAATGGTTAGATGAAAGTAACTCTGGACGAATGTGAAATAAACCAGTGCCTTAGATTGCATGAATATCACGAAAAAATAGAATAAATCTACACAACTTCGCCATCTGGACCAGTGCCATTAGATAAGAGTCATTAGACTCGTGTCATAAGATACAGGATCATTCAGACAAAAGAATGGTTAGATGAAACTAACTCTGGACGAATGTGAAATAAACCAGTGCTTTAGATTGTATGAATATCACGAAAAAATAGAATCAATCTACACAACTTCGCCATCTGGACCAGTGCCATTAGATAAGAGTCATTAGAATCGTGTCATTAGATAAAGGATCATTCAGACAAAAGAAAGGTTAGATGAAAGTAACTCTGGACGAATGTGAAATAAACCAGTGCTTTAGATTGTATGAATATCACGAAAAAATAGAATCAATCTACACAACTTCGCCATCTGGACCAGTGCCATTAGATAAGAGTCATAAAACTCGTGTCATTAGATAAAGGATCATTCAGAAAAAAGAATGGTTAGATGAAACTAACTCTGGACGAATGTGAAATAAACCTGTTCTTTAGATTGTATGAATATCACGAAAAAATATAATCAATCTACACAACTTCGCCATCTGGACCAGTGCCATTAGATAAGAGTCATTAGAATCGTGTCATTAGATAAAGGATTATTCAGACAAAAGAATGGTTAGATGAAAGTAACTCTGGACGAATGTGAAATAAACCAGTGCTTTAGATTGTATGAATATCACGAAAAAATAGAATCAATCTACACAACTTCGCCATCTGGACCAGTGCCATTACATAAGAGTCATTAGAATCGTGTCATTAGATAAAGGATCATTCAGATAAAAGAATGGTTAGATGAAAGTAACTCTGGACGAATGTGAAATGAACCAGTGCCTTAGATTGCATGAATATCACGAAAAAATAGAATCAATCTACACAACTTCGCCATCTGGACCAGTGCCATTAGATAAGAGTCATTAGACTCATGTCATTAGATAAAGGATCATTCAGACAAAAGAATGGTTAGATGAAAGTAACTCTGGACGAATGTGAAATAAACCAGTGCTTTAGATTGTATGAATATCACGAAAAAATAGAATCAATCTACACAACTTCGCCATCTGGACCAGTGCCATTAGATAAGAGTCATTAGAATCGTGTCATTAGATAAAGGATTATTCAGACAAAGAATGGTTAGATGAAAGTAACTCTGGACGAATGTGAAATAAACCAGTGCTTTAGATTGTATGAATATCACGAAAAAATAGAATCAATCTACACAACTTCGCCATCTGGACCAGTGCCATTACATAAGAGTCATTAGACTCGTGTCATTAGATAAAGGATCATTCAGACAAAAGAATGGTTAGATGAAAGTAACTCTGGACGAATGTGAAATAAACCAGTGCTTTAGATTGTATGAATATCACGAAAAAATAGAATCAATCTACACAACTTCGCCATCTGGACCAGTGCCATTAGATAAGAGTCATTAGAATCGTGTCATTAGATAAAGGATCATTCAGACAAAAGAATGGTTAGATGAAAGTAACTCTGGACGAATGTGAAATAAACCAGTGCTTTAGATTGTATGAATATCACGAAAAAATAGAATCAATTTATACAACTTCGCCATCTGGACCAGTGCCATTAGATAAGAGTCATTAGACTCGTGTCATTAGATAAAGGATCATTAAGACAAAAGAATGGTTAGATGAAACTAACTCTGGACGAATGTGAAATAATCCAGTGCTTTAGATTGTATGAATATCACGAAAAAATAGAATCAATCTACACAACTTCCCAATCTGGACCAGTGCCATTAGATAAGAGTCATTTGAATCGTGTCATTAGATAAAGGATCATTCAGACAAAAGAATGGTTAGATGAAAGTAACTCTGGACGAATGTGAAATAAACCAGTGCTTTAGATTGTATGAATATCACGAAAAAATAGAATCAATCTACAAAACTTCGCCATCTGGACCAGTGCCATTAGATAGGAGTCATTAGACTCGTGTCATTAGATAAAGGATCATTCAATCAAAAGAATGGTTAGATGAAAGTAACTCTGGACGAATGTGAAATAAACCAGTGCTTTAGATTGTATGAATATCACGAAAAAATAGAATCAATCTACACAACTTCGCCATCTGGACCAGTGCCATTACATAAGAGTCATTAGACTCTTGTCATTAGATAAAGGATCATTCAGACAAAAGAATGGTTAGATGAAAGTAACTCTGGACGAATGTGAAATAAACCAGTGCTTTGGATTGTATGAATATCCCGAAAAAATAGAATCAATCTACACAACTTCGCCATCTGGACCAGTGCCATTAGATAAGAGTCATTAGACTCATGTCATTAGATAAAGGATCATTCAGACAAAAGAATGGTTAGATGAAAGTAACTTTGGACGAATGTAAAATAAACCAGTGCTTTAGATTGTATGAATATCACGAAAAAATAGAATCAATCTACACAACTTCGCCATCTGGACAAGTGCCATTAGGTAAGAGTTATTAGAATCGTGTCATTAGATAAAGAATCATTCAGACAAAAGAATGGTTAGATGAAAGTAACTCTGGACGAATGTGAAATAAACCAGTGCTTTAGATTGAATGAATATCACGAAAAAATAGAATCAATGTACACAACTTCACCATCTGGACCAGAGCCATTAGATAAGAGTCATTAGACTCGTGTCATTAGATAAAGGATCATTCAGACAAAAGAATTTTAGATGAAAGTAACTTTGGACGAATGTGAAATAAACCAGTGCTTTAGATTGTATGAATATCACGAAAAAATAGAATCAATCTACACAACTTCGCCATCTGGACCAGTGCCATTAGATAAGAGTCATTAGACTCTTGTCATTAGATAAAGGATCATTCAAACAAAAGAATGGTTAGATGAAAGTAACTCTGGACGAATGTAAAATAAACCAGTGCTTTAGATTGTATGAATATCACGAAAAAATAGAATCAATCTACACAACTTCGCCATTTGGACCAGTTCCATTAGATAAGAGTTATTAGAATCGTGTCATTAGATAAAGGATCATTCAGACAAAATAATGGTCAGATGAAAGTAACTCCTGACGAATGTGAAATATACCAGTGCTTTAGATTGTATGAATATCACGAAAAAATATAATCAATCTACACAACTTCACCATCTAGACCAGTGCCATTAGATAAGAGTCATTAGACTCGTGTCATTAGATAAAGGATCATTCAGACAAAAGAATGGTTAGATGAAAGTGACTCTGGACGAATGTGAAATAAAGCAGTGCTTTAGATTGTATGAATATCACGAAAAAATAGAATCAATTTACACAACTTCGCCATCTGGACCAGTGCCATTAGATAAGAGTCATTAGACTCATGTCATCAGATAAAGGATCATTCAGACAAAAGAATGGTTAGATGAAAGTAACTTTGGACGAATGTAAAATAAACCAGTGCTTTAGATTGTATGAATATCACGAAAAAATAGAATCAATCTACACAACTTCGCCATCTGGACCAGTGCCATTACATAAGAGTCATTAGAATCGTGTCATTAGATAAAGGATCATTCAGATAAAAGAATGGTTAGATGAAAGTAACTCTGGACGAATGTGAAATGAACCAGTGCCTTAGATTGCATGAATATCACGAAAAAATAGAATCAATCTACACAACTTCGCCATCTGGACCAGTGCCATTAGATAAGAGTCATTAGACTCATGTCATTAGATAAAGGATCATTCAGACAAAAGAATGGTTAGATGAAAGTAACTTTGGACGAATGTAAAATAAACCAGTGCTTTAGATTGTATGAATATCACGAAAAAATAGAATCAATCTACACAACTTCGCCATCTGGACCAGTGCCATTAGATAAGAGTCATAAAACTCGTGTCATTAGATAAAGGATCATTCAGAAAAAAGAATGGTTACATGAAACTAACTCTGGACGAATGTGAAATAAACCTGTGCTTTAGATTGTATGAATATCACGAAAAAATATAATCAATCTACAAAACTTCGCCATCTGGACCAGTGCCATTAGATAAGAGTCATTAGAATCGTGTCATTAGATAAAGGATTATTCAGACAAAAGAATGGTTAGATGAAAGTAACTCTGGACGAATGTGAAATAAACCAGTGCTTTAGATTGTATGAATATCACGAAAAAATAGAATCAATCTACACAACTTCGCCATCTGGACCAGTGCCATTACACAAGAGTCATTAGAATCGTGTCATTAGATAAAGGATCATTCAGATAAAAGAATGGTTAGATGAAAGTAACTCTGGACGAATGTGAAATAAACCAGTGCCTTAGATTGCATGAATATCACAAAAAAATAGAATAAATCTACACAACTTCGCCATCTGGACCAGTGCCATTAGATAAGAGTCATTAGACTCGTGTCATAAGATACAGGATCATTCAGACAAAAGAATGGTTAGATGAAACTAACTCTGGACGAATGTGAAATAAACCAGTGCTTTAGATTGTATGAATATCACGAAAAAATAGAATCAATCTACACAACTTCGCCATCTGGACCAGTGCCATTAGATAAGAGTCATTAGAATCGTGTCATTAGATAAAGGATCATTCAGACAAAAGAAAGGTTAGATGAAAGTAACTCTGGACGAATGTGAAATAAACCAGTGCTTTAGATTGTATGAATATCACGAAAAAATAGAATCAATCTACACAACTTCGCCATCTGGACCAGTGCCATTAGATAAGAGTCATAAAACTCGTGTCATTAGATAAAGGATCATTCAGAAAAAAGAATGGTTAGATGAAACTAACTCTGGACGAATGTGAAATAAACCTGTTCTTTAGATTGTATGAATATCACGAAAAAATATAATCAATCTACACAACTTCGCCATCTGGACCAGTGCCATTAGATAAGAGTCATTAGAATCGTGTCATTAGATAAAGGATTATTCAGACAAAAGAATGGTTAGATGAAAGTAACTCTGGACGAATGTGAAATAAACCAGTGCTTTAGATTGTATGAATATCACGAAAAAATAGAATCAATCTACACAACTTCGCCATCTGGACCAGTGCCATTACATAAGAGTCATTAGAATCGTGTCATTAGATAAAGGATCATTCAGATAAAAGAATGGTTAGATGAAAGTAACTCTGGACGAATGTGAAATAAACCAGTGCTTTAGATTGCATGAATATCACGAAAAAATAGAATAAATCTACACAACTTCCCTATCTGGACCAGTGCCATTAGATAAGAGTCATTAGACTCGTGTCATAAGATACAGGATCATTCAGACAAAAGAATGGTTAGATGAAAGTAACTGGACGAATGTGAAATAAACCAGTGCTTTAGATTGTATGAATATCACGAAAAAATAGAATCAATCTACACAACTTCGCCATCTGGACCAGTGCCATTAGATAAGAGTCATTAGAATCGTGTCATTAGATAAAGGATCATTCAGACAAAAGAAAGGTTAGATGAAAGTAACTCTGGACGAATGTGAAATAAACCAGTGCTTTAGATTGTATGAATATCACGAAAAAATAGAATCAATCTACAAAACTTCGCCATCTGGACCAGTGCCATTACATAAGAGTCATTAGACTCTTGTCATTAGATAAAGGATCATTCAGACAAAAGAATGGTTAGATGAAAGTAACTCTGGACGAATGTGAAATAAACCAGTGCTTTAGATTGTATGAATATCACGAAAAAATAGAATCAATCTACACAACTTCGCCATCTGGACCAGTGCCATTAGATAAGAGTCATTAGACTCGTGCAATAAGATACAGGATCATTCAGACAAAAGAATGGTTAGATGAAAGTAACTCTGGACGAAGGTGAAATAAACCAGTGCTTTAGATTGTATGAATATCACGAAAAAATAGAATCAATCTACACAACTTCGCCATCTGGACCAGTGCCATTAGATAAGAGTCATTAGAATCGTGTCATTAGATAAAGGATCATTCAGACAAAAGAATGGTTAGATGAAAGTAACTCTGGACGAATGTGAAATAAACCAGTGCTTTAGATTGTATGAATATCACGAAAAAATAGAATCAATCTACACAACTTCGCCATCTGGACCAGTGCCATTACATAAGAGTCATTAGACTCTTGTCATTAGATAAAGGATCATTCAGACAAAAGAATGGTTAGATGAAAGTAACTCTGGACGAATGTGAAATAAACCAGTGCTTTAGATTGTATGAATATCACGAAAAAATAGAATCAATCTACACAACTTTGCCATCTGGACCAGTGCCATTAGATAAGAGTCATTAGACTCATGTCATTAGATAAAGGATCATTCAGAAAAAAGAATGGTTAGATGAAAGTAACTCTGGACGAATGTGAAATAAACCAGTGCTTTAGATTGTATGAATATCACGAAAAAATAGAATCAATCTACACAACTTCGCCATCTGGACCAGTGGTATTAGATAAGAGTCATTAGACTCGTGTCATAAGATACAGGATCATTCAGACAAAAGAATGGTTAGATGAAAGTAACTCTGGACGAATGTGAAATAAACCTGTGCTTTAGATTGTATGAATATCCCGAAAAAATAGAATCAATCTACACAACTCGCCATCTGGACCAGTGCCATTAGATAAGAGTCATTAGAATCGTGTCATTAGATAAAGGATCATTCAGACAAAAGAATGGTTAGATGAAAGTAACTCTGGACGAATGTGAAATAAACCAGTGCTTTAGATTGTATGAATATCACGAAAAAATAGAATCAATCTACACAACTTCGCCATCTGGACCAGTGCCATTACATAAGAGTCATTAGACTCTTGTCATTAGATAAAGGATCATTCAGACAAAAGAATGGTTAGATGAAAGTAACTCTGGACGAATGTGAAATAAACCAGTGCTTTAGATTGTATGAATATCACGAAAAAATAGAATCAATCTACACAACTTCGCCATCTGGACCAGTGCAATTAGATAAGAGTCATTAGACTCATGTCATTAGATAAAGGATCATTCAGACAAAAGAATGGTTAGATGAAAGTAACTTTGGACGAATGTAAAATAAACCAGTGCTTTAGATTGTATGAATATCACGAAAAAATAGAATCAATCTACACAACTTCGCCATCTGGACCAGTGCCATTAGATAAGAGTCATAAAACTCGTGTCATTAGATAAAGGATCATTCAGAAAAAAGAATGGTTACATGAAACTAACTCTGGACGAATGTGAAATAAACCTGTGCTTTAGATTGTATGAATATCACGAAAAAATATAATCAATCTACAAAACTTCGCCATCTGGACCAGTGCCATTAGATAAGAGTCATTAGAATCGTGTCATTAGATAAAGGATTATTCAGACAAAATAATGGTTAGATGAAAGTAACTCTGGACGAATGTGAAATAAACCAGTGCTTTAGATTGTATGAATATCACGAAAAAATAGAATCAATCTACACAACTTCGCCATCTGGACCAGTGCCATTACACAAGAGTCATTAGAATCGTGTCATTAGATAAAGGATCATTCAGATAAAAGAATGGTTAGATGAAAGTAACTCTGGACGAATGTGAAATGAACCAGTGCCTTAGATTGCATGAATATCACGAAAAAATAGAATAAATCTACAAAACTTCGCCATCTGGACCAGTGCCATTAGATAAGAGTCATTAGACTCGTGTCATAAGATACAGGATCATTCAGACAAAAGAATGGTTAGATGAAAGTAACTCTGGACGAATGTGAAATAAACCAGTGCTTTAGATTGTATGAATATCACGAAAAAATAGAATCAATCTACACAACTTCGCCATCTGGACCAGTGCCATTAGATAAGAGTCATTAGAATCGTGTCATTAGATAAAGGATCATTCAGACAAAAGAAAGGTTAGATGAAAGTAACTCTGGACGAATGTGAAATAAACCAGTGCTTTAGATTGTATGAATATCACGAAAAAATAGAATCAATCTACACAACTTCGCCATCTGGACCAGTGCAATTACATAAGAGTCATTAGACTCTTGTCATTAGATAAAGGATCATTCAGACAAAAGAATGGTTAGATGAAAGTAACTCTGGACGAATGTGAAATAAACCAGTGCTTTAGATTGTATGAATATCACGAAAAAATAGAATCAATCTACACAACTTCGCCATCTGGACCAGTGCCATTAGATAAGAGTCATTAGACTCGTGTCATAAGATACAGGATCATTCAGACAAAAGAATGGTTAGATGAAAGTAACTCTGGACGAATGTGAAATAAACCAGTGCTTTAGATTGTATGAATATCACGAAAAAATAGAATCAATCTACACAACTTCGCCATCTGGACCAGTGCTATTAGATAAGAGTCATTAGAATCGTGTCATTAGATAAAGGATCATTCAGACAAAAGAATGGTTAGATGAAAGTAACTCTGGACGAATGTGAAATAAACCAGTGCTTTAGATTGAATGAATATCACGAAAAAATAGAATCAATCTACACAACTTCGCCATCTGGACCAGTGCCATTAGATAAGAGTCATAAAACTCGTGTCATTAGATAAAGGCTCATTCAGACAAAAGAATGGTTAGATGAAACTAACTCTGGACGAATGTGAAATAAACCTGTGCTTTAGATTGTATGAATATCACGAAAAAATATAATCAATCTACACAACTTCGCCATCTGGACCAGTGCCATTAGATAAGAGTCATTAGAATCGTGTCATTTGGTTAAAGGATTATTCAGACAAAAGAATGGTTAGATGAAACTAACTCTGGACAAATGTGAAATAAACTAGTGCTTTAGATTGTATGAATATCACGAAAAAATAGAATCAATCTAAAAAACTTCGCCATCTGGACCAGTTCCATTAGATAAGAGTCATTAGAATCGTGTCATTAGATAAAGGATCATTCAGACAAAAGAATGGTTAGATGAAAGTAACTCTGGACGAATTTGAAATAAACCAGTGCTTTAGATTGTATGAATATCACGAAAAAATAGAATCAATCTACTCAACTTCGCCTTCTTGACCAGTGCCATTAGATAAGAGTCATTAGACTCGTGTCATTAGATAAAGGATCATTCAGACAAAAGAATGGTTAGATGAAAGTAACTCTGGACGAATGTGAAATAAACCAGTGCTTTAGATTGTATGAATATCATGAAAAAATAGAATCAATCTACACAACTTCGCCATCTAGACCAGTGCCTTTAGATAAGAGTCATTAGACTCGTGTCATTAGATAAAGGATCATTAAGACAAAAGAATGGTTAGATGAATCTAACTCTGGACGAATGTGAAATAAACCAGTGCTTTAGATTGTATGAATATCACGAAAAAATAGAATCAATCTACAAAACTTCGCCATCTGGACCAGTGCCATTAGATAGGAGTCATTAGACTCGTGTCATTAGATAAAGGATCATTCAATCAAAAGAATGGTTAGATGAAAGTAACTCTGGACGAATGTGAAATAAACCAGTGCTTTAGATTGTATGAATATCACGAAAAAATAGAATCAATCTACACAACTTCGCCATCTGGACCAGTGCCATTACATAAGAGTCATTAGACTCTTGTCATTAGATAAAGGATCATTCAGACAAAAGAATGGTTAGATGAAAGTAACTCTGGACGAATGTGAAATAAACCAGTGCTTTGGATTGTATGAATATCCCGAAAAAATAGAATCAATCTACACAACTTTGCCATCTGGACCAGTGCCATTAGATAAGAGTCATTAGACTCATGTTATTAGATAAAGGATCATTCAGACAAAAGAATGGTTAGATGAAAGTAACTGAACGAATGTAAAATAAACCAGTGCTTTAGATTGTATGAATATCACGAAAAAATAGAATCAATCTACACAACTTCGCCATCTGGACAAGTGCCATTAGGTAAGAGTTATTAGAATCGTGTCCTTAGATAAAGGATCATTCAGACAAAAGAATGGTTAGATGAAAGTAACTCTGGACGAATGTGAAATAAACCAGTGCTTTAGATTGAATGAATATCACGAAAAAATAGAATCAATGTACACAACTTCACCATCTGGACCAGAGCCATTAGATAAGAGTCATTAGACTCGTGTCATTAGATAAAGGATCATTCAGACAAAAGAATTTTAGATGAAAGTAACTTTGGACGAATGTGAAATAAACCAGTGCTTTAGATTGTATGAATATCACGAAAAAATAGAATCAATCTACACAACTTCGCCATCTGGACCAGTGCCATTAGATAAGAGTCATTAGACTCTTGTCATTAGATAAAGGATCATTCAAACAAAAGAATGGTTAGATGAAAGTAACTCTGGACGAATGTAAAATAAACCAGTGCTTTAGATTGTATGAATATCACGAAAAAATAGAATCAATCTACACAACTTCGCCATCTGGACCAGTTCCATTAGATAAGAGTTATTAGAATCGTGTCATTAGATAAAGGATCATTCAGAAAAAAGAATGGTCAGATGAAAGTAACTCCTGACGAATGTGAAATATACCAGTGCTTTAGATTGTATGAATATCACGAAAAAATATAATCAATCTACACAACTTCACTATCTAGACCAGTGCCATTAGATAAGAGTCATTAGACTCGTGTCATTAGATAAAGGATCATTCAGACAAAAGAATGGTTAGATGAAAGTGACTCTGGACGAATGTGAAATAAACCAGTGCTTTAGATTGTATGAATATCACGAAAAAATAGAATCAATCTACACAACTTCGCCATCTGGACCAGTGGTATTAGATAAGAGTCATTAGACTCGTGTCATAAGATACAGGATCATTCAGACAAAAGAATGGTTAGATGAAAGTAACTCTGGACGAATGTGAAATAAACCTGTGCTTTAGATTGTATGAATATCCCGAAAAAATAGAATCAATCTACACAACTCGCCATCTGGACCAGTGCCATTAGATAAGAGTCATTAGAATCGTGTCATTAGATAAAGGATCATTCAGACAAAAGAATGGTTAGATGAAAGTAACTCTGGACGAATGTGAAATAAACCAGTGCTTTAGATTGTATGAATATCACGAAAAAATAGAATCAATCTACACAACTTCGCCATCTGGACCAGTGCCATTACATAAGAGTCATTAGACTCTTGTCATTAGATAAAGGATCATTCAGACAAAAGAATGGTTAGATGAAAGTAACTCTGGACGAATGTGAAATAAACCAGTGCTTTAGATTGTATGAATATCACGAAAAAATAGAATCAATCTACACAACTTCGCCATCTGGACCAGTGCAATTAGATAAGAGTCATTAGACTCATGTCATTAGATAAAGGATCATTCAGACAAAAGAATGGTTAGATGAAAGTAACTTTGGACGAATGTAAAATAAACCAGTGCTTTAGATTGTATGAATATCACGAAAAAATAGAATCAATCTACACAACTTCGCCATCTGGACCAGTGCCCTTAGATAAGAGTCATAAAACTCGTGTCATTAGATAAAGGATCATTCAGAAAAAAGAATGGTTACATGAAACTAACTCTGGACGAATGTGAAATAAACCTGTGCTTTAGATTGTATGAATATCACGAAAAAATATAATCAATCTACAAAACTTCGCCATCTGGACCAGTGCCATTAGATAAGAGTCATTAGAATCGTGTCATTAGATAAAGGATTATTCAGACAAAATAATGGTTAGATGAAAGTAACTCTGGACGAATGTGAAATAAACCAGTGCTTTAGATTGTATGAATATCACGAAAAAATAGAATCAATCTACACAACTTCGCCATCCTGGACCAGTGCCATTACACAAGAGTCATTAGAATCGTGTCATTAGATAAAGGATCATTCAGATAAAAGAATGGTTAGATGAAAGTAACTCTGGACGAATGTGAAATGAACCAGTGCCTTAGATTGCATGAATATCACGAAAAAATAGAATAAATCTACAAAACTTCGCCATCTGGACCAGTGCCATTAGATAAGAGTCATTAGACTCGTGTCATAAGATACAGGATCATTCAGACAAAAGAATGGTTAGATGAAAGTAACTCTGGACGAATGTGAAATAAACCAGTGCTTTAGATTGTATGAATATCACGAAAAAATAGAATCAATCTACACAACTTCGCCATCTGGACCAGTGCCATTAGATAAGAGTCATTAGAATCGTGTCATTAGATAAAGGATCATTCAGACAAAAGAAAGGTTAGATGAAAGTAACTCTGGACGAATGTGAAATAAACCAGTGCTTTAGATTGTATGAATATCACGAAAAAATAGAATCAATCTACACAACTTCGCCATCTGGACCAGTGCAATTACATAAGAGTCATTAGACTCTTGTCATTAGATAAAGGATCATTCAGACAAAAGAATGGTTAGATGAAAGTAACTCTGGACGAATGTGAAATAAACCAGTGCTTTAGATTGTATGAATATCACGAAAAAATAGAATCAATCTACACAACTTCGCCATCTGGACCAGTGCCATTAGATAAGAGTCATTAGACTCGTGTCATAAGATACAGGATCATTCAGACAAAAGAATGGTTAGATGAAAGTAACTCTGGACGAATGTGAAATAAACCAGTGCTTTAGATTGTATGAATATCACGAAAAAATAGAATCAATCTACACAACTTCGCCATCTGGACCAGTGCTATTAGATAAGAGTCATTAGAATCGTGTCATTAGATAAAGGATCATTCAGACAAAAGAATGGTTAGATGAAAGTAACTCTGGACGAATGTGAAATAAACCAGTGCTTTAGATTGAATGAATATCACGAAAAAATAGAATCAATCTACACAACTTCGCCATCTGGACCAGTGCCATTAGATAAGAGTCATAAAACTCGTGTCATTAGATAAAGGCTCATTCAGACAAAAGAATGGTTAGATGAAACTAACTCTGGACGAATGTGAAATAAACCTGTGCTTTAGATTGTATGAATATCACGAAAAAATATAATCAATCTACACAACTTCGCCATCTGGACCAGTGCCATTAGATAAGAGTCATTAGAATCGTGTCATTTGGTTAAAGGATTATTCAGAAAAAAGAATGGTTAGATGAAACTAACTCTGGACAAATGTGAAATAAACTAGTGCTTTAGATTGTATGAATATCACGAAAAAATAGAATCAATCTAAAAAACTTCGCCATCTGGACCAGTTCCATTAGATAAGAGTCATTAGAATCGTGTCATTAGATAAAGGATCATTCAGACAAAAGAATGGTTAGATGAAAGTAACTCTGGACGAATTTGAAATAAACCAGTGCTTTAGATTGTATGAATATCACGAAAAAATAGAATCAATCTACTCAACTTCGCCTTCTTGACCAGTGCCATTAGATAAGAGTCATTAGACTCGTGTCATTAGATAAAGGATCATTCAGACAAAAGAATGGTTAGATGAAAGTAACTCTGGACGAATGTGAAATAAACCAGTGCTTTAGATTGTATGAATATCATGAAAAAATAGAATCAATCTACACAACTTCGCCATCTAGACCAGTGCCATTAGATAAGAGTCATTAGACTCGTGTCATTAGATAAAGGATCATTAAGACAAAAGAATGGTTAGATGAAACTAACTCTGGACGAATGTGAAATAAACCAGTGCTTTAGATTGTATGAATATCACGAAAAAATAGAATCAATCTACAAAACTTCGCCATCTGGACCAGTGCCATTAGATAGGAGTCATTAGACTCGTGTCATTAGATAAAGGATCATTCAATCAAAAGAATGGTTAGATGAAAGTAACTCTGGACGAATGTGAAATAAACCAGTGCTTTAGATTGTATGAATATCACGAAAAAATAGAATCAATCTACACAACTTCGCCATCTGGACCAGTGCCATTACATAAGAGTCATTAGACTCTTGTCATTAGATAAAGGATCATTCAGACAAAAGAATGGTTAGATGAAAGTAACTCTGGACGAATGTGAAATAAACCAGTGCTTTGGATTGTATGAATATCCCGAAAAAATAGAATCAATCTACACAACTTCGCCATCTGGACCAGTGCCATTAGATAAGAGTCATTAGACTCATGTCATTAGATAAAGGATCATTCAGACAAAAGAATGGTTAGATGAAAGTAACTTTGGACGAATGTAAAATAAACCAGTGCTTTAGATTGTATGAATATCACGAAAAAATAGAATCAATCTACACAACTTCGCCATCTGGACAAGTGCCATTAGGTAAGAGTTATTAGAATCGTGTCATTAGATAAAGGATCATTCAGACAAAAGAATGGTTAGATGAAAGTAACTCTGGACGAATGTGAAATAAACCAGTGCTTTAGATTGAATGAATATCACGAAAAAATAGAATCAATGTACACAACTTCACCATCTGGACCAGAGCCATTAGATAAGAGTCATTAGACTCGTGTCATTAGATAAAGGATCATTCAGACAAAAGAATTTTAGATGAAAGTAACTTTGGACGAATGTGAAATAAACCAGTGCTTTAGATTGTATGAATATCACGAAAAAATAGAATCAATCTACACAACTTCGCCATCTGGACCAGTGCCATTAGATAAGAGTCATTAGACTCTTGTCATTAGATAAAGGATCATTCAAACAAAAGAATGGTTAGATGAAAGTAACTCTGGACGAATGTAAAATAAACCAGTGCTTTAGATTGTATGAATATCACGAAAAAATAGAATCAATCTACACAACTTCGCCATCTGGACCAGTTCCATTAGATAAGAGTTATTAGAATCGTGTCATTAGATAAAGGATCATTCAGACAAAATAATGGTCAGATGAAAGTAACTCCTGACGAATGTGAAATATACCAGTGCTTTAGATTGTATGAATATCACGAAAAAATATAATCAATCTACACAACTTCACCAACTAGACCAGTGCCATTAGATAAGAGTCATTAGACTCGTGTCATTAGATAAAGGATCATTCAGACAAAAGAATGGTTAGATGAAAGTGACTCTGGACGAATGTGAAATAAACCAGTGCTTTAGATTGTATGAATATCACGAAAAAATAGAATCAATCTACACAACTTCGCCATCTGGACCAGTGCCATTAGATAAGAGTCATTAGACTCATGTCATTAGATAAAGGATCATTCAGACAAAAGAATGGTTAGATGAAAGTAACTTTGGACGAATGTAAAATAAACCAGTGCTTTAGATTGTATGAATATCACGAAAAAATAGAATCAATCTACACAACTTCGCCATCTGGACAAGTGCCATTAGGTAAGAGTTATTAGAATCGTGTCATTAGATAAAGGATCATTCAGACAAAAGAATGGTTAGATGAAAGTAACTCTGGACGAATGTGAAATAAACCAGTGCTTTAGATTGAATGAATAGCACGAAAAAATAGAATCAATCTACACAACTTCGCCATCTGGACCAGTGCCATTAGATAAGAGTCATTAGAATCGTGTCATTAGATAAAGGATTATTCAGACAAAAGAATGGTTAGATGAAACTAACTCTGGACGAATGTGAAATAAACCAGTGCTTTAGATTGTATGAATATCACGAAAAAATAGAATCAATGTACACAACTTCACCATCTGGACCAGAGCCATTAGATAAGAGTCATTAGACTCGTGTCATTAGATAAAGGATCATTCAGACAAAAGAATTTTAGATGAAAGTAACTTTGGACGAATGTGAAATAAACCAGTGCTTTAGATTGTATGAATATCACGAAAAAATAGAATCAATCTACACAACTTCGCCATCTGGACCAGTGCCATTAGATAAGAGTCATTAGACTCTTGTCATTAGATAAAGGATCATTCAAACAAAAGAATGGTTAGATGAAAGTAACTCTGGACGAATGTAAAATAAACCAGTGCTTTAGATTGTATGAATATCACGAAAAAATAGAATCAATCTACACAACTTCGCCATCTGGACCAGTTCCATTAGATAAGAGTTATTAGAATCGTGTCATTAGATAAAGGATCATTCAGACAAAATAATGGTCAGATGAAAGTAACTCCTGACGAATGTGAAATATACCAGTGCTTTAGATTGTATGAATATCACGAAAAAATATAATCAATCTACACAACTTCACCATCTAGACCAGTGCCATTAGATAAGAGTCATTAGAATCGTGTCATTAGATAAAGGATCATTCAGACAAAAGAATGGTTAGATGAAAGTAACTCTGGACGAATGTGAAATAAACCAGTGCTTTAGATTGTATGAATATCACGAAAAAATAGAATCAATCTACACAACTTCGCCATCTGGACCAGTGCCATTAGATAAAAGTCATTAGACTCATGTCATTAGATAAAGGATCATTCAGACAAAAGAATGGTTAGATGAAAGTAACTTTGGAAGAATGTAAAAAAAACCAGTGCTTTAGATTGTATGAATATCACGAAAAAATAGAATCAATCTACACAACTTCCCAATCTGGACCAGTGCCATTAGATAAGAGTTATTAGAATCGTGTCATTAGATAAAGGATCATTCAGACAAAAGAATGGTTAGATGAAAATAACTCTGGACGAATGTGAAATAAACCAGTGCTTTAGATTGTATGAATATCACGAAAAAATAGAATCAATCTACACAACTTCGCCATCTGGACCAGTGCCATTAGATAAGAGTCTTTATACTGGTGTCATTAGATAAAGGATCATTCAGACAAAAGAATGGTTAGATGAAACTAACTCTGGACGAATGTGAAATAAACCAGTGCTTTAGATTGTATGAATATCACGAAAAAATAGAATCAATCTACACAACTTCGCCATCTGGACCAGTGCCATTAGATAAGAGTCATTAGAATCGTGTCATTAGATAAAGGATTATTCAGACAAAGAATGGTTAGATGAAAGTAACTCTGGACGAATGTGAAATAAACCAGTGCTTTAGATTGTATGAATATCACGAAAAAATAGAATCAATCTACACAACTTCGCCATCTGGACCAGTGCCATTACATAAGAGTCATTAGACTCGTGTCATTAGATAAAGGATCATTCAGACAAAAGAATGGTTAGATGAAAGTAACTCTGGACGAATGTGAAATAAACCAGTGCTTTAGATTGTATGAATATCACGAAAAAATAGAATCAATCTACACAACTTCGCCATCTGGACCAGTGCCATTAGATAAGAGTCATTAGAATCGTGTCATTAGATAAAGGATCATTCAGACAAAAGAATGGTTAGATGAAAGTAACTCTGGACGAATGTGAAATAAACCAGTGCTTTAGATTGTATGAATATCACGAAAAAATAGAATCAATTTATACAACTTCGCCATCTGGACCAGTGCCATTAGATAAGAGTCATTAGACTCGTGTCATTAGATAAAGGATCATTAAGACAAAAGAATGGTTAGATGAAACTAACTCTGGACGAATGTGAAATAATCCAGTGCTTTAGATTGTATGAATATCACGAAAAAATAGAATCAATCTACACAACTTCCCAATCTGGACCAGTGCCATTAGATAAGAGTCATTTGAATCGTGTCATTAGATAAAGGATCATTCAGACAAAAGAATGGTTAGATGAAAGTAACTCCTGACGAATGTGAAATAAACCAGTGCTTTAGATTGTATGAATATCACGAAAAAATATAATCAATCTACACAACTTCACCATCTAGACCAGTGCCATTAGATAAGAGTCATTAGACTCGTGTCATTAGATAAAGGATCATTCAGACAAAAGAATGGTTAGATGAAAGTGACTCTGGACGAATGTGAAATAAACCAGTGCTTTAGATTGTATGAATATCACGAAAAAATAGAATCAATCTACACAACTTCGCCATCTGGACCAGTGCCATTAGATAAGAGTCATTAGACTCATGTCATTAGATAAAGGATCATTCAGACAAAAGAATGGTTAGATGAAAGTAACTCTGGACGAATGTGAAATAAACCAGTGCTTTAGATTGAATGAATATCACGAAAAAATAGAATCAATCTACACAACTTCGCCATCTGGACCAGTGCCATTAGATAAGAGTCATTAGAATCGTGTCATTAGATAAAGGATTATTCAGACAAAAGAATGGTTAGATGAAACTAACTCTGGACGAATGTGAAATAAACCAGTGCTTTAGATTGTATGAATATCACGAAAAAATAGAATCAATGTACACAACTTCACGATCTGGACCAGAGCCTTTAGATAAGAGTCATTAGACTCGTGTCATTAGATAAAGGATCATTCAGACAAAAGAATTTTAGATGAAAGTAACTTTGGACGAATGTGAAATAAACCAGTGCTTTAGATTGTATGAATATTACAAAAAAATAGAATCAATCTAAACAACTTCGCCATCTGGACCAGTGCCATTAGATAAGAGTCATTAGACTCTTGTCATTAGATAAAGGATCATTCAAACAAAAGAATGGTTAGATGAAAGTAACTCTGGACGAATGTAAAATAAACCAGTGCTTTAGATTGTATGAATATCACGAAAAAATAGAATCAATCTACACAACTTCGCCATCTGGACCAGTTCCATTAGATAAGAGTTATTAGAATCGTGTCATTAGATAAAGGATCATTCAGACAAAATAATGGTCAGATGAAAGTAACTCCTGACGAATGTGAAATATACCAGTGCTTTAGATTGTATGAATATCACGAAAAAATATAATCAATCTACACAACTTCACTATCTAGACCAGTGCCATTAGATAAGAGTCATTAGACTCGTGTCATTAGATAAAGGATCATTCAGACAAAAGAATGGTTAGATGAAAGTGACTCTGGACGAATGTGAAATAAACCAGTGCTTTAGATTGTATGAATATCACGAAAAAATAGAATCAATCTACACAACTTCGCCATCTGGACCAGTGCCATTAGATAAAAGTCATTAGACTCATGTCATTAGATAAAGGATCATTCAGACAAAAGAATGGTTAGATGAAAGTAACTTTGGAAGAATGTAAAAAAACCCAGTGCTTTAGATTGTATGAATATCACGAAAAAATAGAATTAATCTACACAACTTCCCAATCTGGACCAGTGCCATTAGATAAGAGTCATAAAACTCGTGTCATTAGATAAAGGCTCATTCAGACAAAAGAATGGTTAGATGAAACTAACTCTGGACGAATGTGAAATAAACCTGTGCTTTAGATTGTATGAATATCACGCAAAAATATAATCAATCTACACAACTTCGCCATCTGGACCAGTGCCATTAGATAAGAGTCATTAGAATCGTGTCATTTGGTTAAAGGATTATTCAGACAAAAGAATGGTTAGATGAAACTAACTCTGGACAAATGTGAAATAAACTAGTGCTTTAGATTGTATGAATATCACGAAAAAATAGAATCAATCTAAAAAACTTCGCCATCTGGACCAGTTCCATTAGATAAGAGTCATTAGAATCGTGTCATTAGATAAAGGATCATTCAGACAAAAGAATGGTTAGATGAAAGTAACTCTGGACGAATTTGAAATAAACCAGTGCTTTAGATTGTATGAATATCACGAAAAAATAGAATCAATCTACTCAACTTCGCCTTCTTGACCAGTGCCATTAGATAAGAGTCATTAGACTCGTGTCATTAGATAAAGGATCATTCAGACAAAAGAATGGTTAGATGAAAGTAACTCTGGACGAATGTGAAATAAACCAGTGCTTTAGATTGTATGAATATCATGAAAAAATAGAATCAATCTACACAACTTCGCCATCTAGACCAATGCCATTAGATAAGAGTCATTAGACTCGTGTCATTAGATAAAGGATCATTAAGACAAAAGAATGGTTAGATGAAACTAACTCTGGACGAATGTGAAATAAACCAGTGCTTTAGATTGTATGAATATCACGAAAAAATAGAATCAATCTACAAAACTTCGCCATCTGGACCAGTGCCATTAGATAGGAGTCATTAGACTCGTGTCATTAGATAAAGGATCATTCAATCAAAAGAATGGTTAGATGAAAGTAACTCTGGACGAATGTGAAATAAACCAGTGCTTTAGATTGTATGAATATCACGAAAAAATAGAATCAATCTACACAACTTCGCCATCTGGACCAGTGCCATTACATAAGAGTCATTAGACTCTTGTCATTAGATAAAGGATCATTCAGACAAAAGAATGGTTAGATGAAAGTAACTCTGGACGAATGTGAAATAAACCAGTGCTTTGGATTGTATGAATATCCCGAAAAAATAGAATCAATCTACACAACTTCGCCATCTGGACCAGTGCCATTAGATAAGAGTCATTAGACTCATGTCATTAGATAAAGGATCATTCAGACAAAAGAATGGTTAGATGAAAGTAACTTTGGACGAATGTAAAATAAACCAGTGCTTTAGATTGTATGAATATCACGAAAAAATAGAATCAATCTACACAACTTCGCCATCTGGACAAGTGCCATTAGGTAAGAGTTATTAGAATCGTGTCATTAGATAAAGGATCATTCAGACAAAAGAATGGTTAGATGAAAGTAACTCTGGACGAATGTGAAATAAACCAGTGCTTTAGATTGAATGAATATCACGAAAAAATAGAATCAATGTACACAACTTCACCATCTGGACCAGAGCCATTAGATAAGAGTCATTAGACTCGTGTCATTAGATAAAGGATCATTCAGACAAAAGAATTTTAGATGAAAGTAACTTTGGACGAATGTGAAATAAACCAGTGCTTTAGATTGTATGAATATCACGAAAAAATAGAATCAATCTACACAACTTCGCCATCTGGACCAGTGCCATTAGATAAGAGTCATTAGACTCTTGTCATTAGATAAAGGATCATTCAAACAAAAGAATGGTTAGATGAAAGTAACTCTGGACGAATGTAAAATAAACCAGTGCTTTAGATTGTATGAATATCACGAAAAAATAGAATCAATCTACACAACTTCGCCATCTGGACCAGTTCCATTAGATAAGAGTTATTAGAATCGTGTCATTAGATAAAGGATCATTCAGACAAAATAATGGTCAGATGAAAGTAACTCCTGACGAATGTGAAATATACCAGTGCTTTAGATTGTATGAATATCACGAAAAAATATAATCAATCTACACAACTTCACCAACTAGACCAGTGCCATTAGATAAGAGTCATTAGACTCGTGTCATTAGATAAAGGATCATTCAGACAAAAGAATGGTTAGATGAAAGTGACTCTGGACGAATTCGAAATAAACCAGTGCTTTAGATTGTATGAATATCACGAAAAAATAGAATCAATCTACACAACTTCGCCATCTGGACCAGTGCCATTAGATAAGAGTCATTAGACTCATGTCATTAGATAAAGGATCATTCAGACAAAAGAATGGTTAGATGAAAGTAACTTTGGACGAATGTAAAATAAACCAGTGCTTTAGATTGTATGAATATCACGAAAAAATAGAATCAATCTACACAACTTCGCCATCTGGACAAGTGCCATTAGGTAAGAGTTATTAGAATCGTGTCATTAGATAAAGGATCATTCAGACAAAAGAATGGTTAGATGAAAGTAACTCTGGACGAATGTGAAATAAACCAGTGCTTTAGATTGAATGAATAGCACGAAAAAATAGAATCAATCTACACAACTTCGCCATCTGGACCAGTGCCATTAGATAAGAGTCATTAGAATCGTGTCATTAGATAAAGGATTATTCAGACAAAAGAATGGTTAGATGAAACTAACTCTGGACGAATGTGAAATAAACCAGTGCTTTAGATTGTATGAATATCACGAAAAAATAGAATCAATGTACACAACTTCACCATCTGGACCAGAGCCATTAGATAGGAGTCATTAGACTCGTGTCATTAGATAAAGGATCATTCAGACAAAAGAATTTTAGATGAAAGTAACTTTGGACGAATGTGAAATAAACCAGTGCTTTAGATTGTATGAATATCACGAAAAAATAGAATCAATCTACACAACTTCGCCATCTGGACCAGTGCCATTAGATAAGAGTCATTAGAATCGTGTCATTAGATAAAGGATCATTCAGACAAAAGAATAGTTAGATGAAAGTAACTTTGGACGAATGTGAAATAAACCAGTGCTTTAGATTGTATGAATATCACGAAAAAATAGAATCAATCTACACAACTTCGCCATCTGGACCAGTGCCATTAGATAAGAGTTATTAGAATCGTGTCATTAGATAAAGGATCATTCAGACAAAATAATGGTCAGATGAAAGTAACTCCTGACGAATGTGAAATATACCAGTGCTTTAGATTGTATGAATATCACGAAAAAATATAATCAATCTACACAACTTCACCATCTAGACCAGTGCCATTAGATAAGAGTCATTAGAATCGTGTCATTAGATAAAGGATCATTCAGACAAAAGAATGGTTAGATGAAAGTAACTCTGGACGAATGTGAAATAAACCAGTGCTTTAGATTGTATGAATATCACGAAAAAATAGAATCAATCTACACAACTTCGCCATCTGGACCAGTGCCATTAGATAAAAGTCATTAGACTCATGTCATTAGATAAAGGATCATTCAGACAAAAGAATGGTTAGATGAAAGTAACTTTGGAAGAATGTAAAAAAAACCAGTGCTTTAGATTGTATGAATATCACGAAAAAATAGAATCAATCTACACAACTTCCCAATCTGGACCAGTGCCATTAGATAAGAGTTATTAGAATCGTGTCATTAGATAAAGGATCATTCAGACAAAAGAATGGTTAGATGAAAATAACTCTGGACGAATGTGAAATAAACCAGTGCTTTAGATTGTATGAATATCACGAAAAAATAGAATCAATCTACACAACTTCGCCATCTGGACCAGTGCCATTAGATAAGAGTCTTTATACTGGTGTCATTAGATAAAGGATCATTCAGACAAAAGAATGGTTAGATGAAACTAACTCTGGACGAATGTGAAATAAACCAGTGCTTTAGATTGTATGAATATCACGAAAAAATAGAATCAATCTACACAACTTCGCCATCTGGACCAGTGCCATTAGATAAGAGTCATTAGAATCGTGTCATTAGATAAAGGATCATTCAGACAAAAGAATGGTTAGATGAAAGTAACTCTGGACGAATGTGAAATAAACCAGTGCTTTAGATTGTATGAATATCACGAAAAAATAGAATCAATCTACACAACTTCGCCATCTGGACCAGTGCCATTAGATAAGAGTCATTAGAATCGTGTCATTAGATAAAGGATTATTCAGACAAAGAATGGTTAGATGAAAGTAACTCTGGACGAATGTGAAATAAACCAGTGCTTTAGATTGTATGAATATCACGAAAAAATAGAATCAATCTACACAACTTCGCCATCTGGACCAGTGCCATTACATAAGAGTCATTAGACTCGTGTCATTAGATAAAGGATCATTCAGACAAAAGAATGGTTAGATGAAAGTAACTCTGGACGAATGTGAAATAAACCAGTGCTTTAGATTGTATGAATATCACGAAAAAATAGAATCAATCTACACAACTTCGCCATCTGGACCAGTGCCATTAGATAAGAGTCATTAGAATCGTGTCATTAGATAAAGGATCATTCAGACAAAAGAATGGTTAGATGAAAGTAACTCTGGACGAATGTGAAATAAACCAGTGCTTTAGATTGTATGAATATCACGAAAAAATAGAATCAATTTATACAACTTCGCCATCTGGACCAGTGCCATTAGATAAGAGTCATTAGACTCGTGTCATTAGATAAAGGATCATTAAGACAAAAGAATGGTTAGATGAAACTAACTCTGGACGAATGTGAAATAATCCAGTGCTTTAGATTGTATGAATATCACGAAAAACTAGAATCAATCTACACAACTTCCCAATCTGGACCAGTGCCATTAGATAAGAGTCATTTGAATCGTGTCATTAGATAAAGGATCATTCAGACAAAAGAATGGTTAGATGAAAGTAACTCCTGACGAATGTGAAATAAACCAGTGCTTTAGATTGTATGAATATCACGAAAAAATATAATCAATCTACACAACTTCACCATCTAGACCAGTGCCATTAGATAAGAGTCATTAGACTCGTGTCATTAGATAAAGGATCATTCAGACAAAAGAATGGTTAGATGAAAGTGACTCTGGACGAATGTGAAATAAACCAGTGCTTTAGATTGTATGAATATCACGAAAAAATAGAATCAATCTACACAACTTCGCCATCTGGACCAGTGCCATTAGATAAGAGTCATTAGACTCATGTCATTAGATAAAGGATCATTCAGACAAAAGAATGGTTAGATGAAAGTAACTCTGGACGAATGTGAAATAAACCAGTGCTTTAGATTGAATGAATATCACGAAAAAATAGAATCAATCTACACAACTTCGCCATCTGGACCAGTGCCATTAGATAAGAGTCATTAGAATCGTGTCATTAGATAAAGGATTATTCAGACAAAAGAATGGTTAGATGAAACTAACTCTGGACGAATGTGAAATAAACCAGTGCTTTAGATTGTATGAATATCACGAAAAAATAGAATCAATGTACACAACTTCACGATCTGGACCAGAGCCTTTAGATAAGAGTCATTAGACTCGTGTCATTAGATAAAGGATCATTCAGACAAAAGAATTTTAGATGAAAGTAACTTTGGACGAATGTGAAATAAACCAGTGCTTTAGATTGTATGAATATTACAAAAAAATAGAATCAATCTACACAACTTCGCCATCTGGACCAGTGCCATTAGATAAGAGTCATTAGACTCTTGTCATTAGATAAAGGATCATTCAAACAAAAGAATGGTTAGATGAAAGTAACTCTGGACGAATGTAAAATAAACCAGTGCTTTAGATGTTATGAATATCACGAAAAAATAGAATCAATCTACACAACTTCGCCATCTGGACCAGTTCCATTAGATAAGAGTTATTAGAATCGTGTCATTAGATAAAGGATCATTCAGACAAAATAATGGTCAGATGAAAGTAACTCCTGACGAATGTGAAATATACCAGTGCTTTAGATTGTATGAATATCACGAAAAAATATAATCAATCTACACAACTTCACTATCTAGACCAGTGCCATTAGATAAGAGTCATTAGACTCGTGTCATTAGATAAAGGATCATTCAGACAAAAGAATGGTTAGATGAAAGTGACTCTGGACGAATGTGAAATAAACCAGTGCTTTAGATTGTATGAATATCACGAAAAAATAGAATCAATCTACACAACTTCGCCATCTGGACCAGTGCCATTAGATAAGAGTCATTAGACTCATGTCATTAGAAAAAGGATCATTCAGACAAAAGAATGGTTAGATGAAAGTAACTCTGGACGAATGTGAAATAAACCAGTGCTTTAGATTGTATGAATATCACGAAAAAATAGAATTAATCTACACAACTTCCCAATCTGGACCAGTGCCATTAGATAAGAGTCATTAGAATCGTGTCATTAGATAAAGGATTATTCAGACAAAAGAATGGTTAGATGAAAATAACTCTGGACGAATGTGAAATAAACCAGTGCTTTAGATTGTATGAATATCACGAAAAAATAGAATCAATCTACACAACTTCGCCATCTGGACCAGTGCCATTAGATAAGAGTCTTTATACTGGTGTCATTAGATAAAGGATCATTCAGACAAAAGAATGGTAAAAAGAAACTAACTCTGGACGAATGTGAAATAAACCAGTGCTTTAGATTGTATGAATATCACGAAAAAATAGAATCAATCTACACAACTTCGCCATCTGGACCAGTGCCATTAGATAAGAGTCATTAGAATCGTGTCATTAGATAAAGGATCATTCAGACAAAAGAATGGTTAGATGAAAGTAACTCTGGACGAATGTGAAATAAACCAGTGCTTTAGATTGTATGAATATCACGAAAAAATAGAATCAATCTACACAACTTCGCCATCTGGACCAGTGCCATTAGATAAGAGTCATTAGAATCGTGTCATTAGATAAAGGATTATTCAGACAAAGAATGGTTAGATGAAAGTAACTCTGGACGAATGTGAAATAAACCAGTGCTTTAGATTGTATGAATATCACGAAAAAATAGAATTAATCTACACAACTTCGCCATCTGGACCAGTGCCATTACATAAGAGTCATTAGACTCGTGTCATTAGATAAAGGATCATTCAGACAAAAGAATGGTTAGATGAAAGTAACTCTGGACGAATGTGAAATAAACCAGTGCTTTAGATTGTATGAATATCACGAAAAAATAGAATCAATCTACACAACTTCGCCATCTGGACCAGTGCCATTAGATAAGAGTCATTAGAATCGTGTCATTAGATAAAGGATCATTCAGACAAAAGAATGGTTAGATGAAAGTAACTCTGGACGAATGTGAAATAAACCAGTGCTTTAGATTGTATGAATATCACGAAAAAATAGAATCAATTTATACAACTTCGCCATCTGGACCAGTGCCATTAGATAAGAGTCATTAGACTCGTGTCATTAGATAAAGGATCATTAAGACAAAAGAATGGTTAGATGAAACTAACTCTGGACGAATGTGAAATAATCCAGTGCTTTAGATTGTATGAATATCACAAAAAAATAGAATCAATCTACACAACTTCCCAATCTGGACCAGTGCCATTAGATAAGAGTCATTTGAATCGTGTCATTAGATAAAGGATCATTCAGACAAAAGAATGGTTAGATGAAAGTAACTCTGGACGAATGTGAAATAAACCAGTGCTTTAGATTGTATGAATATCACGAAAAAATAGAATCAATCTACAAAACTTCGCCATCTGGACCAGTGCCATTAGATAAGAGTAATTAGACTCGTGTCATTAGATAAAGGATCATTCAATCAAAAGAATGGTTAGATGAAAGTAACTCTGGACGAATGTGAAATAAACCAGTGCTTTGGATTGTATAAATATCCCGAAAAAATAGAATCAATCTACACAACTTCGCCATCTGGACCAGTGCCATTAGATAAGAGTCATTAGACTCATGTCATTAGATAAAGGATCATTCAGACAAAAGAATGGTTAGATGAAAGTAACTTTGGACGAATGTAAAATAAACCAGTGCTTTAGATTGTATGAATATCACGAAAAAATAGAATCAATCTACACAACTTCGCCATCTGGACAAGTGCCATTAGGTAAGAGTTATTAGAATCGTGTCATTAGATAAAGGATCATTCAGACAAAAGAATGGTTAGATGAAAGTAACTCTGGACGAATGTGAAATAAACCAGTGCTTTAGATTGAATGAATATCACGAAAAAATAGAATCAATCTACACAACTTCGCCATCTGGACCAGTGCCATTAGATAAGAGTCATTAGAATCGTGTCATTAGATAAAGGATTATTCAGACAAAAGAATGGTTAGATGAAACTAACTCTGGACGAATGTGAAATAAACCAGTGCTTTAGATTGTATGAATATCACGAAAAAATAGAATCAATGTACACAACTTCGCCATCTGGACCAGAGCCATTAGATAAGAGTCATTAGACTCGTGTCATTAGATAAAGGATCATTCAGACAAAAGAATTTTAGATGAAAGTAACTTTGGACGAATGTGAAATAAACCAGTGCTTTAGATTGTATGAATATCACGAAAAAATAGAATTAATCTACACAACTTCGCAATCTGGACCAGTGCCATTAGATAAGAGTCATTAGAATCGTGTCATTAGATAAAGGATCATTCAGACAAAAGAATGGTTAGATAGAAGTAACTCTGGACGAATGTGAAATAAACCAGTGCTTTGGATTGTATAAATATCACGAAAAAATATAATCAATCTACACAACTTCGCCATCTGGACCAGTGCCATTAGATAAGAGTCATTAGACTCTTGTCATTAGATAAAGGATCATTCAAACAAAAGAATGGTTAGATGAAAGTAACTCTGGACGAATGTAAAATAAACCAGTGCTTTAGATTGTATGAATATCACGAAAAAATAGAATCAATATACACAACTTCGCCATCTGGACCAGTTCCATTAGATAAGAGTTATTAGAATCGTGTCATTAGATAAAGGATCATTCAGACAAAATAATGGTCAGATGAAAGTAACTCCTGACGAATGTGAAATAAACCAGTGCTTTAGATTGTATGAATATCACGAAAAAATATAATCAATCTACACAACTTCACCATCTAGACCAGTGCCATTAGATAAGAGTCATTAGACTCGTGTCATTAGATAAAGGATCATTCAGACAAAAGAATGGTTTGATGAAAGTAACTCTGGACGAATGTGAAATAAACCAGTACTTTAGATTGTATGAATATCACGAAAAAATATAATCAATCTACACAACTTCGCCATCTGGACCAGTGCCATTAGATAAAAGTCATTAGACTCATGTCATTAGATGAAGGATCATTCAGACAAAAGAATGGTTAGATGAAAGTAACTTTGGAAGAATGTAAAAAAAACCAGTGCTTTAGATTGTATGAATATCACGAAAAAATAGAATCAATCTACACAACTTCCCAATCTGGACCAGTGCCATTAGATAAGAGTTATTAGAATCGTGTCATTAGATAAAAGATCATTCAGACAAAAGAATGGTTAGATGAAAATAACTCTGGACGAATGTGAAATAAACCAGTGCTTTAGATTGTATAAATATCACGAAAAAATAGAATCAATCTACACAACTTCGCCATCTGGACCAGTGCCATTAGATAAGAGTCTTTATACTGGTGTCATTAGATAAAGGATCATTCAGACAAAAGAATGGTCAGATGAAAGTAACTCTGGACGAATGTGAAATAAACCAGTGCTTTAGATTGTATGAATATCACGAAAAAATAGAATCAATCTACACAACTTCGCCATCTGGACCAGTGCCATTAGATAAAAGTCATTAGAATCGTGTCATTAGATAAAGGATCATTCAGACAAAAGAATGGTTAGATGAAAGTAACTCTGGACGAATGTGAAATATACCAGTGCTTTAGATTATATGAAGATCACGAAAAAATAGAATCAATCTACACAACTTCGCCATCTGGACCAGTGCCATTAGATAAGAGTCATTAGAATCGTGTCATTAGATAAAGGATCATTCAGACAAAAGAATTTTAGATGAAAGTAACTTTGGACGAATGTGAAATAAACCAGTGCTTTAGATTGTATGAATATCACGAAAAAATAGAATCAATCTACACAACTTCGCCATCTGGACCAGTGCCATTAGATAAGAGTCATTAGAATCGTGTCATTAGATAAAGGATCATTCAGACAAAAGAATGGTTAGATGAAAGTAACTCTGGACGAATGTGAAATAAACCAGTGCTTTAGATTGTATGAATATCACGAAAAAATAGAATCAATCTACACAACAACGCCATCTGGACCAGTGCCATTAGAAAAGAGTCTTTATACTGGTGTCATTAGATTAAGGATCAATCAGACAAAAGAATGGTTAGATGAAACTAACTCTGGACGAATGTGAAATAAACCAGTGCTTTAGATTGTATGAATATCACAAAAAAATGGAATCAATCTACACAACTTCGCCATCTGGACCAGTGCCATTAGATAAGAGTCATAACACTCGTGTCATTAGATAAAGGATCATTCAGACAAAAGAATTTTAGATGAAAGTAACTTTGGACGAATGTGAAATAAACCAGTGCTTTAGATTGTATGAATATCACGAAAAAATAGAATGTATCTACACAACTTCGCCATCTGGACCAGTGCCATTAGATAAGAGTCATTAGAATCGTGTCATTAGATAAAGGATCATTCAGACAAAGAATGGTTAGATGAAAGTAACTCTGGACGAATGTGAAATAAACCAGTGCTTTAGATTGTATGAATATCACGAAAAAATAGAATCAATCTACACAACTTCGCCATCTGGACCAGTGCCATTACATAAGAGTCATTAGACTCAGGTCATTAGATAAAGGATCATTCAGACACAAGAATGGTTAGATGAAACTAACTCTGGACGAATGTGAAATAAACCAGTGCTTTAGATTGTATGAATATCACGAAAAAATAGAATCAATCTACACAACTTCGCCATCTGGACCAGTGCCATTAGATAAGAGTCATTAGAATCGTGTCATTAGATAGAGGATCATTCAGAAAAAAGAATGGTTAGATGAAAGTAACTCTGGACGAATGTGAAATAAACCAGTGCTTTAGATTGTATGAATATCACGAAAAAATAGAATCAATTTATACAACTTCGCCATCTGGACCAGTGCCATTAGATAAGAGTCATTAGACTCGTGTCATTAAATAAAGGTTCATTAAGACAAAAGAATGGTTAGATGAAAATAACTCTGGACGAATGTGAAATAAACCAGTGCTTTAGATTGTATGAATATCACGAAAAAATAGAATCAATCTACACAACTTCGCCATCTGGACCAGTGCCATTAGATAAGAGTCTTTATACTGGTGTCATTAGATAAAGGATCATTCAGACAAAAGAATGGTAAAAAGAAACTAACTCTGGACGAATGTGAAATAAACCAGTGCTTTAGATTGTATGAATATCACGAAAAAATAGAATCAATCTACACAACTTCGCCATCTGGACCAGTGCCATTAGATAAGAGTCATTAGAATCGTGTCATTAGATAAAGGATCATTCAGACAAAAGAATGGTTAGATGAAAGTAACTCTGGACGAATGTGAAATAAACCAGTGCTTTAGATTGTATGAATATCACGAAAAAATAGAATCAATCTACACAACTTCGCCATCTGGACCAGTGCCATTAGATAAGAGTCATTAGAATCGTGTCATTAGATAAAGGATTATTCAGACAAAGAATGGTTAGATGAAAGTAACTCTGGACGAATGTGAAATAAACCAGTGCTTTAGATTGTATGAATATCACGAAAAAATAGAATCAATCTACACAACTTCGCCATCTGGACCAGTGCCATTACATAAGAGTCATTAGACTCGTGTCATTAGATAAAGGATCATTCAGACAAAAGAATGGTTAGATGAAAGTAACTCTGGACGAATGTGAAATAAACCAGTGCTTTAGATTGTATGAATATCACGAAAAAATAGAATCAATCTACACAACTTCGCCATCTGGACCAGTGCCATTAGATAAGAGTCATTAGAATCGTGTCATTAGATAAAGGATCATTCAGACAAAAGAATGGTTAGATGAAAGTAACTCTGGACGAATGTGAAATAAACCAGTGCTTTAGATTGTATGAATATCACGAAAAAATAGAATCAATTTATACAACTTCGCCATCTGGACCAGTGCCATTAGATAAGAGTCATTAGACTCGTGTCATTAGATAAAGGATCATTAAGACAAAAGAATGGTTAGATGAAACTAACTCTGGACGAATGTGAAATAATCCAGTGCTTTAGATTGTATGAATATCACAAAAAAATAGAATCAATCTACACAACTTCCCAATCTGGACCAGTGCCATTAGATAAGAGTCATTTGAATCGTGTCATTAGATAAAGGATCATTCAGACAAAAGAATGGTTAGATGAAAGTAACTCTGGACGAATGTGAAATAAACCAGTGCTTTAGATTGTATAAATATCACGAAAAAATAGAATCAATCTACAAAACTTCGCCATCTGGACCAGTGCCATTAGATAAGAGTAATTAGACTCGTGTCATTAGATAAAGGATCATTCAATCAAAAGAATGGTTAGATGAAAGTAACTCTGGACGAATGTGAAATAAACCAGTGCTTTGGATTGTATAAATATCCCGAAAAAATAGAATCAATCTACACAACTTCGCCATCTGGACCAGTGCCATTAGATAAGAGTCATTAGACTCATGTCATTAGATAAAGGATCATTCAGACAAAAGAATGGTTAGATGAAAGTAACTTTGGACGAATGTAAAATAAACCAGTGCTTTAGATTGTATGAATATCACGAAAAAATAGAATCAATCTACACAACTTCGCCATCTGGACAAGTGCCATTAGGTAAGAGTTATTAGAATCGTGTCATTAGATAAAGGATCATTCAGACAAAAGAATGGTTAGATGAAAGTAACTCTGGACGAATGTGAAATAAACCAGTGCTTTAGATTGAATGAATATCACGAAAAAATAGAATCAATCTACACAACTTCGCCATCTGGACCAGTGCCATTAGATAAGAGTCATTAGAATCGTGTCATTAGATAAAGGATTATTCAGACAAAAGAATGGTTAGATGAAACTAACTCTGGACGAATGTGAAATAAACCAGTGCTTTAGATTGTATGAATATCACGAAAAAATAGAATCAATGTACACAACTTCGCCATCTGGACCAGAGCCATTAGATAAGAGTCATTAGACTCGTGTCATTAGATAAAGGATCATTCAGACAAAAGAATTTTAGATGAAAGTAACTTTGGACGAATGTGAAATAAACCAGTGCTTTAGATTGTATGAATATCACGAAAAAATAGAATTAATCTACACAACTTCGCAATCTGGACCAGTGCCATTAGATAAGAGTCATTAGAATCGTGTCATTAGATAAAGGATCATTCAGACAAAAGAATGGTTAGATAGAAGTAACTCTGGACGAATGTGAAATAAACCAGTGCTTTGGATTGTATAAATATCACGAAAAAATATAATCAATCTACACAACTTCGCCATCTGGACCAGTGCCATTAGATAAGAGTCATTAGACTCTTGTCATTAGATAAAGGATCATTCAAACAAAAGAATGGTTAGATGAAAGTAACTCTGGACGAATGTAAAATAAACCAGTGCTTTAGATTGTATGAATATCACGAAAAAATAGAATCAATATACACAACTTCGCCATCTGGACCAGTTCCATTAGATAAGAGTTATTAGAATCGTGTCATTAGATAAAGGATCATTCAGACAAAATAATGGTCAGATGAAAGTAACTCCTGACGAATGTGAAATAAACCAGTGCTTTAGATTGTATGAATATCACGAAAAAATATAATCAATCTACACAACTTCACCATCTAGACCAGTGCCATTAGATAAGAGTCATTAGACTCGTGTCATTAGATAAAGGATCATTCAGACAAAAGAATGGTTTGATGAAAGTAACTCTGGACGAATGTGAAATAAACCAGTACTTTAGATTGTATGAATATCACGAAAAAATATAATCAATCTACACAACTTCGCCATCTGGACCAGTGCCATTAGATAAAAGTCATTAGACTCATGTCATTAGATGAAGGATCATTCAGACAAAAGAATGGTTAGATGAAAGTAACTTTGGAAGAATGTAAAAAAAACCAGTGCTTTAGATTGTATGAATATCACGAAAAAATAGAATCAATCTACACAACTTCCCAATCTGGACCAGTGCCATTAGATAAGAGTTATTAGAATCGTGTCATTAGATAAAAGATCATTCAGACAAAAGAATGGTTAGATGAAAATAACTCTGGACGAATGTGAAATAAACCAGTGCTTTAGATTGTATAAATATCACGAAAAAATAGAATCAATCTACACAACTTCGCCATCTGGACCAGTGCCATTAGATAAGAGTCTTTATACTGGTGTCATTAGATAAAGGATCATTCAGACAAAAGAATGGTCAGATGAAAGTAACTCTGGACGAATGTGAAATAAACCAGTGCTTTAGATTGTATGAATATCACGAAAAAATAGAATCAATCTACACAACTTCGCCATCTGGACCAGTGCCATTAGATAAAAGTCATTAGAATCGTGTCATTAGATAAAGGATCATTCAGACAAAAGAATGGTTAGATGAAAGTAACTCTGGACGAATGTGAAATATACCAGTGCTTTAGATTATATGAAGATCACGAAAAAATAGAATCAATCTACACAACTTCGCCATCTGGACCAGTGCCATTAGATAAGAGTCATTAGAATCGTGTCATTAGATAAAGGATCATTCAGACAAAAGAATTTTAGATGAAAGTAACTTTGGACGAATGTGAAATAAACCAGTGCTTTAGATTGTATGAATATCACGAAAAAATAGAATCAATCTACACAACTTCGCCATCTGGACCAGTGCCATTAGATAAGAGTCATTAGAATCGTGTCATTAGATAAAGGATCATTCAGACAAAAGAATGGTTAGATGAAAGTAACTCTGGACGAATGTGAAATAAACCAGTGCTTTAGATTGTATGAATATCACGAAAAAATAGAATCAATCTACACAACAACGCCATCTGGACCAGTGCCATTAGAAAAGAGTCTTTATACTGGTGTCATTAGATTAAGGATCAATCAGACAAAAGAATGGTTAGATGAAACTAACTCTGGACGAATGTGAAATAAACCAGTGCTTTAGATTGTATGAATATCACAAAAAAATGGAATCAATCTACACAACTTCGCCATCTGGACCAGTGCCATTAGATAAGAGTCATAACACTCGTGTCATTAGATAAAGGATCATTCAGACAAAAGAATTTTAGATGAAAGTAACTTTGGACGAATGTGAAATAAACCAGTGCTTTAGATTGTATGAATATCACGAAAAAATAGAATGTATCTACACAACTTCGCCATCTGGACCAGTGCCATTAGATAAGAGTCATTAGAATCGTGTCATTAGATAAAGGATCATTCAGACAAAGAATGGTTAGATGAAAGTAACTCTGGACGAATGTGAAATAAACCAGTGCTTTAGATTGTATGAATATCACGAAAAAATAGAATCAATCTACACAACTTCGCCATCTGGACCAGTGCCATTACATAAGAGTCATTAGACTCAGGTCATTAGATAAAGGATCATTCAGACACAAGAATGGTTAGATGAAACTAACTCTGGACGAATGTGAAATAAACCAGTGCTTTAGATTGTATGAATATCACGAAAAAATAGAATCAATCTACACAACTTCGCCATCTGGACCAGTGCCATTAGATAAGAGTCATTAGAATCGTGTCATTAGATAGAGGATCATTCAGAAAAAAGAATGGTTAGATGAAAGTAACTCTGGACGAATGTGAAATAAACCAGTGCTTTAGATTGTATGAATATCACGAAAAAATAGAATCAATTTATACAACTTCGCCATCTGGACCAGTGCCATTAGATAAGAGTCATTAGACTCGTGTCATTAAATAAAGGTTCATTAAGACAAAAGAATGGTTAGATGAAACTAACTCTGGACGAATGTGAAATAAACCAGTGCATTAGATTGTATGAATATCACGAAAAAATAGAATCAATCTACACAACTTCGCCATCTGGACCAGTGCCATTAGATAAGAGTCATTTGAATCGTGTCATTAGATAAAGGATCATTCAGACAAAAGAATGGTTAGATGAAAGTAACTCTGGACGAATGTGAAATAAACCAGTGCTTTAGATTGTATGAATATCACGAAAAAATAGAATCAATCTACACAACTTCGCCATCTGGACCAGTGCCATTAGATAAGAGTCATTAGAATCGTGTCATTAGATAAAGGATTATTCAGACAAAGAATGGTTAGATGAAAGTAACTCTGGACGAATGTGAAATAAACCAGTGCTTTAGATTGTATGAATATCACGAAAAAATAGAATCAATGTACACAACTTCACCATCTGGACCAGAGCCATTAGATAAGAGTCATTAGACTCGTGTCATTAGATAAAGGATCATTCAGACAAAAGAATTTTAGATGAAAGTAACTTTGGACGAATGTGAAATAAACCAGTGCTTTAGATTGTATGAATATCACGAAAAAATAGAATCAATCTACACAACTTCGCCATCTGGACCAGTGCCATTAGATAAGAGTCATTAGACTCTTGTCATTAGATAAAGGATCATTCAAACAAAAGAATGGTTAGATGAAAGTAACTCTGGACGAATGTAAAATAAACCAGTGCTTTAGATTGTATGAATATCACGAAAAAATAGAATCAATCTACACAACTTCGCCATCTGGACCAGTTCCATTAGATAAGAGTTATTAGAATCGTGTCATTAGATAAAGGATCATTCAGACAAAATAATGGTCAGATGAAAGTAACTCCTGACGAATGTGAAATATACCAGTGCTTTAGATTGTATGAATATCACGAAAAAATATAATCAATCTACACAACTTCACCATCTAGACCAGTGCCATTAGATAAGAGTCATTAGACTCGTGTCATTAGATAAAGGATCATTCAGACAAAAGAATGGTTAGATGAAAGTGACTCTGGACGAATGTGAAATAAACCAGTGCTTTAGATTGTATGAATATCACGAAAAAATAGAATCAATCTACACAACTTCGCCATCTGGACCAGTGCCATTAGATAAGAGTCATTAGACTCATGTCATTAGATAAAGGATCATTCAGACAAAAGAATGGTTAGATGAAAGTAACTTTGGACGAATGTAAAATAAACCAGTGCTTTAGATTGTATGAATATCACGAAAAAATAGAATCAATCTACACAACTTCGCCATCTGGACAAGTGCCATTAGGTAAGAGTTATTAGAATCATGTCATTAGATGAAGGATCATTCAGACAAAAGAATGGTTAGATGAAAGTAACTCTGGACGAATGTGAAATAAACCAGTGCTTTAGATTGAATGAATATCACGAAAAAATAGAATCAATCTACACAACTTCGCCATCTGGACCAGTGCCATTAGATAAGAGTCATTAGAATCGTGTCATTAGATAAAGGATTATTCAGACAAAAGAATGGTTAGATGAAACTAACTCTGGACGAATGTGAAATAAACCAGTGCTTTAGATTGTATGAATATCACGAAAAAATAGAATCAATGTACACAACTTCACCATCTGGACCAGAGCCATTAGATAAGAGTCATTAGACTCGTGTCATTAGATAAAGGATCATTCAGACAAAAGAATTTTAGATGAAAGTAACTTTGGACGAATGTGAAATAAACCAGTGCTTTAGATTGTATGAATATCACGAAAAAATAGAATCAATCTACACAACTTCGCCATCTGGACCAGTGCCATTAGATAACAGTCATTAGACTCTTGTCATTAGATAAAGGATCATTCAAACAAAAGAATGGTTAGATGAAAGTAACTCTGGACGAATGTAAAATAAACCAGTGCTTTAGATTGTATGAATATCACGAAAAAATAGAATAAATCTACACAACTTCGCCATCTGGACCAGTTCCATTAGATAAGAGTTATTAGAATCGTGTCATTAGATAAAGGATCATTCAGACAAAATAATGGTCAGATGAAAGTAACTCCTGACGAATGTGAAATATACCAGTGCTTTAGATTGTATGAATATCACGAAAAAATATAATCAATCTACACAACTTCACCATCTAGACCAGTGCCATTAGATAAGAGTCATTAGACTCGTGTCATTAGATAAAGGATCATTCAGACAAAAGAATGGTTAGATGAAAGTGACTCTGGACGAATGTGAAATAAACCAGTGCTTTAGATTGTATGAATATCACGAAAAAATAGAATCAATCTACACAACTTCGCCATCTGGACCAGTGCCATTAGATAAAAGTCATTAGACTCATGTCATTAGATAAAGGATCATTCAGACAAAAGAATGGTTAGATGAAAGTAACTTTGGAAGAATGTAAAAAAAACCAGTGCTTTAGATTGTATGAATATCACGAAAAAATAGAATCAATCTACACAACTTCCCAATCTGGACCAGTGCCATTAGATAAGAGTTATTAGAATCGTCTCATTAGATAAAGGATCATTCAGACAAAAGAATGGTTAGATGAAAATAACTCTGGACGAATGTGAAATAAACCAGTGCTTTAGATTGTATGAATATTACGAAAAAATAGAATCAATCTACACAACTTCGCCATCTGGACCAGTGCCATTAGATAAGAGTCTTTATACTGGTGTCATTAGATAAAGGATCATTCAGACAAAAGAATGGTTAGATGAAACTAACTCTGGACGAATGTGAAATAAACCAGTGCTTTAGATTGTATGAATATCACGAAAAAATAGAATCAATCTACACAACTTCGCCATCTGGACCAGTGCCATTAGATAAGAGTCATTAGAATCGTGTCATTAGATAAAGGATCATTCAGACAAAAGAATGGTTAGATGAAAGTAACTCTGGACGAATGTGAAATAAACCAGTGCTTTAGATTGTATGAATATCACGAAAAAATAGAATCAATCTACACAACTTCGCCATCTGGACCAGTGCCATTAGATAAGAGTCATTAGAATCGTGTCATTAGATAAAGGATTATTCAGACAAAGAATGGTTAGATGAAAGTAACTCTGGACGAATGTGAAATAAACCAGTGCTTTAGATTGTATGAATATCACGAAAAAATAGAATCAATCTACACAACTTCGCCATCTGGACCAGTGCCATTACATAAGAGTCATTAGACTCGTGTCATTAGATAAAGGATCATTCAGACAAAAGAAAGATTAGATGAAAGTAACTCTGGACGAATGTGAAATAAACCAGTGCTTTAGATTGTATGAATATCACGAAAAAATAGAATCAATCTACACAACTTCGCCATCTGGACCAGTGCCATTAGATAAGAGTCATTAGAATCGTGTCATTAGATAAAGGATCATTCAGACAAAAGAATGGTTAGATGAAAGTAACTCTGGACGAATGTGAAATAAACCAGTGCTTTAGATTGTTTGAATATCACGAAAAAATAGAATCAATTTATACAACTTCGCCATCTGGACCAGTGCCATTAGATAAGAGTCATTAGACTCGTGTCATTAGATAAAGGATCATTAAGACAAAAGAATGGTTAGATGAAACTAACTCTGGACGAATGTGAAATAATCCAGTGCTTTAGATTGTATGAATATCACGAAAAAATAGAATCAATCTACACAACTTCCCAATCTGGACCAGTGCCATTAGATAAGAGTCATTTGAATCGTGTCATTAGATAAAGGATCATTCAGACAAAAGAATGGTTAGATGAAAGTAACTCTGGACGAATGTGAAATAAACCAGTGCTTTAGATTGTATGAATATCACGAAAAAATAGAATCAATCTACAAAACTTCGCCATCTGGACCAGTGCCATTAGATAAGAGTCATTAGACTCGTGTCATTAGATAAAGGATCATTCAATCAAAAGAATGGTTAGATGAAAGTAACTCTGGACGAATGTGAAATAAACCAGTGCTTTAGATTGTATGAATATCACGAAAAAATAGAATCAATCTACACAACTTCGCCATCTGGACCAGTGCCATTACATAAGAGTCATTAGACTCTTGTCATTAGATAAAGGATCATTCACACAAAAGAATGGTTAGATGAAAGTAACTCTGGACGAATGTGAAATAAACCAGTGCTTTGGATTGTATGAATATCCCGAAAAAATAGAATCAATCTACACAACTTCGCCATCTGGACCAGTGCCATTAGATAAGAGTCATTAGACTCATGTCATTAGATAAAGGATCATTCAGACAAAAGAATGGTTAGATGAAAGTAACTTTGGACGAATGTAAAATAAATCAGTGCTTTAGATTGTATGAATATCACGAAAAAATAGAATCAATCTACACAACTTCGCCATCTGGACAAGTGCCATTAGGTAAGAGTTATTAGAATCGTGTCATTAGATAAAGGATCATTCAGACAAAAGAATGGTTAGATGAAAGTAACTCTGGACGAATGTGAAATAAACCAGTGCTTTAGATTGAATGAATATCACGAAAAAATAGAATCAATCTACACAACTTCGCCATCTGGACCAGTGCCATTAGATAAGAGTCATTAGAATCGTGTCATTAGATAAAGGATTATTCAGACAAAAGAATGGTTAGATGAAACTAACTCTGGACGAATGTGAAATAAACCAGTGCTTTAGATTGTATGAATATCACGAAAAAATAGAATCAATGTACACAAATTCGCCATCTGGACCAGAGCCATTAGATAAGAGTCATTAGACTCGTGTCATTAGATAAAGGATCATTCAGACAAAAGAATTTTAGATGAAAGTAACTTTGGACGAATGTGAAATAAACCAGTGCTTTAGATTGTATGAATATCACGAAAAAATAGAATTAATCTACACAACTTCGCAATCTGGACCAGTGCCATTAGATAAGAGTCATTAGAATCGTGTCATTAGATAAAGGATCATTCAGACAAAAGAATGGTTAGATAGAAGTAACTCTGGCCGAATGTGAAATAAACCAGTGCTTTGGATTGTATAAATATCACGAAAAAATATAATCAATCTACACAACTTCGCCACCTGGACCAGTGCCATTAGATAAGAGTCATTAGACTCTTGTCATTAGATAAAGGATCATTCAAACAAAAGAATGGTTAGATGAAAGTAACTCTGGACGAATGTAAAATAAACCAGTGCTTTAGATTGTATGAATATCACGAAAAAATAGAATCAATATACACAACTTCGCCATCTGGACCAGTTCCATTAGATAAGAGTTATTAGAATCGTGTCATTAGATAAAGGATCATTCAGACAAAATAATGGTCAGATGAAAGTAACTCCTGACGAATGTGAAATAAACCAGTGCTTTAGATTGTATGAATATCACGAAAAAATATAATCAATCTACACAACTTCACCATCTAGACCAGTGCCATTAGATAAGAGTCATTAGACTCGTGTCATTAGATAAAGGATCATTCAGACAAAAGAATGGTTAGATGAAAGTAACTCTGGACGAATGTGAAATAAACCAGTACTTTAGATTGTATGAATATCACGAAAAAATAGAATCAATCTACACAACTTCACCATCTGGACCAGTGCCATTAGATAAAAGTCATTAGACTCATGTCATTAGATGAAGGATCATTCAGACAAAAGAATGGTTAGATGAAAGTAACTTTGGAAGAATGTAAAAAAAACCAGTGCTTTAGATTGTATGAATATCACGAAAAAATAGAATCAATCTACACAACTTCCCAATCTGGACCAGTGCCATTAGATAAGAGTTATTAGAATCGTGTCATTAGATAAAAGATCATTCAGACAAAAGAATGGTTAGATGAAAATAACTCTGGACGAATGTGAAATAAACCAGTGCTTTAGATTGTATAAATATCACGAAAAAATAGAATCAATCTACACAACTTCGCCATCTGGACCAGTGCCATTAGATAAGAGTCTTTATACTGGTGTCATTAGATAAAGGATCATTCAGACAAAAGAATGGTCAGATGAAAGTAACTCTGGACGAATGTGAAATAAACCAGTGCTTTAGATTGTATGAATATCACGAAAAAATAGAATCAATCTACACAACTTCGCCATCTGGACCAGTGCCATTAGATAAAAGTCATTAGAATCGTGTCATTAGATAAAGGATCATTCAGACAAAAGAATGGTTAGATGAAAGTAACTCTGGACGAATGTGAAATATACCAGTGCTTTAGATTATATGAAGATCACGAAAAAATAGAATCAATCTACACAACTTCGCCATCTGGACCAGTGCCATTAGATAAGATTCATTAGAATCGTGTCATTAGATAAAGGATCATTCAGACAAAAGAATTTTAGATGAAAGTAACTTTGGACGAATGTGAAATAAACCAGTGCTTTAGATTGTATGAATATCACGAAAAAATAGAATCAATCTACACAACTTCGCCATCTGGACCAGTGCCATTAGATAAGAGTCATTAGAATCGTGTCATTAGATAAAGGATCATTCAGACAAAGAATGGTTAGATGAAAGTAACTCTGGACGAATGTGAAATAAACCAGTGCTTTAGATTGTATGAATATCACGAAAAAATAGAATCAATCTACACAACTTCGCCATCTGGACCAGTGCCATTACATAAGAGTCATTAGACTCGTGTCATTAGATAAAGGATCATTCAGACACAAGAATGGTTAGATGAAACTAACTCTGGACGAATGTGAAATAAACCATTGCTTTAGATTGTATGAATATCACGAAAAAATAGAATCAATCTACACAACTTCGCCATCTGGACCAGTGCCATTAGATAAGAGTCATTAGAATCGTGTCATTAGATAGAGGAACATTCAGAAAAAAGAATGGTTAGATGAAAGTAACTCTGGACGAATGTGAAATAAACCAGTGCTTTAGATTGTATGAATATCACGAAAAAATAGAATCAATTTATACAACTTCGCCATCTGGACCAGTGCCATTAGATAAGAGTCATTAGACTCGTGTCATTAGATAAAGGTTCATTAAGACAAAAGAATGGTTAGATGAAACTAACTCTGGACGAATGTGAAATAAACCAGTGCATTAGATTGTATGAATATCACGAAAAAATAGAATCAATCTACACAACTTCGCCATCTGGACCAGTGCCATTAGATAAGAGTCATTTGAATCGTGTCATTAGATAAAGGATCATTCAGACAAAAGAATGGTTAGATGAAAGTAACTCTGGACGAATGTGAAATAAACCAGTGCTTTAGATTGTATGAATATCACGAAAAAATAGAATCAATCTACACAACTTCGCCATCTGGACCAGTGCCATTAGATAAGAGTCATTAGAATCGTGTCATTAGATAAAGGATTATTCAGACAAAGAATGGTTAGATGAAAGTAACTCTGGACGAATGTGAAATAAACCAGTGCTTTAGATTGTATGAATATCACGAAAAAATAGAATCAATCTACACAACTTCGCCATCTGGACCAGTGCCATTACATAAGAGTCATTAGACTCGTGTCATTAGATAAAGGATCATTCAGACAAAAGAATGGTTAGATGAAAGTAACTCTGGACGAATGTGAAATAAACCAGTGCTTTAGATTGTATGAATATCACGAAAAAATAGAATCAATCTACACAACTTCGCCATCTGGACCAGTGCCATTAGATGAGAGTCATTAGAATCGTGTCATTAGATAAAGGATCATTCAGACAAAAGAATGGTTAGATGAAAGTAACTCTGGACGAATGTGAAATAAACCAGTGCTTTAGATTGTATGAATATCACGAAAAAATAGAATCAATTTATATAACTTCGCCATCTGGACCAGTGCCATTAGATAAGAGTCATTAGACTCGTGTCATTAGATAAAGGATCATTAAGACAAAAGAATGGTTAGATGAAACTAACTCTGGACGAATGTGAAATAATCCAGTGCTTTAGATTGTATGAATATCACGAAAAAATAGAATCAATCTACACAACTTCGCCATCTGGACCAGTGCCATTAGATAAGAGTCATTTGAATCGTGTCATTAGATAAAGGATCATTCAATCAAAAGAATGGTTAGATGAAACTAACTCTGGACGAATGTGAAATAAACCAGTGCTTTAGATTGTATGAATATCACGAAAAAATAGAATCAATCTACACAACTTCGCCATCTGGACCAGTGCCATTAGATAAGAGTCATTTGAATCGTGTCATTAGATAAAGGATCATTCAATCAAAAGAATGGTTAGATGAAACTAACTCTGGACGAATGTGAAATAAACCAGTGCTTTAGATTGTATGAATATCACGAAAAAATAGAATCAATCTACACAACTTCGCCATCTGGACCAGTGCCATTAGATAAGAGTCATTAGAATCGTGTCATTAGATAAAGGATCATTCAGACAAAAGAATAGTTAGATGAAAGTAACTTTGGACGAATGTGAAATAAACCAGTGCTTTAGATTGTATGAATATCACGAAAAAATAGAATCAATCTACACAACTTCGCCATCTGGACCAGTGCCATTAGATAAAAGTCATTAGAATCGTGTCATTAGATAAAGGATCATTCAGACAAAAGAATGGTTAGATGAAAGTAACTCTGGACGAATGTGAAATATACCAGTGCTTTAGATTATATGAAGATCACGAAAAAATAGAATCAATCTACACAACTTCGCCATCTTGACCAGTGCCATTAGATAAGAGTCATTAGAATCGTGTCATTAGATAAAGTATCATTCAGACAAAAGAATTTTAGATGAAAGTAACTTTGGACGAATGTGAAATAAACCAGTGCTTTAGATTGTATGAATATCACGAAAAAATAGAATCAATCTACACAACTTCGCCATCTGGACCAGTGCCATTAGATAAGAGTCATTAGAATCGTGTCATTAGATAAAGGATCATTCAGACAAAAGAATTTTAGATGAAAGTAACTTTGGACGAATGTGAAATAAACCAGTGCTTTAGATTGTATGAATATCACGAAAAAATAGAATCAATCTACACAACTTCGCCATCTGGACCAGTGCCATTAGATAAGAGTCATTAGAATCGTGTCATTAGATAAAGGATCATTCAGACAAAGAATGGTTAGATGAAAGTAACTCTGGACGAATGTGAAATAAACCAGTGCTTTAGATTGTATGAATATCACGAAAAAATAGAATCAATCTACACAACTTCGCCATCTGGACCAGTGCCATTACATAAGAGTCATTAGACTCGTGTCATTAGATAAAGGATCATTCAGACACAAGAATGGTTAGATGAAACTAACTCTGGACGAATGTGAAATAAACCAGTGCTTTAGATTGTATGAATATCACGAAAAAATAGAATCAATCTACACAACTTCGCCATCTGGACCAGTGCCATTAGATAAGAGTCATTAGAATCGTGTCATTAGATAGAGGATCATTCAGAAAAAAGAATGGTTAGATGAAAGTAACTCTGGACGAATGTGAAATAAACCAGTGCTTTAGATTGTATGAATATCACGAAAAAATAGAATCAATTTATACAACTTCGCCATCTGGACCAGTGCCATTAGATAAGAGTCATTAGACTCGTGTCATTAGATAAAGGTTCATTAAGACAAAAGAATGGTTAGATGAAACTAACTCTGGACGAATGTGAAATAAACCAGTGCATTAGATTGTATGAATATCACGAAAAAATAGAATCAATCTACACAACTTCGCCATCTGGACCAGTGCCATTAGATAAGAGTCATTTGAATCGTGTCATTAGATAAAGGATCATTCAGACAAAGGAATGGTTAGATGAAAGTAACTCTGGACGAATGTGAAATAAACCAGTGCTTTAGATTGTATGAATATCACGAAAAAATAGAATCAATCTACACAACTTCGCCATCTGGACCAGTGCCATTAGATAAGAGTCATTAGAATCGTGTCATTAGATAAAGGATTATTCAGACAAAGAATGGTTAGATGAAAGTAACTCTGGACGAATGTGAAATAAACCAGTGCTTTAGATTGTATGAATATCACGAAAAAATAGAATCAATCTACACAACTTCGCCATCTGGACCAGTGCCATTACATAAGAGTCATTAGACTCGTGTCATTAGATAAAGGATCATTCAGACAAAAGAATGGTTAGATGAAAGTAACTCTGGACGAATGTGAAATAAACCAGTGCTTTAGATTGTATGAATATCACGAAAAAATAGAATCAATCTACACAACTTCGCCATCTGGACCAGTGCCATTAGATGAGAGTCATTAGAATCGTGTCATTAGATAAAGGATCATTCAGACAAAAGAATGGTTAGATGAAAGTAACTCTGGACGAATGTGAAATAAACCAGTGCTTTAGATTGTATGAATATCACGAAAAAATAGAATCAATTTATACAACTTCGCCATCTGGACCAGTGCCATTAGATAAGAGTCATTAGACTCGTGTCATTAGATAAAGGATCATTAAGACAAAAGAATGGTTAGATGAAACTAACTCTGGACGAATGTGAAATAATCCAGTGCTTTAGATTGTATGAATATCACGAAAAAATAGAATCAATCTACACAACTTCGCCATCTGGACCAGTGCCATTAGATAAGAGTCATTTGAATCGTGTCATTAGATAAAGGATCATTCAATCAAAAGAATGGTTAGATGAAACTAACTCTGGACGAATGTGAAATAAACCAGTGCTTTAGATTGTATGAATATCACGAAAAAATAGAATCAATCTACACAACTTCGCCATCTGGACCAGTGCCATTAGATAAGAGTCATTAGAATCGTGTCATTAGATAAAGGATCATTCAGACAAAAGAATAGTTAGATGAAAGTAACTTTGGACGAATGTGAAATAAACCAGTGCTTTAGATTGTATGAATATCACGAAAAAATAGAATCAATCTACACAACTTCGCCATCTGGACCAGTGCCATTAGATAAGAGTCATTAGACTCGTGTCATTAGATAAAGGATTATTTAGACAAAAGAATTTTAGATGAAAGTAACTTTGGACGAATGTGAAATAAACCAGTGCTTTAGATTGTATGAATATCACGAAAAAATAGAATCAATCTACACAACTTCGCCATCTGGACCAGTGCCATTAGATAAAAGTCATTAGAATCGTGTCATTAGATAAAGGATCATTCAGACAAAAGAATGTTTAGATGAAAGTAACTCTGGACGAATGTGAAATATACCAGTGCTTTAGATTATATGAAGATCACGAAAAAATAGAATCAATCTACACAACTTCGCCATCTTGACCAGTGCCATTAGATAAGAGTCATTAGAATCGTGTCATTAGATAAAGGATCATTCAGACAAAAGAATTTTAGATGAAAGTAACTTTGGACGAATGTGAAATAAACCAGTGCTTTAGATTGTATGAATATCACGAAAAAATAGAATCAATCTACACAACTTCGCCATCTGGACCAGTGCCATTAGATAAGAGTCATTAGAATCGTGTCATTAGATAAAGGATCATTCAGACAAAAGAATGGTTAGATGAAAGTAACTCTGGACGAATGTGAAATAAACCAGTGCTTTAGATTGTATGAATATCACGAAAAAAAAGAATCAATCTACACAACTTCGCCATCTGGACCAGTGCCATTAGAAAAGAGTCTTTATACTGGTGTCATTAGATTAAGGATCAATCAGACAAAAGAATTGTTAGATGAAACTAACTCTGGACGAATGTGAAATAAACCAGTGCTTTAGATTGTATGAATATCACAAAAAAATGGAATCAATCTACACAACTTCGCCATCTGGACCAGTGCCATTAGATAAGAGTCATTAGAATCGTGTCATTAGATAAAGGTTTATTAAGACAAAAGAATGGTTAGATGAAACTAACTCTGGACGAATGTGAAATAAACCAGTGCATTAGATTGTATGAATATCACGAAAAAATAGAATCAATCTACACAACTTCGCCATCTGGACCAGTGCCATTAGATAAGAGTCATTTGAATCGTGTCATTAGATAAAGAATCATTCAGACAAAAGAATGGTTAGATGAAAGTAACTCTGGACGAATGTGAAATAAACCAGTGCTTTAGATTGTATAAATATCACGAAAAAATAGAATCAATCTACACAACTTCGCCATCTAAACCAGTGCCATTAGATAAGAGTCATTAGAATCGTGTCATTAGATAAAGGATCATTCAGGCAAAGAATGGTTAGATGAAAGTAAATCTGGACGAATGTGAAATAAACCAGTGCTTTAGATTGTATGAATATCACGAAAAAATAGAATCAATCTACACAACTTCGCCATCTGGACCAGTGCCATTACATAAGAGTCATTAGACTCGTGTCATTAGATAAAGGATCATTCAGACAAAAGAATGGTTAGATGAAACTAACTCTGGACGAATGTGAAATAAACCAGTGCATTAGATTGTATGAATATCACGAAAAAATAGAATCAATCTACACAACTTCGCCATCTGGACCAGTGCCATTAGATAAGAGTCATTTGAATCGTGTCATTAGATAAAGGATCATTCAGACAAAAGAATGGTTAGATGAAAGTAACTCTGGACGAATGTGAAATAAACCAGTGCTTTAGATTGTATGAATATCACGAAAAAATAGAATCAATCTACAAAACTTCGCCATCTGGACCAGTGCCATTAGATAAGAGTCATTAGACTCGTGTCAATAGATAAAGGATCATTCAGACAAAAGAATGGTTAGATGAAACTAACTCTGGACGAATGTGAAATAAACCAGTGCATTAGATTGTATGAATATCACGAAAAAATAGAATCAATCTACACAACTTCGCCATCTGGACCAGTGCCATTAGATAAGAGTCATTTGAATCGTGTCATTAGATAAAGGATCATTCAGACAAAAGAATGGTTAGATGAAAGTAACTCTGGACGAATGTGAAATAAACCAGTGCTTTAGATTGTATGAATATCACGAAAAAATAGAATCAATCTACACAACTTCGCCATCTGGACCAGTGCCCTTAGATAAGAGTCATTAGAATCGTGTCATTAGATAAAGGATCATTCAGACAAAAGAATGGTTAGATGAAAGTAACTCTGGACGAACGTGAAATAAACCAGTGCTTTAGATTGTATGAATATCACGAAAAAATAGAATCAATCTACACAACTTCGCCATCTGGACCAGTGCCATTAGATAAGAGTCATTAGAATCGTGTCATTAGATAAAGGATCATTCAGAAAAAAGAATGGTTAGATGAAAGTAACTCTGGACGAATGTGAAATAAACCAGTGCTTTAGATTGTATGAATATCACGAAAAAATAGAATCAATTTATACAACTTCGCCATCTGGACCAGTGCCAATAGATAAGAGTCATTAGACACGTGTCATTAGATAAAGGTTCATTAAGACAAAAGAATGGTTAGATGAAACTAACTCTGGACGAATGTGAAATAAACCAGTGCATTAGATTGTATGAATATCACGAAAAAATAGAATCAATCTACACAACTTCGCCATCTGGACCAGTGCCATTAGATAAGAGTCATTTGAATCGTGTCATTAGATAAAGGATCATTCAGACAAAAGAATGGTTAGATGAAAGTAACGTTGGACGAATGTGAAATAAACCAGTGCTTTAGATTGTATGAATATCACGAAAAAATAGAATCAATCTACACAACTTCGCCATCTGGACCAGTGCCATTAGATAAGAGTCATTAGAATCGTGTCATTAGATAAAGGATCATTCAGGCAAAGAATGGTTAGATGAAAGTAAATCTGGACGAATGTGAAATAAACCAGTGCTTTAGATTGTATGAATATCACGAAAAAATAGAATCAATCTACACAACTTCGCCATCTGGACCAGTGCCATTACATAAGAGTCATTAGAATCGTGTCATTAGATAAAGGATCATTTAGACAAAAGAATGGTTAGACGAAAGTAACTCTGGACGAATGTGAAATAAACCAGTGCTTTAGATTGTATGAATATCACGAAAAAATAGAATCAATTTACACAACTTCGCCATCTGGACCAGTGCCATTAGATAAGAGTCATTAGAATCGTGTCATTAGATAAAGGATCATTCAGAAAAAAGAATGGTTAGATGAAAGTAACTCTGGACGAATGTGAAATAAACCAGTGCTTTAGATTGTATGAATATCACGAAAAAATAGAATCAATTTATACAACTTCGCCATCTGGACCAGTGCCATTAGATAAGAGTCATTAGACTCGTGTCATTAGATAAAGGTTCATTAAGACAAAAGAATGGTTAGATGAAACTAACTCTGGACGAATGTGAAATAAACCAGTGCATTAGATTGTATGAATATCACGAAAAAATAGAATCAATCTACACAACTTCGCCATCTGGACCAGTGCCATTAGATAAGAGTCATTTGAATCGTGTCATTAGATAAAGGATCATTCAGACAAAAGAATGGTTAGATGAAAGTAACTCTGGACGAATGTGAAATAAACCAGTGCTTTAGATTGTATGAATATCACGAAAAAAAAGAATCAATCTACAAAACTTCGCCATCTGGACCAGTCCCATTAGATAAGAGTCATTAGACTCGTGTCATTAGATAAAGGATCATTCAGACAAAAGAATGGTTAGATGAAACCAACTCTGGACGAATGTGAAATAAATCAGTGCTTTAGATTGTATGAATATCAAGAAAAAATAGAATCAATCTACACAACTTCGCCATCTGGACCAGTGCCATTAGATAAGTGTCATTAGAATCGTGTCATTAGATAAAGGATCATTCAGACAAAAGAATAGTTAGATGAAAGTAACTTTGGACGAATGTGAAATAAACCAGTGCTTTAGATTGTATGAATATCACGAAAAAATAGAATCAATCTACACAAATTCGCCATCTTGACCAGTGCCATTAGATAAGAGTCATTAGACTCGTGTCATTAGATAAAGGATTATTTAGACAAAAGAATTTTAGATGAAAGTAACTTTGGACGAATGTGAAATAAACCAGTGCTTTAGATTGTATGAAGATCACGAAAAAATAGAATCAATCTACACAACTTCGCCATCTGGACCAGTGCCATTAGATAAGAGTCATTAGAATCGTGTCATTAGATAAAGGATCATTCAGACAAAAGAATGGTTAGATGAAAGTAACTCTGGACGAATGTGAAATAAACCAGTGCTTTAGATTGTATGAATATCACGAAAAAATAGAATCAATCTACACAACTTCGCCATCTGGACCAGTGCCATTAGAAAAGAGTCTTTATACTGGTGTCATTAGATTAAGGATCAATCAGACAAAAGAATGGTTAGATGAAACTAACTCTGGACGAATGTGAAATAAACCAGTGCTTTAGATTGTATGAATATCACGAAAAAATAGCATCAATCTACACAACTTCGCCATCTGGACCAGTGCCATTAGATAAGAGTCATTAGGATCGTTTCATTAGATAAAGGATCATTCAGACAAAAGAATGGTTAGATGAAAGTAACTCTGGACGAATGTGAAATAAACCAGTGCTTTAGATTGTATGAATATCACGAAAAAATAGAATCAATCTACACAACTTCGCCATCTGGACCAGTGCCATTAGATAAGAGTCATTAGAATCGTGTCATTAGATAAAGGATCATTCAGACAAAGAATGGTTAGATGAAAGTAACTCTGGACGAATGTGAAATAAACCAGTGCTTTAGATTGTATAAATATCACGAAAAAATAGAATCAATCTACACAACTTCGCCATCTGGACCAGTGCCATTAGATAAGAGTCATTAGAATCGTGTCATTAGATAAAGGATCATTCAGGCAAAGAATGGTTAGATGAAAGTAACTCTGGACGAATGTGAAATAAACCAGTGCTTTAGATTGTATGAATATCACGAAAAAATAGAATCAATCTACACAACTTCGCCATCTGGACCAGTGCCATTACATAAGAGTCATTAGACTCGTGTCATTAGATAAAGGATCATTCAGACAAAAGAATGGTTAGATGAAAGTAACTCTGGACGAATGTGAAATAAACCAGTGCTTTAGATTGTATGAATATCACTAAAAAATAGAATCAATCTACACAACTTCGCCATCTGGACCAGTGCCATTAGATAAGAGTCATTAGAATCGTGTCATTAGATAAAGGATCATTCAGAAAAAAAGAATGGTTAGATGAAAGTAACTCTGGACGAATGTGAAATAAACCAGTGCTTTAGATTGTATGAATATCACGAAAAAATAGAATCAATTTATACAACTTCGCCATCTGGACCAGTGCCATTAGATAAGAGTCATTAGACTCGTGTCATTAGATAAAGGTTCATTAAGACGAAAGAATGGTTAGATGAAACTAACTCTGGACGAATGTGAAATATACCAGTGCATTAGATTGTATGAATATCACGAAAAAATAGAATCAATCTACACAACTTCACCATCTGGACCAGTGCCATTAGATAAGAGTCATTTGAATCGTGTCATTAGATAAAGGATCATTCAGACAAAAGAATGGTTAGATGAAAGTAACTCTGGACGAATGTGAAATAAACCAGTGCTTTAGATTGTATGAATATCACGAAAAAATAGAATCAATCTACAAAACTTCGCCATCTGGACCAGTGCCATTAGATAAGAGTCATTAGACTCGTCTCATTAGATAAAGGATCATTCAGACAAAAGAATGGTTAGATGAAACTAACTCTGGACGAATGTGAAATAAACCAGTGCTTTAGATTGTATGAATATCACGAAAAAAAAGAATCAATCTACACAACTTCGCCATCTGGACCAGTGCCATTAGATAAGTGTCATTAGAATCGTGTCATTAGATAAAGGATCATTCAGACAAAAGAATAGTTAGATGAAAGTAACTTTGGACGAATGTGAAATAAACCAGTGCTTTAGATTGTATGAATATCACGAAAAAATAGAATCAATCTACACAACTTCGCCATCTTGACCAGTGCCATTAGATAAGAGTCATTAGACTCGTGTCATTAGATAAAGGATTATTTAGAAAAAAGAATTTTAGATGAAAGTAACTTTGGACGAATGTGAAATAAACCAGTGCTTTAGATTGTATGAATATCACGAAAAAATAGTATCAATGTACACAACTTCGCCATCTGGACCAGTGCCCTTAGATAAGAGTCATTAGAATCGTGTCATTAGATAAAGGATCATTCAGAAAAAAGAATGGTTAGATGAAAGTAACTCTGGACGAATGTGAAATAAACCAGTGCTTTAGATTGTATGAATATCACGAAAAAATAGAATCAATCTACACAACTTCGCCATCTGGACCAGTGCCATTAGATAAGAGTCATTAGAATCGTGTCATTAGATAAAGGATCATTCAGAAAAAAGAATGGTTAGATGAAAGTAACTCTGGACGAATGTGAAATAAACCAATGCTTTAGATTGTATGAATATCACGAAAAAATAGAATCAATTTATACAACTTCGCCATCTGGACCAGTGCCATTAGATAAGAGTCATTAGACTCGTGTCATTAGATAAAGGTTCATTAAGACAAAAGAATGGTTAGATGAAACCCACTCTGGACGAATGTGAAATAAACCAGTGCATTAGATTGTATGAATATCACGAAAAAATAGAATCAATCTACACAACTTCGCCATCTGGACCAGTGCCATTAGATAAGAGTCATTTGAATCGTGTCATTAGATAAAGGATCATTCAGACAAAAGAATGGTTAATGAAAGTAACTCTGGACGAATGTGAAATAAACCAGTGCTTTAGATTGTATGAATATCACGAAAAAATAGAATCAATCTACACAACTTCGCCATCTGGACCAGTGCCATTAGATAAGAGTCATTAGAATCGTGTCATTAGATAAAGGATCATTCAGGCAAAGAATGGTTAGATGAAAGTAAATCTGGACGAATGTGAAATAAACCAGTGCTTTAGATTGTATGAATATCACGAAAAAATAGAATCAATCTACACAACTTCGCCATCTGGACCAGTGCCATTACATAAGAGTCATTAGACTCGTGTCATTAGATAAAGGATCATTCAGACAAAAGAATGGTTAGATGAAAGTAACTCTAGACGAATGTGAAATAAACCAGTGCTTTAGATTGTATGAATATCACGAAAAAATAGAATCAATCTACACAACTTCGCCATCTGGACCAGTGCCATTAGATAAGAGTCATTAGAATCGTGTCATTAGATAAAGGATCATTCAGAAAAAAGAATGGTTAGATGAAAGTAACTCAGGACGAATGTGAAATAAACCAGTGCTTTAGATTGTATGAATATCACGAAAAAATAGAATCAATTTATACAACTTCGCCATCTGGACCAGTGCCATTAGATAAGAGTCATTAGACTCGTGTCATTAGATAAAGGTTCATTAAGACAAAAGAATGGTTAGATGAAACTAACTCTGGACGAATGTGAAATAAACCAGTGCATTAGATTGTATGAATATCACGAAAAAATAGAATCAATCTACACAACTTCGCCATCTGGACCAGTGCCATTAGATAAGAGTCATTTAAATCGTGTCATTAGATAAAGGATCATTCAGACAAAAGAATGGTTAGATGAAAGTAACTCTGGACGAATGTGAAATAAACCAGTGCTTTAGATTGTATGAATATCACGAAAAAATAGAATCAATCTACAAAACTTCGCCATCTGGACCAGTGCCATTAGATAAGAGTCATTAGACTCGTGTCATTAGATAAAGGATCATTCAGACAAAAGAATGGTTAGATGAAACTAACTCTGGACGAATGTGAAATAAACCAGTGCTTTAGATTGTATGAATATCACGAAAAAATAGAATCAATCTACACAACTTCGCCATCTGGACCAGTGCCATTAGATAAGTGTCATTAGAATCGTGTCATTAGATAAAGGATCATTCAGACAAAAGAATAGTTAGATGAAAGTTACTTTGGACGAATGTGAAATAAACCAGTGCTTTAGATTGTATGAATATCACGAAAAAATAGAATCAATCTACACAACTTCGCCATCTTGACCAGTGCCATTAGATAAGAGTCATTAGACTCGTGTCATTAGATAAAGGATTATTTAGACAAAAGAATTTTAGATGAAAGTAACTTTGGACGAATGTGAAATAAACCAGTGCTTTAGATTGTATGAATATCACGAAAAAATAGAATCAATCTACACAACTTCGCCATCTGGACCAGTGCCCTTAGATAAGAGTCATTATAATCGTGTCATTAGATAAAGGATCATTCAGACAAAAGAATAGTTAGATGAAAGTAACTTTGGACGAATGTGAAATAAACCAGTGCTTTAGATTGTATGAATATCACGAAAAAATAGAATCAATCTACACAACTTCGCCATCTGGACCAGTGCCATTAGATAAGAGTCATTAGAATCGTGTCATTAGATAAAGGATCATTCAGGCAAAGAATGGTTAGATGAAAGTAAATCTGGACGAATGTGAAATAAACCAGTGCTTTAGATTGTATGAATATCACGAAAAAATAGAATCAATCTACACAACTTCGCCATCTGGACCAGTGCCATTAGATAAGAGTCATTAGACTCGTGTCATTAGATAAAGGTTCATTAAGACAAAAGAATGGTTAGATGAAACTAACTCTGGACGAATGTGAAATAAACCAGTGCATTAGATTGTATGAATATCACGAAAAAATATAATCAATCTACACAACTTCGCCATCTGGACCAGTGCCATTAGATAAGAGTCATTTGAATCGTGTCATTAGATAAAGGATCATTCAGACAAAAGAATGGTTAGATGAAAGTAACTCTGGACGAATGTGAAATAAACCAGTGCTTTAGATTGTATGAATATCACGAAAAAATAGAATCAATCTACAAAACTTCGCCATCTGGACCAGTGCCATTAGATAAGAGTCATTAGACTCGTGTCATTAGATAAAGGATCATTCAGACAAAAGAATGGTTAGATGAAACTAACTCTGGACGAATGTGAAATAAACCAGTGCTTTAGATTGTATGAATATCACGAAAAAATAGAATCAATCTACACAACTTCGCCATCTGGACCAGTGCCATTAGATAAGTGTCATTAGAATCGTGTCATTAGATAAAGGATCATTCAGACAAAAGAATAGTTAGATGAAAGTAACTTTGGACGAATGTGAAATAAACCAGTGCTTTAGATTGTATGAATATCACGAAAAAATAGAATCAATCTACACAACTTCGCCATCTTGACCAGTGCCATTAGATAAGAGTCATTAGACTCGTGTCATTAGATAAAGGATTATTTAGACAAAAGAATTTTAGATGAAAGTAACTTTGGACGAATGTGAAATAAACCAGTGCTTTAGATTGTATGAATATCACGAAAAAATAGAATCAATCTACACAACTTCGCCATCTGGACCAGTGCCCTTAGATAAGAGTCATTAGAATCGTGTCATTAGATAAAGGATCATTCAGACAAAAGAATGGTTAGATGAAAGTAACTCTGGACGAATGTGAAATATACCAGTGCTTTAGATTGTATGAAGATCACGAAAAAATAGAATCAATCTACACAACTTCGCCATCTGGACCAGTGCCATTAGATAAGAGTCATTAGAATCGTGTCATTAGATAAAGGATCATTCAGACAAAAGAATGGTTAGATGAAAGTAACTCTGGACGAATGTGAAATGAACAAGTGCTTTAGATTGTACAGTGGCGGCAACAAAAAAAGTGACATGTGACAATTCGGGGAAAATAAAACAGAAAAATGTAACTTACATATTTTATTATGAATATTTCATGAAAGTTATTACTTGGTCATGTTGCCCTTGCACTTGATGACCATCCTGAGTCGATTGGGCATTGATTCAGTGAGGTTTGCGAAGTAGGTGGGGTCGATCGTAACCCAGATCTGCTTCAGTGATTCTATCAGGTCCTTGATGCTGCTGGGTGCTGTCTCTTGAACTTTGGATTTCATCAGATTCCAAGCATTCTCAATAGGATTTAGGTCCAGGAAATTACCAGGCCACTCCAAAACACTAATATTATTATCATTGAAGAACCTTTTTACTAACTGGGACCTGTGAGCAGGGGCACCATCATACATGAAAAATTCACACTGATGAATTTCCCAAAATGGCAGCATGTGCTGCCTCAAAACTTCAAGATAGTTAGTCCCCCTCATGGCTACATTCTTGGCAAGGAAGTACAGACCTCCTCTGCCCCTTTTTCCACTAAAGGCACCCCACACCATCACACTATCAGGGTGCTTCACAGTTTTCACGGTATATTTCGGGTCATCCCGAGACACAGTGCTGGGACGACGCACGATCTTTGACTCTCCTCTGACCAGCCTAAAGGTGCTCTCATCACTGAACATGACCTTCTTCCAATGGGCAGCTGTCCAATGTTTATAGGTCTTGCAAAAATTGAGCCTTTCCATCTTCATAGCCTTGGTAAGAAGTGGCTTCTTGGCAGCGCGGCGAGACGGTAGGCCTAAGTCCTTCTGTAAGCGATGACTGATGGTCCTGAGGGCAACGTTCTGGAGGAGGTCTGGGTGTTTTTTCTTGATTGAAGCGGAGGTTACAGAAGGGTCTGACATCACTTTACGCCTTAGGATATTATCAGTCCTTGGAGATGTCTTCCTAGCTGCACCAATGCCCTCCTTCCTCTTTGGTATGGTACCTGGTGGCAATAACTCAGCTGCACGTTTTAGGCGATGAATCGTATTTTTGAGGTTACTAAATCTGCTGCTACATCAATAAAAGACTTTTCCTGCTCTAATAGGGTCAAGGCACGGCTTTTCTCTGTCATAGAAAGCTTTTTCCACCCCATTGTATCCACTTGCACAGAAGTTATAGCACGTCAAATGTAGGCACGAATGCAGATAATCAGCACGCTGGAGTGCCATATACTAAAACCTCGTTGTACGAGCTCAAACGAGACACTGAGTTCCAATAGAGCGCAGTTCTGTTGTCTTAGCCCAGGAGAGTCGTCCACTTGCGGCATAAGCTCCGCACATTTTCATTGAATTGATGGCAAGTAAAATAGTGAAAGCGATTTTGTGTATCGATTTCTGTTGCCAATATTCAATGTCACTTTTTTTGTTGCCGCCACTGTATGAATAACACGAAAAAATAGAATCAATCTACACAACTTCGCCATCTGGACCAGTGCCATTAGATAAGAGTCATTATACTCGTGTCATTAGATAAAGGATCATTCAGACAAAAGAATTTTAGATGAAGGTAACTTTGGACGAATGTGAAATAAACCAGTGCTTTAGATTGTATGAATATCACGAAAAAATAGAATCAATCTAGACAACTTCGCCATCTGGACCAGTGCCATTAGATAAGAGTCATTAGAATCGTGTCATTAGATAAAGGATCATTCAGAAAAAAAGAATGGTTAGATGAAAGTAACTCTGGACGAATGTGAAATAAACCAGTGCTTTAGATTGTATGAATATCACGAAAAAATAGAATCAATTTATACAACTTTGCCATCTGGACCAGTGCCATTAGATAAGAGTCATTAGACTCGTGTCATTAGATAAAGGTTCATTAAGACAAAAGAATGGTTAGATGAAACTAACTCTGGACGAATGTGAAATATACCAGTGCATTAGATTGTATGAATATCACGAAAAAATAGAATCAATCTACACAACTTCACCATCTGGACCAGTGCCATTAGATAAGAGTCATTTGAATCGTGTCATTAGATAAAGGATCATTCAGACAAAAGAATGGTTAGATGAAAGTAACTCTGGACGAATGTGAAATAAACCAGTGCTTTAGATTGTATGAATATCACGAAAAAATAGAATCAATCTACAAAACTTCGCCATCTGGACCAGTGCCATTAGATAAGAGTCATTAGACTCGTGTCATTAGATAAAGGATCATTCAGACAAAAGAATGGTTAGATGAAACTAACTCTGGACGAATGTGAAATAAACCAGTGCTTTAGATTGTATGAATATCACGAAAAAAAAGAATCAATCTACACAACTTCGCCATCTGGACCAGTGCCATTAGATAAGTGTCATTAGAATCGTGTCATTAGATAAAGGATCATTCAGACAAAAGAATAGTTACATGAAAGTAACTTTGGACGAATGTGAAATAAACCAGTGCTTTAGATTGTATGAATATCACGAAAAAATAGAATCAATCTACACAACTTCGCCATCTTGACCAGTGCCATTAGATAAGAGTCATTAGACTTGTGTCATTAGATAAAGGATTATTTAGAAAAAAGAATTTTAGATGAAAGTAACTTTGGACGAATGTGAAATAAACCAGTGCTTTAGATTGTATGAATATCACGAAAAAATAGTATCAATGTACACAACTTCGCCATCTGGACCAGTGCCCTTAGATAAGAGTCATTAGAATCGTGTCATTAGATAAAGGATCATTCAGAAAAAAGAATGGTTAGATGAAAGTAACTCTGGACGAATGTGAAATAAACCAGTGCTTTAGATTGTATGAATATCACGAAAAAATAGAATCAATCTACACAACTTCGCCATCTGGACCAGTGCCATTAGATAAGAGTCATTAGAATCGTGTCATTAGATAAAGGATCATTCAGAAAAAAGAATGGTTAGATGAAAGTAACTCTGGACGAATGTGAAATAAACCAATGCTTTAGATTGTATGAATATCACGAAAAAATAGAATCAATTTATACAACTTCGCCATCTGGACCAGTGCCATTAGATAAGAGTCATTAGACTCGTGTCATTAGATAAAGGTTCATTAAGACAAAAGAATGGTTAGATGAAACCCACTCTGGACGAATGTGAAATAAACCAGTGCATTAGATTGTATGAATATCACGAAAAAATAGAATCAATCTACACAACTTCGCCATCTGGACCAGTGCCATTAGATAAGAGTCATTTGAATCGTGTCATTAGATAAAGGATCATTCAGACAAAAGAATGGTTAATGAAAGTAACTCTGGACGAATGTGAAATAAACCAGTGCTTTAGATTGTATGAATATCACGAAAAAATAGAATCAATCTACACAACTTCGCCATCTGGACCAGTGCCATTAGATAAGAGTCATTAGAATCGTGTCATTAGATAAAGGATCATTCAGGCAAAGAATGGTTAGATGAAAGTAAATCTGGACGAATGTGAAAAAAACCAGTGCTTTAGATTGTATGAATATCACGAAAAAATAGAATCAATCTACACAACTTCGCCATCTGGACCAGTGCCATTACATAAGAGTCATTAGACTCGTGTCATTAGATAAAGGATCATTCAGACAAAAGAATGGTTAGATGAAAGTAACTCTAGACGAATGTGAAATAAACCAGTGCTTTAGATTGTATGAATATCACGAAAAAATAGAATCAATCTACACAACTTCGCCATCTGGACCAGTGCCATTAGATAAGAGTCATTAGAATCGTGTCATTAGATAAAGGATCATTCAGAAAAAAGAATGGTTAGATGAAAGTAACTCAGGACGAATGTGAAATAAACCAGTGCTTTAGATTGTATGAATATCACGAAAAAATAGAATCAATTTATACAACTTCGCCATCTGGACCAGTGCCATTAGATAAGAGTCATTAGAATCGTGTCATTAGATAAAGGATCATTCAGAAAAAAGAATGGTTAGATGAAAGTAACTCTGGACGAATGTGAAATAAACCAGTGCTTTAGATTGTATGAATATCACGAAAAAATAGAATCAATCTACACAACTTCGCCATCTGGACCAGTGCCATTAGATAAGAGTCATTAGACTCGTGTCATTAGATAAAGGATCATTCAGACAAAAGAATGGTTAGATGAAACTAACTCTGGACGAATGTGAAATAAACCAGTGCTTTAGATTGTATGAATATCACGAAAAAATAGAATCAATCTACACAACATCGCCATCTGGACCAGTGCCATTAGATAAGTGTCATTAGAATCGTGTCATTAGATAAAGGATCATTCAGACAAAAGAATAGTTAGATGAAAGTTACTTTGGACGAATGTGAAATAAACCAGTGCTTTAGATTGTATGAATATCACGAAAAAATAGAATCAATCTACACAACTTCGCCATCTTGACCAGTGCCATTAGATAAGAGTCATTAGACTCGTGTCATTAGATAAAGGATTATTTAGACAAAAGAATTTTAGATGAAAGTAACTTTGGACGAATGTGAAATAAACCAGTGCTTTAGATTGTATGAATATCACGAAAAAATAGAATCAATCTACACAACTTCGCCATCTGGACCAGTGCCCTTAGATAAGAGTCATTATAATCGTGTCATTAGATAAAGGATCATTCAGACAAAAGAATAGTTAGATGAAAGTAACTTTGGACGAATGTGAAATAAACCAGTGCTTTAGATTGTATGAATATCACGAAAAAATAGAATCAATCTACACAACTTCGCCATCTGGACCAGTGCCATTAGATAAGAGTCATTAGAATCGTGTCATTAGATAAAGGATCATTCAGGCAAAGAATGGTTAGATGAAAGTAAATCTGGACGAATGTGAAATAAACCAGTGCTTTAGATTGTATGAATATCACGAAAAAATAGAATCAATCTACACAACTTCGCCATCTGGACCAGTGCCATTAGATAAGAGTCATTAGACTCGTGTCATTAGATAAAGGTTCATTAAGACAAAAGAATGGTTAGATGAAACTAACTCTGGACGAATGTGAAATAAACCAGTGCATTAGATTGTATGAATATCACGAAAAAATATAATCAATCTACACAACTTCGCCATCTGGACCAGTGCCATTAGATAAGAGTCATTTGAATCGTGTCATTAGATAAAGGATCATTCAGACAAAAGAATGGTTAGATGAAAGTAACTCTGGACGAATGTGAAATAAACCAGTGCTTTAGATTGTATGAATATCACGAAAAAATAGAATCAATCTACAAAACTTCGCCATCTGGACCAGTGCCATTAGATAAGAGTCATTAGACTCGTGTCATTAGATAAAGGATCATTCAGACAAAAGAATGGTTAGATGAAACTAACTCTGGACGAATGTGAAATAAACCAGTGCTTTAGATTGTATGAATATCACGAAAAAATAGAATCAATCTACACAACTTCGCCATCTGGACCAGTGCCATTAGATAAGTGTCATTAGAATCGTGTCATTAGATAAAGGATCATTCAGACAAAAGAATAGTTAGATGAAAGTAACTTTGGACGAATGTGAAATAAACCAGTGCTTTAGATTGTATGAATATCACGAAAAAATAGAATCAATCTACACAACTTCGCCATCTTGACCAGTGCCATTAGATAAGAATCATTAGACTCGTGTCATTAGATAAAGGATTATTTAGACAAAAGAATTTTAGATGAAAGTAACTTTGGACGAATGTGAAATAAACCAGTGCTTTAGATTGTATGAATATCACGAAAAAATAGAATCAATCTACACAACTTCGCCATCTGGACCAGTGCCCTTAGATAAGAGTCATTAGAATCGTGTCATTAGATAAAGGATCATTCAGACAAAAGAATGGTTAGATGAAAGTAACTCTGGACGAATGTGAAATATACCAGTGCTTTAGATTGTATGAAGATCACGAAAAAATAGAATCAATCTACACAACTTCGCCATCTGGACCAGTGCCATTAGATAAGAGTCATTAGAATCGTGTCATTAGATAAAGGATCATTCAGACAAAAGAATGGTTAGATGAAAGTAACTCTGGACGAATGTGAAATGAACCAGTGCTTTAGATTGTATGAATATCACGAAAAAATAGAATCAATCTACACAACTTCGCCATCTGGACCAGTGCCATTAGATAAGAGTCATTATACTCGTGTCATTAGATAAAGGATCATTCAGACAAAAGAATTTTAGATGAAGGTAACTTTGGACGAATGTGAAATAAACCAGTGCTTTAGATTGTATGAATATCACGAAAAAATAGAATCAATCTAGACAACTTCGCCATCTGGACCAGTGCCATTAGATAAGAGTCATTAGAATCGTGTCATTAGATAAAGGATCATTCAGACAAAAGAATAGTTAGATGAAAGTAACTTTGGACGAATGTGAAATAAACCAGTGCTTTAGATTGTATGAATATCACGAAAAAATAGAATCAATCTACACAACTTCGCCATCTGGACCAGTGCCATTAGATAAGAGTCATTAGACTCGTGTCATTAGATAAAGGATTATTTAGACAAAAGAATTTTAGATGAAAGTAACTTTGGACGAATGTGAAATAAACCAGTGCTTTAGATTGTATGAATATCACGAAAAAATAGAATCAATCTACACAACTTCGCCATCTGGACCAGTGCCATTAGATAAGAGTCATTAGAATCGTGTCATTAGATAAAGGATCATTCAGACAAAAGAATGGTTAGATGAAAGTAACTCTGAACGAATGTGAAATATACCAGTGCTTTAGATTGTATGAAGATCACGAAAAAATAGAATCAATCTACACAACTTCGCCATCTGGACCAGTGCCATTAGATAAGAGTCATTAGAATCGTGTCATTAGATAAAGGATCATTCAGACAAAAGAATTTTAGATGAAAGTAACTTTGGACGAATGTGAAATAAACCAGTGCTTTAGATTGTATGAATATCACGAAAAAATAGAATCAATCTACACAACTTCGCCATCTGGACCAGTGCCATTAGATAAGAGTCATTAGAATCGTGTAATTAGATAAAGGATCATTCAGACAAAAGAATGGTTAGATGAAAGTAACTCTGGACGAATGTGAAATAAACCAGTGCTTTAGATTGTATGAATATCACGAAAAAATAGAATCAATCTACACAACTTCGCCATCTGGACCAGTGCCATTAGAAAAGAGTCTTTATACTGGTGTCATTAGATTAAGGATCAATCAGACAAAAGAATGGTTAGATGAAACTAACTCTGGACGAATGTGAAATAAACCAGTGCTTTAGATTGTATGAATATCACGAAAAAATAGCATCAATCTACACAACTTCGCCATCTGGACCAGTGCCATTAGATAAGACTAATTAGGATCGTGTGATTAGATAAAGGATCATTCAGACAAAAGAATGGTTAGATGAAAGTAACTCTGGACGAATGTGAAATAAACCAGTGCTTTAGATTGTATGAATATCACGAAAAAATAGAATCAATCTACACAACTTCGCCATCTTGACCAGTGCCATTAGATAAGAGTCATTAGACTCGTGTCATTAGATAAAGGATTATTTAGACAAAAGAATTTTAGATGAAAGTAACTTTGGACGAATGTAAAATAAACCAGTGCTTTAGATTGTATGAATATCACGAAAAAATAGAATCAATCTACACAACTTCGCCATCTGGACCAGTGCCATTAGATAAGAGTCATTAGAATCGTGTCATTAGATAAAGGATCATTCAGACAAAAGAATGGTTAGATGAAAGTAACTCTGGACGAATGTGAAATATACCAGTGCTTTAGATTGTATGAAGATCACGAAAAAATAGAATCAATCTACACAACTTCGCCATCTGGACCAGTGCCATTAGATAAGAGTCATTAGAATCGTGTCATTAGATAAAGGATAATTCAGACAAAAGAATTTTAGATGAAAGTAACTTTGGACGAATGTGAAATAAACCAGTGCTTTAGATTGTATGAATATCACGAAAAAATAGAATCAATCTACACAACTTCGCCATCTGGACCAGTGCCATTAGATAAGAGTCATTAGAATCGTGTCATAGATAAAGGATCATTTAGACAAAAGAATGGTTAGATGAAAGTAACTCTGGACGAATGTGAAATAAACCAGTGCTTTAGATTGTATGAATATCACGAAAAAATAGAATCAATCTACACAACTTCGCCATCTGGACCAGTGCCATTAGATAAGAGTCATTAGAATCGTGTCATTAGATAAAGGTTCATTAAGACAAAAGAATGGTTAGATGAAACTAACTCTGGACGAATGTGAAATAAACCAGTGCATTAGATTGTATGAATATCACGAAAAAATAGAATCACTCTACACAACTTCGCCATCTGGACCAGTGCCATTAGATAAGAGTCATTTGAATCGTGTCATTAGATAAAGGATCATTCAGACAAAAGAATGGTTAGATGAAAGTAACTCTGGACGAATGTGAAATAAACCAGTGCTTTAGATTGTATGAATATCACGAAAAAATAGAATCAATCTACAAAACTTCGCCATCTGGACCAGTGCCATTAGATAAGAGTCATTAGACTCGTGTCATTAGATTAAGGATCATTCAGACAAAAGAATGGTTAGATGAAACTAACTCTGGACGAATGTGAAATAAACCAGTGCTTTAGATTGTATGAATATCACGAAAAAATAGAATCAATCTACACAACTTCGCCATCTGGACCAGTGCCATTAGATAAGTGTCATTAGAATCGTGTCATTAGATAAAGGATCATTTAGACAAAAGAATAGTTAGATGAAAGTAACTTTGGACGAATGTGAAATAAACCAGTGCTTTAGATTGTATGAATATCACGAAAAAATAGAATCAATCTACACAACTTCGCCATCTTGACCAGTGCCATTAGATAAGAGTCATTAGACTCGTGTCATTAGATAAAGGATTATTTAGACAAAAGAATTTTAGATGAAAGTAACTTTGGACGAATGTGAAATAAACCAGTGCTTTAGATTGTATGAATATCACGAAAAAATAGAATCAATCTACACAACTTCGCCATCTGGACCAGTGCCCTTAGATAAGAGTCATTAGAATCGTGTCATTAGATAAAGGATCATTCAGACAAAAGAATGGTTAGATGAAAGTAACTCTGGACGAATGTGAAATATACCAGTGCTTTAGATTGTATGAAGATCACGAAAAAATAGAATCAATCTACACAACTTCGCCATCTGGACCAGTGCCATTAGATAAGAGTCATTAGAATCGTGTCATTAGATAAAGGATCATTCAGACAAAAGAATGGTTAGATGAAAGTAACTCTGGACGAATGTGAAATGAACCAGTGCTTTAGATTGTATGAATATCACGAAAAAATAGAATCAATCTACACAACTTCGCCATCTGGACCAGTGCCATTAGATAAGAGTCATTATACTCGTGTCATTAGATAAAGGATCATTCAGACAAAAGAATTTTAGATGAAGGTAACTTTGGACGAATGTGAAATGAACCAGTGCTTTAGATTGTATGAATATCACGAAAAAATAGAATCAATCTACACAACTTCGCCATCTGGACCAGTGCCATTAGATAAGAGTCATTAGAATCGTGTCATTAGATAAAGGATCATTCAGACAAAAGAATAGTTAGATGAAAGTAACTTTGGACGAATGTGAAATAAACCAGTGCTTTAGATTGTATGAATATCACGAAAAAATAGAATCAATCTACACAACTTCGCCATCTGGACTAGTGCCATTAGATAAGAGTCATTAGACTCGTGTCATTAGATAAAGGATCATTCAGACAAAAGAATGGTTAGATGAAAGTAACTCTGGACGAATGTGAAATATACCAGTGCTTTAGATTGTATGAAGATCACGAAAAAATAGAATCAATCTACACAACTTCGCCATCTGGACCAGTGCCATTAGATAAGAGTCATTAGAATCGTGTCATTAGATAAAGGATCATTCAGACAAAAGAATTTTAGATGAAAGTAACTTTGGACGAATGTGAAATAAACCAGTGCTTTAGATTGTATGAATATCACGAAAAAATAGAATCAATCTACACAACTTCGCCATCTGGACCAGTGCCATTAGATAAGAGTCATTAGAATCGTGTAATTAGATAAAGGATCATTCAGACAAAAGAATGGTTAGATGAAAGTAACTCTGGACGAATGTGAAATAAACCAGTGCTTTAGATTGTATGAATATCACGAAAAAATAGAATCAATCTACACAACTTCGCCATCTGGACCAGTGCCATTAGAAAAGAGTCTTTATACTGGTGTCATTAGATTAAGGATCAATCAGACAAAAGAATGGTTAGATGAAACTAACTCTGGACGAATGTGAAATAAACCAGTGCTTTAGATTGTATGAATATCACGAAAAAATAGCATCAATCTACACAACTTCGCCATCTGGACCAGTGCCATTAGATAAGACTAATTAGGATCGTGTGATTAGATAAAGGATCATTCAGACAAAAGAATGGTTAGATGAAAGTAACTCTGGACGAATGTGAAATAAACCAGTGCTTTAGATTGTATGAATATCACGAAAAAATAGAATCAATCTACACAACTTCGCCATCTTGACCAGTGCCATTAGATAAGAGTCATTAGACTCGTGTCATTAGATAAAGGATTATTTAGACAAAAGAATTTTAGATGAAAGTAACTTTGGACGAATGTAAAATAAACCAGTGCTTTAGATTGTATGAATATCACGAAAAAATAGAATCAATCTACACAACTTCGCCATCTGGACCAGTGCCATTAGATAAGAGTCATTAGAATCGTGTCATTAGATAAAGGATCATTCAGACAAAAGAATGGTTAGATGAAAGTAACTCTGGACGAATGTGAAATATACCAGTGCTTTAGATTGTATGAAGATCACGAAAAAATAGAATCAATCTACACAACTTCGCCATCTGGACCAGTGCCATTAGATAAGAGTCATTAGAATCGTGTCATTAGATAAAGGATAATTCAGACAAAAGAATTTTAGATGAAAGTAACTTTGGACGAATGTGAAATAAACCAGTGCTTTAGATTGTATGAATATCACGAAAAAATATAATCAATCTACACAACTTCGCCATCTGGACCAGTGCCATTAGATAAGAGTCATTAGAATCGTGTCATAGATAAAGGATCATTTAGACAAAAGAATGGTTAGATGAAAGTAACTCTGGACGAATGTGAAATAAACCAGTGCTTTAGATTGTATGAATATCACGAAAAAATAGAATCAATCTACACAACTTCGCCATCTGGACCAGTGCCATTAGATAAGAGTCATTAGAATCGTGTCATTAGATAAAGGTTCATTAAGACAAAAGAATGGTTAGATGAAACTAACTCTGGACGAATGTGAAATATACCAGTGCTTTAGATTGTATGAAGATCACGAAAAAATAGAATCAATCTACACAACTTCGCCATCTGGACCAGTGCCATTAGATAAGAGTCATTTGAATCGTGTCATTAGATAAAGGATCATTCAGACAAAAGAATGGTTAGATGAAAGTAACTCTGGACGAATGTGAAATAAACCAGTGCTTTAGATTGTATGAATATCACGAAAAAATAGAATCAATCTACAAAACTTCGCCATCTGGACCAGTGCCATTAGATAAGAGTCATTAGACTCGTGTCATTAGATTAAGGATCATTCAGACAAAAGAATGGTTAGATGAAACTAACTCTGGACGAATGTGAAATAAACCAGTGCTTTAGATTGTATGAATATCACGAAAAAATAGAATCAATCTACACAACTTCGCCATCTGGACCAGTGCCATTAGATAAGTGTCATTAGAATCGTGTCATTAGATAAAGGATCATTTAGACAAAAGAATAGTTAGATGAAAGTAACTTTGGACGAATGTGAAATGAACCAGTGCTTTAGATTGTATGAATATCACGAAAAAATAGAATCAATCTACACAACTTCGCCATCTTGACCAGTGCCATTAGATAAGAGTCATTAGACTCGTGTCATTAGATAAAGGATTATTTAGACAAAAGAATTTTAGATGAAAGTAACTTTGGACGAATGTGAAATAAACCAGTGCTTTAGATTGTATGAATATCACGAAAAAATAGAATCAATCTACACAACTTCGCCATCTGGACCAGTGCCCTTAGATAAGAGTCATTAGAATCGTGTCATTAGATAAAGGATCATTCAGACAAAAGAATGGTTAGATGAAAGTAACTCTGGACGAATGTGAAATATACCAGTGCTTTAGATTGTATGAAGATCACGAAAAAATAGAATCAATCTACACAACTTCGCCATCTGGACCAGTGCCATTAGATAAGAGTCATTAGAATCGTGTCAGTAGATAAAGGATCATTCAGACAAAAGAATGGTTAGATGAAAGTAACTCTGGACGAATGTGAAATGAACCAGTGCTTTAGATTGTATGAATATCACGAAAAAATAGAATCAATCTACACAACTTCGCCATCTGGACCAGTGCCATTAGATAAGAGTCATTATACTCGTGTCATTAGATAAAGGATCATTCAGACAAAAGAATTTTAGATGAAGGTAACTTTGGACGAATGTGAAATGAACCAGTGCTTTAGATTGTATGAATATCACGAAAAAATAGAATCAATCTACACAACTTCGCCATCTGGACCAGTGCCATTAGATAAGAGTCATTAGAATCGTGTCATTAGATAAAGGATCATTCAGACAAAAGAATAGTTAGATGAAAGTAACTTTGGACGAATGTGAAATAAACCAGTGCTTTAGATTGTATGAATATCACGAAAAAATAGAATCAATCTACACAACTTCGCCATCTGGACTAGTGCCATTAGATAAGAGTCATTAGACTCGTGTCATTAGATAAAGGATCATTCAGACAAAAGAATGGTTAGATGAAAGTAACTCTGGACGAATGTGAAATATACCAGTGCTTTAGATTGTATGAAGATCACGAAAAAATAGAATCAATCTACACAACTTCGCCATCTGGACCAGAGCCATTAGATAAGAGTCATTAGAATCGTGTCATTAGATAAAGGATCATTCAGACAAAAGAATTTTAGATGAAAGTAACTTTGGACGAATGTGAAATAAACCAGTGCTTTAGATTGTATGAATATCACGAAAAAATAGAATCAATCTACACAACTTCGCCATCTGGACCAGTGCCATTAGATAAGAGTCATTAGAATCGTGTAATTAGATAAAGGATCATTCAGACAAAAGAATGGTTAGATGAAAGTAACTCTGGACGAATGTGAAATAAACCAGTGCTTTAGATTGTATGAATATCACGAAAAAATAGAATCAATCTACACAACTTCGCCATCTGGACCAGTGCCATTAGAAAAGAGTCTTTATACTGGTGTCATTAGATTAAGGATCAATCAGACAAAAGAATGGTTAGATGAAACTAACTCTGGACGAATGTGAAATAAACCAGTGCTTTAGATTGTATGAATATCACGAAAAAATAGCATCAATCTACACAACTTCGCCATCTGGACCAGTGCCATTAGATAAGACTAATTAGGATCGTGTGATTAGATAAAGGATCATTCAGACAAAAGAATGGTTAGATGAAAGTAACTCTGGACGAATGTGAAATAAACCAGTGCTTTAGATTGTATGAATATCACGAAAAAATAGAATCAATCTACACAACTTCGCCATCTTGACCAGTGCCATTAGATAAGAGTCATTAGACTCGTGTCATTAGATAAAGGATTATTTAGACAAAAGAATTTTAGATGAAAGTAACTTTGGACGAATGTAAAATAAACCAGTGCTTTAGATTGTATGAATATCACGAAAAAATAGAATCAATCTACACAACTTCGCCATCTGGACCAGTGCCATTAGATAAGAGTCATTAGAATCGTGTCATTAGATAAAGGATCATTCAGACAAAAGAATGGTTAGATGAAAGTAACTCTGGACGAATGTGAAATATACCAGTGCTTTAGATTGTATGAAGATCACGAAAAAATAGAATCAATCTACACAACTTCGCCATCTGGACCAGTGCCATTAGATAAGAGTCATTAGAATCGTGTCATTAGATAAAGGATAATTCAGACAAAAGAATTTTAGATGAAAGTAACTTTGGACGAATGTGAAATAAACCAGTGCTTTAGATTGTATGAATATCACGAAAAAATATAATCAATCTACACAACTTCGCCATCTGGACCAGTGCCATTAGATAAGAGTCATTAGAATCGTGTCATAGATAAAGGATCATTTAGACAAAAGAATGGTTAGATGAAAGTAACTCTGGACGAATGTGAAATAAACCAGTGCTTTAGATTGTATGAATATCACGAAAAAATAGAATCAATCTACACAACTTCGCCATCTGGACCAGTGCCATTAGATAAGAGTCATTAGAATCGTGTCATTAGATAAAGGTTCATTAAGACAAAAGAATGGTTAGATGAAACTAACTCTGGACGAATGTGAAATAAACCAGTGCATTAGATTGTATGAATATCACGAAAAAATAGAATCAATCTACACAACTTCGCCATCTGGACCAGTGCCATTAGATAAGAGTCATTTGAATCGTGTCATTAGATAAAGGATCATTCAGACAAAAGAATGGTTAGATGAAAGTAACTCTGGACGAATGTGAAATAAACCAGTGCTTTAGATTGTATGAATATCACGAAAAAATAGAATCAATCTACAAAACTTCGCCATCTGGACCAGTGCCATTAGATAAGAGTCATTAGACTCGTGTCATTAGATAAAGGATCATTCAGACAAAAGAATGGTTAGATGAAACTAACTCTGGACGAATGTGAAATAAACCAGTGCTTTAGATTGTATGAATATCACGAAAAAATAGAATCAATCTACACAACTTCGCCATCTGGACCAGTGCCATTAGATAAGTGTCATTAGAATCGTGTCATTAGATAAAGGATCATTTAGACAAAAGAATAGTTAGATGAAAGTAACTTTGGACGAATGTGAAATAAACCAGTGCTTTAGATTGTATGAATATCACGAAAAAATAGAATCAATCTACACAACTTCGCCATCTTGACCAGTGCCATTAGATAAGAGTCATTAGACTCGTGTCATTAGATAAAGGATTATTTAGACAAAAGAATTTTAGATGAAAGTAACTTTGGACGAATGTGAAATAAACCAGTGCTTTAGATTGTATGAATATCACGAAAAAATAGAATCAATCTACACAACTTCGCCATCTGGACCAGTGCCCTTAGATAAGAGTCATTAGAATCGTGTCATTAGATAAAGGATCATTCAGACAAAAGAATGGTTAGATGAAAGTAACTCTGGACGAATGTGAAATATACCAGTGCTTTAGATTGTATGAAGATCACGAAAAAATAGAATCAATCTACACAACTTCGCCATCTGGACCAGTGCCATTAGATAAGAGTCATTAGAATCGTGTCATTAGATAAAGGATCATTCAGACAAAAGAATGGTTAGATGAAAGTAACTCTGGACGAATGTGAAATGAACCAGTGCTTTAGATTGTATGAATATCACGAAAAAATAGAATCAATCTACACAACTTCGCCATCTGGACCAGTGCCATTAGATAAGAGTCATTATACTCGTGTCATTAGATAAAGGATCATTCAGACAAAAGAATTTTAGATGAAGGTAACTTTGGACGAATGTGAAATAAACCAGTGCTTTAGATTGTATGAATATCACGAAAAAATAGAATCAATCTACACAACTTCGCCATCTGGACCAGAGTCATTAGAATCGTGTCATTAGATAAAGGATCATTCAGAAAAAAGAATAGTTAAATGAAAGTAACTTTGGACGAATGTGAAATAAACCAGTGCTTTAGATTGTATGAATATCACGAAAAAATAGAATCAATCTACACAACTTCGCCATCTGGACTAGTGCCATTAGATAAGAGTCATTAGACTCGTGTCATTAGATAAAGGATCATTCAGACAAAAGAATGGTTAGATGAAAGTAACTCTGGACGAATGTGAAATATACCAGTGCTTTAGATTGTATGAAGATCACGAAAAAATAGAATCAATCTACACAACTTCGCCATCTGGACCAGTGCCATTAGATAAGAGTCATTAGAATCGTGTCATTAGATAAAGGATAATTCAGACAAAAGAATTTTAGATGAAAGTAACTTTGGACGAATGTGAAATAAACCAGTGCTTTAGATTGTATGAATATCACGAAAAAATAGAATCAATCTACAAAACTTCGCCATCTGGACCCTTGCCATTAGATAAGAGTCATTAGAATCGTGTCATAGATAAAGGATCATTTAGACAAAAGAATGGTTAGATGAAAGTAACTCTGGACGAATGTGAAATAAACCAGTGCTTTAGATTGTATGAATATCACGAAAAAATAGAATCAATCTACACAACTTCGCCATCTGGACCAGTGCCATTAGATAAGAGTCATTAGACTCGTGTCATTAGATAAAGGATTATTTAGACAAAAGAATTTTAGATGAAAGTAACTTTGGACGAATGTGAAATAAACCAGTGCTTTAGATTGTATGAATATCACGAAAAAATAGAATCAATCTACACAACTTCGCCATCTGGACCAGTGCCCTTAGATAAGAGTCATTAGAATCGTGTCATTAGATAAAGGATCATTCAGACAAAAGAATGGTTAGATGAAAGTAACTCTGGACGAATGTGAAATATACCAGTGCTTTAGATTGTATGAAGATCACGAAAAAATAGAATCAATCTACACAACTTCGCCATCTGGACCAGTGCCATTAGATAAGAGTCATTAGAATCGTGTCATTAGATAAAGGATCATTCAGACAAAAGAATGGTTAGATGAAAGTAACTCTGGACGAATGTGAAATGAACCAGTGCTTTAGATTGTATGAATATCACGAAAAAATAGAATCAATCTACACAACTTCGCCATCTGGACCAGTGCCATTAGATAAGAGTCATTATACTCGTGTCATTAGATAAAGGATCATTCAGACAAAAGAATTTTAGATGAAGGTAACTTTGGACGAATGTGAAATAAACCAGTGCTTTAGATTGTATGAATATCACGAAAAAATAGAATCAATCTACACAACTTCGCCATCTGGACCAGTGCCATTAGATAAGAGTCATTAGAATCGTGTCATTAGATAAAGGATCATTCAGACAAAAGAATAGTTAGATGAAAGTAACTTTGGACGAATGTGAAATAAACCAGTGCTTTAGATTGTATGAATATCACGAAAAAATAGAATCAATCTACACAACTTCGCCATCTGGACTAGTGCCATTAGATAAGAGTCATTAGACTCGTGTAATTAGATAAAGGATCATTCAGACAAAAGAATGGTTAGATGAAAGTAACTCTGGACGAATGTGAAATATACCAGTGCTTTAGATTGTATGAAGATCACGAAAAAATAGAATCAATCTACACAACTTCGCCATCTGGACCAGTGCCATTAGATAAGAGTCATTAGAATCGTGTCATTAGATAAAGGATAATTCAGACAAAAGAATTTTAGATGAAAGTAACTTTGGACGAATGTGAAATAAACCAGTGCTTTAGATTGTATGAATATCACGAAAAAATAGAATCAATCTACACAACTTCGCCATCTGGACCCTTGCCATTAGATAAGAGTCATTAGAATCGTGTCATAGATAAAGGATCATTTAGACAAAAGAATGGTTAGATGAAAGTAACTCTGGACGAATGTGAAATAAACCAGTGCTTTAGATTGTATGAATATCACGAAAAAATAGAATCAATCTACACAACTTCGCCATCTGGACCAGTGCCATTAGATAAGAGTCATTAGAATCGTGTCATTAGATAAAGGATCATTCAGGCAAAGAATGGTTAGATGAAAGTAAATCTGGACGAATGTGAAATAAACCAGTGCTTTAGATTGTATGAATATCACGAAAAAATAGAATCAATCTACACAACTTCGCCATCTGGACCAGTGCCATTAGATAAGAGTCATTAGACTCGTGTCATTAGATAAAGGTTCATTAAGACAAAAGAATGGTTAGATGAAACTAACTCTGGACGAATGTGAAATAAACCAGTGCATTAGATTGTATGAATATCACGAAAAAATAGAATCAATCTACACAACTTCGCCATCTGGACCAGTGCCATTAGATAAGAGTCATTTGAATCGTGTCATTAGATAAAGGATCATTCAGACAAAAGAATGGTTAGATGAAAGTAACTCTGGACGAATGTGAAATAAACCAGTGCTTTAGATTGTATGAATATCACGAAAAAATAGAATCAATCTACAAAACTTCGCCATCTGGACCAGTGCCATTAGATATGAGTCATTAGACTCGTGTCATTAGATAAAGGATCATTCAGACAAAAGAATGGTTAGATGAAACTAACTCTGGACGAATGTGAAATAAACCAGTGCTTTAGATTGTATGAATATCACGAAAAAATAGAATCAATCTACACAACTTCGCCATCTGGACCAGTGCCATTAGATAAGTGTCATTAGACTCGTGTCATTAGATAAAGGATTATTTAGACAAAAGAATTTTAGATGAAAGTAACTTTGGACGAATGTAAAATAAACCAGTGCTTTAGATTGTATGAATATCACGAAAAAATAGAATCAATCTACACAACTTCGCCATCTGGACCAGTGCTATTAGATAAGAGTCATTAGAATCGTGTCATTAGATAAAGGATCATTCAGACAAAAGAATGGTTAGATGAAAGTAACTCTGGACGAATGTGAAATATACCAGTGCTTTAGATTGTATGAAGATCACGAAAAAATAGAATCAATCTACACAACTTCGCCATCTGGACCAGTGCCATTAGATAAGAGTCATTAGAATCGTGTCATTAGATAAAGGATAATTCAGACAAAAGAATTTTAGATGAAAGTAACTTTGGACGAATGTGAAATAAACCAGTGCTTTAGATTGTATGAATATCACGAAAAAATATAATCAATCTACACAACTTCGCCATCTGGACCAGTGCCATTAGATAAGAGTCATTAGAATCGTGTCATAGATAAAGGATCATTTAGACAAAAGAATGGTTAGATGAAAGTAACTCTGGACGAATGTGAAATAAACCAGTGCTTTAGATTGTATGAATATCACGAAAAAATAGAATCAATCTACACAACTTCGCCATCTGGACCAGTGCCATTAGATAAGAGTCATTAGAATCGTGTCATTAGATAAAGGATCATTCAGGCAAAGAATGGTTAGATGAAAGTAAATCTGGACGAATGTGAAATAAACCAGTGCTTTAGATTGTATGAATATCACGAAAAAATAGAATCAATCTACACAACTTCGCCATCTGGACCAGTGCCATTAGATAAGAGTCACTAGACTCGTGTCATTAGATAAAGGTTCATTAAGACAAAAGAATGGTTAGATGAAACTAACTCTGGACGAATGTGAAATAAACCAGTGCATTAGATTGTATGAATATCACGAAAAAATAGAATCAATCTACACAACTTCGCCATCTGGACCAGTGCCATTAGATAAGAGTCATTTGAATCGTGTCATTAGATAAAGGATCATTCAGACAAAAGAATGGTTAGATGAAACTAACTCTGGACGAATGTGAAATAAACCAGTGCTTTAGATTGTATGAATATCACGAAAAAATAGAATCAATCTACAAAACTTCGCCATCTGGACCAGTGCCATTAGATAAGAGTCATTAGACTCGTGTCATTAGATAAAGGATCATTCAGACAAAAGAATGGTTAGATGAAACTAACTCTGGACGAATGTGAAATAAACCAGTGCTTTAGACTGTATGAATATCACGAAAAAATAGAATCAATCTACACAACTTCGCCATCTGGACCAGTGCCATTAGATAAGTGTCATTAGAATCGTGTCATTAGATAAAGGATCATTTAGACAAAAGAATAGTTAGATGAAAGTAACTTTGGACGAATGTGAAATAAACCAGTGCTTTAGATTGTATGAATATCACGAAAAAATAGAATCAATCTACACAACTTCGCCATCTTGACCAGTGCCATTAGATAAGAGTCATTAGACTCGTGTCATTAGATAAAGGATTATTTAGACAAAAGAATTTTAGATGAAAGTAACTTTGGACGAATGTGAAATAAACCAGTGCTTTAGATTGTATGAATATCACGAAAAAATAGAATCAATCTACACAACTTCGCCATCTGGACCAGTGCCCTTAGATAAGAGTCATTAGAATCGTGTCATTAGATAAAGGATCATTCAGACAAAAGAATGGTTAGATGAAAGTAACTCTGGACGAATGTGAAATATACCAGTGCTTTAGATTGTATGAAGATCACGAAAAAATAGAATCAATCTACACAACTTCGCCATCTGGACCAGTGCCATTAGATAAGAGTCATTAGAATCGTGTCATTAGATAAAGGATCATTCAGGCAAAGAATGGTTAGATGAAAGTAAATCTGGACGAATGTGAAATAAACCAGTGCTTTAGATTGTATGAATATCACGAAAAAATAGAATCAATCTACACAACTTCGCCATCTGGACCAGTGCCATTAGATAAGAGTCATTAGACTCGTGTCATTAGATAAAGGTTCATTAAGACAAAAGAATGGTTAGATGAAACTAACTCTGGACGAATGTGAAATAAACCAGTGCATTAGATTGTATGAATATCACGAAAAAATAGAATCAATCTACACAACTTCGCCATTTGGACCAGTGCCATTAGATAAGAGTCATTTGAATCGTGTCATTAGATAAAGGATTATTTAGACAAAAGAATTTTAGATGAAAGTAACTTTGGACGAATGTAAAATAAACCAGTGCTTTAGATTGTATGAATATCACGAAAAAATAGAATCAATCTACACAACTTCGCCATCTGGACCAGTGCCATTAGATAAGAGTCATTAGAATCGTGTCATTAGATAAAGGATCATTCAGACAAAAGAATGGTTAGATGAAAGTAACTCTGGACGAATGTGAAATATACCAGTGCTTTAGATTGTATGAAGATCACGAAAAAATAGAATCAATCTACACAACTTCGCCATCTGGACCAGTGCCATTAGATAAGAGTCATTAGAATCGTGTCATTAGATAAAGGATAATTCAGACAAAAGAATTTTAGATGAAAGTAACTTTGGACGAATGTGAAATAAACCAGTGCTTTAGATTGTATGAATATCACGAAAAAATATAATCAATCTACACAACTTCGCCATCTGGACCAGTGCCATTAGATAAGAGTCATTAGAATCGTGTCATAGATAAAGGATCATTTAGACAAAAGAATGGTTAGATGAAAGTAACTCTGGACGAATGTGAAATAAACCAGTGCTTTAGATTGTATGAATATCACGAAAAAATAGAATCAATCTACACAACTTCGCCATCTGGACCAGTGCCATTAGATAAGAGTCATTAGAATCGTGTCATTAGATAAAGGATCATTCAGGCAAAGAATGGTTAGATGAAAGTAAATCTGGACGAATGTGAAATAAACCAGTGCTTTAGATTGTATGAATATCACGAAAAAATAGAATCAATCTACACAACTTCGCCATCTGGACCAGTGCCATTAGATAAGAGTCACTAGACTCGTGTCATTAGATAAAGGTTCATTAAGACAAAAGAATGGTTAGATGAAACTAACTCTGGACGAATGTGAAATAAACCAGTGCATTAGATTGTATGAATATCACGAAAAAATAGAATCAATCTACACAACTTCGCCATCTGGACCAGTGCCATTAGATAAGAGTCATTTGAATCGTGTCATTAGATAAAGGATCATTCAGACAAAAGAATGGTTAGATGAAAGTAACTCTGGACGAATGTGAAATAAACCAGTGCTTTAGATTGTATGAATATCACGAAAAAATAGAATCAATCTACAAAACTTCGCCATCTGGACCAGTGCCATTAGATAAGAGTCATTAGACTCGTGTCATTAGATAAAGGATCATTCAGACAAAAGAATGGTTAGATGAAACTAACTCTGGACGAATGTGAAATAAACCAGTGCTTTAGACTGTATGAATATCACGAAAAAATAGAATCAATCTACACAACTTCGCCATCTGGACCAGTGCCATTAGATAAGTGTCATTAGAATCGTGTCATTAGATAAAGGATCATTTAGACAAAAGAATAGTTAGATGAAAGTAACTTTGGACGAATGTGAAATAAACCAGTGCTTTAGATTGTATGAATATCACGAAAAAATAGAATCAATCTACACAACTTCGCCATCTTGACCAGTGCCATTAGATAAGAGTCATTAGACTCGTGTCATTAGATAAAGGATTATTTAGACAAAAGAATTTTAGATGAAAGTAACTTTGGACGAATGTGAAATAAACCAGTGCTTTAGATTGTATGAATATCACGAAAAAATAGAATCAATCTACACAACTTCGCCATCTGGACCAGTGCCCTTAGATAAGAGTCATTAGAATCGTGTCATTAGATAAAGGATCATTCAGACAAAAGAATGGTTAGATGAAAGTAACTCTGGACGAATGTGAAATATACCAGTGCTTTAGATTGTATGAAGATCACGAAAAAATAGAATCAATCTACACAACTTCGCCATCTGGACCAGTGCCATTAGATAAGAGTCATTAGAATCGTGTCATTAGATAAAGGATCATTCAGACAAAAGAATGGTTAGATGAAAGTAACTCTGGACGAATGTGAAATGAACCAGTGCTTTAGATTGTATGAATATCACGAAAAAATAGAATCAATCTACACAACTTCGCCATCTGGACCAGTGCCATTAGATAAGAGTCATTATACTCGTGTCATTAGATAAAGGATCATTCAGACAAAAGAATTTTAGATGAAGGTAACTTTGGACGAATGTGAAATAAACCAGTGCTTTAGATTGTATGAATATCACGAAAAAATAGAATCAATCTACACAACTTCGCCATCTGGACCAGTGCCATTAGATAAGAGTCATTAGAATCGTGTCATTAGATAAAGGATCATTCAGACAAAAGAATAGTTAGATGAAAGTAACTTTGGACGAATGTGAAATAAACCAGTGCTTTAGATTGTATGAATATCACGAAAAAATAGAATCAATCTACACAACTTCGCCATCTGGACCAGTGCCATTAGATAAGAGTCATTAGACTCGTGTCATTAGATAAAGGATCATTCAGACAAAAGAATGGTTAGATGAAAGTAACTCTGGACGAATGTGAAATATACCAGTGCTTTAGATTGTATGAAGATCACGAAAAAATAGAATCAATCTACACAACTTCGCCATCTGGACCAGTGCCATTAGATAAGAGTCATTAGAATCGTGTCATTAGATAAAGGATAATTCAGACAAAAGAATTTTAGATGAAAGTAACTTTGGACGAATGTGAAATAAACCAGTGCTTTAGATTGTATGAATATCACGAAAAAATAGAATCAATCTACACAACTTCGCCATCTGGACCAGTGCCATTAGATAAGAGTCATTAGAATCGTGTCATAGATAAAGGATCATTTAGACAAAAGAATGGTTAGATGAAAGTAACTCTGGACGAATGTGAAATAAACCAGTGCTTTAGATTGTATGAATATCACTAAAAAATAGAATCAATCTACACAACTTCGCCATCTGGACCAGTGCCATTAGATAAGAGTCATTAGAATCGTGTCATTAGATAAAGGATCATTCAGGCAAAGAATGGTTAGATGAAAGTAAATCTGGACGAATGTGAAATAAACCAGTGCTTTAGATTGTATGAATATCACGAAAAAATAGAATCAATCTACACAACTTCGCCATCTGGACCAGTGCCATTAGATAAGAGTCATTAGACTCGTGTCATTAGATAAAGGTTCATTAAGACAAAAGAATGGTTAGATGAAACTAACTCTGGACGAATGTGAAAAAAACCAGTGCATTAGATTGTATGAATATCACGAAAAAATAGAATCAATCTACACAACTTCGCCATCTGGACCAGTGCCATTAGATAAGACTCATTTGAATCGTGTCATTAGATAAAGGATCATTCAGACAAAAGAATGGTTAGATGAAAGTAACTCTGGACGAATGTGAAATAAACCAGTGCTTTAGATTGTATGAATATCACGAAAAAATAGAATCAATCTACAAAACTTCGCCATCTGGACCAGTGCCATTAGATATGAGTCATTAGACTCGTGTCATTAGATAAAGGATCATTCAGACAAAAGAATGGTTAGATGAAACTAACTCTGGACGAATGTGAAATAAACCAGTGCTTTAGATTGTATGAATATCACGAAAAAATAGAATCAATCTACACAACTTCGCCATCTGGACCAGTGCCATTAGATAAGTGTCATTAGAATCGTGTCATTAGATAAAGGATCATTCAGACAAAAGAATAGTTAGATGAAAGTAACTTTGGACGAATGTGAAATAAACCAGTGCTTTAGATTGTATGAATATCACGAAAAAATAGAATCAATCTACACAACTTCGCCATCTTGACCAGTGCCATTAGATAAGAGTCATTAGACTCGTGTCATTAGATAAAGGATTATTTAGACAAAAGAATTTTAGATGAAAGTAACTTTGGACGAATGTGAAATAAACCAGTGCTTTAGATTGTATGAATATCACGAAAAAATAGAATCAATCTACACAACTTCGCCATCTGGACCAGTGCCCTTAGATAAGAGTCATTAGAATCGTGTCATTAGATAAAGGATCATTCAGACAAAAGAATGGTTAGATGAAAGTAACTCTGGACGAATGTGAAATATACCAGTGCTTTAGATTGTATGAAGATCACGAAAAAATAGAATCAATCTACACAACTTCGCCATCTGGACCAGTGCCATTAGATAAGAGTCATTAGAATCGTGTCATTAGATAAAGGATCATTCAGACAAAAGAATGGTTAGATGAAAGTAACTCTGGACGAATGTGAAATGAACCAGTGCTTTAGATTGTATGAATATCACGAAAAAATAGAATCAATCTACACAACTTCGCCATCTGGACCAGTGCCATTAGATAAGAGTCATTATACTCGTGTCATTAGATAAAGGATCATTCAGACAAAAGAATTTTAGATGAAGGTAACTTTGGACGAATGTGAAATAAACCAGTGCTTTAGATTGTATGAATATCACGAAAAAATAGAATCAATCTACACAACCTCGCCATCTGGACCAGTGCCATTAGATAAGAGTCATTAGAATCGTGTCATTAGATAAAGGATCATTCAGACAAAAGAATAGTTAGATGAAAGTAACTTTGGACGAATGTGAAATAAACCAGTGCTTTAGATTGTATGAATATCACGAAAAAATAGAATCAATCTACACAACTTCGCCATCTGGACCAGTGCCATTAGATAAGAGTCATTAGACTCGTGTCATTAGATAAAGGATTATTTAGACATAAGAATTTTAGATGAAAGTAACTTTGGACGAATGTGAAATAAACCAGTGCTTTAGATTGTATGAATATCACGAAAAAATAGAATCAATCTACACAACTTCGCCATCTGGACCAGTGCCATTAGATAAGAGTCATTAGAATCGTGTCATTAGATAAAGGATCATTCAGACAAAAGAATGGTTAGATGAAAGTAACTCTGGACGAATGTGAAATATACCAGTGCTTTAGATTGTATGAAGATCACGAAAAAATAGAATCAATCTACACAACTTCGCCATCTGGACCAGTGCCATTAGATAAGAGTCATTAGAATCGTGTCATTAGATAAAGGATCATTCAGACAAAAGAATTTTAGATGAAAGTAACTTTGGACGAATGTGAAATAAACCAGTGCTTTAGATTGTATGAATATCACGAAAAAATAGAATCAATCCACACAACTTCGCCATCTGGACCAGTGCCATTAGATAAGAGTCATTAGAATCGTGTCATTAGATAAAGGATCATTCAGACAAAAGAATGGTTAGATGAAAGTAACTCTGGACGAATGTGAAATAAACCAGTGCTTTAGATTGTATGAATATCACGAAAAAATAGAATCAATCTACACAACTTCGCCATCTGGACCAGTGCCATTAGAAAAAAGTCTTTATACTGGTGTCATTAGATTAAGGATCAATCAGACAAAAGAATGGTTAGATGAAACTAACTCTGGACGAATGTGAAATAAACCAGTGCTTTAGATTGTATGAATATCACGAAAAAATAGCATCAATCTACACAACTTCGCCATTTGGACCAGTGCCATTAGATAAGACTTATTAGGATCGTGTCATTAGATAAAGGATCATTCAGACAAAAGTATGGTTAGATGAAAGTAACTCTGGACGAATGTGAAATAAACCAGTGCTTTAGATTGTATGAATATCACGAAAAAATAGAATCAATCTACACAACTTCGCCATCTTGACCAGTGCCATTAGATAAGAGTCATTAGACTCGTGTCATTAGATAAAGGATTATTTAGACAAAAGAATTTTAGATGAAAGTAACTTTGGACGAATGTAAAATAAACCAGTGCTTTAGATTGTATGAATATCACGAAAAATAGAATCAATCTACACAACTTCGCCATCTGGACCAGTGCCATTAGATAAGAGTCATTAGAATCGTGTCATTAGATAAAGGATCATTCAGACAAAAGAATGGTTAGATGAAAGTAACTCTGGACGAATGTGAAATATACCAGTGCTTTAGATTGTATGAAGATCACGAAAAAATAGAATCAATCTACACAACTTCGCCATCTGGACCAGTGCCATTAGATAAGAGTCATTAGAATCGTGTCATTAGATAAAGGATCATTCAGACAAAAGAATTTTAGATGAAAGTAACTTTGGACGAATGTGAAATAAACCAGTGCTTTAGATTGTATGAATATCACGAAAAAATAGAATCAATCTACACAACTTCGCCATCTGGACCAGTGCCATTAGATAAGAGTCATTAGAATCGTGTCATAGATAAAGGATCATTTAGACAAAAGAATGGTTAGATGAAAGTAACTCTGGACGAATGTGAAATAAACCAGTGCTTTAGATTGTATGAATATCACGAAAAAATAGAATCAATCTACACAACTTCGCCATCTGGACCAGTGCCATTAGATAAGAGTCATTAGAATCGTGTCATTAGATAAAGGATCATTCAGACAAAAGAATGGTTAGATGAAAGTGACTCTGGACGAATGTGAAATATACCAGTGCTTTAGATTGTATGAAGATCACGAAAAAATAGAATCATTCTACACAACTTCGCCATCTGGACCAGTGCCATTAGATAAGAGTCATTAGAATCGTGTCATTAGATAAAGGATCATTCAGACAAAAGAATGGTTAGATGAAAGTAACTCTGGACGAATGTGAAATAAACCAGTGCTTTAGATTGTATGAATATCACGAAAAAATAGAATCAATCTACACAACTTCGCCATCTGGACCAGTGCCATTAGATAAGAGTCATTAGAATCGTGTCATTAGATAAAGGATCATTCAGACAAAAGAATTTTAGATGAAAGTAACTTTGGACGAATGTGAAATAAACCAGTGCTTTAGATTGTATGAATATCACGAAAAAATAGAATCAATCCACACAACTTCGCCATCTGGACCAGTGCCATTAGATAAGAGTCATTAGAATCGTGTCATTAGATAAAGGATCATTCAGACAAAAGAATGGTTAGATGAAAGTAACTCTGGACGAATGTGAAATAAACCAGTGCTTTAGATTGTATGAATATCACGAAAAAATAGAATCAATCTACACAACTTCGCCATCTGGACCAGTGCCATTAGAAAAGAGTCTTTATACTGGTGTCATTAGATTAAGGATCAATCAGACAAAAGAATGGTTAGATGAAACTAACTCTGGACGAATGTGAAATAAACCAGTGCTTTAGATTGTATGAATATCACGAAAAAATAGCATCAATCTACACAACTTCGCCATCTGGACCAGTGCCATTAGATAAGACTTATTAGGATCGTGTCATTAGATAAAGGATCATTCAGACAAAAGTATGGTTAGATGAAAGTAACTCTGGACGAATGTGAAATAAACCAGTGCTTTAGATTGTATGAATATCACGAAAAAATAGAATCAATCTACACAACTTCGCCATCTTGACCAGTGCCATTAGATAAGAGTCATTAGACTCGTGTCATTAGATAAAGGATTATTTAGACAAAAGAATTTTAGATGAAAGTAACTTTGGACGAATGTAAAATAAACCAGTGCTTTAGATTGTATGAATATCACGAAAAATAGAATCAATCTACACAACTTCGCCATCTGGACCAGTGCCATTAGATAAGAGTCATTAGAATCGTGTCATTAGATAAAGGATCATTCAGACAAAAGAATGGTTAGATGAAAGTAACTCTGGACGAATGTGAAATATACCAGTGCTTTAGATTGTATGAAGATCACGAAAAAATAGAATCAATCTACACAACTTCGCCATCTGGACCAGTGCCATTAGATAAGAGTCATTAGAATCGTGTCATTAGATAAAGGATAATTCAGACAAAAGAATTTTAGATGAAAGTAACTTTGGACGAATGTGAAATAAACCAGTGCTTTAGATTGTATGAATATCACGAAAAAATAGAATCAATCTACACAACTTCGACATCTGGACCAGTGCCATTAGATAAGAGTCATTAGAATCGTGTCATAGATAAAGGATCATTTAGACAAAAGAATGGTTAGATGAAAGTAACTCTGGACGAATGTGAAATAAACCAGTGCTTTAGATTGTATGAATATCACGAAAAAATAGAATCAATCTACACAACTTCGCCATCTGGACCAGTGCCATTAGATAAGAGTCATTAGAATCGTGTCATTAGATAAAGGATCATTCAGACAAAAGAATGGTTAGATGAAAGTGACTCTGGACGAATGTGAAATATACCAGTGCTTTAGATTGTATGAAGATCACGAAAAAATAGAATCATTCTACACAACTTCGCCATCTGGACCAGTGCCATTAGATAAGAGTCATTAGAATCGTGTCATTAGATAAAGGATCATTCAGACAAAAGAATTTTAGATGAAAGTAACTTTGGACGAATGTGAAATAAACCAGTGCTTTAGATTGTATGAATATCACGAAAAAATAGAATCAATCTACACAACTTCGCCATCTGGACCAGTGCCATTAGATAAGAGTCATTAGAATCGTGTCATTAGATAAAGGATCATTCAGACAAAAGAATGGTTAGATGAAAGTAACTCTGGACGAATGTGAAATAAACCAGTGCTTTAGATTGTATGAATATCACGAAAAAATCGAATCAATCTACACAACTTCGCCATCTGGACCAGTGCCATTAGATAAGAGTCATTAGACTCGTGTCATTAGATAAAGGTTCATTAAGACAAAAGAATGGTTAGATGAAACTAACTCTGGACGAATGTGTTAATAAACCAGTGCATTAGATTGTATGAATATCACGAAAAAATAGAATCAATCTACACAACTTCGCCATCTGGACCAGTGCCATTAGATAAGAGTCATTAGAATCGTGTCATTAGATAAAAGATCATTCAGACAAAAGAATAGTTAGATGAAAGTAACTTTGGACGAATGTGAAATAAACCAGTGCTTTAGATTGTATGAATATCACGAAAAAATAGAATCAATCTACACAACTTCGCCATCTTGACCAGTGCCATTAGATAAGAGTCATTAATTAGACTCGTGTCATTAGATAAAGGATTATTTAGACAAAAGAATTTTAGATGAAAGTAACTTTGGACGAATGTGAAATAAACCAGTGCTTTAGATTGTATGAATATCACGAAAAAATAGAATCAATCTACACAACTTCGCCATCTGGACCAGTGCCATTAGATAAGAGTCATTAGAATCGTGTCATTAGATAAAGGATCATTCAGACAAAAGAATGGTTAGATGAAAGTAACTCTGGACGAATGTGAAATATACCAGTGCTTTAGATTGTATAAAGATTACGAAAAAATAGAATCAATCTACACAACTTCGCCATCTTGACCAGTGCCATTAGATAAGAGTCATTAATTAGACTCGTGTCATTAGATAAAGGATTATTTAGACAAAAGAATTTTAGATGAAAGTAACTTTGGACGAATGTGAAATAAACCAGTGCTTTAGATTGTATGAATATCACGAAAAAATAGAATCAATCTACACAACTTCGCCATCTGGACCAGTGCCATTAGATAAGAGTCATTAGAATCGTGTCATTAGATAAAGGATCATTCAGACAAAAGAATGGTTAGATGAAAGTAACTCTGGACGAATGTGAAATATACCAGTGCTTTAGATTGTATGAAGATCACGAAAAAATAGAATCAATCTACACAACTTCGCCATCTGGACCAGTGCCATTAGATAAGAGTCATTAGAATCGTGTCATTAGATAAAGGATGATTCAGACAAAAGAATTTTAGATGAAAGTAACTTTGGACGAATGTGAAATAAACCAGTGCTTTAGATTGTATGAATATCACGAAAAAATAGAATCAATCTACACAACTTCGCCATCTGGACCAGTGCCATTAGATAAGAGTCATTAGAATCGTGTCATTAGATAAAGGATCATTCAGACAAAAGAATGGTTAGATGAAAGTAACTCTGGACGAATGTGAAATAAACCAGTGCTTTAGATTGTATGAATATCACGAAAAAATAGAATCAATCTACACAACTTCGCCATCTGGACCAGTGCCATTAGAAAAGAGTCTTTATACTGGTGTCATTAGATTAAGGATCAATCAGACAAAAGAATGGTTAGATGAAACTAACTCTGGACGAATGTGAAATAAACCAGTGCTTTAGATTGTATGAATATCACGAAAAAATAGCATCAATCTAAACAACTTCGCCATCTGGACCAGTGCCATTAGATAAGACTTATTAGGATCGTGTCATTAGATAAAGGATCATTCAGACAAAAGAATGGTTAGATGAAAGTAACTCTGGACGAATGTGAAATAAACCAGTGCTTTAGATTGTATGAATATCACGAAAAAATAGAATCAATCTACACAACTTCGCCATCTTGACCAGTGCAATTAGATAAGAGTCATTAGACTCGTGTCATTAGATAAAGGATTATTTAGACAAAAGAATTTTAGATGAAAGTAACTTTGGACGAATGTAAAATAAACCAGTGCTTTAGATTGTATGAATATCACGAAAAAATAGAATCAATCTACACAACTTCGCCATCTGGACCAGTGCCATTAGATAAGAGTCATTAGAATCGTGTCATTAGATAAAGGATCATTCAGACAAAAGAATGGTTAGATGAAAGTAACTCTGGACGAATGTGAAATATACCAGTGCTTTAGATTGTATGAAGATCACGAAAAAATAGAATCAATCTACACAACTTCGCCATCTGGACCAGTGCCATTAGATAAGAGTCATTAGAATCGTGTCATTAGATAAAGGATAATTCAGACAAAAGAATTTTAGATGAAAGTAACTTTGGACGAATGTGAAATAAACCAGTGCTTTAGATTGTATGAATATCACGAAAAAATAGAATCAATCTACACAACTTCGCCATCTGGACCAGTGCCATTAGATAAGAGTCATTAGAATCGTGTCATAGATAAAGGATCATTTAGACAAAAGAATGGTTAGATGAAAGTAACTCTGGACGAATGTGAAATAAACCAGTGCTTTAGATTGTATGAATATCACGAAAAAATAGAATCAATCTACACAACTTCGCCATCTGGACCAGTGCCATTAGATAAGAGTCATTAGAATCGTGTCATTAGATAAAGGATCATTCAGACAAAAGAATGGTTAGATGAAAGTGACTCTGGACGAATGTGAAATATACCAGTGCTTTAGATTGTATGAAGATCACGAAAAAATAGAATCATTCTACACAACTTCGCCATCTGGACCAGTGCCATTAGATAAGAGTCATTAGAATCGTGTCATTAGATAAAGGATCATTCAGACAAAAGAATTCTAGATGAAAGTAACTTTGGACGAATGTGAAATAAACCAGTGCTTTAGATTGTATGAATATCCCGAAAAAATAGAATCAATCTACACAACTTCGCCATCTGGACCAGTGCCATTAGATAAGAGTCATTAGAATCGTGTCATTAGATAAAGGATCATTCAGACAAAAGAATAGTTAGATGAAAGTAACTTTGGACGAATGTGAAATAAACCAGTGCTTTAGATTGTATGAATATCACGAAAAAATAGAATCAATCTACACAACTTCGCCATCTTGACCAGTGCCATTAGATAAGAGTCATTAATTAGACTCGTGTCATTAGATAAAGGATTATTTAGACAAAAGAATTTTAGATGAAAGTAACTTTGGACGAATGTGAAATAAACCAGTGCTTTAGATTGTATGAATATCACGAAAAAATAGAATCAATCTACACAACTTCGCCATCTGGACCAGTGCCATTAGATAAGAGTCATTAGAATCGTGTCATTAGATAAAGGTTCATTCAGACAAAAGAATGGTTAGATGAAAGTAACTCTGGACGAATGTGAAATATACCAGTGCTTTAGATTGTATAAAGATTACGAAAAAATAGAATCAATCTACACAACTTCGCCATCTGGACCAGTGCCATTAGATAAGAGTCATTAGAATCGTGTCATTAGATAAAGGATCATTCAGACAAAAGAATTTTAGATGAAAGTAACTTTGGACGAATGTGAAATAAACCAGTGCTTTAGATTGTATGAATATCCCGAAAAAATAGAATCAATCTACACAACTTCGCCATCTGGACCAGTGCCATTAGATAAGAGTCATTAGAATCGTGTCATTAGATAAAGGATCATTTAGACAAAAGAATGGTTAGATGAAAGTAACTCTGGACGAATGTGAAATAAACCAGTGCTTTAGATTGTATAAATATCACGAAAAAATAGAATCAATCTACACAACTTCGCCATCTTGACCAGTGCCATTAGATAAGAGTCATTAATTAGACTCGTGTCATTAGATAAAGGATTATTTAGACAAAAGAATTTTAGATGAAAGTAACTTTGGACGAATGTGAAATAAACCAATGCTTTAGATTGTATGAATATCACGAAAAAATAGAATCAATCTACACAACTTCGCCATCTGGACCAGTGCCATTAGATAAGAGTCATTAGAATCGTGTCATTAGATAAAGGATCATTCAGACAAAAGAATGGTTAGATGAAAGTAACTCTGGACGAATGTGAAATATACCAGTGCTTTAGATTGTATGAAGATCACGAAAAAATAGAATCAATCTACACAACTTCGCCATCTGGACCAGTGCCATTAGATAAGAGTCATTAGAATCGTGTCATTAGATAAAGGATCATTCAGACAAAAGAATTTTAGATGAAAGTAACTTTGGACGAATGTGAAATAAACCAGTGCTTTAGATTGTATGAATATCACGAAAAAATAGAATCAATCTACACAACTTCGCCATCTGGACCAGTGCCATTAGATAAGAGTCATTAGAATCGTGTCATTAGATAAAGGATCATTCAGACAAAAGAATGGTTAGATGAAAGTAACTCTGGACGAATGTGAAATAAACCAGTGCTTTAGATTGTATGAATATCACGAAAAAATAGAATCAATCTACACAACTTCGCCATCTGGACCAGTGCCATTAGAAAAGAGTCTTTATACTGGTGTCATTAGATTAAGGATCAATCAGACAAAAGAATGGTTAGATGAAACTAACTCTGGACGAATGTGAAATAAACCAGTGCTTTAGATTGTATGAATATCACGAAAAAATAGCATCAATCTAAACAACTTCGCCATCTGGACCAGTGCCATTAGATGAGACTTATTAGGATCGTGTCATTAGATAAAGGATCATTCAGACAAAAGAATGGTTAGATGAAAGTAACTCTGGACGAATGTGAAATAAACCAGTGCTTTAGATTGTATGAATATCACGAAAAAATAGAATCAATCTACACAACTTCGCCATCTTGACCAGTGCCATTAGATAAGAGTCATTAGACTCGTGTCATTAGATAAAGGATTATTTAGACAAAAGAATTTTAGATGAAAGTAACTTTGGACGAATGTAAAATAAACCAGTGCTTTAGATTGTATGAATATCACGAAAAAATAGAATCAATCTACACAACTTCGCCATCTGGACCAGTGCCATTAGATAAGAGTCATTAGAATCGTGTCATTAGATAAAGGATCATTCAGACAAAAGAATGGTTAGATGAAAGTAACTCTGGACGAATGTGAAATATACCAGTGCTATAGATTGTATGAAGATCACGAAAAAATAGAATCAATCTACACAACTTCGCCATCTGGACCAGTGCCATTAGATAAGAGTCATTAGAATCGTGTCATTAGATAAAGGATAATTCAGACAAAAGAATTTTAGATGAAAGTAACTTTGGACGAATGTGAAATAAACCAGTGCTTTAGATTGTATGAATATCACGAAAAAATAGAATCAATCTACACAACTTCGCCATCTGGACCAGTGCCATTAGATAAGAGTCATTAGAATCGTGTCATAGATAAAGGATCATTTAGACAAAAGAATGGTTAGATGAAAGTAACTCTGGACGAATGTGAAATAAACCAGTGCTTTAGATTGTATGAATATCACGAAAAAATAGAATCAATCTACACAACTTCGCCATCTGGACCAGTGCCATTAGATAAGAGTCATTAGAATCGTGTCATTAGATAAAGGATCATTCAGACAAAAGAATTCTAGATGAAAGTAACTTTGGACGAATGTGAAATAAACCAGTGCTTTAGATTGTATGAATATCCCGAAAAAATAGAATCAATCTACACAACTTCGCCATCTGGACCAGTGCCATTAGATAAGAGTCATTAGAATCGTGTCATTAGATAAAGGATCATTCAGACAAAAGAATAGTTAGATGAAAGTAACTTTGGACGAATGTGAAATAAACCAGTGCTTTAGATTGTATGAATATCACGAAAAAATAGAATCAATCTACACAACTTCGCCATCTTGACCAGTGCCATTAGATAAGAGTCATTAATTAGACTCGTGTCATTAGATAAAGGATTATTTAGACAAAAGAATTTTAGATGAAAGTAACTTTGGACGAATGTGAAATAAACCAGTGCTTTAGATTGTATGAATATCACGAAAAAATAGAATCAATCTACACAACTTCGCCATCTGGACCAGTGCCATTAGATAAGAGTCATTAGAATCGTGTCATTAGATAAAGGATCATTCAGACAAAAGAATGGTTAGATGAAAGTAACTCTGGACGAATGTGAAATATACCAGTGCTTTAGATTGTATAAAGATTACGAAAAAATAGAATCAATCTACACAACTTCGCCATCTGGACCAGTGCCATTAGATAAGAGTCATTAGAATCGTGTCATTAGATAAAGGATCATTCAGACAAAAGAATTTTAGATGAAAGTAACTTTGGACGAATGTGAAATAAACCAGTGCTTTAGATTGTATGAATATCCCGAAAAAATAGAATCAATCTACACAACTTCGCCATCTGGACCAGTGCCATTAGATAAGAGTCATTAGAATCGTGTCATTAGATAAAGGATCATTTAGACAAAAGAATGGTTAGATGAAAGTAACTCTGGACGAATGTGAAATAAACCAGTGCTTTAGATTGTATGAATATCACGAAAAAATAGAATCAATCTACACAACTTCGCCATCTGGACCAGTGCCATTAGATAAGAGTCATTAGACTCATGTCATTAGATAAAGGATCATTCAGACAAAAGAATGGTTAGATGAAACTAACTCTGGACGAATGTGAAATAAACCAGTGCTTTAGATTGTATGAATATCACGAAAAAATAGAATCAATCTACACAACTTCGCCATCTGGACCAGTGCCATTAGATAAGAGTCATTAGAATCGTGTCATTAGATAAAGGATAATTCAGACAAAAGAATTTTAGATGAAAGTAACTTTGGACGAATGTGAAATGAACCAGTGCTTTAGATTGTATGAATATCACGAAAAAATAGAATCAATCTACACAACTTCGCCATCTGGACCAGTGCCATTAGATAAGAGTCATTAGAATCGTGTCATAGATAAAGGATCATTTAGACAAAAGAATGGTTAGATGAAAGTAACTCTGGACGAATGTGAAATAAACCAGTGCTTTAGATTGTATGAATATCACGAAAAAATAGAATCAATCTACACAACTTCGCCATCTGGACCAGTGCCATTAGATAAGAGTCATTAGAATCGTGTCATTAGTTAAAGGATCATTCAGACAAAAGAATGGTTAGATGAAAGTGACTCTGGACGAATGTGAAATATACCAGTGCTTTAGATTGTATGAAGATCACGAAAAAATAGAATCATTCTACACAACTTCGCCATCTGGACCAGTGCCATTAGATAAGAGTCATTAGAATCGTGTCATTAGATAAAGGATCATTCAGACAAAAGAATTCTAGATGAAAGTAACTTTGGACGAATGTGAAATAAACCAGTGCTTTAGATTGTATGAATATCCCGAAAAAATAGAATCAATCTACACAACTTCGCCATCTGGACCAGTGCCATTAGATAAGAGTCATTAGAATCGTGTCATTAGATAAAGGATCATTCAGACAAAAGAATAGTTAGATGAAAGTAACTTTGGACGAATGTGAAATAAACCAGTGCTTTAGATTGTATGAATATCACGAAAAAATAGAATCAATCTACACAACTTCGCCATCTTGACCAGTGCCATTAGATAAGAGTCATTAATTAGACTCGTGTCATTAGATAAAGGATTATTTAGACAAAAGAATTTTAGATGAAAGTAACTTTGGACGAATGTGAAATAAACCAGTGCTTTAGATTGTATGAATATCACGAAAAAATAGAATCAATCTACACAACTTCGCCATCTGGACCAGTGCCATTAGATAAGAGTCATTAGAATCGTGTCATTAGATAAAGGATCATTCAGACAAAAGAATGGTTAGATGAAAGTAACTCTGGACGAATGTGAAATATACCAGTGCTTTAGATTGTATAAAGATTACGAAAAAATAGAATCAATCTACACAACTTCGCCATCTGGACCAGTGCCATTAGATAAGAGTCATTAGAATCGTGTCATTAGATAAAGGATCATTCAGACAAAAGAATTTTAGATGAAAGTAACTTTGGACGAATGTGAAATAAACCAGTGCTTTAGATTGTATGAATATCCCGAAAAAATAGAATCAATCTACACAACTTCGCCATCTGGACCAGTGCCATTAGATAAGAGTCATTAGAATCGTGTCATTAGATAAAGGATCATTTAGACAAAAGAATGGTTAGATGAAAGTAACTCTGGACGAATGTGAAATAAACCAGTGCTTTAGATTGTATGAATATCACGAAAAAATAGAATCAATCTACACAACTTCGCCATCTTGACCAGTGCCATTAGATAAGAGTCATTAATTAGACTCGTGTCATTAGATAAAGGATTATTTAGACAAAAGAATTTTAGATGAAAGTAACTTTGGACGAATGTGAAATAAACCAATGCTTTAGATTGTATGAATATCACGAAAAAATAGAATCAATCTACACAACTTCGCCATCTGGACCAGTGCCATTAGATAAGAGTCATTAGAATCGTGTCATTAGATAAAGGATCATTCAGACAAAAGAATGGTTAGATGAAAGTAACTCTGGACGAATGTGAAATATACCAGTGCTTTAGATTGTATGAAGATCACGAAAAAATAGAATCAATCTACACAACTTCGCCATCTGGACCAGTGCCATTAGATAAGAGTCATTAGAATCGTGTCATTAGATAAAGGATCATTCAGACAAAAGAATTTTAGATGAAAGTAACTTTGGACGAATGTGAAATAAACCAGTGCTTTAGATTGTATGAATATCACGAAAAAATAGAATCAATCTACACAACTTCGCCATCTGGACCAGTGCCATTAGATAAGAGTCATTAAAAATCGTGTCATTAGATAAAGGATCATTCAGACAAAAGAATGGTTAGATGAAAGTAACTCTGGACGAATGTGAAATAAACCAGTGCTTTAGATTGTATGAATATCACGAAAAAATAGAATCAATCTACACAACTTCGCCATCTGGACCAGTGCCATTAGAAAAGAGTCTTTATACTGGTGTCATTAGATTAAGGATCAATCAGACAAAAGAATGGTTAGATGAAACTAACTCTGGACGAATGTGAAATAAACCAGTGCTTTAGATTGTATGAATATCACGAAAAAATAGCATCAATCTAAACAACTTCGCCATCTGGACCAGTGCCATTAGATGAGACTTATTAGGATCGTGTCATTAGATAAAGGATCATTCAGACAAAAGAATGGTTAGATGAAAGTAACTCTGGACGAATGTGAAATAAACCAGTGCTTTAGATTGTATGAATATCACGAAAAAATAGAATCAATCTACACAACTTCGCCATCTTGACCAGTGCCATTAGATAAGAGTCATTAGACTCGTGTCATTAGATAAAGGATTATTTAGACAAAAGAATTTTAGATGAAAGTAACTTTGGACGAATGTAAAATAAACCAGTGCTTTAGATTGTATGAATATCACGAAAAAATAGAATCAATCTACACAACTTCGCCATCTGGACCAGTGCCATTAGATAAGAGTCATTAGAATCGTGTCATTAGATAAAGGATCATTCAGACAAAAGAATGGTTAGATGAAAGTAACTCTGGACGAATGTGAAATATACCAGTGCTATAGATTGTATGAAGATCACGAAAAAATAGAATCAATCTACACAACTTCGCCATCTGGAGCAGTGCCATTAGATAAGAGTCATTAGAATCGTGTCATTAGATAAAGGATAATTCAGACAAAAGAATTTTAGATGAAAGTAACTTTGGACGAATGTGAAATAAACCAGTGCTTTAGATTGTATGAATATCACGAAAAAATAGAATCAATCTACACAACTTCGCCATCTGGACCAGTGCCATTAGATAAGAGTCATTAGAATCGTGTCATAGATAAAGGATCATTTAGACAAAAGAATGGTTAGATGAAAGTAACTCTGGACGAATGTGAAATAAACCAGTGCTTTAGATTGTATGAATATCACGAAAAAATAGAATCAATCTACACAACTTCGCCATCTGGACCAGTGCCATTAGATAAGAGTCATTAGAATCGTGTCATTAGATAAAGGATCATTCAGACAAAAGAATGGTTAAGATGAAAGTGACTCTGGACGAATGTGAAATATACCAGTGCTTTAGATTGTATGAAGATCACGAAAAAATAGAATCATTCTACACAACTTCGCCATCTGGACCAGTGCCATTAGATAAGAGTCATTAGAATCGTGTCATTAGATAAAGGATCATTCAGACAAAAGAATTCTAGATGAAAGTAACTTTGGACGAATGTGAAATAAACCAGTGCTTTAGATTGTATGAATATCCCGAAAAAATAGAATCAATCTACACAACTTCGCCATCTGGACCAGTGCCATTAGATAAGAGTCATTAGAATCGTGTCATTAGATAAAGGATCATTCAGACAAAAGAATAGTTAGATGAAAGTAACTTTGGACGAATGTGAAATAAACCAGTGCTTTAGATTGTATGAATATCACGAAAAAATAGAATCAATCTACACAACTTCGCCATCTTGACCAGTGCCATTAGATAAGAGTCATTAATTAGACTCGTGTCATTAGATAAAGGATTATTTAGACAAAAGAATTTTAGATGAAAGTAACTTTGGACGAATGTGAAATAAACCAGTGCTTTAGATTGTATGAATATCACGAAAAAATAGAATCAATCTACACAACTTCGCCATCTGGACCAGTGCCATTAGATAAGAGTCATTAGAATCGTGTCATTAGATAAAGAATCATTCAGACAAAAGAATGGTTAGATGAAAGTAACTCTGGACGAATGTGAAATATACCAGTGCTTTAGATTGTATAAAGATTACGAAAAAATAGAATCAATCTACACAACTTCGCCATCTGGACCAGTGCCATTAGATAAGAGTCATTAGAATCGTGTCATTAGATAAAGGATCATTCAGACAAAAGAATTTTAGATGAAAGTAACTTTGGACGAATGTGAAATAAACCAGTGCTTTAGATTGTATGAATATCCCGAAAAAATAGAATCAATCTACACAACTTCGCCATCTGGACCAGTGCCATTAGATAAGAGTCATTAGAATCGTGTCATTAGATAAAGGATCATTTAGACAAAAGAATGGTTAGATGAAAGTAACTCTGGACGAATGTGAAATAAACCAGTGCTTTAGATTGTATGAATATCACGAAAAAATAGAATCAATCTACACAACTTCGCCATCTGGACCAGTGCCATTAGATAAGAGTCATTAGACTCATGTCATTAGATAAAGGATCATTCAGACAAAAGAATGGTTAGATGAAACTAACTCTGGACGAATGTGAAATAAACCAGTGCTTTAGATTGTATGAATATCACGAAAAAATAGAATCAATCTACACAACTTCGCCATCTGGACCAGTGCCATTAGATAAGAGTCATTAGAATCGTGTCATTAGATAAAGGATAATTCAGACAAAAGAATTTTAGATGAAAGTAACTTTGGACGAATATGAAATAAACCAGTGCTTTAGATTGTATGAATATCACGAAAAAATAGAATCAATCTACACAACTTCGCCATCTGGACCAGTGCCATTAGATAAGAGTCATTAGAATCGTGTCATAGATAAAGGATCATTTAGACAAAAGAATGGTTAGATGAAAGTAACTCTGGACGAATGTGAAATAAACCAGTGCTTTAGATTGTATGAATATCACGAAAAAATAGAATCAATCTACACAACTTCGCCATCTGGACCAGTGCCATTAGATAAGAGTCATTAGAATCGTGTCATTAGATAAAGGATCATTCAGACAAAAGAATGGTTAGATGAAAGTGACTCTGGACGAATGTGAAATATACCAGTGCTTTAGATTGTATGAAGATCACGAAAAAATAGAATCATTCTACACAACTTTGCCATCTGGACCAGTGCCATTAGATAAGAGTCATTAGAATCGTGTCATTAGATAAAGGATCATTCAGACAAAAGAATTCTAGATGAAAGTAACTTTGGACGAATGTGAAATAAACCAGTGCTTTAGATTGTATGAATATCCCGAAAAAATAGAATCAATCTACACAACTTCGCCATCTGGACCAGTGCCATTAGATAAGAGTCATTAGAATCGTGTCATTAGATAAAGGATCATTCAGACAAAAGAATAGTTAGATGAAAGTAACTTTGGACGAATGTGAAATAAACCAGTGCTTTAGATTGTATGAATATCACGAAAAAATAGAATCAATCTACACAACTTCGCCATCTTGACCAGTGCCATTAGATAAGAGTCATTAATTAGACTCGTGTCATTAGATAAAGGATTATTTAGACAAAAGAATTTTAGATGAAAGTAACTTTGGACGAATGTGAAATAAACCAGTGCTTTAGATTGTATGAATATCACGAAAAAATAGAATCAATCTACACAACTTCGCCATCTGGACCAGTGCCATTAGATAAGAGTCATTAGAATCGTGTCATTAGATAAAGGATCATTCAGACAAAAGAATGGTTAGATGAAAGTAACTCTGGACGAATGTGAAATATACCAGTGCTTTAGATTGTATAAAGATTACGAAAAAATAGAATCAATCTACACAACTTCGCCATCTGGACCAGTGCCATTAGATAAGAGTCATTAGAATCGTGTCATTAGATAAAGGATCATTCAGACAAAAGAATTTTAGATGAAAGTAACTTTGGACGAATGTGAAATAAACCAGTGCTTTAGATTGTATGAATATCCCGAAAAAATAGAATCAATCTACACAACTTCGCCATCTGGACCAGTGCCATTAGATAAGAGTCATTAGAATCGTGTCATTAGATAAAGGATCATTTAGACAAAAGAATGGTTAGATGAAAGTAACTCTGGACGAATGTGAAATAAACCAGTGCTTTAGATTGTATGAATATCACGAAAAAATAGAATCAATCTACACAACTTCGCCATCTTGACCAGTGCCATTAGATAAGAGTCATTAATTAGACTCGTGTCATTAGATAAAGGATTATTTAGACAAAAGAATTTTAGATGAAAGTAACTTTGGACGAATGTGAAATAAACCAGTGCTTTAGATTGTATGAATATCACGAAAAAATAGAATCAATCTACACAACTTCGCCATCTGGACCAGTGCCATTAGATAAGAGTCATTAGAATCGTGTCATTAGATAAAGGATCATTCAGACAAAAGAATGGTTAGATGAAAGTAACTCTGGACGAATGTGAAATATACCAGTGCTTTAGATTGTATGAAGATCACGAAAAAATAGAATCAATCTACACAACTTCGCCATCTGGACCAGTGCCATTAGATAAGAGTCATTAGAATCGTGTCATTAGATAAAGGATCATTCAGACAAAAGAATTTTAGATGAAAGTAACTTTGGACGAATGTGAAATAAACCAGTGCTTTAGATTGTATGAATATCACGAAAAAATAGAATCAATCTACACAACTTCGCCATCTGGACCAGTGCCATTAGATAAGAGTCATTAGAATCGTGTCATTAGATAAAGGATCATTCAGACAAAAGAATGGTTAGATGAAAGTAACTCTGGACGAATGTGAAATAAACCAGTGCTTTAGATTGTATGAATATCACGAAAAAATAGAATCAATCTACACAACTTCGCCATCTGGACCAGTGCCATTAGAAAAGAGTCTTTATACTGGTGTCATTAGATTAAGGATCAATCAGACAAAAGAATGGTTAGATGAAACTAACTCTGGACGAATGTGAAATAAACCAGTGCTTTAGATTGTATGAATATCACGAAAAAATAGCATCAATCTAAACAACTTCGCCATCTGGACCAGTGCCATTAGATGAGACTTATTAGGATCGTGTCATTAGATAAAGGATCATTCAGACAAAAGAATGGTTAGATGAAAGTAACTCTGGACGAATGTGAAATAAACCAGTGCTTTAGATTGTATGAATATCACGAAAAAATAGAATCAATCTACACAACTTCGCCATCTTGACCAGTGCCATTAGATAAGAGTCATTAGACTCGTGTCATTAGATAAAGGATTATTTAGACAAAAGAATTTTAGATGAAAGTAACTTTGGACGAATGTAAAATAAACCAGTGCTTTAGATTGTATGAATATCACGAAAAAATAGAATCAATCTACACAACTTCGCCATCTGGACCAGTGCCATTAGATAAGAGTCATTAGAATCGTGTCATTAGATAAAGGATCATTCAGACAAAAGAATGGTTAGATGAAAGTAACTCTGGACGAATGTGAAATATACCAGTGCTATAGATTGTATGAAGATCACGAAAAAATAGAATCAATCTACACAACTTCGCCATCTGGACCAGTGCCATTAGATAAGAGTCATTAGAATCGTGTCATTAGATAAAGGATAATTCAGACAAAAGAATTTTAGATGAAAGTAACTTTGGACGAATGTGAAATAAACCAGTGCTTTAGATTGTATGAATATCACGAAAAAATAGAATCAATCTACACAACTTCGCCATCTGGACCAGTGCCATTAGATAAGAGTCATTAGAATCGTGTCATAGATAAAGGATCATTTAGACAAAAGAATGGTTAGATGAAAGTAACTCTGGACGAATGTGAAATAAACCAGTGCTTTAGATTGTATGAATATCACGAAAAAATAGAATCAATCTACACAACTTCGCCATCTGGACCAGTGCCATTAGATAAGAGTCATTAGAATCGTGTCATTAGATAAAGGATCATTCAGACAAAAGAATGGTTAAGATGAAAGTGACTCTGGACGAATGTGAAATATACCAGTGCTTTAGATTGTATGAAGATCACGAAAAAATAGAATCATTCTACACAACTTCGCCATCTGGACCAGTGCCATTAGATAAGAGTCATTAGAATCGTGTCATTAGATAAAGGATCATTCAGACAAAAGAATTCTAGATGAAAGTAACTTTGGACGAATGTGAAATAAACCAGTGCTTTAGATTGTATGAATATCCCGAAAAAATAGAATCAATCTACACAACTTCGCCATCTGGACCAGTGCCATTAGATAAGAGTCATTAGAATCGTGTCATTAGATAAAGGATCATTCAGACAAAAGAATAGTTAGATGAAAGTAACTTTGGACGAATGTGAAATAAACCAGTGCTTTAGATTGTATGAATATCACGAAAAAATAGAATCAATCTACACAACTTCGCCATCTTGACCAGTGCCATTAGATAAGAGTCATTAATTAGACTCGTGTCATTAGATAAAGGATTATTTAGACAAAAGAATTTTAGATGAAAGTAACTTTGGACGAATGTGAAATAAACCAGTGCTTTAGATTGTATGAATATCACGAAAAAATAGAATCAATCTACACAACTTCGCCATCTGGACCAGTGCCATTAGATAAGAGTCATTAGAATCGTGTCATTAGATAAAGAATCATTCAGACAAAAGAATGGTTAGATGAAAGTAACTCTGGACGAATGTGAAATATACCAGTGCTTTAGATTGTATAAAGATTACGAAAAAATAGAATCAATCTACACAACTTCGCCATCTGGACCAGTGCCATTAGATAAGAGTCATTAGAATCGTGTCATTAGATAAAGGATCATTCAGACAAAAGAATTTTAGATGAAAGTAACTTTGGACGAATGTGAAATAAACCAGTGCTTTAGATTGTATGAATATCCCGAAAAAATAGAATCAATCTACACAACTTCGCCATCTGGACCAGTGCCATTAGATAAGAGTCATTAGAATCGTGTCATTAGATAAAGGATCATTTAGACAAAAGAATGGTTAGATGAAAGTAACTCTGGACGAATGTGAAATAAACCAGTGCTTTAGATTGTATGAATATCACGAAAAAATAGAATCAATCTACACAACTTCGCCATCTGGACCAGTGCCATTAGATAAGAGTCATTAGACTCATGTCATTAGATAAAGGATCATTCAGACAAAAGAATGGTTAGATGAAACTAACTCTGGACGAATGTGAAATAAACCAGTGCTTTAGATTGTATGAATATCACGAAAAAATAGAATCAATCTACACAACTTCGCCATCTGGACCAGTGCCATTAGATAAGAGTCATTAGAATCGTGTCATTAGATAAAGGATAATTCAGACAAAAGAATTTTAGATGAAAGTAACTTTGGACGAATATGAAATAAACCAGTGCTTTAGATTGTATGAATATCACGAAAAAATAGAATCAATCTACACAACTTCGCCATCTGGACCAGTGCCATTAGATAAGAGTCATTAGAATCGTGTCATAGATAAAGGATCATTTAGACAAAAGAATGGTTAGATGAAAGTAACTCTGGACGAATGTGAAATAAACCAGTGCTTTAGATTGTATGAATATCACGAAAAAATAGAATCAATCTACACAACTTCGCCATCTGGACCAGTGCCATTAGATAAGAGTCATTAGAATCGTGTCATTAGATAAAGGATCATTCAGACAAAAGAATGGTTAGATGAAAGTGACTCTGGACGAATGTGAAATATACCAGTGCTTTAGATTGTATGAAGATCACGAAAAAATAGAATCATTCTACACAACTTCGCCATCTGGACCAGTGCCATTAGATAAGAGTCATTAGAATCGTGTCATTAGATAAAGGATCATTCAGACAAAAGAATTCTAGATGAAAGTAACTTTGGACGAATGTGAAATAAACCAGTGCTTTAGATTGTATGAATATCCCGAAAAAATAGAATCAATCTACACAACTTCGCCATCTGGACCAGTGCCATTAGATAAGAGTCATTAGAATCGTGTCATTAGATAAAGGATCATTCAGACAAAAGAATAGTTAGATGAAAGTAACTTTGGACGAATGTGAAATAAACCAGTGCTTTAGATTGTATGAATATCACGAAAAAATAGAATCAATCTACACAACTTCGCCATCTTGACCAGTGCCATTAGATAAGAGTCATTAATTAGACTCGTGTCATTAGATAAAGGATTATTTAGACAAAAGAATTTTAGATGAAAGTAACTTTGGACGAATGTGAAATAAACCAGTGCTTTAGATTGTATGAATATCACGAAAAAATAGAATCAATCTACACAACTTCGCCATCTGGACCAGTGCCATTAGATAAGAGTCATTAGAATCGTGTCATTAGATAAAGGATCATTCAGACAAAAGAATGGTTAGATGAAAGTAACTCTGGACGAATGTGAAATATACCAGTGCTTTAGATTGTATAAAGATTACGAAAAAATAGAATCAATCTACACAACTTCGCCATCTGGACCAGTGCCATTAGATAAGAGTCATTAGAATCGTGTCATTAGATAAAGGATCATTCAGACAAAAGAATTTTAGATGAAAGTAACTTTGGACGAATGTGAAATAAACCAGTGCTTTAGATTGTATGAATATCCCGAAAAAATAGAATCAATCTACACAACTTCGCCATCTGGACCAGTGCCATTAGATAAGAGTCATTAGAATCGTGTCATTAGATAAAGGATCATTTAGACAAAAGAATGGTTAGATGAAAGTAACTCTGGACGAATGTGAAATAAACCAGTGCTTTAGATTGTATGAATATCACGAAAAAATAGAATCAATCTACACAACTTCGCCATCTTGACCAGTGCCATTAGATAAGAGTCATTAATTAGACTCCTGTCATTAGATAAAGGATTATTTAGACAAAAGAATTTTAGATGAAAGTAACTTTGGACGAATGTGAAATAAACCAGTGCTTTAGATTGTATGAATATCACGAAAAAATAGAATCAATCTACACAACTTCGCCATCTGGACCAGTGCCATTAGATAAGAGTCATTAGAATCGTGTCATTAGATAAAGGATCATTCAGACAAAAGAATGGTTAGATGAAAGTAACTCTGGACGAATGTGAAATATACCAGTGCTTTAGATTGTATGAAGATCACGAAAAAATAGAATCAATCTACACAACTTCGCCATCTGGACCAGTGCCATTAGATAAGAGTCATTAGAATCGTGTCATTAGATAAAGGATCATTCAGACAAAAGAATTTTAGATGAAAGTAACTTTGGACGAATGTGAAATAAACCAGTGCTTTAGATTGTATGAATATCACGAAAAAATAGAATCAATCTACACAACTTCGCCATCTGGACCAGTGCCATTAGATAAGAGTCATTAGAATCGTGTCATTAGATAAAGGATCATTCAGACAAAAGAATGGTTAGATGAAAGTAACTCTGGACGAATGTGAAATAAACCAGTGCTTTAGATTGTATGAATATCACGAAAAAATAGAATCAATCTACACAACTTCGCCATCTGGACCAGTGCCATTAGAAAAGAGTCTTTATACTGGTGTCATTAGATTAAGGATCAATCAGACAAAAGAATGGTTAGATGAAACTAACTCTGGACGAATGTGAAATAAACCAGTGCTTTAGATTGTATGAATATCACGAAAAAATAGCATCAATCTAAACAACTTCGCCATCTGGACCAGTGCCATTAGATGAGACTTATTAGGATCGTGTCATTAGATAAAGGATTATTCAGACAAAAGAATGGTTAGATGAAAGTAACTCTGGACGAATGTGAAATAAACCAGTGCTTTAGATTGTATGAATATCACGAAAAAATAGAATCAATCTACACAACTTCGCCATCTTGACCAGTGCCATTAGATAAGAGTCATTAGACTCGTGTCATTAGATAAAGGATTATTTAGACAAAAGAATTTTAGATGAAAGTAACTTTGGACGAATGTAAAATAAACCAGTGCTTTAGATTGTATGAATATCACGAAAAAATAGAATCAATCTACACAACTTCGCCATCTGGACCAGTGCCATTAGATAAGAGTCATTAGAATCGTGTCATTAGATAAAGGATCATTCAGACAAAAGAATAGTTAGATGAAAGTAACTCTGGACGAATGTGAAATATACCAGTGCTATAGATTGTATGAAGATCACGAAAAAATAGAATCAATCTACACAACTTCGCCATCTGGACCAGTGCCATTAGATAAGAGTCATTAGAATCGTGTCATTAGATAAAGGATAATTCAGACAAAAGAATTTTAGATGAAAGTAACTTTGGACGAATGTGAAATAAACCAGTGCTTTAGATTGTATGAATATCACGAAAAAATAGAATCAATCTACACAACTTCGCCATCTGGACCAGTGCCATTAGATAAGAGTCATTAGAATCGTGTCATAGATAAAGGATCATTTAGACAAAAGAATGGTTAGATGAAAGTAACTCTGGACGAATGTGAAATAAACCAGTGCTTTAGATTGTATGAATATCACGAAAAAATAGAATCAATCTACACAACTTCGCCATCTGGACCAGTGCCATTAGATAAGAGTCATTAGAATCGTGTCATTAGATAAAGGATCATTCAGACAAAAGAATGGTTAAGATGAAAGTGACTCTGGACGAATGTGAAATATACCAGTGCTTTAGATTGTATGAAGATCACGAAAAAATAGAATCATTCTACACAACTTCGCCATCTGGACCAGTGCCATTAGATAAGAGTCATTAGAATCGTGTCATTAGATAAAGGATCATTCAGACAAAAGAATTCTAGATGAAAGTAACTTTGGACGAATGTGAAATAAACCAGTGCTTTAGATTGTATGAATATCCCGAAAAAATAGAATCAATCTACACAACTTCGCCATCTGGACCAGTGCCATTAGATAAGAGTCATTAGAATCGTGTCATTAGATAAAGGATCATTCAGACAAAAGAATAGTTAGATGAAAGTAACTTTGGACGAATGTGAAATAAACCAGTGCTTTAGATTGTATGAATATCACGAAAAAATAGAATCAATCTACACAACTTCGCCATCTTGACCAGTGCCATTAGATAAGAGTCATTAATTAGACTCGTGTCATTAGATAAAGGATTATTTAGACAAAAGAATTTTAGATGAAAGTAACTTTGGACGAATGTGAAATAAACCAGTGCTTTAGATTGTATGAATATCACGAAAAAATAGAATCAATCTACACAACTTCGCCATCTGGACCAGTGCCATTAGATAAGAGTCATTAGAATCGTGTCATTAGATAAAGGATCATTCAGACAAAAGAATGGTTAGATGAAAGTAACTCTGGACGAATGTGAAATATACCAGTGCTTTAGATTGTATAAAGATTACGAAAAAATAGAATCAATCTACACAACTTCGCCATCTGGACCAGTGCCATTAGATAAGAGTCATTAGAATCGTGTCATTAGATAAAGGATCATTCAGACAAAAGAATTTTAGATGAAAGTAACTTTGGACGAATGTGAAATAAACCAGTGCTTTAGATTGTATGAATATCCCGAAAAAATAGAATCAATCTACACAACTTCGCCATCTGGACCAGTGCCATTAGATAAGAGTCATTAGAATCGTGTCATTAGATAAAGGATCATTTAGACAAAAGAATGGTTAGATGAAAGTAACTCTGGACGAATGTGAAATAAACCAGTGCTTTAGATTGTATGAATATCACGAAAAAATAGAATCAATCTACACAACTTCGCCATCTGGACCAGTGCCATTAGATAAGAGTCATTAGACTCATGTCATTAGATAAAGGATCATTCAGACAAAAGAATGGTTAGATGAAACTAACTCTGGACGAATGTGAAATAAACCAGTGCTTTAGATTGTATGAATATCACGAAAAAATAGAATCAATCTACACAACTTCGCCATCTGGACCAGTGCCATTAGATAAGAGTCATTAGAATCGTGTCATTAGATAAAGGATCATTCAGACAAAAGAATGGTTAGATGAAAGTAACTCTGGACGAATGTGAAATGAACCAGTGCTTTAGATTGTATGAATATCACGAAAAAATAGAATCAATCTACACAACTTCGCCATCTGGACCAGTGCCATTAGATAAGAGTCATTATAATCGTGTCATTAGATAAAGGATCATTCAGACAAAAGAATTTTAGATGAAGGTAACTTTGGACGAATGTGAAATAAACCAGTGCTTTAGATTGTATGAATATCACGAAAAATAGAATCAATCTACACAACTTCGCCATCTGGACCAGTGCCATTAGATAAGAGTCATTAGAATCGTGTCATTAGATAAAGGATCATTCAGACAAAAGAATGGTTAGATGAAAGTAACTCTGGACGAATGTGAAATATACCAGTGCTTTAGATTGTATGAAGATCACGAAAAAATAGAATCAATCTACACAACTTCGCCATCTGGACCAGTGCCATTAGATAAGAGTCATTAGAATCGTGTCATTAGATAAAGGATAATTCAGACAAAAGAATTTTAGATGAAAGTAACTTTGGACGAATGTGAAATAAACCAGTGCTTTAGATTGTATGAATATCACGAAAAAATAGAATCAATCTACACAACTTCGCCATCTGGACCAGTGCCATTAGATAAGAGTCATTAGAATCGTGTCATAGATAAAGGATCATTTAGACAAAAGAATGGTTAGATGAAAGTAACTCTGGACGAATGTGAAATAAACCAGTGCTTTAGATTGTATGAATATCACGAAAAAATAGAATCAATCTACACAACTTCGCCATCTGGACCAGTGCCATTAGATAAGAGTCATTAGAATCGTGTCATTAGATAAAGGATCATTCAGACAAAAGAATGGTTAGATGAAAGTGACTCTGGACGAATGTGAAATATACCAGTGCTTTAGATTGTATGAAGATCACGAAAAAATAGAATCATTCTACACAACTTCGCCATCTGGACCAGTGCCATTAGATAAGAGTCATTAGAATCGTGTCATTAGATAAAGGATCATTCAGACAAAAGAATTTTAGATGAAAGTAACTTTGGACGAATGTGAAATAAACCAGTGCTTTAGATTGTATGAATATCACGAAAAAATAGAATCAATCTACACAACTTCGCCATCTGGACCAGTGCCATTAGATAAGAGTCATTAGAATCGTGTCATTAGATAAAGGATCATTCAGACAAAAGAATGGTTAGATGAAAGTAACTCTGGACGAATGTGAAATAAACCAGTGCTTTAGATTGTATGAATATCACGAAAAAATCGAATCAATCTACACAACTTCGCTATCTGGACCAGTGCCTTTAGATAAGAGTCATTAGACATGTGTCATTAGATAAAGGTTCATTAAGACAAAAGAATGGTTAGATGAAACTAATTCTGGACGAATGTGTTAATAAACCAGTGCATTAGATTGTATGAATATCACGAAAAAATAGAATCAATCTACACAACTTCGCCATCTGGACCAGTGCCATTAGATAAGAGTCATTAGAATCGTGTCATAGATAAAGGATCATTTAGACAAAAGAATGGTTAGATGAAAGTAACTCTGGACGAATGTGAAATAAACCAGTGCTTTACATTGTATGAATATCACGAAAAAATAGAATCAATCTACACAACTTCGCCATCTGGACCAGTGCCATTAGATAAGAGTCATTAAAAAATCGTGTCATTAGATAAAGGATCATTCAGACAAAAGAATGGTTAGATGAAAGTGACTCTGGACGAATGTGAAATATACCAGTGCTTTAGATTGTATGAAGATCACGAAAAAATAGAATCATTCTACACAACTTCGCCATCTGGACCAGTGCCATTAGATAAGAGTCATTAGAATCGTGTCATTAGATAAAGGATCATTCAGACAAAAGAATTTTAGATGAAAGTAACTTTGGACGAATGTGAAATAAACCAGTGCTTTAGATTGTATGAATATCACGAAAAAATAGAATCAATCTACACAACTTCGCCATCTGGACCAGTGCCATTAGATAAGAGTCATTAGAATCGTGTCATTAGATAAAGGATCATTCAGACAAAAGAATGGTTAGATGAAAGTAACTCTGGACGAATGTGAAATATACCAGTGCTTTAGATTGTATAAAGATTACGAAAAAATAGAATCAATCTACACAACTTCGCCATCTGGACCAGTGCCATTAGATAAGAGTCATTAGAATCGTGTCATTAGATAAAGGATCATTCAGACAAAAGAATTTTAGATGAAAGTAACTTTGGACGAATGTGAAATAAACCAGTGCTTTAGATTGTATGAATATCCCGAAAAAATAGAATCAATCTACACAACTTCGCCATCTGGACCAGTGCCATTAGATAAGAGTCATTAGAATCGTGTCATTAGATAAAGGATCATTTAGACAAAAGAATGGTTAGATGAAAGTAACTCTGGACGAATGTGAAATAAACCAGTGCTTTAGATTGTATGAATATCACGAAAAAATAGAATCAATCTACACAACTTCGCCATCTGGACCAGTGCCATTAGATAAGAGTCATTAGACTCATGTCATTAGATAAAGGATCATTCAGACAAAAGAATGGTTAGATGAAACTAACTCTGGACGAATGTGAAATAAACCAGTGCTTTAGATTGTATGAATATCACGAAAAAATAGAATCAATCTACACAACTTCGCCATCTGGACCAGTGCCATTAGATAAGAGTCATTAGAATCGTGTCATTAGATAAAGGATCATTCAGACAAAAGAATGGTTAGATGAAAGTAACTCTGGACGAATGTGAAATGAACCAGTGCTTTAGATTGTATGAATATCACGAAAAAATAGAATCAATCTACACAACTTCGCCATCTGGACCAGTGCCATTAGATAAGAGTCATTATAATCGTGTCATTAGATAAAGGATCATTCAGACAAAAGAATTTTAGATGAAGGTAACTTTGGACGAATGTGAAATAAACCAGTGCTTTAGATTGTATGAATATCACGAAAAATAGAATCAATCTACACAACTTCGCCATCTGGACCAGTGCCATTAGATAAGAGTCATTAGAATCGTGTCATTAGATAAAGGATCATTCAGACAAAAGAATGGTTAGATGAAAGTAACTCTGGACGAATGTGAAATATACCAGTGCTTTAGATTGTATGAAGATCACGAAAAAATAGAATCAATCTACACAACTTCGCCATCTGGACCAGTGCCATTAGATAAGAGTCATTAGAATCGTGTCATTAGATAAAGGATAATTCAGACAAAAGAATTTTAGATGAAAGTAACTTTGGACGAATGTGAAATAAACCAGTGCTTTAGATTGTATGAATATCACGAAAAAATAGAATCAATCTACACAACTTCGCCATCTGGACCAGTGCCATTAGATAAGAGTCATTAGAATCGTGTCATAGATAAAGGATCATTTAGACAAAAGAATGGTTAGATGAAAGTAACTCTGGACGAATGTGAAATAAACCAGTGCTTTAGATTGTATGAATATCACGAAAAAATAGAATCAATCTACACAACTTCGCCATCTGGACCAGTGCCATTAGATAAGAGTCATTAGAATCGTGTCATTAGATAAAGGATCATTCAGACAAAAGAATGGTTAGATGAAAGTGACTCTGGACGAATGTGAAATATACCAGTGCTTTAGATTGTATGAAGATCACGAAAAAATAGAATCATTCTACACAACTTCGCCATCTGGACCAGTGCCATTAGATAAGAGTCATTAGAATCGTGTCATTAGATAAAGGATCATTCAGACAAAAGAATTTTAGATGAAAGTAACTTTGGACGAATGTGAAATAAACCAGTGCTTTAGATTGTATGAATATCACGAAAAAATAGAATCAATCTACACAACTTCGCCATCTGGACCAGTGCCATTAGATAAGAGTCATTAGAATCGTGTCATTAGATAAAGGATCATTCAGACAAAAGAATGGTTAGATGAAAGTAACTCTGGACGAATGTGAAATAAACCAGTGCTTTAGATTGTATGAATATCACGAAAAAATCGAATCAATCTACACAACTTCGCCATCTGGACCAGTGCCATTAGATAAGAGTCATTAGACATGTGTCATTAGATAAAGGTTCATTAAGACAAAAGAATGGTTAGATGAAACTAATTCTGGACGAATGTGTTAATAAACCAGTGCATTAGATTGTATGAATATCACGAAAAAATAGAATCAATCTACACAACTTCGCCATCTGGACCAGTGCCATTAGATAAGAGTCATTAGAATCGTGTCATAGATAAAGGATCATTTAGACAAAAGAATGGTTAGATGAAAGTAACTCTGGACGAATGTGAAATAAACCAGTGCTTTACATTGTATGAATATCACGAAAAAATAGAATCAATCTACACAACTTCGCCATCTGGACCAGTGCCATTAGATAAGAGTCATTAAAAAATCGTGTCATTAGATAAAGGATCATTCAGACAAAAGAATGGTTAGATGAAAGTGACTCTGGACGAATGTGAAATATACCAGTGCTTTAGATTGTATGAAGATCACGAAAAAATAGAATCATTCTACACAACTTCGCCATCTGGACCAGTGCCATTAGATAAGAGTCATTAGAATCGTGTCATTAGATAAAGGATCATTCAGACAAAAGAATTTTAGATGAAAGTAACTTTGGACGAATGTGAAATAAACCAGTGCTTTAGATTGTATGAATATCACGAAAAAATAGAATCAATCTACACAACTTCGCCATCTGGACCAGTGCCATTAGATAAGAGTCATTAGAATCGTGTAATTAGATAAAGGATCATTCAGACAAAAGAATGGTTAGATGAAAGTAACTCTGGACGAATGTGAAATAAACCAGTGCTTTAGATTGTATGAATATCACGAAAAAATCGAATCAATCTACACAACTTCGCCATCTGGACCAGTGCCATTAGATAAGAGTCATTAGACTCGTGTCATTAGATAAAGGTTCATTAAGACAAAAGAATGGTTAGATGAAACTAACTCTGGACGAATGTGTTAATAAACCAGTGCATTAGATTGTATGAATATCACGAAAAAATAGAATCAATCTACACAACTTCGCCATCTGGACCAGTGCCATTAGATAAGAGTCATTAGAATCGTGTCATTAGATAAAGGATCATTCAGACAAAAGAATAGTTAGATGAAAGTAACTTTGGACGAATGTGAAATAAACCAGTGCTTTAGATTGTATGAATATCACGAAAAAATAGAATCAATCTACACAACTTCGCCATCTTGACCAGTGCCATTAGATAAGAGTCATTAATTAGACTCGTGTCATTAGATAAAGGATTATTTAGACAAAAGAATTTTAGATGAAAGTAACTTTGGACGAATGTGAAATAAACCAGTGCTTTAGATTGTATGAATATCACGAAAAAATAGAATCAATCTACACAACTTCGCCATCTGGACCAGTGCCATTAGATAAGAGTCATTAGAATCGTGTCATTAGATAAAGGATCATTCAGACAAAAGAATGGTTAGATGAAAGTAAAACTGGACGAATGTGAAATATACCAGTGCTTTAGATTGTATAAAGATTACGAAAAAATAGAATCAATCTACACAACTTCGCCATCTGGACCAGTGTCGATTAGATAAGAGTCATTAGAATCGTGTCATTAGATAAAGGATCATTCAGACAAAAGAATTTTAGATGAAAGTAACTTTGGACGAATGTGAAATAAACCAGTGCTTTAGATTGTATGAATATCCCGAAAAAATAGAATCAATCTACACAACTTCGCCATCTGGACCAGTGCCATTAGATAAGAGTCATTAGAATCGTGTCATTAGATAAAGGATCATTTAGACAAAAGAATGGTTAGATGAAAGTAACTCTGGACGAATGTGAAATAAACCAGTGCTTTAGATTGTATGAATATCACGAAAAAATAGAATCAATCTACACAACTTCGCCATCTGGACCAGTGCCATTAGATAAGAGTCATTAGACTCGTGTCATTAGATAAAGGATCATTCAGACAAAAGAATGGTTAGATGAAACTAACTCTGGACGAATGTGAAATAAACCAGTGCTTTAGATTGTATGAATATCACGAAAAAATAGAATCAATCTACACAACTTCGCCATCTGGACCAGTGCCATTAGATAAGAGTCATTAGAATCGTGTCATTAGATAAAGGATCATTCAGACAAAAGAATGGTTAGATGAAAGTAACTCTGGACCAATGTGAAATGAACCAGTGCTTTAGATTGTATGAATATCACGAAAAAATAGAATCAATCTACACAACTTCGCCATCTGGACCAGTGCCATTAGATAAAAGTCATTATAATCGTGTCATTAGATAAAGGATCATTCAGACAAAAGAATTTTAGATGAAGGTAACTTTGGACGAATGTGAAATAAACCAGTGCTTTAGATTGTATGAATATCACGAAAAATAGAATCAATCTACACAACTTCGCCATCTGGACCAGTGCCATTAGATAAGAGTCATTAGAATCGTGTCATTAGATAAAGGATCATTCAGACAAAAGAATGGTTAGATGAAAGTAACTCTGGACGAATGTGAAATATACCAGTGCTTTAGATTGTATGAAGATCACGAAAAAATAGAATCAATCTACACAACTTCGCCATCTGGACCAGTGCCATTAGATAAGAGTCATTAGAATCGTGTCATTAGATAAAGGATAATTCAGACAAAAGAATTTTAGATGAAAGTAACTTTGGACGAATGTGAAATAAACCAGTGCTTTAGATTGTATGAATATCACGAAAAAATAGAATCAATCTACACAACTTCGCCATCTGGACCAGTGCCATTAGATAAGAGTCATTAGAATCGTGTCATAGATAAAGGATCATTTAGACAAAAGAATGGTTAGATGAAAGTAACTCTGGACGAATGTGAAATAAACCAGTGCTTTAGATTGTATGAATATCACGAAAAAATAGAATCAATCTACACAACTTCGCCATCTGGACCAGTGCCATTAGATAAGAGTCATTAGAATCGTGTCATTAGATAAAGGATCATTCAGACAAAAGAATGGTTAGATGAAAGTGACTCTGGACGAATGTGAAATATACCAGTGCTTTAGATTGTATGAAGATCACGAAAAAATAGAATCATTCTACACAACTTCGCCATCTGGACCAGTGCCATTAGATAAGAGTCATTAGAATCGTGTCATTAGATAAAGGATCATTCAGACAAAAGAATTTTAGATGAAAGTAACTTTGGACGAATGTGAAATAAACCAGTGCTTTAGATTGTATGAATATCACGAAAAAATCGAATCAATCTACACAACTTCGCCATCTGGACCAGTGCCATTAGATAAGAGTCATTAGACATGTGTCATTAGATAAAGGTTCATTAAGACAAAAGAATGGTTAGATGAAACTAATTCTGGACGAATGTGTTAATAAACCAGTGCATTAGATTGTATGAATATCACGAAAAAATAGAATCAATCTACACAACTTCGCCATCTGGACCAGTGCCATTAGATAAGAGTCATTAGAATCGTGTCATTAGATAAAGGATAATTCAGACAAAAGAATTTTAGATGAAAGTAACTTTGGACGAATGTGAAATAAACCAGTGCTTTAGATTGTATGAATATCACGAAAAAATAGAATCAATCTACACAACTTCGCCATCTGGACCAGTGCCATTAGATAAGAGTCATTAGAATCGTGTCATAGATAAAGGATCATTTAGACAAAAGAATGGTTAGATGAAAGTAACTCTGGACGAATGTGAAATAAACCAGTGCTTTAGATTGTATGAATATCACGAAAAAATAGAATCAATCTACACAACTTCGCCATCTGGACCAGTGCCATTAGATAAGAGTCATTAGAATCGTGTCATTAGATAAAGGATCATTCAGACAAAAGAATGGTTAGATGAAAGTGACTCTGGACGAATGTGAAATAAACCAGTGCTTTAGATTGTATGAATATCACGAAAAAATAGAATCAATCTACACAACTTCGCCATCTGGACCAGTGCCATTAGATAAGAGTCATTAGAATCGTGTCATTAGATAAAGGATCATTCAGACAAAAGAATGGTTAGATGAAAGTAACTCTGGACCAATGTGAAATGAACCAGTGCTTTAGATTGTATGAATATCACGAAAAAATAGAATCAATCTACACAACTTCGCCATCTGGACCAGTGCCATTAGATAAAAGTCATTATAATCGTGTCATTAGATAAAGGATCATTCAGACAAAAGAATTTTAGATGAAGGTAACTTTGGACGAATGTGAAATAAACCAGTGCTTTAGATTGTATGAATATCACGAAAAATAGAATCAATCTACACAACTTCGCCATCTGGACCAGTGCCATTAGATAAGAGTCATTAGAATCGTGTCATTAGATAAAGGATCATTCAGACAAAAGAATGGTTAGATGAAAGTAACTCTGGACGAATGTGAAATATACCAGTGCTTTAGATTGTATGAAGATCACGAAAAAATAGAATCAATCTACACAACTTCGCCATCTGGACCAGTGCCATTAGATAAGAGTCATTAGAATCGTGTCATTAGATAAAGGATAATTCAGACAAAAGAATTTTAGATGAAAGTAACTTTGGACGAATGTGAAATAAACCAGTGCTTTAGATTGTATGAATATCACGAAAAAATAGAATCAATCTACACAACTTCGCCATCTGGACCAGTGCCATTAGATAAGAGTCATTAGAATCGTGTCATAGATAAAGGATCATTTAGACAAAAGAATGGTTAGATGAAAGTAACTCTGGACGAATGTGAAATAAACCAGTGCTTTAGATTGTATGAATATCACGAAAAAATAGAATCAATCTACACAACTTCGCCATCTGGACCAGTGCCATTAGATAAGAGTCATTAGAATCGTGTCATTAGATAAAGGATCATTCAGACAAAAGAATTTTAGATGAAAGTAACTTTGGACGAATGTGAAATAAACCAGTGCTTTAGATTGTATGAATATCCCGAAAAAATAGAATCAATCTACACAACTTCGCCATCTGGACCAGTGCCATTAGATAAGAGTCATTAGAATCGTGTCATTAGATAAAGGATCATTTAGACAAAAGAATGGTTAGATGAAAGTAACTCTGGACGAATGTGAAATAAACCAGTGCTTTAGATTGTATGAATATCACGAAAAAATAGAATCAATCTACACAACTTCGCCATCTGGACCAGTGCCATTAGATAAGAGTCATTAGACTCATGTCATTAGATAAAGGATCATTCAGACAAAAGAATGGTTAGATGAAACTAACTCTGGACGAATGTGAAATAAACCAGTGCTTTAGATTGTATGAATATCACGAAAAAATAGAATCAATCTACACAACTTCGCCATCTGGACCAGTGCCATTAGATAAGAGTCATTAGAATCGTGTCATTAGATAAAGGATCATTCAGACAAAAGAATGGTTAGATGAAAGTAACTCTGGACGAATGTGAAATGAACCAGTGCTTTAGATTGTATGAATATCACGAAAAAATAGAATCAATCTACACAACTTCGCCATCTGGACCAGTGCCATTAGATAAGAGTCATTATAATCGTGTCATTAGATAAAGGATCATTCAGACAAAAGAATTTTAGATGAAGGTAACTTTGGACGAATGTGAAATAAACCAGTGCTTTAGATTGTATGAATATCACGAAAAATAGAATCAATCTACACAACTTCGCCATCTGGACCAGTGCCATTAGATAAGAGTCATTAGAATCGTGTCATTAGATAAAGGATCATTCAGACAAAAGAATGGTTAGATGAAAGTAACTCTGGACGAATGTGAAATATACCAGTGCTTTAGATTGTATGAAGATCACGAAAAAATAGAATCAATCTACACAACTTCGCCATCTGGACCAGTGCCATTAGATAAGAGTCATTAGAATCGTGTCATTAGATAAAGGATAATTCAGACAAAAGAATTTTAGATGAAAGTAACTTTGGACGAATGTGAAATAAACCAGTGCTTTAGATTGTATGAATATCACGAAAAAATAGAATCAATCTACACAACTTCGCCATCTGGACCAGTGCCATTAGATAAGAGTCATTAGAATCGTGTCATAGATAAAGGATCATTTAGACAAAAGAATGGTTAGATGAAAGTAACTCTGGACGAATGTGAAATAAACCAGTGCTTTAGATTGTATGAATATCACGAAAAAATAGAATCAATCTACACAACTTCGCCATCTGGACCAGTGCCATTAGATAAGAGTCATTAGAATCGTGTCATTAGATAAAGGATCATTCAGACAAAAGAATGGTTAGATGAAAGTGACTCTGGACGAATGTGAAATATACCAGTGCTTTAGATTGTATGAAGATCACGAAAAAATAGAATCATTCTACACAACTTCGCCATCTGGACCAGTGCCATTAGATAAGAGTCATTAGAATCGTGTCATTAGATAAAGGATCATTCAGACAAAAGAATTTTAGATGAAAGTAACTTTGGACGAATGTGAAATAAACCAGTGCTTTAGATTGTATGAATATCACGAAAAAATAGAATCAATCTACACAACTTCGCCATCTGGACCAGTGCCATTAGATAAGAGTCATTAGAATCGTGTCATTAGATAAAGGATCATTCAGACAAAAGAATGGTTAGATGAAAGTAACTCTGGACGAATGTGAAATAAACCAGTGCTTTAGATTGTATGAATATCACGAAAAAATCGAATCAATCTACACAACTTCGCCATCTGGACCAGTGCCATTAGATAAGATTCATTAGACATGTGTCATTAGATAAAGGTTCATTAAGACAAAAGAATGGTTAGATGAAACTAATTCTGGACGAATGTGTTAATAAACCAGTGCATTAGATTGTATGAATATCACGAAAAAATAGAATCAATCTACACAACTTCGCCATCTGGACCAGTGCCATTAGATAAGAGTCATTAGAATCGTGTCATAGATAAAGGATCATTTAGACAAAAGAATGGTTAGATGAAAGTAACTCTGGACGAATGTGAAATAAACCAGTGCTTTACATTGTATGAATATCACGAAAAAATAGAATCAATCTACACAACTTCGCCATCTGGACCAGTGCCATTAGATAAGAGTCATTAAAAAATCGTGTCATTAGATAAAGGATCATTCAGACAAAAGAATGGTTAGATGAAAGTGACTCTGGACGAATGTGAAATATACCAGTGCTTTAGATTGTATGAAGATCACGAAAAAATAGAATCATTCTACACAACTTCGCCATCTGGACCAGTGCCATTAGATAAGAGTCATTAGAATCGTGTCATTAGATAAAGGATCATTCAGACAAAAGAATTTTAGATGAAAGTAACTTTGGACGAATGTGAAATAAACCAGTGCTTTAGATTGTATGAATATCACGAAAAAATAGAATCAATCTACACAACTTCGCCATCTGGACCAGTGCCATTAGATAAGAGTCATTAGAATCGTGTAATTAGATAAAGGATCATTCAGACAAAAGAATGGTTAGATGAAAGTAACTCTGGACGAATGTGAAATAAACCAGTGCTTTAGATTGTATGAATATCACGAAAAAATCGAATCAATCTACACAACTTCGCCATCTGGACCAGTGCCATTAGATAAGAGTCATTAGACTCGTGTCATTAGATAAAGGTTCATTAAGACAAAAGAATGGTTAGATGAAACTAACTCTGGACGAATGTGTTAATAAACCAGTGCATTAGATTGTATGAATATCACGAAAAAATAGAATCAATCTACACAACTTCGCCATCTGGACCAGTGCCATTAGATAAGAGTCATTAGAATCGTGTCATTAGATAAAGGATCATTCAGACAAAAGAATAGTTAGATGAAAGTAACTTTGGACGAATGTGAAATAAACCAGTGCTTTAGATTGTATGAATATCACGAAAAAATAGAATCAATCTACACAACTTCGCCATCTTGACCAGTGCCATTAGATAAGAGTCATTAATTAGACTCGTGTCATTAGATAAAGGATTATTTAGACAAAAGAATTTTAGATGAAAGTAACTTTGGACGAATGTGAAATAAACCAGTGCTTTAGATTGTATGAATATCACGAAAAAATAGAATCAATCTACACAACTTCGCCATCTGGACCAGTGCCATTAGATAAGAGTCATTAGAATCGTGTCATTAGATAAAGGATCATTCAGACAAAAGAATGGTTAGATGAAAGTAAAACTGGACGAATGTGAAATATACCAGTGCTTTAGATTGTATAAAGATTACGAAAAAATAGAATCAATCTACACAACTTCGCCATCTGGACCAGTGCCATTAGATAAGAGTCATTAGAATCGTGTCATTAGATAAAGGATCATTCAGACAAAAGAATTTTAGATGAAAGTAACTTTGGACGAATGTGAAATAAACCAGTGCTTTAGATTGTATGAATATCCCGAAAAAATAGAATCAATCTACACAACTTCGCCATCTGGACCAGTGCCATTAGATAAGAGTCATTAGAATCGTGTCATTAGATAAAGGATCATTTAGACAAAAGAATGGTTAGATGAAAGTAACTCTGGACGAATGTGAAATAAACCAGTGCTTTAGATTGTATGAATATCACGAAAAAATAGAATCAATCTACACAACTTCGCCATCTGGACCAGTGCCATTAGATAAGAGTCATTAGACTCGTGTCATTAGATAAAGGATCATTCAGACAAAAGAATGGTTAGATGAAACTAACTCTGGACGAATGTGAAATAAACCAGTGCTTTAGATTGTATGAATATCACGAAAAAATAGAATCAATCTACACAACTTCGCCATCTGGACCAGTGCCATTAGATAAGAGTCATTAGAATCGTGTCATTAGATAAAGGATCATTCAGACAAAAGAATGGTTAGATGAAAGTAACTCTGGACCAATGTGAAATGAACCAGTGCTTTAGATTGTATGAATATCACGAAAAAATAGAATCAATCTACACAACTTCGCCATCTGGACCAGTGCCATTAGATAAAAGTCATTATAATCGTGTCATTAGATAAAGGATCATTCAGACAAAAGAATTTTAGATGAAGGTAACTTTGGACGAATGTGAAATAAACCAGTGCTTTAGATTGTATGAATATCACGAAAAATAGAATCAATCTACACAACTTCGCCATCTGGACCAGTGCCATTAGATAAGAGTCATTAGAATCGTGTCATTAGATAAAGGATCATTCAGACAAAAGAATGGTTAGATGAAAGTAACTCTGGACGAATGTGAAATATACCAGTGCTTTAGATTGTATGAAGATCACGAAAAAATAGAATCAATCTACACAACTTCGCCATCTGGACCAGTGCCATTAGATAAGAGTCATTAGAATCGTGTCATTAGATAAAGGATAATTCAGACAAAAGAATTTTAGATGAAAGTAACTTTGGACGAATGTGAAATAAACCAGTGCTTTAGATTGTATGAATATCACGAAAAAATAGAATCAATCTACACAACTTCGCCATCTGGACCAGTGCCATTAGATAAGAGTCATTAGAATCGTGTCATAGATAAAGGATCATTTAGACAAAAGAATGGTTAGATGAAAGTAACTCTGGACGAATGTGAAATAAACCAGTGCTTTAGATTGTATGAATATCACGAAAAAATAGAATCAATCTACACAACTTCGCCATCTGGACCAGTGCCATTAGATAAGAGTCATTAGAATCGTGTCATTAGATAAAGGATCATTCAGACAAAAGAATGGTTAGATGAAAGTGACTCTGGACGAATGTGAAATATACCAGTGCTTTAGATTGTATGAAGATCACGAAAAAATAGAATCATTCTACACAACTTCGCCATCTGGACCAGTGCCATTAGATAAGAGTCATTAGAATCGTGTCATTAGATAAAGGATCATTCAGACAAAAGAATTTTAGATGAAAGTAACTTTGGACGAATGTGAAATAAACCAGTGCTTTAGATTGTATGAATATCACGAAAAAATAGAATCAATCTACACAACTTCGCCATCTGGACCAGTGCCATTAGATAAGAGTCATTAGAATCGTGTCATTAGATAAAGGATCATTCAGACAAAAGAATGGTTAGATGAAAGTAACTCTGGACGAATGTGAAATAAACCAGTGCTTTAGATTGTATGAATATCACGAAAAAATCGAATCAATCTACACAACTTTGCCATCTGGACCAGTGCCATTAGATAAGAGTCATTAGACTCGTGTCATTAGATAAAGGTTCATTAAGACAAAAGAATGGTTAGATGAAACTAACTCTGGACGAATGTGTTAATAAACCAGTGCATTAGATTGTATGAATATCACGAAAAAATAGAATCAATCTACACAACTTCGCCATCTGGACCAGTGCCATTAGATAAGAGTCATTAGAATCGTGTCATTAGATAAAGGATCATTCAGACAAAAGAATAGTTAGATGAAAGTAACTTTGGACGAATGTGAAATAAACCAGTGCTTTAGATTGTATGAATATCACGAAAAAATAGAATCAATCTACACAACTTCGCCATCTTGACCAGTGCCATTAGATAAGAGTCATTAATTAGACTCGTGTCATTAGATAAAGGATTATTTAGACAAAAGAATTTTAGATGAAAGTAACTTTGGACGAATGTGAAATAAACCAGTGCTTTAGATTGTATGAATATCACGAAAAGATAGAATCAATCTACACAACTTCGCCATCTGGACCAGTGCCATTAGATAAGAGTCATTAGAATCGTGTCATTAGATAAAGGATCATTCAGACAAAAGAATGGTTAGATGAAAGTAACTCTGGACGAATGTGAAATATACCAGTGCTTTAGATTGTATAAAGATTACGAAAAAATAGAATCAATCTACACAACTTCGCCATCTTGACCAGTGCCATTAGATAAGAGTCATTAATTAGACTCGTGTCATTAGATAAAGGATTATTTAGACAAAAGAATTTTAGATGAAAGTAACTTTGGACGAATGTGAAATAAACCAGTGCTTTAGATTGTATGAATATCACGAAAAAATAGAATCAATCTACACAACTTCGCCATCTGGACCAGTGCCATTAGATAAGAGTCATTAGAATCGTGTCATTAGATAAAGGATCATTCAGACAAAAGAATGGTTAGATGAAAGTAACTCTGGACGAATGTGAAATATACCAGTGCTTTAGATTGTATAAAGATCACGAAAAAATAGAATCAATCTACACAACTTCGCCATCTGGACCAGTGCCATTAGATAAGAGTCATTAGAATCGTGTCATTAGATAAAGGATCATTCAGACAAAAGAATTTTAGATGAAAGTAACTTTGGACGAATGTGAAATAAACCAGTGCTTTAGATTGTATGAATATCACGAAAAAATAGAATCAATCTACACAACTTCGCCATCTGGACCAGTGCCATTAGATAAGAGTCATTAGAATCGTGTCATTAGATAAAGGATCATTCAGACAAAAGAATGGTTAGATGAAAGTAACTCTGGACGAATGTGAAATAAACCAGTGCTTTAGATTGTATGAATATCACGAAAAAATAGAATCAATCTACACAACTTCGCCATCTGGACCAGTGCCATTAGAAAAGAGTCTTTATACTGGTGTCATTAGATTAAGGATCAATCAGACAAAAGAATGGTTAGATGAAACTAACTCTGGACGAATGTGAAATAAACCAGTGCTTTAGATTGTATGAATATCACGAAAAAATAGCATCAATCTACACAACTTCGCCATCTGGACCAGTGCCATTAGATAAGACTTATTTGGATCGTGTCATTAGATAAAGGATCATTCAGACAAAAGAATGGTTAGATGAAAGTAACTCTGGACGAATGTGAAATAAACCAGTGCTTTAGATTGTATGAATATCACGAAAAAATAGAATCAATCTACACAACTTCGCCATCTTGACCAGTGCCATTAGATAAGAGTCATTAGACTCGTGTCATTAGATAAAGGATTATTTAGACAAAAGAATTTTAGATGAAAGTAACTTTGGACGAATGTAAAATAAACCAGTGCTTTAGATTGTATGAATATCACGAAAAAATAGAATCAATCTACACAACTTCGCCATCTGGACCAGTGCCATTAGATAAGAGTCATTAGAATCGTGTCATTAGATAAAGGATCATTCAGACAAAAGAATGGTTAGATGAAAGTAACTCTGGACGAATGTGAAATATACCAGTGCTTTAGATTGTATGAAGATCACGAAAAAATAGAATCAATCTACACAACTTCGCCATCTGGACCAGTGCCATTAGATAAGAGTCATTAGAATCGTGTCATTAGATAAAGGATAATTCAGACTAAAGAATTTTAGATGAAAGTAACTTTGGACGAATGTGAAATAAACCAGTGCTTTAGATTGTATGAATATCACGAAAAAATAGAATCAATCTACACAACTTCGCCATCTGGACCAGTGCCATTAGATAAGAGTCATTAGAATCGTGTCATAGATAAAGGATCATTTAGACAAAACAATGGTTAGATGAAAGTAACTCTGGACGAATGTGAAATAAACCAGTGCTTTAGATTGTATGAATATCACGAAAAAATAGAATCAATCTACACAACTTCGCCATCTGGACCAGTGCCATTAGATAAGAGTCATTAGAATCGTGTCATTAGATAAAGGATCATTCAGACAAAAGAATGGTTAGATGAAAGTGACTCTGGACGAATGTGAAATATACCAGTGCTTTAGATTGTATGAAGATCACGAAAAAATAGAATCATTCTACACTACTTCGCCATCTGGACCAGTGCCATTAGATAAGAGTCATTAGAATCGTGTCATTAGATAAAGGATCATTCAGACAAAAGAATTTTAGATGAAAGTAACTTTGGACGAATGTGAAATAAACCAGTGCTTTAGATTGTATGAATATCACGAAAAAATAGAATCAATCTACACAACTTCGCCATCTGGACCAGTGCCATTAGATAAGAGTCATTAGAATCGTGTCATTAGATAAAGGATCATTCAGACAAAAGAATGGTTAGATGAAAGTAACTCTGGACGAATGTGAAATAAACCAGTGCTTTAGATTGTATGAATATCACGAAAAAATCGAATCAATCTACACAACTTCGCCATCTGGACCAGTGCCATTAGATAAGAGTCATTAGACTCGTGTCATTAGATAAAGGTTCATTAAGACAAAAGAATGGTTAGATGAAACTAACTCTGGACGAATGTGTTAATAAACCAGTGCATTAGATTGTATGAATATCACGAAAAAATAGAATCAATCTACACAACTTCGCCATCTGGACCAGTGCCATTAGATAAGAGTCATTAGAATCGTGTCATTAGATAAAGGATCATTCAGACAAAAGAATAGTTAGATGAAAGTAACTTTGGACGAATGTGAAATAAACCAGTGCTTTAGATTGTATGAATATCACGAAAAAATAGAATCAATCTACACAACTTCGCCATCTTCACCAGTGCCATTAGATAAGAGTCATTAATTAGACTCGTGTCATTAGATAAAGGATTATTTAGACAAAAGAATTTTAGATGAAAGTAACTTTGGACGAATGTGAAATAAACCAGTGCTTTAGATTGTATGAATATCACGAAAAAATAGAATCAATCTACACAACTTCGCCATCTGGACCAGTGCCATTAGATAAGAGTCATTAGAATCGTGTCATTAGATAAAGGATCATTCAGACAAAAGAATGGTTAGATGAAAGTAACTCTGGACGAATGTGAAATATACCAGTGCTTTAGATTGTATAAAGATTACGAAAAAATAGAATCAATCTACACAACTTCGCCATCTGGACCAGTGCCATTAGATAAGAGTCATTAGAATCGTGTCATTAGATAAAGGATCATTCAGACAAAAGAATTTTAGATGAAAGTAACTTTGGACGAATGTGAAATAAACCAGTGCTTTAGATTGTATGAATATCCCGAAAAAATAGAATCAATCTACACAACTTCGCCATCTGGACCAGTGCCATTAGATAAGAGTCATTAGAATCGTGTCATTAGATAAAGGATCATTTAGACAAAAGAATGGTTAGATGAAAGTAACTCTGGACGAATGTGAAATAAACCAGTGCTTTAGATTGTATGAATATCACGAAAAAATAGAATCAATCTACACAACTTCGCCATCTGGACCAGTGCCATTAGATAAGAGTCATTAGACTCGTGTCATTAGATAAAGGATCATTCAGACAAAAGAATGGTTAGATGAAACTAACTCTGGACGAATGTGAAATAAACCAGTGCTTTAGATTGTATGAATATCACGAAAAAATAGAATCAATCTACACAACTTCGCCATCTGGACCAGTGCCATTAGATAAGAGTCATTAGAATCGTGTCATTAGATAAAGGATCATTCAGACAAAAGAATGGTTAGATGAAAGTAACTCTGGACGAATGTGAAATGAACCAGTGCTTTAGATTGTATGAATATCACGAAAAAATAGAATCAATCTACACAACTTCGCCATCTGGACCAGTGCCATTAGATAAGAGTCATTATACTCGTGTCATTAGATAAAGGATCATTCAGACAAAAGAATTTTAGATGAAGGTAACTTTGGACGAATGTGAAATAAACCAGTGCTTTAGATTGTATGAATATCACGAAAAAATAGAATCAATCTACACAACTTCGCCATCTGGACCAGTGCCATTAGATAAGAGTCATTAGAATCGTGTCATTAGATAAAGGATCATTCAGACAAAAGAATAGTTAGATGAAAGTAACTTTGGACGAATGTGAAATAAACCAGTGCTTTAGATTGTATGAATATCACGAAAAAATAGAATCAATCTACACAACTTCGCCATCTGGACCAGTGCCATTAGATAAGAGTCATTAGACTCGTGTCATTAGATAAAGGATTATTTAGACAAAAGAATTTTAGATGAAAGTAACTTTGGACGAATGTGAAATAAACCAGTGCTTTAGATTGTATGAATATCACGAAAAAATAGAATTAATCTACACAACTTCGCCATCTGGACCAGTGCCATTAGATAAGAGTCATTAGAATCGTGTCATTAGATAAAGGATCATTCAGACAAAAGAATGGTTGGATGAAAGTAACTCTGGACGAATGTGAAATATACCAGTGCTTTAGATTGTATGAAGATCACGAAAAAATAGAATCAATCTACACAACTTCGCCATCTGGACCAGTGCCATTAGATAAGAGTCATTAGAATCGTGTCATTAGATAAAGGATCATTCAGACAAAAGAATTTTAGATGAAAGTAACTTTGGACGAATGTGAAATAAACCAGTGCTTTAGATTGTATGAATATCACGAAAAAATAGAATCAATCTACACAACCTTGCCATCTGGACCAGTGCCATTAGATAAGAGTCATTAGAATCGTGTCATTAGATAAAGGATCATTCAGACAAAAGAATGGTTAGATGAAAGTAACTCTGGACGAATGTGAAATAAACCAGTGCTTTAGATTGTATGAATATCACGAAAAAATAGAATCAATCTACACAACTTCGCCATCTGGACCAGTGCCATTAGAAAAGAGTCTTTATACTGGTGTCATTAGATTAAGGATCAATCAGACAAAAGAATGGTTAGATGAAACTAACTCTGGACGAATGTGAAATAAACCAGTGCTTTAGATTGTATGAATATCACGAAAAAATAGCATCAATCTACACAACTTCGCCATCTGGACCAGTGCCATTAGATAAGAGTCATTAGGATCGTGTCATTAGATAAAGGATCATTCAGACAAAAGAATGGTTAGATGAAAGTAACTCTGGACGAATGTGAAATGAACCAGTGCTTTAGATTGTATGAATATCACGAAAAAATAGAATCAATCTACACAACTTCGCCATCTGGACCAGTGCCATTAGATAAGAGTCATTAGAATCGTGTCATTAGATAAAGGATCATTCAGACCAAGAATGGTTAGATGAAAGTAACTCTGGACGAATGTGAAATAAACCAGTGCTTTAGATTGTATGAATATGACGAAAAAATAGAATCAATCTACACAACTTCGCCATCTGGACCAGTGCCATTACATAAGAGTCATTAGACTCGTGTCATTAGATAAAGGATCATTCAGACAAAAGAATGGTTAGATGAAAGTAACTCTGGACGAATGTGAAATAAACCAGTGCTTTAGATTGTATGAATATCACGAAAAAATAGAATCAATCTACACAACTTTGCCATCTGGACCAGTGCCATTAGATAAGAGTCATTAGAATCGTGTCATTAGATAAAGGATCATTCAGAAAAAAGAATGGTTAGATGAAAGTAACTCTGGACGAATGTGAAATATACGAGTGCTTTAGATTGTAAGAAGATCACGAAAAAATAGAATCAATCTACACAACTTCGCCATCTGGACCAGTGCCATTAGATAAGAGTCATTAGAATCGTGTCATTAGATAAAGGATCATTCAGACAAAAGAATTTTAGATGAAAGTAACTTTGGACGAATGTGAAATAAACCAGTGCTTTAGATTGTATGAATATCACGAAAAAATAGAATCAATCTACACAACTTCGCCATCTGGACCAGTGCCATTAGATAAGAGTCATTAGAATCGTGTCATTAGATAAAGGATCATTCAGACAAAAGAATGGTTAGATGAAAGTAACTCTGGACGAATGTGAAATAAACCAGTGCTTTAGATTGTATGAATATCACGAAAAAATAGAATCAATCTACACAACTTCGCCATCTGGACCAGTGCCATTAGATAAGAGTCATTAGACTCGTGTCATTAGATAAAGGTTCATTAAGACAAAAGAATGGTTAGATGAAACTAACTCTGGACGAATGTGTTAATAAACCAGTGCATTAGATTGTATGAATATCACGAAAAAATAGAATCAATCTACACAACTTCGCCATCTGGACCAGTGCCATTAGATAAGAGTCATTAGAATCGTGTCATTAGATAAAGGATCATTCAGACAAAAGAATAGTTAGATGAAAGTAACTTTGGACGAATGTGAAATAAACCAGTGCTTTAGATTGTATGAATATCACGAAAAAATAGAATCAATCTACACAACTTCGCCATCTTCACCAGTGCCATTAGATAAGAGTCATTAATTAGACTCGTGTCATTAGATAAAGGATTATTTAGACAAAAGAATTTTAGATGAAAGTAACTTTGGACGAATGTGAAATAAACCAGTGCTTTAGATTGTATGAATATCACGAAAAAATAGAATCAATCTACACAACTTCGCCATCTGGACCAGTGCCATTAGATAAGAGTCATTAGAATCGTGTCATTAGATAAAGGATCATTCAGACAAAAGAATGGTTAGATGAAAGTAACTCTGGACGAATGTGAAATATACCAGTGCTTTAGATTGTATAAAGATTACGAAAAAATAGAATCAATCTACACAACTTCGCCATCTGGACCAGTGCCATTAGATAAGAGTCATTAGAATCGTGTCATTAGATAAAGGATCATTCAGACAAAAGAATTTTAGATGAAAGTAACTTTGGACGAATGTGAAATAAACCAGTGCTTTAGATTGTATGAATATCCCGAAAAAATAGAATCAATCTACACAACTTCGCCATTTGGACCAGTGCCATTAGATAAGAGTCATTAGAATCGTGTCATTAGATAAAGGATCATTTAGACAAAAGAATGGTTAGATGAAAGTAACTCTGGACGAATGTGAAATAAACCAGTGCTTTAGATTGTATGAATATCACGAAAAAATAGAATCAATCTACACAACTTCGCCATCTGGACCAGTGCCATTAGATAAAAGTCATTAGACTCGTGTCATTAGATAAAGGATCATTCAGACAAAAGAATGGTTAGATGAAACTAACTCTGGACGAATGTGAAATAAACCAGTGCTTTAGATTGTATGAATATCACGAAAAAATAGAATCAATCTACACAACTTCGCCATCTGGACCAGTGCCATTAGATAAGAGTCATTAGAATCGTGTCATTAGATAAAGGATCATTCAGACAAAAGAATGGTTAGATGAAAGTAACTCTGGACGAATGTGAAATGAACCAGTGCTTTAGATTGTATGAATATCACGAAAAAATAGAATCAATCTACACAACTTCGCCATCTGGACCAGTGCCATTAGATAAGAGTCATTATACTCGTGTCATTAGATAAAGGATCATTCAGACAAAAGAATTTTAGATGAAGGTAACTTTGGACGAATGTGAAATAAACCAGTGCTTTAGATTGTATGAATATCACGAAAAAATAGAATCAATCTACACAACTTCGCCATCTGGACCAGTGCCATTAGATAAGAGTCATTAGAATCGTGTCATTAGATAAAGGATCATTCAGACAAAAGAATAGTTAGATGAAAGTAACTTTGGACGAATGTGAAATAAACCAGTGCTTTAGATTGTATGAATATCACGAAAAAATAGAATCAATCTACACAACTTCGCCATCTGGACCAGTGCCATTAGATAAGAGTCATTAGACTCGTGTCATTAGATAAAGGATTATTTAGACAAAAGAATTTTAGATGAAAGTAACTTTGGACGAATGTGAAATAAACCAGTGCTTTAGATTGTATGAATATCACGAAAAAATAGAATCAATCTACACAACTTCGCCATCTGGACCAGTGCCATTAGATAAGAGTCATTAGAATCGTGTCATTAGATAAAGGATCATTCAGACAAAAGAATGGTTGGATGAAAGTAACTCTGGACGAATGTGAAATATACCAGTGCTTTAGATTGTATGAAGATCACGAAAAAATAGAATCAATCTACACAACTTCGCCATCTGGACCAGTGCCATTAGATAAGAGTCATTAGAATCGTGTCATTAGATAAAGGATCATTCAGACAAAAGAATTTTAGATGAAAGTAACTTTGGACGAATGTGAAATAAACCAGTGCTTTAGATTGTATGAATATCACGAAAAAATAGAATCAATCTACACAACCTTGCCATCTGGACCAGTGCCATTAGATAAGAGTCATTAGAATCGTGTCATTAGATAAAGGATCATTCAGACAAAAGAATGGTTAGATGAAAGTAACTCTGGACGAATGTGAAATAAACCAGTGCTTTAGATTGTATGAATATCACGAAAAAATAGAATCAATCTACACAACTTCGCCATCTGGACCAGTGCCATTAGATAAGAGTCATTAGAATCGTGTCATTAGATAAAGGATCATTCAGACAAAAGAATGGTTAGATGAAAGTAACTCTGGACGAATGTGAAATATACCAGTGCTTTAGATTGTATAAAGATTACGAAAAAATAGAATCAATCTACACAACTTCGCCATCTGGACCAGTGCCATTAGATAAGAGTCATTAGAATCGTGTCATTAGATAAAGGATCATTCAGACAAAAGAATTTTAGATGAAAGTAACTTTGGACGAATGTGAAATAAACCAGTGCTTTAGATTGTATGAATATCCCGAAAAAATAGAATCAATCTACACAACTTCGCCATCTGGACCAGTGCCATTAGATAAGAGTCATTAGAATCGTGTCATTAGATAAAGGATCATTTAGACAAAAGAATGGTTAGATGAAAGTAACTCTGGACGAATGTGAAATAAACCAGTGCTTTAGATTGTATGAATATCACGAAAAAATAGAATCAATCTAGACAACTTCGCCATCTGGACCAGTGCCATTAGATAAGAGTCATTAGACTCGTGTCATTAGATAAAGGATCATTCAGACAAAAGAATGGTTAGATGAAACTAACTCTGGACGAATGTGAAATAAACCAGTGCTTTAGATTGTATGAATATCACGAAAAAATAGAATCAATCTACACAACTTCGCCATCTGGACCAGTGCCATTAGATAAGAGTCATTAGAATCGTGTCATTAGATAAAGGATCATTCAGACAAAAGAATGGTTAGATGAAAGTAACTCTGGACGAATGTGAAATGAACCAGTGCTTTAGATTGTATGAATATCACGAAAAAATAGAATCAATCTACACAACTTCGCCATCTGGACCAGTGCCATTAGATAAGAGTCATTATACTCGTGTCATTAGATAAAGGATCATTCAGACAAAAGAATTTTAGATGAAGGTAACTTTGGACGAATGTGAAATAAACCAGTGCTTTAGATTGTATGAATATCACGAAAAAATAGAATCAATCTACACAACTTCGCCATCTGGACCAGTGCCATTAGATAAGAGTCATTAGAATCGTGTCATTAGATAAAGGATCATTCAGACAAAAGAATAGTTAGATGAAAGTAACTTTGGACGAATGTGAAATAAACCAGTGCTTTAGATTGTATGAATATCACGAAAAAATAGAATCAATCTACACAACTTCGCCATCTGGACCAGTGCCATTAGATAAGAGTCATTAGACTCGTGTCATTAGATAAAGGATTATTTAGACAAAAGAATTTTAGATGAAAGTAACTTTGGACGAATGTGAAATAAACCAGTGCTTTAGATTGTATGAATATCACGAAAAAATAGAATCAATCTACACAACTTCGCCATCTGGACCAGTGCCATTAGATAAGAGTCATTAGAATCGTGTCATTAGATAAAGGATCATTCAGACAAAAGAATGGTTGGATGAAAGTAACTCTGGACGAATGTGAAATATACCAGTGCTTTAGATTGTATGAAGATCACGAAAAAATAGAATCAATCTACACAACTTCGCCATCTGGACCAGTGCCATTAGATAAGAGTCATTAGAATCGTGTCATTAGATAAAGGATCATTCAGACAAAAGAATTTTAGATGAAAGTAACTTTGGACGAATGTGAAATAAACCAGTGCTTTAGATTGTATGAATATCACGAAAAAATAGAATCAATCTACACAACCTTGCCATCTGGACCAGTGCCATTAGATAAGAGTCATTAGAATCGTGTCATTAGATAAAGGATCATTCAGACAAAAGAATGGTTAGATGAAAGTAACTCTGGACGAATGTGAAATAAACCAGTGCTTTAGATTGTATGAATATCACGAAAAAATAGAATCAATCTACACAACTTCGCCATCTGGACCAGTGCCATTAGAAAAGAGTCTTTATACTGGTGTCATTAGATTAAGGATCAATCAGACAAAATAATGGTTAGATGAAACTAACTCTGGACGAATGTGAAATAAACCAGTGCTTTAGATTGTATGAATATCACGAAAAAATAGCATCAATCTACACAACTTCGCCATCTGGACCAGTGCCATTAGATAAGAGTCATTAGGATCGTGTAATTAGATAAAGGATCATTCAGACAAAAGAATGGTTAGATGAAAGTAACTCTGGACGAATGTGAAATTAACCAGTGCTTTAGATTGTATGAATATCACGAAAAAATAGAATCAATCTACACAACTTCGCCATCTGGACCAGTGCCATTAGATAAGAGTCATTAGAATCGTGTCATTAGATAAAGGATCATTCAGACCAAGAATGGTTAGATGAAAGTAACTCTGGACGAATGTGAAATAAACCAGTGCTTTAGATTGTATGAATATGACGAAAAAATAGAATCAATCTACACAACTTCGCCATCTGGACCAGTGCCATTACATAAGAGTCATTAGACTCGTGTCATTAGATAAAGGATCATTCAGACAAAAGAATGGTTAGATGAAAGTAACTCTGGACGAATGTGAAATAAACCAGTGCTTTAGATTGTATGAATATCACGAAAAAATAGAATCAATCTACACAACTTTGCCATCTGGACCAGTGCCATTAGATAAGAGTCATTAGAATCGTGTCATTAGATAAAGGATCATTCAGAAAAAAGAATGGTTAGATTAAAGTAACTCTGGACGAATGTGAAATATACGAGTGCTTTAGATTGTATGAAGATCACGAAAAAATAGAATCAATCTACACAACTTCGCCATCTGGACCAGTGCCATTAGATAAGAGTCATTAGAATCGTGTCATTAGATAAAGGATCATTCAGACAAAAGAATTTTAGATGAAAGTAACTTTGGACGAATGTGAAATAAACCAGTGCTTTAGATTGTATGAATATCACGAAAAAATAGAATCAATCTACACAACTTCGCCATCTGGACCAGTGCCATTAGATAAGAGTCATTAGAATCGTGTCATTAGATAAAGGATCATTCAGACAAAAGAATGGTTAGATGAAAGTAACTCTGGACGAATGTGAAATAAACCAGTGCTTTAGATTGTATGAATATCACGAAAAAATAGAATCAATCTACACAACTTTGCCATCTGGACCAGTGCCATTAGAAAAGAGTCTTTATACTGGTGTCATTAGATTAAGGATCAATCAGACAAAAGAATGGTTAGATGAAACTAACTCTGGACGAATGTGAAATAAACCAGTGCTTTAGATTGTATGAATATCACGAAAAAATAGCATCAATCTACACAACTTCGCCATCTGGACCAGTGCCATTAGATGAGAGTCATTAGGATCGTGTCATTAGATAAAGGATCATTCAGACAAAAGAATGGTTAGATGAAAGTAACTCTGGACGAATGTGAAATGAACCAGTGCTTTAGATTGTATGAATATCACGAAAAAATAGAATCAATCTACACAACTTCGCCATCTGGACCAGTGCCATTAGATAAGAGTCATTAGAATCGTGTCATTAGATAAAGGATTATTCAGACCAAGAATGGTTAGATGAAAGTAACTCTGGACGAATGTGAAATAAACCAGTGCTTTAGATTGTATGAATATGACGAAAAAATAGAATCAATCTACACAACTTCGCCATCTGGACCAGTGCCATTACATAAGAGTCATTAGACTCGTGTCATTAGATAAAGGATCATTCAGACAAAAGAATGGTTAGATGAAAGTAACTCTGGACGAATGTGAAATAAACCAGTGCTTTAGATTGTATGAAGATCACGAAAAAATAGAATCAATCTACACAACTTTGCCATCTGGACCAGTGCCATTAGATAAGAGTCATTAGAATCGTGTCATTAGATAAAGGATCATTCAGAAAAAAGAATGGTTAGATGAAAGTAACTCTGGACGAATGTGAAATAAACCAGTGCTTTAGATTGTATGAATATCACGAAAAAATAGAATCAATTTATACAACTTCGCCATCTGGACCAGTGCCATTAGATAAGAGTCATTAGACTCGTGTCATTAGATAAAGGTTCATTAAGACAAAAGAATGGTTAGATGAAACTAACTCTGGACGAATGTGAAATAAACCAGTGCATTAGATTGTATGATTATCACGAAAAAATAGAATCAATCTACACAACTTCGCCATCTGGACCAGTGCCATTAGATAAGAGTCATTTGAATCGTGTCATTAGATGAAGGATCATTCAGACAAAAGAATGGTTACATGAAACTAACTCTGCACGAATGTGAAATAAACCAGTGCTTTAGATTGTATGAATATCACGAAAAAATAGAATCAATCTACACAACCTCGCCATCTGGACCAGTGCCATTAGATAAGAGTCATTAGAATCGTGTCATTAGATAAAGGATCATTCAGACAAAGAATGGTTAGATGAAAGTAACTCTGGACGAATGTGAAATAAACCAGTGCTTTAGATTGTATGAATATGACGAAAAAATAGAATCAATCTACACAACTTCGCCATCTGGACCAGTGCCATTACATAAGAGTCATTAGACTCGTGTCATTAGATAAAGGATCATTCAGACAAAAGAATGGTTAGCTGAAAGTAACTCTGGACGAATGTGAAATAAACCAGTGCTTTAGATTGTATGAATATCACGAAAAAATAGAATCAATCTACACAACTTCGCCATCTGGACCAGTGCCATTAGATAAGAGTCATTAGAATCGTGTCATTAGATAAAGGATCATTCAGAAAAAAGAATGGTTAGATGAAAGTAACTCTGGACGAATGTGAAATAAACCAGTGCTTTAGATTGTATGAATATCACGAAAAAATAGAATCAATTTATACAACTTCGCCATCTGGACCAGTGCCATTAGATAAGAGTCATTAGACTCGTGTCATTAGATAAAGGTTCATTAAGACAAAAGAATGGTTAGATGAAACTAACTCTGGACGAATGTGAAATAAACCAGTGCATTAGATTGTATGAATATCACGAAAAAATAGAATCAATCTACACAACTTCGCCATCTGGACCAGTGCCATTAGATAAGAGTCATTTGAATCGTGTCATTAGATAAAGGATCATTCAGACAAAAGAATGGTTAGATGAAAGTAACTCTGGACGAATGTGAAATAAACCAGTGCTTTAGATTGTATGAATATCACGAAAAAATAGAATCAATCTACAAAACTTCGCCATCTGGACCAGTGCCATTAGATAAGAGTCATTAGACTCGTGTCATTAGATAAAGGATCATTCAGACAAAAGAATGGTTAGATGAAACTAACTCTGGACGAATGTGAAATAAACCAGTGCTTTAGATTGTATGAATATCACGAAAAAATAGAATCAATCTACACATTTCGCCATCTGGACCAGTGCCATTAGATAAGAGTCATTAGAATCGCGTCATTAGATAAAGGATCATTCAGACAAAAGAATAGTTAGATGAAAGTAACTTTGGACGAATGTGAAATAAACCAGTGCTTTAGATTGTATGAATATCACGAAAAAATAGAATCAATCTACACAACTTCGCCATCTGGACCAGTGCCATTAGATAAGAGTCATTAGACTCGTGTCATTAGATAAAGGATTATTTAGACAAAAGAATTTTAGATGAAAGTAACTTTGGACGAATGTGAAATAAACCAGTGCTTTAGATTGTATGAATATCACGAAAAAATAGAATCAATCTACACAACTTCGCCATCTGGACCAGTGCCATTAGATAAGAGTCATTAGAATCGTGTCATTAGATAAAGGATCATTCAGACAAAAGAATTTTAGATGAAAGTAACTTTAGACGAATGTGAAATAAACCAGTGCTTTAGATTGTATGAATATCACGAAAAAATAGAATCAATCTACACAACTTCGCCATCTGGACCAGTGCCATTAGATAAGAGTCATTAGAATCGTGTCATTAGATCAAGGATCATTTAGACAAAAGAATGGTTAGATGAAAGTAACTCTGGACGAATGTGAAATAAACCAGTGCTTTAGATTGTATGAATATCACGAAAAAATAGAATCAATCTACACAACTTCGCCATCTGGACCAGTGCCATTAGATAAGAGTCATTAGACTCGTGTCATTAGATAAAGGATCATTCAGACAAAAGAATGGTTAGATGAAACTAACTCTGGACGAATGTGAAATAAACCAGTGCTTTAGATTGTATGAATATCACGAAAAAATAGAATCAATCTACACAACTTCGCCATCTGGACCAGTTCCATTAGATAAGAGTCATTAGAATCGTGTCATTAGATAAAGGATCATTCAGACAAAAGAATGGTTAGATGAAACTAACTCTGGACGAATGTGTTAATAAACCAGTGCATTAGATTGTATGAATATCACGAAAAAATAGAATCAATCTACACAACTTCGCCATCTGGACCAGTGCCATTAGATAAGAGTCATTAGAATCGTGTCATTAGATAAAGGATCATTCAGACAAAAGAATAGTTAGATGAAAGTAACTTTGGACGAATGTGAAATAAACCAGTGCTTTAGATTGTATGAATATCACGAAAAAATAGAATCAATCTACACAACTTCGCCATCTTGACCAGTGCCATTAGATAAGAGTCATTAATTAGACTCGTGTCATTAGATAAAGGATTATTTAGACAAAAGAATTTTAGATGAAAGTAACTTTGGACGAATGTGAAATAAACCAGTGCTTTAGATTGTATGAATATCACGAAAAAATAGAATCAATCTACACAACTTCGCCATCTGGACCAGTGCCATTAGATAAGAGTCATTAGAATCGTGTCATTAGATAAAGGATCATTCAGACAAAAGAATGGTTAGATGAAAGTAACTCTGGACGAATGTGAAATATACCAGTGCTTTAGATTGTATAAAGATTACGAAAAAATAGAATCAATCTACACAACTTCGCCATCTTGACCAGTGCCATTAGATAAGAGTCATTAATTAGACTCGTGTCATTAGATAAAGGATTATTTAGACAAAAGAATTTTAGATGAAAGTAACTTTGGACGAATGTGAAATAAACCAGTGCTTTAGATTGTATGAATATCACGAAAAAATAGAATCAATCTACACAACTTCGCCATCTGGACCAGTGCCATTAGATAAGAGTCATTAGAATCGTGTCATTAGATAAAGGATCATTCAGACAAAAGAATGGTTAGATGAAAGTAACTCTGGACGAATGTGAAATATACCAGTGCTTTAGATTGTATAAAGATCACGAAAAAATAGAATCAATCTACACAACTTCGCCATCTGGACCAGTGCCATTAGATAAGAGTCATTAGAATCGTGTCATTAGATAAAGGATCATTCAGACAAAAGAATTTTAGATGAAAGTAACTTTGGACGAATGTGAAATAAACCAGTGCTTTAGATTGTATGAATATCACGAAAAAATAGAATCAATCTACACAACTTCGCCATCTGGACCAGTGCCATTAGATAAGAGTCATTAGAATCGTGTCATTAGATAAAGGATCATTCAGACAAAAGAATGGTTAGATGAAAGTAACTCTGGACGAATGTGAAATAAACCAGTGCTTTAGATTGTATGAATATCACGAAAAAATAGAATCAATCTACACAACTTCGCCATCTGGACCAGTGCCATTAGAAAAGAGTCTTTATACTGGTGTCATTAGATTAAGGATCAATCAGACAAAAGAATGGTTAGATGAAACTAACTCTGGACGAATGTGAAATAAACCAGTGCTTTAGATTGTATGAATATCACGAAAAAATAGCATCAATCTACACAACTTCGCCATCTGGACCAGTGCCATTAGATAAGACTTATTTGGATCGTGTCATTAGATAAAGGATCATTCAGACAAAAGAATGGTTAGATGAAAGTAACTCTGGACGAATGTGAAATAAACCAGTGCTTTAGATTGTATGAATATCACGAAAAAATAGAATCAATCTACACAACTTCGCCATCTTGACCAGTGCCATTAGATAAGAGTCATTAGACTCGTGTCATTAGATAAAGGATTATTTAGACAAAAGAATTTTAGATGAAAGTAACTTTGGACGAATGTAAAATAAACCAGTGCTTTAGATTGTATGAATATCACGAAAAAATAGAATCAATCTACACAACTTCGCCATCTGGACCAGTGCCATTAGATAAGAGTCATTAGAATCGTGTCATTAGATAAAGGATCATTCAGACAAAAGAATGGTTAGATGAAAGTAACTCTGGACGAATGTGAAATATACCAGTGCTTTAGATTGTATGAAGATCACGAAAAAATAGAATCAATCTACACAACTTCGCCATCTGGACCAGTGCCATTAGATAAGAGTCATTAGAATCGTGTCATTAGATAAAGGATAATTCAGACTAAAGAATTTTAGATGAAAGTAACTTTGGACGAATGTGAAATAAACCAGTGCTCTAGATTGTATGAATATCACGAAAAAATAGAATCAATCTACACAACTTCGCCATCTGGACCAGTGCCATTAGATAAGAGTCATTAGAATCGTGTCATAGATAAAGGATCATTTAGACAAAACAATGGTTAGATGAAAGTAACTCTGGACGAATGTGAAATAAACCAGTGCTTTAGATTGTATGAATATCACGAAAAAATAGAATCAATCTACACAACTTCGCCATCTGGACCAGTGCCATTAGATAAGAGTCATTAGAATCGTGTCATTAGATAAAGGATCATTCAGACAAAAGAATGGTTAGATGAAAGTGACTCTGGACGAATGTGAAATATACCAGTGCTTTAGATTGTATGAAGATCACGAAAAAATAGAATCATTCTACACTACTTCGCCATCTGGACCAGTGCCATTAGATAAGAGTCATTAGAATCGTGTCATTAAATAAAGGATCATTCAGACAAAAGAATTTTAGATGAAAGTAACTTTGGACGAATGTGAAATAAACCAGTGCTTTAGATTGTATGAATATCACGAAAAAATAGAATCAATCTACACAACTTCGCCATCTGGACCAGTGCCATTAGATAAGAGTCATTAGAATCGTGTCATTAGATAAAGGATCATTCAGACAAAAGAATGGTTAGATGAAAGTAACTCTGGACGAATGTGAAATAAACCAGTGCTTTAGATTGTATGAATATCACGAAAAAATCGAATCAATCTACACAACTTCGCCATCTGGACCAGTGCCATTAGATAAGAGTCATTAGACTCGTGTCATTAGATAAAGGTTCATTAAGACAAAAGAATGGTTAGATGAAACTAACTCTGGACGAATGTGTTAATAAACCAGTGCATTAGATTGTATGAATATCACGAAAAAATAGAATCAATCTACACAACTTCGCCATCTGGACCAGTGCCATTAGATAAGAGTCATTAGAATCGTGTCATTAGATAAAGGATCATTCAGACAAAAGAATAGTTAGATGAAAGTAACTTTGGACGAATGTGAAATAAACCAGTGCTTTAGATTGTATGAATATCACGAAAAAATAGAATCAATCTACACAACTTCGCCATCTTCACCAGTGCCATTAGATAAGAGTCATTAATTAGACTCGTGTCATTAGATAAAGGATTATTTAGACAAAAGAATTTTAGATGAAAGTAACTTTGGACGAATGTGAAATAAACCAGTGCTTTAGATTGTATGAATATCACGAAAAAATAGAATCAATCTACACAACTTCGCCATCTGGACCAGTGCCATTAGATAAGAGTCATTAGAATCGTGTCATTAGATAAAGGATCATTCAGACAAAAGAATGGTTAGATGAAAGTAACTCTGGACGAATGTGAAATATACCAGTGCTTTAGATTGTATAAAGATTACGAAAAAATAGAATCAATCTACACAACTTCGCCATCTGGACCAGTGCCATTAGATAAGAGTCATTAGAATCGTGTCATTAGATAAAGGATCATTCAGACAAAAGAATTTTAGATGAAAGTAACTTTGGACGAATGTGAAATAAACCAGTGCTTTAGATTGTATGAATATCCCGAAAAAATAGAATCAATCTACACAACTTCGCCATCTGGACCAGTGCCATTAGATAAGAGTCATTAGAATCGTGTCATTAGATAAAGGATCATTTAGACAAAAGAATGGTTAGATGAAAGTAACTCTGGACGAATGTGAAATAAACCAGTGCTTTAGATTGTATGAATATCACGAAAAAATAGAATCAATCTACACAACTTCGCCATCTGGACCAGTGCCATTAGATAAGAGTCATTAGACTCGTGTCATTAGATAAAGGATCATTCAGACAAAAGAATGGTTAGATGAAACTAACTCTGGACGAATGTGAAATAAACCAGTGCTTTAGATTGTATGAATATCACGAAAAAATAGAATCAATCTACACAACTTCGCCATCTGGACCAGTGCCATTAGATAAGAGTCATTAGAATCGTGTCATTAGATAAAGGATCATTCAGACAAAAGAATGGTTAGATGAAAGTAACTCTGGACGAATGTGAAATGAACCAGTGCTTTAGATTGTATGAATATCACGAAAAAATAGAATCAATCTACACAACTTCGCCATCTGGACCAGTGCCATTAGATAAGAGTCATTATACTCGTGTCATTAGATAAAGGATCATTCAGACAAAAGAATTTTAGATGAAGGTAACTTTGGACGAATGTGAAATAAACCAGTGCTTTAGATTGTATGAATATCACGAAAAAATAGAATCAATCTACACAACTTCGCCATCTGGACCAGTGCCATTAGATAAGAGTCATTAGAATCGTGTCATTAGATAAAGGATCATTCAGACAAAAGAATAGTTAGATGAAAGTAACTTTGGACGAATGTGAAATAAACCAGTGCTTTAGATTGTATGAATATCACGAAAAAATAGAATCAATCTACACAACTTCGCCATCTGGACCAGTGCCATTAGATAAGAGTCATTAGACTCGTGTCATTAGATAAAGGATTATTTAGACAAAAGAATTTTAGATGAAAGTAACTTTGGACGAATGTGAAATAAACCAGTGCTTTAGATTGTATGAATATCACGAAAAAATAGAATTAATCTACACAACTTCGCCATCTGGACCAGTGCCATTAGATAAGAGTCATTAGAATCGTGTCATTAGATAAAGGATCATTCAGACAAAAGAATGGTTGGATGAAAGTAACTCTGGACGAATGTGAAATATACCAGTGCTTTAGATTGTATGAAGATCACGAAAAAATAGAATCAATCTACACAACTTCGCCATCTGGACCAGTGCCATTAGATAAGAGTCATTAGAATCGTGTCATTAGATAAAGGATCATTCAGACAAAAGAATTTTAGATGAAAGTAACTTTGGACGAATGTGAAATAAACTAGTGCTTTAGATTGTATGAATATCACGAAAAAATAGAATCAATCTACACAACCTTGCCATCTGGACCAGTGCCATTAGATAAGAGTCATTAGAATCGTGTCATTAGATAAAGGATCATTCAGACAAAAGAATGGTTAGATGAAAGTAACTCTGGACGAATGTGAAATAAACCAGTGCTTTAGATTGTATGAATATCACGAAAAAATAGAATCAATCTACACAACTTCGCCATCTGGACCAGTGCCATTAGAAAAGAGTCTTTATACTGGTGTCATTAGATTAAGGATCAATCAGACAAAAGAATGGTTAGATGAAACTAACTCTGGACGAATGTGAAATAAACCAGTGCTTTAGATTGTATGAATATCACGAAAAAATAGCATCAATCTACACAACTTCGCCATCTGGACCAGTGCCATTAGATAAGAGTCATTAGGATCGTGTCATTAGATAAAGGATCATTCAGACAAAAGAATGGTTAGATGAAAGTAACTCTGGACGAATGTGAAATGAACCAGTGCTTTAGATTGTATGAATATCACGAAAAAATAGAATCAATCTACACAACTTCGCCATCTGGACCAGTGCCATTAGATAAGAGTCATTAGAATCGTGTCATTAGATAAAGGATCATTCAGACCAAGAATGGTTAGATGAAAGTAACTCTGGACGAATGTGAAATAAACCAGTGCTTTAGATTGTATGAATATCACGAAAAAATAGAATCAATCTACACAACTTTGCCATCTGGACCAGTGCCATTAGATAAGAGTCATTAGAATCGTGTCATTAGATAAAGGATCATTCAGAAAAAAGAATGGTTAGATGAAAGTAACTCTGGACGAATGTGAAATATACGAGTGCTTTAGATTGTAAGAAGATCACGAAAAAATAGAATCAATCTACACAACTTCGCCATCTGGACCAGTGCCATTAGATAAGAGTCATTAGAATCGTGTCATTAGATAAAGGATCATTCAGACAAAAGAATTTTAGATGAAAGTAACTTTGGACGAATGTGAAATAAACCAGTGCTTTAGATTGTATGAATATCACGAAAAAATAGAATCAATCTACACAACTTCGCCATCTGGACCAGTGCCATTAGATAAGAGTCATTAGAATCGTGTCATTAGATAAAGGATCATTCAGACAAAAGAATGGTTAGATGAAAGTAACTCTGGACGAATGTGAAATAAACCAGTGCTTTAGATTGTATGAATATCACGAAAAAATAGAATCAATCTACACAACTTCGCCATCTGGACCAGTGCCATTAGATAAGAGTCATTAGACTCGTGTCATTAGATAAAGGATCATTCAGACAAAAGAATTTTAGATGAAAGTAACTTTGGACGAATGTGAAATAAACCAGTGCTTTAGATTGTATGAATATCACGAAAAAATAGAATCAATCTACACAACTTCGCCATCTGGACCAGTGCCATTAGATAAGAGTCATTAGAATCGTGTCATTAGATAAAGGATCATTCAGACAAAAGAATTTTAGATGAAAGTAACTTTGGACGAATGTGAAATAAACCAGTGCTTTAGATTGTATGAATATCACGAAAAAATAGAATCAATCTACACAACTTCGCCATCTGGACCAGTGCCATTAGATAAGAGTCATTAGAATCGTGTCATTAGATAAAGGATCATTTAGACAAAAGAATGGTTAGATGAAAGTAACTCTGGACGAATGTGAAATAAACCAGTGCTTTAGATTGTATGAATATCACGAAAAAATAGAATCAATCTACACAACTTCGCCATCTGGACCAGTGCCATTAGATAAGAGTCATTAGACTCGTGTCATTAGATAAAGGATCATTCAGACAAAAGAATGGTTAGATGAAACTAACTCTGGACGAATGTGAAATAAACCAGTGCTTTAGATTGTATGAATATCACGAAAAAATAGAATCAATCTACACAACTTCGCCATCTGGACCAGTTCCATTAGATAAGAGTCATTAGAATCGTGTCATTAGATAAAGGATCATTCAGACAAAAGAATGGTTAGATGAAACTAACTCTGGACGAATGTGTTAATAAACCAGTGCATTAGATTGTATGAATATCACGAAAAAATAGAATCAATCTACACAACTTCGCCATCTGGACCAGTGCCATTAGATAAGAGTCATTAGAATCGTGTCATTAGATAAAGGATCATTCAGACAAAAGAATAGTTAGATGAAAGTAACTTTGGACGAATGTGAAATAAACCAGTGCTTTAGATTGTATGAATATCACGAAAAAATAGAATCAATCTACACAACTTCGCCATCTTGACCAGTGCCATTAGATAAGAGTCATTAATTAGACTCGTGTCATTAGATAAAGGATTATTTAGACAAAAGAATTTTAGATGAAAGTAACTTTGGACGAATGTGAAATAAACCAGTGCTTTAGATTGTATGAATATCACGAAAAAATAGAATCAATCTACACAACTTCGCCATCTGGACCAGTGCCATTAGATAAGAGTCATTAGAATCGTGTCATTAGATAAAGGATCATTCAGACAAAAGAATGGTTAGATGAAAGTAACTCTGGACGAATGTGAAATATACCAGTGCTTTAGATTGTATAAAGATCACGAAAAAATAGAATCAATCTACACAACTTCGCCATCTGGACCAGTGCCATTAGATAAGAGTCATTAGAATCGTGTCATTAGATAAAGGATCATTCAGACAAAAGAATTTTAGATGAAAGTAACTTTGGACGAATGTGAAATAAACCAGTGCTTTAGATTGTATGAATATCACGAAAAAATAGAATCAATCTACACAACTTCGCCATCTGGACCAGTGCCATTAGATAAGAGTCATTAGAATCGTGTCATTAGATAAAGGATCATTCAGACAAAAGAATGGTTAGATGAAAGTAACTCTGGACGAATGTGAAATAAACCAGTGCTTTAGATTGTATGAATATCACGAAAAAATAGAATCAATCTACACAACTTCGCCATCTGGACCAGTGCCATTAGAAAAGAGTCTTTATACTGGTGTCATTAGATTAAGGATCAATCAGACAAAAGAATGGTTAGATGAAACTAACTCTGGACGAATGTGAAATAAACCAGTGCTTTAGATTGTATGAATATCACGAAAAAATAGCATCAATCTACACAACTTCGCCATCTGGACCAGTGCCATTAGATAAGACTTATTTGGATCGTGTCATTAGATAAAGGATCATTCAGACAAAAGAATGGTTAGATGAAAGTAACTCTGGACGAATGTGAAATAAACCAGTGCTTTAGATTGTATGAATATCACGAAAAAATAGAATCAATCTACACAACTTCGCCATCTTGACCAGTGCCATTAGATAAGAGTCATTAGACTCGTGTCATTAGATAAAGGATTATTTAGACAAAAGAATTTTAGATGAAAGTAACTTTGGACGAATGTAAAATAAACCAGTGCTTTAGATTGTATGAATATCACGAAAAAATAGAATCAATCTACACAACTTCGCCATCTGGACCAGTGCCATTAGATAAGAGTCATTAGAATCGTGTCATTAGATAAAGGATCATTCAGACAAAAGAATGGTTAGATGAAAGTAACTCTGGACGAATGTGAAATATACCAGTGCTTTAGATTGTATGAAGATCACGAAAAAATAGAATCAATCTACACAACTTCGCCATCTGGACCAGTGCCATTAGATAAGAGTCATTAGAATCGTGTCATTAGATAAAGGATAATTCAGACTAAAGAATTTTAGATGAAAGTAACTTTGGACGAATGTGAAATAAACCAGTGCTTTAGATTGTATGAATATCACGAAAAAATAGAATCAATCTACACAACTTCGCCATCTGGACCAGTGCCATTAGATAAGAGTCATTAGAATCGTGTCATAGATAAAGGATCATTTAGACAAAACAATGGTTAGATGAAAGTAACTCTGGACGAATGTGAAATAAACCAGTGCTTTAGATTGTATGAATATCACGAAAAAATAGAATCAATCTACACAACTTCGCCATCTGGACCAGTGCCATTAGATAAGAGTCATTAGAATCGTGTCATTAGATAAAGGATCATTCAGACAAAAGAATGGTTAGATGAAAGTGACTCTGGACGAATGTGAAATATACCAGTGCTTTAGATTGTATGAAGATCACGAAAAAATAGAATCATTCTACACTACTTCGCCATCTGGACCAGTGCCATTAGATAAGAGTCATTAGAATCGTGTCATTAGATAAAGGATCATTCAGACAAAAGAATTTTAGATGAAAGTAACTTTGGACGAATGTGAAATAAACCAGTGCTTTAGATTGTATGAATATCAAGAAAAAATAGAATCAATCTACACAACTTCGCCATCTGGACCAGTGCCATTAGATAAGAGTCATTAGACTCGTGTCATTAGATAAAGGTTCATTAAGACAAAAGAATGGTTAGATGAAACTAACTCTGGACGAATGTGTTAATAAACCAGTGCATTAGATTGTATGAATATCACGAAAAAATAGAATCAATCTACACAACTTCGCCATCTGGACCAGTGCCATTAGATAAGAGTCATTAGAATCGTGTCATTAGATAAAGGATCATTCAGACAAAAGAATAGTTAGATGAAAGTAACTTTGGACGAATGTGAAATAAACCAGTGCTTTAGATTGTATGAATATCACGAAAAAATAGAATCAATCTACACAACTTCGCCATCTTCACCAGTGCCATTAGATAAGAGTCATTAATTAGACTCGTGTCATTAGATAAAGGATTATTTAGACAAAAGAATTTTAGATGAAAGTAACTTTGGACGAATGTGAAATAAACCAGTGCTTTAGATTGTATGAATATCACGAAAAAATAGAATCAATCTACACAACTTCGCCATCTGGACCAGTGCCATTAGATAAGAGTCATTAGAATCGTGTCATTAGATAAAGGATCATTCAGACAAAAGAATGGTTAGATGAAAGTAACTCTGGACGAATGTGAAATATACCAGTGCTTTAGATTGTATAAAGATTACGAAAAAATAGAATCAATCTACACAACTTCGCCATCTGGACCAGTGCCATTAGATAAGAGTCATTAGAATCGTGTCATTAGATAAAGGATCATTCAGACAAAAGAATTTTAGATGAAAGTAACTTTGGACGAATGTGAAATAAACCAGTGCTTTAGATTGTATGAATATCCCGAAAAAATAGAATCAATCTACACAACTTCGCCATCTGGACCAGTGCCATTAGATAAGAGTCATTAGAATCGTGTCATTAGATAAAGGATCATTTAGACAAAAGAATGGTTAGATGAAAGTAACTCTGGACGAATGTGAAATAAACCAGTGCTTTAGATTGTATGAATATCACGAAAAAATAGAATCAATCTACACAACTTCGCCATCTGGACCAGTGCCATTAGATAAGAGTCATTAGACTCGTGTCATTAGATAAAGGATCATTCAGACAAAAGAATGGTTAGATGAAACTAACTCTGGACGAATGTGAAATAAACCAGTGCTTTAGATTGTATGAATATCACGAAAAAATAGAATCAATCTACACAACTTCGCCATCTGGACCAGTGCCATTAGATAAGAGTCATTAGAATCGTGTCATTAGATAAAGGATCATTCAGACAAAAGAATGGTTAGATGAAAGTAACTCTGGACGAATGTGAAATGAACCAGTGCTTTAGATTGTATGAATATCACGAAAAAATAGAATCAATCTACACAACTTCGCCATCTGGACCAGTGCCATTAGATAAGAGTCATTATACTCGTGTCATTAGATAAAGGATCATTCAGACAAAAGAATTTTAGATGAAGGTAACTTTGGACGAATGTGAAATAAACCAGTGCTTTAGATTGTATGAATATCACGAAAAAATAGAATCAATCTACACAACTTCGCCATCTGGACCAGTGCCATTAGATAAGAGTCATTAGAATCGTGTCATTAGATAAAGGATCATTCAGACAAAAGAATAGTTAGATGAAAGTAACTTTGGACGAATGTGAAATAAACCAGTGCTTTAGATTGTATGAATATCACGAAAAAATAGAATCAATCTACACAACTTCGCCATCTGGACCAGTGCCATTAGATAAGAGTCATTAGACTCGTGTCATTAGATAAAGGATTATTTAGACAAAAGAATTTTAGATGAAAGTAACTTTGGACGAATGTGAAATAAACCAGTGCTTTAGATTGTATGAATATCACGAAAAAATAGAATTAATCTACACAACTTCGCCATCTGGACCAGTGCCATTAGATAAGAGTCATTAGAATCGTGTCATTAGATAAAGGATCATTCAGACAAAAGAATGGTTGGATGAAAGTAACTCTGGACGAATGTGAAATATACCAGTGCTTTAGATTGTATGAAGATCACGAAAAAATAGAATCAATCTACACAACTTCGCCATCTGGACCAGTGCCATTAGATAAGAGTCATTAGAATCGTGTCATTAGATAAAGGATCATTCAGACAAAAGAATTTTAGATGAAAGTAACTTTGGACGAATGTGAAATAAACTAGTGCTTTAGATTGTATGAATATCACGAAAAAATAGAATCAATCTACACAACCTTGCCATCTGGACCAGTGCCATTAGATAAGAGTCATTAGAATCGTGTCATTAGATAAAGGATCATTCAGACAAAAGAATGGTTAGATGAAAGTAACTCTGGACGAATGTGAAATAAACCAGTGCTTTAGATTGTATGAATATCACGAAAAAATAGAATCAATCTACACAACTTCGCCATCTGGACCAGTGCCATTAGAAAAGAGTCTTTATACTGGTGTCATTAGATTAAGGATCAATCAGACAAAAGAATGGTTAGATGAAACTAACTCTGGACGAATGTGAAATAAACCAGTGCTTTAGATTGTATGAATATCACGAAAAAATAGCATCAATCTACACAACTTCGCCATCTGGACCAGTGCCATTAGATAAGAGTCATTAGGATCGTGTCATTAGATAAAGGATCATTCAGACAAAAGAATGGTTAGATGAAAGTAACTCTGGACGAATGTGAAATGAACCAGTGCTTTAGATTGTATGAATATCACGAAAAAATAGAATCAATCTACACAACTTCGCCATCTGGACCAGTGCCATTAGATAAGAGTCATTAGAATCGTGTCATTAGATAAAGGATCATTCAGACCAAGAATGGTTAGATGAAAGTAACTCTGGACGAATGTGAAATAAACCAGTGCTTTAGATTGTATGAATATGACGAAAAAATAGAATCAATCTACACAACTTCGCCATCTGGACCAGTGCCATTACATAAGAGTCATTAGACTCGTGTCATTAGATAAAGGATCATTCAGACAAAAGAAGGGTTAGATGAAAGTAACTCTGGACGAATGTGAAATAAACCAGTGCTTTAGATTGTATGAATATCACGAAAAAATAGAATCAATCTACACAACTTTGCCATCTGGACCAGTGCCATTAGATAAGAGTCATTAGAATCGTGTCATTAGATAAAGGATCATTCAGAAAAAAGAATGGTTAGATGAAAGTAACTCTGGACGAATGTGAAATATACGAGTGCTTTAGATTGTAAGAAGATCACGAAAAAATAGAATCAATCTACACAACTTCGCCATCTGGACCAGTGCCATTAGATAAGAGTCATTAGAATCGTGTCATTAGATAAAGGATCATTCAGACAAAAGAATTTTAGATGAAAGTAACTTTGGACGAATGTGAAATAAACCAGTGCTTTAGATTGTATGAATATCACGAAAAAATAGAATCAATCTACACAACTTCGCCATCTGGACCAGTGCCATTAGATAAGAGTCATTAGAATCGTGTCATTAGATAAAGGATCATTCAGACAAAAGAATGGTTAGATGAAAGTAACTCTGGACGAATGTGAAATAAACCAGTGCTTTAGATTGTATGAATATCACGAAAAAATAGAATCAATCTACACAACTTCGCCATCTGGACCAGTGCCATTAGATAAGAGTCATTAGACTCGTGTCATTAGATAAAGGTTCATTAAGACAAAAGAATGGTTAGATGAAACTAACTCTGGACGAATGTGTTAATAAACCAGTGCATTAGATTGTATGAATATCACGAAAAAATAGAATCAATCTACACAACTTCGCCATCTGGACCAGTGCCATTAGATAAGAGTCATTAGAATCGTGTCATTAGATAAAGGATCATTCAGACAAAAGAATAGTTAGATGAAAGTAACTTTGGACGAATGTGAAATAAACCAGTGCTTTAGATTGTATGAATATCACGAAAAAATAGAATCAATCTACACAACTTCGCCATCTTCACCAGTGCCATTAGATAAGAGTCATTAATTAGACTCGTGTCATTAGATAAAGGATTATTTAGACAAAAGAATTTTAGATGAAAGTAACTTTGGACGAATGTGAAATAAACCAGTGCTTTAGATTGTATGAATATCACGAAAAAATAGAATCAATCTACACAACTTCGCCATCTGGACCAGTGCCATTAGATAAGAGTCATTAGAATCGTGTCATTAGATAAAGGATCATTCAGACAAAAGAATGGTTAGATGAAAGTAACTCTGGACGAATGTGAAATATACCAGTGCTTTAGATTGTATAAAGATTACGAAAAAATAGAATCAATCTACACAACTTCGCCATCTGGACCAGTGCCATTAGATAAGAGTCATTAGAATCGTGTCATTAGATAAAGGATCATTCAGACAAAAGAATTTTAGATGAAAGTAACTTTGGACGAATGTGAAATAAACCAGTGCTTTAGATTGTATGAATATCCCGAAAAAATAGAATCAATCTACACAACTTCGCCATCTGGACCAGTGCCATTAGATAAGAGTCATTAGAATCGTGTCATTAGATAAAGGATCATTTAGACAAAAGAATGGTTAGATGAAAGTAACTCTGGACGAATGTGAAATAAACCAGTGCTTTAGATTGTATGAATATCACGAAAAAATAGAATCAATCTACACAACTTCGCCATCTGGACCAGTGCCATTAGATAAGAGTCATTAGACTCGTGTCATTAGATAAAGGATCATTCAGACAAAAGAATGGTTAGATGAAACTAACTCTGGACGAATGTGAAATATACCAGTGCTTTAGATTGTATAAAGATTACGAAAAAATAGAATCAATCTACACAACTTCGCCATCTGGACCAGTGCCATTAGATAAGAGTCATTAGAATCGTGTCATTAGATAAAGGATCATTCAGACAAAAGAATTTTAGATGAAAGTAACTTTGGACGAATGTGAAATAAACCAGTGCTTTAGATTGTATGAATATCCCGAAAAAATAGAATCAATCTACACAACTTCGCCATCTGGACCAGTGCCATTAGATAAGAGTCATTAGAATCGTGTCATTAGATAAAGGGTTATTTAGACAAAAGAATGGTTAGATGAAAGTAACTCTGGACGAATGTGAAATAAACCAGTGCTTTAGATTGTATGAATATCACGAAAAAATAGAATCAATCTACACAACTTCGCCATCTGGACCAGTGCCATTAGATAAGAGTCATTAGACTCGTGTCATTAGATAAAGGATCATTCAGACAAAAGAATGGTTAGATGAAACTAACTCTGGACGAATGTGAAATAAACCAGTGCTTTAGATTGTATGAATATCACGAAAAAATAGAATCAATCTACACAACTTCGCCATCTGGACCAGTGCCATTAGATAAGAGTCATTAGAATCGTGTCATTAGATAAAGGATCATTCAGACAAAAGAATGGTTAGATGAAAGTAACTCTGGACGAATGTGAAATGAACCAGTGCTTTAGATTGTATGAATATCACGAAAAAATAGAATCAATCTACACAACTTCGCCATCTGGACCAGTGCCATTAGATAAGAGTCATTATACTCGTGTCATTAGATAAAGGATCATTCAGACAAAAGAATTTTAGATGAAGGTAACTTTGGACGAATGTGAAATAAACCAGTGCTTTAGATTGTATGAATATCACGAAAAAATAGAATCAATCTACACAACTTCGCCATCTGGACCAGTGCCATTAGATAAGAGTCATTAGAATCGTGTCATTAGATAAAGGATCATTCAGACAAAAGAATAGTTAGATGAAAGTAACTTTGGACGAATGTGAAATAAACCAGTGCTTTAGATTGTATGAATATCACGAAAAAATAGAATCAATCTACACAACTTCGCCATCTGGACCAGTGCCATTAGATAAGAGTCATTAGACTCGTGTCATTAGATAAAGGATTATTTAGACAAAAGAATTTTAGATGAAAGTAACTTTGGACGAATGTGAAATAAACCAGTGCTTTAGATTGTATGAATATCACGAAAAAATAGAATCAATCTACACAACTTCGCCATCTGGACCAGTGCCATTAGATAAGAGTCATTAGAATCGTGTCATTAGATAAAGGATCATTCAGACAAAAGAATGGTTGGATGAAAGTAACTCTGGACGAATGTGAAATATACCAGTGCTTTAGATTGTATGAAGATCACGAAAAAATAGAATCAATCTACACAACTTCGCCATCTGGACCAGTGCCATTAGATAAGAGTCATTAGAATCGTGTCATTAGATAAAGGATCATTCAGACAAAAGAATTTTAGATGAAAGTAACTTTGGACGAATGTGAAATAAACCAGTGCTTTAGATTGTATGAATATCACGAAAAAATAGAATCAATCTACACAACCTTGCCATCTGGACCAGTGCCATTAGATAAGAGTCATTAGAATCGTGTCATTAGATAAAGGATCATTCAGACAAAAGAATGGTTAGATGAAAGTAACTCTGGACGAATGTGAAATAAACCAGTGCTTTAGATTGTATGAATATCACGAAAAAATAGAATCAATCTACACAACTTCGCCATCTGGACCAGTGCCATTAGATAAGAGTCATTAGAATCGTGTCATTAGATAAAGGATCATTCAGACAAAAGAATGGTTAGATGAAAGTAACTCTGGACGAATGTGAAATATACCAGTGCTTTAGATTGTATAAAGATTACGAAAAAATAGAATCAATCTACACAACTTCGCCATCTGGACCAGTGCCATTAGATAAGAGTCATTAGAATCGTGTCATTAGATAAAGGATCATTCAGACAAAAGAATTTTAGATGAAAGTAACTTTGGACGAATGTGAAATAAACCAGTGCTTTAGATTGTATGAATATCCCGAAAAAATAGAATCAATCTACACAACTTCGCCATCTGGACCAGTGCCATTAGATAAGAGTCATTAGAATCGTGTCATTAGATAAAGGATCATTTAGACAAAAGAATGGTTAGATGAAAGTAACTCTGGACGAATGTGAAATAAACCAGTGCTTTAGATTGTATGAATATCACGAAAAAATAGAATCAATCTACACAACTTCGCCATCTGGACCAGTGCCATTAGATAAGAGTCATTAGACTCGTGTCATTAGATAAAGGATCATTCAGACAAAAGAATGGTTAGATGAAACTAACTCTGGACGAATGTGAAATAAACCAGTGCTTTAGATTGTATGAATATCACGAAAAAATAGAATCAATCTACACAACTTCGCCATCTGGACCAGTGCCATTAGATAAGAGTCATTAGAATCGTGTCATTAGATAAAGGATCATTCAGACAAAAGAATGGTTAGATGAAAGTAACTCTGGACGAATGTGAAATGAACCAGTGCTTTAGATTGTATGAATATCACGAAAAAATAGAATCAATCTACACAACTTCGCCATCTGGACCAGTGCCATTAGATAAGAGTCATTATACTCGTGTCATTAGATAAAGGATCATTCAGACAAAAGAATTTTAGATGAAGGTAACTTTGGACGAATGTGAAATAAACCAGTGCTTTAGATTGTATGAATATCACGAAAAAATAGAATCAATCTACACAACTTCGCCATCTGGACCAGTGCCATTAGATAAGAGTCATTAGAATCGTGTCATTAGATAAAGGATCATTCAGACAAAAGAATGGTTGGATGAAAGTAACTCTGGACGAATGTGAAATATACCAGTGCTTTAGATTGTATGAAGATCACGAAAAAATAGAATCAATCTACACAACTTCGCCATCTGGACCAGTGCCATTAGATAAGAGTCATTAGAATCGTGTCATTAGATAAAGGATCATTCAGACAAAAGAATTTTAGATGAAAGTAACTTTGGACGAATGTGAAATAAACCAGTGCTTTAGATTGTATGAATATCACGAAAAAATAGAATCAATCTACACAACCTTGCCATCTGGACCAGTGCCATTAGATAAGAGTCATTAGAATCGTGTCATTAGATAAAGGATCATTCAGACAAAAGAATGGTTAGATGAAAGTAACTCTGGACGAATGTGAAATAAACCAGTGCTTTAGATTGTATGAATATCACGAAAAAATAGAATCAATCTACACAACTTCGCCATCTGGACCAGTGCCATTAGAAAAGAGTCTTTATACTGGTGTCATTAGATTAAGGATCAATCAGACAAAAGAATGGTTAGATGAAACTAACTCTGGACGAATGTGAAATAAACCAGTGCTTTAGATTGTATGAATATCACGAAAAAATAGCATCAATCTACACAACTTCGCCATCTGGACCAGTGCCATTAGATAAGAGTCATTAGGATCGTGTAATTAGATAAAGGATCATTCAGACAAAAGAATGGTTAGATGAAAGTAACTCTGGACGAATGTGAAATGAACCAGTGCTTTAGATTGTATGAATATCACGAAAAAATAGAATCAATCTACACAACTTCGCCATCTGGACCAGTGCCATTAGATAAGAGTCATTAGAATCGTGTCATTAGATAAAGGATCATTCAGACCAAGAATGGTTAGATGAAAGTAACTCTGGACGAATGTGAAATAAACCAGTGCTTTAGATTGTATGAATATGACGAAAAAATAGAATCAATCTACACAACTTCGCCATCTGGACCAGTGCCATTACATAAGAGTCATTAGACTCGTGTCATTAGATAAAGGATCATTCAGACAAAAGAATGGTTAGATGAAAGTAACTCTGGACGAATGTGAAATAAACCAGTGCTTTATATTGTATGAATATCACGAAAAAATAGAATCAATCTACACAACTTTGCCATCTGGACCAGTGCCATTAGATAAGAGTCATTAGAATCGTGTCATTAGATAAAGGATCATTCAGAAAAAAGAATGGTTAGATGAAAGTAACTCTGGACGAATGTGAAATATACGAGTGCTTTAGATTGTATGAAGATCACGAAAAAATAGAATCAATCTACACAACTTCGCCATCTGGACCAGTGCCATTAGATAAGAGTCATTAGAATCGTGTCATTAGATAAAGGATCATTCAGACAAAAGAATTTTAGATGAAAGTAACTTTGGACGAATGTGAAATAAACCAGTGCTTTAGATTGTATGAATATCACGAAAAAATAGAATCAATCTACACAACTTCGCCATCTGGACCAGTGCCATTAGATAAGAGTCATTAGAATCGTGTCATTAGATAAAGGATCATTCAGACAAAAGAATGGTTAGATGAAAGTAACTCTGGACGAATGTGAAATAAACCAGTGCTTTAGATTGTATGAATATCACGAAAAAATAGAATCAATCTACACAACTTTGCCATCTGGACCAGTGCCATTAGAAAAGAGTCTTTATACTGGTGTCATTAGATTAAGGATCAATCAGACAAAAGAATGGTTAGATGAAACTAACTCTGGACGAATGTGAAATAAACCAGTGCTTTAGATTGTATGAATATCACGAAAAAATAGCATCAATCTACACAACTTCGCCATCTGGACCAGTGCCATTAGATAAGAGTCATTAGGATCGTGTCATTAGATAAAGGATCATTCAGACAAAAGAATGGTTAGATGAAAGTAACTCTGGACGAATGTGAAATGAACCAGTGCTTTAGATTGTATGAATATCACGAAAAAATAGAATCAATCTACACAACTTCGCCATCTGGACCAGTGCCATTAGATAAGAGTCATTAGAATCGTGTCATTAGATAAAGGATCATTCAGACCAAGAATGGTTAGATGAAAGTAACTCTGGACGAATGTGAAATAAACCAGTGCTTTAGATTGTATGAATATGACGAAAAAATAGAATCAATCTACACAACTTCGCCATCTGGACCAGTGCCATTACATAAGACTCATTAGACTCGTGTCATTAGATAAAGGATCATTCAGACAAAAGAATGGTTAGATGAAAGTAACTCTGGACGAATGTGAAATAAACCAGTGCTTTAGATTGTATGAAGATCACGAAAAAATAGAATCAATCTACACAACTTTGCCATCTGGACCAGTGCCATTAGATAAGAGTCATTAGAATCGTGTCATTAGATAAAGGATCATTCAGAAAAAAGAATGGTTAGATGAAAGTAACTCTGGACGAATGTGAAATAAACCAGTGCTTTAGATTGTATGAATATCACGAAAAAATAGAATCAATTTATACAACTTCGCCATCTGGACCAGTGCCATTAGATAAGAGTCATTAGACTCGTGTCATTAGATAAAGGTTCATTAAGACAAAAGAATGGTTAGATGAAACTAACTCTGGACGAATGTGAAATAAACCAGTGCATTAGATTGTATGATTATCACGAAAAAATAGAATCAATCTACACAACTTCGCCATCTGGACCAGTGCCATTAGATAAGAGTCATTTGAATCGTGTCATTAGATGAAGGATCATTCAGACAAAAGAATGGTTACATGAAACTAACTCTGCACGAATGTGAAATAAACCAGTGCTTTAGATTGTATGAATATCACGAAAAAATAGAATCAATCTACACAACCTCGCCATCTGGACCAGTGCCATTAGATAAGAGTCATTAGAATCGTGTCATTAGATAAAGGATCATTCAGACAAAGAATGGTTAGATGAAAGTAACTCTGGACGAATGTGAAATAAACCAGTGCTTTAGATTGTATGAATATGACGAAAAAATAGAATCAATCTACACAACTTCGCCATCTGGACCAGTGCCATTACATAAGAGTCATTAGACTCGTGTCATTAGATAAAGGATCATTCAGACAAAAGAATGGTTAGCTGAAAGTAACTCTGGACGAATGTGAAATAAACCAGTGCTTTAGATTGTATGAATATCACGAAAAAATAGAATCAATCTACACAACTTCGCCATCTGGACCAGTGCCATTAGATAAGAGTCATTAGAATCGTGTCATTAGATAAAGGATCATTCAGAAAAAAGAATGGTTAGATGAAAGTAACTCTGGACGAATGTGAAATAAACCAGTGCTTTAGATTGTATGAATATCACGAAAAAATAGAATCAATTTATACAACTTCGCCATCTGGACCAGTGCCATTAGATAAGAGTCATTAGACTCGTGTCATTAGATAAAGGTTCATTAAGACAAAAGAATGGTTAGATGAAACTAACTCTGGACGAATGTGAAATAAACCAGTGCATTAGATTGTATGAATATCACGAAAAAATAGAATCAATCTACACAACTTCGCCATCTGGACCAGTGCCATTAGATAAGAGTCATTTGAATCGTGTCATTAGATAAAGGATCATTCAGACAAAAGAATGGTTAGATGAAAGTAACTCTGGACGAATGTGAAATAAACCAGTGCTTTAGATTGTATGAATATCACGAAAAAATAGAATCAATCTACAAAACTTCGCCATCTGGACCAGTGCCATTAGATAAGAGTCATTAGACTCGTGTCATTAGATAAAGGATCATTCAGACAAAAGAATGGTTAGATGAAACTAACTCTGGACGAATGTGAAATAAACCAGTGCTTTAGATTGTATGAATATCACGAAAAAATAGAATCAATCTACACATTTCGCCATCTGGACCAGTGCCATTAGATAAGAGTCATTAGAATCGCGTCATTAGATAAAGGATCATTCAGACAAAAGAATAGTTAGATGAAAGTAACTTTGGACGAATGTGAAATAAACCAGTGCTTTAGATTGTATGAATATCACGAAAAAATAGAATCAATCTACACAACTTCGCCATCTGGACCAGTGCCATTAGATAAGAGTCATTAGACTCGTGTCATTAGATAAAGGATTATTTAGACAAAAGAATTTTAGATGAAAGTAACTTTGGACGAATGTGAAATAAACCAGTGCTTTAGATTGTATGAATATCACGAAAAAATAGAATCAATCTACACAACTTCGCCATCTGGACCAGTGCCATTAGATAAGAGTCATTAGAATCGTGTCATTAGATAAAGGATCATTCAGACAAAAGAATTTTAGATGAAAGTAACTTTGGACGAATGTGAAATAAACCAGTGCTTTAGATTGTATGAATATCACGAAAAAATAGAATCAATCTACACAACTTCGCCATCTGGACCAGTGCCATTAGATAAGAGTCATTAGAATCGTGTCATTAGATAAAGGATCATTTAGACAAAAGAATGGTTAGATGAAAGTAACTCTGGACGAATGTGAAATAAACCAGTGCTTTAGATTGTATGAATATCACGAAAAAATAGAATCAATCTACACAACTTCGCCATCTGGACCAGTGCCATTAGATAAGAGTCATTAGACTCGTGTCATTAGATAAAGGATCATTCAGACAAAAGAATGGTTAGATGAAACTAACTCTGGACGAATGTGAAATAAACCAGTGCTTTAGATTGTATGAATATCACGAAAAAATAGAATCAATCTACACAACTTCGCCATCTGGACCAGTTCCATTAGATAAGAGTCATTAGAATCGTGTCATTAGATAAAGGATCATTCGGACAAAAGAATGGTAGATGAAAGTAACTCTGGACGAATGTGAAATAAACCAGTGCTTTAGATTGTATGAATATCATGAAAAAATAGAATCAATCTACACAACTTCGCCATCTGGACCAGTGCCATTAGATAAGAGTCATTAGAATCGTGTCATTAGATAAAGGATCATTCAGACAAAAGAATGGTTAGATGAAAGTAACTCTGGACGAATGTGAAATGAACCAGTGCTTTAGATTGTATGAATATCACGAAAAAATAGAATCAATCTACACAACTTCGCCATCTGGACCAGTGCCATTAGATAAGATTCATTATACTCGTGTCATTAGATAAAGGATCATTCAGACAAAAGAATTTTAGATGAAGGTAACTTTGGACGAATGTGAAATAAACCAGTGCTTTAGATTGTATGAATATCACGAAAAAATAGAATCAATCTACACAACTTCGCCATCTGGACCAGTGCCATTAGATAAGAGTCATTAGAATCGTGTCATTAGATAAAGGATCATTCAGACAAAAGAATGGTTAGCTGAAAGTAACTCTGGACGAATGTGAAATAAACCAGTGCTTTAGATTGTATGAATATCACGAAAAAATAGAATCAATCTACACAACTTCGCCATCTGGACCAGTGCCATTAGATAAGAGTCATTAGAATCGTGTCATTAGATAAAGGATCATTCAGAAAAAAGAATGGTTAGATGAAAGTAACTCTGGACGAATGTGAAATAAACCAGTGCTTTAGATTGTATGAATATCACGAAAAAATAGAATCAATTTATACAACTTCGCCATCTGGACCAGTGCCATTAGATAAGAGTCATTAGACTCGTGTCATTAGATAAAGGTTCATTAAGACAAAAGAATGGTTAGATGAAACTAACTCTGGACGAATGTGAAATAAACCAGTGCATTAGATTGTATGAATATCACGAAAAAATAGAATCAATCTACACAACTTCGCCATCTGGACCAGTGCCATTAGATAAGAGTCATTTGAATCGTGTCATTAGATAAAGGATCATTCAGACAAAAGAATGGTTAGATGAAAGTAACTCTGGACGAATGTGAAATAAACCAGTGCTTTAGATTGTATGAATATCACGAAAAAATAGAATCAATCTACAAAACTTCGCCATCTGGACCAGTGCCATTAGATAAGAGTCATTAGACTCGTGTCATTAGATAAAGGATCATTCAGACAAAAGAATGGTTAGATGAAACTAACTCTGGACGAATGTGAAATAAACCAGTGCTTTAGATTGTATGAATATCACGAAAAAATAGAATCAATCTACACATTTCGCCATCTGGACCAGTGCCATTAGATAAGAGTCATTAGAATCGCGTCATTAGATAAAGGATCATTCAGACAAAAGAATAGTTAGATGAAAGTAACTTTGGACGAATGTGAAATAAACCAGTGCTTTAGATTGTATGAATATCACGAAAAAATAGAATCAATCTACACAACTTCGCCATCTGGACCAGTGCCATTAGATAAGAGTCATTAGACTCGTGTCATTAGATAAAGGATTATTTAGACAAAAGAATTTTAGATGAAAGTAACTTTGGACGAATGTGAAATAAACCAGTGCTTTAGATTGTATGAATATCACGAAAAAATAGAATCAATCTACACAACTTCGCCATCTGGACCAGTGCCATTAGATAAGAGTCATTAGAATCGTGTCATTAGATAAAGGATCATTCAGACAAAAGAATTTTAGATGAAAGTAACTTTGGACGAATGTGAAATAAACCAGTGCTTTAGATTGTATGAATATCACGAAAAAATAGAATCAATCTACACAACTTCGCCATCTGGACCAGTGCCATTAGATAAGAGTCATTAGAATCGTGTCATTAGATAAAGGATCATTTAGACAAAAGAATGGTTAGATGAAAGTAACTCTGGACGAATGTGAAATAAACCAGTGCTTTAGATTGTATGAATATCACGAAAAAATAGAATCAATCTACACAACTTCGCCATCTGGACCAGTGCCATTAGATAAGAGTCATTAGACTCGTGTCATTAGATAAAGGATCATTCAGACAAAAGAATGGTTAGATGAAACTAACTCTGGACGAATGTGAAATAAACCAGTGCTTTAGATTGTATGAATATCACGAAAAAATAGAATCAATCTACACAACTTCGCCATCTGGACCAGTTCCATTAGATAAGAGTCATTAGAATCGTGTCATTAGATAAAGGTTCATTAAGACAAAAGAATGGTTAGATGAAACTAACTCTGGACGAATGTGAAATAAACCAGTGCATTAGATTGTATGATTATCACGAAAAAATAGAATCAATCTACACAACTTCGCCATCTGGACCAGTGCCATTAGATAAGAGTCATTTGAATCGTGTCATTAGATGAAGGATCATTCAGACAAAAGAATGGTTACATGAAACTAACTCTGCACGAATGTGAAATAAACCAGTGCTTTAGATTGTATGAATATCACGAAAAAATAGAATCAATCTACACAACCTCGCCATCTGGACCAGTGCCATTAGATAAGAGTCATTAGAATCGTGTCATTAGATAAAGGATCATTCAGACAAAGAATGGTTAGATGAAAGTAACTCTGGACGAATGTGAAATAAACCAGTGCTTTAGATTGTATGAATATGACGAAAAAATAGAATCAATCTACACAACTTCGCCATCTGGACCAGTGCCATTACATAAGAGTCATTAGACTCGTGTCATTAGATAAAGGATCATTCAGACAAAAGAATGGTTAGCTGAAAGTAACTCTGGACGAATGTGAAATAAACCAGTGCTTTAGATTGTATGAATATCACGAAAAAATAGAATCAATCTACACAACTTCGCCATCTGGACCAGTGCCATTAGATAAGAGTCATTAGAATCGTGTCATTAGATAAAGGATCATTCAGAAAAAAGAATGGTTAGATGAAAGTAACTCTGGACGAATGTGAAATAAACCAGTGCTTTAGATTGTATGAATATCACGAAAAAATAGAATCAATTTATACAACTTCGCCATCTGGACCAGTGCCATTAGATAAGAGTCATTAGACTCGTGTCATTAGATAAAGGTTCATTAAGACAAAAGAATGGTTAGATGAAACTAACTCTGGACGAATGTGAAATAAACCAGTGCATTAGATTGTATGAATATCACGAAAAAATAGAATCAATCTACACAACTTCGCCATCTGGACCAGTGCCATTAGATAAGAGTCATTTGAATCGTGTCATTAGATAAAGGATCATTCAGACAAAAGAATGGTTAGATGAAAGTAACTCTGGACGAATGTGAAATAAACCAGTGCTTTAGATTGTATGAATATCACGAAAAAATAGAATCAATCTACAAAACTTCGCCATCTGGACCAGTGCCATTAGATAAGAGTCATTAGACTCGTGTCATTAGATAAAGGATCATTCAGACAAAAGAATGGTTAGATGAAACTAACTCTGGACGAATGTGAAATAAACCAGTGCTTTAGATTGTATGAATATCACGAAAAAATAGAATCAATCTACACATTTCGCCATCTGGACCAGTGCCATTAGATAAGAGTCATTAGAATCGCGTCATTAGATAAAGGATCATTCAGACAAAAGAATAGTTAGATGAAAGTAACTTTGGACGAATGTGAAATAAACCAGTGCTTTAGATTGTATGAATATCACGAAAAAATAGAATCAATCTACACAACTTTGCCATCTGGACCAGTGCCATTAGATAAGAGTCATTAGACTCGTGTCATTAGATAAAGGATTATTTAGACAAAAGAATTTTAGATGAAAGTAACTTTGGACGAATGTGAAATAAACCAGTGCTTTAGATTGTATGAATATCACGAAAAAATAGAATCAATCTACACAACTTCGCCATCTGGACCAGTGCCATTAGATAAGAGTCATTAGAATCGTGTCATTAGATAAAGGATCATTCAGACAAAAGAATTTTAGATGAAAGTAACTTTGGACGAATGTGAAATAAACCAGTGCTTTAGATTGTATGAATATCACGAAAAAATAGAATCAATCTACACAACTTCGCCATCTGGACCAGTGCCATTAGATAAGAGTCATTAGAATCGTGTCATTAGATAAAGGATCATTTAGACAAAAGAATGGTTAGATGAAAGTAACTCTGGACGAATGTGAAATAAACCAGTGCTTTAGATTGTATGAATATCACGAAAAAATAGAATCAATCTACACAACTTCGCCATCTGGACCAGTGCCATTAGATAAGAGTCATTAGACTCGTGTCATTAGATAAAGGATCATTCAGACAAAAGAATGGTTAGATGAAACTAACTCTGGACGAATGTGAAATAAACCAGTGCTTTAGATTGTATGAATATCACGAAAAAATAGAATCAATCTACACAACTTCGCCATCTGGACCAGTTCCATTAGATAAGAGTCATTAGAATCGTGTCATTAGATAAAGGATCATTCGGACAAAAGAATGGTAGATGAAAGTAACTCTGGACGAATGTGAAATAAACCAGTGCTTTAGATTGTATGAATATCATGAAAAAATAGAATCAATCTACACAACTTCGCCATCTGGACCAGTGCCATTAGATAAGAGTCATTAGAATCGTGTCATTAGATAAAGGATCATTCAGACAAAAGAATGGTTAGATGAAAGTAACTCTGGACGAATGTGAAATGAACCAGTGCTTTAGATTGTATGAATATCACGAAAAAATAGAATCAATCTACACAACTTCGCCATCTGGACCAGTGCCATTAGATAAGATTCATTATACTCGTGTCATTAGATAAAGGATCATTCAGACAAAAGAATTTTAGATGAAGGTAACTTTGGACGAATGTGAAATAAACCAGTGCTTTAGATTGTATGAATATCACGAAAAAATAGAATCAATCTACACAACTTCGCCATCTGGACCAGTGCCATTAGATAAGAGTCATTAGAATCGTGTCATTAGATAAAGGATCATTCAGACAAAAGAATGGTTAGCTGAAAGTAACTCTGGACGAATGTGAAATAAACCAGTGCTTTAGATTGTATGAATATCACGAAAAAATAGAATCAATCTACACAACTTCGCCATCTGGACCAGTGCCATTAGATAAGAGTCATTAGAATCGTGTCATTAGATAAAGGATCATTCAGAAAAAAGAATGGTTAGATGAAAGTAACTCTGGACGAATGTGAAATAAACCAGTGCTTTAGATTGTATGAATATCACGAAAAAATAGAATCAATTTATACAACTTCGCCATCTGGACCAGTGCCATTAGATAAGAGTCATTAGACTCGTGTCATTAGATAAAGGTTCATTAAGACAAAAGAATGGTTAGATGAAACTAACTCTGGACGAATGTGAAATAAACCAGTGCATTAGATTGTATGAATATCACGAAAAAATAGAATCAATCTACACAACTTCGCCATCTGGACCAGTGCCATTAGATAAGAGTCATTTGAATCGTGTCATTAGATAAAGGATCATTCAGACAAAAGAATGGTTAGATGAAAGTAACTCTGGACGAATGTGAAATAAACCAGTGCTTTAGATTGTATGAATATCACGAAAAAATAGAATCAATCTACAAAACTTCGCCATCTGGACCAGTGCCATTAGATAAGAGTCATTAGACTCGTGTCATTAGATAAAGGATCATTCAGACAAAAGAATGGTTAGATGAAACTAACTCTGGACGAATGTGAAATAAACCAGTGCTTTAGATTGTATGAATATCACGAAAAAATAGAATCAATCTACACATTTCGCCATCTGGACCAGTGCCATTAGATAAGAGTCATTAGAATCGCGTCATTAGATAAAGGATCATTCAGACAAAAGAATAGTTAGATGAAAGTAACTTTGGACGAATGTGAAATAAACCAGTGCTTTAGATTGTATGAATATCACGAAAAAATAGAATCAATCTACACAACTTCGCCATCTGGACCAGTGCCATTAGATAAGAGTCATTAGACTCGTGTCATTAGATAAAGGATTATTTAGACAAAAGAATTTTAGATGAAAGTAACTTTGGACGAATGTGAAATAAACCAGTGCTTTAGATTGTATGAATATCACGAAAAAATAGAATCAATCTACACAACTTCGCCATCTGGACCAGTGCCATTAGATAAGAGTCATTAGAATCGTGTCATTAGATAAAGGATCATTCAGACAAAAGAATTTTAGATGAAAGTAACTTTGGACGAATGTGAAATAAACCAGTGCTTTAGATTGTATGAATATCACGAAAAAATAGAATCAATCTACACAACTTCGCCATCTGGACCAGTGCCATTAGATAAGAGTCATTAGAATCGTGTCATTAGATAAAGGATCATTTAGACAAAAGAATGGTTAGATGAAAGTAACTCTGGACGAATGTGAAATAAACCAGTGCTTTAGATTGTATGAATATCACGAAAAAATAGAATCAATCTACACAACTTCGCCATCTGGACCAGTGCCATTAGATAAGAGTCATTAGACTCGTGTCATTAGATAAAGGATCATTCAGACAAAAGAATGGTTAGATGAAACTAACTCTGGACGAATGTGAAATAAACCAGTGCTTTAGATTGTATGAATATCACGAAAAAATAGAATCAATCTACACAACTTCGCCATCTGGACCAGTTCCATTAGATAAGAGTCATTAGAATCGTGTCATTAGATAAAGGATCATTCGGACAAAAGAATGGTAGATGAAAGTAACTCTGGACGAATGTGAAATAAACCAGTGCTTTAGATTGTATGAATATCATGAAAAAATAGAATCAATCTACACAACTTCGCCATCTGGACCAGTGCCATTAGATAAGAGTCATTAGAATCGTGTCATTAGATAAAGGATCATTCAGACAAAAGAATGGTTAGATGAAAGTAACTCTGGACGAATGTGAAATGAACCAGTGCTTTAGATTGTATGAATATCACGAAAAAATAGAATCAATCTACACAACTTCGCCATCTGGACCAGTGCCATTAGATAAGATTCATTATACTCGTGTCATTAGATAAAGGATCATTCAGACAAAAGAATTTTAGATGAAGGTAACTTTGGACGAATGTGAAATAAACCAGTGCTTTAGATTGTATGAATATCACGAAAAAATAGAATCAATCTACACAACTTCGCCATCTGGACCAGTGCCATTAGATAAGAGTCATTAGAATCGTGTCATTAGATAAAGGATCATTCAGACAAAAGAATGGTTAGATGAAAGTAACTCTGGACGAATGTGAAATAAACCAGTGGTTTAGATTGTATGAATATCACGAAAAAATAGAATCAATCTACACAACTTCGCCATCTGGACCAGTGCCATTAGATAAGAGTCATTAGACTCGTGTCATTAGATAAAGGATCATTCAGACAAAAGAATGGTTAGATGAAACTAACTCTGGACAAATGTGAAATAAACTAGTGCTTTAGATTGTATGAATATCACGAAAAAATAGAATCAATCTACACAACTTCGCCATCTGGACCAGTTCCATTAGATAAGAGTCATTAGAATCGTGTCATTAGATAAAGGATCATTCAGACAAAAGAATGGTTAGATGAAACTAACTCTGGACGAATGTGAAATAAACCAGTGCTTTAGATTGTATGAATATCACGAAAAAGTAGAATCAATCTACACAACTTCGCCATCTGGACCAGTGCCATTAGATAAGAGTCATTAGAATCGTGTCATTAGATAAAGGATCATTCAGACAAAAGAATGGTTAGATGAAAGTAACTCTGGACGAATGTGAAATAAACCAGTGCTTTAGATTGTATGAATATCACGAAAAAATAGAATCAATCTACACAACTTCGCCATCTGGACCAGTGCCATTAGATAAGAGTCATTAGACTCGTGTCATTAGATAAAGGATCATTCAGACAAAAGAATGGTTAGATGAAACTAACTCTGGATGAATGTGAAATAAACCAGTGCTTTAGATTGTATGAATATCACGAAAAAATAGAATCAATCTACACAACTTCGCCATCTGGACCAGTTCCATTAGATAAGAGTCATTAGAATCGTGTCATTAGATAAAGGATCATTCAGACAAAAGAATGGTTAGATGAAAGTAACTCCAAACGAATGTGAAATAAACCAGTGCTTTAGATTGTATGAATATCACGAAAAAATAGAATCAATCTACACAACTTCGCCATCTGGACCAGTGCCATTAGATAAGAGTCATTAGACTCGTGTCATTAGATAAAGGATCATTCAGACAAAAGAATGGTTAGATGAAACTAACTCTGGACGAATGTGTAATAAACCAGTGCTTTAGATTGTATGAATATCACGAAAAAATAGAATCAATCTACACAACTTCGCCATCTGGACCAGTGCCATTAGATAAGAGTCATTAGAATCGTGTCATTAGATAAAGGATCATTCAGACAAAAGAATGGTTAGATGAAAGTAACTCTGGACGAATGTGAAATAAACCAGTGCTTTAGATTGTATAAATATCACGAAAAAATAGAATCAATCTACACAACTTCGCCATCTGGACCAGTGCCATTAGATAAGAGTCATTAGACTTGTGTCATTAGATAAAGGTTTATTCAGACAAAAGAATTTTAGATGAAAGTAACTTTGGACGAATGTGAAATAAACCAGTGCTTCAGATTGTATGAATATCACGAAAAAATAGAATCAATCTACACAACTTCGCCATCTGGACCTGTGCCATTAGATAAGAGTCATTAGAATCGTGTCATTAGATAAAGGATCATTCAGACACAAGAATGGTTAGATGAAAGTAACTCTGGACGAATGTGAAATAAACCAGTGCTTTAGATTGTATGAATATCACGAAAAAATAGAATTAATCTACACAACTTCGCCATCTGGACCAGGCTGGCAGAAAATCTTCCAGAACAAACGAAAGCAACCTGGGAGGTAAACCTAGTCAATGGTAGATATAAACAATACCTACAAATTTAACCGGAGCACCACAAGAAAGAAATACCTACCTATATGTTTGGCACGAAACTAAATAAAACTGACATAGGGTAACCTACAGAAATTTCCAAAAATATGAAGGTCACTAAGATGTTTAAAAGAAGAATAATAAAAAGACAAATAAAAATTAATAATAAAATTATCAAGAAATATCATAGTAAATGTATTCAATTTCTGAACATTTTCTTTCCTACCATTTACCTGCAACACCCAGCTGAGTCTTGCAGTAAGTTCAAGTAGACTGGGGTGGGAAGAGTAAAGCCGTTCCTAGAGAAAGAGGAAGAGTTGGTCACCCGCTTGGACGTAATACTATCTTATATCTCCTTCTGCAAATAATTAAAGGACAAATGTGTGAAAGAAACATACAGTATATAGCCGCTGATCCTAGTGTAGGGACTGGGGCTGGAAGGGCACGTGATCCTTAAGTGGCAGCTACACCATGGTTGTTCAAATGTCTTGTGCGCATTGACATAAAGTATCCGTTACTCAGATGGAAATATAGATGGAGTCAAGGAGGACTACACTCAGAGCAATGTGAGAATTCGCACGACTGGATCCGGTAAAGTGGTTAAGACACCTTACCGTCAGATGAAGAATGTGTTTCTCAAATTAATAGACTACATCGGCACTGAGAAACAATCGGCAACATGGCCTAGCTTCACCTACTATAGAGAGTAGTGTTCCTTGCGTTAGATAGTAATCTTACGGCTAAAATTGTTGCAAATATCCCATTGTAACCCCAAATAGATATCTCATTTAAAAACATATATCTTTTCCTTCAAATTCAGTCTGACAAATTAGTCACCATTGTTTACCCATCCTTTGAAGCCTGTTAATGCTTAGAGAAGAGCGCCGTTTCCTCTTAGATCATCTTCAACATGAATCCTGTGCTAATATTTGCTTTGTCCCGCCGGCAAAGCTCTTTGCAGAGCTTAATCCGTCATCTGGGCTCGGGAGACCTCTGCCAATATTGTTGCATTGAAAGCTCATCATTAATTAGAAACATCAAGGAGAGAGGCTAGGATAACGGAAAAGCCAATCGGATCTTCCGGCGTTCCAATGTTCACATCCGGTAGATGAGATGGATAGAGGAATAAGCTGTCGAACTCTCAGGCTTTGGCATAATTCGTTAAAAGAGGAGAGGGAGAGGCAGATAACGTCTCATTTCCAGATTCATCAACAAATCGCGGAAAGGAGATAGGGGAGAGTGTTTTCCAACCTTTCCCCAAAACAGACTCTGGGACCTTGCCTAGGTAAACAGAGAAGCCGAGATAGAAGAGGGACAAGAGAAGTGATAGCATAGGGGAGATTACGTTGAGAAAGATTGGTTTTCCAACGCCAATTTCAGAGCCATAGTCAAGGAGGGAAAGGAGCGGTTGTACGGGGAATATAAACAGTGATAAACTCGCATGATAGAATATCGGGTCATATGCAGGGGGGCGCGTAAATTTAAGAGAAATTAATGCGCAATACAGATATTTTCGTGATTAATCAACAAAGCAAAATGTTATTTATAGGTAGATAAACAATACCTTCCACAATAAATACAGTCACAAGACGCCATTGGATAATAAGGAAAGGCGAGCTTGGAGTGCATTCAAATATAGGAAAATAATAATGTCGAAGATTACGAAAAGAAAAGTAGATAATTTGGGGGTAAGGTTCGATATGCGAGAAAAAAATAAGCATTTCTTTTTCCATTAGGGCATATATACTCTTTTTTTGTTATGGCTAAAGTATAATCTCTACAGATATTGAGGATGGATAGGGTACATGGGTGATAGAATTTGACCCCAAAATCATGAAAATAAAGGAATTCCATTAGTTTTTTCTTCGCCACCCATGTTAGCTTGCCAAAGGATGTTCAAGTTCGTACTTTTGAGATTTCTGTTCTTAGGACAAATTAGTTGTAGAGATTTATAAAAGCCCTAAATTTCATACCATTTAGACTCGATGAGGTTTCCATTTGCAGTCTTTGACTTTTCTAACGAGCTTGATTGCGAATAACTGTGCTTTATTCACAAATATTTTACCCTCTCTTTCATTCATCTTATATTAATAAGCGTCTAAGGTCAACTGATATTTTTAGAGTAATAAGAAATGTCTAATATAAAGAGTGTGTTTAGAGAATTATGACCCAGCAAAGAACCTAAGAACGACTCAAGGATAATACAAGAGGGGAGGGAAAAGGTAGAGAGGAGAAGTTAATGAAAGTTAAAATCGTTAGGGAATAAGCCAAATGAAGTAATTTTAAACCACCTGATTAAGGTGCTATATTTTAAAGTAAAATTTATTTATTCTATTCTCAAACATATTGCAAAAATTTTTAACAAGGTTGATTGGAGCAATGGCTTTTGTTTATTCTTTCCCTCATGACCAAACACTGGTTCCATGTTCGCAACCGGAAAATGCTTTATTATATTTCGATCAAGAAGAGTTCTCTATAACGTAAATTTCTTTGGTTTCTTGAAACTGAACAACAGGAGGAAAGAAAGAATCTCTGAAGACCGCATACCAATGGGGCTATAGTGAACAAGAGCAAACGACCTTGATTTCAGATAAGCAACAACTTATACCGTTTAGAGGTTGAAACGATACTGTGCATACACACAAGAAGGCCACTCTAGTGAAAGAATGATGTTTAAAATGAGGAAATATTGATCTGCCGTATAAGAATGCTTAAAGACGTGTTAAAAATATTCAAGGTTAAAACACTAAAATTATAAGAAGTCTTATATATATATATATATATATATATATATATATATATATATATATATATATATATATCTATATATATATATATATATATATATATATATATATATTATATATATATATATATATATATATATATATATATATATATATATATATATATATATATATATATATATATATATATATTCATATATATATATATATATATATATATATATATATATATATATATATATATATATATTTATATATATATATATATATAATATCAGTAGCGACTGGTGACATTTTTGCTTAGGCATGCAATTTTATGAAATAGAGAAAATATAACACTCTTACAAAATCTTTGTATATTTATTATATAAAATAATTTAGAATAGATTTCTTAAAGGTTTTGACACATTTTAGAAAGGTTTAACATTTGAAAAATTTAATATTTCAGATAAAAAATTTAAATATTGGAAACACGTTACAAATTTCAAACTTAACTATAGAAATTATGCTCGTCGTGTTTTCTGGCCAAATTCTTCAACTCCTCTCTTATAAAAGTTTTCTCGATGCTCCATAAGATTTTGAGATTTTTTTTTAATTGAAATAATAGCAAGATTCGAAAGCCGGTCTTCACTTTGGGAACTTTGTAAGTAGCTTTTAATTTACTTAAGGACAGAAAATGATCACTCAAAGGTTAATGTTGTTATTGGCATAGATGGAATCAAATTTGATAATTATGACGTTTGTCCATTTCATTTTCAAGTAGAAATTTAGGGAGCTTGGTAATGTTCTATTTCGCAATAGATTTGTGTGAATATAAGACCTACATTTCAGAAGGAGCTACAAAATTCAAAAAAGAAACTGTAGTTTTTTTTCAAAGATTCCAAATATTTTCCTGGGAAGTTAGCCTTATAATCACAAATATTTGCAATCCAAATGTTCAATAAATTCTAAATTATTTATTGAACTGAAACACTCTTTTATTTGAATGAGTATTTTATCGAATATGCCATGATATAATTGACTGTACTTGTCTTTTGTGGAAGGATTCTTTTTCCTTTGCTTGAATGGTGACCACAGCATCCTATTATTAAACTTCTCGTATCTGCAAATTTTTTTTTTTCTCTTTTGTGTAATTTCGGTTACAGTGTTTTCAGCGGTTATTGATATATATATATACACAATATCCATGGATTTTGTTTGCAACACATCAAATAGATATTCAGAGAAAGGAAAAATCGGAGAAAATACTTCTAATAAAAAATTCAAATTAAATTTAGCGATGCCTGTCAGCAAGCCATGCACGCTGTATTTTGTTTTTCTTCAAACTCTCTATGATTTTCAAGAATATATTTAAAAAGATCAATTAAACCATCTTTAATTTTCTTCACCATTATTGCAATTAGCTTAGAAGAATATTTTAAACCTTGTAAAAGATGATTTAGGGAAACGCTTCCCAACAACTTTGTCAAGCATTGATGTTCGCTTAGTTGAACTACTAAAAAATGATTATAAGCTTCATAATATTGAGAAAATATTATTGCAATTAGAAGTTTTGGCAACAGCTTGGTTAAAACAAGGTTAGGTTTATGAGCGAAGCAGTGAAATAAAGCTGCCTCTGGTAAAAGGGCTTACAAGTTACAAAATTGATTTTGTACAAACATAGCATGCAGTATATTATGCCTTGGATTATTGGAGGAATCGCAATAGTCAAGACATAAGAAGAAACCTCAACCCCTATAAAAAGGGTCATCTCTGTTGACGAACGAAAATTGAACAATATAGGCATTAATTCTCATAAATTTCGAAATCCTGATACCGCTGCGATCTTCCTGATTACCTTCTAAATAACCTTCATAATAAGCCTACAATTTCATCTCTATATATTTAAGCATAAATTCACTTCTTTTTTTCTCCCACTTGAGAAACTGGCCCATAACCTATGCTTAACTTAAATATATGGTGACCCCAACAAATATCGTGTACGTTTAACAGAACTCTCCCATATATTTTACTGCAAGATTAAATCTTTCAAATACTGCTGCATTCTTCTTAGACCACATAACGATGACATTCTTCGTTCTCTCTCGCAAAATAGTAATATACTTATTTTTCGCCCAAATAAACGAAGAGGTGTGGTGATCCTCAACAAAACCGATTACCTTGTAAAAATGCACAACATCTTTCACAAACCTAGCAAATTGTTCAAATAACAGAACCATTAAAAAAACTAATTATGGGTTTAAACGATAAAACTAACCGTCACCTTGCTAAAGTTAAGTCATCCAAACCTATTACCTACGACCTATACAATACCCTTTATGCCACTCGTTCAAGTTTAGGTTTTTTTTTTATCTTGACCCCTTACTCACTGCTCCCATACAAATTAAGCAAACAGTCAAGCCAAATATTCAAAGTATTCACTAGCAACCGATACATAATAATAAATAGTTTTTCTTTTGCTGAAGAGCTTCTGGACAAAAATATTGTTTCCCGCCAAAAGACACTTGTTAGTTTCGATATACAGTCGTTGTTCACCAACATACCTCTCAATGAAGTAATATACCCGTATAATATTCTTTGAAGAGTGTTTGGTAACTCGAACTCTTTTAATAGATTTACCCCTCAAACACTAAGGACAGCTATTTCTTGTTCAACAATAATGTTTACTAACAAAGTGATGGTTTTGGTAAGGGTTTCCCCATTGCTCTCATCGCTGCCGACATTTTTATGACAAACAAGGAGGACATGATTTTTGATAACTTCCCTCAAAGTTTTGCTCCACTTTTTTATTGCCGTTTTGTACAAAGATCGAACAAAAAGCTTTTAAAATATATATATATGTATATATATATATATATATATATATATATATATATATATATATATATATATATATATATATATATATATATATATAATATATATATATATATATATATATATCTATATAAATATATATATATGTTCTATTTTTACGTTACTAATTTTATTCTAGAATACATTTTTGGATATCTGACTGGAGATTAAAAATCACCTAAGGAAGAGCCATTTGCTTAGTCCTATTTAAAACTAATTCAAATTTTGGCTGTGAGCATTCGCCTTTCTTCATGCTTCTTTTGACGGAAGTTTCAATAATAACGAAGACTACCGACAGAAGATATTTAAAGAAAGACATAAGAGCTCACGACCAAATCTTTAATTAGTATTAAATGCAACCAATTAAAATGGATCCTCTTAACTGATTTTTTATCTTCAGCTAGATATCAAAAACTGTATTCGCCAGTTAGAACGTTCTAAAATAAAATTAGTAAAGTAAAAACGCAACTTGGTCTTTAACAATATATATATATATATATATATATATATATATATATATATATATATATATATATATATATATACATATATATATATGAAAAAAATATATAGATTGAATAAAAAAAGCTGTGAGTGGAGTAGGGTCCCACATTGGGCGTCATTCGACAAACAGGATGTCCGATAGAGCTCTGCAACCTCTCATAGTCAATGGTTGTCCTGATAACCCCTTGCGACCACATTAATCCACACTGCACAAACACAACTTTACTCATCTTTCATCTTTTTCTTTTTCTCAGCTCACATCTCTCATTTAATCATCCCCTTCACACACTCATCCCTTCATTAATCATCATCATCATCACTAACTCTATAATTTAAGGGTTTTTTTTAGTATTTGAATAATAATTTCATCTTAGTTTGGTTATGATTTAGGTTTTTTAATCAATGTTATTTCTACTAATTCTTTTATAATATCCAAAAGCAAAATTGTGAAGTTAAGAAATAAATATAAGTATCGAAATTTTGTGAACTTTTTAAAACCCAAAGAATTACAAATGGGGAAGTTTAGAAAATTTATTTTTATAAATCTTCTATTCTTCTTCTATAACTATATTTTAGCAACGTAATATATTGAAAGGGGGAGAAATTTAGTTTAGAGTCTATTTTTAAAAAACTTATAATTTGCGAAGATCAGAAAATTCATAAACATTTAACCATGGCTGTTTTTTTTTTAGATTTTAAATTTTAATCTTAGTAGCGAAGCGCAAGCTTCCCCCGTAGTGGGAAATGGTGAAGCCATTGCCTGGTCATTTCCATAAATTTATTTCCATTTTAAGCGAGTGAAGCTTGAATCGTCTTCGTATCCGAAGAACAGCTATAACAACAAAAAGTTTTAGCATATAAAAACAAATTTAGATGAAAATAAGAGGAGGAGTTTATTTACCGTATATGATAAGAATTCAGCTAAAAGCATTTTATTGGATTTAAGCCTATTAAATAATTATGGATAGGAAAAAATAGCAACAAAGTAAATTATTTTCGAATATTTAATGACCAAAACCTATTTGCTAAAGCGAGAAAGGCCGTAAGACACAGACCGAGATCTAGCTGCGAATGCAATCTCCTCCTCTGAGGACGAATGGTGAAGCCGCTCTTCTTTCTTTTTTTATAAGAACAAACAATGATCATCAATGGATTTATGATGCGACGTAAAAAGAGTAAACGGAATAGTAAAATTAATTATTTTACCCGTTAAAGAAAGTAAAATGAGAGGTTCGGTTCGAACGTATGGCATCGAGCGCTCTTTCCTTTCCAACCATCACGCTAAGCTGAGAAGCAAAGAGCACTCGAACTCATAGAATGGAACCGTAGCTATTATTTCACGTTCTTTACTCGTTAAAAGTTATATTATTTTATTCCGTTTTGCAATCTCTCTCTTTCCTCTTTCTTAATTTCTGTATGATCCGTGTTTGGTCTTATAAAAGGATAAATTTAATTTTGTGTCATGTTACTTTATTTCCTATGAGTTAAGGAGCATATTCTAAAGTTTCTTAATGATAAAAGCTCAATATTGACCTTCCGGTGCTGGGATAGTATGTGATCAACATGGTAATGTGAGTACAGCAACTTCAATCTTGACTTTCTTGTGATCTTCATTAATTCTTTTTTATAAACGTGCAATTCTAATTAGGGGAGTCAGTTAAACATTAAAACCAAATATTTTCGGGTTTTTTTTAGAAATGCAAAATTCTAATTAGTGGAGTGAGTTAAACAGTAAAAGATAATATTCAAAATTTAGAAAATCCCATTTATGAATGAAAATACAAGGAAAAATACTTAATTGTTTTTTATTTTATAACTATCTGTATTCAGCACGAATATCATTTAACAATTCAATGTAGATCATAATCTATACCTTAATTTTTGCAAATAAATTGTAATCTTTTAGGTCGGTGATAATCCATCGTCTGTAGCTCCGTTATTAGGTGCGTTATTCACGAATTTATTTTATTTAGTTCTTATGGACTCAAAACTAAAAGTGTATAAACTATAAAATTTGCTCTATTTTATATACTAAACCAACTGGAAGTAAAGGTGAATGTCGTAGAATTAGGAAGTTATCCCCTAATCTTCGATTCCTTCGTTTGTTTGGGGAAGGACTACGACAGCCCAAAATAATAATTGAAATTGAATTTCGGTAAGTGCGCGGAGTTTTTGTTATTTGAATAATTTAAATATGGTTAGCCGGGATTGGTCTTATTTAATCAAGATTTGGTGGTAGGAGGACTTAAAAAAGAATTGCAAAAATCATCTTTAATTACACAATAAAACATATAATACAAATAATTACTCTATAGTTATTCAGCAATGGGAAAATGATCAATAATTTCCAATAATTACTCCTGCCTCAAGTGCTTAATATTCCTAGTACTAACCCGATAGTGTTAAAGTAAGTAACTACGAATGGAATCCTAGCCTTAGGGGCAGAATAATTCACTTTAGTTATCCGAGATGACTCGGGAGGAGACTACTTGCCGAGTTTTAGTCGGAGGGCATCGAACCGCCTCGACGAGGAAAGAAAAGGTGTAAATATTTTAGTATTTGAAGGGGGGGGATTACCAAAAGTACACGCTCAGGAAGAATCTCCAAGTCGACGCTCACAAAGGGAAGATTCTCCTGTAGAGGCTTGAGGGGGAAAACTCCCGTGGGGCTGAGAGTGTGTGCTTCTTCTAAACGAGTCATTCGATCCTGACGTCGTCAGTCCAAATAAGATCCTTGCTGTGGGCTGGTATGAAACCTTGTTGTATCGCTCAAGGATATGCGCCGTCAATGAATGATTCCACAGACGTCTTAAAATAGGACGCCGAATACCTTCTGTACTTTTCAGGCTGGGCTCACTTGGGAGCAACGTAGAAACAGCTGGTTCCTAGGACCTGGGGTCATCTGCAAGGCAAGAGGATTACGTCTTAGGGACTCTTGCTTGGGTGGATTCTGACGGAATAATTCCTCAAATAATTTTCTGACGGGGAATATTTAGGCATTCGCCTGAACTCCTATATTTGCTAACGGAAGCAATTAAGCCCTGCCTCCCCGCCTCGACGTTCATGGTTCGGCGGCGGGGTTTTGATAGTCCAAGTGAAACGATGAAATTCTCGGCTAATCTTGCCAGAAGTTAGCCGATGTGCGGAGAGCATTGCTCTTCTCGATAACTCTCGTTTCACACGACTTCTTTAAACAAAATCTTACTCGATCTCTCCTTCATAGACAGTAAATATCATCAATTTTTAATGTAGATCGCAAGCTATACTTTGTGATCCAATGTAGATCACAAGCTATACCAGAAACATGCATCTAGATTTCATACGATACCGATGCCCACCTTCCTTTAAAATTTACTAATTCATGTGCCTCATTGCACTTTGTGTTAAAAATTGTAAGTTTTCGTTCGACCGTAAATATTTTATTCAAAAGTTTTGATAAACTAGAGTTCACCAAATTCTTCTTTCAAACTTATATATTGACCTCTTTGAAACAAAACTCCTCCCTATAATTTGAAACAAGACTACTCCCTTTCATCTTTGATTTCCCTATTGTTTGGTAAATGTACATTGACGACGTCATTTGTTTGTGGCCTGCTTCAGAAAATATAACTTAATTCACTCGTGCATTCTATTAAATTTACCTATGAGGTCAAAAATAATAGAACACTTTCATTATTCCATTTTCTTATTCATAGAACCAAAAATGGTTATAAATATTCATTTTTTGCAAACCTACTAATTCTAAGTGTTGTATTCATTTTGACTGCGCATAGTCCGAAAGTTAAACACTCTCTTTTTACTTTTATCTTTCTATAGTCTTTGCGTGTTGTGAGCCATGAATATATGTATGCTTTTTGAATTCTTTAATAGTTTTGAACTCGGCCACAAATATTGGTACCCTAATCCCTTTCTTTGAATTGTCTTTCTTTAAAAAACTTATATTTTTGTTACTTATATTTCTGAACCAATGATTGAAAATGGCAGAAACACTTGGTTGCCTATGAAAAGCATGGATTGAGAACAGGGGAATCGTTCGCACAGACCTAACTTTGAACGAGAGTAATGAATAAAATGCGAGGTTTCGTTTGCGTAAATTTAATCATCTACCGTATCCTAGTCAATCCCCTAACTTCAGTCTGATCGAAATCTTGTGGCAAATATTGAAGGAACAAGTCTATATGAGTATACGTGCAAGCTTCTCTAAATTGAAAACTATATGGAGGAGTGGGCAGATATTAAAAGAAAATAGTACCAGGACTTCGTCAAGTTTATAAAACACGCATGACAGCAATTGTAGCAATCAATGCTGGCGCAAGGAAACATTAGGCTCTCTGTAGCTACTCGCAAAAAACTTATTTCCTTCTCTTATATTTGTTTTGTTGGTATATATAATGCCATATACTTTACGAGAATCTTTATCCTCTCTTAAATCTGATAAAGAACTTTTATTTAATAATACGATTATTTATGATAGAAAAAAAAGGTATAGTTAGAAATAATTTCTATAAACATCTTTGAGCGCACAAATAATATTTCACCTCAATGTAAGTAAACTGCTCACAGGTGCTTGGGCTACTGTCAGGCTCTTAGACCACTGTGATCCTTTCGATACTATACGTGAGTGTATAGTAACTTTTGTGACACCTAAGGCTTACTATCAAATCACAATAGTCTTGAGCCCCATAAAATTCAGGTTTTCCAATAGATTGTCCTAATAAAATGATTTAATTTCCTTCTTATTTTTGTTGGAAAAACAGCTTATGCTTCGAATCCAATGAAAACCATGGGGGCTTTATCCCCTCAGATTTCATTTAATGAAAGCCTACGTTTATGGATTGGATATTAGCTTTCCGCTATCCCGTAGGCTTCACATCTCCGGTGCTGAATTGAACGGACTTTACAAATGGATAAACGACTCCATTCCCGTTTTAATTAATGTTTTACTCAACTTAAAAATTGCTAATTTTCAATTAAAACTTTAGTTTAGATTGAGACAAAGAGATGATTTCATCGTTTGAGGTTGGCTTGGTGAATGGATTCTTTGACTGAATTTGTTGTGTGGAGGAAAGTATTTAGAACAGGATCTCAAATGCTTTGAGTTGTAGACGAATGCCAGGTATATGTTCAAATACCACTGTATTCAATACATTTCTTCAGTTTACTATAATGATTTTACTCGTATATTATGATTTTTAATTGTTTGTATTTCATGGTAAATAATATTGGCTATTTTTATTGAAGTGAATATGTTTCAAAACTTCAATCAATCCAACCTAACCTACTATAACCTAGTTAACATGCGAAAATCAAATACCTAAAACACACAATGTGCGAGGAGACCTATACGAGTCAACTGATCATAACCTTTTATTTACTATTCTCCCGAAGAAGGACAGACTAAATTTAAGTTTCCGTTTTGGTGCTGCGTAAAATAAATTCCAAAGAACTTTGCAAATAAATGCTCATCCGGCTTTTTTTTGAAGTTTCATTTAGGGGCTGAGCAAAGGTATACTTTGGCGTTTATACAATTAAGTTCTTTTCGCTTTTTTAAAAAACAAATTATTTAGTTTTCCCCAAATTTTACTCTAGGGTAGGAACAGGACTCAGTTAAGATGTATTTATCTCTATAAATATAGAAAATCCATCTTATTCACTTATGTTTGACTGTCCAGAATTGAGAGCACTATCCTTTAGTTCGTTTTAGAGTATAAATTCATTGGGTTGATGTCTCTTGCATCGTATACTAAATAACACTTTTCTACCTTAATAACAAATATTAGATGTAGGTAGGGTCATTTTAGCAATTATTTTACATCTTTTCTTGCTCATAAAATTTCTGCAGATGTTTTGTTTTGTGCAACATGCACCCCTTTATTTGTTTACACAACTCGCAATGTTTACATAAATAAGGCGTCCGGCTATAAACGGAGTAACAGAATTAAGCGCGGACTTATCAGAAAAGTGACCAGAGCAGGAGTTCAGAAGACAAGAAAGCATAAAGTTAGAATGTGGAGAGAATGATGGGATAGATAGAAAACATTGTGTAAACAGTGTACATGTTGATGGGATGATAATGAGTGTAGGATGAACTATGATGGTGATAAGGTTAGGCTGATAATGAATTAAACCAGGTTGCCTTGCTTTCGATTTTTCTTTTTCTTTGGTTTTTTTTTGCTTTTTTATGTGATTCTAAGTGAAATAGGTGAATAAATTTAGCATTCGAGCCTTTGTTTTCTTTTTGCCCTATTGAGCATCTATTTTCAATATTAACAAAGAAGAAAACCACTTATTTGTTTAATATCGATAATTCGATCATTCTTTTACTCATTGGGTTTCTCATATTGATTTTGTTTGTATAAATCGGTAGTCTTATTCGGTTTCCCATATTGATTGTATGGTCGGTAGTCTTCTTCGGTAATCTTGTATTTTATCTATAGATCGGGTTGATGTTATATAATTTTTTTTTAGGCTGCCGTTATATCATTGTTTGTAGTGTATCTGCCGGATTTCGTTTTTCAGTACCATTATTCGGTTAATTTCATTTGGGGAAATTAGGTTTTTTATATTATCCCACAGGTTCGTTGTTCGTTTTTGTAAAGTTATATTTACGGGTTCTATTGCAGTTCTTCGATGGAATTCGTATGAAGGTATGCAATCCTGTCTTTGTGGGTTTCTGATGAATCTTGTGGCTTGATTAGACCGTTTTAGACCTTGATTTGACGTTAGACTTTTTTAATTAGGAATTGCTTAACGTATTCATCGGTACTATTAGGTAAAGTAGCTTGGGACGAACTAGCGCCATGAATAATTTTCTTTTGTTTTTATTGCATAGGCTTTTGGATCTGTACATCGCCGACATGGTAATTTTCGTTTCGTTGATTTTCGGCGTTATGTGGCAGTTGTACCCTGTTGTTGTTAGTTTTAGACCACGGACGCGTTCTCCTGTGTAGTATGGATATGCTTCTCCATCGACTCGTATTGCAGCTGTTTTCCGTCTGTTTACGGGTCTTAATTTGAATTTATCTTTGTTTGTTTTGATTTTGTTTTTTTTCGTAGTTATTTAGGTTCTTTATTTCCCTCGCTGTTCTTTGAGCTACGTCTCAAGTGCGTCCATTACGTTTTTTCTTGAATTCGCCATTTGATTTTTTTCTTTGCACGATTCAGGGGCGATATATATCATGCCTTGCTTTAAAGCATTGGAAACTTCTGTCTTATCGGTCTCTGCCTCATATTCTTACCTGAATTTTCCCTTAATTAGTCGGCCCACGATTTCTTTTTGTTTAAGTTGTTTAGGTAACGGGTTGGCGCGAAGACCATAAACATTTATGTTGAAATCTTAGGTATTCAATTTTGATTGTTGCTTTTGTTTGTGCTTTCTGGGATCGTTTACGAAGGTTGCTTCGTCGATGGATTCCTCTTCAGAATCGGTATCCATTCCGGCTTAGTCTTCTTCCAGGGGTGTATTTTTCGGAGTCTCTTCTTGGGTCATGTTTATTTTGTACAGTTCGCTCGAAGGTGGGTACTGCGGGAACCACATTTTATAAATCCGTTCTTTTCCAGCATGGTGTTCAATTCGTTTGTGTATGAGCCTGGTTTTGCCATGTTTACGAAGAGGGCTTGCATTATGCAGAGAATTTAATCTGGCTTCATGTTTCCCTCTCTGTTCTCCGTTGTGGTCTGTGTGGGTGGTGTTGCGGTGTTTCCACTTGCAGTGGCTGCAGCGTAGGAGATAGTTTTCCTTATTTATTTTTTGTGCTTATTTCGAGATTTTTCTTTCGTATGAGTTACTTCTTTTGGGGGCAAAACATAGCCAGTGTTTTGTGGACATTTCAACAGTTTAAGCATTTCTTTACCGTGCTCCTGCATTGGCCCCATTGTGGTCTGTGCTTCCGCATTCGGAGCATGCATTCCCTTTGTAATTGCAGTCTTTGTTCGGATGTTGGTCCAGCGAGGAGCATGTAAAGCATACTTGCACCGAGACATATATCTCCCTCTCGATTTGATAGGGTAATATTTTAGTATAGAGGGCAAGCAGTCCTTGTTCCTAAGCGTTTTTGGTCATTTTTGTAGATCTAAATAATACTTTAAAGACATGATTGTGCTCTTCTTCATTTTTTTTTTTAAATTTGATTATCTCTTCGATCTTTGCCCAATCCTGTCTTTTTTCGAATTCTTCTTTGATTTGTTTTGGAGTGTGCTCACCGACCCAAGAGTTAAGTTGTCTGCAGATCACGAATCTTTTCGTTTTTGCGTCCGAAGGGAGCCAAGGTGCGAGTCCGATCTTTTCCAATTTCTTTGCTGCGTTTTCGCTAAGCTGGTGATCTATGTCATATTCTGTGTCGTATAGCGCCACATAACCGTTGTGTTAGTCCTTTAGTATAAGAAGTATTACCCCAATATCAGCGTAGATAATCCTTACTGCCAATTCGCGAGTTAATTTCTCCCGGCCAGGAATGATGGGAAGGGAGACCCACACCGACCCAAGAGTTAAGTTGTCTGCAGATCATGGATCTTTTCGTTTCTGCGTCCGGAGGGGTCCAAGGTGCAAGTCCGATCTTTTCCAATTTCTTTGATGCGTTTTCGCTAAGCTGGTGATCTGAGGCATATTCTGTGTCGTATAGCGCCACCTAACCGTTGTGTTAGTCCTTTAGTCTAAGGAGTATGACCCAAATATCACTGTAGATAATCCTTATTGCCAATTCGCGAGTTGGTTTCTCCCAGCCAGGAATAATGCGAAGGGAGACCCTCACTGACCCAAGAGTTAAATTGTCTGCAGATTACGGATCTTTTCGTTTTTGCCTCCGGATGAGTCCGTGGTGCGAGGCCGTTCTTTTCCAATTTCTTTGCTGCGTTTTCGCTAAGCTGGACATATGGGTCCTTTTTCTGTGTCGCATAGCACCATATAACCGTTGTGTAAGTCATTAAGGCTAAGAAGTATGACCCCAATATAAGCGTAGATAATCCTTACTGCCAATTCGCGAGTTGGTTTCTCCCGGCCAGGAATGATGCGAAGGGAGACCCTCACCGACCCAAGAGTTAAATTGTCTGCAGAATACGGATTTTTTCGTTTCTGCGTCTGGGGGGGGTCTGAGGTGCAAGTCCAATCTTTTTCAATTTCTTTGCTGCGTTTTCGCTAAGCTTAATTTCTGAGTCCTTTTTCTGTGTCGCATAGCGACGCATAACCGTTGTGTTAGTCCTTTAGTCTAAGGAGTATGACTTCAATATCAGCGTAGATAATCCTTACCACCAATTCGCTAGTTGGTTTCTCCCGGCCAGGAATGATGCGAAGGGAGACTCTCTTCGCACTTTTACTGTCGTTCATTTTGGCCCGTAGAGCCTCCTTTTTTTTGTTTTTTTCTCCCTTGTACCTAGTGATTTGCTTGGGATAAAAGTATGTTCATTTTTTGAAATGAAAAAGGAGAATGATCCCTCTCGCCCCCTAAATTCTTAGTTTAGTCGGTATATCTGCCTGGATGAAGATGATGGATGAATGAAATAATGGACCCGGGGAGGCCCTCCAGAAGAATGACTAATGGCAGACTTGATGATGGGTGGAGATTGGATCAACTATCACCACCCGGCGTGCCGCTCCTCCTGTGGTTTAGTTATTGAGGCTGCATCCAGCATACACAGAGACGGTTGTATGTCCCTTTATTGTCCTGGTTGAGCCCCTAGGGATAGTGAGAACTCTTCCCCAAAGGTTGCAGCATCGCTTCTTGTCCAAGATGCATATGACAGAAGGTTCCACGGTGGGCTAGTCCACAAACCTGCTTTCCCAACCGCATTGAATTATGCCTTGTCAAGCAACGGGTAGAGTTTGAACTAGGTTATGAATGGCAGTACACACGGATACACCTTAGAAGGCGAGAGCGGAGGGGGTGATCAGTTTAGGTAGTCATAGAATCAATTATGACCACCTGGTATAAATTTCTTTTGTTAAGACTCCGTAGGGGAAAATTGGCGTTGGTGAGAGGAAGATTTCTTCCGTACAGATCAATGTGCAAAGTGCCCTGATCTTCTTTCTTCTTTAAATGGCCAGGCGTTAAGAATCGAACCTAGCGTAAGCTCTCTTTCTACTACAAGTGCTCAATATCCGTACGTTCGAGCGCCTCCAATTGTCGTGGTAATCTTTGGAAATTTGCCAAAATTTTCCTCCTTTATCGAATTCAGAAGTAATTGCCAGGAGTGAGTATGCCAGGAGTTCTAAGCAGTCGAATCCCGAAGGTGAAAGAAGAGTTGGGATAGTGAGAATATAGCATGAGAGCTTTTTTTATTATTTTTATTTTATTATTATTATTATTGAGTGGGGGGGGGGGAGTTTTAGTGAGTGAGAGAGAATAGAAAATTAAAATTGCCAGGATACTGCCTGATCTCTTTTTTCTTTCTTTTTATGTTCTTCTAATTGCTTTTCGGATTGTGTTTTCTATCTGGTTACTTGCAAGTATTTTTTGTTGTCTTCTTTATTATCTATATCTTTGTCATAGTTTTTGTTTGTTTGGTGGTTTTCGTCGTTGTTTTTTTGTTTTAGGTGATTATTGGGTCTTCTCCTCGCCTTAGGCGGATCCTACTGCTGGGTAAGACTTGTCGGTCGTACTTGATGTTTTATATTTCTAGAATTCTTATAGCCTCCTGGTTACATACTTCAGTTTTTGGCCAGATTTCTTTGGCCCGTTTCTCAATAATTTTATTGAGTGGATCCAGCCCTGCCATATATATTATTTCGCGGAGTCTTTTTCTTTCTCGGCGCCTTGTATTAGTTATAAAGTGGGCCGCTTTATTTTGAAGTCTTTGTAATTTTTGTTTGTTTCATGCTTACCGAATAAGGCTTATATAGAACCGATACCCTTTGCCTTGAGCGAGCATATCGGAGTTTTGGTGACTGTAAATCAAAACCAGATACAAGTCCCAATCAAGCTTCTAAAAGCTTACTGGAAAGCGAACTGGCAGACATACACAGCTGTTAAATATCCATGAACAGCCAGAACTGAACGCGAATAGCATAGAAGAACTAGAGGTAATAAATAACCTGAAACTTAATCAAAAATATACAGGAAGCTGACGAAGCAAGTTTGCCAAAAATCAAATACAGAACTCTACCGCATCCAAAGTGGACAAAAGCAATACAGAAGAAAGCAAGAAAAATCTAGGAAAAATACTCAAAATTCTTAGAAATAAGAATTTTAGGTATAAACAGACAAAGAAGTGGCGTATTAAAAAGACTGAAAGAGAAAATGGTCTTTTTGATATAAGAGTAACAAGAAGAAAACTGGAAAGGATTCACGAACAAAATAGAGGTCACAGAAAACCAAAGGGAGGCCTGGAGAATGATATAACTAATCAAAGGAAAACAACCATGAGAGCCAATAAAAATAGAGAACGAGCAAAATGAATACTTCAAAAGCAAGGCGGAAATAGAAGACAAGTTTAGGGGACATTGGAAAAAAGTTTATAAAATAGAAAAAGAAGATAATGAGCGATTCGACAGAGAAACGGAAGAAATGGTCATCGAAAACCTAAGAAGAAACATAGGGAGAATAACACCACTTAGGAGAATCAATGTGAGTACAGAGGAGTACACGGGATTAGGAGCTCTAATCACTATGGAGGGGGTAAAAAGAACAGTCGCCACCTTTAAACAAAAGGCACCAGGAAATACCAGGCTTACAAAACAAAACTACGAAAAAGCACATGAAAAGATACTGATATATATTAAGGATCTATCTATTCAATGCATTCCTGAATGTCGGTTTCTACCAACGAGTATTTAAAGTAACGAAGGTATTTTTACTTCACAAACCAAGAAAAACACCGACATGGGTTTCAAATTACAGACAAATTTCGCTGCTTAAATTTCTGGGAAAGGTATTCGAAAAAATACTGAATACGAGACTGCTGGAACACCTAGAAAACTCAGGGAAATACAATGGGCACCAGTACGGCTTCAGGAAGAGAAGAGACGCAACAATGGCGCTCGCGATCATAACCGAAAAGATCGCACAGGCAAAATATGAAAAAGGATATGTGGACGTGGTACTCCGGGATGTCCAGAAGGCCTTCGACAAGGTATGGGTGGATGGCTAAAATACCACCTCCTTCAACTCGAGCTCAGCAACCGGATGGAGAGAATCCTGGCTGACTACGTAACAAACAGAGAGGCGTACATTGACATCGAAGACCATCAACACCAGACTGCATGAATGTGCAATACGCCGACGACATCAGTCGGGTGACCTCCACTCGGGCCACAAATCCCACATGGCAAGCTAGGACAACAGAGCGAGAGAAACAAAATATAAATGAATTCGACAGGAGATGGAAAAGTAAAACTAACCTGAACAAATTTAAATGAATACCAATAATGAGTATAAAAAAAGGACAGGATAACCATCAACGGCACAGAATACAGGTACACAGCCGAAGGAAAAGTGCTTGGCCTGTAAATGGGGGAAAGAGGATACCGCGCCCACATCAAAGGGGGGATTACCAGGGCTAAATCAGGCCTGAGATTGAATCCCGAAACATATATAGGTGAGAGAAGCAAGGGAATAGAGTCGATAGCATGAGGATTTGTTTTTTTTACACACACACACATATATATATATATATATATATATATTACTGGGGGGGGGGGATGAGTGTGAGTGAGTGAGTGTGTAGGAGTATTATTAATTACCAGGATACTGGCTATTCTTCTTTGTTTGTTATATTCTTCTATATTAATATATTTCTTAATGTTTCTTCTAATTAGTTTATTTTAGTTTGTTCTAAGTCTTATTTCTTTTATATTATGGTTTTGCGCCTGAGTTTTTTCGTTTGGGTACCCTTGCGGATAGCGTCTCTTCTAATTATTCTTTGTGCCGTAGAATTGCTCATAGTCTGGTCCAATAATTATTCTAGTCCTTGATCTGGACACACCGCTTTTGTTCAAGTCGGTGGTATTGACCCTATGACTCAATCCTACGATCATATATAAAAGTGGTGTCAGCTTTAAGAGTTTAAATTTTGGAGTAAGCGAACTCATATAGCCTAAAACTTGCCAACGTTCAAGGAAGCCCAAATAAACTAACGTAAATTTTAATAATTAGAGTCTATTCCCCGAAGGAATATAAATAATAACCATTAATTACCCTTTCCAGATAGCAAAAACAAAGCTAGGAAAATATTGATTATTTTGGGGGTTAATTATTAGATTGTATCTGTTAGGAACAATCGCAGCATCTAATTCTCTTACCAGATGCGTAAGTTCTTTGGTGAGTCACCAGTTGCGTCAGCAAGAGCAGCAATGGCTTCACAATCGTTCGAATTTTTCGTCAAGCAAGGAAAAGCTCTCGGTCTCACAGGACAGGAACTAAAAGAATTCGTCCAAAGCGAACAGCGAGAGGAAATAGCACGTGAAATGGAAGTAAGAAAATAAGAGATAGAATTGGAAGAAAGAAGAAGAAAAGAAGTGTTAGAAATGTAAGTAAGAAAAGAAGAGTTAGAATTGGAAGAAAGGAGAAGAAAAGAGGTGTTAGAAATGGAAGAAAGGAGAAGAAGAGAAGAGTTAGAATTTGAAGAAAGAGAAAGAATTCAAAAACATGAAAGGGAATTAAGCAGAGACCAAGTTGAAGTCAGTTCTGTTGGATCACGTGATCATCAACCCCAGGCCCCCGCTATGAAACTTCCCAATATAAGGACGAAGAAGATTCGTGCTCATACTTAACACATTTTGAAAAGATCTTTGAGGTAAAATCCAAAGTAGTCAGCAGATTTCTCCCATTGCTTAGTCCGCTCTAAAGAGAAATTTTCATCTCGTTACCACATGAAGCCACAATAGACTATAGCACCTTGAAAGCCAAATTGCTATCCGCCTTCAACTTGAATCCTCAGTTCTACCGCGCTAAGTTTAGATCGGCTAAAATCCAGCCCGGTCAAACTTACCGACATTTTGGATATATCCTAAAGCGAAACCTCCAGTTCTGGTTAGAATCCTCCAGAGTCGAATCGGAGTATGAGGCCCTGATTGACTTTATGTTAAAAGACCAGCTATTGTCCACCCTCCCCGAGGAGATCCGAGCATTCGTGCAAGACCGCCGAGCGTCTACCTTTCAAGAATGCCTCGAGGAAGCCGATCTCCATGCGACAAATCATCGCCTATACCCACAGGATACCCGGAAGAATAGTCCCCCGTCCCCGAAGAATAAATTTAGTCAATGGAAGTCCCAACAAAGGAAACCCCATCCATTGATAAAGACCACAGCCCCGTTCAGGCCAAAGAATAAGCTTTTTGTGGCCCACGAAGACAGAAAACCCCCAGTCTTCAATACCTCCTACAATAACCAGCACCTGAATAACCTGGGTATATGCTACTCCTGCAGTTCCCCCGGCCATTATAAGTCCCAATGTGTACAGAATTCTAGCCTACGTCCCACCCAGTGCCAAAAAGTCCACCAAGTAACTGCTATCCTTCCCCCGGAACAGCCAGCTGCGCTTACGTCATTCCCCTCGTCTCCATCCCAACAGGAATTTCAAGTGAAATTCCTGTTCAATAAGAGTACCCCTGGAGGACTAAATTTCGAAACCGGCTCGATCAATGGCTGTAAAGTGTCTACCTTCGTCAGAGACACCGGGTGCACATGCATTGTGGCGTCGGACAAATTTCTCCCCCCTGTCGACCCCCAACATAAGAAGTACGCAATTGTACACGACTTCTTGGGTCGAGAAAATAGATTCCCAGAAATTCGCTGCCATGTACAGTGTAAATATTTCACTGGTTGGGGCGACGTAGTGGCAGCCCTTAACAAATTTTGCTCGGTACTAATCGGCCATAGCACACTATTCTCCCCGAGTGAAGTGACTCAAGCTATCGTCGCTTGAGCGCAAGCTAACCGCGAGGCCTCTCCCCCAACGCGCCTCTTCACCCCAGAGGCCCCTTTAGAGGTCCCAACGAGTAATGCACAATTCCTCAGAGCTCAGCAGAGCTGCCCTTTACTTCAATCCCTTTGGGAAAAGGCCCGAAAAAACGAAGAGGTGATCGTTCGAGGGAACCGACCCATAAGGTACATCCTTAACGACTCCCTTCTATTTTGCACCTCACGAGATAAGTCGGACCCACCTTTCAAAGTCATGTGTATTTCGCGAACACATGTAGACCAAATCCTGCGAGTAGCACATGAAAGTCACATGGCCGGTCATTTTGGTCATAACAAAACTTCTCAGCGAGTATTTAAATACTTTTTTGGGGCCCGGTGCAGCCAAAGATATTGCAGAATTCTGCAAAACGTGCGACTTGTGCCAGAAAACCACTGCAAAAGGTCGAATATCCCCATCTCCCCTGCAAAGAACCCCAGTCATTTCGGAGCCCTTCTCGAGAGTCGCCATCGACCTCATCGGACCAATCCACCCCCCTTCCGCCCAAGGTCATATGCATGTACTAACCCTGATAGACTGCGCTACCCGATTCCCAGACGCTGTCGCTCTAAAAAGGCTCGATAGTATCTCTTGCTCTGAAGCCCTTATTTCTATTTTTTCTCGAGTTGGATTGCCCAAAGAAATCTTGTCAGATAGAGGCCGCCAGTTTACCTCTGAGCTCATGGAACACGTAAACACCCGGCTCCAAATCAAACCTATTTTTACGACCCTCTTCCATCCGAGCGCGAACGGCATGTGCAAAAAGTTCAATGCGACCTTAAAAAGCGTCCTCAAGAAGCTTTGCATGGAACAACCCTAAGAATGGCACCGATATTTGCCAGTTGCGTTATTCGCATGCCGCGAAATTCCCCATAGGACCATCGGATTTCCCCCATTTGTGCTCCTGTACGGGAGAAACGTGCAGGGGCCCCTCAGTATTTTGAAGGAGTTATGGACAAATTCCCGTTTGTGTCCAGAATTAAGGAACACTTACTCCTTCGTCCTCGAACTAAGGAAAAGATTAAAAAGGTGTTCTGACATAGCAGTCAGAAATTCCAAAATTAACATGGAAAAGTATTGGACATACTTTGATCTAATCGCCAAACACAGAAAACTGAAGCCCGGAGATGAAGTTCTACTCTTACTTCCCTCGGACTCCCATAAACTTCTCTCCCAATTGAAACGCCCCTACATCGTTTAGAAACCCCATGGATCGGTCGATTACGTTATACAGACACCCGCAGGTGATAAGTTAAATCACATAAACATGCTAAAAAAGTATCATAGACGGGCCTGTATAAACAATATAGTCGCCTTCGACGAAGAAAGGGTAATTAACACCGTCCACCCAAACAACCCCCTAAATATTGTTAATTCGATTTGCTTAAAGTAAAGCGAAAATTGTCCCCTCCCCGTCCTCCCGTCCAAGCTGCCCCCCATAAAAGAACCTTTCTCCGAGTTGGATGTAAACTCCGACCTCACCCCTGCCCAAAGGAACCAAATGATAGCGCTTTTGGAAGAATTTAGTGACGTCATTTCCGAGTCCCCAGGATGCTCGACTCAGTTCGAACATGATATCGCCCTCACTACGCTCGAACCTGTGCGATGTAAGCCCTATCCCGTACCGGTGCACCTAAGAGACGCTTTCAATGAGGAAGTCGACAATATTTTGCAATTAGGGATTATCGAGCCATCTACGTCCGACTAATGTTCCCCAATAGTCATGGTCCGCAAACCAGACCAATCCTTTAGGATGTGCGTCGATTTTTAGAAGTTAAACACCGTCACCGTGTTCGGCGCCGAGCCTCTCCCCCTAATCGACCAAAATTTACATCTCTTCGAAGGAGCCGCTTACATCACTGAGATAGACCTATGTAAGGCCTATTATCAGATCACCCTAAAGGCATGAGCGAGGAAACTAACAGCCTTTCCTACAGACAAAGGTTTAATGGAATTCACTCGTCTTCTTTTCGGCTTAGTCACTGCCTGCATTAGCTACAACCGCATAATGCGCCGTGTAATAGACGGTTTTAAAAATGTTTCTTTTAATTTTGATAACGTGTATGTGGTTACACGTTCATGGAACGACCATATCTTGTCCATCCACCCACTTTTAGAACGCTTAAAGCAACATGGCTTAAATATTAAACCCTCAAAATGCCTTTTTTCTAGTAAATCCATAAAATACCTTGGATTTAAAATAGGCGAAAGTCATCTGGCCCCACAGAAAGAGAAGATAAAGGCTATTGTAAATAGCCTTACGGTCATTCCTCGGTGCTGCATCTTTTTACCGCCGCTTCGTACCCAAATTTGCTTCTGTAGCAGCTCCCTTAAACGATCTGCTAAAAAAGAAACTCCCGGACCCCTTCCAGTAGAACCCCGACGCCGAAGCGCACTTTGAAGGACTCTAAGAGAAGCTAGTCTCCGCCCAAATCTTAAAATTGCCGAACCCACACGAGAAATTTGGCGTAAGGACAGATGCCTCCCTACTGGGTATTGGCTGCATATTACTCCAATACGACGACGACCAAGAACCCGCCCATATGAGCTATGCGAGTCGCCGACTGACGGCTCGCGAAAGGGCATACGCTACGGTAGAATTAGAAGCTGTAGCGATTGTTTTTGCGATTACAAAATTTAGGATGTATCTTGTAGGTTGTCCATTCCTCATAGAGAGTGATCATAGACCGTTAGCCTACTTAAAAACTTGTAAAACCGAAACGGCAGGCTAATGCGCTGGTCTTTATTGCTAGCGGAGTACCGTTATGAAATCAGGTATCTAAAAGGGTCTGACAATGTACTCGCAGGCAGCCTTTTGAGAAACCCAATTTCAGATAGCGATTAATAGTCAATTATTTATTTTTTTTGTGTGTATCTCTTTGTATAAATAATTATTTCTTGCCTGTATTCTGTATGTGTTTTGTTTTGTTTTGTATATTTAAATTAGAGAAACTGACGTAGCAGTAGTATTTTGTAGCCATTAGATACTAAGGTAAATTTCTAACGGTTTTGATAAAATTACTGACTCAATTGTTTGAGTCGAGGAAGATAATGACAAATTCCCCCGGTGAAGTTAATTTTCACATTATTCCTTATTTCATGGCAGAATAATGTTCCTCGAAATAGGTAGGCGTGTGAGGGTATGGAACGTACATACTTACATGCCGCCAGACAATCGTGGGAACGAAATAAATTTGTCGTTTGAGTTGACCTTCGTCTTCTCTCTCTCTCTCCCCCCCCTCTTCCCCCAACTGTCGAAAGGAAGTTGGACGAAAGAACGCCTATCTCACAAAGGAGCTTAAATCTTATTAGTCTTCTTTATGATAGCATGGAGATTGTCCGGATGGCACTGCGATAAGCGAATTGTCGTGAATAGGATCTCTCTCTCGATTTCCCACAATCCGCAATATAAATAACATCGCTGTTTACCTATCAGCAGCAGTGTTCCAAATCTACTCGCGTAATCCTCACGTTGAACGAGAGTCGTTGCAGTAACGTATCGACTACCAACGCGCCGTCGATTATACCTGATCGCTGTCTCAAAGTGTTCCTGGAAGTAAATCCGGCCCCACAAATTCTGTGACTAGAAGAGTACGCTGTGTTGCTCAACGTAACTTGAGTAAGAAAAGGAACATCCAAATAGTTACTGGAAGTTACTATTTGTTAGTGTCACATCCAGTTAAGAGTGGACTAACCGCAACTGCAGCTAGCAGCCCCAAACCCGTCGTCTTATCCTTCCCTCTCCCCGAGAACTCCGTCTGGACCTGAGTAGTCGTCTCTTCAATCTATTAATTAATGGTAATCTGTAAACCCAGTGTCCCTCTATTCTTAAATTACCTAATTAATTAACCGTGATTTATACTCCCATTGAGTCATTATAAATATAGACGCTTAACGTCAGTGTTTAATATTTAAACCTTAATTTTGCCTGTTAACTATTGCTAATTATTATATTTGTGTAAAGTAAAGTTTATTTTGAGTAGGTGTGTTTATTTGTGGCTCCTTCCTTTTGACGTTACCTTGGCAAGACTTTAATTAAGCATCCCTTCGGCTAATTCATTCAACCTGTATTTTGGACTCTTAGAATTCAACAATCACAAACCTCTCCCCAGTAACAAGTAGGACTTTTATAGTGAGAATTCTGGCTACGGCACAACACGCCTCTAACCAGCTTTCGCACTTTCAGTAGGATTTAAAGCCTACCTATATGTATAATATTATCGTAGGATTGAGTCATAGGGTCAATACCACCGACACAAACAAAAGTAGTGTGTTCAGCTCTAGGACTAGAATGATTATTGGACCAGACTATGAGCAATTCTACGACACCTTGTATTTCTTTTATTTTCTCTTACTTTATTTCTGGTATTCTTGCCTTTGTTTTTCTTGTTTTGCTAGGGTTAAGTTTGCTTTTATTAAAGTGTATATTGGTTGTTCTTCTCACTGTAGGTGGAACCTAATGCCTGGAAATGCTTTTTTTTGGTTTCTGTTTGCTTACGTTATTTTTAGTTCGTCATTCATTTCTACGAGCTTTTCATCTATCTTTGTCAAAATATTATTAGCTCGTTCTTCTAGCGTCTAATTTATGGGTTGAATTTGGGCTGTTTCTAATGTCTCATATTTTGTTCCTATCTCTTCTTCTAGTGTTAGTGATAAGATATGCTGCTTTATTTTGTATTCTGTATATTTTTTCTTATTAGATTTTGATGTTACGTGCAGAGGGATCAGTGGATACACCAGAACCGACTTGACGAACGCTTTGTCCTGCGTTCTTTTCTTTTTTTTAGCTCATATTCCTTAGGGTGTAGAGCAGTCTTAAGCCTGATTTCGCTAAGGCCATCCTCGATTTCACGTGGCTACAGTATCCACGACTTTCCAAATAAGGCCCAGTACTTTCCCCTCATTTGAATATTGGTACTCTATATCTTCTATGATTATTTGACTTTCTTAATCTTTGTAGAGGGATTATTTTGAATTTGTTGATATTTGTTTTAATTTTCCAACGTTTTGCATAATCGTTTATGTTTTTAATTTCTCGTGCTGTAATACGAACCTGTCATCTTAGGTTTGAATAGTTTGTCGGAATTATTTGGCTTATATCGTCTGCATATTGTATATTTATACTGTTAGGGGAGATTGGAGCAGGTAGGTCAGCGGTAAATATAAAATACAAGGTGGGGCTTAGGCACCCCCTTGAGGGACTTCGGTTTGTAGGTCGAAAGTGGGGCCTTCTTGTCCTTCAATGCTTATTTGTGCGCTTTAATTCGATACATAGTTGGCTATGATTCTCTCCATTTTTACGCCGAGGTTGAGCTGTAGGAGTTTATATTTTACTCCTCCGACTTATACTTTGTCGAAAGGCTATACTATGTGACGAAGAACTACATCAGCGTATTCTTTTTTGGTCGTGGATTGAGCTATTTTTTCTGTGATTATGGCTAGGGCCATTGTGGAGTCTCTTCCCTTCCTGAAGCCAAACTGTTGTTTGTTGAATTTTTCGTTTTCTACGAGGAAGGTGTCCAATCTTTTATTTATTATTTTTTCAAAGGCTTTTCCCTGGAAATTCAGCAAAGAGATTAGCTTGTAACTCGAGACCAGGTTTTCTGGTTTGCCCGGTTTCGGTAGGAATACCATCCTTGCTTATTTAACTTCTCAAGAAAGGCACCTATATTTAGGTAGACATTAAATAGCTCTTTTATGCTATTCAGAATATTTTCTGTGGCCTTTTCATAAATGTATTTCGTTAGATCTGTTGTTCCTCGCGTTTTTTGTTTGAAGGTTTTGATGGTACTTTTGATTTATTCCGCCGTAATTGTGGCTCCAAGGCCTATTTGTTCGTTTCTGTTGTTTTCGACTTTTGACGCCGGGGTTAATATGTGGATGTTGACTTCTATAGTCTCGTTGACTCTTTTTTCTGTTGTTCTGTCATATTTTATGTTATCGTTATCTTAAATTGTATAGATTTTGCTCCATTGAGCTCTGAATTTCTCTTCTATTTCAGCGTTGGTCCTTATGTATTCATTATTTTGATCGGCTTTTGTGGTGGTCTCATTTTTATTACTTTTATTAGCCTCCATGCTTTCTTAGGGTCTTCGTTTGTCGCTGTTTTATCTATTAGTTTTTACCACATTTCTCCTTGTTGCTTTTTTATTAAGAAAATCATTTCTTTCTTCATTCGATTGAGCTCTTTTCCTCTCTCCCGAGAAGTCCCCGAGTATCTTATTTCTTGGTGATTTATTCTGATGTTCTTTGCTTTTCTTCTCATTTCTCTTGTATATTTTGGATTGGTAAAGTCTTATATTTCGTTAGTGGTACTGCCTGTTTGTCATTCTCTATCATTGGCTCAATCAGCTTGTCCATTATGCGAATTAGTTCTTGTAGATTTTTGCCATTAAGATCTTGTTGTTAATATCTCTCTAATATTTGAGTATATTTTTAGCAGTCTGCCTGTGATAGAGCGGTCTGAGGGCGCTTGAATTCAGCCGCTATCACGTGTTTAGAAGCACATGCTACCCACGTGCATCTGTGAGAGGAAGCAGAGTGCGTTTCGCCTCAATACGTCGATCTCGCCAGATAGAGTTAAGCTTATGGGCAGATAAGGTATTTTCCCAGGCGCGACTGGGGCATTCCCCCGAAGCCTCCCACTTCTTTGTCCCCTACGCCAAGGGGATTGCTTCGACTATTTATATCATAGCTTTCCCAATTGAAGCAGATCAGATCCAGATTATCTCCGCGAGGCATCACGCCGATCCGGTCTTCCTTAAGCACCAGAGGAGCTCTCTACCTCGAGATCCACTTTATTGTCCAGAAGAGGACAATATCCCTTGAGTGCGAAGGTTCGTGCCTTTCAGACGCCAAGTCAACAAGGCCCCCCTGTTGTTCAGAAAGAGAACAACGTTAGAACAGCCATTGTTCTTTGAGCCCATTGACAAGAGACGGTTCTCACTCCCCCTGTTGTTCAGAAAGAAAACAACGTTAGGTCAGCCATTATTCTTCAAGCCCGTTCGTCAAGAAACGGTTCTCATTCCCAAGACATCACGTCAGGATAATTTAATTCCCCCTTTTTTAACGTTCTTCAAGAGAACGCTTGGTTTCAACAATAACCTCCAGTGTTCATCTAGAAGATCCCAGATTTGCTGTCACAAAGATCGTTCGTACCTCCGAGCCCCACTTTACTCTTACTCTTTGAAGACAGTCCTTTCCCTTCGCTAAGGACAACCCCCCGAAGAATCCTTCTGCTAGAAATCGCCAGTGGACCGAAGATTCCTTCGCATCGTCTTGCTCTGCACAACAACTTTGTAATTACGTAAGCTGAGCATTACTTTTAATTATCTAACCTTTTGTCAACGCTACCCTGTGCTTTGAATGGTTTAGCGAACCCTCCCCCCCACCCTCCCTTTAATTTTTATTTGTTCACCTTTTTAAATCTCTCCAAATCTTAATCCTCGGATTAGTCAGATTTACCCACGACCCTTTCCATTCTCCGTTTATGTAAACATTTTCTTTTTGTGTGTTGCTGATAGTTTAATTAATAAAACTCTATTTTATTAATGATAGCCATATTATTATCCTTGAGCTCAGTTCCACTTCTTAAGCATATTGAAGATAAATAACCTCGGTCAATCAGATTACCACGCACTCGAAATATTAGAATAATTCCCTCAACGAATAGTTATATATGGTATATCGTCGACAGCCTATTCTACGACACTGCCCTCTTATATGATTTCCTTGGTGTTATGGAAATCATTATGGGGTTCTGGTTGATCGTCACCAAGATTCCTATGTGGTCGCTGCAGGGGATTGGAAATGGCTCAATGGAGAATTTTTACGAAAAGTTTGGGGATGAGAAAACTATATCCGGCCTGGTAGCGGATCTTCCCCTAATGAACGTCGGGAAGTCTGGGCCTACCCTTTGGATTAGTTCCCTGTCCAACAGTAATTTTAAAGTTTGTCCTGCATTTTTCGACCCTTGATAGCCTGATTCCCGTAAGCGGGCGTTCAGGTCTCCTAATAAAATAGGAGGATTGTTATTATTGTATATTTCCATTATTGAATGGATCGGGCATAGGAGAGGCGGGGTGGCTGGTAGGCCGCAGCAACTGTAGGAGGAGAGTATTCTATCTCTAGTGTCACTGCCACTTAGTCCTCGTCGACTTCTCGTCTTTGAGTGTAGTGGAGATTCTTTCTTATTGTCATAGCCGCGCCATCGTACCCCTCTCCTGTTGGGTTCTTTTTAAATATATTGATATTAGTAATTTTTATGCTCACATCGTTTTTTACCCCATGTTCCGACATACATATGATGTCCGAGTCTATTTGCCTGAATATGTTTCCATATTTTATGGCCGTGGTCTTCCATCCATCCGTGTTCTAGTATTAGATTTTTAATTTTTTCTTTGTATTGGCCATTATTTTAGTTTTGTTTTTTGTCTTCTTCTTTCAACTTTGGTATTTTCCGTTTGCGAGTTTGTCGAATGTTTCCTTTTTAAGTGGTCTTATATCATTGGGGAAGAATCTAATGCGGTCTTACCATATAGGTTTTTCGATTGCGTTTTCGTCATGGTCGGTTATATAGGTCCATTTGCAAGTGCCTTTTTCCAGCCCTTTTCTGATGTCGGCGGGTCTGGCCCCATTTGGTAAGAGATATGCCTCATGCACAAAGATTCAAAGTTTAAAATCTTTGGCTTGTTACCTGCAGCCTTCTTCATTTTCGGTCTCGTTTGAGGATTCTGAGTCGGTTGTTTCTTCCGTGTCTTGTCCCGAAGCAGAATCCCGCGTAGTCCTTTATACCCTGATGGTGACGGCATTGTAGGGTAGAGACGTCACCAATGACGTTAAGAATGGCCTTGTCCAATAATTAGGACTACTAGGAACATTAGCAGGGTTCGATTCCAACGAGATCCATGACAAGGTCGGCCTTCTGCACATAAAAATAAAATAAAAATGAAATAAAATAGACACAGGTATGTACAATAATAATAAGGCCATCATTCGGCCGTTACCAAGGAGAGCAAAGGCCGCCTGGGAATCGTCGTAGATCCTCACGTAAGAGAAATTTGCGCGGTCATTTTATGTCTCGAATGGAAAAGTAAATAAAATTGCTTGCTGGGCGAACCAATCAAATATAAGACGAAATGATTTCCATTATTTAGCTGACCTTTTCAAAATATTGTCTATCTGTAAAGTTCAAGCATTGCTAATAATAGTCTTTCCTAGCTAAAGGACTATAGGATGAAGCAATCATTAAACGTTGCTTTGCACTACACTTTAAATCTATATATAGAACAAGTGGAATAAATTTAATTGAAATACTTTGTTAATTGACATTTTTAATTTAAAAAAGGTCATCCCGAGTGGTTATAAACATCTTCGTAATCCCTGACGGCAATTGTTATGGTTAAATTATCTACGTCTACAGTTCTTTTTAGGTAATCAGGTTGGACCTTTGACCTGCTTGTTGCAGGGTAAGGGTTTCACCGTCACATAACCATAAGCAGTGAGAAAGTGCTATCCATTTATGTAATAACGACGAGGCAATTTGGAGTTTAACTGACTCCACAAGAGCTCTCGCAAGCCTCGTATACAAGGTGGTCTATTTGCAAGTAGCAGGTTGAATGCCAGCAAGAGTAGACACAATACCTTAGGTGGTCTTAGAGAGCTAGTAAACCATTGAGAAACGGGTCTTTCACATCGCGGTAGTTAGTTCTATACAGAAAAATTATTAAGACTTAGCCAAACATAATACACATCTTCCACCTTAATCTCCTCGCTAAATGACGCATCACGCTTATGATACGAAAATACCCGAATTGGTTCCTTTATACACGTCTCCCTGCAAAGAAAAGACGTGTCTCCCCTAACCTTTACTCCCGAATTGCGGAACTGGCACCTGCTCTCACCTTCCTTTCGGAAAAGAAAGGTTATCTACTTGGAGGTGGGAAAAATACAATACTACCGCCCTCACGGCCCCTTCCACACTAACGAAGAGCGAAAAAATTACCAACAATTGTCATTCTGATCCTCATGTGAATTTTACATCAAAAGCCATTCGGATCCCTCAGATAAGAGGAGGAAAAAAAACATTTGACTCTAAATGAGAAAAAGGAATCAAGTAAAATTTAAGTCAAACGGAAATAACGAGTCAAGAACCCTTTGGCTCCAGTTGTAAAAGCAGTTGGCTATGGCAGTTTAAACGGCCTAAAAGCGGTTTCGCTCCAACGAATAATATGAGTTCAGAACCAGTTAACTTCAATGGATAAAAGGAGTGAAAAACGATTTGCCTCCCCTTGATAACAGGAGTCAGGAAGAACTTGTGTTCCGTGGATTAAAGGATTCTAGAAAAATATGGTTCCTTTAGTTAATAGGAGTCAAGAACCATTTTTCTCCCGCTAATAAAAAAGTTCCAAAACTGTTTATCAGCTATGAATAAAAGGTGTCAATAACCATTTTGCTCCATCTAATAAAAGGCGCCTTTAAACCAGGGGTAAAAATGAGTTAAAAAACATATTGATGTCACAAAAGAAAGGAATCACGATCCATTTGGCTCCCGCAAATAAAAGGAGCAAATAAGCATATAGTTCCCGTCTATTATAGAAGGAGTCAAGATCTATTTAGCTCCGACGGATAAAAGGAGTCAAGAAACATTTTGCTCCGACGGATGAAAGTAGTTACTACCCATTTGGATGCCACGAAAAAAGGGAGTTAGGAACCATTTGGCTCATCCTAATAAAAGGAGTTAATAACGATTTGGATCCCGTGGGTAAAAAAAGTCAATAATAATTTGGCTTCGGTGGATGAAAGGAGTTCTATATATATATATATATATATATATATATATATATATATATATATATATATATATATATATATATATGGTAAATTTCAGTAAATGACCAGCCTCAATTCGGGGGTGCGTGGTTATTTCGCTTTTTTTGGAAAAAAACAAAACAAAAATGCTATATAGTATCAACGATATAAAATATATAGCACTTTCACTCATTAATGCTCTATTTAAGTACTTTTAAGCTCCCGCGGAGTCAAAAAGGATTTGTTTCCCATGGAGAAAAATAGTCACGAACTACTTAGCAAGCGTAGATAAAAGAATCCAAGCACCATTTGTTTCCCTCTGATAAAATGAGGCAAGTAGGATGTCTCAGGAGGATAAACGGAATCAAGAACGATTTGAATCAATTGGATAAATCTGGTCAATAAGCATTTGTATCCGGCGAATAAATATAGTAATGAAACAAATGATCCCTCGGATAAAATAAGTCAAGAACGAATTGGCTGACTCATATGATAGGAGTCAAGAGCCAGTTGGCTCCCGAGGATAAAAGGATTCATGAACCATTTTCCTCTCGAGGATAAAGGCATTCATAAACCATTTCGCTCCTAAGGATAAAAAGAGTCAGGAATGATTAGGCTGCTTGGAATTAGAGATGTCAAGAACCATTTTGCTACCATGGATGAAAGGAACCAAAACCAATTGGTTCCATCAAATAAGAATAATGCAGAAAAAAATGGCTTAATAATATAAAAAGAGTAAGGAACTATTTGGCTCCCTTGAATAAAAATGGGTTCCTCGGATAAAAAAAAGTGAAAAACTATTTGGTTCCCTCGAATAAAAGGATCCACAACCATTTCGCTTCCAATGATAAAAGGAGCAAGGAATTATTCGCCTCTCGCGGATAAGAGGTCAAAAATTATCTAGGAGAGGCTTGGGTTAAATTCATTTCTAAATCTCTCCTTTTCATAACTCCTCTCTTTTTTGTAGCTCAATTTCGACCTTCTTCTAATGAATCCAACTGAAAAATATTAACCACAGATTTTATACTGCACAGAAAATTTATTATACCTTATCATTTCCTAGGGGACCATGTAATCACAAACTGTGTGAGTGTGCACTTTGTTCACTATACTCCACTAAGGGAATCTTGTAATGGTTTTTAAATAGTTTTGTTAGGTAAAGTGCACAAGTCTCTCTCCTACCATGGAAGAGATACCGCGACGTAGATAATATAAACGTGCATAAAGATCAGAATGACAATACCAGCAACCTGAAAGTATCATGTATATGTGGAGATCACATAGTTCACCTTTGTGGGAGTGCAGCAGAAAAGAGAAGGGAGCGAGGGCATGGTTTGGTGTGAATATCTAGAAAGCAAAGTTTGAGGTGGAGCGATTGGATATGTGGTTAAAGCTGCGCTGGCTCTAGTTGATTATTAGCTTATCTGCCAATTTGCAGTCAGCTATTTGGGAGACTGAATGATTTGTTCCACACTTTCAGGGGGATCAAACCGGTGCCATGAATTTAGTAGCCTGATGCCGAATTCACTATGCGAGATGGAACTTCGATAGTTTTCGTAAAATCGTTTAATTGTTTTGGCAAAACGATTGGTACCCTGACTCGTGTGTGTGTGAATGTCTGGAAGTAACAAGCTCACTTATTTCTTCGACCGAAATGTTGAGAAGATAACTGCGATAGTTCAATTAAGTCTCACACATTGAAGAAAGAGTGCAGTTCCTAAAGGAAAAATAAACAGTTTATCTTTGCAATATTTTGTGTGTATCTAATTAGGTTGTTTTACTGGATTAAGCAAGAATTATATTTTCGTCCATAATATTATATTTAAGGAATGCAAGTTTTAGGAGAGTTCGAAGTTTAGTTACTTAAGTGGTGCATTTGAAGCTTTTATCTAAGTTCTTTGTAAGAGTTTAGAAAAACGAAATAGGATTATCGAATTTGGGGGAAATTTTAAAAACAAATATAATAACAAATCACGAATTTCAGAAAATGTATTAAAATTAAGGCATGGCTTATTTTTGTAGGGTTTTTTTGGGGGGGGAATATATAAAAGCAAATTTAGATAAGGTTAAAAGAGGTAGAAGGATTGTTTTTTCTGTACATCACAAAATTCCTATAAAAGTTTTTTATCCTGCCTTTAGGCCTTGAATGGATGGAGAAATATCTAGGAGAAGAAATGTACTGGAAACCTTTTCATTTATTTTATACCAAACCCCATTTGCCTTAAACAGATAGGCTGTAGGCCACAAGGTGGTGTCATGCTGTGAGGATGAATGGCGAAGCCGCTCCTCTTGTATACATACATATAACAAAAGCTTGTTAAAAACGCGTTAATCGACAGTCAGTAATAGAAATAGAGAGAGGTACCATCATATCATAACTTCGTGAATAGCTTATAAAGGATGACTACCAGTAACAAGTATGATTTCAAACTGTCTTATATCCATTAAGACTTAGAGATAGAAAAATGATATGAGGAGCTTATGAAGTAGCAAATTTTATATTGTAGAGCCCAACCTAAGATCGTGTATCCATCCTCATGCCGTATGCATCGACTAAATATGTTCACCAACGAATACTGTTTAGCGGGCTTAGTACTAAACAAAGAATCTTACAACCTTTATTAGCTTTATTTGTGAAAGAAATGAGAGTAACAATAATCCAAAGAACTATTTAAAAAATGGTTCCTTAGTTAGCACTAGAAAAACGGCAGCAGCGTGGGCAAGAAAATAATCACTAACTGTATAATTTAAGAAGGAGATTATTTTGAGTATTTGAATAATAATTTCATATTAGTTTGGTTATGACCTATGTTTATTTTATCAAAGATATTTCTTATAATTCTTTTATAATATTGAAAAAAACAAAATGGCGAAGTTCAGAAACAAATATAAGTATCGAAATGTTGTGAATTTTTTAAACCCAAAGAATTTCAAATGGTTAAGTACAGAAAATTTATTTTACATATCTCCTTCTATTTTATAAATCTATATTTTTGCAAAGATCAATACTTTCAGTAATACTTAGAAGATATTCGTCACCAAATATTTGCCTTTTAAAAAAATCCAATAAATGAGCAGTCAAATTATATTTAATTTTAAGCTTGAGTTCAAAATTATAATTTTCTTGCGCTTTTCTTTTTATAGTCGTCTCAGCAGCCATGTTTTACTCGTATTTGATCATACTATGAAAAATTCGATTTATGACTCATTAGTTATATTTATGTACCGGGCAATGGCTTTGCCACTTCCCCTTACGGGGGAAACTTGCGCTTCGCTTCTAAGATTAAAATTTAAAATCTTTAAAAAATATATAAATTTAAATTTTTAAATTTTAATCTTACTAGTGGAGCGCAAGCTCCACCCGTAGGGGAAGGTGGCGAAGCCATTGCCCGGTACATAAATATAACTAATGAGGCATAAATCGAATTTTTCATAGTATGATCAAATACGAGTAAAACATGGCTGCTGAGACGACTATAAAAAGAAAAGCGCAAGAAAATTATAATTTTGAACTCAAGCTTAAAATTAAATATAATTTGACTGCTCATTTATTGGATTTTTTGACAGGCAAATCTTTGGTGACGAATATCTTCTAAGTATTAATGAAAGTATTAATCTTTGGTCGTCTTAAGATGACTTCAAATATCATGAATATTATTTTCGGTTCTTCTAATATCTAATCAAAAGCCCTCTACAAGGAAGCTCCTCACAATATCCATCTCAACAGCCATACTTTAATCATCACTACTCTCACCAATTTGATGCTTGACTTAGTAAGCAACCTTTTCATGCATTAGGCATTGCCTTTATTCATATTCTTAATCGTTCTGAAATGTTGTCATTTTCTTTGTCTTTGGGAGTTTTGTGTTTAGCAATTTTCCTACATATGAAGCTGGTAAAGAATGTATGTTCTTTAGTTCTAATCCTCTTAATCATGATTCGTTTTTAAAATTCATTCGACACACTCTATGAAGGTGGAGCGGAGCGCCTCTCAAATATACAGAAACAATTGCCCTCGTTTGTTGGCATTAAAAAACATGGCAGAATCTTGATTTTTTGGTAAATTCTGGAGCTGGGGGAGCCTCATAACTGATTCTGTTTTTTTTTAAATCCAATAATTTCTTCTTACTTAAAAATATTTAAAAGGAATAGCAACGAGAACAAAAAAGTTTGGAATCTCATTTTCATTTTCCCTTAGGTTTTTTGAGCCGCTCTATCGATTATTTTTGGTTTGAATATCGTACGTACAGAACGGGAAAAGGGTTTTATAGCTTGATCTCGGATGAAGGTGATTTTAGGTTAGATGAGCTTATATTAATTTCTAAAACTTAAGAATTTTGTCTTTCATATTCTTTTCATATCATCCTCTAATGCTAAGAATTAAAGATAAGAGACGTATTAAACCTTACTCTTTTTTAGTAGTTAGCCTCTATGTGAAATATGCAGTTTTTCTACTATCTTAAAAATTCCATTAATTAATAAACTTTGGGTAGAGTTAGGTGGATAATCTAATTTATATTCATCTTTGTCCACACTAGTTGTTATTGCTCCATCATTCGCCGTTCACTTTTAAGATATGCATGCGAAGAGAAATGATGCAGCCTTTATTAAAATGTATTTATGCCGAGTTATTTGAGTCATAATTTTAGCCAAATTATACAAAAGGCTCAAATCACAGAATGTTTTATCCTTCGACCGAGTAAATCATGTAAGGGGAAAAACTTCTTAATTCACAATTTTTTTGGTTCCTATGCAATTAATTATTTAATTAAATCTATCTACATCCACACAGGAATAATTAATACCAAAATGACACTTTAATACGTTGGATCTGTTTTTTAATTTTAGGTTTTTAAAATTGAAATAGAAAAATTCCGATTAAAAAAGAGTTATTTTTGTTTGAAAAATAGTTCGCGGAAGGAAAATCCATAATTGGCCCCTTTCTATGTATATTTACTCAATTGCTTTGTTTCATGTCGTTTCGTTTATAGAAGAACAATACATATAATATAACGATTACCTGTGTGTATATTCGCTTTATCCCCAAATATATAAATCAGTTACATCAGGAAACTAACAATTGTAGACTCTAAAACAAATGTTCCCACTTCTAAGCCTTTGATCAAATTGAGTCGAATGTTTTATAAATTTAAGTGTTTTTCACCCAGAGCCCAAACAGTTGGTGGTGAAAATGAATCGCATTGAAAATTAAAAAGTGACGCATATTTGGTGTCTAAAGGAGGGAAAAGAGGAGGGTAGGCTACGATGATTAAAGGAAAAGTATTAAGGTTTGAATCCAAAATAGTTTTGTCCCCTATAAAATTTTATGATATACATTTAGAATATACTTATTTACTGGGCAAATGACGCTGGCATCGAAATGAATATACGTACAGTATATAGCAAAGGTACTGTAACATTAGTTGACACTCAAAACAAAGTACACAATGCTGTTTTGATGCAGTTAGACTTGTTTTTATTGGTTTAACATATAATATGTGTTTATCTTGTAATATTAATTAATATGACCTCCCTCGGCGGTGAGCCCCTAGTCCAGTCGTAAAGAGAAGGTCGAGCAAACATTGCAAATGAAGCTCTTCCTCATCTGGACCCACAGGTGATTAAGGGACGACTTCAACTCATTGACGTTTATGTGGCGGACGCTAGATGCCTTGCCCTTGAATTGCGCCCACACGCTGTAGTCAAGGGTATTTTGGTCAGGAGCCGGCGGAAGCTAAAATTTGTTTGACTGCACCGGCAGCATCTTCTCGCCATTCGAAGCCACGATGCCTATCCTAATGATGGAGGCAGAATGCTTAGTCATTGTCACGTAGCGGATCTCGGAGATATCATGGCAGAAGCTTACCACATGGTCGTTCTGCCAGTTGATGATCGGACCAACCGAGAATATTTTTCACCAGAAGAAAATGATAATTCAATTGCCAGGACTCTTCAAGTCGTTTAGAAGGCTTGTTAGCAATCCCGACGTTTTCTCGTATACCTCAAACTCTTGCTGCTCTCCTCTTTGACCACCCTGGCCAACGAGACCACCGAAATGTTCTTCTTCGCGAGTGCAGTCATTTTGGGCCTTAGAGCATTTCAAAGGTCTTTCTCACAGCCTAACGGTTGATAACTTCCGGTCTGCTCAAACAAAATGGATATTTGAAGTCTTTGCCGTTTTTGAGCCTCTCCCTGACTCTCTAGATGGTCATCCGGCTCACATTGCGAGGTTTATTATGGCCTGCGCGCGAGAGAGAGCAGAGATATCGATTGTTTTTAATTCGATCTCGACAGACCTGCACTAAATGAAAAGGACGTTTTAATGACACCTGCTGGAAAAGTAGAACTTTAAATTTGTTTACGGAACTTTTACTATCACACTACTAAATCTCTTGATAGATAAAAACCGAAATGTAAATAAACTTCTGCAGAACCCGGTATTACCAAATAGAACTAAGACTGTAAAGGAATCTTAATGGAGACATTAAAACCTGATCCTGAGAAGTGCATTCAAAGCCGGCGTAAACAAGTTTATATAATGGCCTGTAATACTCAGGAATGTAAAAGTTCATCCACCTTTAGATGGAACAAAACAAAACACAGTTTGCTTTATCTAGTTGAAGGGCGGTAAATATTAATTCCAAAACAAGACATATTTTAACTATTTGAATAAGATTGTTCAAGCAGATGAATGCGATTATGAAACTCCCGTATCTTGATATAAATTCATTTTTGACGCATATCTGATTATTTTCTCCCTCTACTCCTATAAAAGATGATAAAAAAGTGGAGAATTACAAAGATGACAGGAATAAAGATAGTTGTTTTAAATTTAACATCTTAACAAAAAAAATGAGATGCGTTTAAAACGTTTCCAATTAGGGAGGAGTTAGATAGAAAAAGAAATCTTAAGCCTCAACTAAACAGAGATAAGTGGATCACAATTTATAAAAGTGAATAATAAGTTTGAAGAGATATGTTTACTAATCTTAATAATATATTTATTAAACTTATTTAAATTTGAAATATTTCAACAAGGAATGTTTCTTCTCAATGGTATAGAGAGGTTAAAGATGTTACATAACTTGCAGGTACTTGAAACCCTAATTAATATCTGCTAGTGGCCAGTCATGTTATGTTCCTTAAGAATGCTTCCTAATTTTTACTAAGAACTCTTTTACATCGCACCTGTTTTCCAAAAGCTTAATGGCAGATCTCTTCATGTCAGTTTCCTTTTATTTGAAAAAATATAAGCAGACAATAAAAGCAACATACGAACGAATCATTTTCTCTGAAAGAAGAATACATGGAGTCAAAGCTTAGAGCTTGGCAGTAAGGAACGTAAAGGAGAATTCCACATAAATTAACTGCCGTTGAAAGAAAACAAGTAATAAATATTCTGAGAAAATAAATTGCACTAAAATAATCGATACGAGGAAATTGGAAAATCACGAGGAACCTCAATTTCGAGTGGGAAATTCGAAAATTATGGCAAACCTTAACTTACTGGATCAATTTGCTTCTGCCATGTAAAGACTAGATTTTTGCAATACTAAAAGTCTTGAAAGAGGTGCGATTGGGGAATAAACAAAGAAAAAAGAAGCGGAAGAGAGTTGGTGGATGAATGAGTTCTCAGAAACGCCTGGTGTAATGAAAGAATGGCTGTGATTAATGCTATTAGTTTTATTTTGATGGATAACGATCACTTATAGAGTAGTAAGCTTTTCTCCTATCTAATTTTGTTGTAGTTTGGAGATATTTTAATAATTGATATCTCTAATGGCTTCTGACACTATATTTGTATCTCTAAGTGTCTGAAAGCTTGCCTTATTTCTCACGTTTGAGATTGTTTATTTCCTTTTTCCTTCCCCTTTGCCTCGTTCAATATATACCTCTTATATTGACGTCTATTCGCCATTAACTTTTCTTTACCTATGTCATTCTGTTCGAAATTGTTTATCTAAAGTAAACAAACGCTGGCTTCACACAAAAACAAAAGAGCTATTGGCACCATGATGGCAAGCGCGTTTTAAGTGATTTTAATAAACAAAAACTAATTTTTCTCAAGATGAGGTTATTATAGCAACGAAAAGAAAAATAACTCTAAATATTTCTTAGTACAAGCTTTGTTATGGTATTTTCTTCTGATTGAAGCACGAAAAATAACACGAAAAATAATGATTTAGCCAATGAGTTAAATTAGCACGCATATATTACACATACATTGAGTAAAACCACCCAAATGAACTACATCAATAAAATATAAAGTTAAAAGGGGAGATATATAAAAAAATCCGGTAATGATGCCATCTCAGCGGCGTTAATCAATCGTGCTGTCGTAGCTGCTGACAGAAGACGAGATACTCGTAACACGTAGGGGAAAATCAAAACTTGTTTAGGGGCTGGGGAAGATAAGAGCTCTTTTCGCCAAGGAAAGAGCGAGCCGCATCAAAGGTACGGATAAATATGAGAGGCAGATATATCTAGGTGAGATGGACCACATTCGACGATAAGTTTCACCACCCCATCAAGAGTTGGTAAAATAATCATAAAAATCTTTTTAATGAATAATTTAGTCTGCCTTTTGGAGCGGTATTCGGAATCAGTTAGCGAGGAAACGGCTTGATTACAAGGTAACTATCATGATTTTGATTGCTAATGGTCTCCTATCTGTTTAAAATTTTCTCTCATCATAATAAAGATCAAAGAAACCTTTTCAAAATTATTAATGAATATCATTGGAAAATTGCAAGTGCCGTCTCAAACCGCAATTGTTCATCCGTTATCAAACTTTATCAGATAGTGTGTTCAGCGCACATTATCAAATCAAATAGAAAATATAACCCCCCTCCCTCTCCCTTTATGCCCGATCAAGGAAAAAGCCAACCTTTTATTTTCCAGCCAAATCAGATCCTTCATAGCATTGGGTTCTATTCTTTGTATCATCTAACCAGGTCAAGATTTATCTCTGGGCTGAAGGCCCCAAGAATATCCCTTGAAACTCTCATCCATGCACCTATTTCCTACACATTATCAGGAGCATTTTCCTTGGTCGACGCTTTCTCTCTCACACTCTGACTAACATAAACAAATGATAATTTACATAGTATTCCAACACTTCGCACACCATCCCACTCACTCTCATATATTTTCTACACAAGATTATTTCCATCCATTATCCGTACAAGCCAATAGCATGTCAGCCTACCTCTATCACACGCCTTTTATTGCCATAGATAGCCTTTCTTAACCAGTCTTCCCTCACTTTCTATACTCTACACCACCAATTATCACTCACCTTCTTCCATACATTCTCAATTCCATAAATCGAGGTTACTACCAGTATATTGACTTGCAGCTTCCTGACATACTTCAGATTCAGAATCTCCAAATTGACTAATTTTATGATTACCCTTGAGTTTTATTTACCATTCATGCCTTTGTACTCTTAATCTGCTTTGTCTCTACCACAATCATTCATATTCGCCTGGCATAGTTAAAACATCGCACAACTTCCAGGTTAACACGAGGAGCTCTAATATCGCACTTCAGCCGACCAAATTCTCACATACCATCTTAGTTTTCTTGAACAACATAAATAGAACCAATACATAATTAATCTTCTTACCTTTCTTGATTCACATAATTTACCATCTCAGTAGTCCATAGAAGAATATATATTAAACAGCAATAGCGAAATCCTATGCCGTCTTATGCACCCAACCTGCATGTTTATCAATCCACGCACTTCGATCATCTTTCACAAGAAAGCATGTCTTACCTTCAACCTATATACATTATCCTCTATCCAAAATTTACCACTTACTTACTCTATTTCATTCTTAAATAAGGCCAGGAAGCAAATCATATTCCCTTTCATATCTCTGAACCCAGCATACTCTTTACATCTCTTCCTGGGGTTTTGGGCTAAATGCTAAATGCAACTGTTTGCTCCTTAGACTCCTACTCTTTCTCCTGCCATTTTTTTCATTCCCTATCACTCATTTAGTTATCACTCTTATACCCTCAAGCAAATTGGTTACAAAAATTGACAGAAATATTAAACTATATTCTGCTTTCCCCTCCTGCCCCTTCCACAATATATAACGGTAAGATCACACCTATAGAGCTCAGTCACTTTAATAACTTCAAATGACTACAACAAAACCATCAGACCCATTCCATAACACAATTACCACTACTTTTATCCTCTGAGTATAAATATCGCTGGCTTACCATATTCAAGACCTGTCACAATGGGTACGACATCTTACTAGCTTACCACGACCATACTTTGATAGAGCACTCAGTTCAAAATCGTCTCTCCAATCAAAGTGCCACTACACTCATCTTCCTCATCACAAATTATATAATCTAGAACATTACTCTCGCCGTTTATTCTTAACCCCATTGCTTCCAAGTACCAGGCCATTCTTATCATCGAATTTTAATGAATTACTTTTCTCTGTTGTTTTCTTACCATTAATGAAAGCCATAGGACAGAATAGTAGTAGAAAGGTACTTATCATAGACAACCCCGAATAAATTGTTGATATTAATATTAAACGATCACTTTGAGGAATTGCCCCAGGAACATCTAACTCTTCCCGGCACGCAAGCAAATGAGAGGAAAACTATTGCATATATAAAAAAGATAAAATGGTTAAAGGTACCCTAGCCTGACTGCATGTACCCTAGATGAGTTCAGACGAATTAGTTAACGGCTGTTTAAGATATTTAATCGATATAGCCGTATTATTTTAAATTGACTTTGTTGGTGTAAACTCTTAGAATTGATAATTTGAGATAGGATTATAGGTCATTTCAATTCAAATAACATAGTCTCGGGCACACAACAATGATATCGACAGGGACATTTATGCTAATAAATATTCTGGAAATCTTTCATAAAATGATTTCCAACTACGATTACAACAATGCAATGAATATGACTCACTTAGTTATCAAAACAACATTTGATGTCCTTCAGTATGATAGGCTTTAACAGAAAACTAAAACGAACGGAATAAGAGGAAAATTTCGTAACTGGGCAGTGAACAGGCTCTCATATCTTCCAGAGCGGGTTATTAAAAATGAGGCATGATTGCACTGTCCTCCATTCACAAGCGGGGTCCCTTAAGGGTCAGTACTGAAGCTGCTGTTTTTCATTCTTTACAATAATGAACTTGAGAAAGAACGAATTATTAAAATTTCCAAATTCACAAGTGACACAAAGCTAAAAAACAGAACCTTTATTCGTTGCGTTGTTACGGAACTGCAGCAACACCTGAATAAAATTATTGAGTAGATGGATAAATGTCAGATGAATTTAACATAAGTGGATGCACTATCATGCACTTTGAATGTCAAAAGTTTCATTACCAAATGGACCGCAGAATTCTAGAATTCGTTAACTTAGAAAGAGACCTAGGGATTACATTTTCGGTGTAAATCAATGAACCAAATGATTGCATTGAACCTAAAATAAAGCAAATCGAATAGGAGAATACATTGTTCGGAACTTCTTTCTTAAGACGAAAGATATAATTTTCCTTCGATCATAATCGAGTGTCTGACTTCATCTTATGGTTGCAGTGCAATTCTGCTCCCATTACCTCAACATAGACGTAGCACCGATAGAAACTATACAGCGTAGGACATCTAAACAAATTCCTAAGCAACTTTAACTTAGCATTTTTAAGTAGGCTATTGGATGAAAAACTGTTGAAGTATTTAAATTCTTAAGAGGATTCACTAATAAAAAATATGAATTATTTTTTGAGATGGATAATAGGGCGAACTCTCAAGAAAACATATTCAAATTAGTAAACAAGGGCTTCAACATGGCCATAGCTCAAAGTTCCCTTACATATAAAATCACATAAACCTGCAATAACCTACCTAATTAACTATCTACTTGAAAACACGTTATTAAATATGTTTACAACTGACTTAACGAGTTTCATTTAGGAGGAAATATTACCTAGTAGGAGGCACAGATGAAAAGATCAAATGAAAGGTGAGAAACTTTAATATAAAGAAGAAATAAATAAATGACGCAAGCGATCGTTCGCCTTTCCTGTCTCTACCTATATGACCTTCAGCAATCGAGGGGAAGTTCTACAGAAGAAAATCTATCCTAATTACCCTTTTATATGAGTGAACAGTTGATTTGGCCTTTAATAGAACCTAAAAGACTCTTAAGTACACATATAGTTAAGTGTGCGCCGTGGTTTCATAAATGGGAAAAAATCAAGATTTAAATTAATACACGTCATGTAGGTATAAGTGTGTATCAGCATTCGGTATGTCTAATTCGTAATATGGTTCATCTGATAGTTTATGATAGAGTTGGTTTACTTGTGTTTATAATCTTTGCATCTCACACTTCCCTTGATTGTATCTAAGTGTCCTTGTGGTAGTCCTCAAATCCTACATGAATAATTTCATTTCCACATCCGGATCCGGATTCATTTCTCATCGAGATGCTATATTTTCTGCTTTCTCACCCTTCCTAATCACTCGGCTCATTTTTCGTTACTTCCTTATATATCCTTCCATCTGCATATCGCTGCTGACATTCATATCTGCACAATTAAATTTTCAATTACGTATCCCTTTTGCTCTACACTGCACCCTTTTAATCAGGCATCCAAGGTTCAGCTTTCTCGTTCCTCTTGTTAGTTTTTCTGAATCTATTTAAAGTCCTTGCAATACCTACGATCACTTCCCCAATATTTTTTCACATGTTACACTCTATTATTCTTAAAATAGTTCATGTTACTATTACCTCTTTCTCATTCCACAACCTTTAACATATGATTTTCCATTCCTTTCGCCTTCATACAATCTTTTCTTCCATATACATACCAATGTGATCTTACACACCACACTAATCAGGTCTATTAGTTCTCTATCAAGGAATTTTAAGGGCTTTTATACTTAATATAACTAGCAGCATATTCTCCTTCATTATACTCGGATCAATACTACTCTTACGTTATAACTCTCTCACTTCCCAGGCTGCGGCCAAATAAATGTTATACAAATAAATTTAAATTCTTATTTTCCCAATCACATATGAAATTATGAAAACCTTACTTTAGAAAGAAATGTGTTTGGCACACCTCTTTTTTTCTACACATTTATACCACCATCTCCCGATTTTCTTCTCCTTGGCTGTACCTAAAGCTTTATTTAGACATTTCTTAACTTCGTATAGATAAATCTCTACCCACAATTTCATATCCTTGCATTAAGCCATTCCTCATGCCGAAGCACTACTACAACTTCTTTAGCCTTACTAAGATTCCCACCGGATTACACTTCATTCACTTCAGTCAACACACACTCTTTATTGCCTTCCATGTATTTAAGAATAATGCAAGTGCAACAAGACCTTGTGGTGCCAGTTTATGCGTCATTTAACTTAGTGTTATTGGAATTAAGATCCTTAGCGCACTGTGGTTTCTGATCAGCGAAATAGACTCGCATCAGTCTACGCTTAACATCACTTACACGTTGAATCGTGATCGCTGTTCGTTTTTAAAATATATACCACACATGCTTTGGTTACTTGAAAAGAATTTCACTTTTGCACAGCTCTGAATAAAGAAAAATTCTGGTGAGCTTCTCATTAATGGCACTAATATTGACCCTCTTACCTAAAATAGTAGTCAACAACGGAGCATGAGGCTTGCTAAAATGGGAGCGTAGTGCATAAGTCCTTCGTTTACTCTACGGAAAGAATTTCTGGCTTAATTCCGGGTAAGGATTTTTGCATTGTTCGTGCAAACGTTTTGGCTCTGAAGGAAATCTGGCATAGTTTCTTTTTTCTTAGGTTAGCAACTAGTGACAGGTTTGTTGGTCCTTGAAACTAATCCATTTTCAACGATAATTTTTCGAAGATAGAGAGAGATAAAGAAATTCTTCTCTGCAGCTTTCCGTCGTGGTTGGGCTGTATAATATGCATAACCCTCAATCAAGCCGGATTAACCTATAATGAATTTCACTAAAATTAGAAGTTCGAGTACCACCAATTACTTCTGGCTGTCTTCTGTTTCTGCCCAAATCTTGCATTCACAAGACCGTATCTGACTACATTTTTACAATGATAGTTGAAATATAAATTCAAGCTATTACATTATTTATATTATCTGTGTAGAAGAATAGATTCAAGGAAGCTCCAAGTTGACCCTAAAAAGAATGTTACTATCACACATTATGTCAAAGGATAAGAGTACGAGCCCAAAAACACCACGAAGAGGCTTCCAAATGCAGATTTATTTATTTATGGAGGATTCCTCCAGAGAATTAAAGCAAACTTGTCTCCTGCCTACCATCTGGAATCATGTGAGAGTGAGGGAAGATAACCGTTATCACAAATTCCTGGCCAGAAGACGTCCATCCACCAGCCCTGTGTTTACTTTGGAAGAATCTCCCCCGTGGACGGTGGTGATTTACTCCAGTGGCAGCCGGTATTTAATGTCAGGCTCGTCCGGATCAAAGCAGTAGAGGCTCGTAATCCAGCATTAGACATCTCTTCTCGATTTGGCTCCAGTTTTGTCTCCACAAGCGCAAAAGCAAGAAGCACTCGCGTCAGAATTTCGCCCGAGTCAATTGGCGATTTGCCAGTAACGGCCGTTCTCGATCACCAGCGCAAGTACTCCCTCGTCAAAGTATTCTGAAGTAAATCCTATCCTTCTGCTTTTCTCCTTCTCTCATTGCCACCCTTTTCTTCGTCGTCTAAGCATTAACTTCTGCAAGACGTCGACGCGTGTAGATCCCTTTAATCCACTCATCCCCTATATATTCATTTGTATTCTTGCTCAGTGCAGCCTTTGAAGACTCAATTCGAGTTTGGTCATTTACCTGCTGTGATAGAACAGGTTGAGGCCGCGTTAATTTCAACCCCTATCATATATTATTTACAACCACGATGCTCCCACGTGCATCTTCGCCTTGAAGCTTGGTGCCTTATCGCAGCCACCTGAGTCAATGTTTAAACAAGGAGGTTTATCTTCCCCCCGTTCGCCCCCATACGCTGAACTCGCCAGATTGAGTTAGGCTTATGGGCAGATAAGGCATTGTTCCCAGGCTCGGCTGTGCATTCCCTCGAAGCTCCCACTCCATTGTCCCCGACGCCAAGGGAGTGTCTCGACTATTTAGATGGAAACTTTACCACTAAGATCAGAATGGAGATCCAGATTTTCGTCGCGAAACATCACCACGACCCTCTCTCACTTTGTGCGCCAAGGGACCTCAACCTCGAGATTCACCATCACTTGTCCAGAAGAAGGACAATATCACTTGAGTGCCAAAGTTCGAGCCCGTTGACAAGAAACGGTTCTCACCCCTTCCCCTGTTGTTCAGAAGAGAACAACGTAGAACAGCCATTGTTTTTTTGAGCCCGTTCGACAAGAAATGGTTCTCACCCTTCCCCCTTGTTGTTCAGAAGAGAACAACATTAGAACAGCCATTGTTCTTGAGCCCGTAGACAAGAGACGGTTCTCACCCCCCCCCCCGATGTTCAGAAGAGAACAACGTAGAACGGCCATTGTTCTTGAGCCCGTAGACAAGAGACGGTTCTCACCCCCCTTGTTGTTCAGAAGAGAACAACGTAGAACAGCCATTGTTCTTGAGCCCGTAGACAAGAGACGGTTCTTCCCCCCCCCTGTTGTTCAGAAGAAAACAACGTAGAACAGCCATTGTTCTTCAAGCCGTTCGTCGAGAAACGGTTCTCATTCCCAAGACGCCACGTCAGGTTCATTTTAATCCCCCTCTTCGGCTGGAACTCGCCAGCGGACCGAAAACTCCTTCACGTCGACTTCCTCTGAACCACTAGTATAAAATTACGTAAGCTGAACGTTACCTTTCAGTATTTAACCTCTTTGTCAATTATATCCTGTGCTTTAAATGGTTTAGCGAACCATCCCATCTCTTCAACTTTATATGTGTTTTACCTTTTTAAATCTTTTAATCCTCGGATTAGCCGAGCCCCCACGACCCTTTCCATTCTCTGTTTATGTCAACATTTTCCGTTTTGTGTATTGTTGATAGTTATTATTAATAAAACTCTATTTTATTAATGATAGCAATATTATTCTCCTTGAGCTCAGTTCCACTTCTTAAGCATATCGAAGATACATAATATCGGCCCACCAGACATCCAGGCACCCTAAAGATAATTAAAGAAGTTCCCTCAACGAATAGTTATATATGGTATATTGTCGAGAGTCCATTCTACGACATATATATATATATATATATATATATATATATATATATATATACATATATATATATATATATATATATATATATATATATATATATATATATATATATATATAGTATTTAAATTTGGTATCAGGTGTGTAAGGTTTAACGCTATATCTTTGCAAACACTGGTCTTAGTCGAGTAAAGCATAGTGTTATTCGTTATAATAATAGAGCATAGTAGTTCCCTTTTGTTTTAACGATTGCTATCCCCTTTTTTGAAACTTAAGAAGCTGGAGTAGCTCAAGGAACTGTTATAATAATTTGTTTGTGTTTTTTTTTGGTGATATTAGTCAGTGGATATTTAGATCGAGAAACCAAGTACGAATAGGTCAGTGCCCATATTTAGGTAGGCTAATTTCTCTAGAAAGCATAATTCTTGTTGCAAGGAATTTTAGTTGGTTGACTAGTGCGCCCCCAAGTGCAAAGATGACCCAGTTCGAAATCTTTAAAGCATAAGGAGAGTCCTTGGGACTTTCCGGAACAGAACTAATTGAGGACGTTCAAGAGGAGCAAAGAAAAAAACGAGAAAGAGAAATCCAACGAGAAAAAAGAGAAAGAGGGAAACGGATAAGACAAGCTGAGCTTCACCATCAAGTTGAATTAGCTCGTGTTGAAGCAGAGATACAGTCCGCCAGTTGCCGTTCCGAAGCCCCCTCCAATCTCTCACTAAAGCTCCCCAATTTCAAAGATGGAGAGGATTTCGGAGCATTTTTAGCCCACTTCGAAAAAATCCTCGAAATCAATAACATGGATCTGGAGGCTAAAGGTGTAGCCAGATTACTTTCCCTGTTAAATTGTAAATTGCGCAAAATTTTTATATCTTTACCATCTAAGTGTACAATTAACTACAGCACCTTAAAAGCTGAGTTATTGGCCGCTCATAATATGACTCCCGATTTCTACCGCCAAGAATTTCGAGGAGGTCGTATTAAACCCGGACAGACGTTCCGTCAATTCAGATACATTCTTCAAAGGAATTTTAAATTTTAGTTAGAATCCTCAAAGGTTGATCCGAACTACGAGTCCTTAACAGACTTCGTGTTGCGAGATCAATTTTTGGCGTCTCTCCCGACGGAGATCCACGCGTTCGTCAAGGATCGTCGGTGCCAGACCTTTAAAGAATGTACCGAAGAAGCGGATGTCTATGCCGTAAGCCATAATTTATACCCAAAGGAAGATCGGATTTCTCACCAATCCCCCTAAAAGGAAAGAAGGAAGGATTCGCGCCCCTTCACAAGAAAGCCGACGAAGTTTCCGAGCCCCGTAAAACCCCAAAACCAAAAACGGGACTCCAAATCTCCCGTTAAGATTTCTCCTCCATCTCTCTTCCCGAAGCGACCAATCATATGCTTCACCTGTGGTGTAGAAAACCACATGAGCTGGAATTGCCCCCAAAATTCTAGGCTTAAAAGCGGACCAGCCCACCAAGTTCACCAGATTAATGCAACCCCGTCTCCCTCGGTGGTGCAGACCCAAGCAGAAACTTCTCCCCCTCCGTCAGGCCACCAGGTAAATTTTATTTTTGATAAAAGTTCATCGGGAACTTTGGAATTTGAGGAGGGCAGCGTGAACGGCTGCCGAGTGTCGACTCTCGTCAGGGACACAGGATGTACGTGTTTCATCGTGTCCGACGAACTCCTCCCCCCAGTAGACCCTAACCACGAAAAATTTGCAGTGGTACATGACTACCTTGGGTGGACAAACCAATTCCCCGTCGTTAGGTGTTACCTGTAGTGTCAATATTCTGATGGCTGGGCTTCAGTCATTTCAGCACCCATACAATTCTGTTCCGTACTTATAGGACAGAGTCCCCAAGTAAGTTCCGACCCTGTGTCTCAGGCACCCCTTCCTCGAGGCCGAACTAAGAAAGAAGCCCAGGAGCCCGTCCCCATTAGAACCCCGATACCGCCCGATTCCTCGGAGACCCCTAACCAGGACTTTAGGACGGCACAAAAGGAGTGTGAATTACTAACACCCTTAGGTGATAAGGCCCAAGACAAGGACACGGAGACTGTCCGTGGACCTCAAGAAAAAAAGAGCCCCCAACGCGCCCATGGAGATACCTTCGTAGAACTGGACGAAACATCAGTGCTTGAAGAAAATTACCCCGCGGAGTCCCTTAATGTAATACAGATAGTGTGCACCCAACCTGATGCCGATTACCCTCCTCCTTCCCTACCAGGCAAGTCTTTGGAACCCTCTGACCTGGATATTGACGCGCAGCTGACACCACATCAAAAGAGTCAGCCACAAGAACTAGTTGAATGGAGTTACCATTTAACCACCCTATTAGCTCTTTTCGAGCGACTGCGCGAAAATGGCCTCACCATTGGCCCCCGCAAATGCGATTTTGCCCACGAAACCATCAAATATTTGGGTTTCAAAATAGGACAAAGCAAGTTAGGTCCCCAAGAGAACAAGATTAAGGCATTTGCTGACATGCCCCTCCCGATTAAAAAGAAGCAATTAAGATCGTTCCTAGGATCAGCTTCTCACTATCAGCGATTTATTCCGAATTTCGCTGCAATTTTGGCCCCCCTCAGCCCCCTTCAAAAAAATAATTCTCCCGATCGTTTACGTTGGAATGATGTCGCTATTTCCCATTTTACCAGCTCAAGAGTAAACTCATTTCTGCCCCCAATTTGAAGTTTCCTAACCCGGAAAAATCCTTTGGGATTAAGCCCGACGCGTCCAACGAGGGCATTGGAGGTGTACTCCTTCATTACAAGGATAATGGAACGAGTCATCCAGTTGCATATGCTAGTCTTCAATTATTACCACGCGAAAAGAGATATGCCACTATAGAAAAGGAAGCTCTATCAATTATCTGGGTCATAGACAAATTCAAAAGGTACTTGATAGGAAAAGGATTTCAGATTGGCTACCGACCACCGTCTGTTAGCCTATATTAGGAATCTGCGACACTCCAACGGCCGAATCATGCGCTGGAGTTTACTCTTGCAAGAGTATCAATTTAAAATAAAGTATATAAAAGGTTCCGATAACAAGGTCGCTGACACACTCAGTAGGAATGCGTTACCGAATAGCGTAGAGTAATTGTATTCATAGAATTAGTATCTCCCAGGAAGGGAAAAACCGTCTTGTACGACTTAAATTAGATTCTCTTGTATTATAATTAGTTAATGTATGTGTCGGAATTTTGTAACGCTCAAAGTCTATTTTTTTTTGTGTGTATATATATTTGTACCCATTAATTACGTATAAATTGTTTTGTCCCATATGTACAAATTTTATATCATTTCATTGTTCCATGCTTTATTTTTTATTAAGTTTGTATTTAAAGTTATTTTCCCTTATAATCAAAAGATCAAAATAAACATATGTATTGAGATAATACTAGTTAGCTGCAGGAAGGTACGGTTGGTACAAGAAAACGAGTTCCCCACAACGGAGCTCTATCGTTGTCCCTTCTCTCTTTTTTTCGAAGTGACAACTTCCCCCGGAATGGAGGGGTGTGATAGAACGGGTTGAGGCCGCGTTAATTTCAACTCCTATCACATATTATTTAAAACCACGATGCTCCCAAGTGAATCTTCTCCTTGAAGCTTGGCGCCTTATCGCAGCCACCTGAGTCAATGTTTAAACAAGGAGGTTTATCTTCCCCCCCGTTCGCCCCCATACGCCGACCTCGCCAGATTGAGTTAGGCTTATGGGCCGATAAGGCATTGTTCCCAGGCTCGGCTGTGCATTCCCTCAAAGCTCCCACTCTATTGTCCCCGAAGCCAAGGGAGTGTCTCGACTATTTAGATGGAAACTTTACCACTAAGATCAGATTCGAGATCCAGATTTTCGTCGCGAAACATCACCACGACCCTCTCTTACTTTGTGCGCCAAGGGACCTCGACCTCGAGATTCACCATCACTTGTCCAAAAGAAGGTCAATATCTCTTGAGTGCTAAAGTTCGAGCCCGTTGACAAGAAACGGTTCTCACCCCTTCCCCTGTTGTTCAGAAGAGAACAACGTAGAACAGCCATTGTTCTTTTGAGCCCGTTCGACAAGAAACGGTTCTCACCCTTCCCCCTTGTTGTTCACAAAAGAACAACATTAGAACAGCCATTGTTCTTGAGCCCATAGACAAGAGACGGTTCTCACCCCCCTTGTTGTTCAGAAGAGAACAACGTAGAACAGCCATTGTTCTTGAGCCTGTAGAAAAGAGACGGTTCTCCTCCTTCCCCCCTGTTGTTCAGAAAAGAACAACGTAGAACAGCCATTGTTCTTGAGCCCGTAGCAAGATACGGTTCCCCCCCCTCCCCCCTGTTGTTCAGAAGAGAACAACGTAGAACAGCCATTATTCTTCAAGCCGTTCGTCGAGAAACGGTTCTCATTTCCAAGACGCCACGTCAGGATCATTTTAATCCCCCCCTTTTGCTGGAACTCGCCAGCGCACCGAAAATTCCTTCACGTCGACTTCCTCTGCACCACTAGTATAAAATTACGTAAGCTGAACGTTACCTTTCAGTATTTAACCCTTTTGTCAATTCAATGCTGTGCTTTAAATGGTTTAGTGAACCATCTTATCTCTTCAACTTTATATTTGTTTTACCTTTATAAATCTTTTAATCCTCAGATTAGCTGAGCCCCCACGACCCTTTCCATTCTCTGTTTATGTCAATATTTTCCGTTTTTGTATTGTTGATAGTTATTATCAATAAAACTTTATTTTATTAATGATAGAATATTATTATCCTTGAGCTCAGTTCCACTTCCTTAAGCATATCGAAGAAACATAATATCGGCCCGCCAGACATCCAGGCACTCGAAAAGATAATTAAAGAAGTTCCCTCAACGAATACTAATCTATGGTATATCGTCGAGAGTCCATTCTACGACACCTGCCTTGAACTCATTAGCTTGTCCCTTTTGCCCGAATATCGAGCCGTCAAAGTCCATGTTAATCCAATTTCATTTAATTTGTGTAAATATTTATTTATTTTTTGTTGTATTATTAAATATTATTTTTCAACTTCACTTTTAAATAACCCAGATATGCATTCAGCCATAGCTAGTAAATAACGGCCAATCTGCCTTCGCTTTTTGTTATTTGCCTTCGTACTCGGGTAACGGTTTCCCTCTTTATCTTACCCATCATCTGGTAACAGAGCCGAGGTCAGATCTCTTGGGCGTCCTGTCGCTTTATTCCTCACCACTCAGCTCATCTAATTGCCTTCCATAGATAGATATATACTCGCTATACCTCGACAATCATATAACAATCCTTATTACCATTTCCATCATCTACACGATTAGGATTACTATTATTACTATCCTACATTACCATTCCCTCGTCAATACTTTTATTATTACAATCATTAGTTGTTATTATTATTTATTTAACGATAAATATTAATTTGATTTGAATAATTCTATCATGCATTGCTTACTATATTTCTTTAGATTCCAGTGATTGATCCTAATAGAATAATTGCTAATTCATAGTTATTCACATTGTTTAGCTCCAAAGAACTTCGCTACTATATTGTACATAAGTAAATGCAATTAACCTTCTTTAAACACATTTGTACAATCATTCATCTTCCCCTTATCTCAATTATATCTCTCATTTTCCATGCAGACATTTTAAATCTTACAATTACATAGAGTGATCGAAATGTCTAGTAAAGGTCAGCGACAAACATGCCAAACACCATCATTTATACTATTATAAATAGTCCAAACACTAAGAATATTAAAAAAATATATATATTTTCCAGCTTATCTATTAAAATGTTTCTTGCCTCAGTTAAAAATAACAGCGCATTAGAACAATAAGATGTTTGTGATATATTTTATTTCAATTCATAGAATTTTAAATTTTCAAAGATCTTACTATTCACATATTTGTGATAATATCGCAAATCCTTTGTAACAACAGTCATATTACTTTGGATTCATGGTAACATAGTTAACGTCTAAGGAAAACAATTCCATCTTTTTGTACTCGCCCATTCAATATATCTCGAATGTCAATGCGATATTTAAAAGTCAAACCGATCCACATATTGGCTCCCAAATCCTTAAACTTATAAATTATGCAAATATTTTGAAATAGCTCGTAATTGTCCTCTGAAAGTTTGGAAATTACTTATTATACTATTAGTATTTCATTTATTACTACTTCTAATAATACAACTTGTAAAAATTGTAAAGTGGTCATTTGGGTCACATTTATTTCATAAATATTACACTTCCCAATAAATAGGAACAGCAAAGTGTCCGAAAAGTAATTGTAAGTGAGAAATGATAATAAATTTAAATTGAATTTGATCGCAAGGGAATTAATTGATAGGTCACATCGTATTGTCTGTGTCTGGTAACATTGTCTAACAAAATTTAACTTTTTGTCGATTACAAAGATTAGAATAACATTTTTAATATAGTTATATGTATAGATTTTAAAAATGGAAGTCATTTTTATCGAAATGACTTCAGTATTTTGTAAGTTGCCAATTACTATTTTGAAGATTTTAACGAATGTCATTGGTTTATTTCTTATTTTAATGTTATTTAACTAAATAAAATTATAAATTAAAGCAACAATTTTAATTAAAATGCCAAGATTACAGTGAAAAAAATAGCCCATATAAATTCTGCTACATATGTGGTTCAGTAACATTTTATAAAAAAAACAAGAAAAACTTCTTTTCTAGTGAAAAAACTATATAATTTGTAATTAGGATGTAAAATTGGCGACGAAGATAAACCATGGGCACCACATATCTTTTGTACGACATGCTTTGATTCTTTATCAAAATGGTTTCAAGGAAAGATAAAAAGCCTTCAATTTGGTGTTCCAATGGTATGGCAAGAGCCACAAGATCATGCCACTGACTGCTATTTCTGTTTGGTGTACATACAAAGTAAGTAAATGTTTATTATCCACTTTACCTACGAGTATATTTTGAAGTAGTAGACTGTAATATTATTTTTTAAAAATATAAAATTAATTAAGTTTAGAACCACTTTATTGCATATAATGCATATAATTTTATGCATATAATTTCCAAGCTTTTAGGTAAAATAACGAAATGCGCTTCAGCTGTGGTATATCCCAACCTTAGATCTGCTATCCGACCTTTCCCTTACTCAAAAGACATTCTAGTACCTGAACCACCTCCAAAAATTGTTTTGTCTAACTCTGATGAATTAGATATGGAATCATGTGAACAAGAAACTGAAATTTATGTTCCTGAAACTGTTGATAATACTCCAAAACCTTTCTTACAACTTAATCTAGATGATCTTGTAAGAGATCTAAATTTAACAAAGCAATAGAGTGAATTACTGGCTTCGAGACTGAATAAAGAAATTTAGTAGCAGAAGATGTCCGGATTACTAAGTTTCATATTCGATCAAACAATTTACACGACAAATCTTCATTTCACAACAATTTATACTAATGTAATAATATTCCACGTCTATTTGAATAATTATATATACATTATGAACTCAGTCATTGGAGACTTTTCATTGACGCTTCTTTATATAGTAGTAAAGTCGTGCTTCTGCATAATGGAAATATACTACATCGACACCAGTAGCTCACTCGGTTGTTTTGGAAGAAACTTATGAGGATTTAGATTTCATTTTAAAAAAACATTAAATAAAGGGAATATAAGTGGTTAATTTTTGCTGAACTTGAGGTAGTAGCCATTTTAAATCGATTGCAGTCACGCTACACAAAATTCAGGTGTTTTTGTTCCAGTGGGACAGTAGAGCTAGGGGAGAACATTACATACCCTCAGAATGGCCTTTAAGAGAAGAGACAAAAGTAGGTTGTCATAATGTCATACGTGAACCATTGGTTCCTATGGAAAATATAATTTTGCCACCATATCACTTAAAAATAGGTTTAATGAAACAATTTGTGAAAACCTTAAATCATGACCAGCCATCCTTCTTATATTTAAAAACAAAATTACCTAAGATTAGTGATGCTAATAATATTAAAAAAGAAATCTGTGTTGGCCCTCAGATTCAACAACTTATGGTAGATACTGAGTTTGAGGCAAAATTGAGCAAGCCAGAATTTGAGGCCTGTCATAGTTTCAAAGGTGTATGTAATGTTCTCCTTGGAAGGCAAGAATCAGAAAATTACCACATACTTGTTCAGAACTTGATTAGGTATTATAATGAATTAGGATGTATTATGTCACTAAAGGTGCATTTTTTCCCATCCCATCTCTCTTTCTTTCCAGACAATCCAGCAGACGTCACCGACGAACATGGTGAAAGATTCCACCAAGATATTGCTACTATAGAAAATCGTTATAAAGGAAAACGGAGTCCTTTAATGCTTGCCGACTTCTGCTAGACCCTTCACAGAGACAGACAAGATTTTGTACATAAAATAAAGCATAAATTCTCTAAAAATATATGACTATTGTATAGATTTCAACAATTTGCAAAAAATCTTAAATCTTCATTATTGTTTTAAAAATATTTTTATAATACTTCACTCTGAAATGTATTAAAAGGACTTATTAATTTCTTTTATGAATAAGCCTATTTCCACTTATCTTAGTACTTTTTGTCAAATAAAAATATTTCATACCTCTATATAGTGAATCATCTAATATTAAATAACACTTAAATGTTACAAATATGTGAATTCATTCCATGAAAAATAAAGTCATTTTCGTAATCTACGCAAAAAACTACAATAGAAAACTACTTCCTCATTTCTGTTGCCAAATCATTGTGGGACATTGTAATTGTATGGTTTCCCATTACCTCTCCATCCATCCTCTCCAATGATGCCTGCGCAGCTGTTTTTCCCAGTGGTGGAGGGTAATTCTGAGCGGTTGGTTGACAAGGGCACACAAGTGAATAATTATTGTGATTAAATACTCGTCTTGGTATAAAGACGTGTTGATGATGGAACAAAGTGTTTTGGGGCGAACATGTCATTCACAATAAAGAGACTAGCAAGAACATTTCGTCTGTTCATTTCATGATGCAGAGGCCCATGGTACGCAAACTAATAGCGAAATTTCAGGAAACTAATCGTGATGTGGAACTGCCGTCCCACTTGCACATACACAACAGACGAGATCATGAATGAAATACAGGACAGCATACTTATAAGGCCACGATAATCCACGAAGCGACATGCGCTTAACGATATTCTGAAAAATAAATTCAATTGAAATTAACTGTTGTGCAGCATCGACTGAAAGAGAAAGAACTAGAAACGTATTAGATAGTGCCTGTGGTTTTAATATTAGATAATTAAAGAAGTTGATGATAATATGAAGGAGACTTTCTTTAGAGAGTTGGAATTATTCGACTTAGCGGGTACACAATCCTCAGTTAAAAGACTCGTATAGGTTGTATAAAAAATAACCATAAATTAAAGGAATTCCTTGTCAACGATCAGAATGTCAATGCTTGTCTAATCATTAGTCGTTCGCTAATTTTAGGACAATTTTCAATGAAACAATTAACTCAGAATGGTACTGTAACCAAAGAATTTATCCAGTCATATCCCAAATCAATGAACGTTAGCTCCACAAAGGATGGGTTTAATAAGTTAGTGCAACTACTCGCACCTATTTCCTCTTACTATAGATTCTGCAAGACTTTTGGGTAACTCGCATTCTCTCCTGAGGACTGTGGCCTGTCTGGTCACCAGACCTAACAACGCCTAACTTTATTGTGAATAGCTGAAGTAGAAGGTGTACATAGGTAATCAACATACATTTGAGGAGCTACAGGACTCAATAATGAACACTTCTCTAACAAATCCTTCCAGACAATTTGAAAAGGTTTTCACTGCAATGAAACGGCGTGGGCAGGCATTTCTGGACTTCGGATAATAATTTCTAAAACCTAAAAGCTTTTAAGAATTTAGCAATGGATGTTATAATAACTTTAATTGATTATTAATGTACAGTGACTTTTTAGAGAGACGGCAAAGAGAGAAATATCATAGTGCCAAAGGTCTCGAGAAAAGGTGTAATTGTTTACTCTTCTTGACTAAATTGATTTATGTATAAAGGTAACTAATACAAATTTGATGTCTTTGAAATATTCCTTACTTTCCTTTTTCTCAGATTATGTTAGACAAATATTAATAAATAGGAAGAGACCCTAGTTTTCTCGTTTACAATTCAAAATGGTCCTAAAATAGTGGAACTAGCATTGCGTTTGGGTAAATCTAGGTGCATTACGATATACTTGATAAGAGTTTTGTGAGTTATTCAATTTGCTCTTCACTTTGAGTGAGATGAAAATTTTAGGTTAATTTAGTGGTATGAATTCTTGGAATTATGTAGTGGTACGCACTTTAGAGAGAAATCCAGAGAAATGTTGAGTCGCTGGGTATCAACATTTAGTTATATCCATGTTTCAATGCAACTAGATGATTTCACTAATTCTTGTGCATTTCACAGCACAGAATCTGCTGCACTTTTGATTGAAATTTTCCTCCGGCCTTTTTTTAAACTAAATTTTCCATACTCTTCGAAAACAGGGATTACCATTAAAATAGCTGATTGAAAGACAAATTAAGGGGTTTGGCCTATTCGTTACCTTCTTATGACTATGAGAAGACGTGCTTCCGTGACTTTATTAAGAGCTAAGTTAGCTATAAAATTGTCTCCTTAAGCGCAAAATTATGATTGCGTAATTGCAAATAATTCTCGATTTTATAAGGCCGAGAAAAAATGGATAAAAGGAAATTTAACATTCTCTTCGGATGCAGGAAAACAATTAAAATAGCTGAGTGAAAGAAAATATTTTGTGGTTTGTCTTAGAAAGGGTGGCTCATGCGTTATCATCTCGTTACTGTGAGAAGAACTCCTTCTAAGGGCATGATGAAGAGCTTAGTTAGCTACAAAATTGGCTTTTAAGTCGATAATTATGATTGCGCAATTGCAATTAATTCTCAGTTGGTATAGTTTGTTTTTAACACATTTTTCCAAATGAATTTAAAAATGTGTTTTTTTTCAGGTTTATGTGTAATTTTCACATCTGACACTGGTTTTTCCCAGAAATGCCTACTTTGCCTATAATCAACCTAAGGTTCATAATAGGAAAAGTATGTATTTTCAGCGAAAACGAGCTTCAGTACTAAAAATTACACATAAAACTGCATAAGAAAAACGCGTTATCAAAATGATTTAAAAGATCTAGAACCAGATCAGACATAAGCTTGTAATTTAAGACGATGCACCGCTCAATTTAGGCTATTTCCGCTAAAAAATAAAAAAATTTAGATACATTCGAAATGGGGGCTTCGCCCACATACCCACCGTTCCTTCAATAAAACTTGTATTTTTCCTAATTCGAAAGCATACCTACAGATTGGAATGCAAAAGTTGATTGATAAATGTCGTTAGACCAGGCGTTTGTTTTAAAGCTTTGCACAGAATACAGTTTATAAATAAAAGGCTAGCACTTGTTCGAATGCGGGCAATAGAAATCTAAGTGACCTTCAATGCACTAACGGAAAATTTGCAGTAGGTTTTTTCTCACTTTTTAATACTTTAATCCCGATTTACCACAAACACTGCGAGCCATTATACCATATCAACTAAGAAAAAAATACAGAGTTAAATCGTTCTAAATACACGGAAATGTAACACGAAATGCTATTGGTTCATTAACAAATTACTCATGCGCAAAACACTTGCAGTTCTAAAAAAAAACATTGTATTGGTTAAATATCGCTAAAAGACGCATGCGAAGATCGAATCTAGATTTCAAAAGCCCAGATAAAGGCGATTGAATCAAGATAAAAGTTGAAGTACCTATGTCGAAAATGACGCAGAAAGATTCAACGTTATTATTAAGTTCCGGAAATTAAAAAGGGCATCGGTGAGCATCATTTTTTTTTAAATTAAATACATTTTTCTTTGAAAAGTATAAAAATGTAAATGTTTTAAAACGAATCTTTACCTCTCGATTTTCTAAGGACGAGTTACATTGATAGAAATAAAGTTTTCCATTCTCTTCGAAATCAGTAGTAACTATAAAAATAGCTGATTGAAAGACAAATATTTTTGGTTTGCTTAGAATGGGTGGCTTATGCGTTATATTTTCGTGACTGTGAGAAGAGCTCCTTCCTTGGGCTTGATGAAGAGCTTAGTTAGCTATAAAATTGACTTCTTAACGGCAAAATTAAAAGGGGCGGTCAATAAGTTTGGCGAATCGGTAGGGCAAAACATAGGAAGGGGGATGGCTGTTTGTGGCGGTGTTAGGACAAGTTATGACAAGTCAGGACCTGCAGCCGCACGCTCCTGCCTTGTCAATTTAAGAAGCATTAGCTGATCGCAGATCATCAGTCACAAAATTTTCAACAATGGAGAAGGTTGAGCACCGCGCAGTGATTAAATTTTTAACCAAAGAAGGCAAGAATGCAAAATAAATCCATGAACGCATGGTTGCAGTGTACACCGACACCGCCCCTTCCTTTGCAACCATTGTTCGCTGGAATAGGGAGATTCGCGATGGTCGCGAGTCCCTTAAAGATGACCCCCGTCCATGAAGCCCGTCAGACGTGACCAACGAGGACAGTGTGGCGTGTGTGCAGAGGATGATCCTCGAAAATCGACGGGTGAGGTCGAAGAAATCCAGGGAGAACTTAGAATATCACATGGAAGTGTTAACAACATCATCCACAACAATTTGGCCATGACCAAGGTCTCTGCCCGTTGGGTCCCTAGATATCTCACGAAACCCGACGCCCCATGATCGAGTTTAACGTGTCTGTACAACCAAGACCAGGTGTGATTTGAGTCACACATACTGACAGGTGATGGAACGTGGGTTCATCACTGGGATCCCGAGACCAAGCTCAAAAACATGGCCTGGAAGCACAGGGGCTCTCCTACTGTCATCAAGTTCCAGACCCAAACCTCAGCAGGCTAGATCATGGCCACCATATTCTGGGATTCTCAGGGAGTGTTGATGGTGGACTATGCGCCTCGTAGAAGGACCACCACAGGCCAATATTACGCCAAGGAACTTGCTGGATTGAAGAAGTACATCCGTCAGAAGCGTCGCGGCAAGTTGACATGCGGTGTTCTGCTCCTCCACGACAATGAATTAGTCCACAAGGCCAGAGTTGCACAAGCTCCTCTGCGCGAGTGCGGATTCTAAGAGATGTATTGGGCGAATTAGGAGGATATCCTAAATCTGGCTGTAACTCAGTGTGGAATGACATTAAACCAATTTAATGTGATCGTGCGAAGCTTGAACTTTGTGTACAAATAAGAGAAGCCTTCGGATGATAAGAGGTTTAAGATTATTACTCTTTTAGAACATTTCTACAAAGTCTTCGTGGATATCGCTCAACCACTTCCTATGACATGGGCTATTGCTGAAGCCATGGAACCATTTTATGGGTGACATCTATTCAATCAATTCATTAGAGGAAAGCCCGTAAAATCTGGCTACGAGTTTTGGTGTCTATGATCTCATGAAAGACTGTTAGGGAACTTTTGCTTGTATGAAGGAAAAGACAGAGTTTGAGGAAGAAATTCCTGTGGGTGAATCTGTTGTCCATGCATTGGCCAAAAGAACAGTACCTAAGTATAGCAGTGGATATTTTGACAACATTTTACAATACGGCCTGTTCTCCACTCTTTCCAGGAAGGTAATATTAGTCTGACAGGTTAAATTAGTAAAGACAGAGTAAAGGTTTCCTAATTTCAAACATCAAAAAAAGAGAGAGAAGAGGCAGAGCTGTTTCAGGAAAAAGAAAAGAAGATTTCTATTGTACATGGAATGACAACAGCGATGTTAGAGTGCCAACAAACAGAAGTGACAGTGCATCTCTTTCATTGCCAAATGTAAACAGTAGTGAAAAAGAAAGAAAGAGTGGTAGTAATCTTCATCCAAACATTATGAAGCTTGACAACAAATGAATGGGAGGAGTACATCTGTTTGTTCTGTTTAGGGGAAAGTATAGAGTTCCATTTAGGAAGCGATTGTGGTACTTTCTCTTTTTCGCTTTCTCCTGACAGGCTCAATTGCAAATGAGTAGATTTTTTACAGAAAGGATCATTTGTTGTGATGAGAGATAATCAACGGCGGTTTTGTGTGTGTAAGAAGAATGTAAAGCATCAGTGCTCCAAATGTGATGTGGCACTGCACATCCAGTGCTTCGTTGAGTATGACACAAAGAAATAGCAATGTGTACATATTTTGCAGTCAACTAATGTAGAAGACTATGTCAAAAGTCTTATTATTGCCTACATATAATCTAAAGTCATACTTTATCAGTTTCATAAATTTAGGCTTTAAAATCTATAGGAGTAAGCTTTCCTGGATTTTATTTAACTAGTATGAATATATTATAGAATGCCAGTGTCTATTTATGCGACAGATTCTATACTATTCTTAGTTAAACATACTCTCTCTAAAACAAATATATATTAAATGAGATGGTTCACCACATAATTCTTTCAGTTAATCCAGATCCATCAATAAATATTCATTCATATCAATGCACAATGATTAGAATTGAGTCACACCAAGAGCTAGTGCTCCATAAAGTCCATTTATATGTGCGTGCCATATTTCCTCAGCGGAAGAAGAGGAAAATTGAAAAAGCAAACATAATTTTCAGTTTTAGATCAAAATTATGAAGTTCTATAAGAACAAACCAAGTTGGATGATAGAGAAGAGAAGTCTATGTGAAAGGGTTAAGCGCATAATTATGATTGCGTAATTGCAAATAATCTCGATTTTATAAGGCCGAGTTTTTTTGAGAGTAGGGATAACAATGAAAATAGCTTATTGTGAGAAGAACTCCTTCTGAAGACTTGACGACGAGCTAAATTAGTAATGTAACCACATAATTGTAATTGCGCAATTGCAAATAATTGTCTTTTTCTGATAAAAACAGGTTATATATTAAAGATCATACCCAGTAATCTTGAAAATCTACTTCTTTTCAATCAGCATAAATACATATATAGAGAGGTGAAATTATTAGTTCATTTTTGTTCATATGTCCGGGAAAGCCCATTTATTTAATTAGAATTCAGAAATCTTTTTATCGCACCATTGAAGTTATAAAAATTAACATTGTTATATGATGTTTAAAAATCAATTCCGAAAATTTTAACATTTATCCACACCTATATAAAATGGATCCTTTTATCAAAAAAGTTATTCTTAAAGAAATATATGAGTAGTTGTATTCATAGTTCTGTGTCTAATATTCATAGTTATGAACCTAGTATAGTTATTTTAATTATTTCATTTTATTTTTATTTAAGCAGTTCGCTTTATTAAACTCTCTCTCCCTCGCTATCCTCGCCCCTATATTTTGCTGTTTCGCGTCTTACCACTAATAATATTCCTCTCTTGGCTCCCTCATTTTCTGTTAATCTTTTTATTTCCTCTGGCTTTGTTCTTCACCTTTTATGACACTTCCTTTGCCCTTCCTACAGGCTCTGATTACATCTGAAATTGTTTGTTTCCTCCTTCCTCTCCTTCTTCATTGGTAATTTCTTGTCTAAAGGGCGGTATTTTTTAATATATATAACCTTGTTATATTAATTATTCTTATAGTTATCCTGATTAGCTATGAATACAGTTCGAAAGGAATCGGAAACAGCTTTTCCTTTTCACTAAATCCTTAATCTCTGGATTGTCAGGAACCAATGGTTTATCTTGTGTTTCCTTAAGACCAGAAAATTAAAACCAAAGTAGCTCATTTATCACTGCCATATGATTTAAAAAGGAATAGACCCTAGATAGATATGAGACGCTTCTATTACTCTGCCCTATATCCATGTTAAATTGGATTATTTGTTCATTTAGTCATTCCATTTTCATTCCATTTTCCCTCAAAAGGAAGAACTTGAAACACTCTCTAGGCATAAAACCCCTCTTTTAAACCTGTGAATGGCTCCCATAAATTTTTCTTCCCATATTTAATACAAAAGAAATATTCATAAAACCAAATCAACAATGAATTTGCTACAGAAATGCTGAAAAAATATGAACTTATAAAAGCAATATTGGGTTAAAGAAATTGATATTTTCAAATACCGTATTTTACAACCGCATAAAATCTAACATCTGTAAATAATTGAATTTATCAAGTATTATTCCACTCTTTTCTCGCTAAATAAAAAACAAACAAACCGTGATTGATGAGAGGAGATTTATACTTTAGGATTCTTGTATCTGTCTGAAGCAGAACAAACAACAGAAAGTTTTGGTTTAGCGATTATGGAAATTGAGCAGAAGATTAGTTTGAAATCTCGATATATTGGCTTCTCCGTTTCTCCTTTTTTTCCCCTCAAATTCATGTACTTGAACTTAAAATTGACTGCACGTTACATTATCTTATATTTTGATATTTACACTCATGAACGGAATATTAGTAACAAATTGCGGATACTACAGTCATGATGGACAAAGGTTTTTAATTTTGCATTCGTTTTTAAAATTTAGTTGATAGAAATAATTATTTGAATATATAAATTATTATAGTTTTATTAAAAAGTCAGCATTCGAAAAATAATGAGAAATGAGAAAATGTATACTAATATGTTTCAAAATGAATGATTTTGTGTTCTTATATTCTATTTGTTAAAATATTCCCTAAAACTAAATGTTTGAATCTTTTTAAATTCCAGAAATTGTTACTTCCAAAGAAAAGCATGCAACCATTGTTGCTTTGAACCAAGTGCAAAGAGAGTTGTTAAGGGTATTTAATCAAGAAGTATCATCTTTAGGATCATTAATGACTTTACATTCTAGTGAAGAAGCTTTCGATAAACTCAAGATCTGGAAGGGAACGCCAAAATCTCCTGCAGGAAAGGTCACAGCTTAAGGATCGGGAGTGTCTCCCGTGCCAAAATTTGAAGAGTTTGGAAAGAATCAGGTGTGAACTCTTTAGCAGGTACAGTTTGGCGAATACCATTGGAGAAAGCCTTAAGACGCAGATGACCTAGAATAAACCTTATTTCTCAAAGAAAAACCTTAAGATAGGCTCAATTTTTCCAAAATTTACGGAATTAATGGCCGTTGAAGAATGGGTTAAAGTGATATTCGCTGATGAACTTCCATTCCGCTTTTTAGATCTTCTGAATTATTCCCCATGTAAGGGAAAGTTTAGCCAAAGAATAATATCCCCTTAATTTTTTCCATGAATTCCTTCCCTCTCTTTGTCTTATAAGTATAACTCCACGTGGACTAACCTTCCAACCCAAAGGGAAAAAAAAATAAAAATTTTTAATACCCGTTAGCTGCCTCACAGGCGCAGTTAATTAAGTTGGGCGTGATAAAAGCTTTTATCCCACCGAAAAAAATGCCTAATCTCCGTAGTCTTGAGGCTGCTAGCCAGAAGTTTCCCGCCCACATTGTAAAAGACATTAAGACTTGGGTCAGTCGAAAAACGCTACTCCCTCTGGCCCCCAGAAGTGTTCAGCCAGGCATGCGAGTCTACTAAGGACGAGAAACCCCCAAAATGAGCGCCATATAAATACCCTGGGTTTTCGAATATCTGCAGATTGAGTTTTAGAACCCGTTGCCTTCGGTTCACATAGTGTCTCTGTTTCCATAAGTCGCTGGTATTCGCTTATACAATAGAGGTTGGATTTCACCAGGCAGACCCATCTCTTTTATGAAGCCTTACTTTGCACAGAGCAAGACTCGAATCGTTTAATCCCCGAAGGATTGGTCGAGATTCCTCTCTTCCCATCTGAACCGCTCCGCCTTAAGGATCTCCTGTTTTCCGTGTGAGACTTCGCGTTGAGACGCATCAGAGTCTCCATTTTTGGTGGTTGCAATCTCTGGAGCAGAGGTGCCATCGTTCGTCTTCAAGGAGGATCGTGTACGTGTCCTCTGATCCCCCCCCCACCCCGTTCATCCTAATCACCGTCAGGATATTCGGCTGAGAGTCACGTCCATTGGCCTTCTCCATTTCCCCGCGCTGGCTCGCCTAAAGGATTCCCCTTCCTCTATTGACCCCATTAAGGTAAAAATACCCCTACTTGTATCTCCCGTTAATCAACCCATTTTCGGAACACTAAATATTCCCTCCGTCTAACTGATTTTTCTAATATTCAATTTAATAACTATTCGATTTAACTATATTCCATTTAATAGCTATTAACGTTTCCAGAATGCCCATTAATATGGATTCGTTCAGAGTTGTCTTTTATTTAAATTACCTGTATTTTTCCGTATGTATATATACTAACTAGTGACTTATTAATATTATATTTTGGTTTTCACTCTTTAAATATACCCTTGAAGTGCAACTTGGTAAACTCATTAAACGCTATCGGTCCGTGTAGTAAATCGCACTCTTATACCTCATAATCAACGGATTACTCTTACCAAGTGAACGTACTTGTAAGTAACGAAGGATGCGTACATAAATTAAAGGATATATGTATATATAACTATATATATTCATATTTTCTTGGCTTTTATCTTTTTCCTCCCAACTAATATATATATATATATATATATATATATATATATATATATATATATATATATATATATATATATATATATATATATATATATATATTATATATATATATATATATATATATATATATATATATATATATATATATATACATATATACGTATTGCCTAGGAAGGTGATCTATTCCTCGACACCTCGTTAGGAGGATAAAGGGAGAGTTCTTTCACAAGGTCTCTGTAGTGCGGACAGTAATGCATCCGGAAAATCTCGAGGCATGGGAATACGTCTTATTTAAAGGAACTGAGGCACTAATAAATTTGCCTACTAACACTGTCAAGGAGTCAAATTGGTTCCAAATCGTGTTGCAAGACAAATCTCGGTATAATACCATATTTTCAATCACCCTTTCAAAAATAAAAACAATAGCAAAGTTTTTGTCTTAAAATAGCATCCACATTTTGGAACCTTGGCCCAGGATGCACCAGATTAAAATCAAATAGAATAGTAAGTCATAATTAAACTTTTTTGTTGATTTACAGATGCCTTATAATTGGCAGCATTTGAGGCTACCTTTTAGACAAAAATGGTTCAATATGAGTCCGAAAGAACAAGGGAAGTCATTATAAATATTGACTGCCCCCATCAATTTAATGTATGTCTTAATGAAAATCGATTTGAGCTCTTAGTTCTTTAGATATTTGAACTTCAAATTATGATACATTAAAGATATTAAAACAAAACGCAGCTTCTAAATAGTTCTTTTAATTTTGTTATTTAAAATAATATAATAGTCCAAAAGTTTAGGTCATGACTATCCTCTCCAGATTAATCCGGATACGTTGTGTGGTAAAACAATAAGTGTGACTGCACCCATTATTTTAAATGAAACAAACGTCTGGTTGCATACGACTAGCAAGGACTCGGAATAGGTGAATCGTTCACCCAGACCTAAATTAAAACGAAATACTGAATAAATTGTGCAGTTTTCTTTGTGCAAACTTGCAAAGCTGTCAAATTTAGGGGCATGACCAGAGGTTCAGATAAAGCAAGGATCCGAAGCACACATGAAAGCAACACTGTGCTTAGTGCCTGCAAAGCTATATTACTCATCTACTGTGACCTAGTGAATCCGCTGACATGAATATGATCAAAAATATGTTGGAAATATTGAACAAACAATTTTATTGAGAGAACCTGCAAACTTCGCTCAATTAAAATCTATATGTAAGCAGTAGGCAAATATTTCATTCCTATATTGCCAGACCTTAATTAAGTCTTATAGAAACGCATGATAGCAGTTAGAGCAAACAATGGTGAGACAAAGAAAATATTAGGCTCTATCTAGCTACTCGCTAACAACTTATTTCCCTTTCGTATATTTGTTTGGTAGGTATATATAATATACGAGGGGCGGTCAATAAGTTTTGCAATTCGAATATAAGGAAACGAGATTAGAGGAAAAGTGTTTTATTATTTTTTAATATAACTACCCTCTACTTCAATGCACTTGCGCCACTTATCCTTGAGGCTTCGAAGTCCCGACAACCAGAAATCTCCCGACTGCTGTTCAATCCACTCCTGGACGGCGAGCTGGACATATTCATCGTCCCCAAACCGGCGTCCATGCAGTGCAGCCTTGAGCTGGCGGAATAAAAAGTAGTCGCTAGGCGTCACATCTGGAGTATAGGGGGGAAGGTTGAGCTCCTCGAATCCACACTCGCGCAGGGCACCTTGTGCAACTCTGGCCTTGTGGACTTTGACGACGTTGAAGTCGATTGGGGCGTGAGCTTTCTAGGGACCCAACGGGCAGAGACTTAGTTCTGGCGAAATTGTCGTGGATGATGTTGATAACAATTCCATGTGATATTCTAAGTTCTCGCTGGATTTCTTCGACCTTCACCCGTCGATTTTCGAGGATCATCTTCTCCACACGGGCCACATTGTCCTCGTTGGTCACATCTGAAGGGCGTCCTAGACGGGTGATATCTTCAAGGGACTCACGACCATGGCGGAACTCCCTATTCCAGTGAGCAATGGTTGCATATGAAGGGGCGGTGTTAGTGTACACTGCAACCATGGGTTCATGGATCTCTTTGGCATTCTTGCCTTCCTTGGTCAAAAATTTGATCACTGTGCAGTGCTCAACCTTCTCTATTGTTGAAACATTTGGGAGTGACGATCTGCGATCAGCTACTGTTTCTTGAATCGACGAGGCAGGAGCGTGCGGCTGCAGGTCCTGACTTGTCATAACTTGTCCTAACACCCCCACAAAGAGCCATCCCCCTTCCTCTGTTTTGCCGTACCGATTCGCAAACTTATTGACCGCCTCTCGTATACATTTTAGGAATATCTTTATTCTCTCTCTGAAAAGTAATAAATAACTTTCAATTAATAGTGCAATTGTTTTATGATAGATAATTATATAGCTGGAAATAATTATTATAAATCTTTTTATCGCACGAATATTTGATTTACCCCATGGTATGTGCTCGCGGGTGCTTGGACTGCTGTCAGGCACTTAGACCACGGTGACCTTTTCGATACTATAGGTACAATGCATAATAACTTTTAGGACGCCCAGCACAAGCACTTTTATATCACAATAGTCGGCGATTATCTCGGACCAATGAGATCCTTGCGATATTATATTTACAATCCATAGTAAAATTCAGGACACCGAGCAGAAAGACGTCAAATCGCAATAGTCATGAGTTTCTAAAATTCATATTATCTTATTTTACGGAGTACATTGTCGTTATACAATGATTTAATTTCATTTTTATTTTTGTTCGTAAGGCCGTTATGCTTCGACTCGCACGATAAGCGCGGATGATTTTCTGCCGCAGATTTCAATTGTTGAAAGGTTACGATTATAATTTATTGGATATGAGATTTCGTTCATTTTCCACCCATCCCGTAAAATTCATATCTCTGACGCTGAATTGGCTGACTTTGCACATGGATAAAAGACTCCATTCTCATTTTAATTAATACGTTTTGCAACTTAATATTTGATACGTTTCAATTAAAACTTTAGTTGACAGTGAGACAAATCGATGTTTTCATCGTTTGAGTTTGGTTTGGTAAGTGAATGCTTTGACTGAGTTTGTTGTGCGGAGGTGATTATTAAGAAAGGCATCTTAAATGATTTTAATAGTAGACAAATAGCAGCTGTATATTCATGTCCTAATGTATTTAACACCTTTATTCGGTTTGCTATTATTTTTTACTTGCTAATCATGATTTCTTTGTTTATTTCTTATGTTAGTTGAGTTGAATATTTTTCAAAACCTCACTAAATCCAAACAAACCTACTATAACTAATTAACATGCAAACTGGAAAGTTCAAGCATACATAATAATAATAATCTTTCCTAGCTATAGAATAACAGAAGTGAGTAATCATTAAACTCTGCTTTGCACTGCGACTTAACTTTATACAACTGATTGAATGAAATCAGTGAATAATCTTCGTTAATTGACATTGGTAATTTAAAAAAGTTCTAACGAGTAGTTAGAAGCATCTTTGTAATCCTTGACGGCAGTAGATACAGTGAACTTATCCACATTTACAGTTCTCTTTAGTTAATCAGGTTGGACCTTTGATCTTCTTATTGCAGGTTAAAGGATTCACCATCACATAACGATAGGTAGTTTGAAAGTTTGTTTGACGGAACTTTTTCTATCATCCAGCAAATCTCTCTAAAGATCAAAAACCGAATGCAACAGAACTATTTCAAAACACAGTATCACTAAATCGATCAAAGGGCAGGAAAAGAATCTTACTGGCCTCATTAAAAACTGACCCCAAGAAGTGTATTCATAGCCTTGGGAAACTATTTCACATAATGTCCAGTAAGACAAATTTGTCAATGAGCCACCTTTTGGGGGAATGAAAGTAATAACTTTTTTTTTTATCAAGATGAAGGGAAATAAGTATTAACTCCGATTACGATATACGAGTATATTTGTTATTTAGGGAATCTTTTTCAGGCAGATTGAGACAATTTTGACACACCGTCTTTTGATATAAATTCATTTTCGAGGCATATCTCATTATTTTTTCCCTCTACTAATAAAATAAGAAGATATGTAAATTGGAGAACTAGAAAAAAAGGGAAGGAGAAAATGATTTTTTCTTATATATTTGCATTGTGATGAAACCAAATTAAGGGGGATTTGGTTGAAAAAGGAATCTGCAGCGTCAATAAGTTCAGAGAAGTTCATCACAATTTAGAAAAGTGAATCATAAGTTTAAAGAGATATGTTTACGAATGATAATTGTATATTTATTAAACGGATTTAAATTTGAAGGAATAAATACCACTAGTGAATATTTCTTTTCAATGGTGTAGAGAGAGTTTAAGGATATTACATATCTTGCTGACACTTGAAACCCAAAGTAATATCTTCTCATGACCAGTCAGACTATGCTCTATCACCTCACCTCAAACTTTCACCTCAAACCTGTCTTCATGAAACATAATGACTGATTTTTACTTTTGTGTTTCCTCTTGTAATAAAATAGGGGCACAATGAAAGCAACATAAGTATGAATAATTTTCTCGGAAGAAGGGTACATGGAGACAAACCTAAACACTAAGAGAACAGAGCATTAAGAACTTTCAAGGAGAATTCAACATAAATTTGCAATTGTAAAACAAATGATAAATATTCAGAGTAAATATATTTCACTAAGATAATTTATATGAGGAAATTAGTAAATCACAAAATATCTCAATTGAGAGTGAGAAATTCGAAAGTTTAGGCAAACGTTAACTTGCAGGATCATTTTGCATCTGTCTATCTAAAGACTCGATTTGTTCATTTCCACGACTAATTAAAGAGGGTTTTTTGCTTAATAAACACAGAAAACAAGAAGTAAAAGATGGTTTGGTTGATGGATGAGTTGTCAGAAACCTCTAGTGTAATGGAAGAATGATGTGATTAATGCTGTGAGATGTATTTTGATGGATAACGATCGCTTATAGAGTTGTTAACTTTTCTTCTATCTGCTTTTGCTGGAGTTTGGAGATTCTTAAATAATTGATATCTATTATGGCTTCTGGCTCTATATTTGTATCTTAGAGTGTCCTAAAGCTTGAATTGTTTCTCCTGTTTAACTATGTTTCGTTTTCATTTCCCCCTGTCTCGTTCAATCAATGCCCCGTATATTAGCGACTATTTTCCATTAACTTTGCCTTCCCGATGTCATTCTGTTCGACTTTGTTTATCTAATGTAAAAAACTACTGGGCTTCGAACAAAAACGTAAAAAGATATAGGCAAGATGATTTTTAAGCAGATTTTAAAAGGGTTTTAATAAACAAAAACGAATTTCCCTCAGGATGATGTCATTAGATCAACGAATGAAAATATAACTATATTTAGAATAGAAGCTTTATTTGGTATTTTATTTTAAATGAAAACTCAATAAATACATTTATTTTTAAATAAATACTGAGTCTAACACGTAAAATAAAAGTTTAACATATGTGTTAAATTATCACGCATATATTACACATACATACGGATTGAATAAAATCATTTAACTGAACCACATAAATAAAATATAAATTGAAAACGAGAGAAAAGTGAAAGCATCTCAGCGGCGTTGATCAATCGCGCTATCGTGGGAGCTGATAGAAAACGAGATAGCGTAACATATAGGGGAAATAAACACGTATTTAGGGGTTGGGGACGATAAGAGCTTTTTACGATAAGGGAAGGGGGAACAACATCTAAAGGGCTTACTGCATGTCATCAAAGGACGGATAAATAGAAATGGCAGATATGTCTAGATGAGATGGATCACAGTCGACGATAAGTTTCACCACCCCATCAAAGAGTTGGCAAAATCAGGCTAAAAATCGTTTCAAAGAATAATTAATTCTGGTTCTTGATAAGGTATCGCGAATCATTTAGGGAGGAAGTGGCTTGATTACAAAGTAATTATTAGGACTTTGATTTTTAATGGTTTTCCTATCTGTTTAGACCTTTCTCTTGCATGTTAGCTTATATATTTGGATTAGAAAATCATCATGAAAATAACAAAGTAACTTCAAAATTATTAAACAATATAATTCTAAAATTGCATGTGTCCTCTGAAAAACCTCACCACTCATCCGTCATCAAACATTTCCACAAAATGGGTTCGGTGCCCATTATCAAATCTAGTCAAAAATATATCCCCATTCTTCAACTCCCTTTTTGCCCGATCAAGGAAAATGCGACTCATCAATTTTACAGCCAAATTAGGCAATTCATAACATTGGGGTTGTATGCTTCGTAGCATCTCAACAGCTCAAGATTTATCTCTTGGATGAAGGCAGCAAGAATGCTCCCTCAACATTTTCATCCACACACCATATTATACTGATATCAGGAACTGGGCTTCGAACAAAAACGTAAAAAGATTCTCATTCCCTCAAATTCTCATTCACATAAATAACCCTGTCGAAGTATGGACAAGTGTACCGGGATATACGCACACAGGCTATAAGGTTGGCTAAGTAAGGCAACATGGTTTATTGTTCTAAGAGTGCTATTTGAATAGTTAGCTGCAGCGGCGTTACAAAGGAATCTTACAAACACAACGGCAAAAATAGATTTTTAATATAAACTAGATAACGGGTACACAATAAATATATATATATATATATATATATATAAATATATATATATATTTATATATATATATATATATATATATATATATATATATATATATATATATATATATATCAATATATATATATATATATATATATATATATATATATATATATATATATATATATACAAGAATAAGACGGAATTAGCTTTCGAATACTGATTGGATAACCAGGGTTATTAAATAATTATAATAGGAGATTTGGGGTGGTAAGAGATTCAGTTCCTTTGAACCTCGAGAGTAAACCAGGCCGAACTTGAGGGGGGGTTCTTGGTGACCTTGATTACTCATGGGTGTAGACGGAAACCAGAAGAGGGCGATGCTACATTCTTTAAACTCTAATTAAGTAAGGTGAGGGGCTCATGTCCTCAAGCGGTAACGGGACGAACTTTGGAGAGGTAGGGGACTTCTCCAAACTCGGATTGAGCGAGCTATTGGGCTTCTTTTCCTCAAGAGATCACTAGAAGAACTTCGGTGGACGGCTTCTCCAATCTTTGATTAGAAGGCGGTTAAGAAAGGCTGACGTTGCCTTAAAAGACGTGTCTCCCTGACCCGAAGTTACGAGTGGGATGTCCAGCTCTTCCGTGGCCTGCGACAATCCCTAAACACTTCTCGGACCAGAGCGTCGTTCACGCGAATCTCCGTTCGGGAAAGCGTCGTCTAAGCGAATCTTCGTTTGGGGAGGCGTCGTCTAAGCAAATCTGCCGGTAATCCTTGAGAGGAAGCATATATACCGGGATTTATCCAAAACAGGGAGGGCGAAATATTAGTATTTTAGTGGGTCCCTCTACAAACCAACTTATACATGTAGTGCTCCATCACTTCGCACACCATCGCACTCACTGACATATATTCTTTACAAGAGCCTATTTCCATCCATTATCCCTACAAGCCAATAAATACTACGTTTCTCCACATTTTTCACACACCTTTTCATATTATAGTTATAATTTTTAACCAGTCATTACTCACATTATCTACGCTTTGCTACCAAACCTCACTTTTCTGCTTCCATATTATTTCCTTTTCCATAAATCGAGGTTAATTAACGACATATAGCCTTGCAGCTCCCTTAAATATTACAGATACAGTATCGCACTTTCATTAATTCTATGATTACTTCTGAGTTTTTTACTTTTCACGTTCTTGTACTCCTAATCTGCTTCGTCTCTACCACAATTATTCACACTCATCTACGATAATTAAAACATCGCACATGTTCCAGGGTAGCACGAGGAACTCTTATATTAAACCACATCCACCCTTATTCTAACCTACCATCATCTTAGTCTTCTCTCTATTAGCCCCTTCCTCATACATACCTTGTCAAAAGTTTCGATGAACATTTACACATTCCTCTTATATTCTGCAAAACTTCCATATCATCAACATTTGACAACATAGAACCAATTTTTAACTATTCCAAAATGAATTGCATCACCCTTTTCTTCATTTTCATACCTAATTCTCTCATTAGGTTATACAAAAATATACTAAACAGCTATGGCGACATCACATACCTTGCGCGACTTACGCACCCAACCTACATGTATATTAAATCACAGACTTCGGTCATCATTCAGCAGAACGCATGCATTACTTAAAACATATACATGGCGGCATAAGTTTAGCTTTTAATGAATGTCTCAATATGCCTTCGGTTATGATCAGCAAGAAAATAGGTATTTTGAACCATTCATTAAAACTTAGATTTACGAGTAGTTTGAAAGTTTTAAACATTTTTGAAGGTGCAATTTAAGGAATAAAAACATTATTATTTTAAAGGCTACTTAACTCATTAAATAAATTTAAGATGAACTTTACAAAGAATATGTCTTTATAGATAAATGATTCATCTTGCCTTTTCTTTTATTTAATATCACTCTGAGTAAAAGTTATAGAGATATTGCTTCTCTAAAACGGTCCAATTGTGTGGGGCAAACATGTAAAATATCGCAGGCTTACAATATTTAAGACATCTAGCAGAATGTACGACATTTTTCCTGCTTATCACAGCCGTACTTTGATTGAGCACTTGGTTTACAATCGTGTTTCCAACGATATTACCATTACCCTAATCTTCCATATCTAAATTATACATCCTATAACACTACTCTCACAATTTCTTTTTAACCCCATTGCTCACAAGTGTCAGGCCATTCTTATCATAGAATTTCACTGAACTATTATTCTCTGTTGTTTTCTCACTCTTAAGGGAAGCAATAGGACAGAATAGTAGTAGAAAGGTACTTATCATAGCCAATCCCGTATAAATTGTTAAGATATTAAATGATCACTTTGAGGAATTGCCCCAGCTATCCATTTAGATAAAGGAAATTCTAATTCTCCTCACCATGCAATTAAATGAGGTGGAAATTATTTCATATTATATAAAGAAGAGAAAATGATCAAAGGTACCCTAGCCTGAGTGCGTATACCATAAATGAGTCATAAATGAATTAATTAACGGTTGTTTAAGATATTTAACGTATATAGTAAGCAATGGGAACTCTCATTGAAGGTAAAAGAGGTAAAGTTAGGCCAATTTTCGTAAGAGATAAACCCAATTCTAATAACTATGGTCGTATTAGTTTAAATTCACTAATTATTAAACCCTAATAATCGATAATTAGAGATAGGATTGTGGTTCATTTCAAAGCAAATACCTTAATCTTGTGCAAACAAAAGGAGATCGGCAAGGTCACTCATGTTAAGAACCATCTGGATTCTTTAATAAAATAATTTCCATCTACGATCAAAACAACGTTATGGATATGACTGGCTTAGACTTACAATAAACCTTTGATATCATTCTGCACGATAAGCTCTGTCATAGAATTAAATCGCAGGAAATAAGGGGATAAATTAAAGGCTTTAACATCTTCCACAGCGGGTTATTATAAATGTGGTAAGCTTAAACTGCCTCCCAGTCACACACGAAGTATCTCAAAGCTCAATACTGGGCCTACTGTTTTTTATTGTAGATAATAATGAAAAGAAGAAGGGAAGAATTATTAAAATTTCAAAATTAACAGGTGGCACGAAGCTAGGGAACAGAGCGGGTATTAGGTGCGATGTTGTGGAACTACAGTAAGACCTGGATAAAAAGTTTGATTAGGCGGATAAATGTCAGATGATTTTTAGCACAAGTAAATGCCAGAGATTGAGGAATGTGTCTCTGCACTTATAAGTAGTGAACCAGCCTAGATAAAATCCGAGAAGACTACAATAAATTTCAGCAAAATCAACGGATCGAGTACCACCATCTATGTCCGGCTGTCTTCTGTTTCTGCCCATCTTATATGCACATATTCGTATCTGACTACGTTTTTACAATGATGGTTCAAACATAAATAGATATTATTTAATATATATTTTCACATGACAATTATTACTACAATTTCCATTATCATCATTAATATTTGTATTAATATCTGTAAAAGAACAACTCTAACCTCCTCATGTTATTTGGAGACCACGTGCGATAGTAGCCCGCCATGGAGAACGTCACCTCCTGTTAAGGGAAAGTCGCAAAATTTCGACTCCTGCGCGCATTTGGGAAATATTCGCGAATCCTGAGAACTCTTCCCAAGTCTCTTCTCCCTAGATGAAGAGGCAAGAAAGAGCCGCTGTTTGTCGCACCTTGCTGTTAAATGATGAATCGACTCTGCCTCCGGATTTAAATGTCTGGAGCTTGTGACTTCTTTCTCCAAATTCCCGTTTCCCCCTCAAAATCGCGCATACAAATACTCGGTTTGACTGGAGTTCGAAGAATCCAGCACGCACCTCAAGGCTGTCCTCATCTTCTCGTTGAAGTCCCGTGAGCGTTCATCAGACAGCAGACTTTCTCCGCTCTGATTCTGCCCCAGTCATTTTGTAGTTTCTCTAAAGGGCAAGCCATTAAATTTGCGCAACAGTCTCCCTTCGTTTACTCGAACCAAATAAAATCTTCATCAATTACCTTTTAGGTAAAGAAGTTTCCTCTTCCAGTAGAATTACAAGAATTCTCATATTTCCCGTTGAAGGTCATTTTGAAGATTGGCTATCTTCATCGGAAGGTTGGTTCGGATCTTGCTCCACCTGCCTCATTCAAACCGTGCCCCACCTGGATCATCGGATCGTACAACACTTGCCTCATTGGATCGTGCCTCACTTGCCTCATCAGATCGTTCCCCACTCGTCTCATCGCAAGAAGGACCTTCCTCAAAGTCACCAACCCGTAAGACTGAAACCTCCTCCATTATTAGTATCGTCAAGTTCCCACTTTTGTTCAGCCTAGTAACCCTAATCAATTAATTCTATTTGAGAATCCCCCCTCATAATATTATCTAGAGACTATTTCAATTTGAAATAATCCCATTTTGCTATTTTTTTTCCATTCTTTTTATGTTTGTAAATTTAATTATATTTTTGCTAATTAATCCTTACCTAACCTTGAACGATGCTCTCGACCTATTCAATTAAATCTCGCCTACCCTTTATGCACTCTGTTTGATTATTAAGGATTTGAAACGCAACGCCTCAAGTTTGATCTCCTAGTCGGTCGTTAATCCCTGTGAACAGTCTTTCAACGGTTAGCGTTGCAGTAGGTGATTAAGTCACCCCCTATAATATAGGAGCAGTGTATGGTATAGAGTGGTGTACCCTGTCAGTATCATTATATCTCACATTAACATTAGGTCTTCAATACTTCTATGTTTACGATCATTTGTTGTTGTTATTGTTATTTATTTGACGATAAATATTAATTTCATGTGAATAATACTATCATTCTTAAAAAAAATTGCTAATTAAGTGTTATTTACATTGATAGCTCTAATATACTTCGCTACCATATTGTTAAAACGTAACTGCAATCCTCATCCTTTAACAGATCTTTGCAATCACTTCATCTTTCGCTCATCACAATTATATCGACCATATTCCACACACACATTTCCAACCTCTCAAATCGTTTGCAACGACACTCTTAATGACTTAATCGTTCTGCTAGTGCAATAAACATCTGGAAGAACAAATCCATCTGTTTTACACCCACGTCTTCAAAGTTACCTCAAATGTTAATGCGATGTCTAAAAGGCCAAATCGACGCTCATATTGGATCCCAACTCCCTACATTTAAAAATTATGCAATTTTCTTATCTAGTTCATCATTGTTCTATGAGAGTTAAAAAAAATACTTATTATACTATTAGCACTCCAGTTGTTACTAATTCTAATACTCTAACTAATTATAATTGTAAAGTGACCAAATGGGTCCATATATAATAAACTTCGCAATAAATGCGAATACTCAGGGTGTCCGAAAAGTAATTTTAGCAGTAAAATAAAAGTAAATTTAAATTGACTTTAAATAAAAAGGAATTGATGTGTCACGTCGTATTGTTTGTGGCTGGTAAATGGCGTGTTTCTCATTCCTCATCCATCCACCTCCTCCTATGTTGCCTGCGCAGCTGTTCTTTCAAGTGGAGGCTAATTCTGAGCGGCGATTAACGGAGGCACACAAGTGAATAATTATTGTGATTGATTTCTCGTCTCGGCATAAAGAGGTGTTGATGATGGAACAAATTTTTTTTGGTTGAACAAGTCTAAAAAGATAACGAGAAAGGCATAAAAATTTCTCTTGGACATTTCCTGATTCAGAGGACCCCAACTCTCCTGTGTTACGGAGAGTCATTGTGAAATTTCGGGAAATGAAAACTTGTTCTTGGAATTCACCGTCCCCGTAGCACATACACGATATACGAGATCATGGATGATATGCAAGACACCCTACTTTTAAGTTCCCAAATTCCATAAAGCGAATGTCACCCGAAGTTAAAGTGGAAAATAGTACACCACACGATATTCTGAAAGAAACAGCACGAAAAACGTGGTGCAGGTGGTTTCAGGACTTCCCATTGACAGAAGTTGAGGACATTATGGACGAGACTTTCTTTACAGATGAGGCAGGAGGCCAGATCTCCAGCTCAACAATTAACTGCCAGATCACTCGTATATAGAGTATTGAAAATCCCCATAAATTAAAAGATGTCCTCAACGATCAGAAATCAATGTTTGTTCCGTCATTATTAGTACGCTTATTATAGAACCATTTTTCAATGAAACTATAAACTCTAAACGGTACTCTGACCAAATAAGTTAGCTATTCTAATACCAAATATTGAGCGTTAGCTCCTTGAAGGATGGTTCTAGAAAGTCAGTGCAACTACTCACACCTGCTGCCTATCATTACAGATTCTGCAGGACTTTGGGACTCGCATTATCTCCTGAGAACTGTGCCTTGTCTGGTCATCGGTTCTAACACCGCTTAACTTTACTGGCAATTACTTCAGGATAAGTGAACAGAAGTAATCAATATATATTTGATGAATCAGAGGACTCAATAATTGCCATCCATCTAATAAATCATACCACACACATTACAAAAGGTTTTCACTGCGCTGAAACGTTGTTCACAGGCATGTATGAATATCAGATGGTAATTTCCAACATGTAAATTTTTTTAATAATTTTCCATCCGATGTTATATTTACTTTAATAAATTTTCAGTAGTGAGAGAATTTTTAGAGAGACCATCGCAAAATGAGAGCTAAGACAAAAATATCATAGTGGCGAAGGTTATGACAAAATGTGTAACATTGTTTACCGTTTTTGACCACCTGGATTTGAGTATACGAGTAACAAATTTAAATTTTTATCTATGAGATATTATCCCCTGTACTTTTTCCTCCGATTAAGGTAGATATAATTTAGAAAATACAAAAAGTAACTTGTCTTCTCTTATAAACTTTGTTCAGTTCGTTATCAACTTTAAGATATAGCTAAAATGGCGGAACTAGCATTGTCTTTGGTTAAATCTATGTGCAGTACGATATAATTGATACCTTCTTTAGTGACTTGTTTAATTTGCTCTTCACTTTAAGTGGGTTGAAAGTTTTAGGTTGACTTGCTGGAAAAGGTTCTACGGAACCAGGTCTAAGTGCGCCCTTTAAACAGCATTTCAGAGAAATCTCGAGTCGCTGGATATAAATCATTAGAAACCTCAATGTTTCAATGTAATTAGATGATGTCACAAGTTCTTTTGCGTTTCACAGCAAAGAATCCGCATTACGTTTCGATTAAAAATTTGCTCCTGCTATAGTAATATCATTAGTAATTTCTTTGTACAAGCAAGTTTTTGCATTTTTTAGTAAAAAAACATAGAAAAAAGCTGATTAAGACAGCATCATCATGAAGATGGGTACGTAGGTTCTTCAGAAAAGATATGGAAATTAGAGTTGGTGAAGATGGAGGTTGATCTTCTTTCGGGAGTTAGAAATTTATATATAAATATATATATATATATATATACATTTATATATATATATATATATATATATATATATATATATATATATATATATATATATATATATATATATATATATATATATATGTATATTGCTGGCAAAATTTATATGGATTTTAGTAGAAACTAGCATTATGAATGTTGATGGTTATTAAAAGCTCTTTACAGGCCAAAATGCATAAATTTTTCATCACTTCTAAATAAAAATATTTATCTTTGGTTAAGATGATACATGATCCTTTTATCTCAACATTAAGATAATCAAGTACATATCTTGGGAATTGACTGGATTGTGAACGCTCCGTGCTCCTAAGAGCTTTTCCTAGTGCTGGTAGGTACTATTTTTTTTCGTGTATCTAGCAACAATCAATTGAATGTTTTAGAAATTATTTCAAAGTATTTTCAATTTTTTAGTAAAAATAATTCTTGTGGGTTTGGTCGAGGATGCTTATTATTATGTATATTATGGAATTCGGAAAAATACAAATTTGAGTACTAGAAAAGTGGGAAACTCAATATTTGTCGCAGCAAAGATGTAGGGAGCAGAAAGAAATTACCCAAACACTCAACATTTAACTAAAAAATGTAAGTGTTATTAAAAAAAGAAAGAAAAATGTATGCATTATAAAGATATGTTTTCTTACTAAACTTAATTCACTCGTGCATATTATTAAATTTACTCATTGAGGTTGGAAATAATAGAACTCTCATTTCTCGATCTTCTTTTTCATAGAACCCAGACTAGTTTTGAATATTCCATCTTCCGCAGACCTACTAATTCAAACACTTATAATAATTTTTATTCTGGGCATAGTCCCAAAGTTAAACGTTCTTTTCTTTCTTGTATTTTTTTACGAGTCTCACGTGTCCTAAGCGCAGAATATATTGTACTAGAATTCTCTAATATCCTCTAGAACGACCACAAATTGTTTTACCCTTCTTCCTTGCTTTTTATTTTCTTTCTTCTCAAACAAAGTGGTTCAATAATAGGGATCATACTATCTTATTTCATGTTAAAAACGATCTTCTTTGCCATATTAACCTTCCACGTGGTTAAAAAAAATAACTTCTATGTTGTTTCAAGTACGAGTCGAGTAGCAAAAATATACTTGTTTACAATACATGTAAAAATATAGGTAGGTTTAACTCAGTCGAATGTTATGGCTGTCAGAGTAAATAATTTGCACAAAAGGACAGAATCATCTATCTGTCCGTATTAATCAGCATAAATAATATGTAAAGAGAAGTTAAAATAATAGAACCTTTTTATCCCATGTCCGAAAATAACATTTAATTAATTGGAATTCAGGAAATTAATCTATCACTCCAATCACGTTATAAAAAGAAACATTGTTGAATGCTCACTTATAATCAATTGGGATAATTTTATCAATCCTCCTCACCTATATAAAATAAATAATGTTATCAAAAAACTTATTTTGTAAAGAGATAAATCAGTAGTTGTATTTTTAGTTCTGTGTCTACTAGAGTTCCTAGTTTGGTTATTTTAATTATTTCCTTGAATTTGTATTTAAACACTCACCTTTATTAATCTCTCTCTCCCTTGCTATCCTTGCCCATATATTTTTCTGCTTCTCGTTTTCCCCTAATATTCCTCTTAAGCTCTCTCATTCTCTGTTAATCTTTTTATTGCATCTGGCTATTCTTAATTTTTCCTGACACTTCCATTGACCGTGCTACCTGGTCCTGATAAGTGTATTTTCTTTTTCATTGGTTATTTCTTGTTCAAGAGGCGATACCTGAATTTGTTTCTTACTTTATTAAAACCTTGTTATATTATTTATTCTTGTAGTTAACCTAGATAAGGAACTGAATAAGTTGGTAAGTACTCGGAAACAGCTTTTCCTTTTTCCTGAGGGACATTGCATTCTTTTCAATTCAACCTAACGTGCGACTTTTTGAGTTTTTCGATATATATATATATATATATATATATATATATATATATATATATACGAGGGGTGGTCAATAGGTTTTGCAATTTGGATATAATGAAACAAGATATGAGGAAAAGTGTTTTATTATTTATCAATATAACTACCCATGACTTCAATGCACTTGCGCCACTTTTCCCTGAGGCTTCGAAGTCCCGACAACCAGAAATCTCCCGACTGCTGTTCAATCCACTCCGAACGGCGAGCTGGACATCTTCATCGTCCCCAAAACGGCGTCGACACTGTGCAGCCTTGAGCTGGTGGAATAAAAAGTAGTCGCTGGGGGCCAGATCTGGACTGTAGGGGGCATGGTTGAGCTCCTCGAATCTGCAGTCACGCAGGGCAGCTTGTACAACTCTGGCCTTTGGACTTTGATAAGGTTGAAGTAAATCAAGGCGCGTGAAGTTTTTAGGGACGTAACGGGCAGAGACCTTGATCATGGACAAATTGTCGTGGATAAGGTTAATAACACTTCCATGTGATATTCCAACGTCTCGCTCAATTTCTTCGACCTTCACCCGTCGATTTTCGAGGATCATCCTCTCCACACAAGGCCACATTGTCCTCGTTGGTTACGTCTAACGGGGGCATCTTCAAGGGACTCACGACCATGGCGGAACTCCCTCTTGCAGCGAGCAATGGTTGTATAGGAATGGGCGGTGTCGGTGTAAACTGCAACCATGCGTTCATGGATCTCTTTTGCATTCTTGTCTTCCTTGGTCAAAAATTTGATCACTGCGCGGTGCTCAACCTTCTTCCTTTTTAAAAAATTTGTGACTGACGATCTGTGATCAGCTACTGCTTCTTAAATCGACGAGGCAGGAGCATGCGGCTGTATTTCCTGACTTGTGATAACTTGTCCTAACACCCCCACAAACAGCCATCCCCCTTCCTCTGTTTTGCCCCACTGATTCGCAAAACTATTGACCGCCCCTCGTATATATATATATATATATATATATATATATATATATATATATATATATGGAATCTTCAGTGAGTTTCTAGAATGAGCAAGCAAGAGAAAAATATTGAAGCTTTAATAGAGAAGTTAAACCGGATGTGAAATTACAAAAAGAGAGACTGCTCCATGGATGGTGGTCAGGAAGTAGAGCGTGTCTTCTTAGTCGGAAAAGCGTTATTCATGATGCCTTTAACTTCTGCGAAGAACGGTATGGGTTACGGGTGGTCATGGGCCGTGAGGTATCGTGGTGCCATCGCAACACTCTTACATGTAGTGCGGTGTATAATGGGTCTCTGGCGAGTTTCCCCGAGCTGTTTTGTGTGTCTGGTGTGAGCATATGTGTTGAGGGGTACTAATTTGTTGTTGTCGTGTAGTTTGGACATTCTCCTGTACATAGGAGAGCGGTAAGTGCACTTCAGAGGAGAGTTCTGAATGTGCTGAGCCTTATGCTGCCACGTGTCACTTGCTGCTACGAATAACAGTGAAGCGTACTTGAGAAGAGGTCGCACTAGTATTTTGTATAGGTGTAATTGGAGTCTAGAACCTGTGCAGCGATTTGTTTGTACGAGAGGCTCTTGCGTGTGTTATGTTCTGGTGTATATTGAACCTGAGGGTCTTGTCAAATGTTGCCCCAAATATTTTTGTATGTTGTGTGTATTCAAGCCTTTATGGGTTTAAATGGTTCATGTCCGATATATGTGAGAAGATTTGTAGGCTATGTTTTTAAGTGCTCTCTTGCTCCGTAGAGTGTTATCTGTGTCTTCTGATGATTCGTGGCAACTTGCTATTTATCCTCGTAATCTGCCTTTGCGTTAGTATTATTTGTGCGTGGATCGTGATTTCTTCTGGTCCACGGCCGCTGACGAAAATAATTTCGTCTTTGGCGTAGGACTCTGTGTATGATTGAGAGCAGTTTTCGGGTGGGTGTGGGGTTTCGTTTGTGTGCATGATGTATAGTGTGGGTGCCAGTACGCTTCCTTGAAGAACGCCTGAGCGTGGTGTGAAGGGTTGTGAGAGGGTATTGTTGTATTTTATGTGACATCTCTGTTCAGTATCGTAGTGCTAGAGGAGCCTTCTGGTGCAGAGAGATAACTCCGTATTGTTGTTAAGTTTCCAAAGGAGTCCCTCGTGCCACACTTTATCTTAGACCTTCTCCACGTCTTTGCTGATAAAGTGTCTTTTGATGTACCTGGCGATTTTTTTTAATTCTGTCATGAACGATGGTCACAGCCGCCTGAGTAGACCGGCCCCTCTGTAACCCATATTGGTGGGGGGGAGAACCAGTCCCTCTCTTCCAGGCATTCTCGTAGTCGGTAGTTGATCATGCGTTCGAGTATTTCACCTAGATGCTCTAATAGAGCAATAGGCCTGTAATTGTTTTGGTGTTTGGGGGCTTTGTTCGTTTTGTGTAGAAGTATGTTTTAGAGACTTTGAATATTGTGGGGAAGTGGCCTAAAGCTAGTAAGGTGTTGAATAGGTGTGTAAGTGTAGGGTATATGTTTGCTGGGAGGTTGTGTAGTAGTGTGGCTGGTAGCCTAGAGGGGCCGGGGGCACGTTATGGTGTTTTTAATGTAGTGTTTTGTTTTATCGAGTGGTGATTGTAATTGTCAGTGTGGATATGTAGTCAAACAGTTCCATTCGTATACAGGGAGCAAGCCTTAGCTCGTGAGCGTAGGCCCAACACATACTTCTGGACTTCTCGGAAGTGCTCTCGCGCGTGGAGTTTAGGTGGGTTGTGTGTATGTGCTGTGTCCCATTGGGACCTAAATGCGTCGAAGATGACGTTAGTGTCTGTGAGTGTTTGGTTGCTTACTTGGAGGGGGGTGGGTTTGGGTGGATCAGTGCCTAGCAACCTATTTACGTGCCACCAGAGCAGGATGGGTTAGTGCAACGGGTGTCGTCCACGAACGACCTCTCGCCACTGCCTGTTCCTATCTAGTTGCATGCACTGTAGGATGCGTGCACGTAGGTGAGTGATGTTCTGTTGTCGTGGGCCTCTAGTGTACTGATGTCTTTACTGTGTGATGTGTCTCTAACGTGTGTATGGAATATGTGAAATGTTTTATGAAAGTGTAGGTTTTATGTGATGAGTGTATGTCGCGTGCTGTGGTTATAGGGCTTAAGATTGATCACCAGTGGTCAGAAAGGATTGTTGGCTGAAAGCCGTTGAGGTCCCCTGCAGAGAAGATAGGACCCCCTCTCCTAGGCGCATCACTTTTCAGAGTGGTCTCCGTTAGCCCTAATGGTCTCTTCTGGTTTTCGTCGGAGAGAAGAAAATTTCGTCTATTTGGTGAATTTGACCTAAACAATAGGAGAAGATAGTGCGCCTGTTCCTAGATTTTTATTCGAAAGTCTCTACTACCCTCCTATGGTAATACTAAAAGGCTACGAACCTGCTGATTCTGAATTTCCCTGCGAGGAATATCGAGGATTGTTGTGCCAGCGGGGCAAAAGGGGAGGGGGGGGGCTAAAGTATCGGCCCACATGACACGTAGCTCTTAACGCTGTGTACCTGAACTGTTGTATGTTTTATTTTTGCGATATTGATTTCCCCACAATGAAAATAAAGACTGTACAGTGCTTGTGAGCCGCTTATTGACTGCAGTTCTGCGTCGAAGGTCGAATGAGGTAGGGGTGTATTCTTCACCTACACTGTTAAAACTCTTCCTTGAGTTTGTAATTAACGAATTCATAGCCCGGATCACAATCTGAATTTTGAGGAAAAATGTCCGTTGATATGAGGTATGCTGATGATACTACCTTGTTGACAACGACATTTGAAAAATTAAACATGTCAACACAAACGCTAGAAATGATATACAAGAAGTGGCGACTCAAGATCAACATCAACAAGTGTAATGTATTATCCTCAACTGATGGAAATATCCGGATACACTGTAATTTGGTGGAGAAGGTAGTTCAATTTGTTTTTCTAGGAAGCGTTATCCAGAGATATTCAAATGATTTAAGAAGAAAAATAACCATGGCTGCTGTAGCATTTAGGAAGTTGAAAAGCACTGTGGTCCAGAAGAGATTTACCACAGAAGTTGAAGATAAGATTATATAAATGTTTAATAGTTTCCATTGCCATCTATGCTTTGCAAACCTGGACTCTGGTCGCTGAAGACTGAATGCCTTTTAAATGACGTGCCTGAGGAGTATCATCGGCACCGAGTGAAGACTTATAAAGGATAAATGTTAGTGTAAGAGAAGAGATGAATATGGGGAAGATCATTTCGGATGTAATCAGAAGGAAGAGAATCAAGTGGTTTGGACATGTTATGAGAAGAGTGCTAGAAAGCCATATACGACAAGTCTATACTGGCAGCTCTAAAAGTAGAAGACCGAGAGGTGGACCACCCAAAAGATGGCGAGATCAAATTCTTGTGACTTTTGGGATGTCTTTATATGAGTGTAAACAGCTGACTCGGGAAAGAGTGGACTAAGGGGGGGGAGACAGCAGGCAGACGCAGAAAAAGAGGTCCCTATAACTTGCACACTTAAGTAAAAGAGTTAAGTCAAGTCATATATATATATATATATATATATATATGTATATATATATATATATATATATATATATATATATTGATATATATATAATATATATATATATATATTCTCTTTTTCCTAGTTAATATTTGAAAATTGTTCCGCTTTAATAATTGATTTAATATTTTGAAATAGCAGCGGAAGATAAAGAAATTCTTTGCCCCCGCATGAACAAAACTTCATGTCAAGCATCCCCCCCACACACAAAAAAATATACTCTTAGTTGACTTTTAGGCCACGCACCAGGAAATGATGTAGATATATTTCATAATGAATCCATATTTTTGTGCAAAAGAGAAGTTAATTTGAACTCTATAATCTCTGAATCGTGAGTGCGCTATAGTTTATCAGAAATCGGGTATTTTCTTAAGACCAGAAAGCCAAAACCAAATTGGGCGTATTTATCAAAGAAATTATATAAAAATGAATAGACCATAGGTCGTTATGGGACGCTTTGCTTAACCTCTCCTATATCTATGTTATATTGGATAGTTTGTTCATTTAGTCATTTCGTTTTCATTCGATATCTACTAAAATGGCTGAACGTTGAAACACTCTCTTGGCATGAAACCCCTCTTTTAAATCTGTTAATGGTTCCCATAAAAATTACTTCTTTCATTAATACAGATAAATTATTGCTGAAATAAATTCGACAATAAATTTCTTACATGAATGATAAAAAAAAATGATGTTATAAAGGCAATATTGGGTTAAAGAATAAAACTATTTCAAATACCGTATTTTACAAAGGCGCAAAATCTAACTTCTGTAAATAATTGAATTCTCCAAGTATTATTCCACTCTTTTCTTGATAAATAAAAAAGTAAATCCAGGGTTGATGCGAGGAGATTTATCTTTTTGAAATCATTTAACGGCGTGAAGCAGAACAAATAACATAAGTTTTTGGTTTTGTGATTTCAATTCCAGAAATTGTTCCTTCCAATAAAAAGCCTACAAAGCTTTCTGCAAAGCCATCATATGGAAATGAACGCTTAGATCTCTTCCAGTTAAGGTCCCAACTAAAAGATCGGGTTGTCTCTAATGCAAAGATTTTCATGAATATAAAAAGGTAGGTTTAGCGAGATAGTTGTTAAGGGTAGTGTATTAAGGAGTACCATCTTTAGGATCATGTGAAGAAGTTTTCTGCAAAGCCATGATATGTAAATGAACGACTAAATCTCTTCCAGTTAACGTCCCAGTTCAAGGATCCGGTTGTCTCCAATACCAAGATTTCTCACCAATATAAAAGGTTGGTTTAGTGCTTCAGCAGAAAAAGTGAGGTGGATACATTTCGGAAAGATCTTAAACCATAAAAGGCTGGGATTCGCCTCAACGCACCAAGAAAAAACTTAAAGAAAGGCTCAAATTCGGTCGGAAGATAAAATGATGCAAATTCCTTTCACTTATTTATTGCGTCTACATTATCTCTGTGAGGAGGGATAAAATGGAAGCGCTTTCACGAGGTATATGTCGTGCCCAGAGAAAAACATACGGATACTCTCCATCTCTGGGGCTGCATTTCATCTAAGAGAACCTGAGCACAAACAATTTTGCCCAAGAACACTACCATGAGCTCAAAATGGTACCATAACGTGCTTCATCAGCCTATTTCCTAACAGTTTAGGATCACTTCGAGGATTTTACCCGTATTTCCAAGAAGTTTGTCACAAAGTAACAACAATAAGAAAGTTATTGGCTGAAAATAACATTAAACGTTTTAGACCTTGCCTGGGAGCCGGCCAGATTTGAGCCCAATTGCTAATTTGTGGGTGATAATGGAACTGGTTGTTGATAGAGATGCGATATAATTGGGATCAGTTGCATTGGAATATTAAAAAAGAATAGAGCAATAAAAGTAGTTATCATCACAAATTTGATGTAAAGCATGCTAAAAGAAATTGAAGCAGTCGGGCAGAACAAGGGACATAATTGTAATTATTGACTGCACGCATCAATTCAGCGTTTTTATTATTAAAATTTGTTTGGGCTCTTAATTTTTATAGGCTTCAAGGTCAAATTATGATACATACAAACATATTAAAACGAAATATAGCTTTTGATTAGTTCTTTTTATTTTCTTGTATGAAATATATAATAGTCTTAAAAATTTTGGCCATGACTGTATGCTATCCAGATATATCTGGGTACATTTGTTTGGTAAAACAATAAATCTGACTGCACCTAGAGTTGAAAATTGCAGAAATCACTGGTTGCCTAGGAATAGCAAGAAGTCGAAATAAGGGAATCGTGCGCACAGACCTAACTTAAAATTGCAATGGTGAATAAAATTTGAGGTTGTATATGCGCTTAATTGTAAAGATATCAAATTTAAGGGATGACTTGAGGTTGCAGCAATTCAATGATCTGAAGCACCCAAAAAAGCAACAGTGCGTAATTCCTGCAGATTTATATTATCATTTTCTTTATTTGCGTATGATCAAAAGTTCGGACAAATATTGAAAAAAAAAACATCTATATGAGAAAACCTGCAAACTTCGCTCAATTGAAAGCTATATAGAAGGAGTGGCCAAATATTTGAATAAAACATTGCCAAAATTGGGTCAAGTCCTAAAAATAACTCACGATAGCAGTTATAGCAAACAATGGTGGCGAAACTAAATATTAGGCTCTCTCTAGCTACTACTCTAATACTTATTTCCCTCCCTTTTATTGGTTTTGTTGTTATATATATTATCATATAGTTTTTAAGAATGTCTTTATTCGCCCTTTTAAATGTAATAAAAGTATTTCTAATTAATAATACAATTGTTTTATTAGAGATACAATTTTATCTAGAAATAATTTATATAAATAATTTAGAGCGTTCAGATTTTTTTCACCTCACTGTATGTGCAAAACACGGGTGTACTAGGAATACTGTTAGTCTCTCAGACTACTGCGATCCTTTCGATAGTATACGTACATTGCATACGAAATATTTTTACGTTATCAAGCGCAAGGACCTCGAATCACAAATTGCCAGGAGCCCCCTAAAATTCAAATTATCCTTATGTTTTCCAATAAATTATTCTAATAAAATGATTTAATTATATTATTATTTTTGTTTGAAAAACAGCTTATGCTTCCACTCGCACTAGAAGCGCGGGGGACTTACTGACACAGATTTAATTTCATAAAAGCTTACGTTTATGGAATAGATAAGAGCTTTCGCTCATTTTTCACCCATCTCGTAGTCTTCACATCTCTGGCAGTGAATTTAGCTAACTTTGCTAAAGGATAAACGATGCTATTCTCGTTTTAATTAATGTTTTCCTTAACTTAAATATTGCTAAGTTTCAATTAAAACTTTCGTTTACAATCAACAAAGCAATGTTTTCATCGTTATGGCTTTGCTTGATAAGTGAATGCTTTGACGTGCGTAGGTAAGTTTTTAGAACAGCAGCTGTAAAACAGTTATTATTAGACGAATACTAGGTACATGTTCGCCTATCTTCTGATTCAATACTTTTGTTCAGTTTACTATTATTGTTCCACTAGCATAATATGATTTTTAGTTGTTTGTATTTAATAAGTTAAATATTTTTGGCTATGTTATGTGAGTTGAATATGTTTCAAGATTTCAATCAATCAAAACATACCTACCATTAATGAATTTACATGGAAAATGTAAACACCTAAATCCCACAATGGCGAGGAGACCCATAATCGTCAACTGATTAAAACCTTCTATTTCCTATTTTCCTGAGGTAGCAGAGACTAACATGATGAGGTTTCGCTTTCGGTGATGCGTAAACAAATTGCCATAGAACTTTGCAAATAACTGCTCATCCGGCATCTTTGGAGGATTCACTTAGGAATACAGCAAGAATATTATTTGGTGTTTACACAATTAAGATCTTTTGGCCATTGATTTAAAAACACAATGTATACTTTACCCAAGATTTTCCTCTTGGGTAGCAGGAGTATTCAGTCGAGAGTTATTTGTGTCAATAAATACAGATCTCCATCTTTAGAAGCATGAATAGAGATCAGTATTGTTCACTTATTATGTTTGACTTTCCAGAATTGAAATCACTATCATTTATCTCGTACTAGAGTAAAATTTATTTGGTGTATTTCTCTTGCATCGTTTACAGCTTATCAAATTTTCTTCTTTAATAACTATCTTTCCCTCTACTTCTTAGAATATACATTATATTTGCTTTCGAAAGTTTAAATTATAGAAACTACTCAATCAAAAGAGTGGTTGTTCAAAGTATTGAATCATGATGTAAGTTATTTTATGTCTCTGATTGAAGAGTAAACAAAATTACTAGGTGGGTTAAACAATCTTTTATATGAGGAAGAAAAGGCAGAATAATCCTATATAAAAATAATGAAAATATAGATCAATTTATCTCAATTTTAAATGATTTACCTTATCGAGCTGACCTTTACAAAATCTTGGCAAACTGAAAATTTTAAGTATTAGTAAAAATAATCTTTCCTACTTATAGGATTATAGGATTATAGGTTCAGGAATTGCCATTTATCTCGGTGTTGTAGTAATTCGTCGAAGCATCAAGTCTTCAGAAAGGAGATCGGTCCCAGTTAGGGAGGCACCTTACACCATTGGTCAGCAAGTCAGTGCGGACCCAAGCTTGTACTCACGTGTCAGAGACGAAGTTACCAACAGCCTCACTCTAGTTCCCTAAGCGATAAATCTACATCTCGGCTTTTCTCCGTGAGCCTACGCGTCGATAGATCACTTTGCCCCCCTATCACAGAGGCCCTCGAGATTCCTCGTAGTTCACAAGCGTGGGGCCCTCTTCACACAAGAAGCTCCCATCACCGTCTTCTTCCAGCAGAATCGTGACGGAATTGTGGGATTAGGACGGTCCCTGGAGAACCTACCTCATCGTATCTACCCCTTATCTGACTACTTCCACTTAGCAGAACACCCAAACATCAAGTTCCAAGGCAACCCTTTCCTTTCACATTCCCCAACTTCACCGCGAAGCTTACCAACATTACATGTGGATAGGGATTTACATAGTGAATAGTTATTTACAAGCCAAGTGAGATATCCGAGATTCACTTATAGATTTAACTTTCAAAAGCACATTATTTGTATATATATATATATATATATATATATATATATATATATATATATATATAATATATTCTTGTTGAGTGTTCATTAAAACTTTATTTTCTTATTGTTGTGTATCTAACTTCCTTTGGCTCACTTGCTGGAAAAGTTTATTACAATCCCTCCGTAGCCAACCTCTAAGCACTCTGATTCAATAAACCCATTCAGGGCACGGGCCGAACGAAGTATAAGGAGTAGTACGACGACACCTTCCCATTCGGGATAATAAGATATATGTATATATATATATATATATATATATATATATATATATATATATATATATATATATATATATATATATAAATATAAATATATATATATATAAATATAAATATATATATATATATATATTTATATATATATATATATATATATATATATATATATATATATATATATATATATATATATATATAAGAGTCGGGGAAAACTCCAACCACCCCTCGGCCTATTCCTCAACATATAGTTATACTTTGTTACGCTCGTTAAGAGTAATTGATATTTGTACTTTAAAAAAGTTCCCACGGGTGGTTAAAATCAACTTCGTTCTCCCTTATGGCAGTTGTTACAGTTAAATTATCCACGTTTACAGTTCTTTCTTAGATAACCACGTTGTACCTTCCTTTGACCTGCAAAAAACATTTAACTCCCGCTCATAAAAAGAGCCAAGAAGAATTTAGATCAGTGGAATAACAAAAGTTAAGAACCATATGGATGTTGAAAAAGGAAGAAGTCAAGATTCATTATTCTACTGCAGATAAAAGGAGCCAGAAAGCATTTAGCGTCCGTCTATGTAAGAAGTCAAGATCTACTTAGCTCCCGCGGATAAAAGAAGTCAAGACCTATTTGTCTGGCTCGAAAAAATGAGACAAGAACCATTTGGCTCATTCGGATAAAAGGATTCAATAACCATTTGGATCCTGCGGATATAAGAGCGCAATAACCATTTGACTTCAGCTGATGAAAGGAGTTACGTCTTTTTGGGCAGCTGCGGCTAAAATGATTCAAGAAGGATTTGTCTACCATGGATAAAAGGAGCCATGATCCGCATAGCTACCGTTGCTAAAAGGATTCGTGCACCATTTTCCTCCTCCTGATTAAAGAAGGCAAGAGGGATGTCTTCGAAAGATAAAAGTAATCAAGATCGATTTGGCTCAATAGGATTAATGTGATAAATAAGCATTTGACCCTCAAGGATAAATAGGGTAATGAAACATTAGACCCTTCTTATAACATGAGTAAAGAACGATTTGGTTGACTCAGATGCTAGGAGTCAAGAGCCATTGGCTCCCGAGGATAAAAGGATTCACGAACCATTTTTATTTCCAGGATAATCGAATTCATGAACCATTTGGCTCCCGAGGATAAGAAGAGTCATGAATAATTAGGCTCATTCGAATTAAAGGGGTCAAGAAACATTTGGCTCTGCCGGATAAAACGAAACAAAGCCATTCGATTCCGTCAAATAAGAATAACCAAGAACAAATTGGCTAACTAGTATAAAAAAAGTAAGGAACTATTTAGCTCCCTCTAATAAAATGGGTTGAAAACCCTTTAGCTTCCGCGAATAAAAAAAAGTGAAAATCTATTTGGTTTCTTCAAATAACAGGATTCACAACCCTTTTGCTTCCAAACATAAAAGAAGCAAGGAACTATTTGCCTTCGCGGATAAGAGGTCAAAAAATTATTTAAGAGAGGTTTGAATTTAATGGATCTCTTAATCTCTCCTTTCATTGCTTTTCTATTTTTTCGTAGCTTAATTTTGACCCCCTTTTAAAAAGTCCAACTAAAACAGATTAACCACATATTTTGTACTGCACGGGAAATTTATTATACCTTTTCTCTTCCTAGCGAACCATGTACTCATAAACTCGGTGTAAGTGAGTATTTATTTAATTATATTTACCCAACGAGTCTTGCAGTGATTGTTAAATAGTTTGTGCATCTAGGTAAATTACGCACTTCCTCTCTCTTACCATGGGTGAGATTCCGCGACGTGGATAATAAAATACACATAAAGATAAGAAGGACAATAGCAGGAATCTAAAAGTAACAGAGAAAGGTGGAGACCATATCGGAGTGCAGCAGAAAAAAGAAGAGAGCGAGGGTATGGTGTGGTGTGAAGATGTAGAAAAAAAAAGTTTGAAGTGTTGCGATTAGATATGAGCGTGAAGTTGCATTGACGCTACTTGATTATCAGTTGATCTGCCAATGGGCGGTCAGCGGGTGCCAACGCTGAATAATTTGTTCCACATGTTCGGTTAGCTCAAGTCCGTGTCTTCAATTTAGTAGCCTGATGCTGCATCCACTATGCGAGAGAGAAGAACTTCGATAGTTTTCGTAAAATAGTTTAATTGTTTCGACCCAACAGGTAGAGCCATGAGGCGTATGTGCGTGTGTCTGTGTGTGTATCTAAAAATTAAAAAGTTCTTTATTTCTTCGACCCAAATGTTGTAATAAAACAGCGGTGTTGCAGGTTACAATTGATGTTACAGTTCATGGGGAAAAAAATACGCAGTTTATCATCACAATATTTTGTGTTTAGCTTTGGTGCTTTACTGGATTATTGTTAAATAGCAAGATTTTATGTTTATCCATTCCACTATATTTAAGGGATTCTACTTTTTTGAAAATTTGAATATTAGTTACTTAACTGTATTTGAAGCTCTTTTTTTTAAGTTCATTCTAAGAATTAAGGCCAAATAAATATGATTTTCGAATTTTGGGGAATTTTTACAAACAAAATAATGACAAATCCCGAATTTCAGAAAATAATTTAAAATTAATGCATGGCTGTTTTTTTTTGTTTTTTTCTGTAAATCAAAAATTCCGAAGGAAGAAATATTTGTGTTTTAGAAACTAACAAAAATTCCTCTATCATAGAATCAACTTCATTCAAGATAAAAAAAAAGACAAATCTCGGTGCTCTGTTCATTCATTATATTCGTCCTGTTTCAGCATCAATACAGTATGTATCGAGTAAATATGTTAGCGAACGAATGGTGGTTAGCGGGATTCGTACTATACAAAGACTACGGCGGATAGGAGTGAGAGGAAGAGGAAGAATAAAGTTTTAGGATAGGACAGCAAAGAAAAGACCAGGAGACAAAAGTGGACTTAGTTAGCCATGGGACCTACAGCTTAACGTGGAATCCGAACCACGATGTGTCGTTTGTCTCTAACTATAACTTTGCAGTTTATCTCGCCACCTTTCCCACGTATCTACTGTAAGTCTTGTGTGCGAATGTGATAATAAAAAGAATAGATGTTGAAGGCTAAAGGAAGTAAGAGGTTTGCAAAGAGATGCTAGCTGCCTGGAGGTCAGGCTTATCTCTGTCCAATATAGGTAGTTATAGCTAGCGTGATAAAGTTAGAAAATTTGGATTTGCGTGAGTGTCCAGCATTGGTGTGTTATTTTTTTTTTATTTATTGATTTTATTTTCTAATTTTTTTTTATATCTATCTATTTTTAATATGTATAAGTAGTGTTGGTATTTATGAGGCATTCAAACCGTTATAAGTAAATATTCTGACTAAAAACTGGTGTAGGTTTCTATCTCTCTATTTATTCTTTCGTATTCATATCCTAGTAATAATTGAATATATGCTATTCTCTAGTGATTCTTCGGTTATTTAATTACTCTTAGTCGTCGTGGCGTATTATTCTCTTTCTCTAGGTGTAGATTTCTTCTTCTTCTTCTTCTTTAACTATCCTTGGAAAACTTGGGAATAATCTGTGTGATCTCCATCCTTCTCTTTGGGCGGTTTGGTTGGTTAATTCAACTCCTATTTCATTCTGTGTCTTTTCTAAGACTTTTTTAGCTCTCTTTGCAATTATTCTGTTAAGTGGCTTTATCTTTGCCTCCCTGTGCAGGTCACGTAGTCTTCTTCTTTTTCCTCTTTTAGTGTTTGTTATTAAGTATATAGCTTTGTTTTGGACTGTTGAAGTCTTAATAGGTTACTTCTCGAGATCGTGAACATCGCGATCGTTGGATAAATAATCGGGGACTGTACTATGGTTTGATAATTATTTATCCTGTTTTTCATGCTTAGGTTAACTAACTTGTACAATAATACCAGGCCGCTCTTCCCTCGGTTTATTCTCTCAGTTACGTGCTTTTTATAACTTAATTTCGTAATGGTTAGTTGAAGCACCTTACGTTCTTTGTCTTATCTACATATACATCTACATATACATCTAAGATGCTCCTCCTGTACACGGGTACCATTTTAAATTTATACCTGTTGATTTTAATTTTCCATTTTTCTTCGTATGTATTAATGCTTCTTATCTCTTCTGCAGTCATCTTAGCTTGCATTGGGTTGTTCTTGTACGGTAACCTATGATTTCAGTAATGTCGTCGACAAATTGGAAGTTCAAGCAGCCTTCATATCTTGGTGGTGGTATATCTGTTCTGTATATTGAATAGAGAGACGACTGAGACATCCGCCCTGGAGCAAACCCACAGTGAGCTCGAATATTTCTCCCTGATGTCGTCCAATTTCCACATAACAATGTCTCTCCATTACATACTCACATAAAATCCCTTCGATCTTGTTGCTCATTCCTCATCTGAGTATCTTGAGTTGCATACCCCTATGCTATACTTTGTCGAATGCCTTGAACACGTCCCAGCATACGATGTCTACGCTATTTTTTTCTCTCTTTGCTCTCGCTATCCTTTCAAGGATGACTCCAAGGGCTAACTCCGTGCTTCTGCTTTTCCTGAATCCAAATTGGCAGATGTTTCTCCGGACATTATCTTCGAGGAATTTGGACAGTCTGTTATTTATTATTTTTTTCCAATACCTTATTTATCGTTTCTTTTACTACTTTAGATGTAATGATTGCGTCTATTCAGTTGTTGTTGTTTCTCCTTTCCTCGACCAAGTGAAAGGGTTATGTCCTTTCGATTTTCCCATTGAGTTCGTTTACGATCTGATGTTGGAATTTAATGTCATAGTCCTCGTTCTCTTCTTCACTAATTTTGAATACATTTATTTAGTGCTCTCTAAATAATGCCTTTATTTCTTTCTCATCTTCTTAAATGTTGTTCCCTGCATCCTTAATTTTCATTAGTAATGTTTCCACCTCTTTTTTTTGATGTGCTGATCCCATTTCTCTTTCTGTTTTTATAAATTAGTTCTACTAGTTCTCTTTTTCGTCTCCTGGGTGCGTTGTATTACATTCTTCACCAGCTTTATGTGTGAGAATTTTGAGAGTAACAATAATCCTAAGAATTATTTTTAAAAAAATGGCTCATCGGTAATAATTTTAAAAAGAGCACTTGCGGGGGAAAGAAAAACATATACATACGTATATACACACTGTGTCAAACATAGAATTAGGCAGAGTCTGATAAGAGATCATTAAAAATCTCTGCTGAGAAAATTATGAAAAGAAAAAGGCAAGAATCTTTTTAATTTTTAACTCAACCTTATAAATTAAATATAAGTTGACTGTTTACTCGTTCGAGTTTTTGACATTCAAATGTTTGGTGACAAATATATATTTACCATTACTGAAAGAATTGATGTTTATACGCCTAAAGCTTGAGTTCAAATAATTTAAACTATTTACCGTTCCCATCTCCTAAGAACATAAAATATAGTAATCTGCTAAAATCTAATCAAATGCTTATACAAGGCAGCTAGGTTTCAACAGCCATACTTTCATCATCAGTACTCTCACGAATTCGATGCTTGACTTAGTAAGCATGCATTTCGAGTTTCTTTTATTCACGTTCTTAAACGGTTTAAAATGTCTTCATTTTCTATATCTTTCGCAGTGTTGTGATTATTATTTTTCCCTCATATTAAGCTGGTAAAGAATGTATGGTTCTTAGGAATTAATCTTTTTAATCATGATTCGTTGGTTAAAATTTATTCAACTCGCAGTGTATGAGGCTTGAGCTCACCTTTAATTGTATAAGGCGAGGAAAGGCTTTTCTAGTTTAAAATACGATGAAGGTGATTCTAGGCTATATGACCTTATTTTGAATTCTAAAACTCAATTATTTTCTCTTTCCTATTCTTCTCATATTATCCTGTTTCTCTAACAGTTAATGATAAATAACATTCAAACCATATTCGTTTATAGTAGTTACCCAATACTTGTAAAATGCAGTTCCTCTCTTAACTTAAAAAATACCACTAATTACACATTTAGCTGACTTACGTTTGGTGGTTGTTTTAACTAATTTTGACGTGCTAATTTCAAATATGGCATCCAGATTTTTGTAACATATCAGGTTTTCCTTCTACAGCATATTCGTACTTTACGACGTACTCCATGTATTTACTCGGTAAGGATAGTTTCCTTAGTGTTATAGCCTGAAACCATAAATTAAAATATCAACAGAATTTGAAAGGATAAATGCATTGTAAGATAACACCACCAATTAATATATACATACAGGTTATTTTTCTAATATAATGGAGAAAACACAAGCAATGATACACATACCTATACAATTATGGAAGATATTTTCGCTTGCAAGACTGTCTAGAGTGTTTGATGTCTATACAGTCTCGTTGAATAGTCTAACAGTAGTCTGCCATCATGTTTGTGTTCCATCGGCCTTTGTTATCTTTCCTCCATAATCTTGAGGAAAACGCTCTCCGTGTTCATTACTCACGTTGCTAAGATTAGCAAGAAATTAATCAAGATGGCTCTTGAGGAAATGGACTTTTATGTTCATGTTGCAGCCTAAACGATGAAAACTATTAAATAATGTATCTACCAACTCATTGAGGTTAGCAGACATTTTGTTTCCAAGAAATTCCTAAAAAAACAGCCACAAATGAATCTCGTGTCCCTTTTTTCTATGTCAGTCATCGAACTCGAGAAGTTTTGGTTTTCCATTAACTTTCTGGTTTGTTGCCCATCAAAAACTCCAGCCTTTATATCATCATAACTTAAGCCAGGAAATATTGTTCATATGAATTTGAAACAGTCACCCTCCACAATAAGAGCTTTCTCAAATTGTTTCATCAGCCTTAGTTCAATATGAAGGGGAGGGAAGAAGGTTTCTCTCGCTCAACAAGTGGTTAGTGTATAATATTCTTCTCCTCAACAGTCAAACTTTCCATAACTGGGCAGAGTTTCTGTTACAATATTTCTCCTTGGCTCGGCTGTCTCATAAACACAGGAAACACGGATATTTTGGCCAATTAAAAAATTACCATTTTCAGATTCACACATATGATCCATTTGTGTTCATCATATTTGACTAAATCTAATAGAGATCCTATGTGTTCATGCTTCTCATTTAATTGCACAGAGTGAACAATAGGAATCGCACCGAACAAGTTTTCATTATGGAGTAAAACACATTTTATACTCTTCTTTAAACTATCTATAAAAAGCCTCGAGTCAGTTGAATGATCCTCTGAGACCAGAGGTGGGCGAGATTCGAAAAAATTAAATTCCGATTCGCGATTACCGATTAGCCAGCTCGTCAAGTCCGATTCGACTACCTGATTCGGGGGGCAAAAATCTAAGTCCGATTAGCGATTATCCGATTCCATTAACTTTTTTAAATGCGATTAAATATTTTTAAAATTGAATCAATGTGTTTAAAGCGATTTTAAATGTTTCTAAAGGGAACTAAATATGCCATTTCTAACTAAGACAAAGAGAAACTAAGATTTTAAGATCAAAAATAAACATTTTATTTTAATTAAAATATAATATAACAAAAAATTAAACTATAGAGTACATATTACACAAAATATGCAGAGTAATAGTAATCTATTCTCTCAGAAAAAAAGATAGGGTTAACTAACAACTTTGTTCCATATATACTTCATAATATTTAAAGTTTTCCACTCTACTCTACGCTAATCCCACCACCTTGTCGGCCTTTGTGAGGAGGTGGAGGTTGCCCTTCATAAAGACGAGGGCCTCGAAGTTCAGTGCAGCAAGGGCCGCCCTCTTAGTCCTGCTGATGTTCCACCCATAGTTGAAAAACCAAAACTAAACACGTATTATACCTAGTTTATACTTGTAAAATATAACCTTTTTATTATATATGATTTAATAATTAATCATGATAATTTACGCATTATATTATAGATAAAATACGAAGGTGTGAATAGAATAAAACAAAAAATATTTACTTGAGAAAAATCTAGAATAATTTATTAAGAAACTGCTATTGCGAAAAAAACAAAGACGACGTCGACCTGGATTAATTGCAAATTGCTTGAAATTTTTTATAGTCCAATTGGGATTATCCGATTCGTTTAGGGGGGGTTCCTCCGATTCGATTATCCGATTCGAAAATAGGAGTCGGATTAATCGGATAATCGGACTTCCGAATCAGACCACCTACCTCTGTCTGCAATACCCATCGCGTTCAACAATCCCGCAACATCACAAGAGTCAACAAAATCTTCTTCAGTTTTAAAGAATGCCAAGAGATTTCTCTCCCTGTTCCGATAAAAAGTTACATTTATTTTTTCTTTCATAAGTTCTTCTCTTTAAGTCTACAAGCTAACACATCGGCTAACTCTTTTGATAGGCTTAGGTCTCTAACTAAATCACTCAGTTCTAATTAGCTGAAGTTTCTACTTTATTCGGTCGATGTAAGTACAAAGTCTGAATCACTGTCAAGTACATCGCTTGCAACAGATTCACGTATATAAATTACAAATTACATCGTCCAGTGAAGGAAGTTCCTTGAATACAGGTACTGGAATTTCATCAGAATCAAGCACTGAATAAATTGTTGAATCAAGATTGTGGTAATTTATTTAAGGGCGCATTTTCCTGGTATAACCATCTAGTCTTTGTGAGACAAAAGTGGCAATCTACATGGTTTTTGCCTCACGCCACACCATAAGAATGCCAATTCCTCGTTGTTTTCTTGTGCGCTTTGTCCATTGGGGTAGTTTTTCGAAACATGGTTTAAAAACATTGTGCGGGGCCTACGGTTTATTCTGATGACCTAATTTAATCTTAAACTTAGCCAAGTATGCTCTTTTCACAAAGATACTAATTTTCATTCTTTGAGATCGTCCAGTAAAACAACCACATATATATCAAATTGAGTCAGGGGAATTCAAACATTTCCTTCGTAATGAGGCCATACTACTGAATGTTATTTCCTAAAAAAAATCTGATAAAACACAAAATTATATTATACACAATTGCTTTATAAATCTAGAGGTCTAAATACATAAATCAAATAAAAAAAAGAATACTGAACGCCTCCACTTCCGTTCACTTGGTCGTAAGATAGCCTCCTACTATGAGTGGGACTAAAATGGACTCGTCCATAAGTAAATAATTGACGTGATAGAAGAAAACTATTGGAATTTTTAGACCCAGTGAGCCCGAATTTTCCAGGAATAGGTCTCAAACTTAATTCAGCAGGAAAAAATTTAAAATTTGTTGACCAGTGGTATTCATTCTTGGTTAGGATTAAGTGGATAAGCTCATTTGTATTCGACTTTGCCCACACCATTTGTTATTGCTTCATCATTCATCGTTCATTTTTAAGCTATAGATGCATACGAGCAGAATACGAGGTGGGTCAATAAGCTTTGCCTTTCTGATATAAGAAAACGAAATATGAGGAAAAGTGTTTTATTATTTTTCAATATAGCTAACCTCGACTTCAATGAACTTGCGCCACTTGTCCCTGAGGCTTCGAATTCCCGACAACCAGAAATATCCCGACTGCTGTTCAATCCACTTCTGGACGGCGAGCTGGACATATTCATCGTCACCAAACCGCCGTCCCTGCAGTGTAGCCTTGAGCAGGCGAAATAAAAAGTAGTTGCTAGGGGCCAAATCTAGACTGTAGGGTGAATGGTTGAGCTCCTTGAATCCGCCTTCGAGGAGGGCAGCTTGTGCAACTCTGGCCTTGTGGACTTGGATGACGTTGAAGTCGATCATGGGGCGTGAGGCTTCTAGGGACCCAACGAGCAGAGACCTTGGTCATGGCCAAATTGTTGTGGATGATGTTCATAACACTTACATGTGATATTCGATGTTCTCGCTAGATTTCTTCGACCTTCCCCCGTCGATTTTCGAGGATCATCCTCTTCACACGGGCCGCATTGTCCTCGTTAGTCACGTCTGACGGGCGTCCTGGACGGGGGTCATCTTCAAAGAACTCACGACCAATGCGGAACTCCCTATTCCAACAAGCAATGGTTGCATAGGAAGGGGCGGTGTCGGTGTACACTGCAACCATGCGTTCATGGATCTCTTTTGCATTCTTGCCTTATTTGGTAAAAGATTTGATCACTACGCGGTGCCTAACCTTCTCCATTGTTAAAAAAATTAGGACTGACGATCGGTGATCAGCTACTGCTTCTTAAATAGACGAGGCAGGAGCGTGCGGCCGCAGGTCCTGACTTGTCATAACTTGTCCTAATACTCTCCTAAGCAGCCATCCTCCTTTGTCTGTTTTCCCCTACCGATTGGCAAAACTTATTGACCGCCCCTTGTAATGCAGCCATTATAAAAATTTATTTTTGCCGAGATTACGTGCGTCGTAATTTTATTCGAATTGTATAAAAGGGTCAATTAAACAAATGTTTTATAATCTGATCGAGTAAATAAATTAAGCGAAATAACTTCTTAATTTGAAAATTATTTTTTAGGTTCTTAGGAAATTAATTATTTAATTAAATCAATCTAAACAGTAAAAATTAAGATCAAAATGCCTTTTCAATACGTTGGATCTGTTTTTGGAGTTTATGTTTTTAAAATTGTAACAGAAAAATGCAAAAAAAAATAAATTAATTAAAAAAAGTTCCTCTCTCATCGTTTTTAAAAAATAGTTCAGGGGACGAAAACAAGGTATGCTGACCAAGGTCGCTCGCTCTCTCTTATTCTAATTTATAACCTTACGACCTACAAAACTTTTAATAATTTCAGGAATAAACTTTGGAGGACTTTTGTAATTATATTATTCAAAGGAGAATATAGAACAACATAATGGTTTCAAATTTCGTTAGAATCGGCAGAATAGTTATGATGTTATTGATAAAACAAAATAATTCCTGGCTAACCTTTAGTACCTTAGTAATTAGATCATTCGAAATAGAATGTAAAACAACATAAGGGATTCAAATTTTGTTAAAAATCGGTCGAATAGTTACAATGCTATTACCCTCCCTCTCCCAAAAATGGCAAAACGAGGACCGAGCGATAGAGTAAGATATAGAGTAGCACGCGACTAAATGTGAATTGGCCCCTTTCTATGTTGATTAGATTGCTTGGTTTCATTTCTCTTTGTTAATTGATTAACATTCCAAATAATCAAATGAATGTCTGCGTACATATTCGGTTTATGCATTATAAAATTAATACATCATATTTGCCACGGAGGCCAAATCAATAAATCAGTTACGTCATGCTAACAAACAATTGTAGACCTAAGAGATAACATGTTCCCACATCTAAAGCATTCAACAAATTGAGTCGATAGTTCTATAAACTTGAATGTTTTTCCGCCCGGAGGTCAAATTGATGGTGGTGAAAATGAATCGCATCGGAAATTAAATGCAGATTTTAGGTCTAAAGAGTAGGAAAGAGGTGGGTGGGCTACGAGGATTAGAGGCAAAATCTTGAGGATTGAATCAAAAAGTATTTTTCTTTGATAAAATGTGATGTTATACATTGAGATTACTGTCATCGAAATAAATGAAAGTACCCGATATTGCAAAAGTCTTGTTACACTCGTGCGATGGTCTTTACAGAGGACACAATGATACATTTGATGCAGTTAAACACGTTTTTATTGTTTCAATATATAAATATGTGTTTATATTGCAATATTCTTTAATGTGACTGCCTTCGACGGCTCGCAAGGGCTACAGGCGACACTCGAAATCGAAGTCTTTTCTCGTACTGGCCCACACTCAGTTGAAGGAGGACTTTGGCTCGTCTCCGGTTATGCGGCGGACGTTGCAGGCCTTGCCTTCGACTTATGACCGAATGCTGTAGTCGAGAGATTGAAGTCAAGCGACTTCGGCGGACGAACTTCCTTCGACCACGAAGTTCATTTTTTACCGCAACTAAACTTGCACGGTCCAATGGGATTGAGTTCGGTCGACTGAGGCGGCCAAAATTCATCCGACTCTAATATCATGTTCAACCTCAAAAATTCTTGCTCGGTCTTGGCCTTGAGGGCAGGGCCACCGTTCTGTTCAAAACGTAGTCCGCCTTCTTCTTGATCATTTTCACTCAGTACATAACTTTCGTGTCCAAAATGTAAAAGTAATCCACCGTGAACCACACTGGGGGCATCTTCTAGCCATTCGAAGCCACGATGCTGAGCATCACCACAGTGCCCATTTGTTTGGTCGTGGATAGGTAGTGAATTTTGAAGTTTTGGCCGAAGCTTACCACGTGGTCCTTCTGCCAGTTGATGATGGTATCGACCGTGCAGGTCTTTTCATCAGAAAAAATAAAATTTCAATTTCCACAACTATTAATGTCCTTGAGATGGCAACGAAAACGCTTCCGAAGTTTTTTTCGCATACGATTGGTTAGCACCTCAAGCACCGGGACACTTTGCCCACCAAGATTTTATCCTTTGCGAGCTCAGTAATTTTGAGGTTGACAATAGAGCTCTGCCTGAACGAGGTCAATCTTTGAGGCCTATTATTCCGTCCTTGATCTTCTCTGTGACTCTGTGAATGGTATTCTAGCTGACGTTCAACGGCTTAATGATTTCTAACTTGTGGCTCGCACACTGGAGAGCAGAGATCTCGATTCTTTTCACTTATATCTGCTAGAAAAGTAACCTTTACGTTTGTTTGACGGAACATTTTCTATCACACACGTAACCCTCTCAAAAAGAAGAACAAAAATGAGTGAAGCATACATTTTGAAAAACCCAGTATAACCAAGGAAAACAAAGGACTGTAAAAGATTTTTACTGAGGTCTTTAAAATATCATGCTATAAGTACATTCGTAGCCTTCGGCTTACAAGTTTATATAATGACTAGTAACTCTCAGAAATTTGACACTGAGCCACCTTTTGATCGATCATAATAAAAAACGTTTGTTCTATCTAAATGAAAGTCAAAGATGATTAATTCCAAAGCTCTAATAATCTTTGGCATTTATAAAGCATTTGCAACCAGATTGAGGCGAATATGAAATGCTGACTTGTGATAAAAATTCATTTTCGAGGCATATCTCATTTTTCCACTCCTTCGACTACTAAGAGAAGAACATAGAGAAAGTACAAAACTAAACGAAGCTATGAAAAGCAAAGATTTTTTTTTTACATCTGCCATTTTAATGAAACAAAACGAGATGCGTTTCAAGTGTTGTAAATTAGGGGGCAGCTTGATGGAAAAAAAAATCTTTATCGTCAATAAGCTAACCGAATTGTATGATAATTCCTGAAACTCAACCATAAATTTAATGAGATATGAGTACTAATGGTAATTCTATATTTATTAAACTGATTTATATTTGGAGGATTTAAGACCACCATGTAATTTCTCGTTTATATAATATAGAGACAGGTTAAGGATAGTTAGATAACTTGCAATTCCTCGAATCACTAAATAATATCATCCTATGGCCAGTCAGGCTATGCTCCTTCAGAGAGCTTCTTACTCTTTACTTCGACCACTTTCACTTCACTTCTGTGTTTAAAATATATAATGGCTGATCTTTCAAGTCGGTTCCAAGTAAATAAATTGCACTGAGCTAACCAATACGAGGAAATTGGAAAATCACCAATAAATGTTAATTTCGAGGGGTAAAGTCGAAAATTATCGAAAGCTTAACTTACAGAATCAATTTGCTTCTGTCGATCTAAAGACTAGAATTGTGAAATATAAAAAGTCCTAAAAGAGGTTCTTTGTGGTAATAAACAAAGAAACAAAAGTAGGAGAGGGTTGGTGGACGGATGATTTTTTAGAAACTTGTGGTGTAATGGAAGAAATGCTGTGATTAATGCTGAGTTGTATTTTGATTAATTAGGATGACTTATAGAGTTATAATATTTTCTCTTAACTGCTTTTTGTGGATTTTGGAATTTTTTTAACAATTGACATCCATTATGGCTTCTGTTACTTAATTTGTATCTTTGATTCTACGAAAGCTTGCATTAGTTCAATATATGCCTAATATATTGATTCACCTCTATTTTAGATTAACTTTTCTTTTCCGATATAAATCTGTTCGCTTTTGTTTATTTAAAGTAAACAAACCGTGGGGTTCTTACAAAAATGTAAAAAAATATTAGCAAAAAGATGTTTTAAAAGATTTTTAATTAATAAAAACTAATTTTCCTCAATATGAGGTCATTATAAAAACGAAAGTAAGACAACTATATTTTTAGTAGAAGTTATATATGGTATTTTCTTCCGAATGTACGAGTAACATCAATAATTACAACTTTTAAAAAGAAATACTGACTCTGACACTAAAAATAAAAGGTTAAAATCTACGCTAAATTACCACACATATATTACACGTATGGCTTGATTAATATCATTAAAATGAACTACATAAATAAAATTCCAAATGAAACAGGAAGAAACGTGAAAGTATCCGGTAATGATGCCATCTCAGCAGCGTTGATCAATCGCGCTGTCATGGCTGCAAATAGAAAACGAGATACCCGGAACACGCAGCGAGAAATAAACACTTGTTTAGGGAGGGGGGACTATAAGAGCTCTTTTCGCTAAGAGAAGAAGGCGTCGTATCTCCGTGTGAACAAAGGTACGGGTAAATATGAAAAGCAGATATCTCTAGATGTGATGGACCACTGTCGACGATATGTTTCACCTCTCCATCAGGAGTTGGTGAAATGGGACTAAAAATCGTTTCAAGGAATAATTAATTCTGATTATTGATAAGGTATCGCGACTCAGTTAGGGAAAAAACGACTTGATTACAAAGTAAGTATTAGAAATTTGATTGTTAATGCTTGCCTCTCTGTTTAGAACTTTACCTTGTCTGTTTTCTTATATATTTAGATTAAAAAATAATCATAAAAAGACCAGAACGACTTACTCCTAATTATTAATGAATATCATGGGAAAACTGAATGCGCCTTCTCAAAAACGCCATCGTTTATCCGTCATTAAACTATTCCACAGAAGGGGGTCGGTGTCCTTAATGAAATCTACTAAAAGTTCTACCCCTCCCTCTCCTTTTAAGCCCGAACAAACACAAAGTAATCCATTAATTTTCCCGCCAAGTTAAGCCCTTCATAGCATTGGGGTTCTATGCTTTCTAGCATCTCGCTAGCTCAAGATTTATCTCTGGGTTGAAGAACCTATGAAAACACCCTCAAAAATCTCATCCATACACTTATATCATACTGATTATCAGGAACTTGCTCTTACGTCAACTCTTTCTTTCTCACACTCTCATTCCCATAAACAACCCTAATTTACGTAGAGTTCAAACCATTCGAAAACCCTCACACTAACTCTCATATATTCTTTACACAAGCCTATTTCCATCCATTTTCCCTCCCCTCAATAGCGCGTCACTTCACTCTAAGGCCTAACCTATTTTACCCACCTTTTCATACAATAGATATCTTTTCTAAACCATTCGTTCCTCACTTTAGATACCCATCGACAACCAAGAATTCATTTGCATCTTCTTCCATACCAGTCTCAATTTTATACATCGAGGTTTGTACCAGCATATTGTCATGCAGCTTCCCCACATATATCAGACTCAGAAGCTAGACATTCGCTCATCCTATGATTAACGCTGAGGCTCTTCTGCCATTCATGGCCTCATGCTCGTAATCTGTTCATCTCTCTCACAATCATTCTCATTTATCTCCCATAATTAAAACATCGACATATTACAGTGTAATACGGAGACCTCCATTATCTCACCCCACCCATCTATATTCTTCTTTAACATGATGTTACTCTTGTCTGTAATTACTATTAGCCCCTTCAACATACATACCCTGTCAAATGTTTCGATCAACAAAAACAAATCCCTATCAGTGTCTGCAAAACTCCCCAGATCATCAACACTTAACAACATAGATAGAGCCAATTCATATTCATTCAATAATCAATTGCATCACTTTTCTTTAGTTACATAGATGATCCTCTCAGAAGTCCATAGAAAAATATATTAACCAGCTATGGCGATATCACATACAGCCTTATGTGCCCAACCTAAATGCATATTAAATCTAATATTTCGTTTATTGTTCACCCGAACTTATGTCTTAATTCAAAATATATACATTACGCTCTATCCAGCATTTTTCTATTTATTCTATTTCATTCTTAGAACATGCCAGAATGCTTCCCAGTCTACAAAATAATATTCTCTGACAGATAGACGTCTATGTGCAACAGATTGATCCCTAGGCCTTTCAATGCTCTATAGCCACCGTGTTCATCCCATATCCTTCCTTTACTTATCGTTACTATACCCACAATCAGACTTGTTACATATAAATTTGCTACAACACTCAACAGTCTTACTAAACTGTACTTTTTGCTTTCGACTCCCGCCAATTTAACCATATATAACGGTAATATAACAGCATTCCTATATTTCTCATTCACTGTAATTAAGTCAAATACCTACATAAAAGCTATCAGACCTATTCTATAACAAAATTACCACTATTTTCATCAGTGCAGCAAAAATATCGCTGGCTTACCATATTTAAGGCCTCACACAGCAGTACGACATCTTACCTACTTATTACAACCATGATTTGATAGAACACTTGGCTTACAATTTTTTTTCCAATCGGATTACCATTACCCTTATCTTCCATATCTAAATTATGCACTCCATAACACTACCGTCACCATTTAGTTTTAACCCCATTACTCTCAAGTACCAGGCATATTATTTTAGAAATATTCTTTGTTGTTTTTTCAAACATAATGGAAGTAATAAGAAAGATTAGGAGTAGAAAAACAATTATCATAAACAACCCCCAATAAAATGTTAAGATTTTAAATGATCGTTTTAAGGAATTGGCCCAGCTATCTATAGTAGAGTGATGGAATCCATTTGGGCGAAATCTAAATTTTCTCGACAGGCAAGTAGATGAGGGGGAAATTATTAGGTATATAAAAAGGAAGAAATGATTAAAAGCATCCTTCCCTGACTATGTGTACTGTAAAGGAGTTAAAAACGAATTATTACACCGTTGTTTGAGATATTAACCTAATGTTAAGATAATTCTAAAAAAGAGATAAATCCGATTCTAATAACTATAGTTGTGATAGTTTATATTCACTAATTATTAAACCATTAGATTTGATAATTACAGATATGATTGTGTCTCATTGAAAATCAAGGACACTCATATTAATAAATCGTTTGGTAATCTTTTATAAAATGATTTCCATTTTCAATCACAAAAACTTAATGGATATGACTCATCTATATTTCCAACCAACCTTTAATTTACTTGTCCATGTTAAGTTCTTATCAAATATTAAAGCGAAGGGTATAAGAGCAAAAAATATTGTGGGGATGGTGAATCGGCTCTTCCACAGAAGGTTATAATAAATGGAGCCAGCTCGAACTGTGCCCCATTTACAGGCGTGATGCCTTAGGGGTCATTAATGGGACTAGTATTTTGCATTGCATATAATAACGAACTTGAGAATGAAAGGATTAGTAAAATCTCAAAATCGCAGGTGACACGAAATTAGGATACAGACAAGACATTCGTTGCGATGTTGGGGAACTGCATCGAGAACTCGATAAAATTGTTTAGTCGACGGATAAATTAAGGATGAATTTTAGCATGAATAAATGTAAGGTGACGAAATTTGAATACCAAAATTTAAATGCGTGTTACCAAATGAACAGGTTAACTCTAGAGTCCGTAAACTTAGAAAAAGAACTATGTATTACAATTTTAGGGTAAATCTATATGCTAAAGCCATGATTTGAAGCTGAAATAGGCAAATCAAACATGAGGATACATTGTTCGGAACTTCTCTTTAAAGACGAACCAGGTAATGGCTTAGAAAGAACTATGATAAAAGATAAAAATATATCTATCTGACTCACAAACTAGAATATAAACTGTTCGAAAAAGTTGCATTCCTAGAATATAATGTTACCAGGCAATGGCTTCGCCACCATCCCCTACGCGGGGAGCTTGCGCTTTGCTACTAAGATTAAAATTTAAAATATAAAAAAAGCAGCCATGGTTAAATTTTTAGAAATTTTTTTAACTTCGCCAATTATAATAATTTTAAAAATGAACTCTAAACTATTTCCTCCCCTTCAAAAATCAAGTTGCTAAAATATAGTTATAGATAAAATAAAAAATCAACCTTACTTAAATTTTAATAAATTTTATGAACTTCACCAAGTGTAATTCATTTTCTTTTATGCATTATAAAGAATTGGATAATCATATTTATTTTCTCTGCACTAAAGTATTTTGTTTTTTTAAACTCTAAAGAAATTCATAGAAATTACCTTGATAAAATTTAAAATATACTTAAGTCATAACCAAACTAAGAAGAAATTATTATTCAAATATTCCCAAAATTTCCGTTCTTAAATTATACTGTTAGTGATGATGATGATGATGATGAAGATATCTTTTTTTTTATTATGTTTGAATTAATCTTATTCTTAAATTCTACCAGTCTCACTTTGAACGTTATTCAATTAAATAAAAATTCTATATTTGCCAAACTCATATGTAACTATAAAAACCGTACTCTCAAAGAATGTGTTCGCCACACACGTTTATTTCACACAAAACATACAGTCATCTCTTCATTTTCATTCCCTTCAGCTGTACCTTAAGATTTAGTTATCCATTATTTCATCCTTCCACGTATTCCTCCATTAACCGATTCTCATTCTCAATTCCATTCACAACTTCTATAATTACAGGATCCTTATAGTATAATGACGTACAATTTCACCAATGCAAAACTTAAATTCATATATGTAGATAATTTTCTAGCCACAAATATATAATCAGTGCATCAAGCCACTACTACACGCTGTTTTACCCTTACTAAGATTATCCTTACACATTCCACCCCACACAAACTCTATTCCCGTCCATGTTTGTTCCAAATATTGCAATAGTGATAACGCCTTGTGCCACCAGTTGTTGCGTCACTCGACTTGACATTAATGGAATTAAGATTCTTAGCACACTGTGGTTTCTCATCAGCGAAATAGATTCGCACCAATCCACGCTCAAAATCACTTAGACGTTGAGTTGTAATCGCCGTTCGTGGTCCAAACCTATACCACACATGCTTTAATCACTTGAAACGAATTTCACTCTGGCAGAACTCTGAGTAAAGTGAAGAAAGATTCCGGTGCGCTTCTCTTTAAAGGGTACACAGCTAACATTCAATTGTGAATTAATGTAGGTTTGTGCGTGTGTATGTAGAGAACAAAAGGGTGTATGGGTACATAGACGAAAATAGAAAAGAGGTGAATAAAGAAAGTAGTGTGAGAGATTTGTAAAGAAATGCTAGAGCCTGGTGATCAGGTCTATCGCTTTCAATATTTTTTTGTCCTGTGATCCACGTGTTGTTTTTATTACCATCATCATCATCATCATCATCATCACTAACTCTATAATTTAAAAAGGCGATTTTTTTTAGTATTTGAATAATAATTTGATCTTAGTTTGGTTATGACTTATGTTTTTTATCAAAGTTATTTCTAATAATTCTTTTATAATATCAAAAAACAAAATGGTGAAGTTCAGAAATAAATATAAGTATCAAATTTTGTGAAATATTAAAACCCAGAGAATTACAAATGGTGAACTTCAGAAAATATATTTTTATATATCTTCTTCGATAACTATATTTTAGCAACGTGATATTTTAAAGGGAAGGAAATTTAGTTTAGAGTTCATTTTGTAAAATTATTATAATTGACGAAGTTCAGAAAATTTCTAAAAATTTAACCATGGCTGCTTTCTTTAGATTTTAAATGTTAATCTTAGTAGCGAAGCACAAGCCTTCCCCGTAGGGGTGAGTGGCGAAGCCATGGCTAGGAGTTTTTATTATTATGTCATTCAAGCCATTTGCCTTTAATAAAATTAATGTTCTTGGGTATTTAATGCGCATTTGCTGTTGTTTTAATAAATTAATTTAAGTTTAGTGCTTAGTTTCTTTGTTTTTATTTTTTTTTAGTGAGTTAACTTTGTGTGTCATTTGTTTCTTCTTTCTTAAAGTCTTGATTAGTGTAGATAAGTCTTCATCGGTGAATTTGTAGTTAATAGTCGGTGATTTTTCATTTTTCGGGAAATTGTTCTCTTAATCGGTATATGCCAATATCTTTGGTAAAATACAATCCTTTTCAAGCGTAGAGTTCCGCCAGCCAAGAAGCTAGCGGAACTGGGAAATCTGGCGTGACTTATAGCTCTTCTGTTCTGGTTAATCATTTGAATGTTTTCATCATTCAATTCTCAATTACCAGCTCCGGCATATTCCTTGTCCGTTCTTCGATGACAACGTTAATGGAACTTAACCGCGCCTCCCGGTGCAGCTCTTCTTGGCGTCTTCTATCTCGTCTGCGTGTACCTGTCATTAGGCACACGCATTTGTTCTGCACTACTTTTAGTTTCCTCTTTTGCGTCCTTAAGACATAAGAGATGGCAGAAGCGGGTTAGAACAGCGTAGATCTTACAATGACATTGTAGATATTCTTCTTATTGCTCTCAGGAAGATTTCTAAACGTATATAGATTATGACTACGGCGATGCCTTGGAAATTCGACCTTAGACGTGCTTTCTGTACCGGGATGAAGTAATTTTCATTCTGAGTATATTACACTCCGTGGTGTAGGGATAGCGCCTATCCCACACCGTGACATAAAAAAACTAGTTTCATGCCAATAACAACTACTACCTTTAATTTCTCCTGATTGATTTTATTTTCCATTAATCCAGGTAGTTGTCCCTCGACCTGGTGGTAAGGGTGCGTCCTATCTATTTGGTAGTTAAGCTCTTGTGTGATATTGCTTTCGAAATCTATATCATAATCTTCGTTTACCTCTTCAGTTATACTGAAGATTCTCCCCCTAAAACTTCCGAATATTTCTTAAATTTTTTTTAACAGTTTCTATGTTTCCATCTTCTTTTAGTATTTCAATCATCTTCTCCCCATTTGATCTTTTGATACGTTTGATTTTATTCTTGAAATCTTTGTGAGATGCCTCGTAATCAAGAGTATTAATTGCATCGCCCCTTCGTCTCCATTGCTGCTCAAGGATAAACTGTTTTTGTTCTTCTTTGATATCTTTACTTCGCTGTAGTTCTTGTTAGCTACAGATGGAACTTGTATAGTGTTCCTGTTGATGATAAGCAGTATCCCGATATCAACACTATATGGTACTTGTACTGGCTCCATTTAGAGAGTAATTAAAGGGTACCTGTCTCTTAGCGAGACATATGTCTGGTTTTATGTCACTCCCTCCTCCTACAAAGGTAAGGAAGTCGGAGCCTATTCGCTGGACAATATTTCTCTCTAGCAAGATGTCCAGGCTTCTCCCGATTCCGTTGAAGCCCCTGTAGCAAGACTCCTGATATTTGGCATTCAGATCCCCTATTAACTCAGTGGGAGTTCTTCTGCCAAATAGCCCAGTCACACGGTTTTCATAATGCACTCTCCAATAAATAGGAAGACTCAGGTTTTCCGAAAAGTAATTGTAGCTGTGAAATAATTTAAATTGAACTTAAACGAAACGGAATTGATGGGTCACATCTTATTGTCTCTGGCTGGTAACTGTCATTTTTTCCCATTACCCCTCCATCCAGCTCGTCCCATGTTGCCCCACCAGCTGTTATTACCAGTGTAGGGTAATTAGGAGTGGTTAGTTAACGGAGGCACACAAGTGAAAAATTATTGTGATCGATTTCTAGTCTCGTCGTAAAGAGGTTATGATGATGGAACAAATTTTGGGGGGGGCGACCATGTCTCTCAAGATAACGAGAAAGGCAAGAAGATTTCTCTTGGAAAATTCCTGATGCAGAGGGCCCCCACTATCATGCGTTACGTAGACTCCTTGTAAAATTTCGGGAAACAAAAAAGTGTTCTTGGAATTCACCGTCCCGGGAGCGCATACACAACAGACCAGATCATGGATGATATTCAAGACAGCATACTTAGAAGTTCACAAAGATCAGTGAAGCGACTGTCACAAAAAAGTTAAAGTGGCAAATATTACAGCACAAGTTATTTTAAAAAATAAATTGCATTTCTATTTATCCAAATTGAGGTTGTGCATCGGCTGAAAGACAGAGTACGAAAAATGTTTTCGATTTAACTAGTGGTTTCAGGGATTCCTACTTAGAGAATTTCAAGACATTTTGTACGAGACTTTCTTTACAGAAGAGGCATGACTCCACCTGTTCGGCTACACAATAAACAGCCAAAACACTTGATATGGTTTATTGAAAATGCCTATAAATTACAGGAAGGTCTTTTCAATAATCTGAAGGTCGATGTTTGTTCGGCCATTAGTCATACGGGTATCATAGGACCATTTTTCAATGAAATTATTAACTCAGAACGATATGCAAACAAATGATCTACCCATTGATATCTTAAATACTTGAGCGTGAACTTTACAAAGAATGTTTCTAGGAGGTCATTGTAGATACTCACACCTCTTGTCTATTATTACAGATTTTGCAGAAATTTTTCGGAAACTCGTATCATCTGAGAAATGTTGCCTGTCTGGTCACTGGATCTTACACCACCTAAATTTAATGGCAATAACTGAAGTAAAAGATTTTCACAGGTAATCCACGTGCACTTGATGAGCCATAGGAATCAATTTTAACCACCCGTCCCAAAGATCCTACCATACCCTTTTAAAAAGTTTTTCACTAAAATGCCACGGCGTGTGCAGGCATGTCTGAGCCTCAGATGTTAATTTCCAACGTGTAAAATCTTTTACTAATATTTCATCGGATGATACAATAACTTGTCAAAATTGACAGCACTTAGTGAATTTTTGGAGAGAGAGTCTCAGGATGGATGGCAAATATAAAAATATTATAGTGGCGAAGGTTACCAAAAAGGTGTAATGTTGTTCACTGTTCTTGACATCATCGATTCGTGTATAGCATTAGCCAATTTCAATTGTTTTATAGGAAATATCCCTTCCTCTAACTTCCTTTCTGATTTTTGTAGATACATTATTAAAGAAATACACAAAGTAACATGCGTTCTCTTATATACCTTGGTAAATTCGTTGTCACTTTTAAGAGAGATATAGAATGGCCAAACTACCACTTTCTTTGGGTAACTACAGGTGCATTACAATATACATGGTACCTGTTTGTGCGAGTTGTATAATTTACTTTGCACTTTTAGTGGGATGAAAGTTTTAGGTTTCTTTACTGGTATAAGGTATCGAAAATTTAGTAGAGGTGAACACATTAGACAGTATCCCATAGAATTGTTAAGTCGCTTGATATGAGCTTTTAGTTATTTCCATGTTTCATTATAACTAGAGCATTTCCCTAGTTCTTGTGCTTTTCACAGCACAGAATCCACTGCGCTTTGCGATTGAAATTTCCCTTATCCTTTGACTATTAGTTATCATTAGTACTGTGTAATGAAAGGGATGATTTGTGACTCGACTATATAAAGGTGGAAAATCAGACTAAACAAAACGAAAACAATGGAAATATAATGAAATATAAATATACGAGGGTCGGTCAATAAGTTTTGCAATTCGGATATAAGGAAACGAGATATGAGGAAAAGTGTTTTATTATTTCTAAATATAACTACCCTCGACTCCAATGCACTTGCGCCACTTGTCCCTGAGGCTTCGAATTCCCGACAACCGGAAATCTACCGATGCTGTTCAATCCACTCCTGGACAGCAAGCTGGACATCTCAATCAACTCCAAACCCGTGTCCACGCAGTGCAGCCTTGAGCTGGTGGAATAATAGGTAGTCGCTAGGGGCCAGATCTGGACTGTAGGAATGATGGTTGAGCTCCTTGAATCCGCACTCGAGCAAGGCAGCTTGTGCAACTCTCGGCTTGTGGACTTTGACGTCGTTGAAGTCGTTCATGGGACGTGAGGTTTCTAGGGAAGGATTATCCTCTCCACACGGGCCACATTGTCCTCGTTGGTCACGTCTGACGGGCGTCCTGGACGGGGTTCAACTTTAAGGGACTCACGACCATGGCGAAACTCCCAATTTCAGCGAGCAATGGTTGCATGGAAAGGGGCGGTGTCGCTGTACACTGCAACCATGCGTTCATGGATTTATTTTGCATTCTTGCCTTCCTTGGTCAAAAAATTGATCACTGCGCAGTGCTCAACCTTCTCCATTGTTGAAAAATTTGTGACTAACGATCTGCGATCAGCTACTCCGTCTTAAAAAGACGAGGCAAGAGCGTACGACTGCAGGTTCTGACTTGTCATAACTCGTCCTAACACCCCCACAAATAGCCATCCCCCTTCCTCTGTTTCGCCCTACCGATTTGCAAAACTTATTGACCGACCCTCGTATGTATAGTTCGTAAGGCAACTTTTAATCCTGGAAGATGACCGATTCTGGCGGTTTATAAATTTATTTGGCAACAGTGTTCGAGATATTTCGTTAAATTTATATTGTCCTTTTAAAATATTAAAGTTATCCCCCTTTAAATAATGATTGATTCAGCAACCTTCCATTCTATATAATTGCTGGATTTATTGATACTTTTGGCTTGGTTAAATTCGAATTTTGCCCATAATTTTGCATATGCAAGAAAGCGATCCTTTCCTGATATCTGCACCGTGTTCTTTAGTCCTCTTACTAAAATTACCAGACTCAACGAAGTAGGATTTATCACAATATTTACAGGAAATTAAATAACACTTGCCTCCGGGTTAGCGAGACGAAGTTTGTTCCAAAAACTTGGGTTTGTTTTTGAGTATTTGAATGCTAGATTTATGTTGTGTTTGTTAGCATACGTTTTAAGGGGGGTTGCAATAGAATAAAGGTTTTGGGGTCTTATAACGCATTTTTTAATAAAATAAATGGGATATTTGAGCTCATTTAAATTGCAAATAAGGTGATTGATTTCATTCCTAAGGAAAATTGGGTGACAAATTCTATAGGCTCGGAGTAATAATGAAGAAAGAACGGATATATTAACAGATTCGTTATACAATCGGAAGTAATGTATGTAGGCATTTAAATTTGTAGGTTTACGAAACATTCGATTCGATTATTATTAGAGTTTATTTTTTTTGTACTTGAAAGATTTAAAATGTTTGATTAAACAATATAGACCTTTTCCCTTGCCATTAATTAGCTAGCCTTTTATTATTTAGATTACCTTGATGATGAGGCTGGCCCTTGAAACATAGCTGACATAGCATGCTATTGGCTAACTAGTCAGGTAAAAAGAAGGCCAAAGGTTGAAATAAAGAGTTAAAATGGCACAGACAGATTCAAATTTACCAAAATAATAACATATTTTCGAAAAATTAATAAGTACGTTATTATTAGGTTCCGGAAGGTGAAAATGATGACATCTCTGAACATTATTTTAGGAAATAAGAACGTTTGTGTCTTTGAAAATTAAACACTCGTAATTGTATTAAGCCTAAAAAGATTTCATGTGTATTTGTAAAACCATTACTTTTGCTGAGTGAATTTTACCCGCTAAAGGAAATTAACAAAAATTAATTGCACTCAACTTTTATTAAATTTGACAATACAGTAATGAATGATATCAAAAAATTACCAAATGTGTAATAATAAAATTTATATGAATTTGATGAAAAAGTGATAAAAAAATTTATAATCCTTTAAACACATTTACTTTAAAATGTAAGACTTAAAGTCTCTTTGCACCATGGATCCTGGGCTTTGTTGCCATCTCCTTAGGTCCCTGGAGACTCAGGCTGGATGGATAGCTTTTTTTATACATCACTTGGACTGAAATGGGATCAACAAAATAAATATTTTTCTGGTAAGCTTTACGGTAAGTAACTTTACGATATTTGTATTGATCACCTTAGCGCTGTGCACAGGTAGAGCAGATTGGATGGTAGTGTCGTGGGCAGACAGCTCTGTGAGACTCATAGCATATGTATCGTCTTCTTCTCTGCGCGTCATTTGTAGAAGTGGCATCTTGTCTGGACTGTGGTGGTCTATGTAGCTACTGAGCATCCATGACCGGCATGAGCAGCAGCATCAGCAGCAGGTGTTGGCAGGTTGAACGTGGTTAAGATAAGAAGCTTAAGACCACGAGTTAAATTTGGCGTGTTTATTCTGCTGACGGCCCAAAGTCTGATTAGCTCCACAGCTAGTGCCTGCATGCAATTTATCCTTACCAGAGCTTTTTTCTTTAGTCTTGTCATGTTCTTACTGTAGATGATAAATTGATTTAGTGTTACTGCGCTGAGCATACCTTAAAATAGGCAACGTGGCCACCTTTTAGTTTTGCGGGATGTTGAGTATATGGCACACATCTGATCAAAGGTGTCCATCCAACCTTTAATACAGTTGTAGAAATGATCTCCGACTTAACTGAGTCCTGCACAATATTCCATCGGTTGTGCATTGTAGAAAGTAGCAAAACTATCTTCTTGGAATTCTTGTTGTTGGGCATATTTGAAACAAGTGTATTTTCCTTCGGGTACCGAAATGCCAAAGTCCCCCGTTTTTTTTTGCCTCATACCAGGCGGTCTGTTGCTTTTCTCTCCTTCCGAATCTCAGGGTCATCAAACCGGAGATAATTTCGAAGGAATTCAAACCTCTACAGTATCATGCTTGCATAATACAGAGGAGCCTCTATAACTGTCTCCCACATTTCACGAGTGGCAGGTGGTTATTTCGCTGGCATCCACTGAATATCAATATTGCTACCATTGCCCTAGGCTCAGCAGGAATAAGAGATGCATTTATCCTAATACTTTTGGTATATTTGGCACCCGTCACTTCAACATTTCTGTTGGTCCAAACTAGTATCTCATTCAGCATGTACTCCGAAAAGAAATGACGACAAGCAGTCGCCTGGGGGTGGCGACAGACTTTACCTCACCTGCAAAAACCTTTGTGTAGTTAAACATAATGTTCCTTGCTGGCACCCTAGCTGACCTAGACAACTGTGGCCAAGCAAACTAAATAAACCTACTTGTGGTAGTGAAGCTGGTTTCAATGAAATCAACTAGTGACGAGTCAGTGTCAACTGCAACATGGTCAGGTTTTATTTTTTGGACGAGCTCGCGATTTTGCAGGAGGGGCTCGGATGCATGTGAGTGGCCTGGGATGGGCTCAGGTTCAGATATCAGATATGTTAGATGTTGATGCTTTGGTTCTCAAATAACAGTTTTCTTTTTATGGGTTTTCTGGTATTTTCTCTATTATCTTCTTAATCAATTTCATCAGCAGGATTTAACACATATTGTTCATCATTATCAATATCATATAACACAACTCCTTCTACATTGTCATCACTGTCTTCAGTTTTACTCTCAGGTTCCACATCATCTAAATTTTGCTCAATATCATCCTCTTCATCTTCACAAGTAATGTCACTTAGGCCAGTTTGATTTAGCAATGTTTTTAATTAACTGTCACTCAGGTCATTTTTCACAATATTGTCTTGTTGCCTTTCAAAACACACTTTTGCACAGTTCTATATCTTTCAATCTCTCTAAAAGTAGCTGTTTTCACTTGAAATTAAAAGGCTTATGAAACCTATAGTTTCATAAAATTTCAGTCAGCAGATTAAAAGAAATATATGGTTACGTAAGTTTCAATTTATTACTTCGTTGATTAATATCAAGTAATTTAAAAACAACATAATCTTATACTATTCCGGTAAATAAAGTTAAATTATTTATTCTCCTGCGAAAAAGGATAGATGGAGTTACATAAATGCTTTTCTTGGGTGAAAAAACAACAAAAATTAAATAAATTCTTTCACGGGGTGAAAAAAACAACTACTTTACATGACTATTTTGCCGAGTAAAAAACACTTCAAGCAAAGATTTCGTAGCGAACTATGCGGGGCAGAAAGTCAGAACTACATCCTCCTTCTCGGGGCTAGGGTGGACTGAGGATTCATTAAAGGAGAGAAGTCACGCAGTTATCGTACCGTAATAAGTATGTGTTTGACAACCCAATGGGTAAAATTCTTCCGCTGAAATCACTCTAGGATTAAAAAGAATATCCATGCTCACATTTCTATCAGATACTAAAAAGTTGATAAGGTTAATTCAACTATTAAAATATTATGTTTGGAACTTAAGGCAAAATTAATCGCGTCTCATCTAAATTTAAAAAGTTAATCAAGCCAGAGACATGCTTGCCTTTTTGCCTCTGGTTTCTAGCTTGGTAATCTTATGACTTCTCTAAATTAGATAAGCCTTCAAATCCATTGAGATCTATTTGTATTCTTTAAATTCACCTTCTTATGCCTTGACCAAATTTCTGTTCACGCGCTCTCTCCTCCCAACACAAATACATTTACCATCAATAATTCCTTAGACTTACTTGAGAAAATCTCTGGCCTTTCCAACGCTCATAAATAGTTATTTCTGCTACTATAAACAATTCTTAGGCTTTAACCACCGTTATTTTCTTTCTCATCAAGGCTTATGTTAGATAGTTAGTTTGTTAACACCAATCCATCCATGATACTGGGAGGATCCCCACCTGGATAATAAAATAAATCTATATAAGGCCAGTATGACAATCGCTTGTCGGCTCGAGGGCTCCAGGGGCCTGTCCTCTTTAAGGAAGAGGTGCCAGGAAGTATAATGTTTTTGACAAAAAGCAGCGCTGAGGTGGAAGCCTTCGTCACCTTGGGGGTGGGGGACCTGTTCCGCATCAGAGATACGTGGATATAGATACTCTTTGGCAGTATTCCTTGGAACAGAGAGTGTGTGAGTGTTGTGCTGTGAATGCGGGAAAGGAAAGAAAGCAGTGTTGTGATTGGTTAGCGCGTCCACCACCGTCGGTAGCCAGATCTCTACGTGCGCTGAAGTTTGTGTGGGCTCATGCCGGGATTCGGAATCGAACCCGGTACCGCGAAGTTGGAGGCCCACACCGTATCCACTCGGCTAGCACGAGCTTTTCAGGACTTATGTCTTCATTACCTTTGAAAATATCTTCCTGTGCTTTCCTGATGCTTTCTGGCTACAAATCTTCCGACGCCATTTCTCTCCCGTCTTTTATAGATGTTTAGGTGATGACTGTCTAATCATGTTCCGTAAAGAGGAACATGCCCTCTAATTTCTGGAATTTATTAGGCAACGGCACCCAAATATAACATTCACAATGGAATTAAAAAACAATGATTCTCTGCCCTATTTAAACATCAATTTAAGACGCATCACCTCTGCCCTTTCCTCTACTGTATACTACAAGGCTTCTTTTATTAGTCAAAGAAGCAGCTTCTTTAGTTCAATTACTCATTAATTTAAGTTGAACTCTATTTGTACCTTTTTTTCACAGAGCCCTAAGATCTGCTCCAGTTATAAACTTTCATACAAAGAGTTCTATTTACTTAAAATATTTTTCAAATAAAAGAGATTCCAGAGTTCCTTATTTGACAACTTCATAAGGAAGCGCTTTGACCAGTTACGTTAATTACCTCGTAATCAAATCCACGACCAATAATTAAATTCACAATTTTAAAAAACTATATACTTGTATATGTAAAATAGTCTATAGTCGATCTTTTTCAGATTTTAAGACATACGCAGAATACGGCATTTTCATAGATTGCAACCTTATATCTTTCGATTCTTTAATAACAACCATGACGTTCTCAGAAGAAGATCCTCGTCTGATTAAAGCTTGCTACATTCACAAAGAAGGAGTGGAATATTAATAGGAGATTTTCCAGGAAGAGATGGGAAGAGACGCACGCTTGACAAATCCCTGCCACGTAACGAAATATGGCGGATCAAAGAGCGAAACAACACCATAAAATGTCCCTTAGGTAAATAATAAAAATTGCTCTTAAGAAAACGAACTAGGTATTAATCGCAACCCACAATTTACACAAATCTAACTATTGTTAGAAGTTTTCTACAGTGTAATAAAATCGCTAAACTTAAAATTATTCATAAGGATTCGCATAGCTAGGGAAGCAGAAAAATATGAAGGATAAAAATAATGGACAGCAGATAATGGCTTGTCACATTTTCAAGTCAAAACAGTGTTCAGAGATGAAAAGGATTTTCAATGAAAATTTCCACGTCAAAATGATATTGTTTACGGACGCGGGTTTCCAAAAGAGAAAAGAAATTGGTAAGGTTTTTACTACCAATCGACGCTCATTTTAACGCTTTTAACGTGGGATCAGAACCAATGGTGGTGTCAGTATATAACAGCAACCGTAAAGTCGACGCGAATTGAATCTCCATGTGGCGACTAACTAGAACAGATGCGGATCAACTTTTTAATTGAATCGGTGTTTTCACTCGACTTGGCTTTAGCCCTTTAACAAAAGTGATAATATCTGAACACGTTTCTTGAAAAGGTAAAACTGAACTTTATTTGATTTATACCAAAAAGACCCAAGTTAATTCCGTAAATTATATGAAAATTTTAAAAACAAAGTTGTCACCAGAATGCCGTCTTCTTTATAATATAAATGATTATTGTTTTTATAAAAATAGCTCATTTATCATACAAGTAAAGTTATACACGCTTTCCTAAATAAGTAGTTGTCGCCAGAGGAGACGAAGCCTCTTTTAATTAAAAAATATTGTGAATGATTAACGATCCAAATTCATTGGTAAGAAGGAGTCGGTCTAAAATCCGCAAATGCAAACGAATGGATTATTCTGTTTGAGAATAACTTAAAGAAAATTTTATCATAGGCAGCAGAAAAAATTACATTAAATCTGAGGTAAAGGAGAAATATTTAAAAGCATGGCATAAAGTTTGCAATAATTCGATAAAAAGAACCATATCTCTGTGTAAGAAGAGACTGATTAGTTTGTGAATAAAAGGAAACTCCAATTGTTCCCTTAAATGGTAAGAGTAAATGAATATTCGTCGTAATTTTGTTCTATATATGTTTAAATTCTGAGAAAAACTTTTAGTGACTTAAATATTTAAGTATACGTAACCATATTGAGGCAATACTTTGGAGTAATTTGTATTTAGTTTTATAAACTGCGAGGAAAGAATAAATGATATAGCTTTAAAATGTAATGTATATTGAGGCAAGGCTTAGGTATAGTTTCTTTTCAACTACCGTGTACAATACCTTCTTAAAGGTCATAAGACGTGTATATTATTATAACATCTGCCATAACTTTTGCCAGAGAGAATACGAGATTTCCAAACTTGGTGTACGATTATCTACAGCAGGAACCTACACATGGATAAAAGTAAGGCAAATTTGCATAAATATAACAAATGTTATCTGCAGAGAAAGAATTTTCTATAAAAATTAAAGTGTCAAAGTAATTCAAACCTTTAGAATTCTTGTAGAGAGAACCAGCATTGTTTGCAAGGCTAATTAATTCAGTTTAATCTCATGTACGTTACGTCATTCACGTGTCAGGTGTGTTCTAGATATCATAACTAAAGATGGTTGGCTTCATATTTCACAGGGCAGACACAGACCATCGTTCTCTCACCCATCCTGCATCTTGGCTGAAGGAGCAGGGGAGACAACGCCGCCTCACGCCTGAGGTACGGTTTAGGATGGTAGGTTTTTATCAACCTGCCTCACGACCAACCTCATCTTCCTAGCATATCCTTTCTGTGGAAGTCTAAATACCGTGTAAATAAGTGTACGCAGAAATACTCCGACACAAGCTACGTGTCCCTCCCGTATTTCTCAATGCACCAGCCTCGAATTCTCTATCGCCCCTTTTCGCACCATCGTAAACTGCGAGGTGGATCGAAGGTGTGAAAGACTTATACTGTCTGCCCACAGATGAAAAGTATCTTACGCGCAGCGATATGGATTTTATACGAATTCGGTCATCTCTTTCGATTTCTGCTCGCGAGAGAAATAAAAGGAAAACTTTTTCCTGGATTCGGGCAAAAGACCTTGGACCCACGTCGAGTGTGTAGAGCCCGATCCACAAAAGGAAACCGTTCGCCCGCTGCAAGGAAGGAACTTCTCGGGGAATTGGTTGTTGCCGTCATGGTACTTGTAGGTGCCAAACTTCTCGCAGCCCTTTCCCCCTCCCCTTCAGAGTCTGAGGTTACACAGGACTTCCCTCTGGGATTACCCTAGACGTAGCTAGGTAATCGGTTTTGGCTACCCACTCCAGGAGCCGAATAATCGGACAGGCACTTCGATTTAAGCAACCGTTTGGCTCACCTTAATGATCAAGCGGTCTAGGATTGCCCTTTCATTCGGTAACCTCGGACGGCCGGACTAGGTGCGATTATCGTCACCAGAAGATCTTCACCGTCACTTTCAAAAATACTTACGAACTCAAAGGTATCGTTAATTGAATTATCACCTCGCCTAACTTCACCAGTTTATTTGTGAACTAGAATTTTCAGGCCGAAGCCATAACCTCGAGTATTAGAAGTGCTTAATTCAGTGTTCAATTCAATAATAATATTTCATTCGTTCTGTCTGGTGCCATTAAAACGCAAGCATCCTAGTGAGTAATTTTCAAGTAATTCCCACGACATTTTTGTAGACTTACTTATTCAGTGCAAGAGTAATTCTATTTATATCTATATACGCTGTTGCTTATTTCAAACTCCTGCATATTAAAGATTATTTTTGTATCTGCGTGTTTAACTATTTTGGACAACCCTTTGGCAATTATTAGGCAATCCACTCGGTTTAAATCTCAATATTAAACCGATCCATTCATGATTGGCTTTTACTGAGGGGAGACACACTAAAAGGATCATCATCTTAGTTTTAATCAAAAGGTACGTACCAAGGGTATTCTTATTCACCGGAAGTGGCTACGGTAAGTGTATTGGATACGCTTTTCCTGTACCATAAAATTCGTGAAGCGAGCAGTTTATGCGAAGGAACTCGTGGAATAGTCCATAGATGAGATGAACCTGGAGAGTTCACGGTCGAACATGTGATAAGAAAACAGGGAAAGGCTTCGAGACAAACCCCTACACTCTTCTTCACGTTCGATATGGCAAGCTCTCTTTGTCGGTGAGTGCCGGTTGGCTTCGCTACGGAGTGAAGGCATTCGTGCCACTACTTCAGGGGTGCTTCTACTGCCACCGCTTCTGATATACAAATCACTTTTGTAGACGTGCAAATCGGGGTTACCCAAAGTCTGTGTTTCTCTTATGCCTACACGGTAATTACAAATTGTGTGTGGCCAAATGTGTGAATTCCTGAGAGCCGCACTCTGTTTTATCGAAACAATTTGGTGCTTATATCCTTGAGAACGAAATCATGGCCGTTCAAGCCCAGGATCCTCTCTTATTTTGCAAAGGTAAGGACTTGTTCCTGGTGCACTTTACGCTTCCTGGGACGTCTTATACCTCAATGTTAAAAAGACCAACTCTGTTTTGATACCTTCAAGCGAACGATCATGGTCCTTTCCGTGCCCATTAGGACCTCCCTCCCCCCTGCAGGCTCTACCCTTTTCGGCGCTTACCTTGCACAGCTTGCGGCACAAAGGGTTTACACGCAGCCATGGCTAAAACCAGGGTTTACACCCTCCTTCTTACAGCGTGACTGTTTCCCATAAGGCGTAAAGACCGTGTATTTAGGCTCAGAGGTGGCAACAGCCCTGAAGTTGGTTGTGAGGCGATCTTCCTGGGTCCTAAAGCTGCCCCTCAAAAGGGGTCAGGACTAGATGAGCTTCTGCTCCTACGTCGATACCGAGTGCTAGGCTGGGTCACTCAAAGTCGGTTGATCCTCCAAAAAAGAGCCCCCACCACTGAAGCCGTCCCACCTGCCTAAGGTTTCGAGGTGAGAGGTGGCAAGGCCGCTTATGGTGAATCCAACCTCTCCCGATAAGTGTTCGAAGGCGACAGCACCTTCAGCCCATTGTCCGGCCAACATAGCCCAGAGTTCTGCCTCCTACAAGCGTACGGCTATTCCCGTGAAAGTCTTCTCTTCGAAGAGGGAGCACGCATCTCCTCCAATCTAGGCATGGGGGAGCATATTCTTTCAATTGAATTGTTGCAGACTCGTGGCCAATTGGGAGGAGCTGCAGAAGCTCGTCTTCTATCTTTTTCTATTAGCTATCTTATTGTAGGAGACCATGCTAGGCGGGTGCCTCCTGCCCACCCTCCTGGGGTATAAAATATTTGCGACCCCACCATCACGGGATGAGTCCGGGCAAGAGGATGCTCCATTTACATCCGGCATGATATCTCCGTCTTTCTATTCACTAGAATACCCCTTTTCAGACAGTAGATGTGCAGATTTACCTGGATAGGAGGTATACTGTTATTTTTTCGTAAATTCCAGCGTCAGCCGACGTCGACGCGGGAGACTTACGCCACTTCGTAGCAAGGTTGCCGAGGCTCTTTCTTTTGCTACGGCATCTGAACGGTAGACTTCCTCATCTACTCGATCAATCCAAGAGGTCGGGTCCTTGCTGACCTGATCGACATGCTAGAGAGAAGTGTCCTAAATGTGTTTGAGTCTACGCATCACTGCCAGAGAACCACTTCATTTACCTGCATTGATATATTCGTGAGCTCTACGGATGATTAGCCTGATTTTTAGTAGGAGGTGGTCGATATGGTTGACGGTAGTGATCAATTTACTATTTAAATATCCTTTGCTGGACTGCTGTCGCCTGAAATACCACGCAGATGGTGTTTGACATGGGCGCGGTGGCCTTCATTTCTAGAAATGACTAACTATTCGTTCAGTCAAGGAGTTTATGTCGCTTGATGAAACGCCGAGTTCTACGCACAAATTCAATGCCCTGGACCTATTTTTATAGGTAGAACGTTTAGACCTTTTGCCCACCCACTGCTTCCTTGGTCACCAGCCGAGTCTGGGACGGCAGTCAAACAGAAGCGTTATGCTTACATATGCTATTAGCGGATCACAAACAATACTACTATCAGTGAACTTAGTAAAACTAGGGCTAAGTTCTGTAATGTTTTAAAGCATTAATGCCTATCTTATTGAGAGCATAAGTATTCTAGCATTTAAGGCACGTTTTGATATCCCTGAAGGCCGTCGATTGAACTTTACCTTTAGAGGTGGAGAACCATTCAACACAGGTTTAAATGTATGTGACTTCGACAATTTGCCCTCTAGGTCAGATCATTTATCTGAGGCCTTACTTTGTAGGCATCACTACGTCACGGTGTTTTCAGATCTGGAGGAGGACTATGTCACTACATGGCGATTCGGTATTATTGAAATTCTTCCATGATAGAAGCAGGGAGAAGCCTCCCAAACTTTATTTATTGGTTTCTCTCAGATCAGCGATTCCGAGTTCAGTTTGGTGTGGTCATTCTCGGCACAATCGAACAGGAAGAGGTATTTCCAGAGGGAAGTGAACTCACCGTCACACTTTTTTCCCTGATCATTGAAGGCATCATCTCGGTGCTACCGGAAGATTTTCTTGCTACTTTCTACGTAGACGACCTTTCAATCTTTTTCGATGTGGCTCAGGTACAAAATCAGGAGCGTCGACTAAAACAAGCATTAATCTAAATCTCTCGCTATGCCGAAGCACACAGTTTTCGGATTTCCTTCGCCAAAATTTCTGCCGCAATCCACGGCTCCACTACCAAACGATATTTTTCCTAAACGGTGTTTTCCCGCAAGTGATGGACTCTTACCGTTTCATTGGTCTTGTTTTCAACCGTTACCTATTAAGAGGCTACTTCTTGAAGCTGTGTAGATGCCACTCACTCTATGTACGCCGTACCGTGTTTTTCCAAAATTCTGTTCCACTAGGATTTTTTTTAACCTTCGAGAGGTTTATGTGTGTTGCTCATGCTGTAAAATAGGTAGGCCTGTGGCACCAAAATTGCAGGATTTAAAAGGCCCGGCAAGGAACGCACCAGATAATGGGAATGGTAAAATGTCACGTTATTTGTCGGTAATTAATTATAACTGGGTGTAATGAAGAGTCCTCATTGCTTTTTGCACTGTTCAAAATCACTCATCTAGAGTAGTGTGTGGAAGAGGGTTCCGGCAGAGTTGACTCTCAATGATGACCAGGACGTTAAATTGTGGGCCCACTTAATGCCCCTGTTGATTTGGCTCTGATTCCTTATACTCCTTATATTTTATCGCTCTGGATTATGCGTTAGGCTGGCCTTATCAAAGGTGTCTTCGTGATAGGGATACACAACTAAGACAAACTAATCATACAAATGCTCTAATAACTGAAATAATAACAAAGGTTCGAATACTAGAGGTACAATCAAATACACACCAAAGGAAGAAAAAAAATCGAATGCGTTTGACAGGTAAGCTGGCACAACGAATTATCTTCCTCATCTTAATCACCTTCATAATCACCTTTTTTATTCAACCAAATCATTAACATTTTGTCTTAGACCTATACAAAATATTTTCTATCAAGCCTTTGTTCCTCTTATGCCCTTACAACATTTTGGCAAATCCAATCACAATGAGGACTAACGGCAGCTGTTAACTACACTTATTTCGAAGAAGGTATCAAAACATCTTTGAGAAGCTAAGTTACCGACCAGGAACCAAACTAGAAGAAATTGGAAGAGATTCTGAATCAAGACGATATCATGCCACGTAACTTGACATCTTGCCAACAGACATACTCCTCTTGACCTCTACCTCCTCTTTTTAGGGCGTTTCGGTTTAGGTTAGTCTAAATTTCCATAGATATATACACAAGCATGAGCATAATCTGATCCTTGCCGCTTGCTGGGGAAGGCTTGAGCTTAGGAAAGGACGGGTTGACCCGTGTGAGCGGCTTAGTTGTGTTGGAGAGAGCAACCACCCTTTGGGCTAGGTGCTACCTATGAGTTTGTTAGAGTTCCCGTCACACTAGCAAACTAACTATAAATTTGATAAGTGTATCATATTTGCGCAGTTCTTATTCTATTTTGTATACCACTCTATACTTCCAAAGTCTGGATTCAAAGATAGGAAGACAAAAGAGATCGGATTAGCCCAAATGGACTCGTCCACGTGGATCCCTCTACACATCTTTAAAGATGATAAAAAAAAACGTATATAGTAATGTGACAAATGGAGAAGGATGCAGAAAAATTACTCTCAGAAAAGCTGCCCAACGAGCTAAGAACGATTAAATTGGAAGCTAAATTACCATCAAATATTGAGGCCAAGAGAGCTATTTACTACAGGCAAGTGGATCACTAAGTAAGCGAACACAGTTAACTGGAGATCAAGGATGAAATCGAGAGAGAACAGAGTTAGCTCAAAATTATAGAGCTGTTCATATTCACCGAAAAAAGTACAAACACCTAGTAATCTCACGCATTCAAAATGGTATTTAGAGACACCGCAATGGCCAAAAAGGCCAAGGAAACTTGCACCCTCGTGTATAAATTCCAAATTACACCCGAACAAATAAAAAGCAACGAATCATCAGTATTCTTATATCTTTCAACTGTTATGCGCTCAGAAAGCATACGTCAAGTGCTTGCCCGCAGATAGATATCAAGTTACACCCCCTGATGCAGTTCATATTCATATACTTGGAGAGAATGCACCAGTCATATAAAGAATTGTGTCAACTGCTGCCGAAGCTACTGGATGATGGCCATGACATGCCCCATAAAAGGAAGTTTTCGAAAAGACGCGGCAGCAAATAGCCCAATGGGAAAGAGATAAACAGAACCAGACATACGCCGAAAATGTTAAAGACACAGTCAGTCCATGGCACCCTATCTGGAATGTTATACAATTGAAGCAGGAAAAATTGCTTAATATTCTAGCATGCATCTTGCATGTTCATGTATGAAAAGGGTAAAACAAAGTACGTATAGCAAAAACTAAATATATGTTTAACAACAACTAGTTGCAACCAATGTGGCTCCCATTCCATCAAGTTCGAATGTACAATATACACCAGTAACACAGAACCAAGACTACACCAAACAAAAACACCAAACAGATCTCAAATCATAAATAACGTGGCTTAGAGAAATGGGAAAGTAAACTCAGTCAGAAGTAAGAGCAGCCAATGATTTCGTTATGCAGACCGAACAGGTGCCAGAGATAAGGCTTAAAATTTACGCTTCAGAGGAAATGCCGTTCCTCATTAACATCATAAGCAAACTAGTACAAGGGCTCATAAAGTGTATCTATAAGTATGAGTATGAAGGCCCGTATGCAGACCGTGTTGTGTCTGAGATGTTGATCTGAGCCAATTGATCATCATCATGGAAGAATTAAGGAAGAAGCGGAATGAAAGAACAAAGACACCACGTGAATGCAACACCGTCACCGCAGACAAAATTGCGAGTAAGGTGCAGATTACACATACCAAATAGACAAAGACAAGTCAAATAAAAATAATTTGAACAACGTAGCCGGATTGGATATGAAGCGGCACTCACTCCTACTAAAACCAAGCCCCGTCTCCACCTGAACGTAATTATACTCAATAAACTAAATATCGACAGGCGAGTAACCTAGTGAAGATATACAACTAGACATTGATAACTATAAACACGTAAGATATTAATTACGGTATGCTGGCAATAGCTGGGAAAAATAATATTAAGTTCAAGAGCCTACCTGAATGGGACGAAGTATTATACCTTGCGGTGACGATTAAAATCTATCTTTGGGGAATAACACTAATGACGGGATACCAGCCTAAACTATTTTATGGATGTTTTCGGCTTAAGCAAAATAGTGTTTCTGGGTGACCTGAACACCCGTTGGAGGCTATCAGATTATACAGCTAAGTTCAATAATATTGAACGCAACTTGGAAAGGCTAATTGAAAAAAGAATAGTGGAGCGTATTGGCACAGACTTGCCACCTTTTATGGGCAAAGAAGGGAGACAAAGCCTGAGATTGTACTTGCTATCACAAGATTCTACTTGAAATATAAAGTTGAGAGGCACCCGCCTTCTTCCATCGACGATGAAATGATAGTAATGAAGCTCTCATTGAATCCGATCTAAGTTATTTTTCAGATACGTAAAAACTATAAGACAAGGGTTTTGAATATATCTATGCTTAGAAATTTCATGCTTCCTACAACCCAACTTAAAAGATCAATACTAGAGGAAATAGACGGCGGAATAAGAAAAATAATTAACGTGCCTACCGAAGCGTTAGGAATGATAGTCGTCGAAAAAATACAAGATACAGCCGCATTCTTCTTGAATTGTAGATATAGCAGCTGTAAAAAAATGAGTACAGGAAGCTGAGAACGTACAATGAAACCAACGGATAGTATGGGTGTACGTTGGTTAAGGTAGAAGTAACTGAGGTAAGCCTCTTCGAGAGTGCTGACTTTTTCTGAGATTGTTGCAATTTCCTTATTTGCGGTATATGTAGTGTTTTTAATTGTAACGATAGATACATTTTTAATGATTTAGTCACGGGTGTCCTATATCTTTAATTTATTGTTGTTGCTCAGTACTATGAGGTAAAACAGCTTTATCAAGTTGGTTCTGTCTAGGTGTGCACGTTCATTTGCATGTTTATAATTGCCATACCTTCTGACATTTAAGACAATGCCTTTTCCTTCGTGGAAAAGATAGACTTTGTGATCGTCTTCCAATTTTGAGATCTTAGGTCTGCCTATTGGTGTAATTTGGTACTTCTTAGTTTTGGTAGAATTTTCCACAGGCTTTCATAGTTGTTTATAGTTTCTATTTACAACGCTGTTAGGCATGCAATTGCTGATGCAGGCATATATGGGCAACGGGGGAGAATGTTCACATCGTGAATTGGATGTAATTGGTTGTATCGTTTATCTGGTTTGGCATGTCTCTGTAATATATTTTACACAAGGTGAGAATAAGACAGCCGCCAAGTGGCACGCCTTAAATGATCTCAAATCTCGGTCCATCCTGCACTCGATTGAGATGTATGTCGTGCAATCTGTTACGTAATCGCACAAGCATATAGGTACTTATCGCCGATGACAGGTTAAGTTGTCTAATTTTGTTTTTTAATCCTTTCGTGCTACATAATGTCAATATACTCTTTGTTGTAGTTGATTTGGCTATTGCTTCCGTGAGAAGGGTCAGCGCAGTATCTATTCCCCTATTCTTGCGAAATCCAAGCTGGTTTTCCGAGATTAAAATGTTGTCCTCGAGGTTTTGGATCAGTTTTTCTAATGAGTTTTTCGAGGAGTTTTACTAGCGTTTCTAGAAGCAGATAAGGCGGTAAGATTAGTATACTGCCCTTTAGGGATTCAAGAAGTCATGTGGGTTGTGCGGCGTGTTGAAAATTCGTACAATGCCGCTAAGAAATTGGTCGGCAATCTGAGAAAGTTCTCTCTCGTTAGGTCTGTTTCATCACGGACCTTTTGCCTCGTTCTCGCAATCAGGTCTTTTAGCTCTAAGACCGTCATCAGTTGCATTCCTCGATCTTCGAAAAGTGCATGTGAGGATGGTTGATATGGGTTATCTCGTCCAGAGGTTCGTTTAAATGAGCGAATATCCCCTCTGGATGTTCCCTGTCAAAATAATCATTCTCTTCGGGTGAGATGGTAAACACAGTAGCTCGTACAGATGATCTATGACAATCCTTTTTCTTTTAATATTGAACTTTGTTATGTGTTTTCTTTTGCCTCTATGAGAAAATTTGCATCTATGAGAAAATTTGGCGGCATTAGTTTCTCCGTCGAGAGAGTCGACGAAATAGTTCAATTTTGTATTGAGCTCTCTTACTAATACAGTGATGGAACAACGTTATATTATCGTATTTGACTCAAAACTACCTCATAGATGAACATTATGTAGTCTTATGAAATTTTATAATCCTTGAATATGATTGATCATTTTTGTAACGTTTAGGTCGGAAGAATTGAATTGAATTGATGAGTATTAGTTAAGAAAAAAATTGATGAAGAAGACTAGATGATAGATTGTACCTGAAGGTAGTGTGTAGGGTTTGCTAGGGTAGTGAAGGCTACACTTTTCATTTTTCTTACATTTTGTTTTCGTTGTCGATGACCTTAAACCCTGTAAATTGTATTGTTGTATCAATCTGAGTTTGTTATAACGCAATGGAGGTTTTCTTTTATTCTTATTTTGCAACCTTATTTATATTTCCCTCAACTTTGAACTAATTTTTTCAAATTATTATATATATAAAATTTTATTTTATTTTTTTTTTTTTTTTTTTTTAGAAGTGTGTTTACAGTATCTTTTTACTCTGCCTTTTGTATTTTATTTGTTTTTTATAATTTTATATATTTATCTCCTTAGTACTATACTTATATTAAGAGAGATAAAATTTTGAAAGGTAATAATATAGTTAATCACATATTCCTAATCTTCTATACTAATTTAAGAATTTGTTTTTGTTCTGTCTTTTTCTTTTCTTAATTACTAGTTATTTTTGACATACATACACTTACATATGTACAATTATTCCGCTTTCATTCAAACACATTCATTCATTTTTGTGAATGTATTTGTTAATATATAGTATGTGTAGTTGTTTGTGCAGTATGATGTCTATCTGAGCTACGGTGCCAACTGTTCCACGGAGCATTGTCCTGAGCTCGGAAATTGCCTTGTTCTGGCCGCTTTATCCGTTTGTTCACTGGGATGTTTAGACCGTCAGCTAGTTCTGGTGCCGTTTTTTTCAAGATTCTCTCCCATCTTCTTTTGGCCAGACTTTGGGTTGCCAGATTGATTGGTGTCAAGGTGACTCTCCGGTGAAATTCTCTTTGAGGTATTTAATCTATCCTTGTGCGTTCGTTTATATAGAGAGTCGCTTTGTTCTTGACACTTTGCAGGCACTTAAAACGAGACGTACTTAGAGTTTGGATCACCACCGTGGGGTACATGAGCGTGGCGCGAATATGCATGAGATATATTTTTCTGATTTTGCTTGAGCTCAGATTCTAAATCTCTAAATTTTATCGAGTTCTAACTTCGCCAGAGTTTCTTGCATTATGAAGTGGTTGCTATATCCGGTGGAGGTGATGTGGAGCCCCAAAACACTCCCTTCTTGGTAATATGGGAATATTAGCTGACTTATTATTACATCCGCTGTGTCTTTTGCGGCCGAGAGTGATGGTCTTGAATTTTCGGCTATTTCTGCTCTCTTTACTATTTATTTACGTTCCGAATTTCGTTTGCAGTCTCGAGAGCCTTTAACCTTAGGTTCCTGAATGTACTAGAGATCACCTCGATTATATCATCCGCAAACTGGAGATATAATGAGTCCTCCTTTACCGGAGTTAGTAAATCTATTATGTAGATTAGATAAAATAGGGGGCTCAGACAACTTCTATGTGGGACTCTGGCCTTGACGAGGAACTCTGGTCCTTGGTTACCCTCTAACATAATCCGAGCACGCCGTTCCATGACGAAGTGGGAGATGGTTCGTTCCAGTATTGGGTCTAGCTCAAGGTTCATGATATTTGATGGAAGGCCCATCAGCTAGGCCTTATTAAATGTCTTTTGCACGTCCCTTAATACAATGTCAATGTACTTTCTATCAGCTTGGCACTTGGTGATTTTCTCTGTTAGGAGTGCGAGTGCGGTATCCGTTCCGCGCTTCTTCCAGAACCACTGTTGTTGTAGGTTGTGGGCTACCTTCTCTTCACGTTGGTTGTGAAGTCTGTGTGCTAGGATCTTTTCCAGAATTTTGCGATGATTTCTAAGAGGGAGATAAGCCTTTAGTCCATCGGCTATTCTGGCCACGTTTTCTCCTTTGGGATAAAGAAGATTTTTGCCACCTTGTATCCGTGGGGGAAGTAACCAGTGTTTAGGGCCGCATTCATTACGTTGGTGATGCCGTGAGGCAGGTGGGGCGGAGCGTTTACTGATTGTTTTTGGTAATCCCTGAACAGCCAAGGGCTCTCTTCTTGAAGTATTTGAGCATGCTCAGGAACTCTTCGTCAGAGATCGGTCGACCGTGGCCCTCCATTCGCCTCTCCTTGGAAATTCGGAAATGTGCGGGTGGGGATGCGTGCGGTGGATTATATTATTCAGTTCTTCAATCACCTGGCATTCGAAGTCTAGATCGAAATCCTTATTCTCTTCTGGCGTGATGGAGAATATTTGTCTACAGTACCTCCTGAATCTTCTTTAAAGTATCTCTGGATCTTCCATAGTTTCTCCATGTTATTCCAGCCTGATTTTCTTCTTCTGCGGCAGAACTCTAGTTTTTTTTTATATTACTCCAGAATTTCTGGGGGTTCTGCTCTGTGGCAAGCATCTTGATAATTCATTGCCATATTGCCCGTTGTTGTTCGTTAATCTGCGCTTTGAGTTCCTTTCCCATTTGTCAGAGTCTTCTGGGGCGATCTCTGTTTGGGCCAAATTGCCTGACTTCCTCATAGATCTATCTCTGTTCTGAGGAAATATCACGCATCTCCTCGGTCCACCTGGGTTGTGGAGGATTTTTATTCTTGATGTATGGAATACATCTCTCGTCCGCTTGCATGATCAGGTGGGTTATCTTGTTTATTTCTTCTACAAAATCTTCCAGGGTAACTTCTCTTAAGGTGGCTGGTTTAAATCTGTTGAGCATTTTCTTTTAAAGCTCCCAGTTTGCTTTTGCAAATCTTTTCATGGGTGGGATAGGAAGCAGAATAGATGCGAGAGAGATGGTGGTTATGATAGAGATATGGTCACTTAAAACTGTGGGGCTAGGCATACTGACCAAATTGAAAGAGAAGGTCTTGCATGTAAATACTATATCCGTGGCTGTTGCTGATTTTTCAATGATGTAGGTTGGAAATTCTGGCCGGGCTCTCTCGAACCTATCCTGGTCAATGACAAGATGCAGGTTTCTGCCCCTCTCGTTTGTTCTGGCGTAGCCCAAGGCCTTCATTCTAGCATTGAGATCACCCCGTATGAATACATTCCTGCAGTGGGCTGTTACGGTTAGTAGATTATTGATGGTCAAATATGGAAGGCGTGGTGGTTTGTATAAGAATCAACTAACGTAAGGCTTATGTCTGAAAAATCAGTAACGTAAACTTTCCCTAAAAAATTCTTAACGCTGATTGATAAATTTTGTAGCGCCTTTGCTTTAAAACCCTTCTAAAGTTTGTTTGCCCATTAAAATTTCCTTAAGGCTAATGGATCAATTTTGTAGTGGGTATGTTTGAAGACCTGGCTAATGTTAGTTTGCCATTAAAATTTTCGTTAACGATAATTGGGCAATATTGTGTTACTTATGTTACAGTTGAAAAACTGGCTAACGTTAGTTTCCACTTGGAAATTTCCTTAACGAAGATTGGTCAATTTTGTATCGCTTGTGTTTAATTCGAAAAGCTATATATAGTATAGAATTTTGATAATCCCCCAAATTTAGAAAATTAGGTAATTTTTCGCTCTATTAAAAAATCAGTCTATCACAGATCCGTTAAATTCTTTTCATGTCGAAATTTCCTCTTTAGTTTGAGTACTGCCAAAAATATTTCCATCGATAAAATGAATGGGTAAAAATGATAAAATAAATTGTTGTTATTCTTCGGGAATCTTGGTTTGCCATACGGAAGTTCTAAAATTGATTAGGTGAAACCCACATACAAAAAAGTTACATAGCTGATTTACGTATTATTAATTTTTTCCTTTCGCATAGCATTAAGGTAATATTGCCATATTATAAGATAATTTATTGTGAGTATTCATTTTTTTATCATCTGATTATAATTGAGTCCTATTGACAGATATTTTGCAATTGTTAGTTAAGAAGAAATTACAAGCAAGCTTCTATCAGTGAAATAGATATTTATGTGGACGTTTAATTATTTTTCAATCAATATCATCTATAATTTTGGCATATGATACAAATTTATTCATTACCAGTACTTTATTAGGTAAAGTTTCGTCTAGAAGAATATGGTCGAGGGGCGGCCTCGCTCCATTCGGTACCCAAGTCGTCTCGAGATCCTCACATTGAGCGTAGGATGTAAGGCTGATCTACGACGAAGATGCGGTCTACGCGGTTTTATTGCACTTCGGCTGCATTTACTTAGGGGCACATTTTCCTCGTCTGGCATTCCGTTACAGCTAGCCTACTCCCCTCCGGCATATATCAAAGCTCTTCGAACATCTCAGCCACCCTTATCTCGGTCCCACGAAGGAGTAGCTGCCTTTCCCCAAGATCGCGCAAGTCGTGGAGACTCTCGCCCAGGCAATCCCCGCCACCAGCAAAGTCTCTATATAATTTCCTGCCTCAGTTCAGCAAGGAGCACTGTAGGACTCTAGTACAGTAGCACCGGAACACTGTAGCACTCTAGTACAGTAACACCGGAACACAGAAACCCGGCTCATCACTGTTACGCCTAACAACGCGTACGAGAAAAGGACACGCTCACCTGTCGTGATCGGAGACACCTGCGGTTTCAATTCGAGGACGAAGGCTAAATCGACATCCGTGAAATCTGCCATAGACAATCGGCGAGTAAACCATTCCCACTGAATTCCTAACTATTCTCCTTTCACAAACCGGCTATGTTGACTCTAAAACCGACTTCAACAAAACCAACAAAGGCATATATGTTTAAATAGAATCCGGCCATTTCACGATACTTCGTTTTAACACAAATGTACACAAAAATTTAATAATGTGTTTTCGAATGTAGTTTATATTTACTTTTTAGATCTGACACTCGTTTTTCTCGGAAATGCTTACTTTGGTCATAACCAACCGAATTTCCATAATAGGAAAAGTATGCCTTTCCAGCGAAAACGAGTTTCAGATGAAAAATACCCATAAAACTGCATAAGAAAAATACATTATCAAAATTATTTAAAAGATCAAGAATTAGACTAGACCCAGCCTGGTAATTTGAGACGACGATAGCGCCAGCTACTTTAGGCTATTTCCGCCAAAATTAACCGTTTTTTAGGTAATTCGAGAGGGGCCAAGGCCCCATCTCCCCCCGGAAACTTTAAAAAAGCGTAATATTACTAATTTGAAAGTCTACCGTCAGATTTAAATGAAGATTTAAATTGCTAAATGTCGTTAAACCAGGCGTTTCAATCAAAGATTTGCTCATAAAACCGTTTATAAATAAAAGATTAGCACTTGTTCGAATCCCGGCATTAGAAAGCACCATGCTCTTAAGCGCAGTAACGGACAATTTGCACTGTTTTCTGGCCCTTTCGAATCCCCTAATCCCGAGCTAGCACAGCCATCCCACGCCATTATACCATATGCACTATAAAAAAGACAGCAGTGAATCGTTCGAAATATACGAGAATCTAAAACGAACTGATATTGGGTAATCGGCAAAAGACGCATCTGCAGATCGACTGCAGATCTAAAAAAGCCTAGTACTGGTTGAATATCGTCAAATGATGCATGCGCAGATTGCCTCCATATCTCACAAAGCCAGGTCTATTTGAAAGACTCCGGCCAAAAGTTAAAGGAACGAGGCCAAAAATGACGCAGAAAGATTAAAATTTAGCAAAATAACAATATATTTTCGAAAAGTAAATAAATACGTTTTTATTAAGCTCCGGAAGTTAAAAATATCATCACTGAGAATCATCTTTAGAATTGAAAACGATTATGCTTTTGAAAAATACAAAATCGTATTTTTGTTAAAACGAATCTTAACGCCTTATTACATTTAAGAGAGATGATAAATATATTTTTCAAAAATATATCTTTTTTCGATTTGTTTCTCTGTTTCTTTCACTTTTTGTATTTGCTATTTGGAAATAATTATATCAATATTGACCCAATTCTGTGTCTTCACCTTGTTTGTCTGATAATTCAAAGTTTTGTAAAGTCACTGTATTCAAAACATAATTTATTATATTTTTGCCTTCTTCTGGTCAAAGCAGAAAGACTTGTGAAAAATAATACATAGAGCTATGCTTTTTTACTTCTTTAAAAATGTGAAGAATAATTGCTAAATATGTTAAGAGAGTGCTTTTAAGATAGGTGCATACGACAAACACCATGCTCTGTGTATTATTCGATAATTTTATTTCTATAATTGTTTGTTAATATACTGCTAATCAGATTCTCAATTTAAAAAAATAATGTAAGCTTTATTTCATATCCAAAGGTCCCTGGGACATCAGGGAGAGTTTGAGGTTTACGGAAGAAGTGCAAGAAGCAAGGAAAGAAGAAATGAGAAGGAAGTCATCTTGAAGAGGATAGATTAGCCAATAAAGAACGGAATAAGTAAGCAAAAAGGGCTGTAGTTCATTGCCAAAAGTAAGGCATATAACTAGCTATACAAAAATTTGGAGACTACGGAAAGTCATAGCAAGATATTTCACTTGGCAAAAAGCCTAAATAAAAGTACAAAAGATATGACGCATAACTGACAGATAAAAGATGAGAATGAAAACGTGATAAGGAAGGAAGTGGATATCATCAAGAGATGGAAACATTATTATGAAAAGCAAGTAAACGAGGAAAATGTAAAATTCTTAAGAGCAGATGCAGATTCTAACCCTGGGGTTGTGGTTAAATTGAGGGCAAATAAGCGTGTTTATACCAATATTTAAAGGAATGGGTATGTACTGAATTGCGAAAATTATAGGAGCATAAAACTCATGTTCTACACACTCAAACTACTCGAACGGATTATATATGAGAGATTGAGAAAAGAAAATTCTTATAGGAAGGCAACAGTTAAGAATTATGAACGGTTTAGGTACGATTGATTGAATATTTACGCTACAACGAAGGATTCGCCCTCAGCCCATTGCTTTTTGGTGTTCTGACAAAACCGTGAAAGAGGAACCAGCCTGGTATGTTTTCTACCCGGACGACATAATCTTCGTAGCAGAGAGCAGAGAAGCTTTGCAAATAATCCTACGGAGCTGGGGGTCAATGAGAGAGAATGTGAGTATATAGATAACTAGAAAGAAGAGTAAATACACGACAACTGTTATGGATAAAGATCGGCAGGCTTCGCTACGAGTGCGTAGAATAAGGTTGAAAAGATTGAGGCATTTTAAATACCTGGTGTCTTTAGTAGAAGAAACAGGAGAAATGAAAGAAGAATAAACCACCAGAAACTATGTGGCTGGTTTAACTGAAAAGGGGTCTTAACCCATTAAAGCATAAGTTTTTTTATTTTTTAAATTTTTAATATTTACTATAATATGAGTAAAAATAGCAAAGGGGAAGAATAATTCTTATCAAAGATTAATATATAATGATAAAATCTTTGAATAAAAAGCAAAAATCATGTGTTACATATATGCAACGCTAGGCTGATCGGCTAACAAATTAGCCATTATTAAACTCTTCCAAGCAATTTATGCACAAACCCACGGAACACTTTGCAGATTCGGTTCTCGTTATTGATGAGCAATTGAGACCTGCACATTTCCTTATTTTGTTATTGGGGATGTATCTGACAAGATGGCAACCTGGATCCAGCCAAATGGAATCAGATACTCGAGTGTTTATGCTACTCTCTTGTGAAATCTTTGGGCGACCACCTACTCCTGTTTGAGAAGCATATTTTTTCAAAAATATTTGCACAATGGAGCGTTGGAATTCTAGTTGGCTCATCGTTTATTACAGTTTTGTATAAAATCCAAGCATTTTGGACAGCTGCATCAACAATCTATGTAATGATTGGCCACCACCATTTCTTCCCTCTTATATCAATGCGATAAGCTTTGATATTTTGGTCCATGAGATCAGACCCACCCATGTGCTTATTATACTTAGAAATGATGTTAGGTTGTGTGACATCTATTACTTTGTCGACAACACGTGAGTAACGGCGGGCCTTTGTAAAAGGGGTAATGCTGTGAACAATTGAAGTAACTGTCACAACATTGTTATCCAACCAACGAACTAAAATGATGTTATTTTCTTAAAATCTCTTGAGTTTAACAGAGGGCAGCTTTTATGAATTCTGTTTTCTCGAGTAGTCCCTGTTTCGCAATAATTTCGTTCTTTTAGGTGGCATAATAAATTTGTGCTTGTAAACAAATTTTTAAAGTAACAATGATACGGCAACTCCTTCTTGATTTCAGGACGACTGTTAATCATTGCTGCCAATGGTGCAGCACACTTTCCCAAGTTACCTTCATAGTTAGAATATACTTTTATGTTTTTGCCTTGGTATACATTAAAATTAATAAGATAGCCTTGAACTGTATTCATACACCAAGATTTGAAACCAAAACGAATTGGTTTTGGACCTAGAAACTGCTTGCAACCATACTTCCCATAATATTGAATCATCCCTTAGTCATAAGATATTTTCATTTCCGGTTGGAAATTTTTGGCAAAGTTTTCTTGTAAGATGTCCATGAAAGGTCGAAGTTCCCACATTTTGTCTTGAGAGGAAAAATTCCTACTATCGCAAAAATGCAAAAATCTCTTGATTTGCAAAAAAACTATCCCTTCTCATAGCATTACATACTAATTCATTGCGAGCATCTTCCTCTGAGCCCCAATACATACGGTGTGATGGAAGATTATTATGCCACTTAGCAAAAGAATCCCAATAAACAACCTGAATTCGTTTGAGGAAATCTTGGGATCGGGAAGATTTAAAAACAAAGCACACCAGGAACTTTCCTCTACGAGCAATTTCCAGACTTTCTCATCAAAGAATTTCTCTAAAAGAGATGTTGGCGATTGGTTAATATAACTACAGTAATTTGAAGCAGGAAAAATCATACTTGCACTGCTGATATCATTATTGTCCCAGGATATTTTCTTGTTTTTCTTCTTTCAGTGAGTTTATGTTGAAATAAAGTCTTCCTCGCCAATACGCCTGCCACTGCGAAAACTAGCTATGCTCTCTGAGCGAAGCTGATTGCTAGAGAGATTATCAATTAAACCACCATTTTCATCACCAGAGTCTTGATCTGATTCAATTCTTGCTTCAGAAGGTTTTATGTAGATTCGATCCAAATTATCTTCATTGCCATCTCCTTCTTCAAGAATATTCAACATTTCTTCCACAGAGACTGACCTGGCAGTGGGAGAAAAATATAAGTAATTGTTGCAAAATTATACAAAAAATCAAGAATTGTCAAAGTAAAGATAATTAAATCAGAATTAAATCATAAATTAAATCATAAAAATTATAAAAAGAGATCATATCAGTTATGTATTTAATGAAAGAACAAGGAAAAAATGAAGGAAATGAAAAAGAATCATATACTGACTTGAGTGATTGATACATATGAATGGACCTCTTTTAAAGTCAATAAATGTTATATAAGTGAAAAATCAAATATATAACTAACTAAAAATGCAATTCGAAAATAGGTGCTTACTTGCTGGTAGGCGCCATGATGCTATTCCAAATACTGCTTTGTTTTCAGAATGTTTCTGAGTTGCCTTGGACTTTGGACTTTGGACATAATAGGTGGTGAAAATATAAGTAGAGTTAGAGAGAAAAAGTAGGAGACTAAAGTGGTTAAAGGGAGAATTTAAAAAATAGATGATGTGTGGAAGACGGAATAAAAGGGTCCCTGGTGAAAGGGTAGCTCTGTTATTTTGTGTTAGTTTTTTGTTTTTGTATTTAATAAACTAAAAAAGTATAGTTTATTTAATAAAATTAACAAGGTTAATTTAATTATTTGTTTTCATCTTAATGATGATCTTTGGCATTCAAGCCTTTATTTGAGACGAGGTTTCTAATCCTGCTGTGGTTATTTGAACAGATATTTTTCTAAATGTTAATTTGAGTTTGAAATTTAAATTAAAGTGAATTTGGATTTTGGATTTATTATGAAGTTAACTTTTACTAATAAAAAACTTGCGCATTACACTAGTCGATTCTTGTCTATTGTCGATTCTGTAATGTGTATCTTGCTTATTATGCACTTTTTTTCTTGTCATATTGGGTATCGATAGAGTTGGAATTAATTGATTAAACAATAACCTGCGGAGGGTCAAACCAGGTCACAAGCAATTTAAAATATATACGCTTATCGACACCGTTTCAAACCAAGTAAAATTAATGAGCACCTCTACAAATTTAAAAGAGAATAAAAATGGAAACCTCAGGAAAGAAACTATAATTAAATACGCAAGAGATATTTCGCAAATTAGTAGAGGAATATAAGAAACATTAAAATCAAAACTAATGTTTCCTTCCCCAAAATATGCTGTACGATCCGAAACTAGAGAAAAATAATCTATAAATCTAAATTTTATTGAAAATACTCGTTTAATTCACCTTAAAAATGCATAGAAATTTCAGTTAATTTGTTCTTTGATAGATGGCAAGGTTTATTTTACAGAAGAGATGCTAAAGAAGAGTTATGAGGAAAGTAATGGGAATTTGATGATAGGATACATCTTGAAATAGAGACTGATAGGTATAAATGCAGCCATAATCAGAAATCAACATAATTATCTCATACACAATTGGACAAATTATCAATAAGTAGTATGTAGGCCCTTGTTCCGAATCATTAAACACATATTCAACCGAAACACTTCACCAATTTGTTAAATTGTTCAGGTAGCCTTTATCTTATTTTTTTCTAATCTTTGCCCAAGACTACAAAATCCATCGATTTCCATGCCATACCAATCTTACCGATTATACATCCTTTGTTTTATATCCCCCAAAAATCCGGGTCAGTTCCTGCAGGCAATATTTTCCGGATTTAAAGAACCCACAGATCCTGTATTCTTCACTTGTGCTAATTCTTTACCAAATTCATCTTGATTAACTTCATGTCACCAGGTAACAATGCAAACTTTTCAGGGGCACAGTTGCTAGTTTTGGGCTCCATTATATACAATCCCCATGATGCAATTCTTTCCACACCTGCAATGTTAAGAATGGCCTTGTAATAGCTCAGAAAAACATGAACCCAAGCAGAGGAGGAATGAAGGGGGGGGAGGGAGCATACCCAACTCCAACAAGGTGCTAACCTTTTGGAACCAGCACCTGCCTAGCACCCATCTAGTATCTAACCTGTAGTTGACCGATACATACCCAACAGGTAACCCATAGTAGTAGTATGGAATGTACTAACCCGAGTCTACACACACACACACACTTATAAGTACATACAAGCACACACGTACACGAGCATACAAGCCCATAAACTTTTTTAATGTGCATTGAGTGCCTGTGAGCGTTTTTATGTATGCTAATTTCGAACTCTGGTAAACTTTTGAATTTAATTTCCAACTACAATCAAATGATTTGTAGGAATGATTGTGTTTAACTGCATGATATATTTGAGCTATTGAGTGATCATTTTATCACTTAAAGAACTGGAAGATGAAACTCAGATTTTATTTTTAGGACCATCTGAGTTTTTATATTGAGGTATTGCCAATTTTAAAAACAGTTTGGCAAAAAATACACTTGGCTATTTGTAGATTATTAGCTGCCGCCAAACATTCACGAACATTTTCCTAGTTTTTGTTATATGAGCACAATTGTTTCTCTTTTGAATTGAGGGTTTCATCATTAAAAAAAATTAATCATCTATAGTTTTAGGATAAGTTATTAACATTTAACGAACGTAGCTAGGTAATAAGAGTTTTAATCATGTATCTACTCATGTAATTAATCGCCTTCAAAATAAATAATTAAAAAGAATTTGCATAGGTTCTAGGGAGAAGGGGGATAATACTCGTGTATGTATATGTAAGTTTGTGTGAGAGTGTGTGTGTGTGTAGCCTCGGGTTTCTTATTTCAATACTACTATTAACCAGAACACAAAAATACTCACCAAAACGTATTTATTACATTTTCGGTACTTGCGCTTTACAGAAGAATCTTAGTTCTTAAGCGGTATTCAAGTTTTAATACATAATTGGGTACTTAATCAATACCATTCGCTAAAAACCCAGTGCCTTCCTCTACTTACCCATCCGCAGCCATTCTGTACCCACTTGCTAATAATAGTAAACATGTAACTACGCTAGTGCTCTATCCACTTATTTAATCCATTATTACGCCTCATGCCATATATTACGAAAGTTGAGCAGCTGCAGGCGACACTTGTATTCTTTTGGGGCTGTAAATCAATTACTGTTTTTCTCCTAATAAATCAGGTTTCCTCAAAAGAATAAATGTTTTTAGAGATATCTCTAGATAACTATAATTCCACAAGGAGAGGAAGGAAAAGGGATATTTTATTACCATTCGATATTAAAGGAAGTTTTTAAGTTCACGACAGCTAGTTTATTCTCTTGAGAATTTGTAAAGAAAAGAACGGAAAGGAGTTTATCAAAAAAATGAAACGATACTAATTTAGTCAGAGGAGGACTTTCGCTACGAAAGAAAGTTGGGAAAGGAATAGAAGCAAAATTGAGAATAGATTGAAAGAATAGGGAACAATTCTTAAATGTGGGAGAGCGAAGGGACATTAACAGCCTCAGAAAATAAGTTCTGATAAAGTACGAGCTTAAACCCTACTTGACCCACAAGAGGGATCAAGTAGATAAATGAAAACAATTTCTGAGGAGAGGATCTGTAAGATATCGGGCACTTCCTACCTTCCTAGCCCACAGGGGCCTATATATGTTCCACACATTTTCACTTCCACCAAATTTTACCACTCTCCTCCAGTAATTATCGGTGTATTCTTTACGGTAGAGGTGAGCTAGCTGGTTTTTGGTTCTTAGTGTCAAGTAAAAGGATAATTGCAATGAACCTCCCATTTTAGGAAGGAAAAGGGGTCATATGTCATATCGTAATGCGATATCCCCTTGAGATAATGCATGAAACCCGTATCCATTCCTAACACAAAATTGGTGAAGGTATTAGATATATCTTGTTAGAGTGCGAGGAAATTCACTTGTGAACCTAAAGTTCATTTTGAGCATTATCTTTAGACTCTCGGGGCAAAAGTCGATAGGCTACTTCGTCAGTCTACTTCTTAGGAAAACTGCTCATTAATTTCTTTTTTTTTCCTTCTCCTCGAAAGAAAAAGGGGGCGTACCCTGTTTAGCCTGTTACAATTGTTACCTGGAATGAGCCGCACATCGTCCTAGCCTGATTGCTAGTTAGAAAAGCCTATCACTAGGTTTATTTGAACATTTTTAAGGGTGTGTAAGAAGTTTTGCTTCCTCCTCGTCCCTCTGTTTCGGAGAAGGATATGCCTGTAGCTTCATCATCCTGCCTTATGAGCCCTTCTGTGGTTGAAAAAAAGAGCTTACTCTTACCCTTCTTTTAAGAAGAAAAGGAAGAAATCTAAGACAAAGAAGACCAGATGTTTCTCTACTTCCAGCAGGAGGGGGGGTTTTCGTCAACAGAGGGGTTCTAAACTGTTTCGGCAGATGATCAGGCCTCAAGTGGTACATCTGGGCTCGATTCATCCTTGAACGGCGGGAGCCATACCATTACAGAAAAATAAAGGGGCAGGTAGGTGGAGTGGAGATTCAGTGACGCTGAGGCCCCTCATTAAAAAGCTGTCATGTGTCTTCGAGCACTCTGACTCTAAACGTTTCCTCGTTGTTCGCTCTACCTATCAGAGAATTTTATCTAAAGGACAAATTTTTAATCAACGTCAGGCATTAATTAGGAATCTAGTTATAGAACCGAAGGTCTCTCGTTTTTCCTATGGACCGTTCGACTAAATGCTGCAGAGTCTGTCCAAGTGGCCACGGTGAGTGCTTTTCTGACCATTTATTTATGGCCAGCCTGCGTAGGGAGCACGACACTCTCCCCTTGATTTTGTGAAAAAAGTGGTGTTTGCGAGGGAACTCATTCACTACTTCTTAGAAGATATCAATGAAGATCTGGCTGTACCATGACTGGTTTATGTCAAAGGGGTGAAAATAAAACAGAGTGAGGAGGCTCTAAACCAACACTTACACTCATTGTCACTTTCATTTTTAACAGGCTCCCTGAGGCTGTGCGTGCGGTTGGTATCGCTTCCGCGTCATTGCATTCCTGCAACTACTATTGAAGTGTTAAAATTACCATGCTCGCTAATAAACATTTTATTATTTTTTCAGCACTCCAATTGACATGCACAGTATAGAAGGCCAACCTAGCTGATTTATTATTTTTAATTACGAATAGTTTCCAAAGAAGGAGGGCGTATTATGTGTCACGCCTCTCTTAAACGACTTGAGAAAGTCTGGCTAGATAAATTCCTGTTCATTTTTTCCCTAATTTGAGAGATCTACGAGATTAAGCATGACAAAAGTCATCTGATTCTCTAGGCAGGAGTAGAGTGACTGCGAAAGTAACAGAGGAATAGGTTGAGGTCAAGAGTAGACGAGATCCTGGAGTTATTTGGGAGATATACGGCGAAATCCCGAGACATCAGCCCAGATTCAATGGAGGACAGTCTAGGTTGGTGTGAACATGCAGCGCGATTAGTGAAAACGTTGTTTGAGAATGTTGATTTCGAAAGAGTGAAAGGATAAGAGATAAACTTTAAAGGTTAATAACTATTACTGCCAAATCTCGGATTTCCTTCCTATGGTCGTCTATTGTTTTTTTCTGCAGTTATTAGAAGTATTACTGCTTACGAACGAGTCATAACACCTCTTCTGTCCCTTTTCTCTGGCCACGGCTTCGAATTCACCGTTGAAGCTATCCATGTCAACTATTAAAGCCTTTCATTTTTTACAGGGAATGAGGAGTAGTCATAACTTCGGGATTTTGATACCTCTCTCGAATTATCATGATACAGGCAAATCTTTCCAATAAGTTCATTCCTCCATGCCAGCAATATTTTTCTAAACTAAACGAGCAGGTATTACAAAACATCAAAGTTAGCCCGAACACGCTGTATATAGGAGCAATTCTAGGACAGCCTGTAAATGAATTATTTGCCAAATATTAGGTGGAATGCATAATGCCTAAAGACCAAGACTATTTTTAAATGAAAAGCTCAACAATATTCAATATCTTTTCCATTTCTCGAAAATGTTCAAACCTTATCTTATCCCAAATATGAGAAGAAAAGAATTGCGTAATGTTGTTTGCTTATCATCTCCAGAGCAAATAGAACCTTATTTGCTGACTTCTACTCCCGAGATAAAATTTGTCTTCTGCCCCTGATTGTTTTTTTCTAGCAGTTCTGCGCTTGCAAACCATTTGCAAATAGATGCCAGGTATGGAATAATAAAGTTAGAAGAAAAGCAATTTTGTTAAGGAGAGAAATTTGTAACCAATGACTGATGTGTGTGAAGGGAATAGAAATAAAAGCCGAAGTATGACAGTGGTGAACCATAAAGATGTGGTAGTAAGAGTGGAAAATGTTTCGGAAAAAACTTAAGACAGGATAGAATGAGTTAAAAAGCCGTTCGCTAAACACAGATACGTAGTGTTCTTTGTATGTTTTGGGTAGTGTTATTGAATGGACAGGGGCGAAAGGGAGGAGATGGAAAGTCTGAATCACTAGTAAAAGGAACACGATGCTCATAATGCTGCTGATTTATGTATAGAAAAATATTTGTTGTAGTAAGTTATCTAGTGTGGTTAGTTGGGTATCTCAACGCCAACGCAGCGTGTTTTATAGCATGTAGTATGATGCAAGTCGGGTCTGCCTCAAATTTCCGCAGCTGTCGTGTTAAGCCTCGGTGTTGTTTTCATAGTGTGAACGTGGGTGTGAATCGAGCTCTTTGTTAAGGGATATTCACAATGTTCAGGATATTTTTTATTTATACTTTTTCTGTTATTTGAAATGTAAAGCGAAACTTAATTCCGTAAAGAGAGCTTATGTTTAAAATTGTTAAGCTATTGATATAATGAGAAAATGAAAATGTGGACAGCTTTGGGACCTTGAAAGGTAATTTACTAATCGCTTGAAAATATTGTGCCAAAGATATCTTTTTTAGTTTTCTTTTTGTTTAAGAACATATATAATTCATCTTTTTAACTTCCTTATTGATTTCTGTTTATAATGTCGCTAGTTTACGCCCGGTGAATTAAAACTGATAAAAAGCATCTAAAGTAGACAATAATAATTAGGAAATTTTTTGTATTGTTCTATCCAAGCCCTTCGAATTTTAGGAAGCACATCTATACCATATAAAGAAGTGTTGAGAGAAGAGGCGACTTGATTAGACGCACCAGAAGGGGGGGAGCTTATCGCAAAAGGTGGATCATTCTACATTATTGTGATAATTATACACAAAGCACGATCACCCAGGCAACGAAAACGACTACTAATAAAATTGGCATAGGAGCTGACCTAGCGCAAGGTGTTATCACAAGCTTGATAGATTCAGTGAGAAAGATTTGCAGAATTGAAAAGTGGCAATTGGGATCATATATTTAAGAAGGATCTTAAATGTGATTCCCTATCGAGTAAGGAGCCAATACATTTTGCTAAGCAAGGAATTTGAACGAGAAACTTCCGTTTTAGAAATAAACAAGGGCTGCAATTGTTTTAACAATTTGGAAGGTTAAATTTGGGAAACGAACACCAGCGATGAAGAAATTGCAGTATTAGTCAAAGCGATATTGAACAAATGCATTAATGTCATTTCCAAAGCTGTTTTGTTTAAAATAGTAACGGATGTGGCTGGAATATGGCGAAAGCATAGCTAGGATTTACATGAAATAAAAACAGGAAGTTTGACAAAAAATAACTAACAATGTTTACACAGGGTGTTTTACTGTATCGGAATTATAAGCATGGGAGACGCCAATGTTAATTTATTACGCAATACATAGCTTTTCAGCAAGCCCTATCCACAGGTGTGATCACTAGTAATACATACGTTGCCATGGTTGAGTTTGTGAAAACTGCTCAAAAGCTATGCAGTATTAATGGTATAAACGGATAATAGGTTTCTAAGAATAAAATAATTGAGGCCATGAAAAAGAAGAGATACATAGAATTTTGTCATTAGCAAAGAAATAAAATAATAAACAAGGAAAAAGCATAATAATAACAATGAGAAGATAGATACGAAATTTAAGTGTTGCAACGGCTCAGCCTAGTAGAACAACCCACCTCACGACAAACACCTCAAATATATCAATCCTAATATTAACAAAAAGGAGTAAGAATTGATATCTAAGAGTAATATCAAAAGTGGTTTCAGAAAAGCACATAAATTAATAAAGCAATTGAAGAAGCACAGTGCATCGCTACCGAGAGGACAGAATTACAAGAACGAAAAGTTGACGAGCGACGGCCACACGTTCAAGGGCGACCATTACTGTAAAGGCGATGATTTAAATTGGTAGTTAGCTTCATAATACCAGAGTAATAAATCTTATCAAAGAGAGAAGAGACAAGGTAATCTAGAATCTGAACCACCACCAGCCTTTCAAGGATTTTAAAAAACCAATGTAGGTTAAGAAATTGGGCGGTAAAATATATTTCATTTGGGTTCACGTTCGTTTGCCTTTAAAATCGCGTATTGCAACATTTTAGAATTCAAATTGTACTATTCCAGCAGAAAGGGAGTTAAAAGAGCAAAATACGGAGGAACTTGGTCTAAAAGCTTAGTGGGAAAGGATATAAGGTAGAACATTTTTTCATCGAAAGGGAGAGGACGTGAGTTAATTTCTCTGGCGGACATTTAAGTGGAAGGAAGAAGATTGAGCTTGGAAAGAAAAGGAACAGTTACCAAGTGGCGTTTAATAAATGCAGAATATATGCCAGAATTGGTATGTACTACCTCTTAAAAGAAGAGTGGGCGAAAAAATTAGTGATTTAGAGGAACAGACAGGATAACAAGATGAGTGAAAATATTTTTGTTTGTGTAAGCATATGGCGCGCGCGAGACACACTTTTGTAAGGTAATCTCGGAGTAGCCTACCAAGGGTGTTGCTGTCTCTGCGCCACGAGCACGTGTATCCCAAAGTTAATTTCCACACTTTCCTGTGTTTGTTTTTGGCCTTTAAGATAATGGCTGAGAACGGGAATATGCTGCCGGTTAGTGGATTTGGGAAGACGACAGTCATAGATGTTAGGTGGAAGATAAGATCCATCAGAAAGAGATGAGGAACAGGTTGTCCTAATTAGAGGATGAAAAAAATCTGACAAGGTGAGGGGTGAAGCAAACTGCCTCGTCATCTCTTCTCGTTTAAAGAAACAAAGCCGACAATGATAATTCTTGAAGGGACGGTTGCCTGGCGAGCGTTATCTCAAAGATAAAAATAGAAACAAAATGGATGAAAAACTAGTCGTAACTAAGTGGGTAGAAAGGAATAATGGGTATCTCACGAAATAAACTAGGTCAAGTGTCTTTCGATAATTCTTAGTAGAGGCTGCGACAGATTGAGAGACAGAGTACAATTTATAAATATAAACAAGTCTCAAATAAAAAGAATGTATGCTGTGAGCGTTAAAATCTCCAAATGATAACTAAGGCTTCTTTGGGGTCAGAGGAGGTCTTTTTTAGAAATTCACCCACCTCATCGAATAATTTATCCTTAATATGATATTTTGGAAGATAATTAGTCGCAATTTTATGTTTCCTCTTCGGAGGAAAGGTTGCAAGCAATGTAGGATTTGAATTAAAATCAGCTCGGTGTATTTCTAGATGTGTTTTTCCCGCCTTAGTATTAATTTATGGATAGCAAGCAATAACACCAAACATGGCTTTTCGGCCTAATTTCTTAAAATTACATTGGCTATATTATTTATGAAAAATATGGAAATAATTAATAATAAAATAATATGCAAAAATAGGATTATGAAAATTCAAAATAATAGAAATTACAATGGATATGAATTACATTTATTATTGAATAAAACGGCAATGTTTGAGGGATAACTAAATATTTTTGGTATAAATGAAATTTAAAGGGTAAACTGTAAAAAAATTACACTTTTCCAGGTAATATTTACACATGCCGCAACAATACCACCTCCCAGTGAGGAAGTATTACGAACGAGTTTTTAATTTCAAATGACAACCGTATCTGGAAGTTTTCAGAATTTGGTCGCTGTCGACGTGCGCAGGCTTCACTCTGTCTAGGGAAACGGTGTCAGGTTTTCTATCTTAATAAATAGTTTTAGTTTTCTCGTGCTCGGAAAGAACATTGACTGGGCCAGTGTAAGGTGGAACAAAAGTTTGCGAAGACTATCTCTTCGGACAAAGAAGATTTCCGAGCTCTGTGAGTCTTTGAAAAGGAATTGTTTTGGCGCGCCTACCTTGCGACTGATAGCAGGCTGAAGAAAAGATATGATGTTTTGGAGTTCAGAGACGTATGATGCAAGATCTAGTGACGAAACGGAAGTTTTTTTTAAGAAAGCCACTAGGCAAGTGAAGAGAAGCACCATATACAGCTTCTGCATATTGTCTTTGGAGGAGGAGCAAAAAATTAGCAAGAGGAGAGGCAACTTTGCCATCCAGTAAAGGGCATCCTCGTAATACATAAGAGTGGTCTTCAGCTATCGATGGAGGCGCTCAATCAAACCCTCGCTTCAGGGTAGTAAGCCACTCTAAGACTGCGAGTGGAGCCAAAAGAGTTGGCTAAATGGGGGAATCAAATAGATTCTAACACACGCCATCTGTCTGTCGTAATCGTTGCCAGGATTTTGAAGCGCGAAATCCATTCATCAAAAAAAGTGAGAGCGACAGTTGAGGCCGAGATGTCCGTCATTGTAAACGCTTCGGACCACCTGGTGAAGCGTTTGCTGCAGGCTAGGATGTAACTGTTTTTGTCAGAAGTGCACAATGCCCCGACGATGTCCAGGTGGACATGGTCAAATCGAGCATCAGTGACCAAATATTTGCCGGGTGGCCAATAATAGTGTCGCGAAACTTCGCACTTCTTACACCGAGGACGACAGCGAGTCCACTGACGTTTGGTCTTGTTCATCGGCGGCCAAATGTAAGACCATGAAACCATTTAGAGTGTCGAGCGTATGCCTTATGTGGCAGGCGGGCAAAATTATTACAACATTCTAACGGCGAGCTATAGGTACATGAATTCAACACTGCTGGTCGAAACATCACACACCACATGAAAACACTGAACTCGGGATAGTGTAAGACAAACGAAGGCATATAAAGAAGAAACTTTGGACGGAGATCTTTAAAGAAAAGCATGAATAGAGAATGTAAAAATATGTATATACATAGATATATAACTGCAGATCCTTTTGTAGGCATTAAGTCTGGGAGGGTAGACTGTGGGTGCTCGGCAGTAATGGGACACAATCCTTCAGATGTCAGGTTCAGCAAAGTAACCATGTCGAATAGGAAATCCCCTGGTCGGTGGTCGTTATAACAATGATCGCCGTATTTATATTAAGGGAACGTCTTAGTTACTGCACTTAAGACCCACGATGGGGAAATCGCTCACTATCCAGGCCTAAATATTCATCCTCAAAGGGTTTCAGGACTAACGCGAGTCAGCATGGTACGCCTAACATCAGGAGGAATGCGCACACTCTCTGCTCTAATGCCCTTCAAGAAGAATTATGGTTATTATTTCTTCGATACATTTTCAATCCTTCTATCTTCATTACTTTCAATGCATTTTTCAGAGAAATGCCCACCATGGATTTGGCCCCTCTTTACATAACAAAATTTATGCTTGCGTTACAAGTTAAGGAAAAGTGATATTTGAGATCTGCGTCGGCCAAGCCGAGGGAACAGCCAACTCGTTCTGATTGCTTAGTCTACTTATAAGGAATATTTGCTTAATTGATTAAAGCTTCGTGGTGGGTAAGTGGGAATAAGAATCCTAGTTCTTTGACGGGACTGAATTTGTTGATTTCCTTCAGTTCTTCATTACACTTTTATTTAAATTCCTCCTTCATCTCTGAAACCTATTCTTTCTATAAGGGTTGGGCCCAGAGATGCTCTGGCTTTCTCGTATTGAGGGGGCTGATGCTGCGAACTAGACTTTTAATATACCTTAACCCCCTATTACTTTTTTATATTGCCGTTTATTTTCCCATCTTCTTTCTTCTATGTGGCCCTGAAGGTTACCTGAACTCTGCTTGTTTTTTATTAAGGACTGATTCTGAATTGTTCTTTTATTAAGGTCGAAGGAGGTTAGGCATCTCAACAGCCTTCCTCTGCCGATGCCACAGAAAAAACCTATGATTGGCACATTTACTCCACACTTAGGAGAACTCAGGCAGCGTCTTCGCTCTATAAAGATGCCCTGAAGGACATCGGGGTGTGCTCCAACCGTCAGAAACTACAAGTTAGATCATGCCTGAGTCTGGCGGAACTGTCCTTGTGCAATAAGGTTAACGGGAGCAGAGCTCAACCGCTTCTTCACAAAACCTTTCGTCAGGCTTGCCAAATTTCATGGCGTCAATCGTTAAATTAATTTCCTCTATGACCCCTATCGCAAAGAGCTAGAAGAGGATTGACAAGATGCGGGGTCGTTATGCCGGCTATAATATCCTCCACATTCAATTTACAGAGATCTATGTGGCGATAGTTAATGGTCCCGCTTGGTGTTACTAGATTATGTGGTATAATGTTCCTAGGCTCGTGGGTGGGTGGTCGGTAATTATAAGTGCGTGCATTGAAGGTTGATCGCTGCTATTGCGCTCGACGGGTGACAAAGATTTAAGCATTGGGCCTATTTTATGCATTTGTTGAATTGGTTCTGACTCCTTATAATTTCACACGAGGGATATGTGTTAGGCTGGGCTTACCGAAGGTGTCTCGTTAAACGGGGTAAGTTTAGGACTTTGAAAGGACCCGGCCAAGAAAACATAAGTTTATACTTGAATTGGCCTACTAAAGGGGCAAGCGGAAAGGTCTCGAGTTCTTTTCAGTCAGTGTGTAGGCATACAGTTTTGCGCAAAGTATAGAGTCTAAAGGCGGCAGGATTTAGCTGAGTGAACGGGAATCCGTAACGTTACTAAGAGAATGAATTGAGTTAATGAATCAGGAATAATGAGAGTCTCATTCTCTCTCTCTCTCTCTCTCTCTCTCTCTCTCTCTCTCTCTATATATATATATATATATATATATATATATATATATATATATATATATATATATATATATATATATATATATATATATATATATATATATATAAATACATATATATATATATATATACATATATATATATATATATATATATATATATATATATATATATATATATATATATATTTAGTCTCTGAGGGGCGTGACTTCGAAATGTCCGTGGGTGAGACGCAGTTTTCTAGATTATTCGTTATTTCTACCCCCTGGGCGTAGTTTTAGATAGCTCTGTGTACCGGTTGTGCTTCATGCTTCCGATAGATTTAGTTTTATTATATGAATCGCTTATTGCATGTATCTGTGAAATTTCTCTGGTCAGAGCCTATATTAGCTTAGCTACTGATAAATGTTTCCAACAATTGTATGTTTGTTTGGGTGTTATCCTCGTATTTTTCCAGGTGGTCACCTTTGATATCTTTGAGTGTTTCTTATTTTCCGCGCGAACCTAGCGACCGCTTACCACACATTTATTTGTACAGTTTAACATATATATATATATATATATATATATATATATATATATATATATATATATATATATATATATATACAAGGGGCAGTGAATAAGATTTACGAATCGGTAGGGCGAAACAGAGGAAGGGGTATGGCTATTTGTGGGGGTGTTAGGACAAGTTAAGACAAGTTAGCACCTGCAGCCGCACGCTCCTGCCTCGTCTATTTAAAAAAGCAGTAGCTGATCAGAGATCGTCAATCACAAATTTTTCAACAATGGACAAGGTTGAACACTGCGCAGTGATTAAATTTTTGACCAAGGAAGGCAAGAATGCCGAAGAGATCCATGAACGCATGGTTACAATGTACACAGACTGTCCCTTCCTAAGCAACCATTGCTCGATAGAATAGGGAATTCCACCTTGGTCGTGAGTCCTTTGAAGATGAGCTTCGTCCAGGAGGCGCATCAGACGTACCAACGAGGACAATATAGCCAGTGTGCAGAGGATGCCCCTCAAAAATCGACGGGTGAAAGGCGGAGAAATCAAGCGAGAACTTGGAATATCACATGGATGTGTTATCAAAATCATCCACAACAATTTGGCCATGGCAAAGGTCTATGCCCGTTGGGTCCCTAGAAACCTTACGCCCCATGATCAAATTTAACGTCATCAAAGTCCATAAGGCTAGAGTTGCAAAAGCTGCCCTGCGTGAGTGCGGATTCAAAAAGCTCAACCATCCGCCCTACAGTCCAGATCTGGCCCTTAGCGACTAATTTCTATTCCGCCAGCCCAAGGCTGCATTGCGGCGATGCCGGTTTGGGGACGATGAAGATGTCCAATTCGCCGTCCAGGAGTGAATTGAACAGCAGTCGGGAGATTTCTGGTTGTCGGGAATTCGAAGCCTCAGGGACAAGTGGCGCCAATGCATTGAAGTCGAGGGTAGTTATATTGAAAAATAATAAAACACTTTTCCTTATATCTCGTTTCCTTATATGCGAATTCCAAAACTTATTGACCGCCCCACCTATATATATATTTATATATATATATATATATATATATATATATATATATATATAGCAGGAATATGAAGACCCAGGTGATTATACTAATCATTTATTGGCCGGACGTTTCGCACCTTTACTACGACCATCTTCCGCGACTTTATCGTCTAATGAGAATGGGAAGGTACATTAATTGATAACACTTAAAAGAATGCATTAAAAATTTGGCATTTAATACTGGATAATTTAAACTGACTGGGAGAGCTACTAAAGAAATGTGTACCTAATCTAGAGGCTGTAGGTTTTCTGTAAATGGATGTATTGTAAGAGGAACCTGTTCGGACAACGTTGACATCCATGAACGAGATTTTTTACAGCCTACCATATATGCTCTAACTGGATATCGTTTCATGAAGAACTGACTTATTTAAAGGATTTCTTCAAATTTAATTATTACCCCGATTTCATCTTCGACCATTTAGTATCCAAATTTCTCTCCAAAATATACTATCCTCGACCCTTACTTTCTATTGTTTCTAAACAGAAGGTTTTAATTAAGTTACCTTTATCTCGAGCATTTGACATCCGAGTTAAACAAACTCCTTCTCTCTACCCTTAACAACCATTCCCCTCAATGCCAATTCATTTGTATTAACTCCAACCCTGTATCGTTAAATTCCTTTTTCCTCCATAAGGAGGCAATCCCTTTGGGCTTGCGATCCTGTATAATTTACAATTATACATGTACGACCTGCCACAGTCGTTATGTAAGCCAAACTGGCTTACAATTCAACTGCAGGATCGCGAAGCACTTGGGTTTGTCTCATAGGACTGGTATTCCCATTTCTAAACCTGAAGCCTCTTCCATCAGGCAACATTCAGAGTATCACCATCATCCTCTTAATTTTAATTCATTTACTATATTATCTTCAGCCTTAACTTCTCTCGATTTGAAAATCTTACAGTCACTATATATCATTAAAATAAATCTAAAGTTAAATAATTACGCCTCCTCAATTAAATTATTCATAATATAACCAACCAACACTTCAATAGATTAACTCGCCAACCGACCAACCGAATAAATTTCGTCAGTAATTTTTAATGTTTAGTTAGTTGATTTCTCAACTCCCACGATAAAGGTGGGTCACTTTGTTCATTCTGATTTATTTTCGGGTTTTTTGTCTTTTTATGGTGTGTGTTTTTACAATTTAATATAATGTTATTTTTTGTTTACTTCACTAACTTTTAATACGTGCTAATCAAGTCAGTTTGTTATAATTTCACTTTCTATTTTTTTTTAAATACCACTTGTTAATATTATTTAATTCTATATATGTATTATTAGTGTTTTTACTTTAATTTTAATTATTGTCAATTTTTTTATATTAAATTGCCTCCTTCCGTTTTTTTTTAATGCATTCTTTTAAATGTTATCAATTAATGTACCTTCCCCTTCTCATTAGACGATATAGTCGCTGAAAATGGGTCTAGTAAAGGTCCGAAACGTCCGGCTAATAAATGATTAGTATAATCACCTGGGTCTTCATATTCCTGCTACATATCAGATTCCCAAGGAACGAATCAATTAACAGTATATATATATATATATATATATATATATATATATATATATATATATATATATATATATATATATATATATATATATATATATAAAAATATATATACATGAATAATAATCGCAAATCAGCACGTAATCTTCGAATGCCTTAAATTCCCAAGGAAAAAACAAACAACCGATAGCCCAAGCGCTTTCGTTGTCAAAACTTCTTCAGGAAAAAGTACAAAGATAAATTTTAAAGAAAAAAGTATAGCTGGCATATAAAACAAAAATCATGTGACGTCATAAACAAAAGACTAACGACACGTATCCCTAAAAACACAACAAAATAATAAAGAGATTGTTATGTAAAATATGTTTTATTCAACCTGACAGGGCTTTTTATATTGTTTATATATTCTTTCAGTTGTAAAATTATTAAGTTTAAATAAAATGCCCATCACTAAGATTAAAATTTAGGTGCTGTGTAGATTTAAAGAGGGTCGATTCAATTAGTTACGCTCATGATGGCCTTTTACATATATTAGGGCTTTTGCTCCTGACCAATCAATCTGAGGGCCAGTGGAACTAATATAAATAAATAAAGCTTTTAGAAGTCTGTTCTGTTCGGCAACAATATTTATGTTGGGTAATCTTCAGAGGTTAACCTTTTCCAGTTTGAAACATAAAACTCATTACAAAAAGTACAAGGAATTGCATAAATACAGGAAAGTTTTTTCAAGGGAGAATTATTAATTAACAAATTCTTAAAAACTAAATTAGAGGTAAAAACGACATGAACATTAAATGAGGATAAAAGCTTTGAGATATGTCTAAAATGATCATTTTCGGAAAGACACAAAATATTTTTGTTGGAGGAATCTGTTTATCATTATTGTAAAAAGAATTTGGAGGGCTGAAGCGAAGGCAGTATCTAAAACATGTAGAGAGTACTTTAGATCCCTACCAATATTATTTATACACTTAAGTTATCGGTCTACAAATTCAGTATTACAAACACGTAGTGCGCGTAAAAACATGGATATAAAAGCAGATTATTTGACAACAGTGGGATGGTTCGAGTAAAAATGAATATACAGAGGAATATTGGTAGGTTTTCTAAAAACAGAAAATTTAAACCCTTGCACAATACGATGAACAAGACAGTCTAAAAGTAAGTTTACTTTCAATTTCCACTTCACAATCATTTGGCTAAGTACAAAATACATCATTGACATACCTAAGCCAAATAGCATTTCTTTGGCAAAATTTTGCCAGCATCCTAGATTCAAAACAATCCTTGGAAAGGCAGTTAAGTAGGGGCGAAAGGTGGTTACCAATATTCATACCAAAGCGTTGCAAGAAATAATTTTCATTAAAGCTGAAGGAACATTTTTTAATGCATAATTCAATGTACTCGATAAAAACATTATTGGAAAAAGGTAATGAAACTTCATTCAAAACTACCGGCAAGTAACTAAGAAGGTCGTCAACCGGGACCTTAGTGAATAAGGACACCACATCAAAACTTGCCGTTTCAAAATCAAAAGTCAAATTATGTTCTTTAAGTTCATCAATAAAATCGATCTTATTCCTAACACACGAGCCAGAAACTGTACCAATTAAAGGACTCAGGATCGATAACAACCACAGATAGTTTGCAAGAGACGGACCCAACCGAACTAATAATAGGTCTAAGAGGAAAACCAGGTTTATGGGTCTTAACCAATCCATATAGGTAAGGCAAAAAAGGTGTAGTAACAACAAGCCTACGAAATAGCTCTTTGTCCTTAATTAAACATTTAATTTTTTTTTAATGGAAAGATGAATTTACAAAAATTAATGGATCTTTAACTAGTTTAGAGTATGTAAAATTGTCATTAAGTAACGCATCTTATTAATATAATCACCCTTATCAAGAACCACAAATGTGTTAGACTTATCTGCGTTAGTGAAAAACAGGGATTCATCTTTCTTCAGATTCATCACCGAATTAATGAAACGTCTGGGAAAAGTATATCCTTCACGAATTTGCTGGACAGCAGAATATACGACCCCTTTACAAAAATTAATATCATCAATACTAACATTTCTGAATTTTTCCTAAAACAGCAAACGACTACGCAAGCTTAGCACAATGTATCTTGTTACTAATGAAAAATCCCATGCCAAAACCGAGAGCAGAAATTACATCCTGTGAAATAGGCTTAGAAGAAAAAATGGTGACGCCATATTGATTGGAGTCACGTGACCAAGCACTATAATTGATAAGGTATCAGAATTTTGTATATAACTTGTTACGTAAATCAGAACACTTACGACGAATACAATCCTAACAAAATCCAAGAAGCGGAACATTTCCTGGGCTGGAATCACAGTCAAATTCAGGGCGTGCACTTTGTGAATAAAGAAAAAGTTCATTCATCTTAATTGTATCAATATATCGGTGCTTCTCCGCAATGATACGGCGAAGGTCATCGAAGGGCCGATTGAAAAATTTAAGTACACCTTTGGACAAAAACTTCTTGGGAATTACCTTTTCTGCTAAGCAATCGTTATGGAACGCCACTCGAATTTTAAATTTATAAGCTCTGTCGTAGAATGGACTCTCGACGATATACCATATATGACTATTCATTGAGGGAACTATTTAATTATATTTAGAGTGCGTGGTGTCTGGTTGACCGATATTATTTATCTTCAATATGCTTAAAAAGTGGAACTGAGCTCAAGGATAATAATATGGCGATCTTTAATAAAATAGAGTTTTATTAATAAAACTATCAACAACACACAAAACGGACAATATTGACATCAACATAGAATGGTAACTGTCGTGGGAAATCTAGCTAATCCGAGGCTTGAGATTTGGGAGAGATATAAAAAGGTAAAACAAATAAAAATTAAAGGGATGGGATGGTTCGCTAAACCATTTAAAGCACAGGATAGGGATGACAAAAAGGTTAAATACTCAAAGGGAATGTTCAGCTTACGTAATTACACGTTGTTGCGCAGAGGAAGGCGACGCGACGGAATCTTCGGTCCGCTGGCGAGTTCCAGCCGAAGGGATGGGGGGAATTAAATGATCCTGACGTGGCGTCTTGAAAATGAGAACCGTTTCTTAGGAACCGGGCTTGAAGAACAATGGCTGTTCTACGTTGTTCGCTTTTGAACAACAGGGTGAGTGAGAACCGTTTCTTAGGAACCGGGCTTGAAGAACAATGGCTGTTCTACGTTGTTCGCTTTTGAACAACAGGGTGAGTGAGAACCGTCTCTTGTCTACGGGCTCAAAGAACAATGGCTGTTCTAACGTTGTTCTCTTTCTGAACAACAGGGGGGAGGGTGAGAACCGTTTCTTGTCAACGGGCTGTAAGAACAATGGCTGTTCTAACGTTGTTCTCTTTCTGAACAACAGGGGAAGCCTTGTGGACTTGGCGTCATGAAGGCTCAAAAATTAGGCACTCAAGTGATATTGTCCTCTTCTGGAAAATGATGGTGGATCTCGAGGTAGAGGGCCCTTGGTGCACAAGGTGAGACTGGATCGTAGTGATGTCTCGCGAAGAAAATCTGGATCTCGAATCTCCTCTTAGTGGTAAAGTTTCCGTATAAATAGTCGAGCCATCCCCTTGGCGTAGGGGACAATGGAGTGGGGCTTCGAGGGAACGCAGAGCCGTGCCTGAGAAAAATACTTTATCTGCCCCTCAGCCTCACTCAATCTGGCGTGGTCGGCGCATGGGACGAAACGGGGGGGGGGGGATGAACCACATTGGTTAAATATTGACTCAGGTTGCGCACGTGATAATTCGCTCGGCTTCAAGGCGAAGATGCACGTGGGTAGCATCATGTTTCTAAACAACATGTGATAACGGTTGAAATTAAGCGGCCTCAAACCGTTCTATCACATCCCTCCATTCCGGGGGAAGTTGTCACTTCGAAAAAAAAGAGAGAAGGGACAACGATAGAACTCCGTCGTGGAGAACTCATTTTCCTGTACCGAACATACCTTCATGCACCTAACTAGTATTACTTCAATACAAATGATTATTTTGATCTTTTGATTATAGGGGAAACTAACCTTTAATACAAACTTAATCATAAAAGGGGCATGGAGCAATGAAATGATATAAAATTAGTACATATGGGACAAAATAATTTATAGGTAATTTAATGGATACAAATATATATACATACAAAAAAAAAATAGACATTAAGCGTTACAAAATTCAGACATATACATTAACTAATTCTGTTACAAGAGAATCTAATTTAAGTCGTACAAGAAGGTATATACATACATGGAGATCCTAATCCTACGAATACAATTAATCTACACTATTTGGTAACGCATTCCTACTGAGTGCGTCAGCGACCTGGTTATCGTAACCTTTTATATAATTCATCTTAAATTTATACTCTTGCAAGAGTAAACTTCAGCTCATAATTCGGCCGTTGGAGTGTCGTACATTTCGAATATAGGCTAACGAGCGGTGGTCAGTTCCTATCTGAAATTCTTTTCCTATCAAGTACTTTTTGATTTTGTCTATAACCCAGATAATTGATAGAGCTTCCTTCTCTATAGTGGCATATCTCTTTTCGCGTGGTAATAATTGGCGACAGCATATGCAACTGGATGACTCGTTCCGTCATCCTCATATTGAAGGAGTACACCTCCAATGCCCTCGTTGCTTGCGTCGGTCTTGATCCCAAAGGATTTTTCCGGGTTGGGCAACTTTAAAATGGGGGCAGAAATGAGCTTACTCTTAAACTGATTAAAATGGGAAACAGCGACATCATTCCAACGTAGACGATCGGGGGACTTCTTTTTTAAAAGGGAGCTGAGGAGCGCCGAAATTGCAGCGAAATTCGGAACGAATCGCCGATAGTAAGAAGCTGATCCTAGGAATGATCTTAATTGCTTCTTAGTATTTGGGAGGGGGCATGTCGGGGGTTGCCTTAATCTTGTCCTCTTGGGTACCTCATTAGCTTTGTCCTATTTTAAAACCCAAGTATTTTTTATGGTTTCGTGGGCAAAATGGCATTTGCTGGGGCTAATGGTGAGGCCATTTTTGCGCAGTCGCTCGAAAAGAGCTAATAAGGTGGTTAAATAGTGATTCCATTCACGAGTAGCGATGTAGACGTTATCGAAGTTAAAGGATACATTCGGAAGTCCATCTAACAACCTTCTTATGAGACGGTTATAGTTGCTACAAGCAGTGACGAGGCTAAAAGGAAGGCGCTTAAATTGTATTAAGCCTTTCTCCGTTGCAAAGGCGGTATATGTTTTCACATCGGGCCGGAGGGGGATTTGATAATACGCCTTGAACAAATCGAGTTCTGAGATGAACTTGGCGTTTTCAAAAAAGTGGAGATTTGGGCTACCAACGGGATAGGCTCGGGATGGACTCTCGACGATATACCATATATGACTATTCGTTGAGGGAACTATTCAATAATATTAAGAGTGCGTAACGTCTGGTTGACCGATATTATTTATCTTTAATATGCTTAAGAAGTGGAAATGAGCTCAAGGCTAATAATATGGCTATCATTAATAAAATAGAGTTTTATTAATAAAACTATCAACAACACACAAAACGGACAATATTGACATAAACAGAGAATGGAAAGGGTCGTGGGAAATCTGGCTAATCAGAGGCTTAAGATTTGGGAGAGATTTAAAAAGGTAAAACAAATAAAAGTTAAAGGGATGGGATGGTTCACTAAACCATTTAAAGCACATGATAGGGTTGAGAAAAAGGTTAAATGCTTAAAGGTAATGTTCAGCTTACGTAATTACACGTTGTTGTGCAGAGGAAGGCGACGCGAATGAATCTTCGGTCCGCTGGCGAGTTCCACCCGAAGGGGTGGGGGGAATTAAATGATCCTGACGTGGCGTCTTGGGAAGGAAAACCGTTTCTTGGCGAACAGGCTTGAAGAACAATGGCTGTTCTACGTTGTTCTCTTCTGAGCAATAGGGGAGGGGGGGGGGGGGTGAGAACCGTCTCTTTTCTACGGGCTCAAAGAACAATGGCTGTTCTAACGTTGTTCTCTTTCTGAACAACAGGGGGGGAGGGTGAGAACCGTTTCTTGTCAACGGGCTTAAAGAACAATGGCTGTTCTAATGTTGTTCTCTTCCTGAACAACAGCGGGGAAGCTTGAGAACCGTTTTTTGTCAACAGGCTCAAAGAAAAATGGCTTTTCTAATGTTATTCTCTTTCTGAACAACAGGGATGGGGAGGGTGAGAACCGTCTCTTCTCAACGGGCTCAAAGAACAATGGCTGTTCTAACGTTGTTCTCTTTCTGAACAACAGGGGAATCCTTGTAGGCTTGGCGTCTTGAAGCCTCGAACCTTGGCACTCAAGCGACATTGTCTTCTTCTGGACAATGATGGTGGATCTCGAGGTAGAGGGCCCTTGGTGCACAAGGTGAGACTGGATCGTAGTTATGTCTCGCGAAGAAAATCTGGATCTCGAATCTCCTCTTAGTGGCAAAGTTTCCGTATAAATAGTCGAGCCATCCCCTTGGCGTAAGGGACAATGGAGTGACGCTTCGAGGGAATGCACAGCCACGCCTGAGAACAATACTTTATCTGCCCATAAGCCTAACTTAATCTGGTGAGGTGGGCGCATGGGGCAAAACAGGGGGGGATGAACCTCCTTGGTTAAATATTGACTCACGTGGTGCGATAACGCACCACCAACGTAGAACAATGGCTGTTCTACGTTTTTCTCTTCTGAGCAATAGGGGGGGGGTGAGAACCGTCTCTTTTCTACGGGCTCAAAGAACAATGGCTGTTTTAACGTTGTTCTCTTTCTGAACAACAGGGGGGGAGGGTGAGAACCGTTTCTTGTCAACGGGCTGTAAGAACAATAGCTGTTCTAACGTTGTTCTCTTTCTGAACAACAGGTGAAGCCTTGTGGACTTGGCGTCATAAGGGCTCAAAACTTAGGCACTCAAGTGATATTGTCCTCTTCTGGAAAATGATGGTGGATCTCGAGGTAGAGGGCCCTTGGTGCACAAGGTGAGACTGGATCGTAGTGATGTCTCGCGAAGAAAATCTGGATCTCGAATCTCCTCTTAGTGGTAAAGTTTCCGTATAAATAGTCGAGCCATCCCCTTGCTGTAGGGGACAATGGAGTGGGGCTTCGAGGGAACGCAGTGCCGCGCCTGAGAAAAATACTTTATCTGCCCCTCAGCCTCACTCAATCTGGCGTGGTCGGCGCATGGGACGAAACGGGGGGGGGGGGATGAACCACCTTGGTTAAATATTGACTCAGGTGGCGCGCGTGATAATTCGCTCGGCTTCAAGGCGAAGATGCACGTGGGTAGCATCATGTTTCTAAACAACATGTGATAACGGTTGAAATTAAGCGGCCTCAAACCGTTCTATCACATCCCTCCATTCCGGGGGAAGTTGTTACTTCGAAAAAAAAGAGAGAAGGGACAACGATAGAGCTCCGTCGAGGAGAACTCATTTTCTTGTACCGAACATACCTTCATGCACCTAACTAGTATTACTTCAATACAAATGATTATTTTGATCTTTTGATTATAGGGGAAACTAACCTTTAATACAAACTTAATCATAAAAGGGGCATGGAGCAATGAAATGATATAAAATTAGTACATATGGGACAAAATAATTTATAGGTAATTTAATGGATACAAATATATATACATACGAAAAAAAAATAGACATTAAGCGTTACAAAATTCAGACATATGCATTAACTAATTCTGTTACAAGAGAATCTAATTTAAGTCGTACAAGACGGTATATACATACATGGAGATCCTATTCCTACGAATACAATTAATCTACACTATTTGGTAACGCATTCCTACTGAGTGCGTCAGCGACCTGGTTATCGGAACCTTTTATATAATTTATCTTAAATTTATACTCTTGCAAGAGTAAACTCCAGCGCATAATTCGGCCGTTGGAGTGTCGCACATTTCGAATATAGGCTAACGGGCGGTGGTCAGTTCCTATCTGAAATTCTTTTCCTATCCAGTGCATTTTGAATTTGTCTATAACCCAGATAATTGATAGAGCTTCCTTCTCTATAGTGGCATATCTCTTTTCGCGTGGTAATAATTGGCGACAGCATATGCAACTGGATGACTCGTTCCGTCATCCTCATATTGAAGGAGAGCACCTCCAATGCCCTCGTTGCTTGCGTCGGTCTTGATCCCAAAGGATTTTTCCGGGTTGGGCAACTTTAAAATGGGGGCAGAAATGAGCTTACTCTTAAACTGATTAAAATGGGAAACAGCGACATCATTCCAACGTAGACGATCGGGGGAATTCTTTTTTAAAAGGGAGCTGAGGAGCGCCGAAATTGCAGCGAAATTCGGAACGAATCGCCGATAGTAAGAAGCTGATCCTAGGAATGATCTTAATTGCTTCTTAGTATTTGGGAGGGGGCATGTCGGGGATTGCCTTAATCTTGTCCTCTTGGGTACCTAATTAGCTTTGTCCTATTTTAAAACCCAAGTATTTTTATGGTTTTGTGGGCAAAATGGCATTTGCTGGGGCTAATGGTGAGGCCATTTTTGCGCAGTCGCTCGAAAAGAGCTAATAAGGTGGTTAAATAGTGATTCCATTCACGAGTAGCGATGTAGACGTTATCGAAGTTAAAGGATACATTCGGAAGTCCATCTAACAACCTTCTTATGAGACGGTTATAGTTACTACAAGCAGTGACGAGGCTAAAAGGAAGGCGCTTAAATTGTATTAAGCCTTTCTCCGTTGCAAAGGCGGTATATGTTTTCACATTGGCCTGGAGGGGGATTTGATAATTCGCCTTGAACAAATCGAGTTCTGAGATGAACTTGGCGTTTTCAAAAAAGTGGAGGTTTTGGTCTACCAACGGGATATGTTCGAGTTGGACTCTCGACGATATACCATATATGACTATTCGTTGAGGGAACTATTCAATAATATTAAGAGTGCGTAACGTCTGGTTGACCAATATTATTTATCGTTAATATGCTTAAAAAGTGTAACTGAGCTCAAGGCTAATAATATGGCTATCATTAATAAAATAGAGTTTTATTAATAAAACTATCAACAACACACAAAACGGACAATATTGACATAAACAGAGAATGGAAAGGGTCGTGGGAAATCTGGCTAATCAGAGGCTTAAGATTTGGGAGAGATTTAAAAAGGTAAAACAAATAAAAGTTAAAGGGATGGGATGGTTCGCTAAACCATTTAAAGCACATGATAGGGTTGAGAAAAAGGTTAAATACTTAAAGGTAATGTTCAGCTTACGTAATTACACGTTGTTGTGCAGAGGAAGGCGACGCGAATGAATCTTCGGTCCGTTGGCGAGTTCCACCCGAAGGGGTGGGGGGAATTAAATGATCCTGACGTGGCGTCTTGGGAATGAGAACCGTTTCTTGGCGAACAGGCTTGAAGAACAATGGCTGTTCTACGTTGTTCTCTTCTGAGCAATAGGGGAGGGGGGGGTGAGAACCGTCTCTTTTCTACGGGCTCAAAGAACAATGGCTGTTCTAACGTTGTTCTCTTTCTGAACAACAGGGGGGGAGGGTGAGAACCGTTTCTTGTCAACGGGCTTAAAGAACAATGGCTGTTCTAATGTTGTTCTCTTCCTGAACAACAGCGGGGAAGCTTGAGAACCGTTTTTTGTCAACAGGCTCAAAGAACAATGGCTTTTCTAATGTTATTCTCTTTCTGAACAACAGGGATGGGGAGGGTGAGAACCGTCTCTTCTCAACGGGCTCAAAGAACAATGGCTGTTCTAACGTTGTTCTCTTTCTGAACAACAGGGGAATCCTTGTGGACTTGGCGTCTTGAAGGCTCGAACCTTGGCACTCAAGCGACATTGTCCTCTTCTGGACAATGATGGTGGATCTCGAAGTAGAGGGCCCTTGGCGCACAAGGTGAGACTGGATCGTAGTTATGTCTCGCGAAGAAAATCTGGATCTCGAATCTCCTCTTAGTGGCAAAGTTTCCGTATAAATAGTCGAGCCATCCCCTTGGCGTAGGGGACAATGGAGTGACGCTTCGAGGTAACGCACAGCCACGCCTGAGAACAATACTTTATCTGCCCATAAGCCTAACTTAATCTGGTGAGGTGGGCGCATGGGGCAAAACAGGGGGGGATGAACCTCCTTGGTTAAATATTGACTCACGTGGTGCGATAACGCGCCCGGCTTCAAGGCGAAGATGCAAGTGGGTAGCATCGTGTTTCTAAACAACATGTGATAACAGTTGAAATTAAGCAGCCTCAAACCGTTCTATCACAAGCTCTAAGAAGGGATAAAGAGAAGTTTTTCTACAAAAGGTAGGAGTCGAGGACCGTAAATGAAAAATTCGGAGACGAAATTCGCGAGATTCATCATGCACAAAAAATAATCACAAATCATCACGTGATCTTCGAATGCGTGAAATTCCCAAGGAAAGCGCTTGAGCTATCGGTTGTTTGTTTTTTTCCTTGGACATTTCATGCATTCGAAGATCACGGGCTGGTTGTGATTATTTTTTGTGCATTATAAATCACGCGAATTACTTCTCAGCATTTTCTGTTTATGCTTCTGGACTCGTACCTTTTGTGAAAAACCTCCTTTGCTGTTTTAGGAAAATTAAGTAATGTTAGTATTGATGATGTTAATTTCGGTAAAGGTGTCATATATTCAGCTGCCCAGTAAATTCGGTGATGAATTCGGTGATGAATCTGAAGAAAGATGAATTCCTGTTTTTCACTAAAGCAGATAAGCCTGACACATTTGTGGTTCCTTGATAAGTGCGATTATATTAATAAGATGCTTTACTTAATGACACTTTTACATACTCATCTTTCCATTAAAAAAAATCAAATGTTTAATTAAGGACAAAGAGCTAATTCGTAGGCTTGTTGCTACCACACCTTTTTTGCCTTACCTATATGGATTGGTTAAAACCCATAAACCTGGTTTTCCTCTTAGACCCATTATTAGTTCGGTTGGGTCCGTCTATTACAAACTATCCAAGTGGTTGGTATCGATCCTAAGTCCTTTAATTGGTACAATTTCTGGCTCGTGTGTTAGGAATAAGATCGATTTAATTGATAATTTTCAAGAACATAATTTGAATTTTGATTTTAAAATGGTAAGTTTTGATGTGGTGTCTTTATTCACCAAGGTCCTGGTTGACGACCTTCTTAGTTACTTGTCGGTAGCTTTGAATGAAGTTTCATTACCTTTTTTTACTATGTTTTTATCGATTAGATTTAATTATGCATTAAAAAAATGTTCCTTCAGCTTTAATAATAATTATTTCTTGCAACGCTTTGGTATGGCAATGGGTAACCCCCTTTCGCCTTTACTTAGCTACCTTTTGTTTATGACGTCCCATTTTTTTTTGTTTTTTATGCCTGCTCCACTTTTTTCTTTAACATTTATCTTTGTACTTGCCCCTGAAGAAGTTTTGACAACGAAAGCGCTTGGGCTATCGGTTGTTTGTTTTTTTCCTTGGGAATTTCACGCTTTATATATATATATATATATATATATATATATATATATATATATATATATATATATATATATATATATATATATATTAATTTCCTAATTCTCTCTGATTCTTGATTTATTAGACTTTTCATATTATTTCTTTAATTTACACAATTAGCAAATTTTAGGATTTGATAAATCCACCGACCGTCCATTTGTTGAGTTCCTTCCTGGGCCTATTAAATTCTACAATTTGGTGCCAGAGACCAACCTATTTTATAAAAAAGAGCCCTACAGATTCTTAATAAATGACATCCTGTTAGTCAGCACGTCTTGGCCGATCATTCCCGTGACGTCAACAGTGTCAGCCGTTGCAATAAGGCTTTTCTAGCCTATAACTCAAACGAAGAGTCTCATCCTCTAAATTTAACGACGAACTTTACCCCTCCGTATAATATCTTATTCTCCACCCACAAGTTGCCATTGTACCTTTATGGATCTACTTCTCTAGGCCTTAAAGGGATTCCTTTTGATTTGATTCGGCATTTCCATCCACACTCTTATCATGTTCTTACTTACTTGTGCAACCTTACATATATGGGTAAAGGGTTATCATCAATCATCAAGGCGCGTTAGGATTGTCCTTAACTTTTTCATACCGGGCTGGAAGGGTTTAAAATGAGATCACTACCACCCTATACCACTTTTAAGCTATCAGAATAAGTTGCTAGAGAAGATGATGTTGGTGCGCCTGAACTAGGTCCTAGAAACAAATCACTTACCATTTCCATTTCAGTGTGGATTCGCATAAGTCATAGTACTCTTGACCTCAGTACGCGTTTCGAGGAATCGATTAGGAAAACTTTAGCGTCAGAGCACCAAGCCTTACCTGCCTTTTTGACATGGAGATACAACATGGAGGTACGGCGTTTTAAGTCAGCTATACATTTGAGGTATGAGAAATCTTTTGCATCTTTTATTCCAAGTTTCTGAGTACTTCGATCTTTAGGGTGCATGTTCGATGCATCTACTCTGACCTGCAACCCTAAGAGGATGAAGTTTGTCAGGGCAGCGTTTTAAAAGTTTTAGGTTATATAATTGCGATTAATGATATCATTTACTCTCTCTCACATAGTGTATCGGTCACCTTGTTTGTCGATGACTTGTCACAATACTGTTTCTCTCCTTGACTTTCATCAGCTTTGTGTTGGCTGCAATTGTCAGTCAATGCAGTTTCGAAAATTACACAACTTAGTTTATTCTGCTTTTCCACGAGCAAAACTACGACAATGTATTTCCATCCAATTAGATGGGCTGTTCTTTTGCCACCTATCTCCCTACAAGGTGTAAAGATAGAGTACGTCGCTGTTTTCAGGTTTTTGAGCGTAACGATTGAGCACAAGGTATCTTGCTTACTACACCTACGCCGTTTTCGGACAGGCTATCTGCGCGCTCTAGACATTTTGAAAATCCTTTCCTACACGTCGTGGAGCAGTGAACGTAGAACACTGTGGTGCCTATACACTGCCATCGTACAATCCAAATTTCACTCTTTGTGCCCTTAAAATGCTGAACTCCATTCGCAACCTCGGAGTTCGTCTTTCCAGGAGAGCCTTCCGTACCTCTCCCGTGAAAATTCTTTACTATGAGAGTGAGGTGCTGATCAGTGACAGCTAATCTGTAAAGGATAACTCTGTTGTGTGCAGCAGAAGATTACAGATTTTTTTTGTATGTTTCCGAGTCAATGGGGGCATTTGCTGGGTTACCATCCTAACCCCACCCAATGAACTTCCGGATAGGAGATCATCTCTTCAACCTGGATGTTTTATAGGTCCTTGCTCTTCCATCGTTGCCGAACGCTAGTTGGCCTCCTCCACCTTCCACGGTTTTTACTAGCATTTATAGCCAGGACACGTCATTCGTGGACACTTGCTCCCTTAAGTGCCTGTTCCTCTAGCATGCGACTTCACATATACAGGGATGGTTCCAAGTCAGACATTGGCGGGGGTGCTGCAGACACCTTTTCAGGAGAGTTTTTTAACCTTTTCTTTACCGCTGAACTTTCAGCCATTCTTTAATCTTTTAGACTGATTCAAATTTTACCTTTTAAAGATTTCGTTATTTTCTCCCATTCTAGAAGTGTTTTATAAGTGAATCCAGCTTTTAATGCTTTATATCCCTTAGTGACAGAAATCTGCATCTGGCTAGTCCAGAATACGTCTCGATATCTATTTCTATTTTGTTGGGTCATCGGGCATGTAAGGTTCCTGGGCAACGCGATGGCTGATGAGCTGACTCGTTGGACCTATTCTGTGTCACCTGATAACAATAAATTCTTCATCGAGAATTTTTTTCCACTTTGCTCCTTAGAGGTGGCACTTTGCTGCATTTACATCGGTCACATGAAACTTACTCACGGTCATATTGTTTGGGCTGGTGCTCGAATCAGCCCCTGTTCCCGTTTTTGTAGTCAAATCTATCAGGCCCCTAAATTCAACCTGAATGCCCTCAATTCGCCATTTTTCTTTCGTCCTGTTCCCCCGACCCTTTTAACTCTGCCTCTTTTATCCGGCCTTTTTTTTGCTGGCAGAGAAATCCTTTAACCTTCATTGAAAAAATAAAATTTCATAGTGTTCTTCTCCCTCTTTTAAAAGAATTTTCCCCTTTTATTAGCACTGCCTTTAGAATCCACTGGGATAGGGTAGCTGCCAAACTCGTTTCTTCCTTAAATCCTTTATTCGAGTTTGATCTTGAATTGGTGTACATAATTGTGTGTAGGCGGAAAACGCATGTGTAGATCGGCAGAAGGAAAAACAGTAGAGAAAAGAGACGGCAAGGCTGGAGATTTGCAAAGGTATGCAGGGCTCCTGGTGATCATGCCCATCACTTTCATTATATTTTGTTTTTGTGTATTTTGTGTGGTTTTTATTTTTAGGGCGTTCAAGCCATTTGTATTAAATAATATTTAATGTTATTTTTATAATAAATGAGCATTTGCTGTTGCTTTTATGATTTAATTAATAATTATTTATTTTACACTTAGTATATTTTGTTTTTAATTTATTTTGTGTCGTGTGTAATTTGGTGTTTTTGTTTCTTCTTTCTCCACTCTAAATTCTTATTCAGTCTTAATTTTGATTTGATGAGTGATCCACTTTGATTAGTTCAGTTTTATTTTTTTCTTTTGGATAAATTTGTCCTTGTAACGAGGTAGGCTTTTGCCTCAAATGTGAATAAATAAGATATAGCAAATTCTACATCATTGATTAAGAGATCCAATGCAACTTTGGCGAGGAATAATCTTGATTAGTTATCTAATTTTTTTCCATCATTTAAAAATTCTTCGCCTAATGGTCATGGCTATAGGACATATATAATTAGGTGCGATAACCATGAAATCTTAGATGTTCCAGCTTCGGGATAAATAATATAATTTCGTCTTGTAAGCCGAATAAGAAATATAAGGGAAGATACGAGGTAAAAAATGAATATGGCCGGAGATAATTAATTTCTAATATAATGTCCCTCTGAGAGAAAAGCAAATATAAACGGAATTTTATAACTTCCACCGGTATATTTCGCTCACTGGTGGCTAATTCAGGCGTTTATGATCTGCCTTTGTCTCCAGGTGAACACATTTAAATCCATTTTATTCTTTACTTAAAAGCGTAATGTTGTTAAAATCTTTTTGAAAGGATTTTTTATGTTTTCGCGAGTGAGTTCAGGACTCGAAAATGAGACGATGAATATTTTAAATAATCCTCACAATGCAGTTTTATATACGAAGGACAGAGAGAAAAAGGCGATTTTCAACACCGAATATGTTTGAATGACAAACAACGATGCTTAAAACAAATCACACATAATAACAGAAGAAAACATTCATATCTTAGTTGTAATATTTTTATTCCGTCTTTTAGTTTACTAAAGATAAATGAGGAATATTATTTTTTCATCGTTCAGCTATGTAACTCATTTATTTTTGTGCGTTGGTCAAATATGCTCCTCGTAATCACTTGTCGTTCAATGTTATTCAGTGATATTTATTAAACTTCTGTTTTGGATTCATCAACCCACTCAAGGTTGTGCAATGATAATTTATCAATTCGTTTTAGGGCGAGTTTAGCAAATATCTAGCTTATCTACTTAGTTTTGTTTAAAGTTTAGTTTTATAATAACAATCCATTGATTAATACTTTTTTCCCATTACGCATCCTGCTATATTTAAGATTGTGTCAGAGTGTAAAAATAAAAAAGCTCAAACACCCTTCCAGGCTACACTAATAAAGGCATCGGTTTCAATTCTCCACATTATTGCTAATATTTTATACAAACCGTTACGTTCCCCTAATAAAGGCATCGGTTTCAATTCTCCACATTATTGCTAATATTTTATACAAACCGTTACGTTCCATTAAGAACTCTTAAGGCGCACTATGTTTCCACGATGCAGGAATTTAACACCTAAGACCTATAGGTGTATACCGCAAAAATTCGTCACTTTTAATAAAAAATATCGCTCAAATCAATATTTTTTTTACCTTGGCCTTTTAAAAATTTAATATCCCTTCCTTAAAATGCGCGAAAAAGATCAAAATTACAAGAATTAAATTTTATGACAATTAAAGTAAATCAAGAATTTCTTATCATTCCTACCATTTCTTACGTTAAAATTAATTCTAGGATATTCCTAACGTCTATTGCATGATAAAGAAAGAAATTATTTATACATTTTAGAATTTGATTTTCTGCGTTATCTTCCATTTTATTTAGGTACAATATCTAGGTTCCGAAAATTCCAGCCCTCCAAAAAGCCATTTTTTAAGTCTAATTAAGAAACAAAGCGTATTTATCACCTCCTCCTATATTTTTCTGTATTGGGGGTCTATTTTTTCTTCTAAACTTGTACCTATTAAAATTTGTATACGTAGATAAGTTTAAAGCTTCATTAAATTTTATTTTAGATCTTTCTATGTATGCTTTTTTAACTTATATATTATAAAAGGAAATCTGTTGCCAAAAATAAGACCTTCAATTCATCAATCTTGTTTTTGAAACTGATTACGTGTGGGAAAAAACTTGAACATTTTCTTATTATAATTTCACAACTTTGATTTTGTGCATGATTATTACTTTATTGAGAACCGTATTCTCATTTGGGCACTTGTTTGTTGGAAGCAGTCTTGTAGGAAAATCCATCAAGGTATTATGGAAAAGATTTCCCAGTCTTACTGAATCTACCCTTTTAGAGGCATCTTGTTTCTATAGTATAGCTCACTGCGGTCGTTAAACTTTTTCTATAAATTTACGAAGTGTACCATTAATTATCGGCAAAGAACGCTGAAATAGTTGTCAATATATAAAGCTCTTCTAAGGTAAAGCTAGGCCACATTGATTCACAGAAGCAGAATGCCTGTAAACGCCAAGTTCATTTGATACTCTTTCATTCAACTTTTTCATCAGTTAGAGGTAACTTGCCAGTAGTTCCTCGAAACGGGTAAATAAGCCATCATTAGTTCCAAAAATTCATTTAATATATTAGTCTCATTAACAAAATCTAAATTCCCCCGGATATAAGTCGCTCATCTGTCACGTTGGTTTTCTTCCGCAAAATTTCTCTCTTTAACTCCAAGTAATAAATTCTACTACTATAAGAAATTTCAAATTATATTCCTGCTGGTTAGAATATGAAATTAACAAGGTCTGCTGACCTAAGTCGCGTTCTCTTACTTATTTTGATTTATGACCTTACGACCTTAAAAATCTCATAATTCCGAGACTAACTTTAGGCGACCTTGCAAATTATATCATTCATTTGTGAATGTAAACCAACATAAGGGATTAAAATTTCGTTAGAATTGGCCAGAGTTATGATGATATTGCCAAATAATTCCCTGGCTAACCTTGGTAGGACTTTGGTAATAATATCTTTTGAAAGAGAATATAACAACATAAAAGTTTCAAATGCCGTTAGGATCGGCCCAATAGTCACAATGTTATCACCCAAACAAAAAAAGAAAAACGGGGACCGACCGACCCACATAGTCACCAGTGACTATAAGCCTTTTTGTCATTAATACTGGCAACCGCGGTCTTGCCTTCGCGGCAATGCATCCCGGCAAACTAGAGTTAAATTTTCGCTTATGGCTGCAGATGGTTACATGTCAATCTCTCCCTGGAACGTGATAATTGGTAGTTAAATGTCCTATCTCCTCTTTGAGGAAATAGGTGCGCATCCTAATACCTTGGTCACGAAGTGCATTTCGAAGTCCAAAGGTCGTAACGCAGCATCTGGTATGTCTGTATGAGGGCAAGAATAGGATTAAGGAAAACTCGGTCAAGTTTAGTGAGATTAACTCGGGATTATATTAGTAGCTTGCAATTGTAATGTCTATATTTTATATGTATATACCAAAAATTAAATTTTCAATTGAGGAAAAAAAGGAAATAACAACCCAAAACCTAAAGAAACAAAGCAAATAAACATGTAGAGAAAGAGTTTAGTGAAGGAAAACATCTTAAGATGGAATAATTCACTAAAAAAGTAAAAAATGAGCAGTTTGAAGTTGTTTTTTTTTTTAAATCATATAATGGGTTTATGTTTAACTACAGTAACTTTGATGGAAAGGAACCCGAAATGAAAGAGACGGTGACAAGTGATCTTTTTGTCTTTTTAAAACTAGTGAGGTATGTACAAGCAGTACATTACTACACTTAATAAATGTACAAAATTATAAAAAGCACCTAAAGATACTGCCAAATCTCATACAGAAATGAGAATAGCTCGTAATGAGTACATACGAGAAATAAGATCAAACTCAGACCAACGCTCTCCTGACCTCCAAACTTCGGCCAAAAAGTAACTAGTAAATTACATATTAGTAAATACCGTCAACATTATAATCTATATATCTCCTAACGTCAAAAGAATAAACAGCTTAGTCGCAATTTTCTAAATTACCGTCAGTTTCGTAAAAAATCCTTACTTGTACGTCTAAATAATTGATTGTTTTCTTTCCGTTAACTCGAGGAAATTTATTACGGATTTAAAAAGAAATAAAAGAAAAGAATATATTAATTCTGCTTGAATACTTACAAATCTGTGCAAAAGACTAGATAAAAATTACAATACAATTTCTTCTATATATTTAAATTAAATCAAATTTAATCGAAGAGTTAAAAGTGATTTTGTGACTTAAAAACGAAAATATTAGATATGGTAGAATTTACTAACAATTGAATAGATGTTTTCCAGGTGCCTCCATGTTCGCTAATTAAATATCGAAACTTCTCCCTTATAGACTTTAATCTTATCAAAAAAATCAATATAATGACTTTGTAATCTGTTGAGTACCGTCTTGTATGTGAACGCCTTATATAAGAGAAATAGGAAAGTGACTTTTGATAAAGAATAATACCTACATATGAAGTGACTCACATATAAAGACACATACATGTTAAGATTTTCCAAGTTCCCACTGAATAAAGAATACAGAGTCCAGCATCGCAGATTTCTTTACCTTCAAATGAATTCTCACTGGTTTTTCACCAGGAGTGAGAGTACGAGGAAAGCCAAGCTTAAGGACATACTAGACCCTGCTGAGCGGCCAGACTCGTAGCCTAGGCATTCAACGGATATCTTGCCATGACTACTGGCCTAGCCCCAGACCTTTCAGTTAGCCTGCCAGCCAACTAGGTGGAGAAGTTGTGACCAGTAACAGCACAGCCTAAATCACTAAAGGACGGTCACATGGGCTAGTCAGTCAGTATACGTTTGTGGTGTACTTATCAGGGCACACAAGATTAACTACATTATTCAGTCCCCTGACAGCCTGGAACCCCTCCGTCCAAGTCTCTTACAAGTTGTGAGCCTTAAGTGGTATTATTTATAGAGGTTCAAAAGGCTCTTTTTTGGGGCATGACGTAGCCGCCAGGTTCTTATTTTGTACTAGCAAAGAGATGGTAGATAAAGATAGATGAGAGCTAGATAGTAGGGTGATACACATACATACATATACACACACAGACATATACCAAAGCATATATTTATAAAGAGGAAAGTCGGTTAGTTCTATATAGGGATTGAGGAAATGTAGGAAAGTCACAGGAGAGAGAACTAGAGAGGGCAATAGAGTAAAAAGAAACCCAAGAGATGGAAAAAGAAACAGATAAATTTAGAGATTAGAGAGAAGGAGGGGGAAAATAAAGTGAAAGAGTAAAGAGTGAGGGATTAAAACAGACCAAAAGAGAGAAATAACTAGCTGAACAGATATATGGAGATATACATCTTTCATCTGAAATCGACACAGTTACAACCAATACCTACACACATGTACACACACACAGAAACAGCAAGGTAAAAAAGAAAGAAAAAGAGGACTAAATGGGGAAGAATAGAAAGAAGCCAAGAAAAAAGAAGAATAGAGAAAAGAGAGAGAGGAAAAGAGAGGTAGAGAGGAAGCGAGATTGAGATAGGTAGATAGATTAATGATTGAGAGAGAAGAAAAAAGCAGATCAAAGATATTGAAATAAGAAGAAAAAAGAAAATTGAGAGTCAAAAAAAGGAGAGCGGAAAGTGATAATGGGAGAGAGTGAATTATTGAGAGAGAGAAAGAAAGAAACGGCCAGATAGATAGATATGTAGCACCCTAATTTCATGGTTGAGTAGGCCTGTGGCAAACAAATGGCAAAATAATGAAGACCAATCGAGGAAGCTCACAAATGAGTGCCCAATTGCACCTATGAAATCCGGAAGTTGGGTACATGCATTAATTACTGAGATAATGTGCCATGTAATAAGTAATGAACCAATGTATAATAGAGATAAATACTTACATATATCACAAGTAACCATTTATTAAGGGAAGCATGAGATAAGCAAGCGGATAGCTAGAGTTTCCAAGTGGTCACACAAACCTACGCAAGCAAAGAAACAGTTGTAGGACGAAACAAACTCAATGATAGATAACAGGGGCAATCCAAACAAATAAAGGGTGGTATGTGCTTTGACCGGTTAAGATTATCGAGGACCTGTGAAATGCAAACGATCTTACTGATATTAGATGTCGGCCCAGTCGTAGGACGAAACGAACTTAATGATAGATAGCAGGGGCAATCCGAACAAATAAAGGGTGGTATGTGCTTTGATCGGTTAAGATTATCGAGGACCTGTGAAATGCAAATGATCTTACTGATATTGGATGTCAGCCCAGCTTGGAAAAAATGTACATACGTAGTTTCATTAAACGCACACCTCTTGTGACTTCGCCCAACAGTCAACAAAGGACATTTCTAACATATTGCGGTCAAACCTATTAGTGTTATAAAAGTACTAATGGTCGTTTTAGGCATTCCAGTCATTCTATGTATATAGTTTCGGTTTGGCACGGAAAGTACATATTTTAAAGATACTACACCTTGATGCACTTAAAATTGACATTTAAATACGTCAAGCTTGCCTTCTCTTAATATAAAAAAACCCATTATTTTCGCACACTGGCAACATTTAATACGCACATAATTCACACATTGGCAACCCTGAATACAAATGTTGATTTTCACCCCCAAACCCGTGTGTTTAACGTTCTTCAATGGAGTCATTTGTTGTTTTTTTTGCATATTTAAATCCTTAAACTTTTATAAAACTTCTCACACTTCCTTAGTAAATTTAATAAAATTTTGTTGAAATTATAGCTTCATATTGGAAGTGAAGCGTTGCGAGAAGTACGAATTGATTATAATATCCCCAGCACTAGATAGCAAGTTTGTTTTGTCTTTGGATTCAAACCTAATGCTATGATTTCCAATTGTTAATACAACTAGGTGTTTTGAGATAAGGTTTCGTTGTACTACTTGCTTGTTGCTGAGGCGCAAGCGAAGCGAGCGAGAGGGAATGCCTTGCGCAGAAAGCAGTTATTTTTAATATAGTATCGCTGCAAATAGAGTCATATTCATTGAAATAACACGTCTTGGAACCATGAAGCTCCTTCATAACCCCCTAAATTTAATTTAATCAGGGCATTTGAAATTCACTTCTTTAAGAGGATAGCACATTTGTTCTTTATTCACTTTTCAAATTCTGTCGTTCAAAATTCGCATTTTTTGGTTTTGTATATCATTTTATTGTAAATATTTGGCACGTTTTAATGGTATAATTATTTTTTTAGCAACTTGACTAAAACATAGTGAAAATTAGGATAAAGTAAAATTCTATACATTCGTGTAAAATTTTTCTAAGATATTTAAAGTTAATTTGGGAAAAAAACTACACCATTGATTTTTATATCATTTTATTGCAAATTCTAAGCAATTTTTTATAGTAAATATTTTGTTTTAGCAGCATGACAAGAAAATAATGAAAATTATGATAATGCAAATTTTTATACATTCGTGGAAATTATCCGTAGATTTTCTTTATTGGATTTGTGAAAAAAACGCAAAACTATACCATGCGAATTTAAATATTTGCTTAAAAAAAATGCCGCATGAGATCTATTGTATATTTTTAGAATCATTCTAATATAGATTCACCTAAATTCCACGGCATTCAGAACAACAATACTATTCACCTAACACCCCATTTTCCAACTGAGAACAAATCCTATAGTTGACCTTGTCCGAACAATATACGTTTTAGTCCACCATAAACTCAATATTAATGGAACTGAAGAAAACTGATTTCAAATCATAACTAAATCATATGTGCATCATTTGCTCGTGAATTGAGTTAGAATCCTTAATCTTTACTAATTCTATAGACATTTATATGATATCAGGTTTCAAGGGAGGGGGGGGGGGGTCTGAAAGAAGCCCCTGTATCTCAAATACCACGCCGTAGGTTATTAAGATTTTGGCACAAAAAAAAGAGCTTTTAATGAGCTTTAAATTCATATATGATAATCTAACGTAGTAAAAAGTCGAAAAAATTACTGTTGTATGCCCTTAAAAAGAAAATTTATTATCAATAAAAAATACATAAAATCTGTACATATTTATCTTACCTGTCTTTACATTGTCATTTAAATAGCCTGATTTAAGTTCGGATGAGCCTGTGGTACCAACGCATTGGTTTCCTCTTGTCTACCCCCAAACGGCTACGCTGGAAAGTCGTGATCACTAACAGAAAACATTTCTTTTGAAGGCACAAACGTATACATGACAAAAGTCATATTTAACTAATGAAATTGTTCGAAAAGTTCCCAGATGATTTAACGAAAATAGAAGTCTTTACATTAATAAATAAAAAAAATAATAACTGAATTATAATTATTTTTTAAGAGTTAAAAGATTAACTTTACTATGTATGTATGTACAAACATTTCTAAAAATATACACACAATGCTTATACATGCTTTCTTTTCACACCTCTTGTGTTGTATGGTATTGAGAAAACCCGTGGTCCTAGCAGAGTGGCACTTGGCAATGCTTGCACCATAATGTTGTACGCTTTCTAATATTTTTTTACCACAAACATAACATTGCCTTGTGCTGATTTCCATTCGCTCACAGCTGGCATTGAAGCTATTTAATACTTTTCGGAATGATATTTTCTTTGTAGTCTATCAAAAGAATTTCCCAAAGGTTGAGTTCACAGTTGGTTTGAAGTCTGTCAAGTAATTGTTTTATTACTTTTATTGAAATTTGTTTAAAGAAAGCTTTTTTTGTGTAGTATCTAAATTCCTTAGATGCATGTTATACGCATTGAGCATGGCAACATCAACAAGAAGGTAAAAACCTTTTTGTACCATTTGATTTATTTTCTGAGACATTCTACTGAACTGATCATCACATCTGGTTTGTCAATCAGGCGCATACTAATAATATAGTGCATTATTGCATCCGTTTTTTTAATTTTTTCCGGTTCTATGATATTTTTCCTAGTGCTTTTTTACTTGCCTTCTTGTACGGAGGTAATAACCGAAACTTCACGCTTATCAACCCATCGAATGGCTATCATCCCATTCTTTTTCTTAATTTAACCATACCTTTAGATACGGCCTTGTCTAAGTTGGGCATATGTTTGCGGGTTCTTTGTACTGTTCCACACATCTCCGTACTCTGATCAAGAAGGAAAGAGCACAAAGCATGTTTTGTGTACCAATTATCTCTTTATAAAATATGCCCTAATCTTAGATATGGTTCCATCAGTCTTTGTACAATTGCCCCAGATATGCATAGTGGATCCTTGTCGTCAATATCTGTGATTTCCCCTGTGTTTAGTATCATATCTAAGATTATCCCTGTCTCATAATCGCACAAAACATGAGCCCGAAGCGATATATTGTTTGATGACAGACGAAACTTGAATAAAACAATGGCTGCTTCGTCTATTACTAGTTTGGGGAATAGGACAAATGCTCTTTGGATTTTGTCTTTCAATGAATGAAAGAAGTGTCCTATTTTCAACATTGTCCCTCTTATTCCTTTACCCGAATTGGCGGCAAAGTGAAGAAACTTTAAGATTCGCTGATATCGTTTCCTTTGAAAAAAATTCCTAAAAATAGAAGTTTAACTAAAGGCATCAGTTGATCAGTAGTCAGTTAATTTATGCTTCTTTATATGAGGCATAAGAAGGGTGAGGGCAATAAAAACGTAATGCTCGCTTACGGAAAAATTCTTCAATCTATATGCGCTGGATGAAAAAGAAAAGGGTGTTTCCGAACTTTGTTCATGATAGCAATTTGTTTCATGCATATGCCTGAAAAGATTTTTTAATTAAAAAATGCTTTGAAATACTGGTAAGGTTTACTTTCCGAGTTTAAACCATTTGCGGTTGGATTCCTTAGCCGGCATCCTGAAATATAATGTTTGACGAGAGAAATGAAGGCAACGTTGCCACGTTTTATAACTTTAACGATTTGCATCAATTATTGGATCTAATTCGTCATCGGATGAGTCTGAACTATTATTATCATTGTTTGTTAGTTCTGAATCAGAATCAAGTTCATAGTAGATATCCAAACTTTTAATAGGATTAGCCATTTTTTAATTAATAGGAAAATCTAATTAACAAGTGAAAAATACGTGTGACAACTCTCTTAGAGAGGCCAAAGTAAGCCAATTAATTACCGAATAAACATTTCAAAGGAAAAAGTAAATGAACCATTACCTGAACAAAACGACGCTTCATAGGCCTAAAAACATAAGACTCAATTGAGGCGCTGAGTACTCTCTCGCCATGCCTCTTTTGAGTTGCTGGGGATAGTGAAGGTTAAAAAATAAGAGTTTTCTCGCCTAACCGAAGCCGGAAATGATGACTAGATTGCCTACAAACACAATTAGTAGTTTTTATTACAAAAAACACGGCGTAGGTTTTCTGAGTTTCACCTATATTTCTAGATTAGAGAAAAGAGGTCAGGGAGGGGAATATATATATATATATATATATATATATATATATATATATATCTATAAAAATATTATAAGGAGAAGAGACTAAGATAGAGATAATTAGTTGAGTCGTCTGTCAGTATAACTTACTTACCATTTTGTTATTCTTTGCGTCACGACTCCGTTTCTCCTCCTTTAGTCCTGCCTCCTTAGCCACAGCTACCTAACATTAATTAAAAACCTACAGACAGTCATGCAGGACTCAAACTATTTCGCATGCTCCAATTTTAGGTAGGCCCAAGCTAGGAATAAAGCTTACTTATCGCGGTTTTCCTTTCGAGTCATTTTTCTGTAAACTCGGGTTACCAAGGCATATTCTGGAACCCGGCCTAGAAGCGTATTCTGCGTGAGAAACTTTGGGATTCAGAGAAAACGACTTAAAGTATAAAAAATAGGTCTACTACCCCCGAACTCAAAATACCCCCTTATAAACTTTTAATACCTGCCAGACCACACCACACAGCTAGAAGTATATGGAAATATGCGTCGTTTTCTACTAGAAAACCACAATAACCCATTATAAAGATGTAGAAAAGTCTAAATTGTGATCGATTGCATCGTGTTAATAGGAAAATACAATAAGAGGAAATTTCAACTAACCGTCATCTCTGACTGCCAGTTACGTGATAATAATTGTAGCACTCCAAAACTTTCATTACTACAAGTCAACAAATTGCAGGTATCCTGACATTAAGCCTTCTAACACTAACACTTTGCTAATCATAGATAATTAATTGTAAAGGATACTTATCAATGAACGAAACGTTGCATAAATGAAATAAACGTTGTCATAGTAAGATTTCATGGATCAGATAAAATCTATGTTTTCGTAACCATTATGAAGGTTAAATCTTTACAACACCGTATCTAAATAACCGATTGATCGAGTGATCTACGTTCACCTAAGATCATGTGTTTTGGATGGGAACAAACGATTGGTTCGTCACTAGTTTAGAGACAGCTATTATATATTTACAATTCCATTCGAAAATAACTTAATGAGAATTACTGTACAAGAACTCAATACAATAAATCTGCGTAACGTAATATTCACAAATTCGAAATAAGAACACATAGACAGCGCCAACCGAAATGATTATATAATTGAGATCGTACATATTTAAAGAAACTTTCACAGTTAAAGTTCATTACAAATCACAATGATTGCAATCATTTTAACTTACTTAGTGTAACACTAAATTATAATATATGTTTTAAGTAAACATCAATTAAACACCTCTCCAGACATATTTAAATTCATATCAATTGTACCAATTGTATATATTGTTAGATACACAGATTATACTGTAGAGTCACGACAACATCCTTAATTAATATAGCGATACAGATAGTCACAGTTACACCACCAATCTAGAAATATATACATACACATAGAGGGAGAAACAGAGATGGGAACAAGAGAGAGAAAGAGAGAACAAAAGAAAGGAGAATAAACAGGGAGAAAAATGGGGAGCGAGAGAAAGAGAGGGAGCTTGAGAGAAGATAGAGAGAGGACATAAAAGAAAGAGAGAGAGAAGAGTTAAGAGAGTAAGGACAAAAAGACAGAAAAAAGGGAAGGGAGAAAAGAAGAGGGAAATAAAAAGAGAGAGCGAGAGAATAGAGAGATAAAAAAGAGAGGAAGAGAGAGCGAGCGAAAGAGAAAAGCCAATAGCTCGCAATGCGTTCAGTTATCGTAGTACTTTCCGTTTGATCACTATACAAATTAAAAAAATAACTATATTTCATAATCATATGCGTGAACAGGATAATTGTTAAACTTATTCACAAACACTTTACAAAGGAACAAGCAAAAACAAACGGTGACTCTAATAGCCAGCCGTTTGCGCGAACCTCGTGGTCACATAACACAAGGGAACAATTTCAATCACATTTTGTGGTGACTTAGATTTATCTGCCAATTTTAATTCGATTTTTCATGCTGATTTCAAATATATAATTCATTTTTACCTACATGTTATAGTTATTCTGTAATTTTTATTTTCTCGTTTCCCCGAAAACTGCCCTCCGGACGGACAGAGAGGGTGCTTGTAGAAAGCAAATACTTTACAGTATATAGTAGTAAGATAGTAATAAGTATTATTGTGCAAAATATTGACATTATTGTTTCTTTTTTAAGGTCTAGTGTTAAAGTGATGGCTTCGTGAAGAGGAAATTACATTAATGATCCAGACACCTTCTGCTACATATGTGGCGGTTACAACTAGTATATCAAACTTTGTGATCCACATTTATAAGGCATATTTTGATGTTCCTCTTGGCAATCAAGATAAGAAGTGGGCCCCACATGTTGTTTGCCATAGCTGTGTGTAACATCTTCGTGAGTGGACGAAAGGAAAGATAAATGATTTTTCTTTTGGAATCCCCATGGGGTGGCGAGAGCCAAAGGATCATGTATCGGGCTGTTATTTCTGTCTGGTGAATACTAAAGTGATTGACAAGAAAAATCGGCACAAGCTCGAATACGCCAAAATTTCCTCGGCGATACGGCCAGTACATCATTCTGAGTCTGCACCAGTTCCCACTTTCAGTGGATATGCTTCCTCCGAGAATGAAAATAATGTACCTGATATGGACGTCCACGAAATGGATTCAGAGTCTGAAGATTCATCATCAGATGCTAAACAGTCATTAACTCCTCACTGTTTAAATCAAGAGGATTTGAATGACTTGATACGTGATTTGGCGCTCTTCAAGAAAGCTCCAGAACTTTTAGCCTCTAGGTTGAGAGAACAACATATGCTTGACAGGTCGGTTCTGGTATCATATTACCGAACAAGGCAGAGTACATTTTAAAGTATTTCTCTAAGGACAAACAATTTGTATACTGCCACGATGTTCCTGGTCTGTTTACCGAGTTGGGACTTGGCACCTATAGCCCTGGCGCGTGGAGACTCTTATAGGATAGCTCCAAGCGTAGCCTCAAGTGTGTCCTTTTGCATAATGGCAATGACTTTGGTGCAGTTCCTCTCGGTCACTCTGTCAATCTGCAAGAAAATCACGATCACATAGAAATGGCAATGGATATTTAAATACCATGAACACAATTGGATCATATGTGTAGACCTTAAGATAGTCAACTTCCTCCTTTGCCAGCAGAAAGGATATACAAAGTTTCCATGCTATATCTCTATGTGAGACAGTCGAGCCCGTGACAAACACTGTTCCTCAAAAGATTGGCGAGTTCGGGAGACTTTAGAAGCAGGAATGCCAAACATTGTTAATGAGTCAATCGTAAGTCGAGAGAAGATTGTTTTCCCTCCATTTCATCTCAAACTGGGTTTGGTGGAGCAGTATGGCAAAGCGTTGAGCAGTAATAATGATTGTTTTCAGTACATAGTATCAGCGTTTGCTGCTTTTTCATACGAAAAAATAAAAGCAGGGGTATTTGATGGTCTCCAAATCCGCAGACTTCTGAGTGATTCTAGATTCGTGATCACCATGAATGAAAAAAATAAGGCAGCCTGGCTCTCATTTTCTGCCGTTGTTGGTTACTTCTTAGAAACAAAAAAGCGCATAACTACCAGGATCTGGTTACTAATATGCTTTAGCATATCGTGATCTTGGAGGCAACATGAGTGTGAAGCTGCATTTACTAAATAGTCACCTCGACCGATTCCCAGAGAATCTGGGAGCCGTGGGCGACGAACAGGGAAAACGCTTCCATTAGGATTTGATGTCGATGGGTAAGCGCTACCAAGGTCACTGGGATAGACACATGATGGCAGACTACTGCTGGATGATTACAAGAGATCAGCCAGAGAAGACTTACAAGAGAAAGAGTTGCAAACTCAATTTTTTGCCAGATTGAAATCAAGAAGAGGTCCTCCAGCCTGATGTACCGTCATTAATAAATTAGCATGTATTTGATTACAGTATTTGTAATCCTAATGTGTAATTCAAGTTTCTTCTCCTATGCACTAAAATGTTTGTGCAGAAATACCTGCTTTACTATAAATAACGCAAAAGGATGATGCAAATTACTTCAGGGCATGATGATAGGCGTGATAAAAGGAAAATTATTGTATAATATTAGTTATTGATATTACTAAAAATCTGTAGCATTTAGAAAGAATCTGATTTCAGATTTGAATTCAGTTTGCTTGAATTAGGTAGGAAAATGTATTTTTGTCAATTCATCAAATACATTGTTCCCCAGTGTAATCTAGCCGGGCTCATTGGTCTAAATTTGTGTATTCTTAGCATTATTTTAGAGTCGATTTATTTTACAGTAGCTTGGTTAGTCAATTCTTATTGCGTAAAATATCTAATGTTTCATTGCTATTTACAGTTTCATATCAGTATATAGCATAAATGGAGACTAAGGGGCGTTAGTGCTGTTCAGATCTGAGACTAAAACTCCTTTCCCCTTTTCTACTATTCACGCATTTGGGTGGGAAGGTAACGGTTGGAGATCGTTCCTTTTCTACACCAAAACATTCAATTTAGCCCAAGCACCTGGACATTTTTAATACTTAACCTTTTGGCTGCTAATCGGCCATATATGGATAGAATCTAAAATAACGGTTGACTGCGGATCGGCCATTTATGAATTTGATTTAGTGTTTCTTCTCCTATTGCCAGTAGATTTAAAATTGTTTGTATGTAGTTTTCTCTGGCAATTCTGTATCAGGTGTCATGTTTTAAATATTTCCATTCCAATTCAGTAGCCTTCAAAATTTCCAGTAGAAATTTTTCACACGGATTTTAAAGGGCCAAATAGGCGATGAGTCAGCGACTTGATCGAAATGTAGATTAAGATGACGTAAGCCGTATTTATATATCTAGCAATGATGTCTGGCCCAGTGAAAACTATGTGAATTTGACAGTGATAATATAGAAATTTTAGACCTAGAAAATAGTGAAAATAATGACACAACAGAAGAAAATGAGGAGTCTGACCCTCGACCATGCAAACGGACGTGGCCTGACAAATCTTGGCCTTGGGCATCTAGCTAGAATTTGCTACCCTCACTGCCTGTGTTTGAATCTTCACTATCAGGTATGAATTCTTCCTGCTTCATTACAGAAAATTAAAAAAAAAGATAGTTTTGAACAGTTTAACGAAGATGTGATAAATATAATTGTCATAATTAAATGCATATGATAAATTTTTAAGGGAAAGAAATTCATACAAACTGAATAGCCACCTTTCCACCTTCAACAAAACGAACGACTTCTTCTCTGTTCGTGAAGTTTATTACTTAACCCTTAATCATTTGGCCGGGTAATATTACTGTGATTCATGTGAAGCCAAATACTCGAAAACAAGCGAATTTCGTCGGCGTCCGCTTTTTTGAAGGTGGAAAGGCGGCTACTCGGTTCGTATGAATTTCTTTGCCAGAGGAAACTACATGCAAGAAAATTCCAACCTTCGGGCAATAGGAGAAGAAACAGTAGATCATATCCATATACGGACGATCAGCAGTCAACCGATATTTCAGATTTTAACCATATATGGCTGATTAGCATTTTGAGGGGGGTTAAACTATAATTAAAATTTGTGCAATTTGTTTGTTTGTTTATAACCCCATTTTGAGTGCTTAAAAGGGTTTCATAATCTCGATCTTGAAAAGATGGGGCATCCTAATTTTTTTTTAATCTAACCTAACCTAACGTAACTAACCTAATCAAGAATAGGCTAGGTTTGTTTTTGTTAGGTTAATTAGAGGAAGCTTAAGTAAATTTAAGGTTATATTATGGTCAAAAGTACCTTGGGATTAATTATCTTTAAAAGATCCGATAATCTTGTGAAATATAATGCAAATAACTATTACCTTTAGCAAGTCGTGTTTCCTAAGCCTCCGCATCTCCTCTCGAAGTATTTATATCTTTCTAAGGCGTTAAATCATGGTATTTTTAAATGATTGGAACATTTTGCAACCAAGATACTTATTTTCTAAACAAATCTACAAAATCTGCAACATATACCTTCATACTAATATTAATTAACTATATTTCATCCATCATTATTTGTTATGAATTTTTAACGAAATAGGCGTCTGTCTACAGGTTTTCGTGCATGCTTATTTATACCAAATGGTATTATCCCAACATTTTGATCAGTTTTGGAACGTAACATGTGGATAATAGGATGTCGACTTCTGTAACCTGCAACAACTAGAACCAGTATCAGAAACATCTCTTTACGCACGATCGAAAATTACTTTACAAGTCGAAGCAACACTCCTTTATATACCGATAATATTTTTAGTTTTTGCGAGAGCTCGAATAGGAATTTGAGCAAAATTTAGGCTCATGGCTAGAGGTATTTGATCATTAAACTGAATGCCTACGTTTAACATTACTTAAACTTTAGAGTTTAAATGGAATATTGTTGTATTTGAAAACATCTTAGAGTGAAATTAAAGTATAGAGAGGCCTTATATAAGTGAAAGGAACAAAGGTTAAATGTTTGTTGGAAGAGACGTAAGGGTTGCTAGTTAAGGATGAGGCAGGAAACGCACGTTACCGTTACGTTTATAGCGTGATTTAGGGAAGATCATGGTTTATCCCTTATGGTAGGCGAAGAAAAGCCATCCAGGGATGCCGCTTTATGGTACAGATGGGTAAAGGTAACAATTCCAGTTATGGTTAAAATGACGCGGATATTTCGCGAAGTCCCGACTGTCACTGGGGTTAAGTGCTAGGTGGCGTTTAATTTTGTATCTGACTCCAAAATATACTTGAATAATATATCGGCTTGGTTGGGCTTACCAAAGGATTGTGATCGAGAAAGGACTGAATGGAATCACGTAAAAATATAAAGTTTAATTCCAAACGAACTAAAGAAACAAGCAAGATAAAATGAGGCTCACATTTACAGAGTACGGTCAAGGAAATTTCTTACTACTGGTCAGAAAAGCGAGAGTAGCCAGAAAAGACTTAGGCAGTAAAGAAGGAAGCTTCGCTCCGATAAACAAAACGTAATTAATAATGGGGCGAATCTGAGATCGAGAGATTGAATCAAGAATCAGTCTACGTTCTCCATTTGTCTTCTATAGGTAGGGCAGGATAAAAAAAGTGTCTTCATGCCGTCAGGCAACGTCGTCCATAGCTCTAGCCACAGGGTGTGATTTCCTCGACCGACTTTAAGCCCCTCTACTGTGGTCATGGATCCATGTCGTGTAAAGTTGAAGCTTTCTTGATTTAAATTTTATAACACCTGACGTGGCGGCAGCTGTCACGTTTTAATCCCATCCCAGACACTGTCGCCAAGAATCCAGTAAACCGCAAAAAACAGAAAAACAGGCTGTTATTTCCAAATTCGGAAAAAATTCCGTAAAGTGGTAGAATTCGAACCATGCACACCGAGGCACGATTCAAATTCCACCCATGTGCGGAATTTTTGCGAATTAGGAAATAAAATTTCCTAAGAAAATTAACCTGTTTTTCTGTTTCTTGCCGTATGTTGGTTTCATTTTATCATTCCTTTGAGTTCAGGAAAGATATATATTTATATATATTTATATATATTTATATATATATATATATATATATATCTATATATATATATATATATATATATATATATATATATATATATATATATACAAAGAAGGAGCAACTTCAGAATCTGCGGGTGATTATACAACACCACAGGAATATGCCATTTTTATTTTCTGTCTTTCAAGTAAAATTTGAAGAGAGAAAGAAAGATGCAGAAAACGGGTGTAGCTGACTATAAATACATATAGTACAAGAGGAATAAGAATTGGACGCGAATGAGCAAATTAGACAAGAAACCAGAGTTTTTTTAAAGGCAAGTGAGAGGGACATTATAAGAATCCAGAATAAAAGGGAGCAGAGAGCGGCACAGTGAAAGCGATCCTTTAAAGAGAAGACAGAAATAACGCCAAGGGAAAAAAGTTTTGAATTCCTGGCCGTGAATTGAACCCGGGTCTGCTGATTGCCGGCCAGATGCTTTACCGCTAAGCTACCAGGCACAGTAACTATATTTTGACAAAGCGTTACTCCATCAAACCCAGTGTAGGGGAATCGTCACCCCCCCTCCCCCGTTCACTCGTGGTGCAGTCACAAGGCGGTTACCGCAAAGACATCCGCCCTAGGCATCGGCGGGTCAAGTGCGTAACCGCAGCGTCGCACCTTTCTGTGCCATGAAAGACCATAAAGGTCAAAATGCAAGATCTCCCCCAGGAGAGTAAGATTCAATTTCACGTGAAATAAGAAATTGGAGACGTGTTTCTCCCAAGCTCGAAGGCTAACGAGGAGCCGATGTAAGACTTGGTGAGAAAAACCGTTGGGCAAAAGAACCCTCCTGAGGCCGTCCTCAAGCCTATCCCCCCTTACCACTCCCCCAGTGGGGTGACAAGGTATAAATGAGGAACACTGAGGGAAATTGAGGTAGTATACGTAAGACTCCAGGTGACGAAGTCCTCGATTAATACCGAGCTACCGAGACTGGATTGGTAGTGTACTTGGCTTGCCAGACCAGGAAGTACCCTGCAAAAGAGGTAGGGCTACCTACCTTAAAGGACTAAGAAGCAGCTCATCCTCGAGCTAGTCCCTGGTTATCAAACCAAACGTTAAGTTAACTTTGTTAAGTTCAACTTACTCTCGCCAGAGAGATTCCTCATATCCTGGTGCATCTTAAACACCACCAGGGGTATTCCTTGTCCTTGAGGAATCAAGAAAAGAAGAAGAAAAAGGCTCTCCCTCGAGCCCGTTAAGTGGGGATCACACCGAACTCATAAGTCAACCTGGTGAGGAACCAAGTTTATCTTATTCTCGTCAGAGAAATCCCCCTCCGTTATACTCGCCCTTGAGGAAGACTGGAATTAAGAAAAAGCTCATCCTCGAGCTAGTTCCTGGTTACCAAGCCGACCTTCAAGTTCAACTTATTCTCGCCAGAGAAACCCCCTTCCGTTATCTCGCCCTTGAAGAAGACCTTTCACCAGTTCAGTCCTCGTCCATGAGGAATTAAGTAACGAAGGAGAAAAGCTCCCTTCGAGCTCGTTACTCGGTGGTCACACCGCACACCAAGCTAACTTGATTTAAGAACCAAGTTCGACTCCTTCTCGCCAGAGAGACCACGATTACCTTGGTGCCGCATAAAGCACCGTAATTGTTCTCGTCCTTGAAGAACCCTCCCAGGAATACTGTGTGGGCCCCCCAGCTGCTACCCTCGCCAAAACGACCTCGTGATCTCGCCTATCTACATCTGGCCAGACGACACGCGTCGTGAGACAATAACATTCCTGAAGGATTTTAAACTGCAGTTGAGTCTGTAAGCCTAATTCTTATATTTTAGAGGTGTGTAGCGAAATTAACCAATTTTAGAGGGTCAAAATCATTGAATTAATTTTTGTTTATGATAATATTCAGAGTATTGCTGTATTTAATGGTTAAAGTTAAAATATAAGTTTACTTTGGGATTATTGTGCGTTTCTCTATATCCTTACGTATTTCGGAACGGCTCTGTTCGTTAAGATATTCAGATATCAATATATTAGCACTCTTAGCACTCTTAGAACAAATAGGGGAGCATTCTACGACACCCAGTATCTCCCTAAGCTAGGAACCTTATCCCTGCACGGCACTTTCCTACTGCAATTTTAATGCCAGGACCAGGCTCTCTAAAAAATGTTATGTTTAAATAAGTAGCAAAAATATCTCAATATTTCGGTCTGTGGAGTGCGGAATTATTTATCAATATCAATAGAAGTGTGCGTTGAGAGCATATCAGAAAAAATAATCAAGTAAAAAAAAAAAAAAAAGTTTCTGTTTAGTTTCTACTGAAGACAATTTTGTGCGAGGAAGAAATATGACATTCTCCCTGAATAGAAATCCCTCGTCCATCATCATCTCGAGTTCTTGGTGCGGTTTTTGATTATATACTTAAAAAATGCAGTAACTCTGTTAGGAAACGTGCAGCATAGGGCAAACTTAATGACTACAGTGAATAGGCATAAGCCTTTTAATAACACTGGTTTACGGTTTACCCCCAAATATTTTGGCTCTGAAGAAGGATGTGAATAGGTGTGTTTTACTAATTTTGTTGTAGGGAATTCAAATTTATGGACAGTTTCACACTTGCAAGCGATGAGTCAATGCGTGAATACTTTGACTCAGCGGAGTGCTAGAGAGAGTTTACTTTGAGGTATCCCTTAAGGGCGAAGACTATCTCTCTGCTTTGGAAAACACCAGGATAGTGGGGTTTTTCTCAAGAGACTTAGTTAAACCTGCTTCTTAAATCAGGTTGACTTAAAGTTCGCCCTGACCACCAGGAACTTGCTCGAGGATGAGCTTCTTCTTAGTTCCTCTCGTTAGTTTGCTGGGCATTTATGCTGGTGGTCAATTTCTAGATCTCTCTAACGCCTACCTCTGACAGGCTTATAAATTTGGTGTGACCACCAGAAACTTGCTCTGAATGAGCTTGTGCCTAATCCCTTCTGTTGATAGCCGTGCCTCTTGCCTGACTTAGTCGTCTTCTTGACTAACGTTATCTTCTTCGTTTTTCCAAAGTTTTTTGATTTTATATTTTGCCGACCCACTGGGGGTAGAGGAAGAAGTGGGTGGGGGTGATGCGTTGAGAGGCTGCATTACGTCTCTTCCTCTAATGGTTTTTTTCTCAGAGCGTCATTCAGCTAGCCCTAAGAGACCTTCTGGCTTTAGGACGACGCTCCTCTAATTTCGCATATGTGGGGAAATTGAATAGTCACTCATAGGGGAAATATTGCTGTTTTAACCCATATTATGCTCACTGGGGTCAGCAATGCGATGATTAGAGCATTAAGTGGGTTTTGGGCGGCCTTTCAGCTTCTCTTCAACACGAGAGGAGAGAGGGGAGTAGGTTAATAGGTCGGGCTACGCCTTCTCCACTGTCAGGACGTTGTGGTTAAAGACCAATGGCTCAATTTTGAGTGGGGAGGGGGCAGTATCGATTCCCTTACATACTCTTACATACCTCCTTTCGAAGAACTTAAGGGGGGGGAACTCCAGTAAACAACAAAAACAAATAACTAAACCTGGTCGACAAAAGCAAAGTTGCATATCTTCGAACCTAACACTGATTTTTACGGGGAACTGTGGTCAACCATACTTTTACCTTCATTTTTTTTCAACTTGGGCGCATACGCGCGCGCGTAAACAGGCAGGTGATAGAAAAAGGCCGCACGAGCCTACTAGGAGTATGTTTCACAATAGACTTTAACTTACAAATAAACAAAACAGAATTGATCGATTACACCAAAAAAAGGAGCCTGGCTCGAAAGTGGTATCTAACCAGCTACTTTCTAACATTTCTAAACTTTTAAGAACTTAAATCCAAACACTAACACGAACACGCAAAAAAATGAAAACATGGTTTTACGATTACAGGATGCTGAAACAATCCTTGATGGGGTTTCGTCTCAGGTTATACCGCGGCTTGACCTTATCGGAACCTTTGATATAGTTAAAATTAAAGTGGTCCTCGATGAACATTACCTTACCGCGTATGAGTCAGCCGTTCGGTTTATGGGGTCTACCCAATTATGTCCTAAACTGGTAATGATATTCCAACCTCCTTGTACTACCCTTTTTATGAAAACTAAATAATTTTAAACTTACCCTTAGGGCTAGAGTGGCCTGTTGCAGGGCTGCATAAATGATGGGAGCGTGAGTCCCATGGTCCTCCTTTGACAAGGTACACTGGAAGTTCGTGTCTGGGTTCGATCTAACAAGGTCGAGAAAAGTGTTCCTTACGGGATCGTTATTGGGCGTGGCGCTCACGACGATTTGGGGGTTTAATGGTAACTACGGAGATGTTTTGTTCTGGGGGAAGACTACTAGGGTAGGGGATAATCCTTATTTGCTTCTACCATCTGACCCTTTCTCGATACCCTTTCATGGGCGAGGCTTCTTACTCTTTCTTCTCTCACATCTCTTTCCGCTTGTGTTAGTTCTCTTTCCATCTGTATTCTTCATTCTTCCTTTTACTCAGCGTCTGTATTCTTCTTTCTTCGTCTTCTCTTTTTATTTGTATTCTTCTTTCTTCTATTTTTATGTTCATTAGTATTCTCTTTTCTTCGCTTTCTTTTTACTTCTCCGTTGCCTCCCCCTCCGGGATGGGAGGATCGACACTACTTCTGGTGCCGTATTGAAGGCTTGAGAATTCACCTTTTCGTCCACATGTTTCCTGCGAGGAGCAAAATGATTCTGGACCGTGGACCTCGTATTTGCGGGCATCCGGGTGACTACGAGCTGAACCACCGGATATAGGGAGGACTGCGCGCGCTGGCCAAATAATACTAAACACAATCTAATAGGCGCTACCACTAAATCGATCGAGCCTGTAAAATACGGCAACTGAATGTGGCATCGGACGACAGGGTACTTGGTTGTTTTACCCAGGAAGCCTGGACGACCACGAACTTCTGGTGCTGGGGGCTGATAGGGGGGGGGCGGAGCAATTTGTTTGACACCAGAGTACAGATGCACCCCGTATCGTATAACAATGTTGAGACTCGGCGACTATTTACGGCTCCTGTCTCGAATTTTAGTCCTTCGGGAGAATTTTTGTTGTACAAAAAGTTCACCTGCTGGTCAGGGGAATACGATGTGGTCAATGGAGGCGCGGGATTAGGAGGTGATTTTGTGCTAAGCGTTGCCGCGAGTTTATGTACCTGCTGGCTCTAGACATAAGCCTCGAATTTTGGGGGCAATTATAAATAAGGTGGCCTTGGGTGCAACAACTAAAGCAGGTTATGGGGTTTCTGGGGTTTACGGAGATCTTGACGAACTTAGGGGGAATATTTTGAGGGGGTTTCTGGACATACCCCCCTTTCTTTGGGAATTAAGGTTTCTGTACCCACCTATCTTGGGAGACACGGGCTGGGTCTTTCTGACCTCTCTAAGGTATAATCTATGGTTGAAAGCGTGCAGATCTGCTCCCTCCACACAGTCCTTAAAGGAAGCAGCTCGCCTGTCCTTGACGGAGGCGCGTATCTCTGGGGAAAAGGTACCTAGAAATTGGTCCCTTAGTATGAAATCAGCGAAGGAGTCGAATTCATTTCCCAGTTGTTCGGACTCTAGCCAGAACTGGAAGTGTGTTGTAAGGATAAATCCAAAGTGCCGGTATGTTTGGCCTCGCTGAATTCTGGCCTGCCTAAACTTGATCCGAAACTTTTCGTGGTTTAGGTTGACGGTGGCCAGTAGCTCGTGCTTGCACGTAGTGTAGTCCACGGAAGCCTCAGAAGGTAATAAGATGAATACGTTCCGTAGCCGGGTATTAAGCAGAGGCACTTATCTGGCGATCCCCTCTATCTCTATCTCCCAGTGATTCAACTCGAATATCTTCTCAAAGTGTATCAGGTATCAACACAGGTCTTTGTTTTCTTTAAAAGCTTGGAGTTTCATTGCGGCTATCTGTGTATATCCCATCGGGATCCTATGGAATGGGCTTCCTGTGTAACCTCTGACTCTGAAGGGAGGGGAGGGGGGGTCTGCAAGAAGTTTCGCACCTACAGGTACCGTGACGGCAACAACCAATTACCCGGAGTTTCTTTCTTACAACGGGCGAACTATTTCCTTTGTGGGACTAGCTCCACAAACAACGTAGGTCCAAGAAATTCTGCCTGACTCCAGGGAGAATTTTCCCTTATATTATCCTCATGAGCTAAAATCGAGAGAGAGCACCGAATTCTCATAAAATTCTTTTTGGTGCCAGACATGCGAGATATTTACGCCTCGCCGCGATCAGTGCTTTCCTCCTCTCGAACTGCGGGTTTATGACGACGGGAGAAGGGCTGAATGAGATTCTAAGTGAAAAGTCGAATTTGGAATAAGGGGGGGGGGGAACAAGCAGCTGTGTCGGTGTATTTATGTATACACTAATGTATGGGGTATTTAGAATTCTACATCCGTTTCCCTTATTGAAGACATGATTCTGACGTGTAACTTAGAATAATATATACCTTTAACATTTGCTACACAACCAGCACAATAAAACCAAAACAAAACGGGCATTCAACGAATACAGGAACAACATAAAATAATCATGACGGTAAAAAGGAACACACGGGTAACCGGTCGTATACAGGAAACTCCTGAATAATTAAGAGCTGATGCCTAAGTACAAAAGAAATAAATGATTATATTCGATACATTAATCCGGGTAGTATGATATAAGAACTACATGCAAAAAAAAGGAAAACAATCTAAAATTAATCACGGTAGTTATAGAGCCTGTCAGATTATCACTTTTACAAGTATAACATAGAAATAATGAGTGGGTGGACACTAAACCATTATCCAAAACTATATAGCTATAATACCGATTATTTACAAGGACTCACTGGGCTCGTCTACCGGGTTCCTAGACAAATTATCCGAGAGTACATTAAGAGATCTCTTTAGGCAGCGGATATCCTATTGATATTTGAATAATAACAGGTACCAGATATCCTATTGATATTCGGATAATAATAGTGCCCCCTGCATGAGTCTTCTATTCTGACCCTTACAACTTTTTATGTATGCTTGGGGTTTGTGATCCGTTTCTATGTAGAACGTTCTACCTATCAAATGTACGCGGAACTTTCGTACCACACACACGATAGCTAAAGCTTCTAGCTCTAGAGTGGCATACTTCTTCTCCAGATCGGAAAGTTTCCGATTTGCAAAAGCCTACGGAAACAGCACTTCTGCCTCGTATTGCAACAAGGCGCATCTGATTCCAAGATGAGGGGGGGATTCGAATGCCGAAATTCTCCTCGGGATTAGATAAGTGCAGGAGAGGGGCAGTCACTAGTTTCTGTTTAAGTCCCCTGAAACTGGAAATAACCATTGGGTTTCACTTAATAGGGTCTGGAGATTTGTTTTTTTGCATGCCAGGTAAGGGGGAATGAACGGACGCAAAAGGGGGGACCAAATTCCGATAGAAGCAAGCTGCTCCTAAAAAAGGTCGGAGTTGCTTCTTCGAGATTGGGGGCGGCCTATCGGTTATTGTTTTTATCTTATCCTTCTGTGGGGCTATGCGGTTTTCGCTAATCTTGAACCATAAATACGCAATAGTGCCATAAGAAAAATGGCATTTGAGGGCTTATTTGTTAAACCCTTGGACCGAAATCGGTCTATGAGTATGCGAAGACTCGCAAGTTGTTCTTCTCATGTTCGCATGGCTACGTACACCTTGTCAAAATAGAATGTGACGTTTTTTAGCCCTTCTACAACTTTTCGCATAATCCGGTTATAACTGCTTCAGGCCGTATCAGGACCAAAAGGCAACCTGGTGAATTGTTTGAGGCCTTTTTCTGCGGGGAATGCTGAAAATTTCTTGACCGATGGTTTCAAGGAAATCTAGTAATAGACCTTACATAAGTCAATTTCAGAGGTATACGCGGCTCCTTCGAATAGGGGCAGGTTCTGATCAATGAGTGGGAGGGGTTCTGCGTCAAATACAGTGAGAGCGTTCAGTTTCTGAAGGTCGACACACATCTTAACGGGCCTGAGTTCGGGGTTCACGTCTAACTCTGAGGAGGGTTCTTCTTGGGGGATGACGTAGAAGAGAGAGCGTGAAGCAGCTGGTAGTCCCTGTCCATCTGTCTTATTGCTTTTTCTTCTCTTTTCATCTTTATTCTTATTTCTTCGGCTTCTACTTCTATCTTTATTCTTCTTTTTACAGCTTCTAATTCCATCTGACTTCTTTCTTCGTCTTCTATCTTTATCTTTATTTTTCTTTCTTCGGCTTCTATTTCTATCTTTACTTTTCTTTCTTCGTATTGAGTTTCCATCTGTCTTCTTTCTTCGTCTTCTCTTTTATCTTTATTCTTCTTTTTTCGGTTTCTATTTCTATCTGGAGATCACCTCTTCTGGCTTTTTCACCCAGGGGTTGGACCCGAGCTGAGCGTTATTCAGCTTCTTAAAATCAGCGGATCACGGGAATTTGAGCGGCGCAAGGGGACGGTTTTCTCGGCTTACCTCCACCCAGGTGGTGACGATTGAGGTAATCTTGTTCGGTTGGGGAGAGTTGTGCGCTCTGTCCGACCAGCACTGCACATAATTTCATCGGGGCCGCGACCACATCAGCTCACGCAGTGAAATGGCGTCACTCTATATCCCACCGGACGACAGGGAACCTGTTGGTGCGTCCCAAAAAGTCGTGCACGACCGCAAATTTCTGATGTTGGGGTTTTACGGGGGAGGGAGAGTAGCTTGTCTGACACTACGATATACGTACAACCAGGCTCTCTAACTAAAGTGAATAGTTCGCACCGATTAATCGAGCCAGTTTTAAACTTGAGTTGAACAGGAGAACTCTTATTGAATAAGAATTGACCTGGTAGTCCTGATCTGACGGGGCTACAGGTTGCGGGGTATCGACGGCGGCTTGCTCTGGAGAAAGGGTGACAGACACTTGATGTACCTGCTGACTTGGGGAGGGATAGAACCTTGATTTTTGTGGACACTGGGATTTTATGTGCCCCGGGGCTCCGTAAGAGTAACACGTGATCGGATTACTCCTGAAGGTGTTGTTTGAGTGAGTATTAAAACCAGGGGGTTTCGGTCTTCTGGGGTCTCCTGGAATTTGTTCTTAGGCTTAAATGAAGGACCGACTTTTGAAAACTGAGAGAGTTTCTAATGTGGGTGTCTTCCATACCCAAACTTGTTCTTGGGGAAATCGGGGTACCTTTTCTGCTTTCCTTCGCGTATAAATGATAGTTAGAAGCGTGAGAGTCCACTTCATCGAGGCAATCTTTGAATGTGGAGGCCCTTTGGTCTTGAACAAAGGCTCCAATCGCTTGGATGAGTGTACCTTAGCAGTTGATCCTTTAAATTAAAGTCGATCAATGCCTCGTAATATCTTTCGACTTTAGCTGAGCCCAGCCAGAATTGCATATCCCTCCTCATGATGAATCTGAATTGTCAGTATGTTTGTCCTGCTTGGAGTTTAGCTGATTTGAACTTCAATTTACAGAACCGGGGTTAAGGTTAATAGAGATAGAAGTTCTGTTTTTAAGGTAGGATAATCAAATGGGGCCTCATGCGGCAATGCAGAAGAAATCTCTCTCAGGCGAGAGGATAGCAAGGAGCGTAGGCGACTTATTCCTCGTCTTCAATATCCCATCCACTTACTTCGAATTTGGTTTCGAACTGTGGTAGCTACGTATTGAAGTCCTCATTTTCACAATGGGGGGGGCGGGGGAGTTCGAGAGCAGAAGCTTGAGGTTCTTGACCCCGAGAACCAATTGAACTAAATTCCACTTGGTCCCTTCTTAATTCGCGTTCATGTTGATGAATTCTTTCCCGTTTTTCGCGGTGTAGTTTTACCTTTCCCAATCTTTCTTCCGTTTTTCTTCTTCCCTCTTTGCTTCTTTTTCATTCTTTTGTTCATTTTGGACGTACTCAATGAGTTTGCGACCTTCCAGTTCGAATGCTTAACCTTGCGTATGGAATGTTGCGAACGATGTAGAAGCCATTTTATCGATCCAAAGATAAGAGTATGCACTGAGAGAGTTGCTATAGCGTAAGGTGTTTAAGGAAAAAAGGGGCTTATTATAGTTCCCTACTAAATCGTGGTAGACAAGACAAAACAATTAATAAAAAACAAAAACAAAACAAGATTATATAATCACCTACCCTAGTTTTTGGACTAATTTGGACGGTAGCAATGGTTTGATTAAAGTTTTGAGATGCAAACAACTTTATAGATGTTGCTTTTAGTGATAACCCCACACAAATGATACCACTTATATATGCCGAGGGTTAGTGAGTGGGTAATCCCAGTCCTACTTCCTAGGCATATATTATAATCCCGCACCAAGGTGAAGTGGAGCTGAAGTGTAGCCAATACACCTACCGGTGATAAGAATAACCCCGGTGCGTCCCTTTTGATCCAAATGAAGATAATGATCTCCTGAATGTGTTCTCACTCAGTAAAAGCCAGTCATGCGTGAACTTATGTAATATTGAGATTTAAGCCGAGTGCATTGCTTATTAATTCCCAAGTATCGTCCAAAATAGTTAAACACACAGATACAAAAATAATCTTCAATATACATGAATTAGAAATATGAAATAGCATATATAGGTATAAATAGGATTAGTCTTTGCACTGAATAGGTAAGTCTATATATAATGTCGTGGGGATTACACTTGAATTTTACGAAATAGGATGCTTGCGTCTTAATTGCACCCGACAGAATGAAATGAATAATATTGTGGAATTTACCACTGAATTAATCACTTGAAATAATCGAGGTTATGAGCTCGGGATGGAAATTCTAGTTAACGGTTAAACTGGTCAAGTTAGGGGAGGGGATAATTCACTTTAACGATGCTTTGGAGTTCGTAAGTATTTGAAGGGTGGCGGTGAATGTCTTCTTCTGATGATGATGTGAACACTTAGCCTGGTCGTCCAAAGTTACCGAATGTGTGGGTAATCCTAGACCAGCCTCCGGATGTAAAGCTCCTAAGCCATATCGCGAAGGCGAGTCAAACTGTGATTCTAATCGGAATTCTTCTCCTCGAAGTGTTCGTTCCGATTATTGGCTCGTGAAGTGGGTAGCCAAAATGATTACCAAGCTTCGTCTAGAGTAATCCGGAGAGGGAGGTCCTGTGTAACCTCTGACTATGAAAAAGGGGGAGGGGGGTATGCGAGAAGTTTCTCACCTACAAGTACCGTGATGGCAACACCTAATTACCTGGAGTTTTTTTTCTTACAACGGGCGAACTGTTTCCCTTGTGCGACTAGCTCCACACGCAACTTAGGTCCAATATCTTCCTCCTGACTCTAGGGAGAATTTTCCCTTATATTTTCCTCATGAGCTAAAATCAAGAGAGAGCACCGAATTCTCATAAAATTCTTATCGCTGCGCGAAAGACGTTTTGTCTGCTGCCAGACATGCAAGATATTTACGCATTACCGCGATCCGAGCTTTCCTCGTCTCGAATTGCGGGTTTATGACGCAGCAAGAGGGGGTAAAAGTGATTCGAATTGAAAAGGCGAATTTGGAATAAGTGTGTGTGTGGGTGAAGGGGGAAGGGTGACACGCACCTGTTTTAGTGTATTTATGTATACACTAATGTGTGAGGTATTTAGACTTCTACAATCTTGTTTCCGGGCCGACGCGTGGATCAGCGCCCAGAAATGCTCCGAAGGGAGAAATACTTTAAAGCCACAGAAGACATTGGAGGGTGTGGTAGATGGAGAGACACAAGCCTTCGAAATGAAATGATCTCACCACCTGACATGGAAAGAATGTTTCTTATACCCTTAGGGTTACTCTAGGAATAATTCGCACTGGCAATCGAAGAGTCAAGCGTGAATCCTTATACTCCGGGGAGTGCTTGAGGGGGTTCACTTAGGGGTATCCCTCAAGGGCGATGAGTATCTTTTTGCTTTGGAATACATCAGAATAAGGTGGTTTCTCTCAAGAGAGATAGATGAACTTGCTTCTTAAATCAAGTTAACTCTAAGTTCGGTGTGACCAACAAGAACATGATAGATGATGAGCTTCTTCTTAGTTCCTCTCGTTTGTTTGCCGGGCACTTATGCCGGTCTTCGTTGTCTAGATCTCTCTAACGATCTACCTCTGACAGGCTTCTAAATTTGGTGTGACCACCAGGAATTAGCTCAGGATGAGCTTCTTCTTAGTTCTTTCTGTTGGTATCCGGACCTCTTGCCGGTCATTAGGGTAATTAGGGGGTGGGGTGATGCGTGGACAGGCTGTATTACGTCTCCTCCTCTAACGGTTTTTCTCAGAGCGTCATTAAGCTAGCCCGTAGGGACCTTCTGCCTTTAGGACAACGCTCCTCTAATTTCGCATATGTGGGGAAATTGAATAAACACTCATAGGGTAAATCTTGCTGTTTTAACCCATGTTAAGTTCACTGGGGTCCGCCATGCCTTGATTAGAGCATTATGTGGGTTTTGGGTGGCCTTTTAGCTACTCTTCGAGACGAGGGGAGAGAAGGGAGGAAGTAAGTGGTCGGGCTACGCCGTCTCCACTGTCAGAACGTTGTGGTTAAAGAGCAGTGGCTCAATTGTGAGAGGGGGAGTATCGATTACCTTACATACTCCTGCACTGCATATAAATTCAAAATATAATGTGTTTATTTTATCCGTTACAAAAGTATATTAGAGACAGAACAACATATATATATATATAGAACATTAATGGTACTAAATTACTTGGCTAATAAAATACACACAAATCATAGTACAGTAGAAAACTAGAACTGAATTTTTTGCGACGATCTTGTGTACTTGTCTTCCGGGATGTCACGCAAGAGCTTCGAGCAGAATTTCCATATCATGCTGGGTTTCCACTTGCCTTAGTAGTTTCTCTCCATCTTGAAAATATTTTGGTGGAACCTTTCTTCTTGCTCTTCACTCACTACCTCCAGATTAGGAGGGAAGAAGTTGGGGTGGGAGTGGAGAAAGTGAATTTTGAGTGACATTTGGCATCCTATATCCTCATAAGACTGTAACAACTTCTCGATAGACTCTTGGAATTTAGTACCCTTTTGTTACCAAGTAAGCCATCATAGACTGAACTTAATGCCCTACATGCTCTCAGTTACTTTAACGTGAGAAGCTCCTCAAATTCATTATCTTTCAGCACCTCTCGGATCTGAGGCCCGACGTACTCAAAGCCGAAATAGAGTACACAAGTGTTGGAAGGTAGCTCAATTTTTGTCCATTGCCTTCATAAAATTCTTTATTAACCTAAGCTTGATATGAAGAGGAGGAAGTAGCACCTTGTTCATGTCCACCAAAAGATGTTCTTGAACACTGTATTCAGCAGGCACGAAAGTGCTCCTAGACCCCCAGGCCTTCTCCTTATAGTGCTTGGACACAGACGACTCTCCCAGAGACAGAGAAAACAAAAGTAATCTCTAAAGCCCGGTGCATACTCATAAGGGGCCCAATGACCTTGAGGTCCCACAGAGACTCTACTGGTACTGGTTGTACTTAACAGCTTCCAAAACGAGCTCCATATCGTCATACGACTCCTTCAGATGGACTGGGTGAGCAATGGGAATGCTAGGGTATTCATTCCCATTGTGCAGGAGCACAGCCTTCAGACTTTGCTTGGAAGAGTCTATGAAAAGAAGCCAATTTGAAGGATTGTGTGGGAAACCAAACAAAGCAAAGAAGTCAGAGACATTTTTGCAGTACCAGAACCTGTTTTCCATGTCAAAGAATGAAGTGACGTGTTTTTTCCATCTCCTGAAACTGGTGATCCTAACATTTGCCTTGATCGGGTTCCACTGCCTAAATGAGATGCCAGAAGCTCTGCCTGCTGCTTTGATAGATACAAATCACGGGCAAGGTCATTCAGGTCTCATAGCTGAGGAAAGGTTGGGATATTTTATCTTTTTCTAGAAGAAGCATTGAAACCAGTTATATTTGTCAGACAAAAATAACAATCTTCTGCATAGCTTTTTGGCCATCTCCAGACCACAGGGGCAGCAAAGTTGAAGACTGTTTTCTTGCCTTTCAACCATGCAGTTAGTCCGTTGTAAAAGGAATTAAACTCATGCGTGGGGCCCAGGATTTGTCTTGGTCTCCACTTTTACAGTCAAAATAATGAAAGTAAGCAGTTCTCAGGAGGGAAGCAATTGTTCGGCGCTGTGCAACTGTCGTGAAGTACCTACACAGGTAACATAATGTGTTTGCCTTGTTGATGCATCCTCGGTGTTTTGAATTGGCTGAAGCCTTTGTAGATATAGGTATCAACTCACAAAAATCTGAAACACAACTAAACCTTAATCATATATATGGTTACAAAATACATATGGTTGCAAAATCATACGATAGACATGTGTCCAACATATAAAATGGTTGTATAACATGATTGTCGAGCAGCCTTAACCTCACAATCTAAGAATAGGACATTTAACCCTTTCATTACCAGAATATTTTCAATCCAACTAATGTTATAAAAGGGTTTAAAACATTAAAGTTTAGTTAGAAAGGGATTAAAATTTCGAGCATCCCGTTTGCTTGAATTTAGCCATATAGAAATATTATATTGAGTAGAAAGCATAAATATAGTTAGTGCAAGATATATATTTTCTAATATATATAATGTCTGATATACCAGAGAATTAATTAAACAATTAGTTCTCAAAAAATTAATAAAACAAATGCTAACCTTTCAGCACGAGTTTACTTCACTGGTTATCAAAAACAACTGAGGAGTAATAAAGAGTTGCCAGATATTCAATAATATGCTAATACATTAGAACTAGCATTAGGATAAAAATATTCCTTTAATTTAAGATGAATCCTGCCCACAAGTATTTTTTAAACGCTTCTGGGTTATTCATCCCATTGGTAGCATAAGAGTTTTAAAGAATACAATTACTAAGATTTCTACAACATGTATACTTCAAAAACTAGAGGTGATGAGTAAAACTGGTTCGTATCTGAAATCAGCACCCCAAAATTAGGCTAGAACAACATTTTTGTGCTTGCCTCAATTTCTCTGTAAACCAGTGTAGTGAGTTCTATCATTAGCCCCTAATTTATATTTTTTAAGTAGTTGGCGCAGCCAGTGACATATACACACGTATACACCACCTACACACAAGTTCTACATACACACAACCAACACAAACCTACACACCCCAACTGTAAACCATAAGTTACAACTGTCTACCCTGCTTTTCAAGGTATAAAAAGACAATCCTGAACCAGCTTTACGCTATAAATAGAGGGGGTTATATCATCTTACCGGCGATGGTATTCGTCCGCATACACGACCACAAAAACAGTAGACCAGCTCATCTGCCTACACCAACCAATCAGAGCCGGTTTAACCTAGTAGCGCATGTACCATGTGCTACGGGCACCGCGCTTCAGGGACACCCAAGGGCCTCCTGTCTAGCCAAGACATACGCACAAGAGCATATCCAGGAAATCCCATAATGGTGCCGGTCCCATGACAACAAACTGGAACCAGTCACCCTGCTAAAAATAGAGGTGCTTGATAACACAACTATATTAACCAGCCCAATCACCATTGAGGGGACAAAATGCTACATAAAAAAAGCCCAAACGAGCCCCTAGCCCTTCGCCCTCCTAACTAAAATCATACATCACTTGCAGAAAGTCATCTATAACAAAATAACCCTCCTCTATAAAGCCTCCTTAGCCTCTGAATATTTCCCGAAAGTATTCAATGTTCCATACAACATCTTATTGTACAAACAACAAAAATACCCCCCGAAACCAAAAAATATAGGCATATTGCTTTTTTAGAACACTTAGGCAAAATACTAGAGCGCATGGCGAACAGCAACCTCAAAATTTTATGGAGGAGGGGGTCTGGTACTCCTCTTAGCAATATGACTTCAAGAGGGGCTGCTCCACCGGCGCATAGTTATCATCGTTCATGATGTACATCATATAGAAGGCACAAGAAGCACGAAAAAAACACTCAAAGACCTTTGATAAAATGTGACATGGGAAACTCCGTTGGAAACGTGCCAAAAATACGTGGCTGCCTCTATGCATCAGAATGCTCCTTTCGCACTATTTTACAGATATAAAGTGTTACATAAGATCCAACAACATAACGTCAGCACCATTAATATCACTCATTGGCGTACCCAAGGATAACATCCTGGAACCTAGACTCTTTCTCATTTAAACAAATGAAAACGCACGCCCTCAAGCAAACTTTACACATGCACATACACTAGAATATGCGGTCGACGAGACCATCCTAGTGTCTGGCGAGTGCCCATAGTAGGAAGATATTTGGCTCATATCCACTTATACCCAGAATACATAGGTAGCACTTTAGGTTCACACGATAACTACATGAACAACATGCAAATATAGGAGAAACCACACAGCCCCCAATACCCGCCCTTGTCAGACTCACAAACAACAACAAAAAATACTTCGGCAACGTTCGATAAAAACTTACATTTCCACACACACTAAACCAACGTACAGTCCAAAGGCAAACATAATCAACATTCTGAGCAGAATCTATCCCAGCAGCAAAAAAAATGTTGTGATATCTATACCAGACACTCGTCAAACCACTCATCACATATGCGCTAATAATACTAACTGAGGCAAGCTTCACATAAGAGTAGTAGAGGAACGCGCAATGAATGGCGAACTCTGCTGCCAAGCGCTTTTATCGCTCACTCCTGTACACGAGAATATCTACACAACACAACTCCCAAAAACTCACGCCTGTAAACACATATAACTTCCCACGCTTAATACTTCAACTAAGGATACTCAAGGGAGACCCTTTATACAACGACATACATAATATTCAACAAGCTACTTGGCTAAACAAATACACAGCAGCTATTAACTATCCCTACCTACATCCATCTACACCTCAGAAGCAGCATCACGTGACGACTCCGTAATTCATGCTCAACTCCACCTGCGCCTCAGCGTACCAGCAACTTCGTGAATTGGACAGATCCCTCCCTTCTTAGCTAACCCAAAGGCCTTGTCAATCAAGCACTCCAGAAAACACAGCCACCCAAAACAAAACAGCATACATGACGTATCAGTGTATGGCCACTGGCCTATCTCCCTCACCTTATTCCTTATTAACTAATTTTTGCAACTTTCCTCTCCTCAACCTTATGAGGTAACTTGACTAAAAAAATCTCTTCACTTTTCTATGTATTCTCCAGCTATATTGTCTTGGAAAGGCATAACAACTGTCATCGATAGAGATTGACCACATAAAACACTTTTTTGGGTATATCCTTCATTCATTATTTACTAATTACCCTTACCTTACAAGACATAACAGAAGCAACGCCTGTGAATACAACTTGATCTAAATAGTAGTTCCAGCAAAGAATATACTGAGCCAAACATTACTACAAGATAGGCTCGTTCAAGAAAGTGCAGGATACTTTCGTGCATTACATAGTTCGAATGTGAAAAATCCCCCTTTAAGAGGAGAATTCCTGACGGTCTGGACCACTTCTAGGACTATGGGACAGTAGGGAACCTCAATGCAGCTAGTAAAAACCATTTAATCTATTCAGAACGCCCCAGGAAGCGTACAACTGAGCTGGTCGACACGTGAGAGAGTCAGTTCAGCAAAATCCAAAACACTGTGCGCAAGCGAAGTCAGTCCCTCTGTATATCGCGGAGACTTGCAAGAGGGGGCTAGTAAGGGATGTAAAGGACTAGTCATACAGAATCCAGAGGAAGTAGACTCTTACAGCCTTAGAAATATAGCAGAGAAACCAAAGTTTCATTCAATCCGTGTAGAACATTAAGAAATGAGGCCTATCGAAAGTTGGGGCCCATTTTTTTGCAGGGTGACCCCGTATAAGTCTAATCGTTCCAAGCTAGTGCCAGAATGCACTTGAACTTTACGAAACGCTCAATTCACGTGAGTTCCAAGCAACCTGACTAGAGATAACCAAGAATAATTTCAACCCGACCTTTTTAATAAATGATATGAATTGTGAGTGTAATAGTATAACCAACAGCTCCATAGTTAATTACATGGACGACTGAATTTTCGAGATGGATGATTGTGGAAGCATAAAACTCAATACGCCGTTATCACACAGAATTTACTTGATCGAGACGGATCAGCGCAGCTATATTTAATTTGAGGTGCTTAATTACCGTCTTCCCCCAGTTTGATAACGCCGTCCTGTTCTGATGCTCAGCAGCCGTGTCCCCCACCCTCCCTTCCTTTTGGGATACAATGGAATCTCACTTATTTCCCTTTCGCATCGTCGATGATTTAAAATAATCAAGGTCCATGTTCGCTTAAGCTGCATCGAATTCCCTTTGGGCCGCCTTGCTGCGCACAGCAGCGTCTGCCTCAAAAATAATGGAGAAATTTGTCTAAAGATACATGAAAAAGGCAGAAAGATCACTGTCAAATTTTTTTTTAATTTGTAAGTGTAAATAAAAGGGATCATTTTAGGCATTGAATTATCTTATTAAATAAATTTTATAAGTACATTGGAATCCATAAAATTAAGCTAGGTCTGCGTTGCTCTTTAATAAGCATATATGTTGGAACAGATCATCAAGGAGACGCATTTTTAAACGGATGAATGTCACAGTATGTAGATCATGGGAAGAATAATATTATTGTATTCAGCTCCTTTTCCTGCGTTGCTCAATTCTTCGAATCGAGCCTCATTCGTTTAAGCTGTAGGATAGTCCTTTTCATGATATAAACACACAGTTAAAGTTTTCTGATTAAATAAAAGGTTAAATTTAGCACATTACCCGCCAAAACACTGACAAGTAATTTAAGCTTAAATACAATTTAAACTTTTTTTTTCATTTTTTACATAGATTCAGCTTACCTATTTTATGATAGTTAAGAAATATCAAAGTTTGAAAAATGTAGGACGTTACAATGCAGAAAGCAATTATAGCATGAGACCAGTATCAATTGCTATAAAAGTTCAAACTTATTTAAAAAGTTGAGTTTTGAATTGGTACCTTTTGAATTTTAAAGCAAGATTATTGGAAATTTTTAAATAGAAACTTTTCTATTAAATTTAAAACAAGTACTATAGCATACACATTTAATAATCTTAGTACAATACGAGCTTAAAAGTTTTATATTGAGCGGCTTACAATTACCATTCCTAAAAATTTAATTTAAATATTTTACAGGCATTTCGCTTGATCTTAGTGTAACTACAGTCACAGATTTAGTTTCACTAAATTAGTTTCTTGAAATTTGGTCAAATTTTGGTTTTAACTTGCTTATTCTCCAAATGTAGGTAGTTTGCAATTCCAAAGTATACAAATGATTTATTGCATAAATTTTTTTAAATTTATTGAGCATTTTGAAGATAAAACCTCACACTGCCTTCATAGTTTAAAGTGTGTTCTAAATACTCTGCCCAATAAACAATAAATCCTTACTATATTTAGAATTAAAACCTACACGATATAGTTAAATGATAATCTTTGGTTACTTAATTTTTATTTACCAATTAATTCAAGAGTGGGACTCTCAATCCGGTGTCCATACTGAGTCTGTCTTTTACAAATTATTAACCAATTACAGCCAAGGTTTCTTATGAACGTTTAATACTTTGTTAACGTATTCATGGAAACAAATGTCGAGCCTACTCTTAATAAGATTTTAAATACCAAAAAGGCCTGTAATAAAAACATAGTAATTTAGCGTTACCCTACGAATGCTTTTACATAAACAACGACAATTTTGAGATTTCTTTCGTAAATTAGCTCTCCCTCTAAATAACAATTAAAGTTCTTTTTTTAATCAAGTATGGTTTTAAATGCTTCCTGATGTCATAGGCATGTAAGCATCGTGCAAATGGTTTTTACTTTCAAAAGTTATATAGCATAAGTTTCTAATATGTAGCAATAAGCTACGCTGCTGCTTCAGCAGTGATAAGGATATTAACCGGTGAGAGTGAAGTTAGTATCCAGACACCAAGGTAACACTATTAAACTCTATATAGAATAGACAAAAAGTTTGGATGAGTGTAAAATAATTGCGTATCCAAGCCTCTTTCCTCTGTCCTCCCCTTTCTACACCGGTTCTCGGACCAAGGGAAGAAGGAAGAGCGTGAGGAAGGGATCCAGGACCCTGTCACATCTCGATAAGTAAAGCCAATTTGAGAGCGACAGTAAGTACCAAAAGATTAGCGTAAAAAGGAAGAAAGTTGGAGAGTTGCGAACAATTGCAAGTTTGCTTAGAAATCAAGCTGAGCTCTGTCGATATTATGGAAGCTAGTACGTTTGAAATTAGTAGTAGGATAAATAACTGGGTGGCAGATGATTGTCAATGATGATATAAATGTTGTGTTGTATTAGTGATTTGTTAGGCGTTCAAACCGTTATTATTAAATATATTTCCTATTGGTGAGACTATTCTAATTTACCTTATCTATTTATCTATCTACCTACCTACGTACCTACCTACTTTAATACTTATCTATCTATCTACCTACCTACCTATCTCTCTATCTATCTCTCCATTCCCACATCTATCTATCTAACCATCCCTCCATCCATTTATCCATGCATCCATTTATCCATTTATCCACCTACATACCTCCCTCCCCCCCTTTCTATCTATCTATCTATCGACAGGGTGCGTAAGGTATTTGAGGACATATGTTATTTTTACTATAGCAGCATATTATTTGACTTTATATTTTCTATATTTCAGAATTATTAATGGCAGAACCTATGTTCAGACAAGAAATGAAGGAACACGAAGTTATCGTGAGTATAAAGGCTGAAAATAGGAATTTAGAAATAGAACGATATTTTACAGTCGCTATTTCCTTCGTCTACAAGGTTTGCAAGGAGTTAGAGGCCTAAAGATGCTTAAGCCATGGATCGACAACGTACGCAACGGAGGACGATATGAATGTGTTCGAACAAGACTCGTCAACATCACACAAGGCACAAGCAAAGCTGGAATGGAGGGCGGAAAATTTTCATGATCACATAACCCCTAACATTTGGCCTCCTTTGCTCCCCAGATCTAAATCTATTGTACAAATATGTATGTAGCTTAGTTGATAAAGAGGTGAATAAGCACCCTCATGACACTAACTAATCCATAAAAGCCTCCATCATCAGAGTAATATCCAATATGAACAAGAACCACTTGATCCTAGCATGTAGCTGATTCAGACTTAGCATGGAAGCCGTTAGCGAAGCTGTAGAAGACTTTATTAAGGAAAATTACGAAACAATATGTATATTTTTAACCTCACAACATTTTCAGCCAGAAAAGACATTATTATTTGTTTCCAAGAGTAATTTTTGTAAATATATATATATATATATATATATATATATATATATATATATATATATATATATATATATATATATATATATATATATATATATATATATATATATATATATATATATATATATATATATATATATATATATATATATATATATATATATATATATATATATAAATATATATATATATATATATATATATATATATATATATATATATATATATATATATATATATATATATATATATATATATATAATAATAATAATAATAATAATAATAATCTCACTCTTTACCTGGTTAATCTATTATGTTGTCAATGTCGGTTATCCTAATATATATGTAGTCATATCGTGGAATTTTCTCATAATTGGGGTTTAGTTTCCCGTGTTTTTCTTTATACTAATTATTTCCGCTACTTCCTTCCATCTTTCTTTTGCCGCTATGCTACTTGGAACTAGGGGATGGTGTCCACACACCACTTTTGTGTTACTTGATTGGATAACTCTTTGCCAATCTCCTCTCTTGTTTTTTCAATAAATAGTCTTTCTATTTCCCTTATTTTGTTATTTATTAACTCAATTCAGGCATCTCTGTCTAGGTCTCTCAGTCTTTGTCTTTCTTTATTGCTCCTATTTATTATGATATATTTATATCACTTTATTCGGAATTATCTGCAGCTTGAGAGTCTGCCATTAGATAGGGTGCATTTTTCCATTGTCGGCTAGATTTGTGTTGGTTGAATAATTGCCTGCTAGATTTTCTTCCTTTTGTCCAATTAAGCGATCGTAACGTTTATTGACTGGTATTATTTCGAATTTTGATTAGTTGTGCTATTTCTTATTTTTGTTCGTCTTGGTTTATCCTTCTTATTTTGTTTGCCGTCTTTCTTTACTGAATTTGATTGCTCCTTCACTATGCTACCAGCAATTATGTTGTATCGTCCGCGATTTGTATGTTGATGCAGCTTTGAGTGCTAGGAGGTGGATATCTACTACGTAGTCACAATATAGTATTAGACTGAGTCAACCACCCTCGGGAAACCCTGCCACCAGCTTAAATCTTTCTTCTTAGTCGTTTTCTCTCAAATTCCCGACCTCTATCCATTACTTAATTACAGAGTATCTTACTTTATTGTTTATATATAGTTGAATTACACTGGGTAACACCATTTTTGTTTCTTTAAATGTTTTTATTGTTTCTAAGGTGGTTTTTCCTCCTAATTCCCAAAATTGCATAGCATTGATATTTTGGGGAGATAATTGGAATTTTGTATATAAAACTAACCATAAATACTCGTAGCTGCGACATTTCACTTTACTTAGCATATTCACATTGTCCATGAATAATAGCTGATAATATTTTTTCTTTGTATTCCTTTTTAAACTAATGAGAAAATGTGATTATAATAGATAACCTACTAAAAGTGCACTGAAAAACGTGCTTTCTTACTGTGAGCTTCTTGATCTTTACGCACAAGTGACCATATATATTCCCCCATCATAGCAGTGTCCCATCTTCCTTGGTATCTTTTCTCTATTACAGCAATGTCCAGGGGAAACCACTCACCATGCTCCTTACTTATTTTTCCCAAATTTTAAAGAAAAAACTACAAATGTAAATGCAAAACTTGCACCTTTATTGAGATTCTACCTCCTAAATTCTTATAAACTATCTAAAAGTTTTGCTACCAGCTGCTTGTAGTTTGGGACTTTATTTTTACCAATGAGTCCATTAACTAAAGGGTCTTTCAACATGCGCTAGTGGCTATGTTGTTAAGGGGACATCTAGCAACCTCACTGTGAATTGTTCAGTAGTACTTGGAATATTACGATGGAAGGCTATAGCGTTAAACAGCGTGTGCAAATCATCAAATGTTATTATCAAACTTATTGCTCCGTTCGACAAAAGTTCCGCGCATTACGTGATTTCGATCATCTTCAGCGACGAGGCCCATTTTTGTACGAATGTATTCGTGAATAAGAAAAATTGTTGGATTTAGGACGAAAACAATCCACATGAGATACACCAGTACCAAATGGATCCCAACAAAGTCACTAATTGGCGGGGTTTTTGTCTAACGGAATCATCGGTCTGTATTTTTTTGAGAACGAAGATGGGATTACCATCACCGTCAACGGCGAGACCTACATACAGATCGATGATAAGCAACTTCTTGTGGCCACAACTGGATTATATGCCTGATATGGATACTGATGACATATGGTTCTAACATGACGGTGCTACGTGCCACATTGCGTATGCCACGATAGACATTTTGCACCAGCGATTTCAGGATAGGGTCAGCTCGCACGGCGGCGACGTCAACTGGCCACCGAGATCATGCGATTTAACGCCATTAGACTAGTTTTTTTGGAGCTACCTTAAATCACAGGGCTATGCGAATGATCCGCAAACAGTTGATGTTCTCAAAGTCAAAATAACGATCACTATCTAGCAAATTCAGCCAGATTTATGCGACAAAGTCATCGAAAATTGGGCCTCCCGAAAACGTTCCACCAAGCAAAGCCGCGGCGGACATTAGAACGAGCTCATATTTCACACCTAATGCTATAAAATGTACTCTCAAATTTAGAATAAATTGAGTGCATATATTACACACAATTTGTTTTATTTACATTTAAAAATCGAGCGACCTTATTGAAAGACCCTTTCTATTTCCAAATGCACACCATGCCTCACTTTCGACATCACTCATTGCATTCTCAATTTATACTGTCTTTAAAATTTTCCTTACTTGCGGTCCAGTAAATATATCACCCTTAAATTTTGCCTCTGATAGCTTTGGAAAGAGTAGATGAATCTCTTGAAATGGTTTCCATCATGATCTAATGCTGTTACAAACTATTTGACCAAACCAAGCTTTATATGAAATAGAGGTATTAAAATTTGGCAGGCTCTACAACAGGCTGTCTAATAACATTTAGTTTTCCTGGCTGCAAGTCATCTCCGCGGGGCCACTCAACCTTGTGGTAATATTAATGATTAGCCTTACTTTTCCATAGGCGGAAAAAATATGAATACTTGGTCTACCCGCCCTGCAATCCAAGTAAGAATGCAAGCATTTAAAAATTAAGACGAACATCACATAAACTTAGTATAGTTTACCTTCTCGAGAAGCTTTTTTACATTGTCATATTCTTCCTTCATCTGTGCCGAGTATGCTATAGACAGGGATGGATACTGATTTCCATTATGCAGCAAAACAGCTTTAAGGCTTTTTTATAGATCTCTCTATGAAAGATCGCCATTCTTCAGAGTTGTGATCAATTGCAATAGCTGTAAACAAGCCATTAATATCTTTGCAGCAGCAGAGATCATCACTTATATCAAAGTATAGTTCAAATTCTTAATGGCACTTCCTGTATACTGTTGATCTGCAGTCCTTCCTTAACAGATTCTATTCATTGAATCTGGATGCTAAACCTCAGCTCCTGACTTAGTGAGACCATAATCCCTGATGAGATTATCCAGTTCACGTTGATTTGAAAATTGTGGGTGGGTACTCATTCTTGGCTCAAACGTTTCATCCATTTCTTCATTGTCACAACCTTTCGACTCTCCTGATGAAACCTTAATCATACCCTCTACCTGAAAATTACAGTATATATAAAAATAGATACCTTTAATAGCTGGAGAATAACTAAAAAATGCATGTGTAATCACATTACAAGAAACCTAAGCTAGATATTTTGAATATTTCAGTATTCATCCTGTTACAAAGAATATAGCTTACGATTTGATAGGATTTACTTATAGTTCCTGGTGGCCATGAAAAAAAGATTAGGTATCACCATGTGGCCCAGGTTAAATAGAGGATGAAATCTTGTTATATAGAAGCGATTTTCTTCCTTTAACTTTTCTGTACTTTGATATGTCAATCATGCAAAAGTAGCCATCATCGTGATGATATTTTGGCTCTCACCACACTCTTGGCACAGCGAATGGTATTTCTTTTTTTGCCCCTCTCACCCATGCATTTAAATTTGATCAGCAACTTCCACATATCATATGATTGGCCCATGTTTTTTCTTGGTCACCCATACTCATTCTAAAGTACAGTCTATTAGCAATCCAGTACTTTGCACCTTTCAAAATTTTATGTTATACATGATTATGTCTAAAATAGAGACCACACACAAAACAGAACGAATCTGGCGAATTTCTGCATCCTCTTGTAGTCATAATCAGGAAAGTCAATCTTTATCATATAAACTTGAAAAACAATATAAATAAATTCGCGACAAATGAATGTGTGTTTTACCCGTATCCCATACATTTATTTATATTAGCATAATTTCGTAAGGTCAATGGTGGAGAAAGAGTAAGGACATATTTGGAATCAGCGCAAAATTTAGTATAAACATAATTTGTTATATCTTTCGTAAGGTCGACGGTAGAGAAAGAGTGAGGACATATTTGGAATCAGCGCAAAATTTAGTATTAAGAATAATCACAAAAAAGCGAAACAAAGATTTTTTTTAATTTGTTACCCAGTGTTATTATTGATTAGATAAATCTCTGCGCAACTTTGTTGAAAGCATTTTATCCGTGTCGACTGTCTACAGAAGATTTCTAAGCTGATATTTTCAATTTTTCCTTGCTATTTTTCCATTATCAAGTACAGTGCCATTTCCTTGCACCTGCTTTTCCTAAATCCACCTTGTCATTAGTATAAAGATTGTTATCTTCGAGGTGTTGTTCTAATCTGCGTCTCAAGATTTTTTCGTCTAACTTCACTAATGAAATCAAATAGGAAAAAAAGGCGAAAAATATCTACTCGACTTGATGTTTATCGAGGATTTGGGATGAAATTCATTGTAGCCACCTTTGGACGTTTAGATTATCGTAAAAGTAACCCGTATTCAAGAAATCATTGAAAACCTTGTTTACCACTTCCAAGAAGTTATTTAGGGCCTCTACGTTTTTTTTCCTTTAAATAATTATGTTGCTGACGTTTTATGTTTAAAACAGCATATCGTTCTTCTAACTCTTCGCTCGTGATGATCTCTGGTGCAATGTTGGCTAGCTCTAAGGTGGTGTCTTCTAATAAGTACTCCACGAGTTCCTTTACCTAATTCGATCCTTTCACGAAGTTTATGATAGAGTACGGCGTCAAACTCACCGGAGAATCATTAAGTCTCCGAAGGTTACTAATCTTGGCCGCCCTCGAAATGATCTGACTCATTTGCCAGAAGCCTCCCTTTCGTGAAAAGGGTCACCTCTGGCTCCATATCAATGACGCTAGCTAATGTCTTTCAAGCCACATAAATTCCTCTATATAAGAGTTTAGCATATCTCTCCTACATCCTACAATGCGTTTAATTCTTAAAGTGACGATGTCTTAACCTCGTATACGTCCCATTTTACCAAGTCAAGGTCATCTCAACAACAATTAACCAAATAAAGTTATTCCCTCATTTTTTTCTTAGGAGGGACAATCTTTACTTGGCCCTACACACATATCCCACAAGAAGGACGCAAAAGAAACTTTCGAAGTTTTTCCCAAAACTCTGTACAGCAATTTTAATATGGTCACATGAACATTTATACTTTGTTGAATGTATAAAACAACACAAGTTTTCCCTCACTTTAGAGATAGTACGAACATCTTACATTTCCTGGCATCCAATATCATTCCTAAAGACCTAACAAATCTACTTATGCTATCTATTTTGCACACACTTTCACAATCCTGACCTTTAATACAAATTTTTTTTTCAAACATCTGGAGCAATCTTTTTGGTTTTCGCAATATTATTTTAAATTAAAAGTTGATACAAGAAGAGAAAACTCTGCTCTAATTGGCATAACAAAACGATGGGTGAATAATTTCCGGGTCCTGTTGTTGATTATCCAATTTATGGATACGAACTGTTTCTCCTACCTTCCACTCTCTCCTCTTTCCTTATTCCCATCTTCTCTCTCCTCAGTGTCTCACTCCTTCCCCCTCTCTCCTCTACTTTATTATCCCAGTCCTTTCCACCTAACTCTTACCTCTTTTTTCCTCTTCGACTGTTTAGTGGGCATGGAATTATTCGTTTCCGTCTTACTCCCCGCCAGATATTAATGGCAGCTGCCAATTAGAGCCGGTTTCAAGTGCGACTTCAGCGTTTTTCAGGTTATTTAAAGACAAATGATTGGAACGAAACCTTTAGCTCCACTGACTCCGTAATTAAGTACGCTAATTTCAAATCTATGTATGGAGAATGGAAGCAGAATTCGAAAGGTATGGGCTTACAACCCCATGTAATATAAACTCACTTTCGTGGCATGGACGTAAAATTAATTTGTTATGCAGATAAAAAGCGGTATAATATCTCGAAGTGAAGCGATACGAGCGAAATTTGGGAATTTGCCTTTATTTGAGTAGGCTGACATATTTGAAATAATAAAATGTCAAATAGGAGTATGAAAAAGGTTGAAAAATCTGAAAATCTACCTAAGTAGTAGAGAAGTCTTATAAATAGTACAAGATTAAAAAATTATATGGTTTTGGTCAAACTCAGGGAAAAAAAAAATAATTCCTACCAGAGTTAGATTAAATAAATCAGGTATCGTCATTATTCTTATTAAATTTCTAACGGCTCTCATAAGCTGCAACGATTTGGGTTTCAATTTGACATTAAACTAAACGTCAAGACTAAAAAATGCCTACAAAACAGGAAAAATAGTTACTAAATCCTTTAGTAACACAAAACTTATAAGATAAAATAGCTGATAACTACGCCGAAATAGTCTCGTGAGATCCTATTGTGCATGACCATATTGCTAGAATCTTTCTATATAATAATTGGTGCATACAATTAAAATTATTCACTTATTTTGTCAAAAGCTTTCAATAGATGCGGGATTAGCAGACCAAAGATTTGGTATCAAACTGTTCGCAGCGTAATTATAATAGTAATTATAATCACTCATAAAATAGCAGATTTTTGAACAGATTTAATCTCTTATGTAACACACATGACACATATCAATCTATATATCCTTCACACTTTCACTTCTAAGTTATCAACGTTTCATTTATATTTTCTTAATAAAAGAATTATGAATGACATTTTGCGGCGACAATGATACTGTTGCCAATATGCCAGTCTATATTATTATCTTGATCGATATTTATTCGGCGAAACTTCAATTTGACTCAGAATATGGAAAAGCTTAAGAGGGCAATCACTTGGACGAAGTCTAAAGCTAGCATATCCATCCTGCTCAATGCCCACTAGTTTTGAATTCCTGGCCGGGTTCGAGTCCCGGCCAGGAATTCAAAACTTTTTCCCATGGCGTTATTTTTGTCTTCTCTGTAAAGAATCGCCTTCACTGTGCCGCCCTCTGCTCCCTTTGATTATGGATTCTTCTAATGTCCCTCTCTCTTGACTATAAAAACTCCGGTTTCTTGTCTCATTTGCTCATTCGCGTCCAATTCTTATTCCTCTTGTACTATATGTATTTATAGTCAGCTACACCAGGTTTCTGCATCTTTCTTTGTATATATATATATATATATATACATATATATATATATATATATATATATATATATATATATATATATATATATATATATATATATATATATATATATATATATATATAATATATATATATATATATACAGTCGACCCTCGTCTATTCGCGGTTCGTTATCCGCGCCTTCAACTATCCGCAGGAAATTTTCTTTTTGGGGGGGCGGGCTTTAAATTCAAAATTTGTGCCATTTCCAGACATTCGCGGAAACCTACGTACATAGTTGTAAAACGTAAACGTAAGTGTTGGTTGGCTGATACGGGAGGATTCCAGACAATTAGCATTCAGATTTCACTCGCTTGACTACAGTATGTACAGTACATTTACGGATGAATACTCTGCCCCATTAAACGATGATGACTTGATTGAATTAACCAGGATAAATACGGAAGAATCTGATAAAGAAGATGAGGAAGTTCAAGCTGAAGTTTGGCTTACGTTAGAGAGGCTAGCCGATCTTTAGAGAAGAATTAAAAGTGTTCAGGAAAATTTCAAATCATGGGACCTTCACATGGTTCCTTCCATGATTGCATAAAATAGCCTTGATCTTGCTATGAGCCCTTACTGAGACATGCTAAATAACAGGAAAAAGAAACGATCTCAATTGCCCATTACACTGTTCTTCACCCCAAGTAAAAAGCCTGAACCCCAAACCACGCCCGAAACTACGCCCTTCACCCCTGGAGAAACTTTTCCTCCTTCTCCTCCTTCTCCTCCGGTGTTTACTGAGCAGTAGTCTGAGAATAATTTGAAACTCCTCACCTTCCCTGTGCATTTATATCATCATCATTATCATCGTCAGCATTGTATAGCACAGGCAACATTATCTACAATCATCAGTCATAAACATCATGCTTCAATCAAAACAAAACTACTTCAGGTGAGTAAACATTATACAATAAAATAATTTAATGTATTCTGATACTTTATTTCGTACAGTATGTGTATGAACATGACAAGATCTAACTTCTTCAATTAATATGGGGAGCTTTTTACGATGTTTGGGAAGGGTTGGGGGTGTTTTGGGGGTAGCCTCAACTATCCGCGGTTTTTTAATATTCGCGGGGGTTCGTGGTCCCTATTCCTCGCGAATATGGGGCTCGACATATATATATATATATATATATATATATATATATATATATATATATATATAGAGAGAGAGAGAGAGAGAGAGAGAGAGAAAAGATATCCTTATTTTCATGTTAGGCTGAAATTTAGCTGTAGCTAACCCCAATTATAACTGGTTATTCTGACGCAGCTAGCGACAATTGGCACCCTATAATGACGCCACCTGGCAGCTTGTTTCATTTCGACGCATAAGGAATCTATAAGCACAAGAGAACATGAATAATTGTTATATACAAAACGCCATTACTGCAACCTCGCAGTAATGGCCAAGTGCAAGCTCTCCTTCAACTTAAAAAAATCTCTCTCGATTCACGCAGGCTGCAAGCGACCTGACTTAAGGCACCAAAATGAATTTCACTCTGACCTTGTAAATAAAGATAATATATTATTATGTTGTTTTATATTCTCTTTCTAGCGATATAATTATCAAAGTTCTCCCAAGCTAGGCAACGATATGGTAGGCTAGTTTAGGCTATGATATACTAAATTATGCTACACTAGGCAAGGCTTCGTTATACTAGGTTATGATAAGCGATTCTTTGCTAGGGTTTGCTATGCTATGTTATGCATGCTATGCAAGCCTAGGATAGGACCTAATAGTCTAGTCGAGACAATAAAATGATATACTATACTAACTAGGCTAGGGTAGGGTAGGTAAGGTAGGCTATGATATACTATCATCGGCTATGCTTTCTAGGCTAGAATATACTAACTAGGCTAGGATAGGGTAAAATATACTAGGCTAGCCTCCAGAGAACTACACTAGGCAAGGCTTCGTTATACTAGGTTATGATAAGCGATTCTTTGCTAGGGTTTGCTATGCTATGTTATGCATGCTATGCAAGCCTACTATAGGACCTAATAGTCTAGTCGAGACAATAAAATGATATACTATACTAACTAGGCTAGGGTAGGGTAGGTATGGTAGGCTATGATATACTATCCTCGGCTATGCTTTTCTAGGCTAGAATATACTAACTAGGCTAGGATAGGATAATGTATACTAGGCTAGCCTCCAGAGAACTAGGCTAATCTAGGCTATACTAAGATAGGCTATATAGACTAGAGTAAGCTAAGATAGACTAGACTAAGTTTTAATATACAATTTTAGGCTGCCTTATTCTGGTCTAGGTTATACTGTGCTAGGCCGGCCACGCTAAATTTTACTATGCCTGGCTAGGCTTTACTTCGAAAAGCTAGGCTAGTCTAAGATACACTGTGATAGGCTCAGGTATACTATACTAAGCTAGCCTGAGTTATACTTTACTAGGCTTAGTTAAGCTAAGTTAGGCTATATATATAATATGCTAGGCTATATGTGCAAGGCTATAGCAAGCTAGGCTTGGTTATACTAGGCTAATCTAGGGTATAATATTCGATTCTATGCCATTCTATGCTATGATATACTAGGCTGGGATATACAAGGGTATGCTATGCTATGCAAGGCTATGTTTGACTATACTACGCTAGAGTGGGCCCGATTATAGTGTATCCTGCTAAGCTAGCATAGGCTAGGCTAGACTATGGTTGTGTGTGCTATGCCAAGATATCCCTAGCTAGAATAGTATAGGATATACTATGCTAAGCAGAGCTATACTATGATAGACTAGTTTATACTATGCTAGCCTAGGTAGGTTATGGTAGATAGGCTATATTATGCCTAGCTAAATTAGAGTAAGGTAGGGTAAGGTAGATAGGGTATACTATGCTAGGTTTTACAAGGCTAGGCTAGCCTAGGCTATACGAGGATAGGATAGGCTATACTATGTTAAACTATTCTAAACTATACCTATAGGTTAGAATATGCTATACTATACTATTCTAGGCTAGTCAATACTATGATGAGCTATACTATGGTAAGCTTTACTATTTTATATATGCTAGGCTGTACTAGGCTATGTTAAACTACGCCTTACTATGGTTTCTAAGCTAAGATGGGCCATACTATACATTCTCTGGTAGGCTAGGCCATTAGTCGTCCCAGGGCATTTATACGAGATCGATTCAAATGATATTGCCAAAATCCTCCCAAGGTTTGCCATGGAATTTCTTTCTTGAGGGGGGAGGGGCAATAACATCATACTATACTGACGAAATTTGAAACCATTATGTTGTTTTACATTCTCTTTAGAATAATATAATTGCTGAAGTCTTCTTAAGGATAGCCCGGGAATTAGATTATTTTAGCAATAACATCATAGCTATTTGGCTGATTCTAAGAAATTTCAAACCATTATATTCTTTTACGTTCTCTTTCATATAATATAATTGCCAAAGTGCTCACAAGGTTAGCCAGGCAATTAGTTTATTTTCAGCAATAACATTATTACCTTTCCGCCGATTTGAACGAAATTTGAAATCCTTAAGGTATTTACATTCTCTTTCGAATGATAGAATTATCAAGGTCTTCCCAAGGTTACTCCGTGAATTATTGAAATTAGTAATGACATAAATCAGAATAAGTGTGGGCAAGCCACCTTTTGGTCAGCAGACCTTGTTCCTCATAATATGTCTTTCCGAACAAGGTAGTCGAGAGAACATCGAGCAATTTTTTTTATCTCAATTTGGATAAGGGGAAGTGTAAAGTTTTGTGCAGGCCCAGCAGTATTTCTAAATGAGGACTATCTTGATTCAATTGATGATAGTAAATGTTTGCTTAATAAAAAAACTTTCCAACGTTTAAGCTGTTTTGTCATTGATAAAATTAACAGCACTTATAAAGAGTTCGATGTTTTAGTCTAATTCTAATTTATTTTTCTCCTTTAATTTCTTTGTTCTACAGAAAGATAAGTGGAAATAAATTCTGCCTTCTAAAACCTACATACTTTTGTGTTAACTGACGTTTCATTGTTATTTTGATACAACTTTATTCTCTTGTTAGTTATACATTTATAACATATTTTTTCATTGTAATTCCTCAGCCCAGCCGTAGAGTAGATCTAAAGGCGTTACTTATTTGTTGCTGCTTGTTATTGATACTGTCCTTGTTCACGGAGATTAATAAAAGAGCGTATAAATTTGTTTACAAGGAAGACAGCATTAAGATAAACAAAATTAAAAAAAAAATTCTGTAGGCCTGAGATTCTTTGCAATTTAATCATTGCAAATTCAGATATTTTTTTAAATTTCCTGAACACTGAGAAATTCTTAAAGGCTTTTAGAATGCCAGCTTTCCCTCAATGGGTTCCATAGTCTGTAGCACTCAATAATAGGTACAAAGTTAAAGTGGGAAGTAAAATAAGAATAAGCCAAAAATAGTCGGAAACGTAGTGTTTTCTCGCCTAAGAAAAGAAAAATGCGCCTGGTCATGCCGACTTCAACAGGACTATCTCATTATTTTGTATATACAAAATATGGTCCATATTACCAGGATCGAATTTCGAGCATACACGCAAAACTTGGATTAGAGGAAGAGGCTGCGATTATCTATAATACACGGAACTAGCTGTCCATGTAACAAATTTATCTTTTTTCACTCTCTCCTAACCACCGTCTGGATTGGTATAAGTCGCCATATACAATCATTATAATTATTTGACTATATTAAAATAAAATAATACAATAAAATGAAAGAAAAACAAGTAAAAACAAAGAAAATTCATCCACTGGCTCCTGAGCATGCACCCAAAACTCGAAAGATATATACATACAGTAGAGGGGCCAAACTCTTAAAAGATGTCGATTAAGCCAGAATGAGGGAACCAGAAACTAATTCCGAGTACAATAGACAAGCGATAGTGGCTCTGCTAGTTCCAGTACCGCAACAGGTAATGTGGGCGAATATGCTTCAGATTGGGATAATCAACAAGAATGTTTTGGACAGTATGAGGGACCAGGTAGTCGTGGCTTTAAAGTGCAAAGGAATGCTTCATCAAATATCGGTGCACACCTTTATGTTCTCACCGGTCATCTTCCATCGTCTTTGCCAGACAGCTAACAAATTGAGCCTGTATAAGCTTGGTATTAGTAATAATATAAATACCCTAAAGGCCGGAATCCCTTCATTCCTATCTATACCTTACAGCATTTGCAACTCATAGAGCCGGTTTAGGTCAAACGTCACGAAAAATGTCACGGGCGGTCGACAGTCGGCTACTTCGTTTCTCACGGGACGCCCAGCCTGCCAACCTTTGGATGACGTGTGCTTTACTGGTGCCATCAAAGTAGTAGTCTAAAAGTTCCTGATACCTTTGTGCTTTCCAAGGGTTTTACTGATCTACACTCCTTTCATTGAGCTGATTATAAGGTAACTTTAGCGCGCCAAATCCGAATATAACATCAGCTTTCACACTATGCATTAGTTTCGAAGTGATTTTTTTGCATCATTTCATGGAATTTATTTATATTACATTTTAGAATAAATTTTAATATTATTTTTATTATAATGCAAAATAATATAGATAAAAATGCAATAGCAACAACTAATTAAGTTTATGCAAGTAATGAGAATAAATTCTTCGAAAAACGCTGTTTGTAAGATTTTCTTTTAAGTATTTCAGGTCTCTGACTTGATACTTTTCCTATATTACTTTTATTTAGTGATATAGCTTCTTCTCCTTTCCTCACTAAAATCACTAAAATTCTTTGCAAAACGGTTGTAACATTTCTTCATAATTTTATGTTTTGTTGTTTCCTAACTTTGTAAAACAAACAAAGAAATATACTAGGGAGAAAGTTCAACATCCCTGAATAAATTTGGAAATTAGAATCTTTAATGAGTTTACGAATTTGTGGACCATTTTTATATTACTGCTGTTATTCTTACAAAATTCATTCCCAATAATAAAGTCCAAATGTAGTTGAATCAATCGCCGTCTTTGTCCACGAAAAGGTCAAATTGTTTTCTTCGAGCAAAGGTTGGTATACGGTTGGGTTGAGAATGATATTATCTTCTTGTATAAATGCTTTGTTAATGATGTTTTTGCCTCTTCGATCATGTTTGCTCTTTAAGACTTTGCCATCTTTTCCCAATGAAAATGATTAGTCTAGTCTCTCACATGCAGGTGAAAAAAGGCTTTTCGTTTATCCACTTTGATCTTCATTGAGGATATTTGCCATCTTTATGTTGCTACACATACCGAGCTTTGGGCACTTAGTTTAGCTAAATTTCTGTCCGACTATTTGCCATTTTCATAGTTTTTATGTATTAAATAGTGAACAATTAGTACAAATTCATAGAGGTTATCATTATTCAATAAAAAAAAGTTTGAACTTCTATTGGAGATCTCTATTAAAATTCGACAATCTTGTCAAAATTCTGGTATTTCCTTTTTTAAAAGAGTTTGAGGTATTTTATTTCAGAAGACAAGATTTTTCACTGGAAGAAGTAAGGAAGAAGTCCCTCGTAAATTTAATAGTAGGTTGGTAGCTTTAGGATGTAGTAGTCCTTTCTTTAGTCTTAATCCTAAGACTTGAGCTGGCTGCTTTGAGAGACTAATGTTTTTCATAAGATAAATAAGCTTTTTATTGTCAAATTATGTGTCAAAGAACTTAATTTATATTTATAGTCACTGTTACTACCTGTGCTACATATTAAGTTCTATATTTCATAAAAATCTGAAAAAGAATGTCTGGCGGTGAGCTAAACAATGGTATACAAATTTCTATGATATGTAAAACAGCTTGCTTTGCTGATACTACTTCAGGAAATTAATACCTATGGTGACTTTTCTGTTCTCTCCATCCCATAGTTTAATTATTTCTTTTGTCTGTTATGGAACTGCCAAAGACACTCTAACCTCGATTTGTAAATCCTATAGGGTGTTTATGACTTATCTTGGCCTCTATTTACACTGAAAAATTTAAGCTATTCTTATTTTACAAACTTATTCTTATTTTATTGCTTTCCTTTAGTGTATTTACCACATATGTAGCAGAAAGAATCAGGATTGCAAAGTATTATCTTTGTAATGAACTGCTGTTTAACTGGAAAAGAAAAATTCAATAATACATCTGAAAAAAATGTTTTATTTAAGTTTAAAATATTAATTAAGTATATTTTAAATCAAAATGTACAGGACTGAAATATATAGGAAATAGGCGCGAACATTATGTTCGTAAATATAAGAAATATTGAGGCAAACTTTTATTTCAGGAGAATCCATTGTGTCGAAAGCTTGACTCCCCTCGCCCCTAAATCCATTTAAATCTTTCACATATCTTGAGAAATTAAAAAGAATTTGTACGGGCTTGTGTTTACATTCTAATATTTATGTGAATTTTATTTTTCGCTCGGCTTACCTCGTCCACGAATGAAAAAGGTACCATTAAAACAATTAAGTAATTAACTGAGATTGCAATGACAAAAAAATAACAAGATTGTGAAAATGGTTAAATATATAATAAATACAATACTGAAAATAATCTAATTATATTAGTTGAACACAGTAAGAGTATTATATCATTTTACACAGCAATAGCACTCAAAACTACAAAATTGAGCCTTCTCAAATAATGATAGAGTAAACCAAGCGCCTCAAAATTTCCTGGTACCACTGAAAGTTTGTTAGAGTATAGAACAAAGGGATCAAGAATATATCACTTCTCAGGTCATTCCAGATATACCTTTATTGCAGACCTATGAGAAGTAATATATAACTAATCGAAAATCAGAAACAAGCTAATTTTATCGAAAATGATGAAATAAATTATTGAATTCTTATCAAATGAAGAACTGATCTGGCCACTAACCCTTTTGAATATGGCTGTGCTGATGAGATTAGAGGTGTTTCACTTCATCTTGATCATAGACTTAAAAAAAAAGAAGTAAATTTATAATAGAGCCTAAACAGCTATGATGAGAGTGCGGTAAACGTGTAGTTATTTAAATTTTTAACTTAAATTGCTTTGTAACTATAAATTTAGTCAAAGGTGAAAAGATTGTCTTGTAATAAATAATTAATCAACTAAATTTGTATTCTTTTTCCCACTAAATTTTGTATAGCTTTCCGACAAACTGGGTTACATATTAACCAAGACGAAACATCATTTATCGTATCGATTCGGGTCGCCTTCACGGCAGTTGCCATACGTTTTCCTTAAGGTCTAAGTCCTCACTGCGAAATAAAATGGTAAATGAATGATGATCGTTGGTAAACCTCTTACCACTTTGGTATTTTTTTTCTTTTAACTTTATCCTAAATTCTTCTTTCCATGGATACAATGAAGTTCTAGGAAGCAAGAAGGATAGCTTGAGATAAGAGGATGATAAAAAACACCGGTTTATGGCAGATGATGTTTTTATTTGACAACTCTGGCTCCTCGTATTATTTGAATACGCTGACAATATTATGTAATTCCAAGAAGGAGTGACAAATTTAAGAGAATAATAGGTATCATTGAATACTTCTTAACAGAACTAAAGGGGCTATCTGATAGAATATTTAAACTAGTAATAAAATATAAAATAGGTAAACAAAGAGAAAGCACTTGGAGCATTACCATCAGAGAAAGAACGGAATGACTTCTATGAATTAATGAATGCCCCTAAAAATATCAGCGAGGAAATGTGTAATTCCTGCATCTTATCTGAAAGAAATTGTGCGCTGTTTTATTTCACTAATTAAAAGCATATATTTTAGTATATGATTAAGAAAGAGTGCAGAAAAAGCTTGCCAATGAATTAATGAGATAAATAAATAGAGTAAAGAGAACATCCATGAATTTCAATAATAATGGTATGCATTGGATAAAAATAAATGCAATTTTCTAAAACAGCTAATGATACAAAGCGTGAGCGAACGTTAGCGTCGGTCTTGAATTACACAATGTTGGATTTTCAAGTTCCATACGAAGGAGACCAAAAGTACAGAGCAACGACCCATTAGTTATGATGGGACCAGAGTACCGGCAGAGAAAACCTAATCTAATGGCGAGATATAACATTACAGATGTACTTAGAGAGATATAAGAAGCCATACAATAGCGCCAATAAGAAGGAACTCAATTCATGGAAAAACTATATTTTTATATAAAGAATCAAAGCGACATTTTGATGATTTGACAAGAACAAAGAGGACTAGTATTAAATGCGTCATTTATATACAGTTCCTCATGGATAATGATATAAATAGTTTGTTTCAAGCACAAAAATATTATTTGGAACGATAAAAGTAACATTAGAAGGGATAACAATGGGTTGTATAAAAACTGCGCAAGTCCTCTGAAAATTCCCAACTGATTTCGAACAGGTTTGAAATGAAAATCCAGAAAGGATTGCCATTTCATCTCATCAGGATGGGATTTTGTGCAAACATGGTTTTTAAAAAATCCGATCTTATAACTTAATCAATTACATTTTTGTGACATTTTCGCTTGATTATTTTATATTTCTAAGCTGAAATATGTTTATAAGATAAATACATTGTTTTCTTAAACAAATTATTAAGTGAATTTTATAAAAATTTATTAACCTACATTAAATAGTACACATTATTAAAGGTGAATAAATATATGTAAATTGGATACAAACTCATCATTGTTAAGAATTCGGGGCATAAAATTCTATTTCTTTGAACTACAAAAAAGCTTGTCGATAGAGAAACCTCTCTTCAAAGTCCAACAGCATTTAGCCATAATCACTGCATCCCAGTGTCCCTGATACTCAGATTCTTAGCAAACCGATTTTTATGTGAGAATAAGTAATGCATTTTGATATTCATGTTGCATCCGAGGTTTCCGAAAGCAGTCAACATATTAGTGATAAGTCCTATGTAGTTCTTGGCCTTGTTTTTGGATAGAGAGTTTTTCACGAGCTGAATAAAAGCCTTCTTCTTTTCTAATTTCACATCGTTCATTGAGTTTTCAAACTCTGAATCACTGATGAGCTGAATGGATTGAAGACCTTCAAAGATACCAGCTTTCAATATCTCCATTGTCAATCCTGGAAAAAGCGTGGCATAATTGAGTGAAGCAACCGGAATCCTTCTCCAAAGCGTAGGTGAGATGTTTTAGAAAGCCGAGTTTAATGAGCATCGGTGGGACGAGTGTCCTTGCTTTGTCAACCACAGAGTTGTTTATAAGTTCCTTGTTATGAATGTGTAGTGCTCGGTATATGTAATAGGTAGGCTACTAGCACTTAATTGCAGAATTCAATAGGCCCAGGAAGAAACTCTACAAATTGGACGTGCGATGCTACTATTAAATCCTAACAAACTCCACACATATAAAATAATGTCTAATAAAGATTGAGGAGATGAGAATGTATATACTTTTTTGTGTATATGAATTAATATGAAAAATAAGGAATGGAAATTTATATGTAAATAGTGATGAGGCAAGCGACCGTTGGAAAGGCGCGCGGCACATACAAAAAGCGAACGCGAGAAAAGAAAGAAAGGCCAAGACCCCTGAGTCATTTAGAGGAAACGCATAAACGATAAATTCGCGTTTCGGTATAGAATTATCAGAAGACGGGGGTCTACAAAGCAGCCGGGTGAATACAGACTTTCACCATAGGAAATTGTAACAGAGATCTGTACAGATTCAATCCTGTAATAGACATAAAACGATTTTGATATGCAGGTAAGTCAGACACACATACACAACTGTTCGTTATCTTCTCCCTAGGGGTGGAAACTTAAGAGTTCGATGACGGCGGCTTGTCCTACGGACCAGTCTAGGCCATGCCCTCTAGACAATAAAGCTGTATATATAGTTGAGCAATTGAAAAGACAAAGAATGGTTATTAAGTAATTGTTATTGTCTTTGAGAATTATTAAGACTTTAAGATTAATTCGTTCCCATATTCACGCTACAGAACCCGTTTAATTCGTCTAAATCCTGTCGTTCTCAAATTAAATAATTCGCGTTGAATAGAAATCCTGCTTTTCACCTACAAAGGACTGCTTGACGTGCCGCTTGCCCCCTTTAATAGGTCAGTACTTAAATTATTTATATTTTTGCTACTTCCTTTCTCAAAGTCTTTTTTACCTTAAGGACCCATAAACCTTTAGGAGGCCAACCCTAAATCTGAAAACCTGTGAAGAATCATCTTTGGAGTAAGATAATTCACCTTCATATAAATTGGCTACCTATTAATTTGATAACCCTAGGCTTCCCGTAAATTGGTTACACCAGATCCATTCCTATAAACAGGTGACCTTATCTATAAATACACCAATTCCTTTCCTAGAGGCCAGTCCTTCTTCGTGTAATGCTGAAATCGGTGCCTTACCATCCCATTCACAGAAAGCATGAGCACATGGTTCACCCGACTGGTTGTCCCTACAAAAATTTCATCATCTCCACGTCAACACAAATCAACCTTCCTAGCTGATCATCACTAATTTTCTCTAGCACGTACTACACCATTTCTTACTTCTCTTTCAATGGAGTCGAGTGAGCGAGGTATACAAGGGCAAAGTGGTTGCCATTATGCAGCAGAACACATTTCACCGATAGTTAGCTGCTGTCAATGAACAGTCTCTTGTCTTCGAGTTGGTGCTATGGCACTCCTAACTTGTGTAGAAGCTGCAAAATATCTATACAATACACCCTGTCCTTTTTCATAAGAAGTAATTAAGGTACTTTTGATGAATATTGCGGTAGAAGGTAGTGCGAGCAGTGCCAGAGAGGAATTTTTTTCTTCTATCTGGATGCCAAAGGTTCGGTAGACAAATTTGACAAGCTGTCATCGCAAACTAGATCCCTTAGCTCATTTTGGAAAAAAGATAGGGAGCATTCCCCCCTTATACTGCTTCTTCATTTTCTTTAACACTGCAGGAATCTTCGTCATTAATGTTAGGAACTTCTCCTAAGACTGGTACTGAAATTTCATTAGAATGATTTACACGACGACGTGCACTAGGTTCAACAAAGTAGATAATCACTGCATATATTGCATATCATATGTAGCGCACAAGTCCTATCGTGTTCACCAAATTCCATATCAAAATAAGCATACACTAAGTTGTATGAAACTTTGACTCGATTCCTGTTAGGAACAAAGGTGTATTCGCCGAAGGTGTAGCTGAATACATTAGGATTGTTTTGGAAAGATATACTGGGTGAATCCATTTCATTCAGCTACCCCCCAAATACCTTATTAAAAAATTGCTGCATATAAATTCATTTCTTTAAAGAATTAATAAAGATTTTTGCACCATATAAATAGAAAATACCCGTATATGTAAAATGACATAAAGGACATCATATGGCGATAAATAAAATGATTGAGCAAACGAATGTGATTTTTGGATTCACCTCATCAATTTGTCCTAAATCAGATGAAAAACTTAGACAATGAAGTTGGCGTTGGCCAGTGTAATTAATTTAAGAATAAAAATTAATTTTATTAATATGAATATTATGGAAAACTGGTGAAAATATTAAAATTCGATTGAATTTTGAAATCTTAGATTAGTAGAAGATTATGCATACTTAAGATACCTTTTAATTTTTTTATCGCAAAGGGAAACGATAATATCAAAGTTAAATTAGGGTGTTAGAAGATAATAAACGTAAGCTAAGAAATCGAAGCCAAAGCGCTGCTATCTTCTTAAACAAAATAGTTAGCCCAGGAGTTTCTTTCTCCTGCGTCTAATATTCTTAGGCAAAGTATATCGTCTATAGCGCTACTCCTTCTATGGCTAAATGGGTAAGGATCATTTTATTACAATTGAGAAAGAATTCAGTCTCGATCTTTGAGGCAAAAGGAATAACCTAATAACCTGAGAATATATTTAGCCATCTCACTTTGAGTAATAAACCTCATGATCAGTAACTTAACCAAACTTTACACACACAATATACTACTCTTTACCTAGTCTAATATGTGTTCACCGTTTTTTGTCTGTTTAAGCCAAACAAGTCATGATCAAGCAAGCATCTATTTTATAAATTATCTAAATAATTATTTCAATTGTTTTTCCACGCTTCTCCTTTCCATGAGAGCAAAAAGTGCATAAATTTTCATTTCAAATACTCTTTCTTGAAGAAATGCGATATCTTCTTTAATTTTCATTTCAATCTCTCTCATATCCTTCTTGGCAAGCATGATAACACCAGCCTCTTTGACTTTCATTTTTGCCTGCCTTTTATTTGGAATATATGATTTTTGGGATGTTTAATTTGGAAGTTTGTGTATCAAGAAATATATCAATTTTACATATGAGTTTTGCCAAGGAAAACATCCTTATTTAATAGTTAATCAAAAGAAGACATGACCACAAAGGTGTGAAGAAATCCTCAGGAACTTTTTAATTCACTTATTAGAATTAATTGTATCGCTGAGCAAGTTTTTATGGTTTTTACAGTCAGATTTGGGAATATAGCATTATAATTCATTGAATAACCTATTTAAAAAGGAACCTTTCATCATTTAAACTAGCCTAGTAGCCAGAGACTTCTAAGGTAGTACCGGGCAAAACCTTTGAGATTTCACGAGCCGTGCATACGTTTAGTGAAAGAAAACCTCTTATAGTATTTCTAGATATATGATAGGTCAATATTAAAAGTAAGAGTTTTTTTACTCTTCCATTATTCTTACAAATTGCCAAAAAGAATCTAAACTTCTACTCACTTTATTAGAGGCAGCGGCCACTCGCTTGGTTTCATCAACCGGAAAGGGAGTATTATAAAATTTGTTTTCCAATACTTTATCACCGGTAACTAAAGATTACCGAGGAATGATCAATAATTATTTAAGTATTTTAGTGTCTTCTTTGTTGACAATATCTTCCTCGCATATATATAAATCGAACAGCATGGAGGATTTTTCTTATTTTCGAGTGTTTCTCACCATATCCACTAGAATCTTCAGAATTTACTAACAATATATACTTTTAATTCGATCATGGTTTTCATATTAGTTTTTTTTACCAGAAATGCCATTTTTTCTATCATAGAGGAAGATACATAAATGAATGAATTACTAAACCAACTACTTTTTATTTACAGATTCAATCCAAATCAAATAAAATTGGGTGTTTTATGAATCCTTCAAACACCAACAAAAATAATATCCACTTAACCAATATAGTTATTTTTAATGTGATATTAAATTACGACATGCGGCTGTTTAAGTTTCCAATGAATTTAATAAATCATTTTAGAAGAACACCAATTGAGTTAGAGCTACTAAGTTTTGTTTTATTAAGTTTAGGTTTGGAAAATTGTAGGTCTGAACCTGTTCTTAAAAATGAAATATTTCGGCTGTAGTACACAATAACGCACTAATATAATTGCTATGATTTGGTAAAGTTTAAGTAGTGCGTCAACCAAAATATCAGGTTATTTCAGGCAAGAAAGAAGGTCCCACAATGGACAAGTAGGTTCCAACTATATTGAATGAAACTCTTAGAAAGATCGACGACTTTGTCTTTTACAGCGATGTTGTTTGATAGAGTATGGATCCACTTTTAAAGAGAATCGTGACCTGGAATAAAATGCTTAATTGAATGGGTATGAAGGAAAAAAAAATTATATGATAAAACTAGTATTGCACCCCACTAAGAATATGAGTATCGTCGTGGATTAGAGAAAGAAGCATCTGTTTCAATTTAAAAGCCAAGAGAACAATAAAAGCACAACTGTATGTCTGTACATTGCTATAATGCATTCAAGATTTATCATCAAATAGCGTACATTATTAAAAGTCCTGGACCAAATTACTTCATAACAATACGAAACGACAGAATCATGGAAAGACACCTCTCAAAGAGCTTTAATAGGCGAATTTTATATAGGAGGCTTGATGCCTACTCTTAAATAGAGATAGGAAGCAAACAAGAGATGGTGTGGTTCTGTTTTATGCGCAAGGAGATAAGTTAAACATTAATATTTAGGACAAGGAATCGGTAATTTTATTGGTTGAATTAGAGACCAGGATTGATAACGTACAAGCTTACCAATCGCTAACTAACCCTAATCGAAGGAGATGATAAGAAATTGTTTATCTTCTCTCCTTTCTTTTATGAATAATAAAAACAATCATGTGCGATGAATTTAAGTTTCCAAAGATTGACTTTTATAGCAAGCAAATCAGACAAAAATGTATAAAGAAAAATGGACTTTATCCAGGCTAACTTTGGTTTTCAAAAGGGTGAGAAAACAAAGAAGGGTCTGGTTGTGGTTAAGCGTAGAGGCTTAAGATACTAAATTTTAAAGAAACAAACAGTTTCTTGATATTTTCCGATGGCCTTATCATCTTTTCAATCGATTTGAACTCCTTACTAAAAACAAATATGGAATAAAAATGATGAAATAGTTGTGTTTTTTCATATTTTTTTACCAATAAACCTAATTATTATTATAGAATTGGGATATTGATTCTAATATACCACATTTTAATTAAGTAGAGTTTTTTACATTTAATTTTTCGTTCTTCCTATTATGGGAAACAAGAAAGATTAAACTTAATAATTGCCAATCCAGAAACAAAATACATACAATTGTCTATTTCTTAAGCTTTTTCAGTAATTCTTAAAGGGCTGAACTTCTTTCATTATAATATCTTGATAGAAAATTGCTCCTATTTACGAATCCGGCAAAATAACATGTAAAATCCATAGGCCTTTCCTTGTATATTTCTTCTGATGAGAAAAGAACATTTGCGTTTTTAGTGCCGTTTCTGATTTAAAAATTGCCGTATTTTTGTGCAAGAGTCTAACTTGAAGTCCAAAATTATTATTAGTTTTCTCTACGCATCTACTTACAAAGCTTAATAGGTACAGACAATAATGTGCTCGTCTTTCTCGGAGCATATATCTTTTTATATTGGAGTCATTCTGATTTACAGAAATGGCCTAAGTTCGAAAGCCGAGTTGGCTTGGTCATAGCTTTGTTTGAAGCCGGCGGAGCTGTTCGGATGGATACTTTTGTCTTCAAGGCCAAACTGTGTCTAATATATCAGTTTCTACCGGCAAATATGCACCTTGACCTTGGTTGGACAGCATTTTATAGTCAAAATGCTAAGTAATTTATACAATTGGAACTAACGAAAACGCTCCGTTCGAACTATACGCGAAGCAATGTCTATTGCACTTCCATGTGTTTTCATGATTGTCTTTTGCTAGGTCCCTGAAAACATATGCGTTCCTGGGAATAAACCTGCTTACAGGCTGTATGGCTAAGAAATTAACAGAACGGAACCGGCAATTTAAAGTTGCATGTCATTGTGCTACAGCTATTCTCGTGGATCTATACTTAATAACTTGATGGCATAAAATTATTTTAAATTGCCTTATTTGTCACACGTGCACTGCGCTGTTAACGGATCGAGCTCTGTCCCGAATCATTCACCAAAGTTTGGTTAATACACCAGAGAGTAGGCCAATTTGGGGTTGAATGTCTCAGTAGTCTTGGATAGCTTCGTTTGCCGTGAATATTCATTAACTGGACGATCAGAGACGGTACCGATTACCCCTGGTGCTAGGAGAGGAGGCATGTTGGCATCTTCCACAACATTTAAAGTTGAAATCATTAGTGATTGCACGCCTCGGTTATTTTGGAAATCTAGCCTGCCGTAGGAACTTGACTGTACATCGTTTTTTATTTTTAGTTTGTTTTAATTAATTGTTGTCCTTCTTGCTGTTGACCTTTTTTATCTATATTTGAAAATTAATCGTTTAAACTTCGATATCCTTTGGCCATGCGTTTATAATAAAAAATATCCAAAAATTACGAGTTGTTTGGCGTCCGAGTTTCATTTTCAAACACATTACGGACAAAGAGAATAACTAGCCCCGAAATTCAACGATTTCGAGCATGTTTCGGTGATTATTCCATTTTTTAGGAAAAACTTGCATGGAGAAAATGTCATCTTTAATCATTTTGGAAAAAATAGTGGTCACTTTTCTTTCAGAGTTAGAAAGAATTGAAGAAATTAAATATGGGTAAATAGCTATTTTCTTCCCTCGCGCAACTCACCACATCAACAACATATGATCCCATCTCCAATCCATGAAATCTGATCTATAACTTGCTGAGAAAGACCAAAGGATTCGCCATTTCCTTTATCTTTTACCTTTCACATAGTGCAATTAAAAGATTTAGTAACGAATATGCTCTTTTTAGGTTTGTCCATTTAAAAGATAAATATATTAATTAATTGTCTCAAGAATGGTTATGTATGATACGTCATGCAACTATACTCGTCAGTTTATACGTGACAAAAGTAATCAAAAAATAATCCTTTTCGATCCTTAATAAATGAAAGGTGATGATCTTTTTTAAATCTATTCACCATATTGTCCAGAAACAGAGAATCATACGACCTGTGCGTGCCAGATCAGAGGCTGGATCGAAATTCAGAGCAAAACTTTCCTTTAATTAGATTTTCAGGGTCACTTAGACATTTCAGCCAATTAATTTATTCAATTCCATTATTTTTCTAGTGTCATTTATGAATGGGAAAAGAAAATTACGGTATATAAGCCATGAATATATCATCTCAAGTAATGAGGGCAAAATTGGCCTTCTTTACAAAAGTTTTATTGAGTGTTTGTATAAAAACCTTTCGTAAGGATGGTATTTTAATGAGGAGGAGTGGGGGGTATTTGTCCCCACTTTATCTCATGAAGAGATCACGGTTTTCTGTCCAAACTTATTTATATATTAAGGCCAACTGTGTCTTTCATTCGGGCGAATTCCATTGAAAGTGTAACGAAACAAACATAATGATGAGAATGACAATCCCTGGAAAAACACGGTTCTTTTTAGGTGGGAGGAAGGGTTAGACAATATATATGCCACGACCTTTGAGCGTTTGAAACTATTTATTACAAAAATGAGAGCAGCCGTCTCCATCTTATGGGAGAAGGACTGTATAACTTTGGGCTGGTTGGGACGACGAAAGAGTTTGATGTCTTTCATTTTGTGAGTTGTATTTGCGAAGGAAAGAAAAGGAAGAGAGCGTCTTGGAATTGGCTACGAAAATGATGACATAACTAGACTAAAAGACTAGAGGGAGGTTCTTACCTGTGCTGAATGTTGGTTAACATATTTAGCTCGGAATTAAAATAGATTACCAGGGAGGGAAATTCGAGGAAACTACCTCCTGTCTTCCCAACCAAGTAGATCTTCTATGTCTTCTAGTGATCGTTTATTATCCCTCAAACTGGCTTAAGTTTATCATGCATAAGTTAATTGTTTTTAGTGGTACGAAGACTTTATTTATTTAGTATTAAAATATGCATTCAAAAAATATTTAAAAATATTAACGATGATTGCCATTGAAATACCTTATTCTTCTGTTTCTTATTACTCTGTCTATACTTCATTACTGTACATAATACTGTCGAAGATAGAGAGATCGAGTAAGTTTTGTTTAAAGGGGTCGTGTAAAACGAGAGTTATCGAGAAGAGCAATGGCCTACGCCTCTTTGCAAACTCCCGGCGAGATTAGCAGAGAATTTCTTCGGTTCAGTTGGACCATCAAAACGCCGCCGCCGAGCTATAAACGTCAACGCGGTTAAGCAGGACTTAATTGCTACCGTAACCAAATATATGTAGGAGTTCCAGGCCAAGGCCTATATATTCCCCGTTGCAAAATTAATCGTAGAAGTATTCCGTCAGAATCTGCCCAAGGAAGAGTTCCGAAGACGTACACCTGCCCCTTGGAGAAGACCCCAGGTCGTAGTGGTAAGCTGTCTCTACGTCGCTGCCGAGTGAGCCAAGCCCGAAAGATAGAAAAAGGTATTCGGCGGCTTATTTTAAAACTTTTGTGGAATCATCCACAGACAGCGCATATCCTCCACCTATAGAACACGGTGTCATACCGGCCAGAGGCTAAGATCTTATTTGGAACGACGGCGTCAGGATGGAAGGACCCGCCCAGAAGAAGCGCACAGTCTCAGCCCCAAAGGAATTTTCCCTCTCGAGCGTCTAAAGAAGGATCTTCTCCGTTTGGGGGTCTAATTAGAGAATCTTCTCCGAGCATCTACAGGGGGTACCTCCCCCCCCCACCCACGACAAAAAAATAGTAATATATTTACACCTTTCCTTTCTTCGTCTAGGTGGTGCGACGCCCTCCGAATAAGACTTGTCAAGTAGTCAGTCCCCTCCTGAGTCATTTTGAATAACTAAAATGAATTATTTTGCCCCTAAGGCTAAGATTCCATTCGTAGTTTCTTCCCAAGCCCTATCGGGTTAGTACTCGGACTATTGAGCCCTTGCTTCATAAGTAATTATTGGTAATTATTTCTAATTTTCCGGTGGCTGAATTAATTAATAACTGGAGAGTGTAACTGCCCTAATTTTACGATATATATATATATATATATATATATATATATATATATATATATATATATGCAAAATTGTTGAAGACCATTGTGTATTTTGCCTCAATTAATTTCCGTTGGCGAGTTTCTCTTCTTCTAACTATCGTTTTTATTCCATCTTGTAGATGGTGGATTACTTGTCGGGTATTCATCTCTTTTTTTAAATGAATATGTTTGGTAAAAAATAAAGTAAATTGCTAAGCTTTCGATCTTAGCAATTTAGTTTGGTTTTTACCAAACACATTCATTTAAAAAGAGATGAATACTCCATGAATATTCCATCTACAAGATGGAATAAAAAAGATAGTTAGAGGAGAAAGTTGCTAAGGAAATTAATTAAGGCAAAATACACAATGGTCTTCAACAAAATTTGCATTCAAGAAAGAAAGACTGCTGCCAAACTACACTAATATATATATATATATATATATATATATATATATATATATATATATATATATATATATATATATATATATATATATATATAGATGTACATATATAGTATTATATTAAACTGGTGTCAGATATTTAAGTATTATTAGTGAGGATTAAACAAAGGCATTCAAAGTGGTAGTTTGAGGATTTCAAGAGCCAAAATCTTTTTAATCAATCAGTTGTTCGGTAGTTAAACATTTGGGAAAATTTTAATAGGGGGGGGGGAGTATTTTAATTGGCTTTGATAATGGTCAACCTTAGGATTTGCCTCGTTTGAAGCAAGTTCACTTCTCACATGTCCATTTGCTTTTGGTGTGCGTATTTTGGGTTCCACAAAACTCGTTGGCCGACTCCCCCCCCCCCTCCCGTATACACAAATGTTTACCTTAGCCTAAAATTTCGGTCACTAAAACCCTTTTATAATTTACTCGAGTGCGTGCAGTGGGTTTTTTTTTGGGGGGGGGGGGAGTCAGAATGTCGTCGTTTGATATATTTAAAACACAAGTAGAATCTTGAGGATTATGTGGGAGAGAATTGATGTCCTACATAGAGAAAGAAGAAAAAAAAAAGAGAAAAAGAAAAAGACGAAAAATAAAGAGAAAAGAAAGCGAAGGAAGAAAGGGATAGAATTCGAGCACATGAAATCAAAATCGATAAAATAAGGAAGAGGCTCTTTCAATCACCTCGAGACCATCAACTCATTTCAAGTGTCCGTTAAATTACCCGCATTTAAAGATGGGGAAGACTTTGCCTCATATTTAACTCATTTTAAAAGACCTTTGAAGTCAGCAACTCGTATATTAAGTCGGACGTTGTAGCGAGATCGTTGCCACTCTTAAACACCTCCATGAATGATATCTTTGTCTCCCTCTCCTCGGAAGTAACCATTGATTACTCCACATTAAAGGCCAAATTTCTCTCCGTCTTTAAAATGACTCCCGACTTCTATGGAGTTAAGTTCAGGCAGTCATATTCAACACAAACAGACTTTTAAACAATTTGGCTAGACGCCCCGAAAGTAAGCCAAGATTACGATGCCCTCATTGATTTCCTCCTGCAGTACCAATTTTTAACATGTTAGAAATACGATTATTCCTCAAGGACAAAAGATGTAACAAATTTAAGGAATGTTTAGAAGAGGCTGCCATATATGCTGCTAGCTATAATTTTTATGGAGCCGATGTCCCCCAAGTCGCCTTTTAAGAATCACCCCTTATTCCTACCAGGGGCACCAGGTGAGTCCAACGCCCACTAAGCCCACTTCGCCAACATAATCCTTGACCTCGTCAAGTGAACCCGGTCCGTCTGGCCACCTGGTAAACCTTTTATTCAATAAAAGTACCCCTTGGGGCTTCTGGTCTGAATCAGGTGCAGTATATCGATGCTGTATCTCCACCCTCATCTGAGATACAGGGTGCACGTGTCTCATGGTTTCAGCTAAGTTACTTCCACCAATAGCACCGAAACACGATCGGTTCGCCCTCGTCCATGACTATAGGGGACTTGTTAATTTGTCCCCATAGTAAAGTGCCACATCGATTGTGCCTACTTCACCGGCTGGGCAGAAGTATTGGCGGCCCCCATAAAGTTCTGTGCCGGGGTCTCATCGACTTCGGTGGCTTAACCAGTTACTCCTCGCTCTCGGGCTAAGAGAGATTACCAAGCGACCGTCCTCTTGGAAACTTTCGGAACAGCAGAACTGGATTGTAGAAACGTAATCAACGAGGAATTTTCCAAAAAGCAAAAGGAATGTGATTCCCTTGAACTCCTGAGGGCGAAAGCCCACGAAGCAACACAGGAAGTGATAAGAGGTGGCAAATTGGTCACTTTCTGGTTAATAACAACCTTCTCTATCGTATTTGCTCCCACGGAGCCTCGTCTGTTTCCCAGATAGTGTGCCTTCCACGCTCATATATGCGTCTCAATCTCCAAACTGCACATGAATGCCTTTTCGCTGGTCACTTTGGCCACACAAAAACTGCTAAGCGACTCTTTAAGTATTTTTATTGGCCTAGGGTGGCCGAATAAATTATGCAATGCTGTCGTTCGTGTGACGTATGTTAAAAGACAGCAGTTAAGAGTGAGTTAAACCGTCCCCATTGCAAAAGGCCCCATAATTTCTGACCCTTTCTACTGTGTATCTATTGACCTAGTTGGTCCGATTCACTCGCCATCTAGCGAGTGGCATAATTAAATCCTCACTCTAGTTGATTTCGCTACCAGGTTCCCCGAGACCTTCCCGCTAAAAAATATTGACAGTGTTTCATGCGTCGAGGTGATCATTTCAATTTTTGCCCGCGTTGGATTATCCAAGGAAATTCTGTCAGATCACGGCTGTCAATTTGGAGCAACTAGAAACACTTCTCATGATAAAGCATTTATTTACTACTGCGTTCCACCCGGCTGGAAATAAAATGTGTGAGAAGTTAAACGTAAATGTCAAGGCGATTCTACCGAAGTTGTGCGTAAAGCACCTGAGCGAAGAGCATCGTTATCTGTCACTGGCTCTTTACCCCTATATGGAGAAAACATATCATACTTTGGGATTCGCCCCCTTTGAATTCTTATATGGTAGGAAAGTTCGTGAAATCCTGAGTGTCCTTAAGGAGATCTTTACAAATGTTAGTTTAGAACAGAAAATACAGTACTCATATTCCTACTTGATCGAGCTCCGTAAGAAATTGGAAGAATGCGCCGAGTTAATCTACCAAAACGCCGATGTGAACCTGGCCAAGTATAAGGCCTACTTTGATGGAAAATCTCAAGATCGGAAGATTAATCCCGGGAAAGAAGTTTTGCTATCCGTCCCTACAAACTATAATAAACTTTTGAGCTGATGGAGAGGTCCTTTTAAGATAGTTGAGAAGCGTGGCGCGGTAGACTAATTGATCGAAACTCCGAGCGGAAATAGGCTTTTTTAAATAAAACTCCTCAAGGAGTATCACCGGCGTGCAGGAATTTATCACATTGTAGCAATTAATGAAGAATCGGCCCTTGAAGGAAATTTTCCCCTGGTTTCCCTGGGGGTTGTCCAAAATGCCTGCGTCGAGCAAGACGAGGATTACCCTGTTCCCGTGCACGAGATAACGGAGACACCTTCAAAGCAGCCCAAAATCAGCCAACAATTAACGCCTCAAAAGAAAGCTCAGCTCCTAGCCTCCCTCAAGGGGTTCCGTGACGTCATCCCCGACGTACCTGCTTGTGATATCCAATTCGAGCACGATATTCAGTCGATGACCCAAGAAGCAGTCCACGTGAGGGAAGAATTTAATAGAGAGGTGGAAAATTTATTAAGGCTGCAAATCATTGAGCCTTCCAAATCTGATTATTGTTCCTTCATGGTCATGGTAAGAAAACCGAATGAGTCACACAGAATGTGTATTGATTTAAGGAAATTGAACGCAGTCATTTATGGTCATTTATGGGCTCTACCTCCTTCTACAGGAGATTTATTCCGAACTTTACCTCACTTTCCACCCCCTTATGCGATCTCATAAAGAAGAGAAACCCCGATCGACTCGCCTAGACCCCGTCTTCAGTTGCCAGCTTTAATCAACTCAAAGGTAAACTCGTGTCTGCCAAGATCATTCGGTTACCTAATCCAGCCGAGCCTTTTGGCATCAGCACAGATGCTAACAACGACGGGATAGGTTACGTATTAGCTCCCTACGGACCTAATGACTATTTTTTCCCATTGCATACGGTAACCGAAAGCTGTTACCGCGTGAGAGGAATTATGCTGTAATCGAACGTGAAGCCCTCACTATTGTATAGGGAATCCAAAAATTTAAGACTTATTTATTAGCAAAGAGTTTGCCATTAAAAGAGATCACAAGCTGCTGGCGTACTTGAGAAACATAAAAAATAATAACGGTAGACTGATGCGTTGGAGCCTATAATTGCAGGAATTTCAATTTAAAATTTTATATCTAAAAGGCTCAGAGAATTGTAGATCGGATAGTCTAACTCGCAACCACTTTAATTTTAGCCTCAATGAAACTTAGGCCTTCCTTAATTCTTGTGTGATTATTTTATGTACATAGATATAACTAACTCTCGGTCCTTGTTAGGATACTTATTGTAAATATATGCCCCTATCTGGTGTAACCGAGGCCCGATGTGCCTCTGCTGAATTTCATTGTAATTTTTAAGTTGTTGAAAATTTAACTTGGCCATGCCTACCATGAACTTTCGTTTAAGGTACTATGATTAATTTTCCTCTGTGAATGTGCTTATATATAGTCGTAGCTATACCCTGCTTGAATTATTTACTACCCTTGGTATCGTAGTAACGGGGAACATGTTTTCTTAAAATCCGGAGTGTAATTATTATAAAACTATTGTATATATGTATTTATTTTTGTTTGGAATTGGCACGACTCTCAGGGGTGCACTTGGTGTGCACCTTTGATTATTATTAGTTGTTATGTCACTTCCCTTTTGCATTCCATCTTGAGGACGGATGTGTGTCGAAGAAAGAGAGATCGAGTAAGATTTTGTTTAAAGGAGTCGTGGAAAACGAGAGTTATCGGAGAGAGCAATGCCCTACTCCCGTGGGCAAACTTCCGGTGAGATTAGCCGAGAATTTCCTCTGTTCAGTTGGGCTAGCAAAACCCCGCCGCCGAGCTATAAACGCAGAGGTGGTGAGGCAGAACTAAATTGATTCCGTTAGTAAAAATGGGAGTTCCCGCGAACGCCTATATATTCCACGTTGCAGAATTAATCGTGAAAGTATTACGTCAAAATCCGCCCACGGAAGAGTCCAAAAGACGTCCCACCCTTGCCTTGAGAAGACTCCAGCTCGCGGTGGTGAGCTGTCTCTATGTTGCTCTCGAGTGAGCCAAGTGCGGAAAATACAGAAGGTATACGGCGGCCTCTTTTAAGACGTCTTTGGAATCATCCACTGACAGCACATATCCTCGAGCGATAGAACACGGTGTCATACCGGCCTGCAGCTAGGATCTTATTTGGAACCACGGCGTTTGGATCAAATGACCCGTCTAGAAGAAGCCCATAGTCTAAGCACCAGAAGAGGTTTCTCCCTCGAGCGTCTAGAGAAGAATCTTTCCCTTTTGAGCGTCTACTTGGAGAATCTTCCACGGGTGGCTACTTGTGGTACCTCCCCTCCTTCCCCAAATATTAAGATATTATTATTTTGGCCTGCCGTAGTTCTTTCTCGAACAAACAAAGGAATTGAGAAATAGGCGATAATTGCCTAATTCTACGACAAATACCTTCCACACATTTTTACTTTTACTTTATTTCAGTATGTACGAAATTTTGCAGACATTTTTTGGTGGCACTGCTTTGTTGACTTTACTCTATTTACTGTTATATAATAATAATTGTCCTTTCGTGTTCCTTTTTTAGTTTTACATGCGTTTTATTTTCTTAAAAGTCTGATTGATGAAATTCTAAAATTCGTGACTAGAACCTAATATATCTTTTGGCATTGGAAACTTGCTCCTTTTCATTTAACCGCGTTTTATTTATTTTTTCTATCTTTGTCTTTCTTTTTTTTGAGAACCTTCCCCTTCATCTCAACAAAATATCTATAACCCAATAAAAAAAATATGTAGTTTAAGCTCTTCTCCAATTCACCTGCCTCTAAGCCTTAATTGATTACAAGAAATTCTGTCATAAAAATTCTACAAATTTCAGCCGTCTTGACACTAAGAATGAATTCTCAAAATCAATTGCACTAAATTCGCGATGGCACATTTTATTTCACTTTCGATTTTGAATTTTCCATACTTTCTTATATTTTCAGGATAAATTAATAAAAAAATCTCTTAGTATTCCAAGGAATAGTTTCGTTCATTTTACCTGAAAATTCTACTCTATCGTTATTTCAGTTTTTCAGCTTTGATGCTAAATGTAGAATTTTATTTGTTTAGGAATCCAGTTTTCTTTGTCAGAGGCTATTGATTAAAGACTCTCGTGTGACTTTGATAGGAAAGCGAAGCAGAATAGTGTTCATATATCAGAGAGAATTGCTTCAATTTCAATCTAGAAACCGAAATGAACTCAGAAACCGAAGGCAAGCCCACGTTGGGGGGAAAAATGGAAAGAAATTCGAGTTTTCCTTGTTTCCTGCCATCAAGAAGATCAAGAGCTTAGTCGGATTGGTAAGTTAATACGCAGCCCAAAATCGGCCTTAGCGAGATGAAGCGAGCGTTACATTTTTTAAATGAAAAGTAACAGCTTTCTCCGCAGCGAAATATAGACCTAATCCCTTTGAGAATTTAAGTCCAATATTTTACATACCTTCTTTTATTGGGGCATAAATATCTTGTATTAACAATTTTTGTCTTATTCGTTTAAAAAAATTGCAAATTAAGGAAATGGAAATTTCCATGGACGAACTTTTATTCAAGGAATTACAAATGCACACTGCCAGTCTTAGCGCAAGTATAGCCAGGAATCTTGTTTAATGATTTGGGTGTATTATTCTTTTACACTTCTCCGGCAAGAGCTATTTATATTTTATATCTTTTCACCCTATCTATCTTCACTTTATTGGTACATTAGAAGAGATAAAGGATTCCTTCATTTCCCCTCTTATAGTAACGATTCTACCTATAGGGTCTATGCAATTGTATTGCACGACCAACTTCAGAATAAGAAGGTGTATACGTTTATTGTAAAGTAACCTGAAAAGTTACTAACACAGTCAAAGTTATAAGTCACGCGGAGAGAAAGAGGTGAAAGAAATAGAGCTGATGTTTGGTAATTTTGCAGCAGAGGATAAGAGAAAGAAATAGGCAGAGTATAATTTGCGATATAGCGACAAGTGACGTCACACAATTGCTCCCCTGCAAGGAGATGAATGGTATACTCCGGGTACAATTGAAACCCAGAGGAGAGACGCGCCTTTCAGACCACGGTGCCACAAGAAAAAGTATTGATCTCTTTCTGAGCATTATTTGCACCTCCTTTCGATCTCTCACTATGTTTTTCTCGCCTGTTTAGACCCAGCAAAGGGAGAAAAGGGCATTAAACGTACTATAAAAACACCTAAATCCAATTGACAAAATCTTCTATGGAAATATCGTTTTTACATATTATTACAGGATCTCTTACAACTGAATATCATTACCTGTTCTATTACTTATACTCGTGTAGGAACAGAAACTTTTATTCAGAGTTACTAAGGAGATTTTGAGGATTTTCCTTAGGAACGCCTTGGACATATAAATAATTATATAATGGAACTCCTAAGAATTTTTTGGAACCGGAACCTTTCTTTTAAAGAAAGATTTGTTACTTATTTTGATATCAAATGCAATGTGAAATTTCATTTGACACAAGTATTTCTATAACAATACATATAATTTTCAGTTAAGAGCTTGACAGCAAATACCAAAGAATTTTCGCCATATCGCCGTTTTCGCTGAATGCACATATACAGTTGTGCGTACTAAAAAGCGCCGCTGGCTTGACGCCTTTACACTCTCCCAATTTGGTGACATATTTTTTTTCACTTTTGGTATTCGTATGGCTAAATTTGGCCAAACTGGGGCCGTTTTTTTCTTTCCGGTTGCTTATGCTACGAAGTAATTAAAAAATTCAGGGTGTGTGGTGTGTAGAACCCACCATCAAAAACGAGAGAAATGGCGGGCGAAGCCGTCACCATTGTTAGGTAGGTAGAACAGATGGTACTTTGCAAAATGGTACTTTGTAAATTGAAGGTTAATTTATATTACACTATTTTAAGTTATTTACCCAATTCTGCTTTTCATTTGTCGAATCAGTAAGTATAAATGCGACAAAATCGAGATTTACTCTGATTTCGACGGAATCGGAAACAAAGTGTTTTGCCGCAGTTCACCTTCCCACCGCGAAAAGAAGATTGGATAAAGCATAAATAATGCGACATAAAGAAGTAATAAAATCAACCAAAAAATTGATTACGGTGAAGTAATACAGAACTATATATATATATATATAAATATTGTAGGGGAATAAATATCACGAGAACAAACAGAGGCTGGTTTCTTAATACAGCGTCAACTGTTACGTTCCACATGGGCCAATCCTTTACCCACCTCTCTCGACCCTTTTCCCCGCTGCGCAAAGACCTTTCGAGCATCGCTCGCCAAGAACAATTTTATTGAGCAGATTTCAAGTCTGTTAATATAGACAGAGGAGGGTACGATAGCCTTTAAAATAAAAATCTAGGAATAGGCTCACTGTCCGCTGCGATTGTTTGTCTATTTTTGTCAAATAGACGAAATCTCACTTTCTCCGAGCATAAACCAGAATGGCCGAAGTGTCACAACGTTAAAAGTTTATGCAATAGGAGAGAGTCTGAACTCTAGGCCTTCGTCTACCCTCCCGTCTCCCCAAGGGATAATTGACGTATATTTAGTTCTATCTTGGGAAATGAAGGAGAATCCGAGTAGCAATCGAGAGAAGAAGACGAGTCCCTGAGTCAAACAGGGAAACAAGAAGATATTTGGAACCGAGTGGGATTTTCACTCCTGAGGCTGGTCATTTAGGCGATAAGAAGAGCAGACCAGTGGTATCGAGATCAACTCTACTACCATTCTCGTCGAGTAAAATCCCTTATTTCGGTTTTTCTGAATAAAAATCGAGATCTCCCTCATCATTGAGGAATACCAACGTGAATTCCACTTCTAGAAAAGATTCACCTCTTGGTCAAGTCATATAATCGAGAAGCCCGAATTCGTAACAGGGGGATCGGAATAACTTCCGTTCATACAAGATCCCCTTACTTAAGTCTACTCGCCAGGCGTCTCTTTTACCCAGTGAGCAGCATCAGCTGTTTACTCAGCCCTATTCACGTCACCGAGGAAGGCTCCAGTCCAACTAGCCTCTAAGAATAGGATCGAGGAGGTTCTCGTTCATGGTGACCTAACTCCCGACTCCCTCTTAGTTCAAAGTAAAAAGTAATCCAAAACTTATTCATGTTTGTTAGTTACCATTCAGAACAAAAGGGATTTTTGCGTCAACCATCGTATATTACTCATTGGTAGTATTAATCTTTGATTAGATCCTCGTATTATAGCATTAGTATACTTAAAGATTTAATATTTAATTTTTTTTATGTAATTCAAAGTATATTTTTGTCCAAGTTGTTTACTTAGATCCTCGAACGCTGAAAATGGCGATAGATATATAATCATACGAATACTCCCAGTTAAGGAATTAAATTAAAGCACGTTTAGAGAAAAGTGGAACGGATTTACTCATGTAAGAATCAGACGTACATACGTACTCGGCCGTATACAACAACTTATATATTTATATAAATATATATATATATATATATATATATATATATATATATATATATATATATATATATATATATATATATATATATATATATATATATATATATATATATATATATATATATATATATATATATATATATATATATATATATATATATATATATATGTATATATATATATATATATATATATATATATATATATATTTATATATATATATATATATATATATATATATATATATATATATATATATATATATATATATATATATATATATATATATATGTAGGTTTTCATCAACAGCAATAATGTAGAGGCTCAGTGAACTTTAATAAAAGACATTTAGTAAACTGAACGCAAAATCTAGAAAATAGATAAACTGAAAGCTTTTAAGGAATTTTTACAATATATAAAATTGTTATTTTTCTGAACGAAATTCACTATAATGTTTGACATCATTATTTGGTAAAAATAAATTATATTGTATAGACCTATATAATTTTATAGATTATTTTACTTACCTTTTTGTATAATATTCATATTGCTCGTTTATACCACAGTGTGATCAATGCAAATTAAGCTCTAAAATTCATCTTTGTTTTTTGTACTAAGAGCTGTTTTTTCACACCTTGGCCAAGGCGCGTAATATCTATCTGATATCTATTTATTATAATACTTGCTAAATTAACTCGTAGTTAGTGGGCTGATAAGATTGAGTTAGACCAAACACCCTTGTGTAATGCTGTCCAATAATGAATGATTCGGAGATAGCATTATCCATGGGAAGCCACGGTCGCATTTTTTTTAAACAAAACCATGAACAAATATAAGCATGTAGTAGCTAATTCGAAAATGGAATAAACAATTACTCATTGAAGATTCTATTCAAGTGATTACTTGGATGAAGAAAAAAAGAAGTTATTAGACCTGAAATGAAATGTGTTTTTTGTAACTTTATGATGAACTGGATAAATATATTTGGAACCATAACGATTAAAAATGTATGTATGAGAAACTTAGTGTCAATTCGAAAGAACTTTTTCTCTTTGAAGTCTAAATTGAGCCTTCACAAATGGGCTAAGGCAATTTGATTAAACAGGGTTCGTCTGGTGTCACAGTACATGTTGACAAATTGTTCTTTTTAGATAAACGTAAACATATTCCTATTCACAAATATTGAGCTTTTTTTAAAATTTTGGATACAACGACGAAATAATCCTTGGGATACTGCAATCCTTTTACCGATAACACTGGTCTGCTTCAAAAATGTACCTTTGGTTTTCTATAGTGTTTCTTAATAAAATTGACCTTCTAAATCCGAATCTGTCATCCGTTTTTCTCTATAACCTCCAGTTTTTGCGATACAGGGGGTGATAATAATTTTATAGTTTATACATCTCCTATATTACATCAAATTTCAATAGTATTTGCACTGCTCTATTCGCAGTAAATTTTGTGTACATTTTAAGTAATTATGCAAATAAGTTTATATTTTGCAGGTTAAAAATTGCTTAGCATTATAATTATAAGAATAATAATAATAGTGGTTGATTTGAAAATGAACAGACAATATAAGAATAGCTCCGACAGATTTTGCTATGTTTGCGGCAAAGTGACTTTTCCCGAGCAGCAAAGTACAATCCCTCCTGTAATTAAATCTTTGTATCATGCATATTTTGGAGTAAGGCTAAGAAATCAAGATAAAAGTTTTGCACCACATATCTGCTACAAGGGATGCTACATAAGTTTAAGACGCTGGAGTCAGGGCGAACAGAAGTCCCTCTCTTTTGGTGTTCCCATGGTGTGGAGAGATGGCAAGGACCACACTACGGACTGCTATTTTTGCATGACAAATCTTAAAGGTGAGCATTGTATCAAGTATTTAAGCTTTCTGTATTATACTGGCTCCTGAAAATGTCCTTATTATGCAAAGACTTAACATAAAATTAAAAACTAACATAGTTCACTTCAGCATATCCTTTACTAAACATTTATGTACTATCCGCAACTCCAAATCAATTCCTTTATGCAATATGCAATTATATTTTCCACAGGTATAAATAAGAAGAATAAACATAGTGTGGCATATCCGGATGTTCCTTCTGCCATCAAACCCCTGCCTCATAGCCCAGGAATTCCTATACCTTCTCCCCCTGAATATATAGAGGTACATGAAGAGATTAATATGGAAGTTGACCAAGATTATGACACATCTGAGTCTTATCAGGTTTCTACACATGATATGGTCGCAAGACCATTCACTCAAGTTCAGTTAAATGACCTGACCAGGGATCTGGGGGTTTCAAAGGCGAAAACAACTTCTTGGCTCTCGACTTTGTGAAAGTAATCTTCTCGCTTAAGAAACAACATTTAAGGGGGTACAGAAATAGAGAACAAGAGTTTCGAAGCTATTTTTTTACAGCATTCTTCCAGCTCTTTAGTATGCTGCCCTAATATTAAAGGACTTGTTGAGGCCCTTGGAATTCCTTACAACCCATTAGAATGGAGACTGTTCATAGATTATTCCAGTAGAAGTTTAAAAGCTGTGTTACTGAATATTGGTAACAAGATAGCTTCCGTTCCTATAGGTCATTCAATCAAACTTACTAAAAGTTAGGAAAATATGAAAAAATTGCTGGATGCAATAAATTACTCTAGCTATAAGTGGAGGATATGTGGTGCCTTAAAGATAAGATCATTTTACACTTGGCATTTCTAAGCTTTTTGATATTGAGATTTTCATTTTTAATTGTTAATACTTGTATACACCTTTTGGTGAACTTACATTTTACAAGAATGCAAACCTGGAAATCATGAGTCATTTTTGAGTTATATTTTTTGTTGAAGTGTGTCCCTATAGGTTAATGCATCCTATTGGGTTAATGGGGAACTTATCTTAATTGAGAAGGTATACAACACAACTCAATAAATTCAAAATAAGATGTACATATATCTAATTAGTTCCGAAACGATGATTTAATGCATCGGCATACAGGATTTTTCAGTACATATTAATATTCTTATTGTTTTAAGAAAAATTACTTTGAATTTGTTTTTAGAAATATTACACTGAATATACATACCGTCCTAAATTTTTTTCAGGTAGTGTCTCTTACGCTTGGGATGCAAACAGGCTACATGAAGCATCCCTGTTCCCTATGTTTATGGGAGAGTCGTGCAGATAGTATGCACTATGAGAAGAAGGTTTGGCCTCCACGAGAAGCATTTAGAATTAGATCAAACAATGTTATAGCTGAACCTTTAGTGCCTCCTCAAAAAATACTCCTCCCTCCACTGCATATAAAGCTTGGCATAATGAAAAATTATGTCAAAACCCTTGATAAAGTAGGCCAAGCTTTTAAATTTCTTCTTCAAAAATTTCCAAAAATCAGTGACGCTAAGCTGCATGGGAAAATTTTTGATGGACTTCAAATCAGGAACTTGATCAGCAATTTGATGCATCAATGAAGGACATAGAAAAATATGCCTAGAAAGCTTTCAAAGCTCTAGTTAACAATTTTCTAGGCATTAAAAGAAGCCTAGAAGAATATGTTGCCCTGGTCAATCAGCTCTTAACAAGTCTTAAACATTTGGGAGCTCGAATGTCTATAAAGATACACTTTTTACAGTCCCATCTGGATTATTTTCCCGACAACTGCGGAGATTACAGTAAAGAACAGGGGCAAAGATTCCACCAGGACATAAAAACAATGGAATCCAGGTTCCAGTGTAAATGGAACGGAAACATGCTTGCTGACTACTGTTGGCGTTTGAAGCGTGATGCACCAGATGACAGGCACAAATGAAAATCGTCAAGGGCGTCTGTTCTTCGAAATTATAATTATTTTCTTTATTATGTTGCATTCCTTTATTTTTTGTTTATTAAAAGAATTATAGTTTACATACGTGTATTCCTGTTTATATGATATAACAGTAATAATGCATTATTAGATAGAGAAAGTTTAAAAAAAAAAATTCAGATAAAATGAGGTAATCTCAATGAAAATGGTGTATGCTGTACTGAGAAAATCTGACCTGATTGAACAAATATACATTCATTTTTGAGCTCAGGAGGTTGGATTCATTAAGAAACCACCAAAAAATCCTAGGGAACATAATTTTTTTTTTTAAACGCAGGCCTGTGTAATTGAAAGGGTTGTTAGGCAAGGATCAACTATTCACCCAATGAATAAAAAGAAAAATAAAAATTTCACACATAAGATACTTTCATACAACTGTGCACCATTCGCTGAATTTGATAGACAAGCAATCAGACTTCCATCCTCAACATATTGGATCTTTCTGTAATAAACACAAAGCTAAAATAAAAGAAATGAATGGATGCAAAAGAAACTTGCTAAACTCTTATCTACAAGAATTTAAAACTAATACAACGAACAACATGATTTTACAGTGAAATTGATTTTTCTCACTTATCAATTTAATTAAGTTAGTTCATAAAACTTAAGCAACGGAGGCATCTTCAACATATTCTTTTAGAAATAATTTTGTTTTGTAGCCTAGTTAAGGGAATTTAAATAATGAAGAAGCTATACCAGAGAGCAAATTATTCACTTTTCTCTGCACCATTGAGTAAATAGCGGGTGTGTCTTATTAGCTCCCGTTTCTTCTTTGCCAATAAATGATAATTAAGAGTTTGGTTAGAATCGAATTTTATTTTTTGACATATTCCAGTAAGATTCATGTATACAAATTCAGTCATTATCATATGCATATATTTGTTTTTCAAAAGATTTTTGTGTTAAAAAGAAGCAAAGGCTTCTTTAGTGAAAAGAAAAAAATGATTGTGTAACTATCTGGAGCATTTTAATTCGAGACACAAACAAGTTTGAGATAAAATTGATTTTCTTAGGGAGTAGAAAAATATACAAAACTAATCAAAAGAGGAGACTGATTGTTGTGCTATATATTAGAAATATTTTGTTATTCTCCTGTCTTCTTCACTTCATTAGTGTAAGCTTCTGACATTCAAGGCTTTCTGGAAAATAATTCCTCTTTCAAACCGATATTGGGACAGGATCGGTTAAGTTGCCTGCCATCTCCGATCATAGAACTAAGAATACTTCCCTTGGGTTTTGCAACTTCCAGATTTCTTTTACCATGCATAATCTTACCACATTCTTCAGGAATCTCTTTTGAAAAATATTTAGATGATGCTTTTTTATAATGAGCCAGCCCTTATAACAATCACAAATAAGGCTAGGGTCTTCTAAATAAACAAGAAATAAATAAACAATCTCCGTTTGACGATACACTATATACCGGGTATCCCAAATTGAGTGCGTATTTTTATGAAATTGCAGACTTTTATGAAAAGTTCTTATTAAATTATGTTAAAATTTTGCTCTGCACAAAATGGTGAAGTTCCATGTACAGGCTATCCAAAAATTGTAATTTGATTTTCAATCTTTTTCACAACTCTAATAATAAATAAGGAAGAGAACATTTTTGTTGTGATAGCTCGTATCACAGGAGCCAGTCTCTGACTGGCCTTTCTCACCGAAGTTATTGGTTCATTTTTAAACAATTGTTGAATTTGTTCAGTTTTGTTGTGGCCACCCTTCCTCCTTCCTCTTTCTTTCTCATCATGTACAGATCCGGTTTCTTTAATTTTTTTTGCAAGTGAATGGATATCGTTGTCTGTAGGTCGAGGTTTTCTAAATTTTCTTTGGAACTTTTCCCGTACTTCATTAAATTTCACTGCTCTGATACGAGCTATCATAACAAACAATCACTCTGCTATATTCATTATTAAAAGGTTATGAAAAGGATTGAATAACAAATTAAAAATTTGGGACACCCTGTACATATAGAACTGCAATTTTGTGCACAACACAATTTTAAAATAATAAACATAATTCAATAAGAGTCTTTCATAGAAGTTTTTATTTCATCAAAATACGCACTCAATTTTTGGACACCCGGTAGTTGCTACAAAAATACCCAAATAATAAATTACTTCTATATAAAACAATGGAATTAGCAGGCACCTCTCACTATTCTAGGTGAAACCACCTTGTCAGATAGATGAGAATGAGTCATTGTTAATTACAATATGATAAATAATTTAGAGAAGGTCCGCTTCTTCCCAAACATTCTCTAAGTCCACAGTTTTCCGAAGCCATAATCCAACACGTATAAGTTTCAAAGAGAAATTACACCTCGATTGCGGGTCACGTACTACAGAAAAATTGGCGGACAGTATGGGCGCGAAACCAGTCTTCGGAGAAAGGATCAAGGGAGAGCTTCACCATATTAAATAACATCTCAAGAGTAAGTACTATTTGGATAAGACAGAAAATTATTTAATACCGTTGGGCCAGTGGGGGTTGTGCCAACAGGCAGAGTAAGAAAAAAATGGCACGCAACTATTTTTTCCACCTGTCAGTCCTACTTCTTGTTTGTCATAAAACCCGATGAGCTTATATGAATCCTGGCATGTTTTCTAATGAGAAGAGTGAAACGCCGCTCTGGTTAATCACTCTGTGTTCATTTCAATCAATCTCTGCACCTCCAGAAACCCAGCAGTATAAAATCTCTAAGTGCTATAGCCTCGCATTTATCCTGGTCTCACGGATACTGCGAATCCCCAGAAGGAGTGTGTGTAATTTTTCATAGGAACCTTGCGCACATTGTGATTTGCTATGGGTTAAAAAACGATCTCTGAACTTCGCATACAGTGTAAGCTTTGGCATTGAACTCTATATTACAATCAGTTCTGCCGTAATGACAAATACATCAAATGGATGAGCGACGCAGGATTAAAATACGAGGTACTAGGTACAATGGAAGCCAACTGCTTTTTAGAACTTGGAGCCATCTGTTTACTACGACAAGGTTTAAGAATGACAACATGCATGCTTAATGTAATACAAATGCAATAAGTTTAGTCATGTTGAAACATTAGGAGCAGAGGCGTAATGACATAGCTTCAAAGTTGGTATCGTAGAGGGTGAAATCTGTGGCGAAACAATCGGTGCGATCTGTCAGAGAGCGACATCGAATCATAAAAGGATATTTCTTATCCTTTAATCCGAATTGTTTAGGGCTTGATTGGCGTCTCTCGACAATACGGGGACCACCTCTACCGGCTGCATCAAAAAAGAGTCCTGTTAGCGAATATATTTTCATTATGTAATGTGCTGGACCTAAAGCGAATTTCAGCTCTCCTGGATCCCCAAATAGGCCCTTTGTCGCCATTTGGTAACGTGAGATACGCTTGGTGGATAGAAATTACCTTCTACAATCAACACTTGGATGGAGAGGAATAAACTTCGCAAAGGTAATTTTTTTTAGGGTTAAAATGAGCGTAAATTCAAAAGGCTAACCTTATCACCAGCCCAACTACTGCTTGCCACAGAATAAAATCGCATGAATACAAGAGACTCTAATTCAGATACATTATAATGGAATCCGTGATATTGTACCATGTCTAGGTGGATCCCATTCAGGAACAATTTCAGGACGGCATGATGCCTATAACAGAATCAAATGTGTATTATTACATTGCTATGTGGGAAAGAGACCGAATCCTTTGAGTTTCTTCATTCGTAAGACGCGGCTCAGAGCCTTTTGGAACACAATGGTTAAGTGTAGACATCTCACCCACGCAAAAAGATATCGAAAAGGCATTTACGTAGAGTGTGGCAAAAAAATAATTTGGCAAGCCCTAAAATGTTGAGACCAAATTTTCTACGAGTCACCTCTTTTCTTACTGATCCAGAGGGGCGGTGCTAAAGACAATGCTGAATCCAAGGCATTGTAAGAACTACAGAGAATGAAAAGGCTTTTCTTTCCACTAATAAAATTGTGAGTTTTAGTTATATTGTGGCGGAATGCTAACTTAGAAGAAAAGCCTCGATAATAGCACTCTTTATCCCAAACAGATCATCAGACTTGAACTGGAACTTTTGATAAGCGTCAACACTTTTGCATGAAAGATACTCCGATTGTATGAATAGAACTTTAATAGCCCTGAACAGCAGTGAGTGTGTCTGGAGACCTATAGGAAACTTTTTTCGTCCAGCGAATGTCAACAATCGGTGAAATCGTTCGTATGGCCAATAGTGCTTTTATCGCAACCCCTAAAACGGATGGCGTGCAAAACGCTACAATGTTTGAGGACAGAAACCATCCACCTTACGATGATAGTGCGAGAGAAGAACTCAATACCCTCATCAACCAACATAAATTCAGCGATTGAAATAGAAAATTCAGATATATTTTTGAATACCGTCCCTCCTGTTTAGTATTTCCCTTGTGAATCAAGGCCAACAGACATCCAAGGCAGACAAACAAAAGAGGAAAAAAGTTCAAAGACTAATTGGTTCGCTGAATATATTTGCATTATTAGATAACTGACTCTATTTCAGGTCTGGCGTGATACCTTTGTCCTCCAACTGGTATATAGCACTTAAGAAGCCCTTCTAATGCGCTACCCAAAACGGAATTTTAAAGGAAAACTTTGTTTGTTATTATTCGAAGTGTGTTTTATTTGGCACATTAGAAGGGTTCCTTAAGTGCTATCTTCCAGTTCGAGGATGACGGTGTGTAATAATGTAAATACATTAACCCCCCCAATTTGTCATGGAATATTTTCCATCTTTCGAATGTATTTAGCTAAGACATCGCTGTCATATTCAAATAATATTCAGTTTTCTATGACGATAAACGAGACTAGCATAGAAGGAAATGTGTTTTTTGAGGCAAAATAGAAAGGTTCCTTAATACTATCTTCTATTTCGAAGACGATGGTGTCACGCTGGACCTGAAGTAGAGTCAGTTGTCTAATAATGCAAATACATTAACGTCCACAATTTGTCCTGGAATCTTTTCATATATAAAAAGCGAGGAACGCAGAGTGTAGATTATGGATCAATGTTGACGTATCATTGTTCAGAACATAGCAATGGCCTAGGCATAATGAGAGCGAAGGTTTGATTTTTCGATAGCTTGATTCAGATTGTCTTTCAGCGATGTGACTCCTTTGATTTTGTATGCGATGATGGCTGGAAAAACACGACGATGGTGAATACGAGGCGAAGGCCTTAAAACGGTGATGCGTGAGGACTCAAAAGTCCTCGAACGAAAGATGAGGACAGAAACCCAAACAATCCAACGACGTCGAAGACAGCGAGAACGCAACGTCTCAAACTCTGACCGCTATGAGTAACTTGAGTACGTGTGGCATCGAAAATAAGTTGTGAGAACTGACGAAACGAAGTAACCGCAGACCGCGATCAATAAATAGACCCAATGATGCGATCCTGAAAAATATAATATAAGATGTGAAATGTTATTTAAATGCTTAAAGTTTGGGTGAAATCTGTTAGAAATCCTTAATTTTGGAAAAAACAATATTACATATTTACCTGCCTAATAACTTTTATTAATATTAGACATGTGCATTTTTTTTTAAATTAATTTTATTTAATTTCATTCAAGTCATATTTATTTATCATATAATTGCCAATATTATGCTTGAAAGTGATTAAAATGTAAGAATATACCACTTTTCCAGGAAGATTATTCCACCTATCTTATTTTTTACTGTAAAAAAATGTTTACATTGAAAAGAATGCAGTAAGACTTATACATTTTGAGATTATAATTCCTTATATTAAACTTTTAAAATTAAATAGATAATTTTCATTAATTAAATACATTTTAGTATAAAGTACATGGGTACTATGCGAGGCTTGTATTGCCTCAACCCTCAGGTGAGTATTAAGGGGGTAATTTTCAAGTCTGATTAACAAAACAATTTGTTTTTGTTTACTCTGCATGACTAATTTTTTTAATTCAAATCAAAGTGATCTTCAAAATCCCGATCATGATCAAGATCACATTTTTCTGCTTGTGATTTTGCCCATTTCTAGTTATATGTTGTAAACTCACTTGCCCGGCTCCCTTCTACGTGAGATCAGAGGGATAGGGGTCATGAAACCTTAGTGCAAAGGGAGAGAGAGAAGGGTGTCTAACCCACAATCATCTCTTGAATTATAAACCTAAAGGGGAACAGAGGAAGACAAACCTACGCACTCCTATCATTTATCTCTTAGTCTACCGCAATTCTAACAAAATAGTTCCTTTCCGATCTATCATGAAGAAATTGCATGGCACAAATGAGGATTGCAGTTGGCTAATTTTAAACAAACCTACGAGGGTTATGAGAGGAACGCACAATAGCTGCTAATGCCTCCGATTTTTAAGCGAATAAATTTCCGCTCAGCATGCAGGCCTTTTTCTCATATCTCGCTCGATTGATACAGCTGGGGAGCCGCTTTTGCCTTCGCCGTTTTTCCGAGTTTGGCGGGAGGTGATCACTGAAAGCACATATTCTGGCAGGTTGATAGGAGCCGAGAATCGTTTGGTCGTACCTTCCTTTCCGAGAATATCTTGGAAGTGCAAAGAGGCCTTATTTCTCCTATTCTGAATATTGCCTCCTAAAGGATATGCTAAGCAGTGGAGGATGTCACCTCATTTTTTGCTGATCACTCATATAAGGGTGAAGCGGCCATTATTGTTCTCTCACAATCTTTGGTGGCACCCTGAGAAATTATTATTATTGGGCGCGTAGATCATGCTCTTATTAACCTACAGGTGGGAAATGAAATGCGGAAATTTTAATTTAGATACATTGGAGGTGCTTGTTATTCTATATAGCGACAAAAATCCATCCCTAGCCATAAAGAAAGAACTAGGGTTCACATTTTTGACGGACAGGACCTAATTTTCCAATGAATACCAGTCGCAATACTCTGAAGAAAAAGGTGCGATCTGTCACATTACCCACTTTTTACCTTACGCGAAACAATTTTGCCCTGCCCTTCTTTAAAGCAGAGAAAAAAAATTCATATTAAGGGGTTGAGTCCCCTTACTAGAGTATCATTGAGTTTCCGGAGACATATAAGTGTGGCAGTCTAGACATTGTTAACTACCAAAAACCAAAAGGTTCTATCTTAGAAAAAAGAGAGACTTGTTTCCCCAGTTTGACCTCAGGTAGGCTGTTGTGCTTAGTCATTGCTGACTGAACTTATTTCATTAAACCGCCCATATTTAATCATCCCCTTAAAGACACAGGACATTCGCTAAATACAAAATAGACCATAGTTATTCAAGACTCGACTCTATATTGTATTCTACTTTTTAGTTGAAGAAGGTAGTGTTTTCGTCCATAAATCTTATCCGCAAGAGAGCACGAGATTAGACTTGCTAGATCGGTCTAACACTTTGCTGAATTAAGGAAGAAATCTTCTGCCTTCACTGCCTCCTCGGATGAGGAGAAACTCTTCATTTATTTTTATTTTCCTCTGAGAGTGAACTGCACATGACTTGAATCAGGTTTTAGGTAGTTCCCTCCTCTCCTTGATCCAGCAGCGAGAAATGTCTGCCTTATACCCGTTTTAGAGACCTAAATCCTTCCCAGTTTGCTGTCTCAGTAAGGGCCACCCCTTCTTGAGGTCTGGGAGATTCCTTCAAACACCTAAGAGATTTGTCATTTCTGCTAGGAAGCAGCAAAGGTTCACATCCGTCATTAGTTAAGTTTTATTCTTGGCACAGTTCGAGTGGGAAACGGTTCTGCCGAGTTCCTTTATATTTACATTTTTCGAGTTTAGAGGGGGGCGGCATGAAGGCTAAGGATTGATTTGCCTATTTCTTCATCTCTTGTGGAGAAGGCCCAGAAAATGCTCTCCAAGCTCTTGAGGGACACATTGAGGGTGCCTCTCAAAGGTTAGGTAGTAAAAGGGAAGGCCCTTTACCTTAAGAGAGGTGCGCAAAAAATCACTTTATCAGTGAAATAACTTGGGATAGTCACCTGTGAGATAACAGTCGCTGCAGTAGAGAGGAAGGCAAATAGAAGCGGTTCAAAAGGGAATGTTGGAGGGTAAGCCTCTTTACTAGGTGATAGGAGGTGACAGAAGAGTCCTTTCGCCTGGAAAAGGCGTGATTTGACTTTAAATACTAACCCTCAGCCATCGTTTTACTGGTAACTAGTAGAGCGAGGTTACTGTATTACTCTGCATTTCTTTTAAATTATAAAAAAATAGCTGAGAGGAGAAAATTATAAGGGCATCTCAGAATATCTTTTGAGCAGAACAGTGAGAAAAGAAGTAAATTGAACTTTATCTCCATTCAGCTGATCCTGCTAATCCCTCCATGTATTTGGAGCATTTAAAGGGTTATAACTCTGGTGGCCACGTTTCTGGTTTTGTGCTTAGCAGTTTGACATAAGGATTGGTCATTTACCCAAATGCTGAAGATCCCACCCGAGCAGCCAAAGAGACAAACTGGATCAGAGAAGGTCCCCTTACTAACTAATACTACGCGTCGAGAGTAGACCCAGGTTGAAAATTAATCAGCATCAAAGGCTAGAGCTCATAGTTTTATTCTCCCTGGCAGCCAACAATGCAGTAAAATCTGGCCACCATAGGCAACTCAGCATTATGCACAGAAAACCTTAAGTAGGGGTTGGATGAGGCCATCAGAAGATTCCCAAAGTTGCACCTAAGACCAACGAAGAAAATGGGGCCAGGGAGATGGGCCACTGCTCATGATAAAATTAGTGCCATGCTAAAAGTAGAGATCCTTATTGGGCCACCCTGTAGGAAGTGATACTGTTTATCTTCACTTTATTAGATTAAGTAGTTTTATTTTTAATCTAATAAAAAGGGGAGTCCATTACTAAAACACATAACACTAAAATTGAAAATATAGGGATATAAATTGGTAATTTAACGGCTAGTATATTTCTGGTGAACGCAAAGATGGCGGGCGTATCAAGGAAGATGATATTTCCTCACAAATTTTGTGATATAAATTTAACCCTATTTAATGAGCTTTTTTATAATAAAAAGAGTCAAATATATGTAAAAAGAGTGACTTTGCCACTCTGACTTACAGGAGGAACGTGCGCTTCGCAGACAGACCGGTCTGTGGCCTACTCGCTATAGCAATAAGGTTAGGGTAAAAAATTAAATATATTTACATTACATATATTCCATCATAATTTACGCTTGATCTATTTTCTAATATCCTTACTTATTCTCTATGCCGAAATTCAAGAATAATTTGATGTTATTGGCAAAACGTAATAATTCCAGGGTTAACTTCGATGGACATTTGCAGTTATATCATTCGAAAGGGAATGTAAAACAACATAAGAATTCAAAATTTCGTTAGAATCAGCTAAATAGTTACAATGTTATTCCCAAGCCTACAAAAAGCAAAATGGGGAAAGACCGACTGACCCACATCTGTAGTGAGATTTAGAGTCACCTGCGACTAGACTCGCATGCGACTAAAAATAACACCCTAAAAAACAGCCATGCCTTAATTTTAACTCATTTCCTGAACACGATTCAGAATTATTCTTTATCATTCTTAGATGCATTTAGTTAGAAGAATAAGTTGACAAAAAAATGTTAACTCTTAAGTAATATTTTTGATAACAGCTACAAATATACGAAAATCCAACCTTAATGGCTGTTTTCCAAACTCTAAGATAAAAATTTGAAAAACCAGCCCTGCACTCTAATTTGTTGATCGATAAATAAACTCTTAAAAATAATTTGAAAGAAAAGCATTTGATATAAGAAAAACACCTTGTCCCCTAATGATTCACTCCTGGTTTGTTTATTTCAGATTTATTTTTTATTTTCTCTGCCTAATTGGGAAGAAAAAAACACCTGAATTCCTTTGAAAAACAAAAGAAAATCGGTAATTCCTCTCCCCCTCATACTTTTGAGCCCCTTTCTTCTTTCCAGTAAATATTTTCATCAAAGTTACACCTCGCTTTCACAAGCACACTAATTAGAGTTGATATTTTTTCAATATCATCATTACTAGAATCTATCAATTGTTATGCTTCCATCTGTGTCCAATCTATATTTCCCTTTCAAATAACTGTAACCATTTTATCATTATAGGGGAATCAGTGTGGTTCCGTGTCATTGAAACTAACTACTCTTTTCCAATCTTCTATGCTTTATTATACATAAGACAACCACGATCACTTTTTCATTCCATAAGGGAGCACCATCCTGTGTATCATGTCCTCTATCTTGAGTTGATCTCTGGGCCAAAGTGCTAAACATGACTCATTACAAACCCACTCCATGTTCAGTTTTATACATCAACTATTTAATCAAATTATACTTTTATCATCCACTTGTCTCTCATAATCTTTTTAAATAATCATTCTACCTTTTACGGGGTCTTCCTACCTTTTAACAGTCAAGTAAAAGGAGTTGGATGGCAGGTTCGGCTACGTAACCTTGATGGAAAATCGTTGATGATAACCACTTAAGTCCGGGAAATAATAAGCCAAAGACAAGAAAGAATAATCTAGAATTAGTGATGACGAACGAAGATGACCTCATCTAAGCCGTAAAAATGGCTGACTCTCTTAAGGAGTGTTAATACAACATATAGCCCATTCAAAAAGGTACTGGTGCCAATCATTTTAAAATACATATAGAGAAGAGGAATTTTACCTTACTATGATATGCGCTCTTGGATTTATTGCCGAGGGACTGGGAAGAAGCTTATATCAAATAACAACGCTTCATCAACTTGTTGATGCATTGCCTGGCCAAGATCGAGCCAAAGAAATATGATAAAAATGCCAGTTCCTAGCCAAAATGATAGCACACTTAAATAAATAAATGAATCAGAGGCAGCTAATTAGCCGAAAGGAAGTGAAAGGCAACTATTTGCCATTACAAAGTGGGGAGCATCACAGTGCTAGGCCATCAATGGCACTCACTTGCAACGAAAGGAGAAAAAGGGATGTTTGTGCCGCTTCCTTTTGAAAAGATAAGCTTTAGAAGGTTTTTGCTTACATCGTTCTGAAAACCACTAAGTCAGTGTATCAACAAAATTATCGAGCATGATAGGTTCGAAGACACCCTAAGCTCTAAATTGGGGCTATCTTCTATGATAAATTCTCGTTGGTATTTACAGAGGAGAAAATGATGTAACACCAGTAGTTAATCGGAATATTTGAAGAAGTTCTCACTCTAGAGCTATTTAAATTCATTTGTAACCGTGGTATCTACTAGTATTAGAAAATTAACAATTCTAATTTGTTAGGACGTGTTTTTCCCTAGAGTATTGAGGGAGGTTAAGGATGGGGTAGATTCTTTCTTGGCAAGCCCTTGCGCGTCTCTCTCGAAACCAGCTAATATCAGTGAGATTGGCAATGAGCTTACTTTAAAGAGAGAAAAGAGTTTGCAAACGGTGAAAAAAATTGAACCACTTATTCTTCACTGCTGATATCAAAGGAACGTGGCTGGACCGAATCAACCATAAGCCACATGACTTCTTAGATGCGCAAATCGCTATATTAGCTCATTTAAACTCTAGAACTCATTATTTGGTCAGCAATTGGAATGCTTCATCAGGTAGATGGTAAAAAAGATAGCGAATCTCTGCTTATCCGAGGTCGATAGTTATGTAAAGAGAGAGCAAAAGAATATTAATGAAGAAAATTGCGTTATGAGGAGGAGAATCGAGCTGTTGACTCTTTATCGCTCTGATCAAAGGTGCTCGGCGTGTTACTACGAGTAAGTACATAAATCCATGCCACAGTGCAAGTAATAAGTAACTACGGTGAAAGGGTTAATTAGCCAACGGCTGATTTCCACTTGCTAACCACTACAAATTGAGTTACATATACAATAACTGGGGCCAGAGCCAAGTTGTTAACTACTGGGTCATGACTGCCCCTAATTTTTGGTTTGCTAATGTAATAAAAGATATATTAATGATTTCCAAAAAAAGTTTTGTCTAAAGAGCTGTGTCTCATGTAATACACTGGGCGGTCAATAAGTTTTGCGAATCGGTAGGGCAAAACAGAGGAAGGGGGATGGCTGTTTATGGGGATGTTAGGACAAGTTATGACAAGTCAGGACCTGCAGCCGCACGCTCCTGCCTCGTCAATTTAAAAAAGCAGTAGCTGATCGCAGATCGTCAGTCACAAATTTTTCAACAATGGAGAAGGTTGAACACCGCGCAGTGATCAAATTTTTGACCAAGGAAGGCAAGTTTCTGGTTGTCGGGAATTTGAAGCCTCAGAGACAAGTAGCGCAAGTGCATTGAGTCGAGGGTAGTTATATTGAAAAATAATAAAACAATTTTCCTCTAATCTCGTTTCCTTATATCCTAATTGCGAGACTTATTGACCGCTCCTCGTATATCGCCTAAACCCTTTCAACCTTTGCTTGGAAGCGAAAGTTAGGATTTCTCGGTTCTCAGTGAATCAATTTTAATGAATCTTTTCTAGGTGTTGTGGGTGTATGATACAAAACAGAAATTTTTGGATTTTATACAAGTCTCTGAATAATTAATAGGCCACTAGCGGCACTCGCTGAGCTCAAAGTTCGCACATCTCATATTCATATATTATATAAACAAACTTTATAAAGGACAGGGGAGCAAAAACGAGATTTGAGAAAGATAGCAAACTGGCTGATTCCTAAGCATTGGCACTCAAAATAAATAGGCTGCATCTCAATTAATTCGAGGAGGCGAGTGTTAAGAAGTGTAGCAAATGCCTTTTGAATAAGATAGTGCAAAAAAGTCTTGATTGTGTACTTGAAGACTAAGTTTTTCATCATCACTAAATCTATAAATTTAAGAAGGGGATTTATTCGAGTATTTGGATAATAATTTCATCTTAGTTTGATTATGACTTGTTTTTTATCAAAGTTTTTTTTAATAATTTTTTTATAATATTAAAAAAAAATGATGAAGTTCAGAAATAAATATAAGTATCGAAATTTTGTGTATTTTTTAAAATCCAAAGAATTAGAAATGGTGATGTTCAGAAAATTTATTTTTATATATCTTCTTCTGTAACTATTTTGAAAGGGGCGAAATTTAGTTTAGAGTTCCTTTCTAAAATTATCATAATTGGCGAAGTTCAGAAAATTTATAAAAATATAACCATGGCTGCTTTTTTTTATATTTCAAATTTTAATCATAGTAGCAAAGCGCAAGCTCCCCGCATAGGAGAAAGTGGTGAAGCCATTGCCTGGTAACAGTATATTCTAGGAATGCAATTTTTTAGAGCAGTTTGTATTCTAGTTTGTGAGTCACATAGATATATTTATATCTTTTATCATAATTCTTTCGAAGATTTCCTTTGTACTTCAAAAAAAAAGCTCGAAAAGTCGTTTTTTTCGTATATCTGAAGCTTTTCTAAAAGTTCTTTCTAAAAGATCTGAAAAAATAAATTTGATTATCGAATGTTTTGGAGTTTTTTAACCCCCAAATTACAAAAGGTAAAGTTCAGAAAATTTATTAAAATTAAGGTATAGCTGTTTTTATTAAGTTTTAGTATATAAAAGCAAATTTAAATGAAAAAAAGAGCTCTGATCAATGTTTTTCCGTATATTAAAAGAAGTCAGATAAATGTTTTTTCATGCCCTTAGGCTTACATAGAAATGAAAAAGAGTTTAGACTTCGCAGGCAGACTTTGGTCTGTGGCCTGCGGCCTATTCGGCTCTAGCAACGCGGTTTGGGTCTGAAAATAACTAGAAGGTTTCCACTAGATATCCATAACTCTATAATTTAAGATAAGGATTTATTGAAAATTTATAAATGGTTTTTTTTTGCTTAGTTGACAAATGACTTCGGGCTTTTTGGAAATTCAAACGATTGAAATAGTTAGAATGATCAAGAAGACGAACTACAGAACTACAGAATCTAGGACCAGCAAAGATCCTAAGGTCCGCTCGAGGCTAGTCTGCTACACTACATCCATAACTACGATACACACTTATTTACGAGTGTATCTCTAACATGGTATATATTTATTTATTTTTTATTTTTTTTAAATATATAATCTACTGTACACACTTATCTATATGTGTACATTGTCATGCATATTAACTACTTCAACCTAGGGGTGGGGGGGTGATAGAAAGTTTTTCTTCTCAACTTCCGCAGCCCTCGACCGCTAGTGGTGAAAATCTAATTCTAGGATAGTAAGACTATTTATAGGATAGGCGGAAAAGAAAATGGATATCTAAACTTCTACATGCAAGAGAAATCGCTGGTATCATTTTTAGTCATCATTTTTACTCTCGTTGTTCCTCCGCTCCAAACTCCTTTGCAAAGACGTTTTTATTTACTGTGCTCAGACTACGTTATATTTATACTATTTAAGTGCGCATCGAGACGGTTTTTAAACATATTTACCGACGTACTATCTACTACGTGGGTGGGTAGCCTATTCCAAATTTGAGTAATTTTAAACGTAAAATAGTTTGGGGTTATACTAGTGTTAAATCGCTTGTTCACTAATTTTAATCCGTGTTGGCGAGTGTTTTCCCTATGATCCAATTCGAACAAATTCCTATAATCAACGTTTGAAAATCCTTTCAATATTTTAAATACTTCTATTAGCTGCCCACGTAATCTTCTGCCTTAAAGAGATGGCAAGTCTAATGTCCGGAGTCTTTCCTCGTACGGCCTGTTTCTCAGCTCTGGAATTAATTTTGTAGCCCTACCTTGCACTCTTTCTAATAGCGCAATATCTTTGTTTAAGTATGGAGCCCAAAATTAAACCGCATATTCAAGCAGTGGACGCAGAAGTGATTTATACAATGGTAAAATTATCTCTTTGGATTTGAACGTGAAATTACGCGCGATATAACCCAGCACACGATTTTCTTTTTTACATGCATCCGCGCATTGTTTTTGGTGACTTTGAAGTCATCCGAGACTAAAACTCCCAGGTCTTTTTCCAATTAAACTACGTCGAGGACCTGGTCTTTCATGGTATACTCTACACTCAAATTATGGCAACCCAAATGCATCACCTTGCATTTACTTAAATTAAACAGCATTTGCCTATTATCCGCCCATCTGACAATCAAGTTTAGGTCCTTCGTGTTGTCAGCAAATTTAGAAATTGTACTAAATACGCCATTATCTAAATCGTTTATATATATTAGAAACAATAATGGGCCAAGAACCGAACCTTGTGGCACTCCACTACTGACGTTGACCCAATCAGAACATTTCCCATTTATAACTACTCGCTACGAACGATCCTTCAGCCAATTTCTAATCCAATTCAATATCTTACCCTTCACACCGATTGCTTTAACTTTCATTAATAATCTCTCGTGCGGAACGGTGTCAAACGCCTTTTTAAAGTCTAGATAGATTACATCTACAGCTTTGCTTTCGTCGTAAATGCAAATCATTTTATGGAAGAATTCAAGCAAATTTGTCAAGCACGATCTCGCCCGCCTAAACTTATGTTGGGAATCTTTAATCAGATTATTTAGCTCGAGGTGGCTCACTATTCAATCTCTAATTACTGATTCTAAAAGCTTTCCAACTACCAAAGTTAGACTAATAGGACGAAAATTCGTTGCTTCGTATCTATTCCCATTCTTAAATATTGGTGTAACGTTTTCACGCTTGAAGTTTAAAGGGATTACGCCAACTTCTAATGAGCGATTGAAAATTGCACGCAACGGCTTCGCAAGCTCATTCTTAAGTTCCTTTAAATGAGTGGGGTAAACGCCATCGGGCCCGGGTGATTTCGACTTTTTCATCAGGTTAATATATTTAAGAATTTCCTCTTCATTAACGGATATGCAAATATCACTATCATCTACTTCTTCAACTAACGATCCAAATTGGGACGAATGTTCCACAGTAAAGACGCTTGTGAAATTTTCATTCAAAACTTTAGACATTTCCGCCAGAAATTCCGTCAAACGACCATCTTTGTCTTTAATCGGCCCTATTGAACCTTTTAATGGTTTCCTACTGTTTACATAGCCGTAAAACCGTTTCGGTTCTTTTTTCGAATCCTTCGCGAGTTTTATTTCATATTTCCGCTTCGCATCTCTAACCGCCCGTTTAACTTCTCTTCGAGAATCTATGTAATTTTGCCGACTTATAAATGACTCATTGTTCCTATGTATTTGAAATTTTCTATTTCGGTCCTTAATTAAGCTTAATATTAGTAGGCTAACCCACGGTGCTCTCATCGACTTCCCGCTCTTACGGCGCAAATACTTTACTAAGTCGAAATTTACACTAAGGAGTGTACGCCGAAGCTCAGTGTACATTTCTCCTACTGACCTATTCTCAAAGCGCATTCCCCAGTCTACATGCTTAATCCTTTTGCGAAAAGTATCAAAATTACAGCTACCAAAACGTTGGATGAGCTGAGTACTCGTTTTAACTTCTACACACGTGTTTACAACGAATCTAATCGCATTATGGTCACTCGAGGCTAAATGCTCTCCTACACAAACATTTTCTACCAATGACTCGTCAGTCGCCATGATTAAATCGAGGATATTATTATCACGAGTTGGTTCCTCCACTTTTTGAACGAGAAAATTCTCCAGAATAAAGTTTAGTAATCTCTCCCCAGTTTTATCTGACGTTAGGTTACTATAATTAACGTTTGGATGGTTAAAATCGCCGCAGACTAATGTGGTCCCTTTTCTAACCCAAGATGAAAGCATATCAAAGAGTGCAGCATCTTCTCTTTCTATTTGCGATGGAGGACGATATATGACGGCTAAATTAATTTTATTTTTTGCATTACAACATAGTTTGATTAATAAGGCCTCACTTCTCATATCTGCCTTACACGAGTCGATCGTTATAGCGTTTAAGTAATCTTTTATATACACTAATACGCCCCCTCCTCTACCAGTTTGTCTATTTGTATAATGAATTTTATAACCAGGTATATCAAATTCGCCAACACTTATCCCCGAATGTGTATCTATCCAAGTCTCACTTAAGAATACGAGATCGTAGTCTCCCTCTAGAATTACGGCTTTTATTTCAGCTACGAAAATTTGAATATATACATTTCAATTTGCGTTTAGGTGGACTCCTCTATCACACGCGAATCGAATCCATTTCCCTGCTCCCCAATACTCATTGCCCCTTCAAGCGAGGACCGGTCCGGCGCATGGGCATCACGTGGCCCCGCAACTCTCCTACTTAACATGCTACGTACTGACTGGTCTAAAATTCTACCCAGCCGACTCTTCCCCACATCGCTTAAATGGATTCCGTCCGTTTGATAAAGGGAAGGTTGGTCTTGGAATGTATCCCAAACGTTAAAGAAGCTAACTCCAGTGTCGCGACACAAGCGCTTAAAGCACTCGTTTGTATATATAGCTCTGGACTGCAGACGCAACGTGGATTTTAGTCGGGGTAAAATACCAATTATTCCTACGTTATCCGCTTTAACTTTCGCAGTATAAATCAGAGTCTTAGCGCGGTTTGCTATTCCCTCTGTGGTGCTGTCGTATCTGTGCACATCATTCCCCCCTACCAGCGTGAGAATCGTACGCCCGTCACGTGTTTGGTCCAATTTTTCAATTTCACTAACTACTTTATCTATGCGGCCACCAGGAAAGCAAAATCGTTTTCGTTTTGACGTGTTACGCGCTGTGAATTCAACCTCTTGGTTTCTAATTAAAGAATCCTCAATTAGTACAGTTTCTTCTTCCCCTTCGTTTGGAGTTAGCAGGGCGAAGGGGTTCGAACATGGTAAGGTAAAATGCTGTCCCCTGGATGGTCTAGCCCCATTTCTAACGGGCCTAAATTGCGAATCTTGGGGTCTATATTGTGAATCCTGGGGTCCAAACGAGTTCAAAATCCTTTGTTGCTGGTAAACAATTGTCTGATGATTCATACGAGTAGGCTGGTTGTCGCGATTTCTATTTTTCCTCCCACGCATATCATGAATGGTAGAATTTAGACTCGAATTTAATTCGTCGACTTTACGGTTGGTCGAGATAACGTCCCTCGCGACGGAATTTAGTTTTAATTTAATTTCGCTAATAGCGTTAGCAAACTTATGCTCCAATGCATCGTTTAAAATACAGAAACGGAAAATTCTAGTTTGTTCGATGTTAGAAGGAACGTAAATTTCCTTATTAAAAGAAGCCCCACAACTCGAACATTCAAACTTGATCACGGGCATTGTCGATTTCTAGAATACTGATGACGATAAATAAAATTCACACAGCGAATGAGACGGCCAATCTTTTTAAACAGCAACTAAAATTATATGAGCGTAGGAAGTATCTAGAATTATTTAGTTACTCAGAAAACGAAATTTTGGGGCACAGGCGAATAAAGCAGGAGCACAGAGATAACACGTCTTTTCACTCAGGACTCGGCGGGCGGAGAAGAAGAAGAAGAAGAAGAAGAGGAAGAAGAATAAGATGGAGATGAAGATTAAGAAGATGAAGATACAGATGAAGATGAAGATAAAGATGGAGAAGAAGAAGATGAAAATAAAAAAGAAGAAGAAGAAGAAGTAGAGGAAGAAGAAAAGGGTGTTCGGGGTGTTTAAATAGAGTCTATAGAGGGGATTAAAAAAGCAGTTGAGATTAGCAAATAAGGCGGAGGCCACACCCCCGCATTGGTGCCTGTGTAACCAAGCTCTTCTTGTTAAGGAAGAGAACAGCGGCTTGTCTCCTAATAATTTATTGAAGTTGTCGGATCTATGCTTATTTTCTAGGCCTAAAGGCTGTCAAAATCTTTCAACGGAAATCTTCCCATATAAGGAAACAAGGCAATGGCTTCGCGACTCCCCCATACGGGGAAAGCTTGCGCTTGGTACTAAGATTAAAATTTAAAATCTAATAAAAAGCAGCCATGGTAAAATTTTTATAAATTTTATGAACTTTGCCAATTATGATAATTTTAAAAAGGAACTCTAAACTAAGTTTCCTCCCTTTCAAAATATCACACTGCTAGAATATTTTTATAGAAGAAGATATATAAAAATAAATTTTCGGAACTTCACTATTTTTAGTTTTATGGGTTTTAACAAATTCACAAAATTTCGATACTTATATTAATTTCTGAACTTAAACATTTTGTTTTTTGATATTATAAAATAATTATTAGAAATACCTTTGATAAAAAACATAAGTCATAACCAAACTCAGATGAAATTATTCTTCAAATACTCAAAAAAATTCCGTTCTAAAATTATAGAGTAAATGATGATGATGATGATAATGAAAACAATCCCTAAAACTCTTCCCCCTCCCCTCTAATTTGCTTTCATATCTCAGCAAACAAGCAATAGCCTAATTTTAATATATTTTCTGTTATTCGCGATTTGTATTTTTTTATTTTTTTTTTCAAACAATCGATAACTATATGTGTATTTTTCTAAACTCTTAGAAAGAACTCTGATAAAAGCTTAAAATATACGGCAGAAAACAGTTCTGTGGGTTGTTCATCGAACTGTAAAGAAAATCTTAGAAAGAACTTGGGAAAGAGTTTCGAATATACCTAGGTGACTCAAAACTAATATTCAAACCGTTAAAAAATATCTCATTCCTAAAATATAGTATTATGGATAAGCATGGATCTGAACAAGGTCTAGTGAACAAAAAGTCGCATGCTCTCACTTATTCTGTTTTATAACCTTACGACCTTTAAAACTTTCAATAATTCTCGGACTAACCTCAGGAGGATCTTGGCATTTCTATCATTCGAAAGAATTATGATGCTATTGTCGAAAGGAAATTATTCCAGGGCTAACCTTGAGAGGACTTTGCCAATTATATTATTCGAAAGATAATGTAAAACGATATACTGATTTCACATTTCGTTAGTATCAGCCGAACAGTTTTGATATTATTGCCAAAAGAAAATAATTCCCAGGCTACCCTTGGGAGGACTTTGGTAATTACATCATTCGAAATAGAATGTAAAACAATATAAGCGTTTTGAATTTCTCTAGAATCAGCAGAATAGTTATGATGTTATTTCCAAAACAATATAATTCCAGGGCAAACCTTCAGACGACATTGGCAATTTGAAAAATAATGCTAAACAAGATAAGGGTTTCAAATTGCCTTAGAATCGGCAGAAAAGATATGAAATTATTGCTAAACTAACTATTTCCCTGGCTAATCCTGGGAGGACTTTGGCAATTATATCATTCAAAATAGAATTTAAAATAACATAAGGTTTCCAAATTTCGCTAGAGTTCGCCAAATAGTTACAATCTTATTACCGACCGACATATGGGAGATTTAGAGTCGCCCGCGCTATACTCGTACACGACCAAAATCCTTAGATAAAGAGTGAATTAAAAGGAGGTTTGCACTAGAAAACTTCTAATTTTTTTCGCGGTTGGTATATAGCGTCTATAATCATATTCCCTAAGTCAGGTTCGATCTCTAACGCCAGATAGCACTCCTTTTATCTTTTGTTCATCGCAATAACAAAACCGTTGTACTTCATCTTGAAAATAATTTGTTATTAACACATCCTAATTGGAAATTTTATTTGTTAATTATGCTTGTTAACTGTCTTCTGAAATGAGAAGAATTTATCTAAGGATGTTTCCGTAAAGACTTCTTTTTGTAGTCCAGTCATTTGTTTTCAGTTGCAATATTCTGAGGGTGCTTCTCTGCATGATTGTGTTTTAACTACAGGTGTTTATTCCTTTTGAATTCTGTAATATCTGGCTTGGTTTAATATTTTTATCTGGCCAGGATTCATATGCCATTCTTTGCTGGATGGCTCTACGTCTTGAACTCACTTTTTGTACCTCTTTTTCTTGTTTAAGGTCATTCATCGCTATCGGATTTCGCCCAGTCTTAGGTCGCTGAAATTTCTTCCTACTCTTCGAACTATTCTCTGTAACTTACATAGGCTGCAAGGCCTTCTTTGATTACGACTTATCCTTGAATAAGTGTAAGCATTATGGATATTCTGGTAGCTTTACTCCTTAAAGTTCATTTTCTGTAAGCACCTAGGTGAGTACCATGTTTTACCATTCATTTTGTACAGAGTTTGCTACTTTTGCGGGAATAATTTAGTTGAGGATACGTTCATTTAAATCATCTGAGATAATGGGTGTATTTCCACGCTTTTTAGTTCACTATTTGTGTATCTAACTTGTTTGGTCTTTCTGCTTTCCTCTTTTTTCTTATTTATGCCTTTTTTTATTGGGCATTTGATTGCCATTGCTCGCTGTTGTTTTAAGCAGTACTTTGGTAATCTTGTTATCTGAGCTCTTCTCTTACACATTCACTACAATATAATTCTTCTTTTTCGCGGCAACTCATCTACATATAATTTTATATTTTCTAGTATGCAATACACATAATGTGCGATGGAATTTGTCTCGTTCGGTGTTCTCGCTCGCTCGTGTTTTTAGCTAATTCTGTCGACATAAAGGTTATCTTGAATACATTATTGCGGTCTCGGAATTGGGTATTTTGTTTACGCTGAGGTCGGCTGAAACTTGTGGGAAGGAGGTCGCTTCAATTCCTATATCCTCTTAAAGACCTAATTTTATCCTTTGCATGGTTGCCAAATATCACGATTACTCTTATTCCAGCGCTCTAAAAAATACTATTTTGGTTAATTAAACCCGATTTATATTAAATACGAGTATATATATAGAAGTATAAGACTTTAATATATATATATTATTTATATATATATATATATATATATATATATATATATATATATATATATATATATATATAATAATATATATATATATATATATATATATATATATATATATATATATATATATATATATATATATATATATATATATATGTATCGAGGCCAGGGAAATAAATACAAAATACAACTTGGTTTAGCTTTGCCCCTCGATGCTCTAGGGTAACATAGGAGAACGTGCAAAATGGTAAATTTGAGATAACAAGTTCCTGAACTCAGCTCAAAAGGCAGGCGCTTCGAGGGTGTACTTATAAACAATCAATTTAAAAGTGCAAACCTCCGATGACGTATTACACTCTCTCAGAGCTACAAGACGCCAAGCCCAGGAGAGCAATCTTAAGTCTCACCTTGCGAGTCCCCTTCCACCTTCTGATTACCTCGCGTGAGTAATTTGTGTATATAACAGGTTGATCCAAGGAAACCTGGCTTTTTGTTTGTTCTAACAGGAGAGACAAGAAAGTCACGATTCACAGAAGATTTTTCGAGTTTGAGAAGAAAAAATCACCGGTGGAAAGTTTTCTGCAAGTTAAGGAAAACTTGCAGTCCTTGTACAAAACCGAATTATACCAAGGAAGCTCGGCGCCGTTCGAGCCCCAAGATTATTGAGTATCAATCTTTCCAGATTGAGGACTCCAAATCTTACTCAATCTGAGTTGGACGAACCCCAACTAGATAGAAAAAAAGAAGACAACGATTTTATCTCGTCCAGAAGAGAACGAGGTCAAGGTCGCCCCTACCGCCAAAAAATAGGACTTTTCGCTTGAAGTCGCCCCCACCCATCCAGATCACTCGTGACTTCACCCGTCAAATCGACAGGCAGGTCGACGAACGCCATCTATTGAGCAAACCACCAGTTACTCGAGGTACGCCTCTCCAGAACAAAATCTTCGAAGATAGTCTAACTGGTCTCGGGTATTTAATCTTCGTTACCTTATGTAAGTAAAGAATAATCTTGTTGTTTATGTCCCCGTGCATAATAATTAGTGCATTGGATGTCTGGGCAAGGACAAAGATATTAACTTAAAATTGTTTCTTCCGTGAAATTTAATCTCGAATCGAGCCTTGAGAGCTCGCGCAGTAATATCATTTTCTTTTTTTTAAGTGTATTATATCTGTACTTTGTTATGTTATTTAGTGAGAGGTTGATGTTCATTAAAGTCTATTTTTTATTAAAAGTACTGTTTTTATTATCCTCGAACAAGTTAAAGTGGCAAGAATTGATAAAGTCACGAAAGAAACCCCTTTTTATTGATTCCCTAGAATAAAAATAAAGATTAGCTCTCTTAGAAGACGATCCTTAAGCGATTACCGAGGCAAGAATCAACGCCTTAAGTCAAAGTTTATTAGGTTTATTAAAAAAATAATAAAACAAATAAATATATAAATATATATAATCTTGGCAAACCCACAACATATTTAAGTGGTGTGAGGTTATTGCGGTTAAGCCAGAAGAACCAAAATTCAAGATTAGAGAAAAAAGATCCCTTACCCATAACAAATAATTGCCATCCCGTTCGAGGAAAATTTAAATAAGGAGACTTCAAACAAGTCTTAAAGATTCAGTGAAGTGTAGTTACGAAGGTAAGAATTCACACTTAATGAAAAGTATTTTGTTGTGTAGTGTGCTGTTGTGTTTTTAGATGGGCTATAATCCAATCAAGAGGTTTAGAAAAAGGTAAGGTTAGAGTAAAAAAACCTAAGGAACTTCAAGTTGCATACGTAATGTTCGTTACAGCGGTGAGGTTACGATGAACATAGCCAATATGTCTTCGTTGGAATTATTTGTTAAACAAGGCCAAACCCTGCAACTAAAGGACAAAGAACTCCTTGCATACGTCCAAGATAAAGAAAGGTCGGAAAGGGAAATAAGGAGAGAAGAGAGATAGATACATATAGAGGCAGAAGAAAGAAAGATACAGATGGAAGTAGAAGAGAGGGAAAAGATACGATAACACGAGAGAACATTGAGCGAGGACCAAGTAGAAGTGCAGTCTGTGGGGTCCAGGACTGTGACATCGCAGGACCCAACTATGAAGCTGCCAGAGTACAAAGACGAAGACGACCTATACGCGTATCTCTCCCACTTCGAATTTCTTTTGATTTGGATCACTGAGATATCGAAACAGACGATATCGCCAGACTACTCACTCTACTCAGTAACCGAGTAACAGACATATTCTTTTCTCTACCGTCTGATGCGACGAGGAACTATTCTACTCTAAAAGCAGAACTAATGGGAGCCATTAAACTAAATCCTGAAGACTATAGGATCAAACTTAGGCAGGCTAGGATTAAGCCCGGGCAAACCTACCGACAATTTGGTTTTATTCTCAGGAGACACCTCTAATTTTGGTTAGAGTCAGTCCGAGTCAGAAATGATTTCGACTCACTCATCGACTTCATACTGAGGACCAGCTATTATGCACGCTGTCTCCAGAATTTAGCGCCTTTGTCAAGGATAGGAGAGCAGAGTCCTTCAATGAGTCTGTGTCAGAAGCCGACTTACCTTCGTCAAACCATAGGTTATATCCGAGAAAGTGTAATAAAAACAAGCCCTCGTTCCCCCCAAAAGGTGAGTATCATCAGAAACCCTGTTTACCAAAGAAAGGGGGTTATCCCCAGAAACCCCCGCAAAATAACTAACCAAATTCGGTAGGAACGCGGTAAACCCCATAACCTTATTTAGTTGTGGCACCCAAGGCCACCTTGGCTATAGTTGCCCTCATAAATTGAGCCTTAAGACGCCCTTGACCCAGCAGGTACATAACCTGGCGGCAACGCTGGAACCAGAACAACCTCCGAATCCCTCAACTACTTTGACCACATCGAATTCCCCTGAACAGTAGGGGAATTTTGTATACAAAAAAAATTCTCCGGAAAGACTAAAATTCGAGATTGTGGCCGTAAATGGTCGCCGAGTCTCAACCGTGTTACGCAATACGGGGTGTACCTGTATCGTAGTATCAAAAAAATTGCTTCCCCCTATCAGCCCCTATCACCAGAAGTTCTTGGTCGTCCAGGATTTCCTGGAAGACCCACCAAGTTCCCTGTTGCCCGATACCAAATCCAGTCGAAGTATTTTTCTGGCTTGACCAACGAACTAGCAGCGCCTATTAAATTCTGCTCTGTATTAATAGGCCAGAGCGCGCAGCTCTCTCCAAATCTGATAGCTCAACTAGAAGTGACCCAGATGCTCGCGAATGAGAGACACACGGTCTTGACACATTTGTTTTCGTCCAAGAAACATGTGGACGAAGGGATATCTTCACCCGTCGTCAACACGGCGACGGATGTGGTGTTGACCCCTTTCCTCCTGGAGGCGAAGGTAGTGAAGAAAGAGAATAAGGAAGAAGAAAGAAAAATAAATATAAGAAGAGTAACGCATACGCCTAATAAGCAAACTATAACCAAGCAAGCTCCTCTTGATCATAGGGCAATCCAAGAAACCTTTCCCGAAAAAGTTTTGACGGAAGAATCTTTACAAGATCAAAATAAAAGTGCAGAATCGCTGCCGGAGCAAAACCCTTGAGAAAATAATTCCCAGAAGACAAAAATGGTGACGGAAAACTCAAGGTCAAATGCATTGATTAAAACGGGAGTACCAAGCTACTTTCAGGAAAAGGACGGTTTTAAAGAGAGTTTAATGAAAGAAAAAATCAAAGAAGAATTTCGGAAAGATCAATCTCCTCTTCTGATGAAGATCAAACTTATTCCCGAGAGGAAAACTCAATAGTAAATAGAAAAATAAAGATTAAAAGATAAGGAGAAGCAAGAGGATGTATAGGTGGTTGGAAGGAGGCATCCTTCTATCTTGACAATGTGTACGTGACTACCACTACACGGGAAGGATACTAATATGACCGTAGCGCCTTTCCAAAGCAACACCGCGAATGCGTTCCCACTGTGGGAACTCCTAAATAATACCCCTTTGCTGATGTGGTCATCTCTGAGCTGAGAGTCAAAATTAGGAAAAACTGTGTATCTACACAGCAGATAGGGTAGACGCTATGATAAAGATGCGCTACCCCGAACCAAAAAACAAGTACGTTCCTTCGTAGGGTCCCCCTCATGGCACCGAAAATTCATTCCACATAGATTATGCACGTCGAAAACTCACGATGTGGGAAACAACGTATGTGACTGGAGTACTCAAAGTATTAGCCATAATGTAATACCAGGTTAATATAGTTTACATAGGGTAATTTTTTTTTGTGTTTAGATAGAAATTTTTTCTTTGGGTTCGTTCTAACAGAAGAGACAAGAAAGTCACGGTTCACAGAAGATTTTTCGAGTTCGAGAAGAAAAAATCACCGGTGGAAAGTTTTCTGCAAGTTAAGGAGAACTTGCAGTCCTTGTACAAAACCAAATTAGCCTAAGGAAGCTCGGGCGCCGTTCACGCCTCAAGATTATTGAGTATCAATTTATCCAGATTGAGGACCCCAAATCTTACTCTATCTGAGTTGGACAAACCCCAACTAGATAGAAAAAAGAAGACAACGATTTCATCTCGTCCGAAAGAGAACAAGGTCAAGGTTGCCCCTTTTGCCAAAAATAGGACTTTTCGCTTGAAGTCGCCTCCACCCACTCAGATCACTCGTGACTTCACTTGTCAAATCGACAGGCAGGTCGACGAACGCCATCTATTGAGCAAACCACCAGTTACTCGAGGTACGCCTTTCCGGAACAAAATCTCAGAAGATAGTCTAACTGGTCTCACGTATTTAATCTCCTTTCCCCTTATGTAAGTAAAGAATAATCCTGTTGTTTATGTCCCCGTGCATAATAATTAGTGTATTGGATGTATGGCCAAGGACAAATATTTTAACTTAAAATTGTTTCTTCCGTAAAATTCTTTCTCGAATTGAGCCTTGAGAGCTCGCGCAGTAATATCATTTTCTTTTTTTTAAGTGTATTATATCTGTACTTTGTTATGTTATTTAGTGAGAGGGTTGATGTTCATTAAAGTCTATTTTTTTTATTAAAAGTACTGTTTTTATTATCCTCGAACGAGTTAAAGTGGCAAGAATTGATAAAGTCAAGAAAGAAACCCCTTTTATTGATTTCCTAGAATAAAAATAAATATTAGCACTCTTAGAGGACGATCTTCAAGCGATCACGGAGGCACGAAACAACGCCTCAAGTCAAAGTTACTTGGTTTATTAAAAAAATAATAAAATAAATAAATATATGAATATATATAATCTCGGCTATCCTTGAAATATAGAAAAAATGAGTTTTTAATTATTTCTTATAGTCTTTTTCACAATTATATATTTACTAAACCAAAATTATTATATTCCAGGCTTTCGTTTGTATTTTAAGATTGTTTAGTTTTTTCTAATAACAGGAAGAAAAACATATATTTATTTTCTGTTAAAAAATATGGAATTAATAAAGAGGATAACAGAATTTTTTAGGAAGATAGATAAGCTGTTTAATTAAGATTATAATGAAAACCAGATGAATTTCGGATTTGGGAACAGTAATCTTTCTAGACCACATATATTTCGGATACCCCTACGTCAAGAGTTATTTTCGGTTTAACGTGAACTCATTATAAGATTTATAACACTCCAAAGTTATCATTTTTGAGGTTTTGTTGCGTGCCTCAGTCGATCTTCCAATGTGGGTACTATTGGTTTTTAACAGATTGCTTGGAAAACGCTGTTATTTTGCCTTTTGTTTTAATTTTACATATAGTGCTTTCTTTTGCGTTCGAGGGTGCCTTTTTCTCTGAAGTTCATCATTTGAGCTTTGAATACTAGAGTATTGCAATTCTTTCCTTTGTTTCTTAGTTTATTTCTTTGCACTTGATTGCTTTCGGGATTTGTCTTTTCAAATGTAGATTGATTCGGTTTCTTAAGAGAGTTTTACTTCTGTTCCTTTAAACTTTTGTCTGATATTTAATATTTCATCTTCTTCATTCGTTAGTTTTAAGCTGCGTCGAAGGACGAAGGCGTTTGACCAAAAAGTCTCTAAAGCTACACACTACTGTATGCCAGACATCAACTATCAGTACTGCGCTCGGGTACAATTGAATTGGGAAAAAGGTAAGGACCTTCGACTTAGAGTGCGATATTATAGGTTGGCTCTTTTAAAGGGAATACGTTTACCGGCTTCGTCTCAAAGGTTATTCGAAATATAAACACCTCTACAAAATAAACTTAAATACAAATTACAGAGATAAATCTGGAAATGTAAGTAATAATTAGTACGAGAAAAAATATTATGACCTGCAAAAATTAAGGAAACTAGGTTCGGGAAAATATATAAGTGATCCAAAAAGTTGGATTAAATGAAAGATTTAGCAAGTCGTTTGGTCTTACACCAAATGGGAGATTCTTCTTAGGACTGGGAATGACGAGGTGAGACTTACAATGAAGAGTCTCCTGGTTACCTCTAGAGGATGAACTGGGGATGTAGAAGGCCAATGACCAGGTCTTCAGTAAATAACAATGACTTCCTGAAGGATGTGAGACGCCTTGGGAGGCAACTATTTTTCATAAACTGGCATGTTTTTTCTTATTTTGTCTTGGTTGCCTTGGCTAGTGTATTCTTTTTAAAAAACACCGTTAATCTCTGTCTGTGGGCATTGTTGAGAAAAAAATTGAAGATCATTAAAGCACTTCTCAGAAAACGGACCATGAAGATGAATGGAAGAGCACCCTTTTGACATAGGCAGTAATCATGCGTCGCTTGTAGCGGCCAATGAAACCATAAGTTAGTAGCATTAACAGACTTGCGTGGTATGTCCTTTGCTCAACAGTCCGCAACAGGACATCAGAAACGGAAGAGTACTGTTACTTTCTATTTCGGGGGTAAAGTTGAGAGAAGATTTCTTCTTAGGTTTATGCATCAGGTTACTTATGAACTATTGACTGGTAATACTAAAAAAATGGTTATCAATGAATCTGGCATAAATCGATGTTTTCAGAGAGGGTGAATTGTTGAATGTCTTCTCTTCGAAAATACCCAAAAGAAAGTTGGCAAAAGGTTCACCAAGTAGTGAGCCAATCGCAATACCATCAACCTACACATATATTTTACCATCAGAGTTCAAGAAGAGTGCTTCTTTCGTGAAGAGGTATGAAATCAAGGGATTGAATACTCTCCTTTCTCACTACGTTCCATCTGGTTATAGACACAATCTTCGTCATATTTTTTGCATATACTTGCGTTTTCCAAATTTGCTGGCGCCATTGTCTCATTGCACTACTTATCAAGCCAGAAAACATCCTACGTCTGCTTCTTGAGTTCAACCAAGGTCATATATTTTTCTTGTTTCCTGGTAGCCTTTGTCCGCGCAGCCTTCTCGGTAAAATGAACAGTATACCCTCTCAAGTTCTGTTTGAGGCCAAGCACTCAATTTTCTTGAAATTAGGGACAATAATCTACTTAAAGAAGGGTGTCCGCCTTTTTCTGATTATATGTGTATGAGGTCGAACATAATAGTGTTTGTACGGATTTTTTCCTAATCTCAGAATTCTTCATGATATTGATCTCTTCATCTGTCCTATTGGCAATATTGATCGAATTGGAATGATAAGTGGTGAGCACTTGTGTGATGTTGTCCGGTAACTGACTATATTCGGTGTAATCGTAAGTAGGGGTAAGGAGTTCCCCAGTGTACAAAGCATACATGGTGGGTCTTAGACATTCCCCTGGGGCACAACTGCTTCCATGGTGTGGGCTGCCAGACGATCCGAAAGATATTCGAGCAGGATTTTCATCAATTTAGCTTCATTCGAAGGACCATTTTCTGCTTCTTTAAGCTTACCTTTAAGATCTTTTCAAGGAAAACGGCACATCTCTCAAGACCACGTCTACGTTGTTGTTTTTAGCCTTGGTAGTGGCAATAAATACATTGCGTAATCAAGGCAAGCGCAGTCTGCGTGCCGGATTTTCTTCGCCAACTATGTTGTGTTTTATACTGGTTTTCAAATTCAGATTATTTGTTAGCCTGGTATTTATGTATTTTCAAGCAGATTTCCATTGAACTCTAAGAAGGAGATAAGGCTATAGCTGTTAATTTTTTCGTTGTCTTTCCCATTATTAAGAAAAAGATCATTTGTGCCCTTTTAAAAAGGTCCGAAAAACACTCCACTTTTAGGTAGACGTATAAGAGATGCTATATTGTCTTATTGATGTTAGCGGGTGCGTTTACCAGATGTAATTTGTTGATATCAGAAATACCAGGGCTATAGGTTTGAAGATCTCCACGCTTTCTTCAAATTCATCGTGTGTTAGCGGCCTTTCTTCTTCTTATCTCTGCTTGCTAGCATAGCTTCCTGGCTTTGCATTGCTTCAGAAAATTGGACTTGTATTGCGCTCATTCCAGCTCACTATCATGAAAGGATCCAATTGGCTGACCCTTTTTCCTTGATCAGATTTTACCTCTTCTGCATACGAAAAGTTCGCTTTTTTGTTTTCTCTCCATTGATTGGACTCCTTTTCTCATTCTACAAGTTTTTCTTTATGTCGAGGACATTAAGAAGGGTCGTTGAGGGTTCTCACAATTGATGCACTTATCGTGGCCCTTGTCGTTGCAATCCCTCTAGTTGTGTCCCGAGCCAGCACAACCTTAACATCCTTGCCCTTGAACATATAATCATTGATCTGGTGTGTTGTTACAGAGCGAAAAATAAAAGGCTGAATTAGATTGATACACACGTTTCACTCTCGATGCAGACCCTTAAAATTTTGAGCAAAACATAATTAGGCCTACCTTTGATCCATTTGCAGCCATGTTAGTTAGTATATTCTCCTCCATTCCTGTTTCTGAACTTCTATAGTGTATCTATCTTGTCTGTGATAAGTAAAGAGAGATATGCGCTGCTACCTTAGGTATTAAGCCGATTTCTTTCAGTTCACTCGTCACCTCTCCATGTTATTATCGAAGATCTCCAATTATCCATACGAGTGGTTTATTAGTCGACAGCTCGCGATAGCCAATGTAAAAAAACAACTTCAAAGGTTTTTTCCCTCGTTGTCTTAGGGCAACGCTCCTTTACCACCATGGGAGATGTCTTCTCTTCTGAGCTTACCAAGCCTTTCTCACGTAAGCGTGTGCCTATTAAATGATCTCGGGTGTACCTACTCTTCCCTACCTAGGAGATTGTCTATGAGGGCTTAACTGCCGTTCCTGACACTATGCCCTCTGCAAGGCTTCTTTTTTGCAATTCGGCACGTTAGAGACCGCTGGTCTCTACAGGGCATAAGTGGGAGAGAAAGTATAAAAAATTAGATGTGTTGCTGAGTCGGAAAAGAAGAGATACGAGACGAAGTTCGGGATTGAATTCATCGCAAGCGCGACACTCCTGAGTGACGGGTGAGATTGAGATCAGCCAGCGGTCTTGAAGTGTGGGACTTTCTCTTCACCTACTGCTTGTCTTAGCGAAAATGGTTAAGTTCGTTTCAGTAGGAGTTCCCGGTAATCTTAATTTATTTAACAGCGTGAGTAAGCTCTCGTCAAATGAAATAAGGCGAGGTGGAGAACCATGTCTATAATTTGCTCGGAATCTGTAACAGGTTTCATTAATTTTTTTACCGTTTTACTGTTTGGAAAATATTTAACACAATTTTGAATATTAGCAACATGTTGTAAATAATGCTCCCTGATTGGCGAATTTCTTTGTTCTCTGTTTATATCTCTAAATGGCGCCCCATTTGTTTTTTATAGAAAACATTTATTAAGCGTTTCTTATTATCTTTTTTTTTATTCGTACACTTTCAGAAACTTACCGGCGAATTTACTTTAGGATATATGTATGGTAATGTAAAAAGGCAGAAAAATAACAACCCCTTAAAACTGATAATTTTACAAATTGCATTGCCAAACTTCGAGGTATGCATGTGAAGACTCGCTCGGCGCAAGGGCGCATACACAAGCCCGGCAGATCGCCGACCTGAGGCCGCCTGCGATATGCTTTATGCAATTAAAGGAGTAGAGAACCGACTCCTTTATTTTTATACGGAGTGCGATTTATGGTTGACCGGAATTTATCTAATGGCTTGCCAAGTTGCAGTTCAAAGGATATATAAAGAACAGGACTACAAAATACAAGTTTAATATATATAATAAATGGGGCAATATATATATATATATATATATACAAAAAAGAGTGAACAAATTCCTTGATAAAAATAATTAATTAGATTGTGACAATTTATAATATGACAGATTTAAGCGAGAGGAGCAAAATTAACGTTAATTCTAACAAGAGATATTAATTACGATTGGGCGGGAGGTCAATTCAAAAGTGGAGGCGGGTGACGATTGGCTGGGTGTAAACAGAAGATTACAACACAAGATTGCTCTACTTTGAAGCCTGGTGGTGATCTGAGGGGGTGGGAAGACCAACGGCACAGGTCCTCGAGAAGGTACTTCAGAGAGGCCTAACGAGGAGGTCTTGTAGATAAGGGATTTGAGTACTTCTTGTTTAAGAACGAGATTTTTTCTGCTCCAGATAGATGGAATCTCAATCACAAGACGGTTCTGTGGCTCAGCAAGGAGTCAGAGACACGAAGGAATGGTAGCCTTGAAAGAGATCCAGATCAGGGGGCTGCACAGTTCTCCGAAAAGAAGGTAACTCGATACCGTTCCTCTGAAAAGGGGCCAAAGCTTTCTGAAGGGAGATCTGCTGGAGAGATCTTAACGGCGAGGTACGATTCAAACAGGGATTGCGAGACCTTGCAGGGTAACAGATAAAACGGGCCGAACGGAACGATTGGCAGATTCTAAATCTTTTCGAGAAATGGTAGAGTTAGGGTTACATATCCAGGTGGCTGGTCCGATCGATAGTCCCAGGGCATGGCCGTCCCTAGATGATTCTTGACGTGAGTCTATGTAAACCTAATTCGAGATAACGTTTCGAATCTGACAGCGAAGTTTGCCTCATGATATTAGTGTAGGGATAGTACGGCTACACTCGCGAGGGGAGAGACATGGCAGGGAAGCATCAGAGCGAGAGCTCGGCGTTATTGCGGGCAAGCGGGGAGCGAGAGGCGTCCGAAAGCAGATACAGCTGGGTTGGGTGACTCAGCGGCGTGGATTGCTTGCATCTCAAATATTCTAAACTTCCCAAACCAAGAAGCACATGGTTTAGAGCGAAGGGGCTGAAAAAGTATTTCAAGGGGTCATTCGAGGGCATCCCCTTACACCGACATATAAGATTTCAAAGGAAATCAACAAAATCATTAGTGATTATATCTCGAATAAATTTTCTATCAAATCAACCCAAGAATTTATAGTTAAACTACACACAACCAGACCAGATGGAATCATTCCCTCACTGGATATCGAAAGCCTTTTCACCAAAGTACTAACTGAAGCAACAATAAATATAATAATTGAAGAAATTCCTCATAACTCAAACAAAACTGCCTCCAAATTAGATCCCAACATATTAAGAAATCTTTTGAGAGCATGGACAATGGAAGCCTCTTCCACGCGCCCAATGGAAAACTACCAGCAAATAAATGTCATTTTAATGGGTTCACCAATAGGACCCACATTGGCTAACTTCTACGTGGGTCGATTAGAAAAGAAACATTGAGGGGGGTTCTTTCAAAGCCTTCAACCCACTGCCGATTTGTCGACGATATATATATCTTGTAATTAAAGATGAAAACGAACTGAAAAAAATAAAAAAGCAAATGTAGAACAATGTTTATTAAAATTTACTTATGAAAATTACCTTTCCTTGATGTTAAATTTATAGCATGTGAAAATAAATACAAAACCCAAGTGTATACAGAACTAACAAATTCTTGAAGTTGTTGTAATAGAGAAGGGGAATGTCAAGCAAGATTCAAAATAATTGTCAATAGAACATACATCTGATGCGCATACAAATGCAAATCTTCATAGGTATTATTTTCATAAAGAGATTTAACGAATAAAGCAAGTATTAATTAACATGGTTTCTTCAACACTATGTTAGACAAAGAGACAAAAATATTTTTGCAAATTTACAGACGAATAAAAAAGAAGATAATAAGAAACGCTAAATAAATGCCTTCTATTTAGAACTAAATGAGTGATTCATATAAAACAGACGGAAGAACAATCAAAAATATTATACACTAAAATACAAAATGTACGAATCCGGAAGACAAATTACAACTAGTATTATACTACAAAATGAAGAAAATCAGCAATAGCTCAAGCAAAAAGAATGAAATGAAAGCCTTCAATGTAATTTACGAATTTCACTGCCCCCATGAAGACTGTAAGCTTCATTCCTTGAATAAATACATTGGAATGACAACTACATCCTTATCTAGTCTACTCACGATGCACTGGCAAAGCTGCACCATTACAAATCACTACTTGATGAAACGGGGAAGCCATCTCTCAAGAGAAATTTTAGTGGAAAACACCGCAATCAAATAGAGTACTAACCGCACCCGCCTTCACATCATGGAAGCTATCTTAGTCCAAGAAGAGAAAACGAGGCTCAATGGCCACCAGACGGCTAAACATATGACCTTAAAATTCCTAACGGATTAAATTGGTAATAAAAATAGAATTCTCATCCCCCAGGTGTCCTAATATGAACTTTGGTCCCATCTCTTTTTGATATCTACATTCTTTGACCTCTAAGTATTATGCTTAAACAAAAGATTATCCTTAGTATATAAATGTTCGGTTTAGAGATGCCTAAAAAGTGTAAAAGAAATTCATTCTAGAAGATTGTCAAACATGACCGAAAGCTCAGCTACAATAATTTTTGAATATTAAAACCCTTATTCATATCTTATCGAGAGACGATAGAATTAGAAAAGCAAAGAATAAAATTAATCAAAGCTCAACTGGACCTGTTCTTTAATAAATCATGCATATATATAAATATATATATATATATATATATATATATATATATATATATATATATATATATATATATGTTTTTATATAATTGTTGGGAGTTGCCCTCCATTCCCCTCTAGTTTCCCCGCTCAAGCAGTGTCATGATGAAAGATGATATATGGTTAAATGAATCTGGTATTGCTACTCCAGTGAGGTGAAGTATGATTGAGGTGATGATGAACAGTGGTAGAATAAACAACCACCATCCGAAAGTCAGCAGCGTTGTGGAGGCATGGCCCGGAGACTAAAATTAGACCACAAAGTGCCTCACAGGAATAGGAAGTATAGCAACAAATTTCCTTGCAGATGTTCATATATATATATATATATATATATATATATATATATATATATATATTTATTTGTAAACAGGTTAGGAATCCAAACGGGAAACCATGAATTCAGATATCAATAAAAATTGGCGACAGAGTAATAAAACGAACATTTCTCGTCTGGAAATGGAATTAAGTCGAGACAGCTGGCGGCGGCTTTTTTATGATGAAATTTATATCAAGAAAGCGTGAACTTGTAGGCGCTATGAACCGGTGACAATTCGATTAGCAAAGTCCTGCCTAGGGGGCGTGCAAAATTATTGTGGGTGACGAAAAGAGCCACGCCTCCTATACTATTTATAAAAAAAAATGGAGAACTCGAAAGAAGGAGATTTATTTACTCTTGGCTAGAGAGTTAAGTCATATACACGATCGAATGTAAAGAACTAATTTCGGTTCGTTTAGCATAGCGAAGCCTCCGTTGTAACCGCCTAAGTATGCTTCCAGTAACACTCGCTTTCGTGACCGGTAGAGAAATTTTCCCTCACTGTAAATGCGAACCTCACTTTTGCAATTTCACATTTGTTGGCTATAAATGAGGAAACCCAGCTGTTTCACGTATTAGCCTCATTTTTGCCTAAGACTGATGACCGTCTTCCGGCAGCCACTTTTGCTGAGCAAAACTACTAGTTTGAAAACGGAATTGATCGCCCCTTTTCGAGGACACCGATCCTGAGCTATTTAAAAAGCTAATAGCATTCTACGCACTCACAGGCTGGACCTGAATCAACCAAGAAGAATTAGGAAGAACTTCCTTTCAGGTAGGAGTAGTGAAGACCTAAATCCTCATCAATTTTTACAATTCTTACCGCCGAACATTGCGCCTATAATTGCTATACGAAAAGAAGTAACCATGGCTCAATTGGATAAACTGGCGTTTAACTTACTGCCTTTAATCGTTAGCAGGGTCATAGCTTGAATTCTGACAAATACAGTGCCGTATCCACGTGCAGTGCATTTTATAACTGAGCGAATGTTAAGTGCGTAAATAATTCAGCGGCTTTGTACGATAAGTGCCTAATGGTAATTAAGGTGTGCGTAATATACCAGAGGGATTGTAACCATTCCAGAGAAAACAGAACCATGCCGATTTCCGCTTCTGTACCTTCGTGAGAAGGCCTAGTTTTGTAAGCCCTGCTGAAGGTTGCCAAAAAGAGGAGAACGGTTGAAAAGGCAACCTTCCTCCACGCCATCTTTGCCAGTCCCACGAGAAAACTAGTCAGGCTGCCTTAGCAAGCGCGGCCCTTGGTATGCCATTAGTTTTCACCGTCGCCGCGAAAATGTATGGTAAAAAGCGCAACTCTTTAATTGACATTGGGGCAAGTGTCTCATTAATCCCGGTTGATTTGGCAAGGTCAAGTTAATTGCGTGAATCCACTTGCGTCAAGTGTTAAATTATCTAAGGAACCTAAGGTAGCCTTGATCATAAATGACCCTCAGAACATACTGCCTCAGTGTAGAGCCATCCTAAAGGAAGATACTGCTCTGTACGGACTTGCTCTCGCTCAGACATCACCGCCGTTAATACCCTCAGTTGTCCACAATATCGAAATTGTGCATATAAATATAGTCCTACCGCCCACACCATACACACTTTTAGGTCAATTCTTCCCTTTGCACCGGTGATATTTACTTTCGTGCATCGACCAAGCCTCAAGATGGATTGAAGTAATACCGATCCCGGATATAAGTGCCACAACGGTTGCTTTTTTCTTCATAGACGGGTAGATGTCCAGATTTGGTGACCCGCTCTAGGTTGTAATCGACAGAGGCGCCCAGTTCGAAACTGAGCTATTCAAAGAATTATCATCCACGTTGCTTTTTATCGGCTCCGCACTAGAGCATACAGACCATCCACAAAAGGGATGATGGAAATGACCAACAGGACACTGAAGAGCTCCATAATGGTCCGTTGACAAGGCTGGCTGTTGGCAATGCCACTAATCCTCCTGGGCATTCGTGCCTTTCCCACCGGGTTTGAATTTTCCCATTTCACGGCAGTAAGGGGTAACACACTACTGTGTCAAAAGGCTTCAGTCTTATCGTTCTCATCGAAATCGGATGCTAAGTTTATTAAAGACCTGGCATTGACAATGGAACTCGGTGTCTAAGACTTTCTCACCCTGACACCCGCAGAATGCTACGCATATTTTGGTCCGGATAGTCCGCTTTCGTAAACTACTCGAAGCCTCATATGCTGGCCGTTTTCTCGTGATCGAGCCTGGCAGAAAGGTACTCAAGCTGGAATACCCTGATGGAAGAATGGACATTCTCTCAATAGACCGATTAAAACCGGCAAAATGGACCACCTTACGTGATTATGATGTGCCGGGTAATCAGCATCTTGCAAGGACACAGGATTGGCACATAAGCACCAGTCGCACTTCCCCGCGTGGAGAACCTGCGTCAGGAGGAGATGCGACAAAGCACCACGCCGAGAACCGGGGAAGAAAATGAGTGGCTGGGAATGGTTATCCGTCTCGGGAGAAGAATCTCGTTTGCCAGGGACAATTTGTATTATTATTATTTAGCATTCGGTAATCATAAATAGATCGCAACTCTTGTATAACATAAGAGGCATAAATACGTATACAGGCCTAGCTGATCCATGTTATTTGTTTTATGTACCTTACAATTTGTATGTTAAAATAGGCATAAATATACATACATGCCTCGCTGAACCATTTTTGCTATGTAACTCTTAGAAATGGAATAATTATAGCAACAACTTAGCTCTATTTCATGAATTTTTTTTTGGGGGGGGGTTGAGGGAAGCAGGTTGTACAGAACCTCTCTGAACACAGTTTTATCGATGTATAAGTGATGTTAATGGCATTGCTCTGTGCTGAAGTTAAAATTTACCTGTTTTTTTAGTTAGGATGTGCAATTCACTTTCCAAACTCCGTCACTGGGAGGGGAGTTCTGTGGAGACAAGGCCCTGGCACTAAAATTGCACCACCAAAGTGCCTCGCAGGAATAGGAAGAATTGCAGCAAATTTCTCGGGGATGTAAATATAAATATATGTATATTTATTTGTAAACTGGTCAGGAATCAAAACGGGAAGCCGTGAATTCAGATATCAATAAAGATTTTGTGACAGAGTAATAAAACAAACATTTCTCATCTGTAAGTGGAATTGAGCCGATACAGCAGGCGAGAATGGGATTAACAAAGTCCTGCCTAGTGGATGGAGCTAAAAGCATTGTGGTCTCAGTGACGTAAAGAGACCACGCCTTCTATGTCATTTAAAAAAGAAAAATGGAGAATTCGGCAAAGGAAGATTCATTTCCTCTTGGCGAGAGAGTTAAGTCATATACATGATCGAATGTAAAGAACTAATTACGGTTCGTTTAGCATAGCGAAGCCACCGTTGTAACCGCCTAAGTCTTGTTCTAGTAACACTCGCTTTCCTGACCAGTAGAGAAGTTTGTCCTGACTGTAAACGCGAGCCTCACCTTTGACTTGCTTGTTTTTGTTCGTTGGAGTAAAACAATTATTTTTTAAGTGATTCCTCTCAGTCCTTACTCAATCACAAGCCTTCAGTGAGACTAGCCACGTCAGTATAATATTTGAATATCTTTTGGAGTCAGATACGAGAGTAACGCCACCCTTCACCTCACTCTTGGGACTAGAGTAAGCTCTCCAAAATATCCTCGACATTTTTAACCTTTCAAACTGGTGAAGTCCTTCCTCTCCTGGGGTTCCTCATCTTCGCCCATAAAACCGTGTTACCTCTTGCCTTTAATTAACCTCCTCTTGCGATAAAGTAGGTGACCGTGAGCCCTCTAAAGAGGTGACTTGGCCTCTTATAATGTGGTAACCTGAGGCTTCCCATATAGTGGTCAATATATACTCCTTCAAAGTAATTCCTATAGCCTTACAGGCTTTGCTTGCAAGGTTTTCTTTAGCAAACACAGACATTTACGAGTCTTTCCATGGTCCTGATTGTTCTCTCAGTATCTCCGTTTGTTCCTTGTTCTCACGGGTTTTTAACCCAGTTTCATTTGGAAAAAGTTTCTCAGTCTGAGTTTTCGAGGTGCGCTACTCATCCAACCAGTTTCCTGCAAAGCCTGTAATTATACTCTCTTCAAATGACTGGCATATTTAGGAGGAAGATTATTATTCGCACTTACTTATGAGGGTTCACTGAAAAGGTCATGGTTAGGCTTGATCGAGGAAATTAATTTCTCATTCGTACTTTTATATTCTCTTTAAAAAATTAAGGTTAATCTATTTTATTTCGGAGCTTAAATCCCTTTTGTGTGCTCCAGTTTACTGCGCGGTTGGCTGCGTAGTTCTAACTCCTTTACTAAACACGTAGATCTTCTCAGGGGAATTATGCTTTTACCAATATTCTTAATACTAACAAATGCGTGAGCATTGAATATCGTCAATCCAGCTGATGTTCTTTTGGCTTTCTGGAACTTTAAAAAAGCTTGGAAGTAGTAGTTGAGGGTACAGATAAAAACAAAAATAAATAACAAGAGAAATAGAATTTGGGGTTATAAAAAGTTTGCTGGGTCGCCGGCCATCTTCCTAATAAACCTTATTAAGAAACTACTTAATAAGGTAAAGTCGCTTTATGCAGCTTAATTTTAAAGCCCATCACAATACGCCTCTCTTAATCTGTACTATTTCAGTATTACAAATGTATTCATACTACGTATTTATGTACAACTACATTGGTTGATATATCACATTAATATTAGGAAAATTATAATTATTATTAGTACATTAATAGTATAATTAAGATTACTGCAGAGAGACTATAAGTAATTTAATACTAAAAACTAAACATTAATAATTACTAGATTATTAACGATTCATTTATTCTAGCTATTTTGTCCAAGGAGATTGATATGCTTTGGCGTGCTCGTTCTTCTTCGGATTTGCTGTTGAGAAATTAGGTTTCTGTCCGTATATCTAAGTGATAAAAATCTTTATATTTTTTAAATTCACCAATAGACTTCTTCTAATTAAATTAAAATAAAAAGAAAGAACAGAGAAGAGACCACTGCGCAGGACCGCACGACATCGTGTAGGTAAGTGGAAAAGGTTCGGAAAAAGTTTAGAGGGGATAGGAACAGTTGAAACGAGAGTGGCTAGACACCGATTCGTTTTGGTCCGTGTAGGTAGAGGTATTCTGTACAACTGGAGCACCGGAAAGATGTGAGTGGAAGGAGAAGCGTTGTTCATGTTACCGTTAAATTATAGGTGAATGGGTAGAGCCTGTGCCTAATCAAGGCATGAAGGAAATCTTGATGCTATCGCAGCGTATTGTCTTGCGGATTCTTGCGAGTTTCCACAGTTGTGGTGTTAAGTGCCTGTGATTGGGTGTTGAGTGATTGTTTGTTGTTTTCATGAAGTATAGCCATTCGTGTCTACATAAGAGAGCGAGATGCGAGTTTCAGAGTAGATTCGGAATGCACTGTGCTTACCTCTGGCTTGTATTACTCGCAACTATGAGTGTGATTGGAGAGTATGTGTGGAGTGGTCTAACTCCTGATTTGAATAGGTTGAGTTAGACTTTTCGGCTGGCAGGATAGAACCAACGTATCTTCTTTTTGATGATTTTTTACTTTGTTTTAAGGAGTTTTATTGTGTCTGGAATATTAGCAGCTTGTGGAATGTTGAGACTTGTTAATCATATTTTTTAACCTAACAGACAATTATTAGTTAATTAAACACATATGTAAACCATATTGCTAAATTATAAAAAAATGGCCTATATTCTGGCTCTCACCCAACTCTAATTTGGCCTATTTTCCTAACACTATTTATATATGAGTATTGCAAAATATAATTTAGATAATAACATTATAATGGGTCGTGGGCTCTATTGCCCTTTTTACCCTTACATGTAACATTTAGATATAATAAAGGCGAGTTAGTTGGAGGAGAAAAATCAAGTGTAAAAGAATACGTACTTTTAAACTCGGCGTTCCAACTAAGAGTTAAGGAGCAGCTTAACTCCCTAATTTCAAATGCGAGACAAAAAAGGGGAATTCAGAAAGTGAGGGTGTTCGCTTCACTCTTAACGGAATGAATGAGTATTGAATGGCCCTTGAATGAGGATTGTGTTGCTGCCATTGATCGCTTAAAAAACAAGACAGTTAGGTTACAGGGATTTGTAGGGTGTTGCCTTTAGCTAGCTTATCTATCCTATGAAACAATAGAAAGCAAATCAAAGGCTGAACTGTTGGGATAATTTCGCAATATGGTCTTCTGGCCTGAACAAACCAAATGACCGTTGTTTATTAGCAATGAGTGTATAAAGGTAATTATATCAATTACTATAAATATTTTAATGGTAGATCAATCATTGTTACTTCTGAATGCTATATTTTGTAGAAGCATTTAAACACTCAGAACCAATAGTAATAAGAAGCGGATGATGCTATCCGTGATAGAACCATGAATAGAAAACATTAAATACTGAATTTTATTCAACGTTAAGATGGCATGTTGTTTTTAATTTGAGTGTACATTTTATATTAATTTCTAACAAGTTAGTTTTCTTTACTTCAACCCTTGTACTCAACAATTTTTTGAGAGCATGTATGAAGGTTATAATGGAAGATATTTAATTTAGAAAATGCAGCTTTATTATATTGATAAAAAGCAAGGTCTGCTAACCAAAATGCGCATGCTCTCACCTATACTAATTTCTGACCTTATGACCTACAAAACTCTCAATAAATTCACGGACTAACCTTGGGAGGACCTTGGCAATTTTATTATTTGAAAGAAAATGTTAAACAACATTAGGATTTCAAATTAGGTTAGTATCAGCCGAATAGTTATGAAGTGATTGCCAAATAATTCCCAGGATAACCTTGAGAGGATTTGGCAATTATATCATTAAAAATAAAATATAAAACAACATAACGCTTTAAAATATCGTTAGAATCGGCAGAATAGTTATGATATTATTGCAAAATTATTCCCTGGCTAACTTTAGGAGCACTTTAGCAAATATATCATTCGAAAGAGAATGTAAAACAACATAATTTACTCAATTTTCGTTAGTATCTGCCGAATAGTTATAATGTTATTGCAAAAATGGAATAATTCAAGGGGTAACCTTGGGTGGTGGTGGTGGTATAAGTGGTGTAGGTAGTGTAGGTATAGGTGGTGGTTGTGTAGGAGGTGTATGTAGCGGTGGTTTAGGTGAGGGTGTGCAGGTGGTACAGGTGGTGGTGATGTAGTTGCTGGTGATGTAGTTGCTGGTTGTGTATGTGGTGGTGGTGTAAGTGGTAATGGTATAGGTCTGATAGTCTAGGTTGTAGTGTAGGTGGTGGAGGTGGTAGTGGGGTAGGTGGTATTGGAGTAGGTGGTGGGGGTGTAGGTAGTACAGGTGGTAGTGAGGTAGGTTCTGTAGGAGATGGCAGTTTAGGCGGCTTAGGTGGTAGTGGTGTAGGTTGTGTAGGTGGTGGTGGTGTAGGTAAAGGTGGTGTAGCTCGTGGTGGTGTTGGTGTAGGTACTGGTGCTTTAGCTGGTGGTAGTGTAGGTGATGTTACTGCTGTAGACGTAGGTGGTACAGGCGGTGGTAATGTAGATTGTGGTGGTGTAGGTTGTGTAGGCTGTGTTGTTGTTGTTGGTGTAGGTGGTGGTGGTGCAGGTGATGTATGTGGTGTTGGTGTAGGTTGTGTAGTTGATGACTCGAAAGAGAATGTAAAACAACACAAGGGTATCAAATTTTCTTAAAATCTCCTGAGTAGTTACAATCTCATTACCAAAACAAAATAAAGCTAAACTGGAACCGATCGACCGACATAGTGAGAGTCGCCCGTGACTAGACTCGCAGGCGAATACAAATTTAATTCGATTCCATCTATTTCTCTTTTTAATATAGGAAAGAAGAACTGAAATAAGAGAGACCATTATAAGAATATCAATTTTTTTTTAAATAACTAAGTTTGGAAATCGAATTTAAATTTCATAATTGATAACTTTCAAATATCGTTTCCCATACATAAGTTCTTCCTATATACACCTCAAGTTATCCCTCCAATATTTTTGTACCTGTGTTTTACCATTTTCTTACCTTTTTCTCTTTATTTCTTCCATTTTTTCCTCGAATTCTTCTCAGAACTCTTCTCATATTACCGCATTAAACTAACTAGTCAGATAAAATAAATCTTCGTCTCCAATTTCCCTTCTCCTTGTTTCATTGAACTCTCGTTTATCTATCTTTTCCCTTAAGTCGTAAATTGTCATCTGCATTTATATTATTATTTCTTAGTCATATCTTCTAACTTAAATTAATCTATCCCTTCTCAAAATCTATTTCATACTGCACCCTCTCCTCTTTTATGTCCTATTTCCATTTTATCAGCTAACTACGATCTAACTACCTCACATTCTATCTAAACTCCTTTCTCCCTCAGTTAATAATTTTAAAACTAAATTTTTGAGAAAGTATTAAATTTTCTGATGTTGGTTCAAAACTCATCAAAATTTTTCTTCTCTTTGGCGACAAGGAAACGATCCTCGGAAACGTGTAAAAAGAGCTGTCATTTCCAGGTGATTTCCTAAAGTTTAGAATTTACTTATGAAGAAAATATTAATGCATCTCAAATAGACTTTGACACTGGGTCTTGACAAGTCATGGCCTCTTCAAAATTGCTTATCGTTCCTGCGGTTAATACAATATTCTAAGTAGTTTGCATTAAATACTAATATATGATACTTATCTCCGATTTTACTGGATATTACAAGTAGTTTATCCTCGACTCAATCCAGGATAATTTGATTGAAGGAAAAAAGAGAAAATGAGATTGACAAGAAGAAATTTGTAGGATGCAGTTAAAACAGTGATTTGAAGAACTTTTACACAAATTAGTGAAATGCGAATAAGACATTACAAATTCGGCCAAGATTCAACTTTACTATTTGATAAAAATACACTAGAAAATATTCTATTTTAACAAGAGACTATAATCTACAACAAATATTATGAACAAAAATATACAAGTGATTCTTTATAATGGTTTTGTTTGATCTTGCTTGCACACAAAAATGAATTAGATAAAAACACAATATAATTTTTGACGCCGAACTACGTTGAGTTTGATCCATAACCCTATATTTTAAGAACGAGATTTTTTGAAGGTTTGAATAAGATTTTTTCTTTTAGTTCGGTTGTCACCTAAGTAGATTTAATTTTTTATCAAAGTTATTTCTAATAATTCCTTTATAATATTAAAAAAATAAAATGGTGAAGTTCAGAAATAAATATAAGTATCGAATTTTTGTGACTTTTTTAAAACTAAAAGAATTACAAATGGTGAATTTCATAAAATTTATTAAAATTTTGGCATGGAAATTATTATAGCAAATTTATATGGAGAAAAGAAAAAAGAATCATGATAGGCCGTAGGACACAGACAGAAGAAGAAGAAGAAGAAGAAGAAGAAGAAGAAAAGGGTGTTCAGGGTGTTAAAATAAAGAGTCTATAAAGGGGATTAAAAAAGCCGGTTAAGATTAGCAAATAAATCACTAGGCCACACCCCCGCAGGAGTGCTTGTGGAACCAAGCTCTTCCTGTTTAAGAAGAGAACAGCGGCTTGTTGAATGATAAATTAATCTCCAGATTTCCTTCTGTTATTATCTTGTTATCAAATATATTCGCGTCTGTGTTGCGTCGGATTTCAGTGGCTGAAATCCGCTTTGTCAGTATTTTTATATTTACGAGAGCAGAAAATTACTTTGAAGGCTTCATATTTCTAAACGCTGATTGATGAAAATTTTATACGGCATTCGTTCCCCCAACCTTATTCTTTTTATTTGATATAAAGTAAATTTACTTCAACAAATTCGAAAACTTTGATCCAAATCGCACTAGCTAACCTCGTATGCTTAAAAAGAGACTTATCTAATTTAAATATGCATAACTTACTTTATTCTATAAATTTTTGTTTCTTTCAAGAGAATGGCACCTCGGAAACGACGATCGGCGAGACATACGCGTACAACAGCAATTTCATTTTGACCCACTTTCACGGGACCTAGTCTAGATGTTGTTGCTGCCCTGACCCCGTACAAAACCTAGAGCAGGTTATTATTCTAATTGCTATGTCTTCAGTCGGAAAACATGAGAATATCCTCTGAGGCATCTAATGTGCCTTTTCAACTTGGTTATGAATTAATTTCTCCTTTGGACACAAAAGGAGACTTACGGTAGTTAGAATTTAAAAGGAATATGCTTGATTGGAGATGTAATTGGTCATGGATCACCTCGAAGATTTCTGAGGCAGGTGTCCGACGAAGAGATGCCATTGAAGTTCAAGAACGCTACAGGTAACTGCTGAGAGACCATTGGAGAGAAAAGTGATAAAGTACTTTATGCAGGTATCCTGCTTTGATACAAAACTAGTATTAGTTTTCATGTTCCTTTGTCAGTGAAAATGAACACACTTTCTTCTCCTATCGAAGTGACCTGTTTTAACTAGATGAGGTTTATTTAAATTGAGAGGCGCTGATAGGTTTGGGCAACGTCTTGAATAAATCTATTACGTTTTTATTTGGGGAGGGGGGGGCATTGGTCCAGTCTTCATGGGAGGGAGGAAAAACGCTCTTGTAAATAATTCGCCAGTGTGTCCATGGCAATTGAAGATCATACCATCTAAATTCTCATGATTTGTTAAGAACGCGCGTACTTAGAGAAAACATATCGACGAATTAAGAACGTCAGAAGAATTGCAGATTATTACGATCACATAAACTTCAATCGATAGTTTGAATATATATTGTATAGCAAGGATCATTTTATTGCCGTATAATCTGTTTAATACTGAAAATATAAAAAGTAAAGCTGGTTGGGTTTATTTAATTAAAAAAAAACGATTAAAAGAGATTGGGAAAGATTTCAAAGTTAGTTTAGGCTCAAATTTTTAGATAATGAGATAGGCACCTCTAGTTGCGAAAGTAACTTTATTGTTTTCTAGAGACCACCAAATAGCAGAAAATAAAGATAATATTACTAAGGAAAGAATTCCCAATTTTCAGTTAAGAAAATACATGAGAATTTTAATTTGAGGAACGTAAATATCTACGGCAAAGGAAGAAGTAGCGAATTAGAAGGTGAATACCCACTTGAATAATTGCATTACAGGTTTCTGTTAAAGTAAATGCTATCTCTTACAAAAGGCTTCTTGAATTTCTGTTCTTAAAGTAATAGATGGTTACCGAGTCGTATATGTAACGCTTCTAAAGAGGAATAAAAAGCTTCAGTTGACTTTTCTAGCGGATTATTTCTTTCTGCATTAACTTTTACAATGCCTCCTTAATGCATCAGTGATAAACGATAAAACTATTATTAATTATAGTTTTCAAAACATCAGTTCAAATTGATGGAAGCAATGATTTCTCGAGCTACGTTCTACACTCGACAATAGTAAAGAGTGACAGTTGAAGATTTCCCATGAAGAATTCAATCTAAGACACGTCTCTCTTTTAGCCTGAACATGAAAACATTGATTGTTACGATTTTAATGTTTTTATAATGCGATCTATTACTTACTAAATGGCAAAGACACTAGTGAAAATATACAATTCCGGAAAAACAATGTTATCGGTGTGTTGAAAAATTGTCCAAACCAAACAAAATACATGGCATATATTTCAGTGTTAACTGACCTCACTTGAAAAGTTACATAGTTTTTAAATAGTGAATGCTAAAATTACTTGACAGCAAAATATATTATAAATACCCCTTCAAGTTTGCTTATTTTATAATACTTTCAGCAACTTTTTATCTTAAAAGATATTTATTTTATGTCGCGCAAAGACAGGGACATTATTTTAGTAACTTTGTTAGTAGCTTGAGAAATACTAACTAGATTACTTTATTAATTTTATGAATGAAATTCAAATGATAGTCTAAGTAAATATAGTTTTAACAAAGAAAAAAACAGACAAACAATATATAAGATTCAGATATTTATGTATTATATTTAAGAAAATTAATCTATTGAAAAACCAAGAACATCGACATGAAAAATTAGAACCATATTACTATGGTAGTTATGAAGTTTCAAGGTTCCCGAGAGAACATTGGCGTTTAATTCAATATCTTTAAGAGATTTTCCCTAAAGCTATTTGACTTTCTGTAACTCATGGTGAATAAAGAGAACCTTACATTACCGAAGTGTTGTGCCCCTGCAGACGTTGGTGACCATAAAATGCCATACTTCTCTGTCTTTGTCATTTGCAGTATCTGTCTAGTCGTGTTTCCGTCTCCCACTTTCCTTCTATTGCATGCATATACTTGTCTCTTTGTCTGCCTCATTCTCTTCTTCCTGGGATTCTTTCAGTTAGAATCAAATTTTCTATTATTCCTCTTCTCACAACATCTCATTTAACTTCCTCTTAGATTTTTCAGTAATTCTCTTCCAGTTCCCATTTGCCTCTTCATTTGATATTCCCTCCATCCACGAGATTTTCAACATTTTCCGTCAACACCACATCTCGAATACCTCCACCTTTTTCTCTATTCTCCTAATGATTGTCCAAACTCCCAAGCCATACAACAGCACAGGCCAGATATAAGTTTTAACATTTATTTTTCTTGTTTGTCTTCATAGGTGTCTATTACATAAGATATTCCTCATCTTCTGAAATACCTTCTTTGCTTGGCAGATTCTTCTCTTAATTTCCCTGTTAAATCTTCAGTTTTCCGTAATATATGTAACTGCCCATGTAGCAAAATCTTCTTATCTGCTTAATAGGTTTGTCATTCACTCTTACCATGCACCTAGAGACCTGTTCCTTTTTACAAATTACCATAATTTCTGTTTTATCCACATTTATTGAAAGGCCTTTTTCCTCACTCCTTTTCTTTTCTACTGTTAAAATGTCTGATATTTTTTCCTGGGTTTCAGCAATAAGTTTATATTTTGGCCTCATATGCCTAAAACTTCTATATCATCAACTGATATCAGTATCATCTCACTGTACAGGAAAAACAAATCTGGAGAGAGAACGCCCCCCTGTCTCACTCCTTCTCTTATATCTATCCATTCACACCAATCTGCCCCCCCTCTTACTGCTGCCTTCTAATTCCAATAGAGTTTCTGTATAATTCTCAAATCTTTTTCGTTTACTCCAACGGCCTTCAAACAGCCAATTAGATCATCCTGTTTGTCTCAATCGAATGCGTTTTCATAATCTATTAATCACAGGTACAAATACATGTGCATCTTAACACTTCTGTCAATTAACATCCTTAGTATAAATATAGTATTTCTTGTTCCTTTTCATCTTTGAAGCCATATTGCTTTTCTGCTATTCCATTCCGTATCCTAGTTCTTATTCTCTCTAGAACGACCTTTAGGATTACTTTAACTAATTAATTCATCATACTTATATTTCTGTGTTTAGTGCAGTCTAGTGTTCCCAACCTCTTTGGTTTAATTAAAAATATTAATTTGCACATATCGTTACTTAGTTCTCCACTACTGTATATCTTATTTGCAATTCTGGTTATTTTTCTTATACTAAAGTCATTAAAAGCACGCAACATTTCCACTACCACTCCGTCTTCTCCAATTTCCTTTCATGTCTTCATTTTAGTAATCGCTTTTTCTACTTCTTCTCCATTAGCGATCCAGTAATTTCCATTAAATATAATTAAATATTGTTGGACAGTAATTGGAAATATATTCGCTATTAGGATTTCATAAATCTATTGGAATTTTAATTGTACCCAAACTGTTCGAATTTTCCTCGGAAATCCTCAAGTGAAAACTTGCGATATTGTATCATTATTATATCACCCAAATACTTTATTCAAAATGTATCAAGAAGAAATTTCAAGTTCGTAAGTCTGTCCGTCCATTATAGGTGGTAAAATAGGGTTACTTGCAGGTGTAAGAATGCATGTTTTCTTTCGGTAGGTATAAAAGATTATAACCCCAAATCATCTTTTTTTTTTTAAATTTTTGATTTTTAACGTGCAGCAAGGCGCCAGGTTTCGCCAGGCGTTGCTTTTGTTGAAAAGAAGAAAAGTTCATGGTCATATGGTTATTCACCCCCAGAGATTTTAAATCTGCCATCGGATTTGGTGCTGTCTGGCGCCATCTAGTGGCAAAAGCCTCATTTATCCATTCCAAGGCACTTGCATGCGATTTGAACCTTGGGAAACCATCAATGAAATTACCATTTTTCATCTTATCAGAAAACGCCGCACTTTATTGGAGGGACTTTCCCTCTTGTTGCATATTCGTCGACCATAAAAGTGATAACATGGTCGGTAGAAGATAGAGAAATGTATTCAAATTATTCATATTTTTCCGGCGGAGTTAATTGTACAGTTTTATGAACTTAATTATGTAATTTTGGATACTACTAAAATACTAATATAGCCCAACAATTTTTTACTTTTTAACCTTCCAAACTCATCTAACATAGAAAATGGCAACTATAAAATGCTAGGAATTATAAGAGAAAAACCAACTCTTAATAATCTAATATTACTATCAACCTCATCTAACCTTCGTCACATTTCAAACAGCTCTTATTCATGAAATGAACCAATAAAACTAAACAACCTGACTGTCGTAGGGTCACACACACCTGTTTAATATAATATCGATATTACTGTATGTTAGAACCCAACGCTTTTCGAAATTTCTCAGCCCAAGGGAGAGAGGCATATGAACGCATTAGTTTGTTATGAGCGTGGGTAAAATTATAAAAAACAAATCAGAGTGCAATTAAGTTTCAGAGTGCAGTTTTATGTTGGCCAATTCTTAGCTTTCTTGAAAGGTTCTAGGGTAATAGAAGCGGAGTACAAAAATATACTGTACCTCGATGCGGATAATATATTTACAAAATTAAAAGGTTTGTAATTAAGGTATATAAACATAAGAGAAGTACACGAGTCTTAAGGCTCCAAACAGCTACATGGGCGTGTTGACCAACGTACACACAAAGACAATAACAGATGAGACGCCCAAATGACTTTAAGCATACGCGAAGCCAAATGATGGAGGCGTAAAATGGGGAGTGGAGAAAGAGAACTTGGAGAGAAGAGTTGCTTGTTGCAGGTACCTCAATGATTTGGTTCGAGGTAGTAGTCCTGCCTTGTTAGAGGTGGCGTAGAGTCCAAAATAATTGCCTCTTGAAAAACAACTCTTACCCCTGATTAACTCAGATCTTGCATTGGGGTTTAGAATACCGAATATAAAATTTTACGCGTCGGGTTCGGGAAACTGGGACCAACGAGAACGAGATTGACTCTCACGAGTTCTAAGGGAATACACGGACCTTGAAGGGTTCTACACCGGTTCATGCGGAAATAACTGGGACGGAAGGATGAGAGATACTCGCCGATACTCGGAACGCATCGGTTACTTACTCCTGTCCAAGTCTGGCGTCGAACTATTTATAGGGAGGAGAGGGAGGGGCTTTTCTCCGCTCCCGAAGGAGAAGGGTTCCAGTTAACAGACGCTTCGCCAGGCGAGGTGAAATTTGTCTAGTTCCCGTTGTTGTAAGATAATCTCCGGCGAGACCTTTCGTGCTCTTAAGAACACCCCAGGCTTCCGCGAAGTCGGGCCTTTAGCCCGTCATGACCTTTGAGCTTTTTCGCCTAGTTAAAAGGTGACGCACTGCTGTGTCCTCTCTCTCCTTGAAAAAGACGAGCGAGGGCGTCTCTCTCTATCTCTGACACTGACCTAGTCGGAGTTTATTCATATGTTTCCCAACCTCTACTTTCTTTCTTGTATTCCCTACTGGAATTCCTGATATGTACGCACATTTTTCATGGAAACCAATCCTGCTTCAACAGAAGGACTTCTTGTATGGCTATTAAGCAAAATAGCAAGAAGCGTACTGGTCATTATCGAATTTCTTGTATGGACGAATAAAAACCCTAGTTCAAAGGAAACCTTTTTATGTGGACTACTTTTGTAAGTCACTGGTTATATCTTCTGGATTAAAAATGAAACAGATTCACATCCAAATTTAGTTTCGAGAAAAAGATTTTCCGTTCAACTGCGTCTTTCTTATGCTGCTTAGCTGCTTATAAGCGTAGATAAGAATATTTATTAACACGTTACTGTTGCCTTTTAACAATGAATAATTGGATATATTTGCTTGTATATAATTAATTTATTACCAAAGAAAGTAAAGCCCTAATAATGTAACAAAAAACAATAACCAGTAAAAATATAGTGATGTGCATAACAGTCGAAGGCTTCATTTAGCAACAGCTAAAAACAAGTCGAAAAATGATTAGCCCAATTACATAAAGAAAAACATTATAGTTTTTTGGCAGAATACATTTTGGAATTAAAAAATTATCTCTTTCTGGAGAGACAAAGAGTATAAATCTAGGAATTATTTCGCTAAGAGTTTTTACTATAATAAAAAATAGCAAAAGAATAATGTGCCATATTTTTGTAACAGTGAACGATCAGTCCCCTTTTTGGTCCAAAATACTATATTTAATAAAATGAATCAGAGAAACTAAATATTTCGTCAAAAGAGTTTGGGATTAAAATTACTTACAAATATGTTATTATTGCATATAAAGAGTGCTACACTGACATTGCAGAGTGGAATACATCAAATTATGAGCAAAATTAACTTACATTGGCAAAGGATAGTGCCCTGATGGAAGTCTTACCTCATTGATCTTAGTAATTGAAGAGCATTAAACAGATAAAAACAAAACAATGTCGGATGAAGTCAAATGAGGAGTATACTAGTATAGATAAACAATCTAAGGGAGCAGAAACCTGGTAAATTCTAACACCATTGAAAAAAGACAACGAAAAAAGGAACGAATATGGCATTTGACAACATCCTAGAGTGAGTTGTTCCCTTAATATAAAGCATAAAGAGCACCCTTAGGTCATATTTAAGATTTATATGTAAAATAAATACGCAATGCGAACATGATTACTTAGATGGCAGAATTAGGAAAGGATCCAATTTACGTAAAAGATTTTTAGCAAATCGGAAATGGCTGTTAAACTTGTGCATGTTTTGATATAAAACCTTCATCAAAAGACAGAAAAACTAATATATAATGAAAGGATTTCTTATTGATAAATATGCTGGCCGTTACCAGGATTCAAGTCATGCATAGTGACAGGTGATGAATCGTGGGTCCATCACTGGGGTCCCGAGACCAAGCTCGAATGTATGGCCTGGAAGCACAGGGGCACTCCGACCACCATCAAGTTCCGGACCCAACCCTTAGCCGGGTAGATCATGGCCACCATCTTCTGGGATTCTGAGAGAGTCTTGATGGTGCACTATACGCCCCTGAAAATTGAACATCACAGGCCAATATTAGGCTAAGGAACTGTCTGGGTTGAAGAAGTGAATCCGTCACAAGGGGCGCGGCAAGTTGACACCCAATGTCCTGCTCCTCCACGACAATGCCCCTGTTCACAAGGCCAGAGTTGCAAAAGCTGCCCTGCGCGAGTGTGGATTCGAGGAGCTCAACCACTCCCCCTACAGTCCAGATCTGCTCCCTAGCGACTACTTTTTATTCCGCCAGCTCAAGGCTGCACTGCATGGACGCCGGTTTGGGGACGATGAAGATGTCAAGCTCACCGTTCAGGAGTGGATTGAACAGAATTGGGCAGATTTCTGGTTGTCAGGAATTCGAAGCTTCAGGGACAAGTGGCGCAAGTGCATTGAAGTCGAGGGTAGTTATATTGAAAAATAATAAAACACTTTTCCTCATATCTCGTTTCCTTATATGCGAATTGCAAAACTTATTGACTGCCCTTCGTACATACACAAATTAGAGATTGGCAACGACTTAGGCAAGTAGAAACCCCGCTTTTGATTTTAGCGAACTTAAACCATTGATGGTGTGATTAATTATCAGATGCTGTCTTTATTCTGGTCTTCCCCACGACTATTGCAATACGGGGTAGATATCCTTGATTCTGATTACCCGTTAATTAGTAGGTCTCCAATAAGAAACAATAAACAGTATATTTAATGAGTGCAATTCAGTGGAAACCCCTATTAAATTTTTTCCTTCAAATTAAAGATAGCTCAACGTATGAAGATTATATTAAGCCACCATTAAATGAAGAAACTCCGCCAGCTACAAATTATATGAAATTATTGAGCCAAGCGGAGACCGCATATCAAGCTTTAGCAAAGAGGCAGGTGAATTCATATTTCAAGGAAAAAGAAATAAGCAAGACACTTTTGATGCTCTCTGTCATTCAATTGGTGCTTAATATCAATTCAACTTAATTTTTTATTAATTTATTTGTTTTTTTTAATATTTTTTACCTTGTTTGGTTTAAATATGTGATTTATTTAATTAAAATAATATCTTAAAAATAAGGTTCTTTGGATGGCTTATTTTTAGACCAGCTGAGATTTACAAACCTAGTCAGGGAGATGAATACCGTTTCAATATCCTATTAATATAAAAATAGAAGAACGTTTAAAACACTTAACATTGAAACCTCCTCGTTGTATTGATAAGTCAAAACCAATTTAACTGCAAGAATGAAATTTATTCTAAGTTTTGCTGTGATTATGAACCCAGCTCTTTATTAAATGCCTCTGCAATCAAAAACTACCTTTAGATGTATTATCAATGATAGTCGCACTTTTTACTATATATACTTAAGTTTCGCGAATTACTATAAGTTCTAGCGAATTGAGTCATGATTTTTTATTGCAGTTTCTCAGCAGCCGTCGAACCGTTGAAGAGCATCACGGGCGTGCAGTCTCCCTCTCTCTCTCTCTCTCTTTCTCTGACTCTCTCTTCCATTCTGTATATCTTCGGCGATTATTCTCCCTGCGATCTTTATTACATCCGTCTTTCCATACTATCCCCCTCCCTCCCATTCCCCCACTCATTTTCTCTCTCTTTTTTTTTACTTCCTTTCTCAACTTTTCCTCCTGCTAAGACGTGTTATCTCTGTGCTCCTAAAAAAAAATTTACTTTGTCTGTGCCCAAACCTTCGTGTCGTAAAATTAAAGAGATAGGAACTACATTCCGTGTCAGTTATATTCCATTAGCTCCATAAATTTCAATTCATTTTATACAATCTTAAAATACCTTAAAATGCCTGTCGTGAAATTTGATTGTGAACGCTGCCGGGCTTAATTTAATAAGGAAATATAGGCTCCCTTAAACACTAATACAGTTAGAATATGTAGATTTTGCCTTCTAAATGAGGCATTCGAGCTAAAACTGACCAACGCGATTCGTGAAGTTAGATCAGAGGTTAACTCTGTCGGGAGAGACGTAGAAGCAACGAACCGTAAGATTGACGAACTGGCCAGCGGCGTGCGGGCATCTTTCGATAAGCCTCGGAGGAGCGAAAATCGCCCTCAGAGCCGCCGATCGAGCCGTATAAAGAAGAGTGACCTGCAATTTATTATAAATGAACAAGCGCGTATCTTAAACTCGTATAGACCAGCCGAACCTCAATTTAAGCCGGTTAGAAACGGGGCTAGACCAACAAGAGCATCTTAACGTTTTGAAATTACGTGCTCTAATAAATTTGCCTTATTAACTCCAATCGAGGGGAAAACAGAGAGTATTCTAATCGGTGACTCTTTAATACAGAACCAGGATTCTGAATTCGAAGCAAGAAATCCAGCTAAGCGAAAGAAAATCTGCCTACCGGGGGGCAGAATAAACCACGTGGTTAATGAAATTAAAAGATTGAACGAGCCATGTGAAGATCGAGCTATCCTCACACTCGCGGGCGGAAATGACGTACACCGTTTTGACAGCTCGACCACCGAGATTGTTAATCAAGCAAGGGACCTAATTATAGCGGCCAAAGCGAAGGCGAATAGAGTTGGGGTAATTGGGATAATTCCAAGATTAAGAGCGACTCTGAGAATGCAGTCAAGGTCAATTTACACTAATGAATGTCTCAAACGTTTATGTCAGGAAATGGGAGTTAAGTTTTATAATTTTTTAAATGATTTTGAGGAAAGACCGTCACTTTTTTTTAATGATGGTATACATTTTAATTCTCTGGGTAATTCGAAGCTGGGCAGGGTTGTAAATTAGAGCCTCCGCAACCTCTATAGTACGGAAGTTATTTGCCCCAAGCCATAAATGCGCCGAACGAGATTTCACGCCGTGAGCAGGGAAACGCTTCAGTCATACGAGGGAGGGACGTCGTTATTTAAAAGGAAAATTGAAATGTATTTACGCCAATGTTCGGAGTTTGAAAAACAAACTGCCCAAATTTAAAGCCGTGATTCAGGAGGGCGATTACGATTTAATATGTATTAGCGACACGTGTTTAGATACAGCTTCTCGAGACTTTATTACGGAATTTAATATAGAAGGGTACAAAATCCATCCTAAGGACCTACTAAATGGAAAAGGTGGTCGAGTTTTAGCTTACGTAAAAGAGGGGATAAATGCGATATCGATGGCCACCACGACCGTAAATATGAAAAGCGAGGTTCTGCTAATTGAGCTCGAGTGTGCTAAAAATAATAAAATTAACTTAGCTGTTACCTATCGCTCCCCATCTCTAATAGAAGCAGAGAACGTACTACTCTTTGAGTGCCTTTTATCCATGGTGAGAAAAGGAAAAACAACAATTTGCGGAGATTTAGAATACCCTAACGTTAACATTACAAACTATACTTCGGATAAAGTTGGGGAGAGATTAGTAGATTTTATCCAGGATAATTTTCTTGTGAAAAAAGTAAAGGAGCCTACGTGCGAAGAAAATATAGTGGATTTGATTATTTCAACAGAGGAAACTATGGTAGAAAACGTTTGCGTGGGTGAGCATTTGACGACGAGTGACCACAATGTAATTAGGTTTGAAATTAATACGAGCGTTGAGGTAAAAAAGAGTTCACAACTTATCTCACGATTTGGGAGTTGTAATTTTGAAACCTTCCGTAACCGGATTAAAAGGATAGACTGGGGGAGATGTTTTGATAATAAGACAGTACAAGGAATGTACTCGGAGCTACAGCAAAATGTGCTCACGGTAGATTCCGAGTTAGTTAAGTACGTTTGTCGAAATAATGGAAAGTCAAAGAGAGCACCGTGGGTTAGCCCTTTAATAATTAACTTGATTTGGGAGCGTAATAAACACTATCAAAGTTAAAAAAAAACGAAACGACAACAAATCGGGAAAAATACGTAGACGCTCGAAGGCTGGAAAAGCGGGCCATTAGAGAATCTAAGTTGAAATATGAAAAAGACCTTGCTATAAATTTGAAACAAGAACCGAAACCGTTTTACAGTTACGTTAACAGTAAAAAGCCCATAAAGGGTTGAATAGGGCCGATCAGAGGTAAAGATAGTGTTATGACGGACGTCCCAGAACCATTTGCTAAAATATTAAATGAGCACTTCTTGAGCGTTTTTACTATTGAAGACGTGACGCAATTAGAAACACTAGGTGAGAACATAAATTGTGAAAGACAAAGTACCCTATCCAATATAAATATAAATGAAGGGGAGATTCTCTCATATATTAATAAAATGAAAAAGTCGAAGTCACCCGGGCCCGATGGGGTGTACCCAACACATCTTTAAAGAACTAAAAAATAAATTAGCAAGACCGCTATGCACGATTTTCAATCGATCAAAAGAGAAAGGCCTAGTTCCAATAAAGTTCAAGCATGCTAATGTTACGCTGATATTCCAAAAAGGGGATAAAACTGAGCCTACTAATTTCCGTCCAATCAATCTAACTTCTGTAATTGGAAAACTCTTAGAATTGATAATTAGAGATAGGTTGGTGAGCCATTGTGAAACAAATAATTTAATTCCAGACTCCCAGCATGGATTTAGACGGGGACACTCGTGCATAACCAATTTACTCGAATTCTTTCATAACATAATTTGCATCTATGATGAAACTAAAGCGGCGGATATAATTTACCTTGACTTTAAAAAGACCTTTGATACAGTCCCGCACGAAAGGCTATTGATAAAAATTAGAGAAATTGGAGTGAGAGGAAACATACTTAAATGGATTAGAAACTGGCTATCAAATCGTTCACAGCGGGTTGTTGTAAATGGGCGAGTTTAGACTGGGCCCCATTCACCAGCGGGGTACCACAGGGGTCAGTCCTGGACCCATTATTATTTATTGTGTACATTAATGACTTGGATAATGGAGTGTTTAGTAGGTTCTCTAAATTTGCAGATGACATGCAGCTAGGAAGCCGTGCCCCTACGAGACCCGATGTAGAGCAAATGCAAAGGGACCTTAATAAAATTGTGGAATGGGCGAATAAATGGCCAATGGGCTTCAACATAAGTAAATGCAAGGTCATGCCTTTAGGATGTCAGAACTTAAAAGTAGAATACCATATGAAAGACCAAATTCTCGAATCCGTTAACTTAGAAAAAGACCTGGGGATTTTAATCTCGGAGGACCTTAAAGTATCAAAGCAATGCGCAGAAGCTTGCAAAAAAGCGAACCGAATGCTAGGATATATTTCTCGGAATTTTACTTTCAAATCGAAAGATATAATCATGCTACTATACAAATCGCTCGTGCGCCCACACCTCGAATACGCGGTCCAATTTTGTTGTCCCTCCCTAAATAAGGATATGGCGAAGTTAGAAAGAGTGCAACGTCGGGCTACGAAACTAATTCCTGAAATCCGAAACAAACCATACGAAGATAGACTATGCTCATTAAACCTACTATCACTTGAAAGTAGACGATTACGTGGACAATTTATTGAATTATTCAAAATCTTAAAAGGATTTACTAATATTGATTACAGACTATTGTTCAAGCTGGATAAAAGGGCAAACACACGCCAAAATGGTTTAAAATTAGTGAACAAGCGATTTAACTCTACTATAGCCCCAAATTACTCCACGTTTAAAATCACGCAAACGTGGAATGGCCTTCTTAACCGTGTAGTTGAAAGCACGTCAGTTAATATGTTCAAAAACGGACTTGATGAGTACTTCAATAGTGTAAATATAACGTAGTAGTAGCACAGATTAAAACATAATATATTATAAGGAATTGAAAATTAAAATGAAATGATGAATAGAAAGAGGCCAGCGACGCCTCCATGCATGGAGTGAATGTGAATTACCCCTTTTCTTTTTCTGTCTGTCCTATAAGTATATTATTTTCATCCCTAGCAGGCAACGCTTGCGGGAGAAGAGAGTACTATCCTATCAACCTCCTATCCCCCTGGTTCGACAAAGCGTGTTAGTGAATTTGAGGGATAGCTAAACCTGCATGTCAAGGGTACACATGTAGATAAGTGTGTACCGTAGAGTTGAAATAGTTAATTATATATATATATATATATATATATATATATATATATATATATATATATATATATATATAAACAAAAAAACAGCATAAAAAAATAGCATGATACACTAACGTTAGAATGTGTAAGCGGACTGGCCTTGAGCGGACCTTAGGGTCTTTGCTGGTTCTTATTTCTGTAATTCTGTAGTTCAACCTTTTCCGCCCTTTCTCTCTCTCTCTCTCTCTAAATTTTGCTTTTTTTCTCAAACATTCTCACTCGCTCTCTTTTTCTCTCTCACATTCTTTCCCTCTCTCTAATTCTTTTACTTTCTCCATCTCTCTCTCTCACTCTTAAAATCCCCCTCTCGCCACAGCTCTTTCCCTCTCGCCCATTCGCATCCTCTCTCTCGCCCCACAATCTCGCCCTTTCCGATATATGTCTCATAACATTTATCTACCACTCTTTACCCATTCCTTTCTCACACTCTTTCTTCTCCCTCTTTCTACGCCTTCATATCTCGCTTCCCTTCATCCCCTTTTTCTCTTTTCTCTTTAACTCTTACACTATCCCACTCTAACATATACCAATTCTATCCATCACTCTCTCACCCTATCTCTTTCCCTATTTGCCTCTGTCTTTCCTGCTATTACCCCCTCTCTTTCTAGGTCCCTATACCTTTCTCTATCTCTCTCTCTACAGTATATATATATTTTGAACTATAGTTGCAAGTTCATTTTCAAGGAATAGCATAAAAATGGAGAAGACAACCTTATATAGGGTACAAAGATACGAAGGGAACGCCCATTACATAGTACAAATCAATGGAAAAACACAAAAAAAGACAGAACAATACCAATAAAAAGAACAATAGGCAACTAATAACAGACATATGCAACCCTAAAACGATATACATACCACAACGCCGTGTATATGAATGGAAATGGTGAGTGAAAAAACAAAAAACATTTTAAAGGAATATCATTAAAACAAAAACATTTAGGGTTTAGTGTTTATCCACGATCATAGCAGAGAGACGTGGTGGGTGAGGCAATGCGTATGATATTGCAGTAATAAAGAGTCAAAACAGGCTGCATTATAAAGTTATTTCATACAGTACAAATTTTTTAAAACAGGGTCGAGATTAAATAAGCCAGGGAAATATTTATATTAGGCAAGATGCCAATTAATAAACACTTGACAATATTTCTTTTTTGTGAAATCAGCGGAATGATAAAGGAATTTTGCGGAGTTCCAGTCAATGGGGTGGTTATTTTCAGATATATGTAAAAATAAAGCGCTCGGATTCATCTTTTCATTTTCTTGTGGGATTTATTTTCACATTATTGCTTTCCTCACGTGCCACTTTGTGTGTTTTTTAATTATATATATATATATATATATATATATATATATCCTTATAAAGGTATCGCAACGAATTCCATATAGATAGATGCAGGCAGATGAATATCTTTTGTAGATACAATTGCGAAATTGTAATTTGAATCCCAATTTAACTTAAGATGAAATCGATAGCTGTATTTCCTTTAAATTCCCCAATGAAATGAAATAGAAGATTATTGAACAGAGTCGTACTGAACTCCAGGTAAAAGCTTAAAATTGTAATAAAACTTATACAAATAATTAAAGTTAAGGTCTTTACATAGAAGGTCGTACTGATTCTATTCAAATTCATCAAGCCGTAATAGTTAGTAACATAATTCTTTTTTAATGGTAGTTGTTTTACCACCGATCTAAAGTTAGCAGCCTGCATAATTTCTTTTAGGTCATGGACTCGTTCTTCCACTGCCAATATTGCTTTAGAAGAGGACGGTCCACTCAGGTGGTTGTTACCATCGTTCATGATATCATACAAAGAGCATGACAAATAGGAAAAAATGCACGCTCCATCTGTAATGACGGGGAGAAGGCCTTCGATAAAGTGTAGCACGAGAGACTCCGTTAGAGACTAGCGAACAATACGTAGCTCCTTGCCTGCGCCAGAAGATTTATCTCCCACAAGATCACGGACCGGAGATGCATCATAAAATAAAACAACAGGGCATTACACTCATTCACATAACGCGCAAGCATGCCCAACGGTACAATCCTAGTGTCAAAACTTTACACCGTGTACACCAATGTCACTCCACGCCCACCAAAGGAGTGCAGACACACAAATACATTGTCTCACGCCGACGAAAAGACAATTGTCGCCTGCGGACGTGGACCTGACATGATCGCAAGCCATGCATAATGAATACTAGAAGAGAAGACAGAATATGAGGATACGTGCCTCACGAACCCATACCAATGCATACATTATGTGTAATCGATGCAACTATATTTGTACCGTAGAGTCGAACGTCGATGCTGGCCGAGGATTGACTCTGCAGTGACGCGTGAAGGGAGCACGCCAGAGCACATGGGTTAACTAATCAAAATCGAGTGCGGTTAGCCTAAATAATCAATTTTTAGAGGTTCTGGCTCTAGAGAAACTGATTTAAAAAAAATAACCTTAATATATACAAATAACATATTATTGGCAAAAGTAAATAGATGAAAATAAATAATATGACACCCAGGGTACCAAACGGGGGGGTGGGGGATACAAATGACTCGACGGGGACGAGAGTCCGAGAGAGGATGTACGCTGATTGCTTTGAGAGAAAGGAGGAGAGTCCAAATAACGGGGAAATTACGTAAAGCCTAATTGAGCGGAGGCTTCGCAAACGACGAGGAAGCGAGGCGCTGCAAAGTTCCACTTGCAAAATTCATTCTTCTTTAACCTCGCTGAAAAAATGAACGATAAAGTACTACAGACGGAACGAAGTCGATAACCAAGTTAAAGATGCCTGTCCGTGTCTATCTCTGCCGGGCTGGAACTCTGGCCTTAGGTACGAGGGAGGCCGGGTAGAGAGGTGACGCATCGCGTCCATAGCTGGAAGCCGTTGGGAGGCGGAGCAGAGCGTTTGAGACTGTTCGTAGCTGTTAACCAAGATAAGGCTGTATGGCACTAATTTATCAAAGCTTTTCCCGAAGCATTTATACTGCCTCGGCGGAAGCAGGTCGCCAGAGGCCACCCAAGTGGGGATGGGGATCTCATAAGACTTGGCTCTCCAGGGAAGAGGGGATATTCTCGGCGAGAATCACGTGCTCGCCCGAAAGTTCTCGACGCCGTAGGTCTTGCACCGATCAGGCGACAGGCGATGGGATGGGGCAGAAGGAAAACCCACCACGGAATACGCGGTGGTGCGACATTCTTGAGGTGGCTCTTTGGGTTAGAATGGCCCGACCATTCTTGATAAGAGCACTGTGGTCATCCGACCGCGCGAAATTCTCGCTGCTCCCTTGGGGCTGTTTGGGCGTGCAGGTGCATCTTTTCTCAGGCACCACGGTTATACGTTGGGTTCAAGGAGGGGTAGCATTTTCTCTCTGATAATGTGTTTGCTTAAGTACTAGCCTTTTCCAGCCGTCCCTCCAGCCTCTTTAGTCATTAAAACACTTTCACAAGACAAAATAATCCTAGAAACACCCCGCATCAATGTATAGCAACCAACCTATAATCTCGTCCTATCTCATCTTAAGTTATTTCCGAACTGCCCCTCTCTCTTTTTCTTTCTATAAACAGATTCTATTCGATTCATTTTTGTCTTAGTTTCTTGTTACACTAAGAATCTCTAGCGGAGCGAAACGTCAGTAATAAACAACCTTGTACCACGTGTGGTTTCTCTTATTTTCCTTCTCCATTTGTTGTCAAAGACACGCATCAATTCTCAGTAAGGTCCGACTGATTAATGTGGATTCAAAAGCATGGGTTAAGTGTATTATCAAATAACTTCCATTCAAAACTTAAATGAGTAAAGTAAGTACAAGTGACAAGATAACTCAATATAAGCAAAGTAAAAAGAATACTAATGATATTTTTGAATAAAGAAGCACAATAACTTAATTATTACTGATTAAAATCAACACTGGGCCAGGCGTTTGCAACCTGAACTCGCATATAAGAGGCAACTATGTAACAAGGACAGAATCTCGAACAAATAAATAAATGCTAAAATAAATCTAGGGGTTCTGCCATCTATAACCCCTATAGGTTTGATTACACAACTTAACCCTTAAAATTTATTTTCTTAAGTGTAAAATGGCATTTAATGTAACATTATATCATCAAAGGGGATATTATACCTTCCAAGACCTCATGTTCATAATAACTTCACTCACTCCAGAAAACTTTTTCACGAAAAGGCAAAAGCCTAGCAAATAGGCTAATAGTAAAACAAATATTCAGAAATTAAAAAGGACTAAATACACGAAATTAAGTAAACAAGAAAAGAGGAATATTAACATATCGTAGAGGGGGAAATATACTTGCAAGTAATGGGTCAATATTAATTGTCTCATTTTGCTTCCGTATTTGTTAGGAAAATACAAGATAGAAATCTTCCTTGACCAAAACGGATTTCTTGTAACCACCAAAATTTTGTAAGGTTTTAAATTCTATAAGAAAAATGAACTAAGCAACTACAATATCAAAAACATACACAGTCATGAAAATCTTAAATTTGCATGGGCGAAAAAATTGTGTTCTTTCCAATAATAGAGACGCAAATAGGTTCAATGGTAAATCCTGATGGATTCTCAAATACTTGTTCAAAATGAATGAAATGTTCAAATTAACTTAATGCAAGTAATTTTAAAGTAATACATAATCATATTGGACGGATTTTAAAATAATTTAATGAACGTAATGTCCAATTATCTCCCCAACAGTGTAGCTATAAACATATGATTAATCGTGCTCCAATCGGTTAAAGATTTCATAGAAATCAAAGCGAAACTTGTTAAAGTTTTAAATTAATAATTATAACCTGACTAAATGTCTCAATAAAGGAAGTAAATAAGATGTTAAATTAATGAAATGTTCACTCCAATCAATAAAGGGAAATAATACTTTCTACCGAAAAGTTCCGATGCAAGTTTACAAAAAATATATGATTAAATGAATATATCAAGCTGGGCTATAGGTCTCTTAACTTAATAAATTCAGGTAGCAGGAGACAAAAAGGTTAATCAAAGCCATTGTAAATTGAAGAATCCTCTTTTAAACAGACTGGACAATGCTTTACAGGGACCAACCAAAGAAAGAGAGCGACCCAGAAGGATAGCAACGAAGAATTCTCGACCTATGACAAAGAAAGGTAACTATAGAATACTTAAAGTTTTTTAAAAAACAAAGACAGGAAAATAGCATACCTTCAAAAAATGATCTTCTGTCTGAATTATTTTCCAAATATTAAGGTTAGTATTTAAAAAAAAATGACAGAGACCAGACCTGCACCGCACAATTGATTTATATAGTGGATGAACAATCTTTTTCGACTTGTAGCCATTTCCAGATTTTGTTTTTAAGGTGTAACAACTTATCCTGCAAGAAGTGTTTTCAGTATGGATCTCTGTGGAACTCCGCTAGAATTTACCTTCGACACTAATTCCATTTTGTTAATAATTGTTATCAAATGCGATTTTGAAATCAAATTATTTAACGTCTACTACTCTGTTTGGGTCAAATTCTCGTAATATTTTATGACTAAACTTAATCGAGTTATTTTAGTACACGAGTTATTATTTAAACCGTGTTTGTTGATAATTATTAAAATACTTTTTGATTCTATTTTCATTTTATGCTCAGTCAGCTTCTGGCAAGCCATTTTGGACTCTACACTTTAGCTCTGTGTATTAGACTTTATTTCATGCTGGATTATATTTTCTGGAATATTAGTAGGCATGAACTTTTGAGGGGATAACTTTGCCGTTCACTTTTTTCTATTTTTCCAAAAATAAACTGCACTAACGCAGTTGTGATATTGTGTTATGATGGTGATCACAGGCTCAATTTTGCATCAGCACGCTAGGGGACACTTCATTCATACTAGATAAGTTTTTGTATTAGGGAGAAAAAATATTGGATCCATCAACCACCTTGGTTGTCTGATGAGCGTCCCATAGTGCACCCAATGCAGAATAAATGGGGTGAAAGGTTGCTATTATAACCACAGTATTCTTTGTTTCAGCATTTTGGTTGTGTATTGGTTTACGTTTTCTCGCGTTTTCTCTGCTTGTTTGAGTGTTTAAAAAAAGTTTTTCCATTTAGTCAAATGTATCGCATTTTGAAGTAAACTCAATTCAATATTCAGCATATTCTTATCCTTGCGATCGGAGAGAATTTAGCTTAAACTTTAAAACCGATTAAATTGTGGTCACTGTGACTAAGAGATGGTCTGTAGTGCCCAATTGCAAGGTGAAGTAGAGCCAACAAGGAGTCACAAAAGAGGACCCCATTGGCCCTATTGAAATCTTGAAATTGTGCACACGAATCAAACATTGAAATAATATGCCATCTTCTAACAATTAATAATGTAAAACAAAGCAAATACTTGTAAATAACGTTAAATCACGTTTTAATATGTATCAATCCAAAGCAGAATATTTTGCAAGTGAAATTATTTTATTCCCACGTGAATATAAAAACAGACACACGTTCGGAAACAGATACGACTGATGGTCTGGTGGAAAACAGCTGCGTACACATAGAACGGAGTCCTATTTCACCCGCCAGAGTTTACAGGAAGCTGTGAAAAGACAAAATCGATCTTGCTATATATGTCGGCTTGAAAAGCCCTGTCACATGTCCAATTGACAAATCTCTTTTCGGGCACAAGTACTTACACTGAACATGTAAACACCCTTTGCCTCCGCCCATCAGTCTTAGTAAAGAAAACACGCACATACTTTTGAACTGATAACTCCGCCCCACGTTCAGATTAAGAGAATGGAATTCAACCCCCCATAATTGGCGTTAGTATAATTAGACGGACAAAAACATTCCTATACTTATTTTTCTTCTGATGAATATAGAAGTAGCGTTACTATTATTAGCATCACTGGTCCTTACCTTGTCCTCAATACATCCGTCAGTGATCTCAACAACTGATGCAGAAGGAGACTTGAAAGATACACCAAACATTAACACTCATTGTCAGCCAAAGACATCAGTGCAAAAACGAGCCAGGAAAAACACAACTATTTCACCTGCCCAAATTGAGGTACTGATAAGCCAAGATTAAAGCTAACTAAACCTCTATTTTTCTTCTGAGTCCTACCTTCTGTATATCAATAACCAGGTTATCACAGCCTACAAGCAGATTACCCAAAAGAACACTTTGGAGTCAGAAAAATTCGACTGTAAGGCCGCATTAGCCGCCTTAACACAGTTAACCCCAAACTGATGACCATCATATCGGTTGAATGAAAACTATTTTTTTATCAAATTTCGATATTTAGTAAAAAAACAACATCCCAAAAACTTATATAAACGTGTCAGATAATTATTTTTTTTACCAAAAAAGTTGTAATTAATGATAATAATAAGTATTGATCTAAGGTTTTGTGACTTCATAAAGCGCCTGTTTATCGAGTAAGTTGAAAGTCGAGAGAAGAGCTGGGATTTCGAGGCAGCTTCTAATACATCAAAGAAAAGGCATAAGCGTATAGCGGAAGGCATACCATTTCAAAGTCTCGGAGCAAATGAAGTGAAGAAAGATCATCCATGAAATGCAGAGATCTACTAGGAACATTTAGTAGGCATCGCGCTGGGTCCTCGTAGGATGAGATATGGCCAATGAGGAGAAAGATAGGCTGGAACTGCGGCATTTAAAGTTTTATATTTAAGAACGACATTAAAGTTGATTCTGTAGGGAATGGTGAGTCAATGTAGATGGACAAGCCTGGGAGTTGCCCAAGAGAAATGGTTCAGACGAAGAAGAGTCCCTAGGGCTAAAAAGATTGAAACCGGTTGAAGAGGTCGAAAAGTATTATCATGTGATCCATCGAGAAGGGAGTTGCAGTCTTCATGCCCTTGTTTCGGACCAGTTATTGGTGGTTCTTGAAGGAATTTTACCCGTATGTTATCATAGCTTATATGGTCACAAGATAGTTTGGCTTTAATTATTCTTTAGTTCAAAGATGCGTGTAAGTTTTGTTTCTCATGACTATCTTGTCATAGATATTTTCATTCCCTTTTCCGCGAGCATGCCGACAAAGCGCCATATTTATCGATTGTGATCTGTTTTCTATGAGATTCTTAATTCAGATCTCTTGCACTTTTTTTCTCGTTTCAAACCCTCAACATTTCTTTTGAGTCAACAAACAGAAAAACCATACCATCGATTCGCATCTTTCACATTCATACGCGGGCAACCCAATGTGAGAAACCAACCAAATATATAAACATCCTTTCTAACTTATTAATAGTCAATACGTTTTTTAAATTGCCAATTCTGCTTCTCTCCTCCAAATGACCTACTTCTGGTGAATTTTATTTTTAATTAAATAAAACTATTCTAATTTTAATTACAACCCAACCAAAATAGGAAGACCCTCTCTTTTTCCCCAAAACGTATTTAATTTATATGTATTACAAGCGAATATTTTTTGCAAAACAGATTCAAATTCAGCCACATAAAAGAACAAAGTTTTATTTATATATTTTCTAATAATGAGGAAAAATAAAACTTGGCCAAAAGTTTATCCGCAAAGAAAGTAAAGAATCCGTGTTTCCTTACAAATAGTTTAAACTCTTTGAGTCGAGGTGTTGAAAGGCTGCCTCAAAGTTGAATACTTATGAACAAATAGCAAGGAAAGAAATTATTTCACATTTTTCGCTTTAATCTGCAGACAAGTAAACGACACTTTTTCTTCTCTCATTATTTTATCTTTCTTCTTTTTTATTTTCTTACTACTAGTTAGTAGTATGCAAAATTATAAAAGTAATGATGAAAGGAAAAAATCAAATCCCAATTTTCTCGCATTAGAGCAGAAAACTTGCAGGATTAAAAAGGGAATTTTGGTTTTTGATTGGTGTAGAATAAATCAAGGTTACAATGAAGAAGTTCAATAATTTAAACATAAAATAAGAGAATTTATCCCAATTGACCAATGAACTAGGTCGACAAAATTTTTAAAACTTATAATTTCAGGTATGAAGATGACGTTTCTTGACTTATTTAAACGGTGTTATTCCTTGGCAAATGAGAAACTAAGGAATGTTTGAATTTGAGGCAAAGTTTATCTAATAGGGGGTGACTAGGTTGTTAAATTGAAGAAAATACTACAAACATATAGAGATGAACTCGAAAGAAGCGAAATATTATGAAAATGTTTTAGACTTTTAATTTTGATTTATGTCGAATCAATGACCTATTTATTTATTCCAACCACTCAAAGTGTTTAGTACGATATTTATAGATAATCACTCAACCGACTTATTATTAGAGCCTTGCGCCAAACTCAGTAGACCATAGGTTCGTGCCCTTACTACGACTTGTACGCAAGCCCACCACCTTTTCAAATGGTGGTTCCTGGGCCTACAGGTGCCCCAGTATATGATGGCAGGGTCTTGACTGAGGTATAAAGTTTCTCGTAAGAGTCAATTTCTACCTTGCCTCGGATAGAGCATCCAGAACAACCAGATCCGACCCCATTTTGGAGAATGATTAGTTTGAGGTAGGCTCGTTTGGCTTCCTGATAACTTTATAAGCGGCAGAGGAAAGGGTTCACTCTCCAGCTTCCTTACCCCCAAAAGCAAATATAAACATAAAGAAAAGGGAGTTATCTCCTTCTGTTGAGTTCGGTGGACGGAACTCTAACGGCTAAATACGCGAGTGAGGTAGGTGGAGATCTAAGGATATCGGTGACTTCCTCTGCAAGGTTAGGCGCCATTTTTTAATCTTGTGCCTTTAAACGCTTCCTAGTTATTCGCTCAACTAATAGCAACATACTGTCTAAAACCCAATTTTCCATAACCGTAAGGCATTAGCTAGGATACGTGGTAGAGTGCAGAAGGTCGCTCGTTTCTTTGAAAGGAAACCCGATCAATCCAAGTGGTCATATCCTTGACAACCTGTCCATTAGCTATAGATAGGTATTCGATATGTGAAGAATTTAAATGTTGCCTGAGAACACTTCATTTTCTGGTCCCAAGAAGTTCTTGTGTTCTTTGGATGCACAACATAATTTTGGGTCAAAGGTATTCGATCACCATGATTACAGTAACAACTTTACGATTTCACTATCATTTTGGGGCCGCCGCTGTCAGAGAAGCTGTATCAGTGGCGCTTAGGTACATTGACTTGCATTCAGGTTATGAATTCTGTATCGTATTCGAGAAATTTAGGTGGGTTGTTGAGGCCCCTGACTTCCTCTCCGGAATTTTCATCGCTGTTGGTCGAACTATCATTAGCAGAACGTTAAATCGTTTTACACGACGTTCGCTTCCTTAGCGTCCGGCCTTAGTTGAGACGACCGTAAGAGGGAAAACTTATTCCTACATATATTTATGCATGTCGTAGAATGGCCCTTTTTTATCACTATACTCTTTGACACCCTTTTTGTAGTGGTATGCTTTGTGGTGCGTGAGTTACTTTTTGATGAAGTAGGCTTTGATCTAAGAGTGCTAATTCGGTAGTTTTGTTCTTAGGGAAGAGCTATTTAAACACGTAAGGATAAGAGAAAACACCAGATTTATACCAACATAAACATATATTTTAAATGAAACCCTTAACTATAACAAACCAACAGTTAACACATTTCTATCTTTGTCGACTATTCCTATTGGCACGGATACGATGACAAAAATAAACAAATAGGCTACCCGTAAACATACCAATTGCCAATTAGTATTTTTATCGCGACCCTATTTAATTAGCGTTTAACATTAAATTAACGTACTCTCGTCTACAAGCACATATGACCTAGGTTAAAGAACAATGTTTTCTACTCCCCTTAAAACGTGAGACGTACTAAACTTCTACTATCGCAAATGAATATAAATCTTCTTTCTAACTTACATGATAGGAGGTATTAGGGATTGCCGGATGTCGCTTTAGAGTGTTGTGGCCGATGGTTGAAGTTCGTCGAGGAGGAATGGCTTGACGCCTGTGGGGGGCTGATTCTTCAACGTAATTAAAGAACGGGAGCTCGTTGGGGCTGCGTTCTTCTATTCTCACTCTTACGGAGCTTGAGATGTGAGTCACTCAAATGTGAGGGGCTTTACTTTTCTTCAGTCAGACTTCTTCACAGTCTGTAAAGGATTCTTCGGTATGGCACTGATATAAAGCTCAACTATTTATTTTATTCCGTTCCGGAAAAGAGGGATCGATTTTCTCAATCAGATCCTATCGTTTCTCACGGAAATAGTCTTGTATGGCTAAAAGATCTATCCTTTGAACTGATCCTTCTTCTCTCTTATCGAATTCTAATCTTCCTGTCTGGCTGAAGAATCGATCTATACGAACTAATCCTTCTACTTTCGTATCGACTTCTACCCTTCGTGTCGGGCTGAAGGATCGATCTTCACGAACTGATCCTCCTTCTGGCGTATCGACTTTTAATCTGTTCTCTTCCTTTGCGGGACTTATTTAGAGGCGGATTACTGCCCCATTTAAAGGAAGAATTGACCAGGCCACAGAGGCAGGAACGTATTGGGGGAGAACGCAAATGATGAGTTCCGATCTGAGGAGAGCAAGAATTGCAGAGGGTGGCACTGGGGTGACCAATTCGGCTTGCTAATTAGAGGCTCTCAACTGCACCACTACTTGGCGGGCCTTGTGACTAGAACCGCTTTTTTTCATAACCACGGGTTTATGGGTCACGTAGGTAATTGGATCGTTAGAGCGTCGTTTAAGGGCCATATGTGGTCGCCTTAAAATAGACGTTAGCTCCAACTGCACAAAGCGGCGGGGAGATCAAACAGGGTAAGCAGTTATGGTTATTCGCCGGCTACCGTTCCCACGCTCACCCTCATGAGGGAGGGGGGGGGGGCTTTAATATACCTATACTCCTCCAGGATGCTCATTGTAGCCATTTCTCTAAATTTACCTCCCTCCTAAAGAAATTAATGAGGGGGGGTTATTCCAATCTCACGCTTACAATAATATACATAGGTAACTTACTGAACATTATATTATACAATAAATTCTAGTTCACTCGGGAATGCCTGGATAAAATTTAACCTGCCCTTACATTAATTCCTATATTACTGGGCCAACTAAGGATCTTCTTACCTACCACTAGGGGGTTACCCGCTCCTAATAAATTACAATTCTACTTATTTACACTTAACTTTGCTATAATACAATATTTGGGCTGCTACTTACTCGTCGACAGGATTCCGACTTAACGAGTCGGCCATACAATTGTTGGACCGTATTATATAGTGAATGGAGTACTAGTACTCCATCAAGAGTAAACTCCACCTCAGGAGCCTTCTATTCTTACTCTTATTTTTACTTAAGTCTTATAACGGTTTATGGTCGCACTACAACTTAAACTCGCGCCCTATTAGATAATATTTGAATTTACCTATGGACTATATTATGGCCAAAGCTTCGATTTCAATTTTAGCATAGGCTTTTTCTCTACTCAAAAGTTTCCTACTGACATTAGCTATGGTATAGGCTGTTTCGTCATCTTGGTATTGAAGCAATACTCCGCCTAACCCGTTTTGAATAGCGTCCGTGCGAATGCCGAAGATCTTGTTGGGATTTGGTAAGCGAAGAATGGGCACAGTTACGAGTTTTCCTTTTAGAACCTCCAACTGAGTTATTGCATGGGGGTTCCACGTGACAGGGTCTGACGCTGTCTTTTTAACAAATCATTCAGTGGGGCCACAATGGAAGCGAAGTGTGGCACAAAATGCCTGTAAAACGAGGTGGCTCCCATGAAAGATCGGAGTTTTTTCTTTGTTTTCGGCCGGGGCATCTTGACTATAGAGTCCACTTTTTCTTGCTGGGTAGTCAAGTGTTTTTGTCCTATTTTGAATCCTAGTTAGTCAATAGATTCATAGGCTAGATAACACTTAGGAGGCCTGGCGGTTAGACCTTGCTCCTTCAATTTCTCCAGGAATGAGCGTAAGGCGTGTAAGTGTGACTCCAATGTACGGGTAGCTACGTACACATTGTCGAAGTAAAACGACACGTCAATTAGGCCAGCGATAATTCGCCTCATCATCCTATTGTAATTACTACCAGCTGTAAGTAGTCCGAAGGGTAGCCTGGCAAACTGTAACATACCTCTCAGTCGCAAAAGCCGTCAGTTTTTTGGACTCCTTAGTGAAAGGTATTTGATAGTACGCTTTACACAAATTCAATTCGGTGATGAATTTAACGTCTTCAAATAAATGGAGATTTTGATCTATTAGCGGGATGGGCTCGGCGTCGAAAACGGTCACTGAATTCAATTTTCGGAAGTCCACTGATTGATCAGGTTTCTTAACCATTACTATGGGGGAGCAATAATCGCACTCCGATGGCTGTAAAATTCCCAATTTTAATAAATTCCGGACTTCCTTATTGAAGGCTTCTCGTAGGTGGATCGGTAAAGGATATGGTTTGCTTCGCACTACTGAATTAGTTTATAGTTTTATTTCATGGATGAAATCCTTGGCACATCCAGGGGTTTTAGAAATGACTTCTGGGAATTCCATGAGCAAGTTCAACATTTCCGCTTTCTGTTGAATCTCTAAGTGGGAATTTATCTTTAAATCCACCCGAGGGTCTTCCGGGGTAGGTAAGAGCAATGGAAGTTCGTATTCCTCGTCTTGTTCCACTTACACGGTGTGTATGACTTGCAGGGGCGTACCCGGGTAAACGGAATCTATTGGTTCTTCTTCGTCTAGAAGGGTAATATTCTTTATGCACACGCGGCGGTGATATTTTTTTAGCATGTTTATGTGATAGGCTCCTCGCATTGTTGGGGTATCTATCAAGTAATCCAATGAACCCCGTGCCTCAATTACTTCAAACCATCCCTTCCACTGGGCCCATAACTTATTATTTTCGGTCGGGAGTAATAATAAGACTTCATCTCCTGCCTTTAATTTTCACGCCTTTGCTTTCATATCGAAGTAGGCCCGGTATTTGGCTAAATTTTTCTCGGCGTTCTCTTAAGCTAAGCCAGAGCAGTATTCTAGGCGCTCGCGCATATCCATCACGTAGGCGTAAGACGATTTGATTTCTTGGTCGAGCTTCACGTTGGGAAATAATTTCTTAAGAATACTCATAGGACCTCGCACATTTCCCCCGTATAATAGCTCAAAGGGCGAGAACCCAACGTCCGATGAGGTATTTTCTCAGCAGGCGAAAAAGGCTGTAGGCAGGTATCTGTGCCACTGTGTAGAGTTGTTTTGACACAACTTCTTCAATATATTTTTGAGAGTCCCGTTTAATTTCTCGCAGATTCCGTTAGTGGATGGATGAAATGGACTAGTAAAAATTGGCTTGACTAGCAGTAGTTTATTAAAATACTCCATCAATTCTGAGGTGAATTGGCGCCCTCTATCCGATAGAATTTCTTTAGGCAGGCCTACTCGTGCAAATATTGAAATTAATGCTTCCGCGCAGGAAAAGTGTCAATCTTCCGTAGTGCCACGGCATCTGGGAACCGGGTGGCACAATCCACTAGGGTAAGGATGTAGGAGTGACCTACACTTGAAGGGGGGTGAATTGGTCCCACCAAAGTAGTAGCCACTCGAAAAAAATGGTTCGGTTATAACGGGCACTTTTTGTGAGGGCGCGGGAGGTACCCGTTCTCTGGATGGATCCTTCTGACACACGTCGCATGATCGGCAATAGGCCACAATTTCCCTGGCGGCCTGGGGTAAATAAAAAGGTCGGAATATCCACTGCGCCGTTTTGTTGTGCCCAAAGTGACCTGCTAATATTCCATCATGTGTGGTATTCAAAATTCTTGGCGTGTATTCTTGAGGTACACACAGGGCTTTGTTGCTCTTCTTACCTCCTCGCTGATAGTACGGTAGAGAAGTAAGTCTTCTACGATATATTGGATAGGCTTCTTTCCTTTCACTTGGAGAGTTTCACCTTTAATAGCTTTCTCCCATAGAGGTTTAAGAGTGGGGCATTCTTTCTGAGCAATAGTGAAGGAAGTCAGTTTTAACCTATTGTCTTCGAGGGTAATCCTGGAGGTCAAGTTAGCAGGTTGCTCTTTCCTCCGGGCTTCTTGTGCTCGGGTGACTACTTGTTGCGCCACTTCCTGCTGGGGAATTAGGGGATTTTGTCCGATTTATACTGAGCAGAACTTAATCGGGGCTACTACCACGTCCGTCCAACCGGTGAAATATCTGCATTTTATATGAAATCTCACGCCCGGGAATCGATTTTCGCGTCCTAAAAAGTCGTGGACGATTGCGAATTTCTTATGTTAGGGTTTACTGGAGGCAGCAATTTGTCGGATACCACTATGCACGTACATACGGTGTCTCTGACTAAAGTGGATACTCGGCACCCATTATCAGTGCCCTCTTTAAATTGTAGGCCGCCTGGAGAACTTTTGTTGAATAGAAAGTTTACCTATTGCTGGGGCCCTTCGGATGTTGCTGCGGGGACGGAGGACGCATCAGCTTGTCCTGCTGGGATCGCGGCAGTCAGGTTTTGCACCTGTTATCTCGAGGTCTTCCTCAGGCGAGAGTTCTGTGAGCACTGGACACTCAGGTGACCTATTATCCCGCAGGTATAGCCAGTGACGGGGTTCCTGGGATACGTGCCGGTATTAGGGTATGGTCCTTGTGGAACCTAAACTTTTTTTGATTTTTTTCTCCTCCAAAATTTGTCTTATAAGTTCCTTTTGCTGCTGAGAACTTAAAGAGCATCTTCTGTAAATGCCTTGTTGGTGGCCCATTTTTCTTTGGGGAGGGAGCCGTCTCTTTCTTGTACTCCCTCGGATATAAACAATGATTTACCGGGTGGAGGTAAGCCTCGTCCAGACACTCGTTGAAGGTAAAGCTTTTTGGTCCTTAACGAATGCATGGATTTCCTGGGGTAGTGTGCTTAGTAACTGATCTCTAAGCATGAGGTCGACGACCGAAGCGACTTCGTTCTCTACCCCTTCTGACTTCATCCAAAACTGTAGGCTTCAACGAAGCTCAAAGCCAAAATGTTTGTATGTTTGTCCAGATCTTATACGAGCCTGCCTGAACTTCATCCTATATCCAAATAAGGTTTGTTGCTGAGAGAAGTTCGCCTTTGAAAGTGGGTAAGTCCACAGTCACTTCTGAGGGTAAAGATACGAATATCTCTCTCATCTTACAATTGAGTAGCGGTAACAGTCTGGTGACCCAATTTTCTTCTATGTCCCAATTATTGACTTCAAATATTTTCTTAAAATGGGAGATAAATAAGCATAAATCTTTTCGTCCCTGTACTCCAGGAGTTTCATGCTGGCCGCTGGTGACACTCCTGTTTTGGATGACACTGACTGCACCTCTAACTGGTCTTTACTAAGAGCTCTTTCGTGGGCCCTTATCTTTTCTCTTTCATCAGCTTCCATTTTAATTTTACTTTTCTCTCTTCTTTCGTCTCTTTCGTATCTCTCTTTCTCCTAAATAAACGAGTTCAGCTCGGTTCCTTCCATCTCGATTATGTCAGTCATCTATCTTGTTGTAAATCAAGCCTGACCTACTCCAACACTACAACTTACCACTTGGCCAAACAAATAAATTTAGATTGTTTCCACCTCTAACTTTACCAATTTCCCTTTCGACAAATATTCTATTATTCTTGGTATTCCTTTTACGTGTTAGCTCTTCCTTAAATAGACACTGCTGGGTTCTTTCTAATATAAACCCAAAGACCGGACACCACTTTTATAATGTGTCGTAGAATGGCCCTTTTTTATCACTATACTCTTTGACACCCTTTTTGTAGCGGTATGCTTTGTGGTGCGTAAGTTACTTCTTTGATGAAGTAGGCTTTGATATAAGAGTGCTAATTCGGTAGTTTTGTTCTTAAAGAAAAGAGCTATTTAAACACGTAAGGATAAGAGAAAACACCAGATTTATACCAAAATAAACACATATATTTTAAATGAAACACTTAACTATAACAAACAAACAGTTAACATATTTCTATGTTTTTCGACTATTCCTATTTTCACGGATACGATGACAAAAATAAACAAATAGGCTACCCGTAAACATACCAATTGCCGATTAGTATTTTTATCGCGACTCTATTTGATTAGCGTTAAACATTAAATTAACGTACTCTCGTCTACAAGCACATATGACCTAGGTTCAAGAACAATGTTTTCTACTCCCCTTAAAACGTGAGACGTACTAAACTTCTACTATCGCAAAATGAATATAAATCTTCTTTCTAACTTACATGACAAGAGGTATTAGGGATTGCCGGATGTCGCTTTAGAGTGTTGTGGCCGATGGTTGAAGTTCGTCGAAGAGGGCTAGCTTGTCACCTGTGACGGGGGCTGGTTCTTCAAAGTAATTAAAGAACAGGAGCTCGTTGCGGCCCGGTTCTTCTACTCTCACTCTTAGGGAGCTTGAGATGTGAGAGTCACTCGAGTGTGAGCGACTCTACTTTTCTTCAGTCAGACTTTTTCACAGTCTGTAAATAATTCTTCGGTAGCACCGATATAAAGCTCGACTATTCATGTTAATACGGCCTCGGAAAGGGGAGATCGATTTTCTCAATCTGATCCTATCGTTTCTCACGGAAATAGTCTTGTATGGCTCAAGAATCGATCTTCACAAACTGAACCTGCTTTTCTCTTATCGAATTCTAATCTTCTTGTCTGGCTGAAGGATCGATCTTCACGAACTAATCCCTCTACTTTCGTATCGACTTTTACTCTTCGTGTCGGGCTGAAGGATTGATCTTCACGAACTGATCCTCCTTCTAGCGTATCGACTTCTAATCTTCTCTTTTTATTTGCGGGGCTTATTTTTTAGGCGGATTACCGCCCCATCTAAAGGGGAAAGTAACCAGACCACAGAAGCAGGAAGGAGGGGGCGCGAATAGTGAGTTCGCATCTGGGGAGAGCAAGAATTGCAGAGGGTGGCACTGGGGTGCCCAATTCGGCTCGCTAATTAGAGGCTCGCAACCGCTCCGCTACTTGGCGTGCCTTTTGACTAGCACCGCTTTTTTTCCCATAACTACGGGTTTATGGGTCTCGTAGGTAATTGGATCGTTATAGCGTCGTTGAAGGCCTTATGTGGTCGCCTTAAAACACATGTTAGCTCCAACTGCCCAAAACGGCGGGAAGATTAAACAGGGTAAGCAGTTATGGTTATTCGCCGGCTACCGTTCCCACGCTTCTCCTCAGGGGAGGGGGGGCTTTAATGTACCTATACTCCTCCAGGATGCCTAATGTAGCCATTTCTCTACAATGCACAATAAGCTAATTACCTCTTCTGATAGTCCTTTTCTTATTTTGTTTAATTTAGCAGAGTGAGCGGCGTTTCGTTTTATATAAGTGAATATCGGCTCAAAATGTCTATGTTTTTCGAACTTGCTTAACGCTGGCGGCTTCTATAGTTTTAGCTACATTTTGAGATTTAGATTTTCCCTTATAAGAGGACATTTGAACCTTTTCAATTATGAAGTTAGCATCCAAGGACAACGGTTTTATTTAAACGGTCTGACCTCCTTTGGTGCAATTTTACTAAATTAAAGCTTTATACTTGTAATTTATATTTTTTAATAAATTCGCTTCTTTATATATTCATAATTTAACAGGGTTGTATTTATTTCCTTTATTTATGATCTCTGCGATCATTTGAACCCATCCAGAACCTAAATGAGAGAAGTAGGCCCGGGATATTGCGTCGTAACTTAATAAAAGTGCGTTCTTCTTTGACATTAAGTTGATCACACTAGTTTCCTGAATAGGTGCATTTGAATTGGATATTTAGATGAAATATTTCGTGTCATCCCTGATGATTATTAAGAGCTAATTCCAGTAAGATACATTAATTTTATCTAGTCATCACGCCTGCATTAGTTTTTTACATTTATTTTTTGCAATCATTAATATATTAAATGATACTATTACTGTTTGATGAAAGGGGAACGTAATTTAAATCTTTACTTTACCAAAACTCTGTTGGATGAAGAGGTTGTTATCCATCTTTTTTCAAATTTGCTTTGGAGATCAGGTTTATAAATATTGATTAAATCACGAAATCCCTGAGCCAACATTTGAATCAATTGGTGTCCCTATTACTCATCTGGTCCAGTAGGCGGAGTAAAATCTAAGACAGGTTTTATCTGTGTCAAGTAAGGAATCTGTGATTCCACAGGAGTTTTGCGACAATATCCGCATCCTTGGGGTCTCGTGTTTCCAGGTAATAGACATTTTCCTTTCCTTGCAGTTGATTACTTAGACTACTGATAGGGCTAAATTTTGCTCTACTACCGTCTCTTTTATTCGCGAAGTTCATAACGGATACGAGTTTCATGCATCAGCATCTGAGCGTGAATTGCCGAAGGTTTACTTGGGGCAGCAAACTGTTCTCTGTTTTGCTACCGTTGCCTTCCACACATCATTCATAGCGTGTCTGTTTGACGATGTTGGGAAGATGCCTCTCTCTCGGCAATATATACAATGCATTATGTGCTTTTACGCGCAAGCCAGAAATCTCCATTTTTCGCTTTTTGCCAATGGCTGACTTTACATCATGGCTGATCTTTTCTTTGCCTATTCTGCCGAGAGACCACAATCCTTGAAACTCTTTGCGTTTAGGGTAGAGCTAATGAGTCGAGTGCTTCATGAATCTTTTCGAGTTCTGTCAACTCTCGTTATTCCAAAGACGCCATAGTGGAGGGTACTATGTTTGACCATTTGTCTTTTCCAGCACAGCCATATCTTACCCTTTATCGGAGAAGGATCAGTTTGAGGCAGGCTCTTTTGGTCTTCGGACAACTTTATAGTTAACAAAAGAGAGAGTTTACTCTCTAACTTCCTTTCCCCAAAAAGAAAAAAAAATGAAGAAGAAAAGGCTTTACCACTCCTGTCATGAATGGAACTAGGATCCTCTTAATTGGAAAGGCCAAATTGAATAATACTCAAAGCACTACAATACGACTACATTTTAAGATTACTTGCCACGAACATACGATAATTTGGTCCTAATAATGCTATCGTATGGTGTCAAGATTAATCTATAATAGGGCTGCATTTTCCAGCAAAAGCCTGCATGAATCGATTCTGATTAATAACACTGGTTAACAAACTTTAACTTTATTTCTGATGACTTTAGTTTGATACCTGTTCTTGGGAAATTCGGTATCACGGAGTTTAAAAAGGGCAATAATTTTCTTCTATCACGTCAAAGTTATAGTTATGGACTGGTCCATATTGGTCCCACTCTTAGTAGCAGGCTATCTTACGAACAAGTGAGAGCAAGTGGAGGCGTTTGGTATTGTTATTATTCTATTTTATCTATGTATTTAGACTTTTCTTGAGGCATATCTAGATATTTAAAGCAATTGTGTATAATATAATTTAGTGTTTTTGCAGATTTGTTTTATGAACTAACATTCAGTAGTATGGTCTCATTAAGAAGGAAATGATCCAATTCCCTTGACTAGTTTTGCTATATATGTGGTTGTTTTACTGCACCAACTCAAGCAATGAACATTAGTATCTTTGTGAAAGAGCATACTTGGTTTAATTTAAGATTAAATTTGGCGATCAGGATAAGGCGTGGGATACACACAATATTTGTAAACCATGTGTCGAAAGTCTACGACAATGGAAAAAGGGAATTACTAGGAATTGGCATGACTATGTTGTGGCGGGAGCCCCCAAAACATGTAAATGTTTGATACTTTTGTCTCGCAAAAACTTGTGGTTATAGCAAGAAAACGCGACATAAAATAAGTTACCCAACTCTTGATTCAGCAATTCGTCCAGTGCTTCGTTCAGATGAAATTACAGTACCTGTATTCAAGGAACTTCCTTCACTGGGCAATGTAAGTGATATACGTGAATCTGATGTAAACAATAAACTTGACACTAATCTAGACTTTGTAGATACATCGACTCAAGAACGTGAAAACTTCAGCCAATTAGAACTAAATGATTTTGTTAGAGACCTAGGCCTGCTAAAAGAGTTGGCAGAAGTGTTAGCTTCTAGAATTAAAGAAAAGAATTTGCTGCAGGAAAAGAGACCTCTTGGCATTCTTTAAAACTGAACACGATCTGTTTACTGTTGTGACGTGGCGGGACTGTTAAACGCGATGGTTGTTTCAGAGCATGTTCCAAGTGAATGGATACTTTTTAGAGATATTTTAAATAGGAGTCTAAAATGTGTATTACTTTATAATCAAAACTCGTTCAGTGCAATTCCTTTTGGTCACTGTGCATTTAAAAGTGAAGCAATAACACATACGATATGTATTAGATTTATTTAAATATGATGAACACAAATGGATAATATGTGTGGATCTGAAAATGGTAAATTTTTTACTTGCCCAACAAGAAGGATATACAAAATATCCGTGTTTCCTTTGTTTATAAGGCAGCCGAGCTAAGGACAAAGATTAAGAACAGAAACTCTAGCCAGTTAGAGAAATGTTTGACTGTTGAGAAGACGAATATTATACACTACCCACTTGTTGAGCCAGAGAAAATCATCTTCCCACCACTTTATATTAAACTAGAGCTGATGAAACAATTTGTGTAAGCTCTTAATGTGGACAGTGACTGTTTCAAATTCATATGTACAATATTTACTTGCTTAAGTTATGATAAAATAAAGGCTGGAGTTTTTGATGGGCCACAAATCCGAAAGTGAATGAAAAACCAAAACTTTTCGAGTTCAAAGACTGATATAGAAAAAGGAGCATAGGATTCATTTGTTGCTGTTTTGAAAGGATTCTTTTGGAAACAAAAAAGCTGCTAACTACAAGGATTTGGGAGATTAAATGATAGCTCTCATGGTTTAGGCTGCAACATTGAGCATAAAGGTTCATTTCCTCAAGAGCTATCTTGATGAATTTCCTGCCAATCTTGGCAACGTGAGTGATGAACAAGGAGAGTGTTTTCATCAAGTTATCAAGATTATGGTCGAGAGATATTAAGGCCGATAGAACACAAACATAATGGCAGACTACTGTTGGAGTATTCAATGAGACTATGTAGATATTAAACATTCCATCCACTCTCGCAAGCGAAAATTTCGTCCATGAATGGTATATATGTGTAATATTGCTTGTGTTTTCTCCATTATATTAGAAAAATAACCAGTATGTATTTATTAATAGGTGATGTTTTCTTACAATGCATTTATCTCTTCAAATTCTGTTGACATTTTAAGTTATAGTCCGAAGCTATAACACTTAGGAAATTATCCTTACCGAGTAAATACATGCAGTACGTCGTAAAATTAAAATATGCTGTAGAATGAAAGCCTGATGAGTTACAAAAAAAAATGGATGCCATATTTGAAATCAGTACGTAAAAACTAGTTAAAAAATCACAAAACATAAGTCAGTAAGAAGTGTGTTGACCAGTATTTCGTTCTAGGTTTTCGAGCACACCCTGGGTCACACTGAAACCTAGTCATTAAAAGGATAGGTTAAAGCGATATTTACTATAATACAAAGAAACAGGATACTTTTTGGCTTAAAGTAAATGTACCAACAGATCATATGAGTACTGCTTAAAAAGCTATAGCAGGAATTTTCTTATTGATTATAACTTCCAGTTTGCACTAAAATAGGTTAAGAAAGAATTGTACAAAATAGGGCGTTGAAAAAAGGCAATTTTAATTACTTAACTTTCACCGTTAAGAGAAGTGCACTTAAAAATGGGAGGTTAGCTTGATCAAAAACATGGAGGTGACCAACTTATATCTTGGGAGGAAAAGGCATTACCACTGCTATCATGAATGGAACCAGGATCTTCCTAATTAGAAAGGCGAAATTGAACAATACTCAAACCACTAGAGTACCACTACATTTAAGGATTACTTGCCACGAATATACGATAATTTGGTCGTATTAAAACTATCGCATGGCGTCATGATTATTCTTTAAGAGGGCTGCATTTCCCGGGAAAAGAATGCATGAGTCGACCATAAATAATAATAATTCTTTTCAAAGCTGCTAACTGATAACAAAAGTAAATAGAACGCACGAATTTTTTAATCGTAATCACAAGAATTTTACCAATTTTAAGGTGTCTTGCATACATGGATACACACATTCAAGAGAGCTTTCCTTACCGAATGGTTATGTATGTCATTAGTGCAGATTGGAGAAAAAAATATATAATTGATCTGAAGGAAAAAATCACATTATAATACAAAAAATGAGGTTGTACAGGTAGAATTTCCAGGCTATCAACTAGGAGTTCGTCCGTCCCACTATAGTCTCTCTATCTCCTACCCTAACAAAATATTAATCGCTCTTTTTTCTTTTTTTCTATTTACTATTTAGATTGATATAATGATTGAATCATCCACATTCCGTTATTAAACACCTTTCCAAAGGACAAACAGAGAAATTTTTTTTATTTATCGTTTAGAGGGTAAAATTAAAACACTTGATATATTTGTTCTACTAAATGTATTTTCTAGAAGAGTTTTAAGAAGGCTATGAGAATCAACCGGCCAGCCATTTAGCTGAGACAGTCAGGCCACTATTCATCTGATTATCACCCAGGCAACCATTCAACAAAGACAATGAGAGGGCCATTCAACCAGAGTCAATTTGTGAAATAGACCTAAAATCATTATGTATGCACCAGTTATCAGCCTTTTAACTTAAATAGCGATCACATCTTGCTCCGCAAAAAAGTTTGAAATAGGAAAGTCGTGTTCTGAAATCGTCTCCGTCAAATATTCGCTGTTATTACACTCAGAAAATGCTACAAAACGATGATTTTCTGCTTATTTGATTAAGGAAAAAAAAACAACTATCTCTCATTTAAGCGGAAAGGAAATAAGCAAAGCAAAACCTAACGTAACCAACGTAATCAGCTAATTGTAAGGTAGGCCAAGAAATATTTTTTTGGGGGGTCAAGAATAAGGAACGGATCACGTGCAGGTGTCACCATTCTTAACAATGAAATCTTTTTTAAGGTCGCTATTATTTATATGGTAAAGTTACTATAGCTATTGTTGGCATGGGAAGTTCTCAGGGACCTTTTCATAATTCAAACGGTTGTTTTAGGTTTCGTTAAATTACCCAAAGTTAATATACCGTAACCTAACTCAACCAAGCCTAAGCTAATAAAACACTAATGAGTTCGAACCCCTAAAAGTTAATAGTTTACTTTAGCAGCCGACGATTATTCTAGAGATTTGGGGGCTAGTTTAGTTTTCTAGCTACTTTTTGCTTCCAACACAGGTCGTTATTTTAATAATCTACTAGTAATAATCCACGAGTAATAGTAATCGCGAACAAAATCATATAATCTACTTAATTTAGGCAGGTGGGTAAATTTTCGCTCAGGCGATCCAGAATTCTTGGAACCAAAACACCACCATCACGATTTGTTCAATAGACAAATGGGAGACACGAAGAGAACGTCTATTTACGAGTAGACGATTTAAATCGGCATCGGTCACTCTTGCCTAACGAGCTGACAAACAATTTATCACAATTGAATAAACCCCTCTTTGTTAACTGTAAATTTGGACTTACATTTTAGGCACTCGCTTTTAGTGTTTATTAATTCCGCCCTTCCAACAAATGGAAGGATTTAGCGCTGTGGTTAAAAAAATAATTAAGAAGATGGAGTTCATGGGGGAACGCACTTGCCATTTTGAAAATCTAGCAAATAGGACTACACTCGAGAATATTCACGATCTACGCGGCTGGCAAGATAGCATCGATTTAAAAAATCTAAACATCGGTAAAGTGTATTTGTTGTATAAATCAACCTATACGGAATGGATTGTTTTGCAACGATAATAAGAAATACTGCTGTAAAAAATAGTTTGTACAAAAGCAAAGAAAATAAAAATGAACAGCAAACAAAACCAAAAAGACTTTGGATCTTTTCTTAAAATATGGCTCAATTTCGTCTCCTAAGTCAAATGGCTGAACGGCCGGCTGAAGAGGCTGAGCTGCTTTTCTCATGTACGGGAATCAGTAGATGGGTCATTCCTATGTTATAAGTTTTGAGGGTTCAGGGCGCGAACAAGAGAAAACTAAAGATATAAAAGCAAGGAAAAATAAAAAGTAAAAGCTGAAAAGTATTTAATAGATGAACCTTTAAAATCTATTTGTAAATTTGAGAGATTTGAGTCATTTCCTTAATTTCGTTGCCTCCATAAAAACTCGCACATATAGAAGTCGTTCAGAGAAAGAGCAGTTCCACATTCTTTTTTATTCCCAATTTAGTTTGTGTGGGCACCTGTTTCCGGATCTTTAAAGTTCTGTGAGTGGATAATAGTCAAATGATTATACCCTATCTCTTGTAAGGATTAATTACATATAATAATGGTTCTGCTGATCTATCAGGAACTATATACATGAAACACTCACGCGTTTCCCTGCAAATATCTCTGAAAACCAACAGCACTGGTAAAAGCCTCAAGGCATTGTTGTTTCTCTAGCAAGTTCGAATGCTGTGATTTTTTAAAGGTAAAAACAATGGTTATGCTTCTAATTAAAAAAGGAATATCGTAACACTAGAGACGGCACAGCCTAATCACTCGAGTAACCGGCCGTTGATCCATCTGGCAGAGGAGACGAAATTGCGCCATAGTAATAGAAAGGATCCAATGCTTTGTATAGTTCGACTTCGGCTTTACTCGGCGAATACAATTCATTTGCCATTTTAAAAAATGGATTTTATTTGATAAAAATATAAAGGAAAACTAAAGAATAAAAGAATTAATAGTGTCAGGTATAGAATATTTAGAAGAGGTAGCTATAAAAAAATATATAAAAAACCCAACTTCTTAGCCATCTTTAGAAGCACAAAGGGAAGATAAGAAAAATAAACTCTTATGATGGTCAATGATGGTGTTCAATACAGATCGCTGATTAGCCAGTAGGATAGCTAAAAAATAGCAAGACAGTAACGAAAATCGCTAAAGTTAACAATTACCCTCTAAAATTGAAGTTTAAAGTTTGGTCTAGTAGATAGTAGTTGTCCAACAGCAGTTGGGTATATGGAAGTAGTTGAGCATAGAGACCAAATAACACTTTTGTTAATAATCAAAACTTTAGTAAGAGAGGGATGTAAATTTATCCATAGTAAAGAATAGAGCGCCCACCTTAAAACAACCAAGTATCCAAATTACCTACAAAAAACCGTCAGCTCACCTTTAATTTCTTTAATCTACCGACAAATGCTCATGCACAACATATTTTATAGTATTGGAGAGGCGTATTGGATAAGGCGTATGATACCAACAAGTTCTGTCACAGCTCAGACAAATCAAAGGCAACAAATCAAACTAACTCAACCAGCCTGACCTAACCCATGTAAATCAACATGCAAATTAATCTAAAAGACTAAAAAAAAAACCGTAGCTTTCGTGAAACGACAAATAGAAACTCCAAAGATTGACCTAACTTTAGTCAAACGTCAGCCAGCAAAAAATCACCAAATAAAAAAACCTAATTTATACTAAGAATACAGCAAAATTACCTATTAATTCACTAGAGTAGCTTCTATAGAGTCGCAATTAAACCTAAGCAACTCAGAATATCCTGCTAGTTTATTATGTTTTGTGATTGTGTGTGGTTTGTAGCACGTCATTCTAGAAAGGTGGTGACTAGATTCATCACATGAAGGCCTTTTTCTGTTATTTACCTTTTTAAATTTTTATCCTATTTTATTTGTTTAATCTATTTGTATAAATTCAAACAAAACATCCTCTTTACCTGCGTTAAATTATTTAAAATCTAGAGGGTCATAATATTTTTGTTGGTTCGTAGGTGGGTGGAAACCAGCGTCTTCCGAATTTTTGCATGTGCTTTTCTCTGAACTGATTCATTATGCTGCGTGATCACTTTCGTTAATTCCTAAAACAAAATATATCTTTTTCATTTTCTGATGAAATATGTGTTAACGATTTCCGGGGAAATAATTTGTTGCCGTGACTAAACTGTTTCTCTATTTCAGGTGAAATTACTTTATTAAACCATTTTAAGTTTAATATAGGTTAATATTTGAATTTAGCAGGAAATTAATTTTTTTTTAAAGTTTGTGCCCATAAAGTTATCTGCATATATTTCTTCAAGTCAATTCTTTACACTTTCAGATTAATTGATTTCATTGCGATTTTATAATTTATTTATTACTATTCTTTTAAAAGATCTTTCTCTGTTTTTCCGTGTCAGTCGATAGGCAGCACATTGTTTTCTCAATCTCATTTATATATACATTATGTTTATTATCTTTCTTCTCTCTCTCTTCATTTATTTCCAAACACTTCATAAGATGCCGCTAAAGAAGTAAGCTTGTGAGAACTTCTGAGGAAACTTTTCCCTATTTCACTATTAGGTAGGTTCTACGTGGTATCATTGCTGCAGTAGCTGTCTCCAGCTAGACTAAAAATAATTCGCCAGGAGGATTTCTTTAATCTTTTTGCGAAGACGATCTAGTGGCTAGTCAGCTTGAAGCCTGAGAGATGTCGATAACAATGGAAGATAATCAAGAAGTAGAAACCTCGGTGCCTAAGCCCCTTGGTTTCTCTCGAAACACTGAGGTAAATTGCTCCTGCAGTATCTCAAAAAAAGAGACTAGCTTTTGTCTTAACTATCTCTTTGCAGGATAAAGATTAAGTTCGTATTGTCGAGGATATTAGTGTGCGGAACCAATCTATGAGATTTGTGTTACGTAATCTGATAATAATTGAGTAAGATTCATCTAACTTTATTTCTGACTTTGCAGAAGGATTTACTTAAATTACAAGATTTCTGTTCAGGTTGTCACTAATATTGTTTTGTAAAGGATGAGCGAGCTGTGTGCTTTTTATACGTCGGTAGTGAGGTAACCTGAAATCAGAAGTTGTAAATTTTTCTTTTTTGTATAGTGCCGCGATTTGTTTTCTGGAAAAGCTATCTTTGTAAAGCGTCTTATATTAATAACTGCTTAGAAACCCTTTTCCAGGAGTATAATTAAAAGAAGTTTTAACTAACTACATTTCTAACTTTGAAAACGGGGCTAATCCAATTACTAATTTGTTTGTCTATGAAGACACTATTTTTCTTTTTTATAATAGAATGGTGGAGCAACTTGCGACCTATAGGAAGATTTTGTGTAAATTTAATGTTAAAAGATGTAAAATGATACCTTTATGGATAATTTCCCAGTGAGTTCTGGAAAGTGCTTTCTTTGCCCAGCGTATTACATTATCAACTCTTTAAACTATCTTGGCTACGAAGAAGCTATACATTACGGCAATCTTGATGATAGTTAGTACATGCTACATGAGCTGTATAGGCCCTTTAAAGATAGTGAGGCCCAAAATACCCATGCTAAAAAACAGACACCACTTTACTAAGCCGTTGAATAAAATCATCAAAGAGTTACGATCAATCAATCAATGATATCAAATAACAAGGTAATAGAGTAATTTTATTAAAAAAATTCGGATAAAAACAGAATATGTAAGAATGAAACGTTAAATTTTATTATATTGATAAGCATTAACCCTGTAGAATACGTGAAACGTCTCATGTTTAATTATTTCTCTCGACATAAAACATTAGAAGATATGAATGTAAAAATTCCCTTTTGCTACCATGCATGATCTTAATAGCTGATTTATGCCTTCTTCGATAGTTTTCAGTTGAGTGTGTATGTACAACTATATATGCCCACACAAAACCCATAAAATGGTTCACTGTGTGATGCTCAAGACCGAGGTTTCGTTGAATATTTGATTATGCTTTCCACTAGTTATTAGGAATAACTGTTCCAGACCTGACCACATTTATCATTAGGGGTAATAAGGTTATGGCAAGCAATACAAAATTCTAGTATCTGCATATAACGAAAACAAAGCACTGTATTTGTATCCACAAGACGGAAAACCCATATGAGCTCATTTGGATTTCCTCCTCTATGATAATTAGGCTTATGTGAAATACATAATTCGTCCATTTGAACAATAAGTCCTGAATCACAAAGCTAAATGGGATATTTTTTGAAGTAATTTGTGCATATTTTGAGGAACAAGAACTTCTACTTCTTTTTCTTAGATTTTCCTACTTTGGGTTGCCGTTCTTGGTGAGTCTTTTGATATATATATATATATCTGTCTAGTGCACTTATATTCAGCCCTTTCTCTCTCATTTTGCTCAGAATAGAGTCTTTCCCTCTCATTTTTTGTCTTCCTCTTCTTCGATTCCCCTCTAACTCCATATTCACCTCCTTTCTTGCTAAATGGCCCTCTTCATCTTCTCTTCTGGTAATGTGCCCAAACCATTTCAATCTTGTTCTTGTACGTAAAACTGATAGTTGTGTTACTTTCACTGATCTTCGAATTTGTTCGTTTTTAACTTTGTGTTATTCTCCGAACAATGCAATAATGAAAACAACAACAAAGAAAATAACAAAACATTTCTACAAGAATACGATGAACACGTATGTCGAGGGTTAGTGAGTGGGTAAGCCCAATACCAATTCTTTGGCAATATTATAATCCCGCACCAAGGTAAAGTGGGGGTGAAGTGTAGCCAATACACCTACCGTAGCCACATCCGGTAAATAAGAATTACTCCGGTGCTTCCCTTTTGGTCAAAGTTAAGATAATGATCCCCTGAGTGTGTTCCCACTCAGTAAAAGCCAGTCATGGGTGAAGTTATGTAATAATAAGGATTAAGCCGAGTGGATGGCTTTTCAATTGCCAAAGGATCGTCCAAAATAGTTAAAATACACAGATACAAAAATAATCTTTAATATACATGAATTAGAAATAGAAAATAGCATATATAGGTATAAATCGGATTAGTCTTTGCACTGAATAGTTAAGCCTATATAATTTCGTGGAGATTACACTTAAAATCTACGTACTAGGATGCTTGCGTCTTAATTGCAACCGACAGAATGAATTGAATAATATTATGGAATTAAGCACTGAATTAATCACTTGTAATAATCAAAGTTATAAGCTCGGGATGGAAATTCTAGTTAACGGTTAAACTGGTCAAGTTAGGGAAGAAGATAATTCACCTTCACGATGCCTTGGAGTTCGTAAGTATTTGGATGATGACGGTGATTGTCTTCTTCTTCCAACGATGTTCGCACTTAGCCCAGTCGTTCGAAGTTACCGAATGTGGGGATAATCCTAGACCGTTGTCCTGATGTAGTGATCCTAGGCCGGATCGCGAAGGCAAGTCAAACGGTGACTCAAATCGGAATTCTTCTCCTCGAAGTGTCCGTTCCGATTATTGGCACCTGGAGTGGGTTACTAAAATAATTACCTATCTGCGTCTAGGTTAATCCACAGAGGGAGGTCCTGTGTAACCTCTGACTCTGAACGAGGAGTCTGCGAGAAGTTTGGAACCTACAAGTATCGTGACGGCAACAACCAATTCCCCGAAGTTTCTTCTTTGCAACGGGTGAACTGTTTCCTTTGTGAGACTAGCTTCACACACAACGTAGGTCCAAGATCTTCTGCTTGACTCCAGGGAGAACTTTTTCTTTTATTTCCCTCAAGAGCTAAAATTGAGAGAGAGCACAGGATTTTCATAAAATCCTTATCGTCGCGCGAAAGACCTTTTGTCTGCTGCCAGGACATGCGAAATATTTACGCCTCACCACCATCCGAACTTTCCTCGTCTCCAACCGCAGGTTTATGCCGGCGCGAAAAGGGGTGAAGAAGATTTGATGCGAAAAGGCGAATTTGGAATAAGGGGTGGAGATGACACGCAGCTGTGTTTTTGTATTTATGTATGCACTAATGCATGGATTTATTAGAAATTTACAACGGAGTACCGAACCGATGAATGGGAAACCAAAGAATAATTATTAACTGTTCCATAAAGCCTGCAAATACAGAAGAGAAAATAACATTAACTATATATTATCAAACTAGGCGCACCGCTACCCTCATCATTAAAAATAAGCAGAAACCCATATCCGAACCTAAACAAAGGACCCACCTAATATATGAGCACAAATGCAACCAAAGGGACTGTTAGCATATCCCCGACTCATATATCGGAATGCCGGAAGGTAAACTATCACCTAAGCAACGGCACTCCTCCCCCAAACCACATCAAAATCAAAACCATGGAACTATTCTCAACAGAAAAATGTTAGAAGAAAACATAAAAATTATTGACCATGCACCAGATCGCCGGCAACTCCATTTCCTAGAAACCATTCACACACAAGAAAAACAACCCAAGCTTAACATTCAAGTAAATTCAAATGGAATACTACCAAGCGGCAAAATTAGGAGCCGAACCACGAGGGATACCTAATCCCCCCTCCATATCAAGACCCTTCATCGCCTTGAATGTGACCAAGAATTTGAAGGGCTTTTATCAGCCTAACACTTGCGACCCTGTCCAAACATGTTCATAAGTTCATCAGTATGTTTACTTTAGCAGATCTCCCCCTTTGTTTGTTTATTTGTTATAATTTATTGATATATAAATCACTGGTTTCTCCTTTACTTGTCTTTTTATTTCAAACTCTAAAGATGATACAGGTGTACCCAAACGCGCAAGATAAATAGTGTTTTACTAAAGGAAGCTTTTAATGAATATCGGAAAACTTATCCACTAGCTCAACCCAGACATAAAAGCAAATATAAAGCAAATCGAAAGAAGTGAAAAGAAAATCACGAATGCGAAATTAGCCGTCGCCTTCAACAAAACTTGTTACAATGACAATATTTGATCTAACTTTACATATATATATTTATATATATATATATATATATATATATATATATATATATATATATATATATATATATATTCAAAAAATTCCACAGGGAAATGAAAGGCGGATTTGAAGTACTTTCTTTCGAACTTGTTCAGTTTCATTCCTTGATAATTAACTGAGCAAGTTCAAAATTACTTGGAATCCGCCTTTCATTTTCCTGAGGGATTTTTTGCATTTCTTGCAATAGATATACACAATATACTTTCTTTGAGGAGCTACTGGTGTTTATTTATCTCCATTCCATCCATTCTTTCATTATCAGAATTAGCTTGTTAAGCTTAGCCACGCCAAATATTAGCTTGTAAAGATATCAAACCCTCAAGGTAAACTGGGATGTTATTCTTTAAAACCTTCCCTTTTTAATTTCCTTGGATTGTTAATAAATATAATGAAAGAATTAGGATCTGTGAGTGAATTCTTTAATAACCCTTTACGCGTTTTCTATCATAACGTAGCAACCCTACTTGATAATTCACAGGTTGCTTGGGCTTACTGTTTTATGGTTTGAGCTGCCTTGCCTAAGCTATACTACACGCAGGTTTACATTATAAAATATAAACCAGAAATTTATATTAATGTTCGTAACAGAGGATTTTGATAGAGTATCAATTTTTCAAATTCTCTCCTAGTGTATCCAAATGAGATTTCGGTTAATATTAGGTTACTGGCTATAAAAAGTTTTGAAATATTTGGATAAATGTAGGATTTGGTATAGGAAATCAAAATATCATTGTATTATGGAGAGAAATACTGCAAAAAGAACTGCTACTTTGATTGTTGAAGGAGAAAATGCAGACACAGAAAGGGAAAGTTTTAAAGTAGGTTAGTAAGAAATGGTTAAAATGATTACAAATTCATGGCTTTAATTTAGGAATAAACTTGTAATGAAGCTTCTAGGTAGGAAATTTATCAACGTTTACTCTAGTATAAATATTAAATTGGTATTCTAATATAAATAAGAAATAGAATGCTATAATAATTTTTGTCCACATTGATAATCAAAATAAAAAAAAATTCATAAAGTGAAATATACAATATTACGTCAACTAATTGGCGTTGAAATCCTTTATAGGATGACGTCGAAAACAGTCCGTTCTCAAGGACTTTTTCGAAATCCTATTCAAAGAGAAGAAATCTGCTTCCAAAGCGCGTTGAATTGCTCTATGAAAAACAGAATTGAAAAATGCAACATGACTCGCAGACAGAATGAAACGTATCTCTTTGAATTTACATATGTCTAGTTCTTGATTAACACGAATGATTCCCCATTGCTCTATTTATATTATGAACGCCTGCCAATGAAATTAATATTCTTATAATACTATTGCTTGACTGTATAATGTTTGTATTCCTATGATAAATAAACCTTTTTTTCTCCAGATTGAATATTTTACGTGAAATTGTGGACGTTTGTCTCCTATCATTGATTTCTTTACAGAGTCGATCTCCTTTCAATTTATGTCTTTTCATTTTTTATACAAAATGCTTTCCTAATTGTCATTTCTATTTAGCAAAAGTTGGTTAGAGAGGAAAGGAATAGTGATAGAGTTTAGGTATAACAGATCAAAATAAAAAACCTCATTAACCCTTAGTAAAAAAAAGGAAAGTAGTATTACAAATATCAAGTGAATCGTTTGAACGGATAGGTTGAGCTTTATTTGTTAATTAGTTGAGTAATTAATAGTGATACGATTTGTAATTGATTTGGGGAATGCTAAATGTGTTTACTTTTTATAATCATTTCCAGGAATATTGAAAATCTGCTCATTTTCGTGAAGCAGGTAACCAAAATTTAGTAAGAAAGGACATAAAGATATTTTTAGCCCTGTGTAGTTAACCAAAGCTTAGAGAATAATATTTTCGAGTTATCGAAAATTAAATATGAATATTCAAGCAAATAGTTCGAATCCATGGTCGAAATAGGTTATCAGGTTTAGTTTTTTATGTGTAGTGTGGTAGATAATTAATAAATTAATGCCACTTTCGAAAAGATAACAACAAAAGAATTGCAATACAAAAACATATGCAGTTTATCTTGTTGCAGTGAGTATTCTGAAATGCTAAACATGGTTTAACAAGTTTAACAATTATGATTATCATCTCTCTATTGTGCATTGGCAGGTAGACGAATCTTTCTGATCAATCGCACAATATATTCAGCGATTGAATATGATCCACTTCAAAGTATTTAGAATATATCCAAGGAGTTTACTATTCTTTGCCTTTTCATCAATTTCACAAGTTTGCACACCGAGAATGAAAAAACACCAATCATTAATCGTATTTTAATCAAGGGTGAAAAATGAATTGTTTCTGCCAGAAATTAACAGAAAAGGAAAGTGCTATCACTAAGTGAAACTACAGTCCTAACAAACAAAAAAAGATGCACTAATGAAAGATTTAGCTGTGCGAATGGGGAATTACAACACGAATTGTTTACTTTAAATTATTGGAAGAAGAAAAAAACATTATTGCATCTTCATTTTTAAGAGCTTGAATGTGCGAATAAGATTCCACCTAGAAAATATCGAGATTAAATCAAGAGAAAGTTGATAATCCCGCAAGATGATTATATAAAGCCTAACACTATTAGATTTTCTCTTATTTAGGTCACATTAACACTTTACCAGTAGTAAAAAATATTCACAAGCACTGAAGATATCGAGCAGCACTCAAATGTTTTTTCTTTTCCAATTAAGCTGATTTTAAAGGTAGAAGACTCAACAAGTGGATTTCGCGTTGAGAAATATTATTGCTAACAAAAGTAAATACTCGTATCTTTCCAATGATAAGACTATTTATGATATATTTTATGCTGATTAAATCCTTTTACGTAAAATGCAACTTTACTTATCGTTGACCTAAATATATGTAGTACTTAATTATCCAATATTTTTTAGCAATTTGCAGCATTCTTTTTCCCAAAATAAATGAACGGTGATAACAAGTGAAGTCCTTCCTAAATCCTAAACGTTTTAAAATTTTTATAAATTATACCAGGTAATGCCTTCGCCACTCCCCCCTACGGGGGGGGGGGAGGTTGCGCTTCACTGCTAAAATTACAAAAAGCAGCCATGGTTAAATTTTATGAATATTCTGAAATTTTCCAATTATAATAATTTTAAAAAGGAACTCTAAACTCAATTTCCCCCCTTTCAAAATATCACGTGGCTAAAATATAGAGTTATAGAAGATATATAAAAATAAATTTTCTGAACTTCTCCATTTGTAATTCTTGGGTTTTAAAAATTCCCAAAACTTTATTTCTGAACTTTGATAAAAAACATAAGTCATAACCAAACTAAGATAAAATTATTATTCAAATACTAAAAAACTCCCCTTCTAAAATTATAGAGTTAGCGATAATGATGATTAGTTGTTAATCATTATATATTTTTACACTTTCCTTAATTAAAAGTTTATATCTTTAGGTGCAACTACAATATAGTCATTGCTTTATCATTGAGTGATGTGCAGCATTTATTTCACCTGGAGTAGGCTCTTCTAATGACATATTATGAGAGTCCTCGGAAGCCAACCTACTCTTCTACATTTAATATAGTCAAATTGTCTTTAGACTGTTGCAAATTAAATATTCGTACTAAACTTAAGATACGACTGAATTATGCATATCAAATTTCCTTGGCTCTCCTTTCTATCTCGGGAGTATTAAAAATTTTTATCAACTGATCGAGTTTAGAAGAAAAGAAGTTCATAAGGAGAATTACTGAACGACAATGGCCTAGCCCAGAAATAATTTTTTGCCTGAACAAAATCTTTAATGATTTAAAACTAAATTTGGCTTTATAATAAATTCATTTCCATTCCTTCCCCTAATCTTTTAAATTTAGGTTATATTTTCTAGATATCTGCAGAAAACAATCAGAAAAAATATAAAGAGAAAAAAAACAGGTCAAACAGTGCCATTCCTTCCCCCTTGGCAGAGATGCCTTCAATATATAATAGACGACATTTGCCTGATAACAAATGTCTTCTTTCCATCAATCTATGCGTATAATACCTAATAAAACCTTATCTTTTGCTAACCAGCCCGAGAACACACTGAAATAAATTTCATGATGGTGCAATAACGAATTGAGAAATCAAATTTTTGCGCGGTTATTCATTAAACGTTAATGAGAAACAAAAGCCAGGCATTGACTTGTTGAGCCAGATTTGACTTTACTCATTTCTTGGCTGTATGATGGGATATAATTCAAAAGATAAGTAATCAAAGTTATACAATATCTGCAAGAACAAATCAGAAGATAAACCGAGACGAAAACAAGGTCTGCTCACAAAAAACTCGCGTGCTCTCACTTTATCTGATTTATGATCTTACACATGCAAAACATTCGATAATTCCCGGAATTTTCTTAGGAGGACCTTGGCATTTTATCCTTCGAAAGAGAATGTAAAAAAACATAAGGGTTTCAGATTTGGTTGCAATCGGCCGAGTTGTTATGATGTTAGTGTCTAAACAATATAATTGCCATTCTAATCCTGGGAGGACTTTGGCAATAGTACCTTCGAAATAAAATGTAAAACAACATAAGGATTTCAAATTTTCTTAGAATCGGCCGATTATTCATGATGTTATTGGCAATGTTTATAATGCCCGGGCTAGCCTTAGAGGACTTTGACAATTATACTATTCGAAAGAACATGTAAAACAACATAAGGATTTTAAATTTCTTTAGAAACTGCCGAATAGTTATGATTTAATTGCCAAAACAACATAATTCCCGGGGTAACTTTGGGAGGACTTTTGTAATTATATCATTCCAAAGAGAATGTAAGATAACTTAAGGGTTTCAAATTTCCTTAGAATCGACCGAATAGTTATGATGTTATTGGCAATCATGTTAATTCCCGGGCTTACCTTAAAGGACTTTGGCAATTATACTATTCGAAAGAGCATGAAAAACAGAATCGGCCAAATAGTTTGATGGTATTGCCCTAGCAAAATAATTTCCTGGCTAAATTGGGAAGACTTTGGCAATCATATCATTCGAACGGGCATGTAAAACAACATAACGGTTTCAAATTTCCTTAGAATCGGACATATAGTTATAATACTATTACCAAAACAACCAAAAGCACAACGGCGACCGACCGACTGACGAACTTAGTGAGATATAGAGTCGCACGCAACTAAAAAAAGAAGAAAACAGTCGTTATTCTTTCCCTCTTGCATACAGGGGTACATAATAAAGTGAGGAGAAAGATGATAGAGCATCACTAAGTGAAAAGTTACGAGAAGGGGGCAAGAGGAAAATTAGAAAAGAGATTGAGAAAGATCTCTGTTCAAAGGGTATCTTTTGTTTTTCAACTTCGCTATTTTGGTAGGCTGTTAATGGAATTCAAACCTTTAAAATTGTGTTATACTATAATATTCGTGGTAGTCCTAAATAATAGAATTAATAGTGTGAAGAAAATACGCTACTAAAAATAGGGCTATACATATAAGATGGTCAACTATAGATCGGAAGAAATTCTCGTGTGTTCTTTCGCCTTCCACTCGGAAATTCGCCCCATGTTCGGTTTTATTCTAATTGGGTTTGAAGTTTTGGATGAAGTTAGGTTCAATTGGAGGTCAACGTTACTCCCACATTTTAATCTCGCCGGGCTTTAGTTCCAAATTTGGTGGGACGGGTTTGACTTGTCGCTTACGCTCCTTCCTAAATATCTTGTTTATTATTAGGATAGCTATATTCTGGATCATTTGTAATTTCCGAAACTTGGTAGAGGTTGATGGCATTAATGATATAGCAAGGTAAAGCAATTTTTATTAATTGGGGTGCTCTATATTGCATATACATTTTGTACGTTATCCTACTAGAGAGTGATAAAATGAAACAGTTTGCTCAACTTGGAAGATGAATACACTTATATCTCGGGGACATGTTTACATAGTAATTGTGATAACATTCAAGCCTAATACGCTTCCTTCAGTTTATCCGTCGGCATGTCTTTTGAGTGTTATAATCCTAAATTTAACATTACTCGTCGAGATTTTCCAGTTTGGGTCAAACCGGTTGAAATTATCTCTCAATGGTTGCACCAGCAACTCGTTGCTTGAATGCAGCCTCCAGGATGGTGCAGTCGAGCTGCTTGTCACTTTTCCTGACATACTTGCGAGGCATGATGATCAGGCTTCTAAGAAAGCAGTAGGCTAGATCTGAGAGAGTTAATGACATTAGACATATGAATAGGTAAATTTTGAACCCCTCAAAAAACAAACTTCCTGTTTTTAGTTTAAGAATTATTAGTTTGTTTATTTCATATTAGCAATTAGCTCTATATTACAGAAATTTTACAGTATTTAAACCCTTATTAGTATTTTAAACGATTTTTTTAAAAATCATAGTGATGTGGGGGTACCCGACCGCCATGCCTAGAATAAATCCGGTGGTAAAAATCTTTTTTACAGGGTAAATATTAATCCTAGAGTCATTCTAATAACCTAATTCACTTGTATAATCGCTATTTCATCATCACTAACTCTAATTTAAGAAGGGAATTTTTTGGAATATTTGAATAATAATTTCATCTTAGTTTGGTTATGACATGTTTTCTATCAAAGTTATTTCTAATAATTCTTTTATAATATAAAAAAAACAAAATGATGAAGTTCAGAAATCTATATGTGTCGAAATTTTGTGAATTTTTAAAACCCAAAGAATTACAAATAGGGAAATTCACAAAATTTATTTTTAGATATCTTCTATAACTATATTTTAGCAACGTGATATTTTGGAAGTGGGGAAATTATTATAATTGGCGAAGTTCAGAAAATTTATAAAAATTTAACCATGGCTTCTTTTTTATTTTAAATTTTAATCTTACTAGCGAAGCGCAAGCTCCCGCCCCCTATAGGGGGGGGGGGGTAGTGACGAAGCCATTTCTTGGTGTGCTTATAGCATAATGACACTGGTATCGCATCATAATTCCCTCAAAATCATCTTCAACTTTACACACAATAAACACAGTGTTCCACTTTATTTAAAGGCACTACTTTAGCACCACCATTTATTTTCCTGCTAATATAGATAATCAGTTACTTTTTATTATGTTTTTCCAAGTATTTCAAAGTATATAGAATTTTCAGAATTTCACGCATCGGTGTTTCTCCACATGTTGGCGGTCGTTGTTCTCCAGCACCACCATTTATTTTCACAATAATGCCATGATAGCCACTTCGAAAGGACGCCCTTCATTTCACTCGATAAAATGTCAATATGGCTAAATATCTTAATGAAACTTAATTCAAAACAATCAAGCCATATTCACCGACGTGAGACACTATATGAGAACCTTGAAAAATAACAACAAAAATCCGAAAAATCCATTTTCTTTCCTGGTAAACACACACGTTGTGATGGCGGAATCCTGTTGCTCACGTGTATTCACTGATGATGAGTGCTGTGTTTGTGGTGAGTGGCGGCGGGCAATTTGAAATAGTGGTCGTACCAGAGCACTCGCTCGGTGTTTCCCTCTCACCCTAATCAGAGGCTCTACAAAGAGCAGTCAGATTATCCGCAACTATTATCTAGTTTCTACGCCCACAGATACGCATAAAGTTCATCGATTTATACCCGCGGTTGCGAGAAAGTAAGAGCGACAAATAAAAATATGATTCTAAATGGCCAAGAATGAATACTCCATATTGCCTAGGACCCTGAAAGTGATGTTCCTTTTTTATTGCAATTGTGACACAGTTGAATCTTTCAGTGCTATGAGTGGTGGAGATAACTTTGTGTGGTTAGATTTTAATGCTTTTTATTGTGGAATTGATACAATCTTCAGATAATAGTATTAAGTCAGTATCTACTTCATTAATTATAAAATTATAAATACAGTGACTTCGAAAAGTTTCCGATCACCCTCGAACTTTGTATTTTTACCCTAAATAAACATGTTTAATATTGACTAATCTCATATTAGTATTTTTTCTCCTTTACTTTGGATTTGATGACTTGTTATATACGCTTTAACATGGATTTGATCATGTTTTGACCTACTTCCACTGATATTTCGTTGCATCATAACTTTATGATGTCCTCTTTTAATTTATCGAGGGAGCCAGTGTCTTGCCTTCAACCTTATTTTCTATGGGATTGAGGTCTGGAATATTACCAGGCCATCTAAAATATTCTATTTATTGTCAGGAAGCAAATTTGTCACAATTTTAGCAAAGTGACAAGGTGTCCTATCATGCATGAATGGTTTGTCTCATAGATTGTCATTACCCTGGAAGTTCCTCCTGTAGCATTAGTAAATACCGAGAACCATTCATAGTTGTGTTGTTGGAAGGAAATATATGCTTTCTCTCCCTTCAAAACTAAAACGACGCCAAATAATCACACTTGGAGGGTGTTTCATTGTCTTTTGGATGTCTTTAAGAATCTGTTTGAGCCAATGGACCGACGAATCTTTTTAGGACAGCTTTGAAATGTTAAAAATGTTGACTCATCGCTGAATAAAACTTGTTTACACTCCTCAACTTTCCAATGAATGTTTTTTTACATAATAAAACAGGTTTTTACGGATCTTTTCATTAATGAATGGTTTCTTTGCAGCATGGCGAGATTGTAATCCGTGTTCTTTTTGTAGCCACTCATGGATAGTTTGTTCAAAAAGATCATATAATAAATTATTCATATTAAATTTTAGTTCTTTCGCAGTTATTGTTGGATTATTCACTACTGAATATTTCATAAACATGTCTGTTCGCAAATTCGTTTTTCTCTGTTTGCCATATCATTTTTTAGATATTAGCGTAGATAGAGAAACATTATTTGGGCACGTTAAACCAATAAATTAGTAGGACATTGTGCTATTATTAATTCATTAGCTATCTATCTCTGAGATTTCCCACATTTAGGAAGAGTAACAACAGTAACTCGCCAATCACTCTCCAGTTGTTTCTTAGCTCACATTAGAAAGGAATTTTATTTAGACTACTTTTTGTAAAAAATCATAAAATAATAAGAAAATGTCAAAAAACATGAAATAGGACAAATCTGACGCACGCTCAAACGCAACGAACACTACCATAATACTAACCTAAAATTGCATTGGAAACAGATCATATCGGAGTGTTAATGAACGCTACCAGATGTCGCTAGAACAAAGAAAAAGTTGAATTTTGTGTCTGTGAATATCATTAAAAATGATACAAATTTTGAGGGTGATCGAATACTTTTTCGGGCACTGTAGAGCCCTTATTTTATCATCAATTAACATTCATGTTAAACTTTCAGAATGGGCAAAGGAAGATCCATAGTGGTCAGATAAGGAATCTGCACAAAAAACTTACGCAACAACTATATATTTTGTCTATTTAAGAAATTGAAGTGTTAAGTCCACTGATTGAAATTGTTCAGAGACTCAGAAATGACGTAGCTTGCACTTTGTTCTAGGGTATCTTCCTCGAATTCCGAAACGATATCGTCATATTTCCATTTATATTTTCCTGCGTTTTTGCCGTCTGTGAAATGGGATTTCCTCGAAGTTAAACGTCTTCATATTTACTTCTCTTTTGTGTCTGCATGTATATTTTCACTGAAAGTAACAGATTACGATCCCTAACGTTGGCAAGAAGGAGCTAGATGATTTTCACGCTCTCGCTATACATTGCATAAGTTCATCTTGGGAGAGGGGATCATTTACATTCTGCTTTTCATTATCATTATTCTGTAGGCTATCTTTCATAGTTAACTTATTCCAGCTTTGTGTACTTGAAACTTTTGGTTTCTGGTAGAGGAAACAGTCAGCTTTTGCATAATTGTAGTGGGAATGTGGCTTTAAGTAGTAGAATTGTGTTACATTATAGATAGAAGGTGAATTTTAATGCGATATACTTCACGACAGAGATTATACTCCCGAAACCTCATTTAGTCCATTCCGTTATTTTTCATCTTATTATTAGATTGTTTTGGCGAAACATCCACGTTTTGTAAGGTTCATAATACGTGTGTAATATATAGAAGTCTTAATCTTTTAGAGTTTTAATTTTATATATGGCGATATATATTTTGTTAATCTACCTCGTAAACTGATGATTTTTTTATCTGCATAGTTTTTGTTTTTTCCGTTTTCTTCCACTAGTGTTCTAAGTTACGATTTTTAAACAATGTCTTTTTACAGGACATGACATGGCGATTTCCCGCAGTTCAAGCATTTATTGGTAAAGTTGTCACATCATTTCACTGACTTTTTCTCGCAAACTCATTCTGAACATAACTCTGTCTTTGCTTGAAAGCAAGCTTTAGTGGGGTATCCTTCATGGGGTAACATCTGAAACAATCTTGAATGTCTTCAAATTATTCTCCTTTAAATTACTTAGGTGAGTCTTTGACGTGAAAAAGAACCAGTCCTTTTTCCTTTGTTTCCTGTGACCATTATCTTTAATACATGTATGTAAATTTTGAAGTTAATAGCTTCCATAAATTTAGCACACTAATGTTTGCGTGCAAGTTGCTCTTTTAAAACAACAGGCGAATGTAAGCCTACGTGAAGGTATACTTTCCAGCAATTTGCAATAGATTTTGTGCAGTCAATCTCACAAAATTTTCCTTAGAAGTTATCAGCACTTATCAGTTAACAAGCCTTTTGTGTTTGTTAATCTTCTTCTAGCGATTAATATTATTTTGACATTGTGATAGAACGTGTTAAAGCTGCGTTTAATTTCAACTCCTACCCCGTATTATTTAAAACCACGATGCTGCCCACGTGCATCTTCGATTCAAGGCTTGGAGTCTTATCTCAGCTACCGGATGCCAATGTTTAAACAAGGAGGTTATCGTCCCCCCGTTCGCCCCCATACGCCGACCTCGCCAGATCGAGTTAGGCTTATGAACAGATAAGGCATTGTTCCCCGGCCCGGCTGTGCGTTCCCTCCAAGCTTCCACTCCATTTTCCCCCACGCCAAGGAGATGTCCTGGCTATTTATATGGAAACTTTACCACTAAGATCAGATTGGAGATCCAGATTTTCGTCGCGAAACATCACCACGACCCTCTCTCCCTTTGTGCGCCAAGGGACCTCGACCTCGAGATTCACCATCACTTGTCCAGAAGGAGGACAATATTCCTTGAGTGCCAAAGGTTCGAGCCTTTCCGACGCCAAGTCCCACAAGGCTTCCCCCCCCCCTGTTGTTCAAGGAGAACACCATTAGAACAGCCATTGTTCGTTTTGAGCCCTTCGCCAAGAAACGGTTCTCATCCCCCCCTGTTGTTCAAGGAGAACAGCATTAGAACAGCCATTGTTCGTTTTGAGCCCTTCGCCAAGAAACAATTCTCATCCCCCCCTGTTGTTCAAGGAGAACAGCATTAGAACAGCCATTGTTCGTTTTGAGCACTTCGCCAAGAAACGGTTCTCACCCCCCCCCCCCCTGTTGTTCAGAGGAGAACAACATTAGAACAGCCATTGTTCTTGAGCCCGTAGACAAGAGACGGTTCTCATCCCCCCCTTTGTTCAGAAGAGAACAACCTAGAACAGCCATTGTTCGTTTTGAGCCCTTCGCCAAGAAACGGTTCTCACCCCCCCTGTTGTTCAAAGGAGAACAACATTAGAACAGCCATTGTTCTTGAGCCCGTAGACAAGAGACGGTTCTCATCCCCCCTTTGTTCAGAAGAGAACAACCTAGAACAGCCATTGTTCTTCCAGCCGTTCGTCGAGAAACGGTTCTCCTTCCCAAGACGCCTCGTCAGGATCCTTTTATCCCCCCCCCCCCTTTCGGCTGGAACTCGCCAGCGGACCGAAACTCCTTCGCGCCAACTTCCACTGCACCACTAGTGCCAAAAGTTACGTAAGCCAAACTTCACCTTTGAGTATTGATCCCTTTTGTCAATTCTATCCTGTGCTTTAAATTGTTTATCGAACCATCCCATCTCTTTAACTCTATATTTGTTTGACCTTTTTTTTAATCCCTTGAATCCTTGGATTAGCCCGAGTCTCCACGACCCTTTCCATTCTGTTTATGTCAATATTTTCCGGTTTTTTGTGTATTGTTTATAGTTATTATTAATAAAACTCTATTTTATTAATGATAGCAATATTATTATCCTTGAGCTCAGTTCCACTTCTTAAGCATATCGAAGATACATAATATCGGCCGCCAGACAGTAAACGCACTCTAAAGATAATTAAGGAAGTTCCCTCAACGAATAGATATATATGGTATCGTCGGGAGTCATTCTACGACAGACTTTGGTACCCCTCCCCTGCCAAGTACGCGCTTATCAATCTTTTTCATTCTAGCATGGGCATGATGAATACTACATTGTTTTACGCCCCCTTGCACAACCGACTGATTTCATTGTTAAGTGAATTTTCCCTTATCTGACATCTGTCATCTTCAACTCATTTAAATTTACTACAGTTTTAGTCTCTCGCGACTTAGCCCAGGTATCTATATTTAGTGGGAAGGGCAGTTAATCGCCGATTAAAGGAAATGCATTCCATCGATCAAAATCGAAAGTTATCGAGAGCTATGAAAAAGCACACTTGGGGAGCGGTGGACAGGGAGAACAACATGCAAAGAATAACGTAATAAAGTGGAAAAGAAGACAAGGGCGAAGGAGAACGACTATTTATTCAGTATAAGTTCCCTTTGGCAAGAATTAAACGCAAGTTTACTGATTAAGATTAGGAGGAAACAATATGAGAGCAGTGGTGATGGATGAATGAATACCATGGAAATCAATAATCACATGGAACAGGGTGAGTCTGGTACTGCAGTGGTTGCAGTTGGGAGGAAAATCACAAGGCATATGGTCCAGCTTTGGATCAGGTGTTAAAAATTCTTTCGCACTTGGGGCTAAAAGACATAAAATTCCTATTGCCCTTTTTAATTTTTAATCGCCCCAACAAACTTAAAAATTCATACTTATATCTCCATCATCATCGATACTTTCACTGAAACTCTCAGAGTCGTCACTGTCTTCTACTTTATGTCCGTTGAATTTTCCCAATATTTGACTCTTTAGATTCAGCCATATTTATATTGGTTTTCGAGGGTCAAAGCTGAGGACATCTGCAGTATTGACGTGGACCATTATTTGATTGTTAGGAGAGGAAAATTTCAAACGACATCTGTTTTCAATTTTCATCAGTTTCATTGGCTAGAATCCACGCTAAAAATCTGCTCCATACTTTCGAGTCAGTTCTCGCCATGAAAATGCCTCAACGTTTTGTTTCCTTTCCTTGTCGTAGATCTTCGATTTAAGGCGCGACGATTCATTTGAGAATTGACCTCTGTCGAATGCTTACAAAAAGGGACGGAAATGATTTTGCAGGATGTGATTTTATTTGACCTCAAAACCTGGAAAAACATATTCAAATGGCTATATTAATTGCATATTAACTAATAATGATTCATTAAATATTTTATCTCGAGTTTTCCCCCAAATCGAATTTTATATTAAAATGAAAAATAATTTCCTATCCAATTATTCTAAAAATTAAATATTAATATTTCTATTACAGTTCGAAGTATTTTTTAAATAACTGAATTTAACATTCACTTACAATAGTAAAATATTAGAAGCATTAATTCATAAGAGAATTTATCAGATTTCAAATACCAATAATTTAATATCCAATAACCAATACTGATTCCGACCTCAAAAAGTATTGCTCAAAAGCACTGCCCTACCACTAACGGCTAGGGAATGTGAAATTTATATAACAAATGTTTTAAAAAATGTCCAATGCGATGATATAGACAATCAAGACGACGTTCTCGTTGTCTCCTTTAAACCCTCGCAAAACTCCATTTGTTTCACTCATCATCACTGAGGCTCAATCAGCTGCATGTATTCTTAAGAAGTGGACAAATATTTCTTCTCTATGAGCAAATCGACCATAAAGAATATCTTCTTGAAGTTCTGAAGCATCTGTTGATCCATCGTACTTCAACGAGAAAAAGATAGCCTTTTATTCAAAACTATGCCTTAAATTTTCTCTTTGATTGATTGCAGTGGCTTCAGGAAATTCTTTTCTTTTTTCCTGGTATTATATTTCTTACTAGCACCCAATTTCCTTGCTCTGTTACGCTTATACAGGTTTTAAATTTCGGTGAAGGTAAATTGCACTGTAGAGCAATGTAGTGAGCATTTCAAAATAAAAAGCTGACACGCGAGGGCATTTATGTAACACGCGCGAGACTGAGTACCCTGGACATTGAAAACACGTGCAGAGCTGCATACGACACGGGTGGCATCTGTCATCTGTTGTTTGTTTATTTCAGCGTGTTACTGTACCAAATTTAGTACTTTTGTATGAAATCAATCTAAACAAATAGCAATTAAGTACCCTGTTGCAACTAGTGGGGTTTGAGATGTCAAGTCAGCGGGTGTTGTGCAGTACTTTAAAACGTCAGCAATTCTGAGCTATAAATTTCATGCTTCAATCCTTTCTTTGGGTAAAAATAATTATGTTAAGAAGCAAACGGTTTCTTAAAAAAAAATAGATGGCAATCAATATATGTCGTTTCTTTTATTGAGAGGAGAAATTATTAGCCACTGACTACTCGTGAAAATAGAAGTACCAGATATTGCCACGTATTTTATTTTCTTTTTTTCAGAACTAGTTCCGAATTAAATTCATTTTACAGTTTTGATAAAACCCTTACTTACATAATGAGTACAGTAAATAAAGTTAAATTTTTAGAAAATTAGTGTAGTAGCAGAATTTTCAAAAATGGTGGACAACTGAATATTGGGTTATGAAACGTAATAACAAGGCTCTTTGCATTTTATGTGATCAACAAGTTACTAGCTGAACTTGGAATGTAAAAAGAAACTGTTAGTCAAATCACAAGTGGTTATTAGAAAGAGGTGATGAAGAATGTAAAGAATATATATCTCACAAGAGGCAATCAAAAAAACGACCCAATCTCAAAGTTTGTTGAAATTTGTAAGTGGCAACTCAGCTGTGAATTTAGTGACCGCAAGTTTCAGTATTCCTCATACTATTGTTCAGCAAGGTAAACCTTTAAATGAAGGAGAGTTTCTTCAAAATTGTTTTCTCAACTGTGCACCTTTTCTTTTTTAAGATTTCAGTAACAAGGACAAAATAATTAGGCGTATTTTCAGAAACACTTTTAAAAGCCGGGTAATGATCATGCACTTAAATCTTGAAGAAAAAGGGCAACAGGACTTAAACGCGTGTGATTATTTTTCAATTTACCCTGATGAAACCCCTGATATTACTTCCGCTTCTCGATTGGCAATTTTTCCAACATATTCTAATGGTCATGAAATGTTCGAGGAGTTGCTTAGCCTAGAAAGATTGTCGTCATATACTACAGGAAAATATATTTGTAATATTGTAATCAAAGCACTTGGCGACAGGAACAGAGATATATCAAAACTTGTATCAATTACAATATGGTCGGCCGAAAGCTTGGATTTGTGAAATTTTTTACTGATATCATCGGAAATTCTGTAGTACAGTTTCACTGTATTGTTCATCAAGCAGCACTCTGTACTAAAGTTGGATAAAAAGAACTGTAATATATTGCAGCTTCAGTCACCAAAATAGTTAATTAGATATTAGCACGGGCAAGGCATAAACGTGAATTCAGCTCGTTATTGAATGAAGTTGAATCAGCTTATGGTAGTTTATCGATGTACAATTGTGTTCGGTGGCTCAGTAGACGCAAGGTTCTTGAACGCTTTGTTGAATGTATAAATGAGATACAGCTTTTCTTAGATGTAGAAAAATTCAAGGCTCTCTGGAACTACATGATGAGTCCTGGATTCGGTGGTTGATATTTTTCCCAGATCTCTCATTGCACTTGAATGAACTGAATGTTAAACTACAAGGTTTTGGTAAAACTATTGATATCATGTTTGGACATAAAACTGCATTTGAAACCAAACTTGTAATTTTTTAGCGTGACATTGAAACTAAAACTTTTAAGTTAATAACAAAGATGAGAATGATATCGAACACGATCAAGACTTCTTTATGTCAGCTTTACGTTCTTTGAAGGATGAATTTTCATAAAGATTTTCTCAGTTAAGTGATCTTGAAGAAATATTGCTTTTCATTAAGCACCCAGATGAGGCTAATTTTTAAAAAAATGAAAACGAATCTGTTTGAATTTTTGAAAATATAAGAAATTAAAATGGAATTAGTAGAACTTCAATCCAGTGCTATTTACAAGTAAAATTTCGTCACTCTTAGAGGTAATTGAGAAATACTTGAAAAAGAGATTAAGGGGACTTTGCAGCGATCAAGACAATCAATTGTTGGTCATTTGCAAAAGCATTGCCGAAGCATTTGGTGCTCTTAAACGTCTTGCCAAGGCGGTACTCACAGTTTTTTCTTCTACATTTGCGCGTGAAAAAAGTTCTGCATGTTTTCATTTAAGGACAACTAACTATCTGCCCGACATAAAGGAATTAGCTGGAAAAAATCAGATTCACAAGAGAAATTAAATAGATAATTTTATATTTTTTATTTCTTTATTGTACAACATAGCATATATATTCATATACTTGTATGTTAAAATCATAATGTAATATACCATTTAAAAATAAGTCTTCCGTTGTGTACTTCTTCTATTCAAGACCCCACAACCTCCTCCAAAACCTTAGTCCAAGCAGCAACATTGTCTTTTAAGCCATGTAAAAAATAGTTTGGGACCATTACAACTCACACACGGCTAACGAATCCCAAAACCATTACAATTCCTGGAAACTTACTATGCATTCCAAGTGGAACCCCTCTTGTTTCTCTACCTAACCATCCGTCATTCAAATGTGCTAACCCTTCTATGACCCAAGTTATTTTTGTGAAATAACCGCTATTGAGCAACTGGTATAAAGGCGCTTGAATGAAATATTTGGCAAATAATTGTTCAGATAAAGTTTCTTAGCTACATATTTACATACTATGTAATTTCACCCAGCTATTGAGCAAAACATTGTGAATAAAGTAATTAAGCTCTATGAAATCTAATGGCGCTGAGGTTCTGCTCATGAAAGAATAAACAAAGCATTCCAGCTTCTCAATTTTTTAACATTGAGAGCAAGCGCTTATAAGCGATCAGGCGATTTTCTTTCATGTAATTAAATCTAACTGACCTTTCTGCATCATAAACAACTTGTAACGGTTATCTTCTTTTCGAGCTCTTCTGATAGTGCAAACATAGAATTCCTTCCTTTGGTAGGGCTTGATCGACTATTCCGTAGTTTCTTCAATTTTTCTTGTAATTTCTGCATAAATTCTTGGGCTCTGATAGTATTAGAACCCGTTGTATTTATTAGATTCCTCTCAGCAGCTACTGAATCTGAGATTTAATAGCTACAATTAGAGCTTGCTCTTTCATTTGCATCGTCACTTTACTTCCATTCATTATTTATGTGAAAAAGAAATTCAAACCTTAGTTATAAAAAAATTATAGTTATGCAAAGTGATGTCCTCTAAATACTGGCACCCGTTATATATATATATATATATATATATATATATACATATATATATATATATATATATATATATATATATATCATAGATCGTCTTAGGGTAGGTCAGGATGAGCAATTTTCTTGATCTATGTTAGTTGAAGGAATTCAGGAGATTATTAAAGACACAGATTTCCAACTAAAAGTCTGCTCTTATTTAACGTATGAATGTTCTTGCATTTACTACACTTATGCAATGTGCCTACCATACAATGATAGTGGTAGGCTAGATTCCATACGACATAGATGTGAGAGAAAAAATAATAGAAAATGAATGCCTGCTTTGTGCTTGAGCAGAGACTATCTTTCATTTCATCATATTTTCCCGTTTTTTAAATGTAAATCAGTAACGAGGAAATAAAGTTAAAATTATGGCTCTTGGATCTAAATGAAAGCCAAAATTTACATTAGAGCAAAGAAGGAAGTATATTTTTTCTTTTGAAATGTAAATTAACCTTTGATGCTAAATTTGACACTTTTCAATTTACCCATTTCTTTCTTCTTTCTCTTCAAAGCAGGTGATAAAGAATCTTCGGAGAAATCTTTCCTTCATGCAGGAGATAAAGGACCAGTTGGAAAGAATACTTGGGGGAATTAATATTAAGAATAATATTTTTATGAAAATGAGCAAGTCAACCCAATATTTTGAAAAATTTAATATAAGGGTATTTTGCTCCTTTGACGAAAGGAATTTATTAAGGATTAAATTTGTTTTCGGTATTAATTGTTGATAGTTTTTAGAAAATATAATACAAAAAGATGCAGTGGAAGCTAATAAGCTTATGGAGTTAAAATACTTCTCTATCATACACAAAGGCCTACACTCATGGGTAAACGCTTTCGTATCTATAAAACTCTGTTGTTTATCACCTATAATACTTGAAATTATTTAACAACAAAATCTTTAGGTTTCTGTAGTCGTATTCAGCCTTCAATTGGTCGATCCACACCTTTCGGAGAGTAGGAATTTTATAAGATTTGCACTTACCCACTGTTTCCTGCACCACTGATAATCTCTTCTTTTGGCTACTCTAATTATATAATTACCATAATTTTCAAGTGACCTCTCATTAAAAATTTTCTGGTACGAATTCTTTTGTTGGCTCTCGCTATTTATTTTATTTAATTACTCATATACCATAATGCTGAATAACATTACATAGGTGTGAGTTAAAAAAAGTCTTGGGAATCCGCTTAAAACTTTACATGCCTTATGGATTGGTTTGTTGAGAGGTGCTTAGGTCTTGTGGTTTACGAGACTAGATTTGCTAAGGAATAAAACTCTGTGGTCACAAATAAGAAATTCAACTTCTTTTTCTAGGAAAGTAATAAAAAAGAAATCCAAATTTAAACGTTTAAACTTGCAATTGGCACCAACGGAAATTTCGTTCTTAAACCAATAATTAAGTTGGAGAAGTATCCTGCTCAAGGAGAGTGGCCACTTTTGTTTCTGAATCAACCTAACTCATTACTCTCTGGGTAACATTTGGTTTGCTTGAAAGTAGTTTTTCTAAATTTTAGGCTTATTCTAAGCTTAAGATTGGAAAAACATGATGAATATACATCTTTAGAAAATCAAGAATAAAAAACTCGAGAAAAATTCAATTAATACACATGTACTTATATATATTTTGATTAATTGATCATAATAGTAGCGTAAAGTAATAGGTAGACAGTCTCGTGGAAAAAGAAAAGGCAAAATACAGACAGTTGATGAACAATGCTAATGGAACAGTGAAAGGCTGAGTTTTCAAAATTGACCAGTGAGACTGAAAGGAAATATTGCTAACTGATAAGAGTAAGCATAATTATGTGATGTGAATGTAGATTGATTGTCAATATTAGTCCTATCTCCATCATGTTATCGAATATTTTGGTGTTTTTTTAAGGATATCAGTGTAATTGATAACTTGATTTCGGCTTTACCATGAAAAATAACGCAATTCTAAGACTGGATCCTGAAGGACACCCTTCATCACCCTGAAGCCCTCTTCGGCCCGCTTGTCCTTCTCAGCCCAGATTTTTTACAGTTTTTTAAGCGATGCTCTCCCTTGTATTATTTTTAGCAATACTCAGAGATAGGAGGTCACTTCTGTATAAAAGTCCTGGCTACCGAATGAAAACGCTGCTGAATTCGTTGCTTCAGCATTTGCACCTTCCTTCTACTATGCGAATATATACAGAACTAATCTACAGAAAATTATGGAATCATGTTTGTAAATAATGCAATATTTTTTATAATTTTCTTAATTTTTAACTTCTTTTCTTTCTTTCCTTACTATTTTATAATTATGGTGCTAAATGAGTACCTTTGTGAGATGTAGGTCCCGTTTTCCCTCAGAGTTATCCACCGAAGATTCTTAGTGGAGAGGGATGCTAGAGCAGCTCTCTTCTTCTGCAAGCTTCCACTGTTAGCGATGTAAATTATAAAAAGAAAATGATAGTGAAGAAAATGATGAAAAGACAAAAAAAATGTGGCAATGGAAAAAGGTCTCACACACTTTTCCGTCCTAACCGTAAGATTGTATTTATGGACCAAATCATTAGTAATTAGGATTCACTTCAATCATAAATTTAACTTGTCTGCCAATACAGTTCTCATGAAATCGAAAATAATAGATTTTCTTTAATAAAACTTTAATACAGCCATCAATAAAGGCGTTAAAAATTCTCATATCAGATATATATTAATTTATAATTATTTCCGGTCAAATTTGATATTCAAGTAAACAAAGGAGATAGCCATTAATTAAAAATATTATTACATAATAATCAAACTTTTGTTTCTATATATGCAAAAGCTTTTGCCTAGTCTGGGGCTTCCCATTTTTATGGCAAACTAATTTGTTTGAAACATATCTTCTTTAGGAAACATTTATTGGCGAAAGTGTTTTGTATATATTTGGGTAAAGGCTTCAACTAATTAAATTATAAGTTGCTCAAAATGAGTATGAATAGTTGAAGGATGGGCTCTGATTTCGTGTGACTTTCACCCTTTTCAAATGAAGTATCAAGTCCATTATAAGGCAAATAAATGTTCTGTCCTAATGTGTAGCTGCTTGTTGTTGCATTGTGTACGTTCATTAATAGGAAAGAAAACTGTTTTGTTCGCCAATAAAGTAAAAGCATTATCTTGTGTGTCAGCATTTATTTAATTATAGAAAAATTCATACATTAATCGATAAAGTAAGTAAAGTAGACAATTACAAATCTTTTTCTCTCTATTATGACAAAACACTTAATATAATGATAAATAATTATTAGTGTAGCAGCCTGTAAAGGAATCTCTTAGCCAATTTTTCGCATAAAAACTCTTTAAAGATCGTTTTGATAAGAAATTTAAAACGTTTCAGAAAATCTTCCAAAATGTTTTGCACGCCTAGTAACTCTTTCTTTCATTGAATACTAAACTTTTCTCCTCCTCAGTGTGATGTAGTCCACCTTTAAAAGTCACAATGTGTTTAAAAACTATAACGGTTCTTCCATTACGACTTGTAACTACATTCTTTTATCCTTTAGACAACAAAATTTCAAATTCTTGCCCCTTGAAATAAGTTGTTTACATTTCCAAATATATTTATGCCTAGAGGAAATTTAAAATAAACAGAGTTGTTATGTTTCTTTTAACATTAATCTTGTCATTCAAACCAACTACACCCATTTCTTCCATATCCACTGCAATATCATTTGAGAAAATTAACCCAGGGGTCTCTGCAAAGTGCACGTCTTTCATATCTCAGAAGAGAGCACTAGGTTCGTCACTTATCGGGAAATATAATAGCTACGGATGAAATTAGCTGCTTGTGATTGTGTTCTTGCATTTCTTCCATAAATCATTACTTCATCTAAAATGTAATTAATCGAGTAGGAGAAAGAAAATGTTTACAATAAGTTTACAGAAGGTGAGAAAAATAATTAAACCAATTGGGGTAAAAAGAAAGATAGTATGAAAAGAAATAAGTAAAAATTGGATTTTTAAAGAGCTAAGTGACATGGCGGTCAATTCAAAATCCAAAAGAAATCTAAAAGTAAAAAAAATCAGAAACATGCTATTGCTGAGGCAAGTATTTTTCATGTTTACTAAAATACAAATATTTCTTCTTCCTAAAGAGTCTTCAACTCGGATATTCTCTTCTACTTACCTGCAACTGTTAAAGTAATAAGATAATTTATAGTACATCCGTGGTTGTAGGGTTGATATTTATTTTTATCTTTTCAGCATTCTTTTTTCCATAACGAATAACTAATTTTATTCAAGATTAAAACTTTCTCATCTCCCTTAAAAATTAATTAGAGCCATTGAATAAGTCATAAACACCTGAAATTTCGAAAACAGCCAAAATTGTGAGGATAATATTAAAATACCGAAGAAAACAATATCAAACGAATTCTCTTCCTCGGAATTTTAAAGAAATATGAATATCGATTTCAATTCCAGAACCAAAGCTTATCTGCTCATTGAATCTGGCTGAATTTAGTTGGACAGATGATGCATCGTATGAACAGGAGAGTTAGTTTCAACCAAACTGAATCGATGAAAATACAGTTCATTCAAAAGAATTTAATTATACAAAAACTTTTTCCTCCTTTTCAGTGATCTTTTCTGAACGAAATATAAAGTATTTTTATGATTTGGGAAATTAAATACAAAGGTAGAGTTAAAATGGACAAATTACCTGTTTTATCAGATGTTTAGTAAGGCGGAACTTTGAAGAAACATTAGAGCATAATTTAGATATAGAGGTTATAAAACATCGAAAATTTAGGCCAAAGTAATAATGAATCCTTACTTATTTGTAATTACATGGCATTTCCTCTTCTCCCTCCATATAATATAAGGATAACCATTGCGGCTAGCCTCCATTTTATTCTGTCATCCTTCTCTTATTAATTAGACAATTTATTCTTTCTCTTGAAAATTTTGTTTAGGTTTTTCTTTCTTCATCTACCACTAATGAAAACATGAATTAGCCTTCTAATAATCACCCTTGGCTATTTAACATCAATCATGCTTATATTTTTATCATCTTCTATTTTAATATCATCTCTGTGATATAGTTTAGTTTCATAAATTATATTTGCTCCCTCTGCCTTATTTTCACTTAGGAGGAATGAAAGTTTATCCAATTATCTATTTGACTAGTTAGGAAAATAAAGCTAATATTTTAGCCTTTTAATATAACTTAAATTCCTTTTAAGTTTGGTAAATAAATCTTTAATTGCTTTGTAAGGGAGCAATGCAATTCAAAATAAAACAGTATATAATTTCCATTACGCGTTGAGTTGATATGTATTTGGATACAAATAGAGTTCTAGGCTCTGCCTTTTGATAGATTTTGCAGATTCAGCCACGATCATTTGCGTTCTTTTGAAAAAAATAGTCAATTATTTGAATTGTCTTTTTAAAGGAACAATAGCATGTTTCATCTCATCCCAAAAGTTTTGGAAGGAGCCTCAGAGGTATTGGAGTTCTAGGGCATAAAAAAGGGCTTATTCGTGTGAGTAATCAAATAAAGATATTTATATGCTCACGAAAAAGCTGAATGGGGCCCATTTCTTTTGAAATGAAGCTCTTCGGTTCAATTGTAAGTTCCTAGGAGGAAAAAAAGAGAAAACTTTCTTTAATTTCCTGAAGGAAAGTGAATAGAAAAATGGTTTAGAAAGAGGAACTGTGAATGGAAATATTTACGAGAAATAAAACTTAAACTGAATTCAGAATTATGGATGTGGCATGTTAGACAATGGTCACAAAATTTTCATTACGAAAGACTACTACTACTACTACTACTACTACTACTACTATATAACTATATAACTACTACTATACTATTGCTGCTACTATTTCTACTACTACTACTACTACTAATGATAATAAATCGAGAAGATGAAGAAAAAAAGTAGTAGAAGAAGAAAAGGAAGTCGAAGACGAAGAATTTTATATATGTACTAAGGAACCTCTTGACAGAAGTGAAACCTTTTGGTAGGCCAATTTGAAGGAATTAGAGGAGGAGGGAGGCTTTCTAAGAATGTCTTTTGTCCGTGTTACCGATTCGAAGCCTTGGAAAACATAGCTTGAGACCCTTTATTGGTAGTTATCCCGGACTACTAGATCTTTCTTGTTACTCAATTTCCACCATTCCTCTAATATAATCGCTACTATTTCGATTTTACCATTTTATAATTTTTCTTTTTTAGCTCTTTATTTTATTTTTCTATATTATACATTTCTTTCGTTATTCATTTGAACGAAGTGATGAATGAAAAAGTAAAGAAAATATTTTGAACCTTTTACTTGTTTTGTTTTTATTGGGAAAGTTAAGAAGGTTCAGGAGAACTGCTTGCTTTACCTATCCCGATCTCCGTCTCGCTCCCGATCGCATCAAGTACTTTCTTCTTCTCCACAAGTTTTACTCCTATCAATCATAATCTCAATTTCTCTAAGATGCTCTTCATATTTCAGATAGATGTCCAGCATATGGTTTTCTATTTATAAATTTGCAAAATAATAATATTCTGTGGTAAAAATTATAATTTTGCTTTTATATCAATTACTAATTTGCTTTTTGAAGTTGTTTAAATCGTTTCATTAATCGTTGAATATATATGTTGAACAAATGCAAAGTTAAAATAAAACTCTTGAACAAAAATGTCCTTCACTGTAATAACAAATGGGTGTTGTCCTTTTTCTTCCTGACAATACACACCACCCCATTGCACGTTTAACGCAAGAAAAAATATTGCTCATGTGTGGAAAGTTTTTCTTCTCTATCCGAATAAACTTTAGTGATCAAATTACGCAATAGGAAGACTTTTGGCACTAAAATTTCTGGATTCAATAAGCCCAAAAGATACCTCTAAAAAATGGACGCGAATTGGTCCAATTAAATATAATCATTCCTTTTTAAATGTAAAGATCTAATATTGTATCAAAAATATGATGGGAATTGTAAATGTACATATATGTAAGCAAGCAAGCGTGAGACACAGAGGAGCAAAGGAAAATTAACGAACACCTACTACATATAAAACCGCCCAAGTTGCCATCCTTTATCTCTAAACTGAAACTAGTCGCGTCCTCATAAGGTGGGGGTTTACGAAAACATCTTTCATTCACCGTTGTGAGTACCTATATAACTAGTAACCTTGTCGTCTACATACCATTTACCTAACTTAACATAGCTGGAGCCCCCCACATCCCCCCCGTATAACTGGTGACTTGTCGTTTGACCAGACAGAGAAGGCATAAAATAAAGAAAGGACACGTCAAGCAATCGTCAGATAGGAAAAAGTGAAAGGGATTTCGTGAAGGCCAGCAGCGCCAAGCCACCGATCTTCAATGAAGCAGCAGTCTCAGGCTGGTTCCAAATTGTAGAGGCCCAATTTTACATCTCTGGGATAAAAAAGGAGGAGACTCGTTTCTTACATATTTTGACCTCATTACCTCCCGAAACTGTTAATCTTCTTCTGGCAGACACTTGTAGCAGGCCGTAACTACCAGTGTTTCGAGGTGGAATTAATTGGCCTGATCAAGAGGATAAAGCACGTGCTTTTTGAGAAGCTTATCGAAGCCTCCCCACTCACAGGCCGACCCTCAACTAACTTTGACTAGTTACGAAAGGGAGCCATAGAGGTAGGAGTGGGTGAAGAGCTTGAGATTACCATGTTTATCCAATCATTACCGCCCAATATCGCGCAGATAATCACCACTCAGAGAGAATTAGGAAAACTTGCGGATGAACTTTAACATTCAACCGAGCGCAGTGCCATAATATAAATACATATAGTGAGTCGAGAGGACACAGTGTCGTTTCAAACTCGCTTATGCCCCATAATCATCGATTGGTAACTTAAGAGATAATTCGGCAAGAAATGTGCGATCATTGGCCGTAAGTAAGTACAGTGTGAATAATACTGTGGAACAAAGTATTTGGTGAATTGACAAAAGTACATTTTCCTACCTAGTTCGAGTATACTGAATTCAAATCTGAAATCAGATTCTTTCTAAATGCTACAGATTTTTCGTAATATCAATAACTAATATTATACAATAATTGTTAATTATTACGCCTATCATCATGCACGGAAGTAATTTTGAATCCTCCTTTCGCGTTATTCATAGTGAAGCAGAATCTTTTTTCACAAATATTGTATTGCATATGAGAAGAAACTTTAATTACACATTAGGATTACAAATGCTGTAATCAAATAGATGCAAATTTATTAATGAGGGTACATCAGGCTGGAGGACCTCTTTTTGATTTAAATCGGGCAAAAATTTGCGTTTGTAACTCATTCTCTTTTAAATCTTTTCTGGCTGATCTCTTCTAATCATCCAGCAGTAGTCCACCATTATGTGTCTATCCCAGTGACCTTGGTAGCGCTCTTCCATCGTAATCAAATCCTGATGGAAGCGTTTCCCTTGTTCGTGGCTCACGGCTCCCAGATTCTCTAGGAATCGGTCGAGCTGACTATTTAGGAAATGAAACTTCACACTAATGTGGCATCCCAGGTCACGATATGCTCAAAACATATTAGTAACAAGATCCTCGGAGTTATGCGCTTTTTTGTTTTCCAAGAAGTTACGAACAAAGGTAGAAAAATGAGAGCCAGGCTGCCTTCTCTTTTTCATTCATGGTGTTCCAGACTCTAGAATCATTCAGAAGTCTTCGGATTTGGGAACCATCAAATACTCCTGCTCTTATTTTTTTCATAGGAAAAAGCAGAAAACTGTGTACTGAAAACAATCATTATCAGTGCCCAACGCCTTAACATACTGCTTCATCAACCTAAGTTTAAGATGAAATGGAGGGAAAACGATCTTCTCTCGACTTACGATTGGCTCATTAAAAATGTTTGGCATTCCTCCTCCCTAAAATTACCGAACTGGCCAATCTTTTGGGGAACAGTGTTTTTCATGGGCTCGACTGTTCCACATACAGATATAGCATGGAAACTTTGTATATTCCTTCTGCTGGCCAAGGAAGAAGTTAAACAACTTAAGGTCTACACATACGATCCAATTGTGTTCATTTTACTTAAGTAAATCCATAAACATTCTTATGCCATCGTGAGTTTCTTGCAGATCGACAGAGTGACTGAGAGCAACTGCACCAAAGTCATTGCCATTATAAAAAAGGACACACTTGAGGCTACACTTGGAGCTATCAAAAATGAGTCTCCACTCAGCACGGCTATAGGTACCAGGTCCCAACTCGATAAACAGACCAGAAACATCGTGGCACAATACAAATTGTTTTTCCTCAAAGAAATACTTAACAAATGTACTCTCCCTTGTTTGGTAATATGATACCCGTACCAACCTGTCAATCATGTCTTTCACTCAACATGGAGCCTGAAAGTTCTGCAGCTTTCTTGGAGATCGCCAAATAACGTATCAAGTCATTCAATTTTCTTGATTGAAATAGTGAGGAGCTAATGACTGTTCAGCATATGATGATGAATCTGCAGTCTCTAAATCCATTCCGTGCACGTCCATATCAGGTACATCATTTTTATCCTTGAAGGAAGCATATCCACTGAAAATCAGAACAGGTAAAGACTCAAAATGAGGTTCTGGCCGGATTGCCAAGGAAATGTTGGGGTAGTCGATCTTTTGCCGATTTTTCTTGCCAATTCCTTTAGTGTTCATCAGAGAGAAATAAGAGTCCGATACATGATCCTTTGGCTCTCGCTACACCATAGAAATTCCAGAAGGAAGACCATTTCTCTTTCCTTTCGTCCACTCAGGAATATGTTCATAACAACTATGGCAAACAGCATGTGGGGCCCACTTCTTATCTTGATCGCCAAGAGTACCATCAAAATATGCCTTAGATAGTTTGATATATTGCGCCTTTGACGAACTACCATGTAACAGCCACATATATAGCAGAAGGTGTCTAGGACATTAACGCAGTTTCCTCTTGACGAAGCCTTCACTCTAAAATGAAACCTGAAAAAAGAAACAATAATGTCAATATTTTGCACAATAACACATTACTATTTAACTACTATGTACTGTGAAGTATTTGCTTTCTACAAGCACCCTCTCTGTCCGTCCGGAGGGCAATTTTCAGGGAAACGTTAAAATGGAAATTACAGAATAGCTATAGCATGTAGGTAAAAATGGATTATATATTTGAAATTAGCATGAAAAAACAAATAAAAATTGGTACAAAAATCTAAGTTACCAGAAAATGTGATTAAAATTGTTCTCCTCTGTAATCCATAGGGGGGATTTTGTGAACCGTCAATAAAGCCCAGAAGCCTGTTGTTGTCACTCCCACATATATATATATATATATATATATATATATATATATATATATATATATATATATATATATATATATATATCGGTGAAAAGGCTAAATTCTGCCAACCATGGTGCAGGTGGCCAAAAGGTCAAAGATCTGTGCAAATACAAACGTCCTCCAAGCCATCTTCGCCAGCACCGGCGGAAAACTAACAAGGCTTGCCATAGTAAATGCGCCGGTGGGCAGGCTGTCTATTTTCACCATCGCCGCTATAGACTATAACCCAAAATTTTAGTTCGTACTTGATACGGGAGTAAGTGTTTCGATTATTCCGGCTAGACGGGTAAAGTCAAGTGATGTGCGCGATTCTTGCATTAACATTTCAACAGCTAATGGAAAAAAAGTCCACGGCAAAATTCATACGGATATAATGATACCCAGTTTTTACCGATCACTTAGGTGGTCATTCGTTGTAGCAGATACCACCTCTCCGTAATTAGGCATTGACATTTTAAGACATTATAATCTTCTAATAGACTGTGCGCAAGACATGCTAATAGATAATCGAACTAAACTGGTGTCGACAGTAAAGTTCTCGAAGAGCTGGCGGTAGCGTTAATAATTTCCTAAAGCACTTACCGCCCAATTGCAGAGCTATGCTTGAAAAATATGATGCTTTGTATGCATTGGCACCCACTCAGCCCTCCCAGTAACCGCCAAACTCAGTGAAGCATACAATCGAAACTGGTAGTGCTTCACCGACCTTTGCACGGCAAATTTCGATGGAGAAACTTTTGAGACTTTAATGAAGGAGGGTGGTGCGCCCGCAAAGATTACTATGGGCTTGACCTATTCACATGGTTCCAAAGAAGTCGCCGGGTGAGTACAGGGTGGTCTGCGAATTCCAGACGTTAAATTTCGTTACAGACTCCGACAAGTATCCGCTGCCGCGGATTCAAAGCATTACGGAACCTCCATGGCAACGGCTATTTTCGAAGTTGGACCCGTTCCTGCTTAACACCAAATCCATATGAACCAGGCAGACATAGAAAAAACCGCCATTACGAATCTATTTGGTTTATGGTCTCTTAAATGCCAGCTGTACCTTCCAGAATCACATGGACATCCCTATTCGAGGATTAGGGTTTATTTTTTGGTACATAGACGGCTTCCTGGGGTATTCAGACAATATAGACGACCACTTGATGCACTTAGAACATGTCTTTGAAATCCTGGTCAAAAATGGTCAAGAATATCACTAGAGAAGTGCGAATGTGAGAAGGAAGAAATTAATTTTTTAGGACACCACGTCTCTTTAGAAGGTATATGCCCACCGGTGAAGAAGATGGAAAAGATTGGAAACATGCCTTTACAAAAAGATTAAAAGGAGCTTCAGGGAGATTTGGAGATGGTAGGATACCACCGCAGGATGATCCCAAACTTTGCCGCTATTAAATTTCCACTGACTGAGTTTGTTCGCTTGCAACCAAAGGCTAGAGAGGTCATGTGGAACGAATATCCCAGCACAAGGCAAGTTTTGCCCTACACCAGATGGTTGAAGGATCGGCGAGAACAGTGGCATTCTTCCGTGCAACCTAAGCCGTACGCAGCAAGCATACTTCACCTACGTGCACTGCCTGGACAATTCTACATCTCGCACAATCGGTACTTGTTATCATGCATCAATCGAGCGACAAGATGGATCGAAGCGATACCGAACCCGGACATAAGTGCCGCAACGGTTGCGTTAGCTTTCCTGGACGGGTTCATTTCCAGATTTGGAGCACCGCTTTATGTGTTAACCGACAGAGGCGCCCAATTTGAATCAGAACTATTCAAATAGATGTCTGCCCTCGTTGGTTTTCATCGTTTTCGCATAACGGGGTAAATACCATCCTCGAATAGGATGGTAAAAAGAGCACAAAGGACTCTGAATTGCTCATTAATGGCCTGTAAAAAAGTTTGGCTAAGGGCACTTCCAACCACACAGGAACCACACTCCTGTTCCCCAAACCTTGGTACAAATTGAGTCCGCCCAAACATCCTTAGGAAATCTGGACACTGTACCTAAGCTTTTCGTGCCCTACGATCTCTGAGAAGCAACTCATGTGTGTGTCTGAAAAGACCGCGTAAGGAATACCACGGCAATCGAGTTTGGATTTTGAAATTCCCCGATGGAAGACGGGACACTATCTCAATACACAGGTTGAAACCGGCCAAATTACCTCCCTTTTAAAATCGTGACGTGCCGAGCGATCAGCGATGACCTTGGGCTCAGGCTAAAAAAAGGATGAGGGTCAGGTGCACTTTGCCTCGGAGAGTGCACAACACGCAAGAAGAAAAAGCTACAGGTATTCACACTGACACGCCTACAGACACCGGAGAGAGGGCAACGGCGAAACGAACTTGTTCACACACTCCGGGAGACGAGACTCGTTTGCAAGATTCCATCGTTTATATATTTTTAATTCTGTGTGGCAGTATTATAGAAAAATATTGTAATGTGGGAGGAAAAGGCATAAATATATACACGACTCGTTGCCTCAATAGCTTTAGTATATGCATTTCTATGTATTTGTTAGCTGTCGAGATTATGTGTATGTAGTAACCTAACGCGGGATAAGCTAGGATGACCGATTATATATAAAAATGTATTAGGTATCAATTGATTACTGCAATAGGATATGGCAGAAATAAGCCAATTTGGATACAGAGATCCACATAAGTGAATGTTGATGCCCTGTGAGTTACTATTGATACTGCCGATATCAGGAGTACCAGAAATAAATAATTTCACACGTATATCTATCTACATATGTAATGTTATACGACTAATTAGAGATTCCATCACTAGCGAGGGAGTAGCTGTAGTTCTCAAACTACGCAATAGGTAGTCCTCTGACACCAAAATTGCTGGATTCAATAGGCCCAAAAGTAACCTACACAAAATTGACACGAATTGGTCCATTTAATCCAAGCATGCCTTATTAAATGTTAAGATCCATTATTGTCTGATAAATAGGATGAGATTTGTAAATGTATATATATATATATATATGTAAGCAAGCAAGCATGAGACACAGAGAGGAGCAAAGAAAATGGTTGAAAACCTGCGTTTGATAAAACTGCCCAAGTTGTGTCTTGAAATAGAATTATCAAAGACGGATATTTAAGGAGTAACCAGAGTAAAGATATTTGGTGAGGGTAAGATATTGCGCAGCACCAATCGTATCAAATTATACAAATAAGAGTTAATCATGTAGATGTGCACACGGTCCACAGGCTTCCAAGCCCCGCCCAGACGGCAGGCAGATATAATAGTAACGAATGCATTTGTGCTCACGCTCCCACCTAAATCAACTAAGACTTGTTTCGCATTTGAGTTTACTCACGTTGATAATATGTAGACTACTAGTCTCTCATCTTGCATCATAATATTCCGTTATTAGAATAAAGAATTTATTTACGTATGTCCATCTTTGTCGTGAACATTCGATAAGCCCAACCAAGTAGAAGAACTCCATAAGATCATTTATCCTTGGAGTCAGATAAATAATTCGCCATAACGACATCTTTCACATATAACTGGAACTAGTTCCTCCCTCATAAGGTGGTGGTTTACGGAAATATATTTCAGTCACCGACGTCAGACCGGTATATAACTGGTACCTAACCCCTTCTATAAAGCTGACCTTAGAGTATGTGATTACTCTTCTTTTGAGTCATTACAAAAATGCCACTTAATGTTTTATTATAGTTTGAAGTAGCTAGATAAGAATATTAAAAGATTTATTTCTTCCTAATAGAATGAATCCTCTAATAAACGGAACCAATGCTCCGTTTAATGATCTGCCAGTATTGTGATTAATAATATAAACTACTTGAATAAATATAAAAAAATTCTATACTGAATTGTATTATACTTTCTTTTGAGAAATACGTTTTAAGATTATGACAGTATATTAAAAAAGATAACTTTTATTATTAAATCATTTACTTTGTTCCAATTTAAATGCGTGACGATTAAAGCTTCCAGCTTTTGCAATCTTTATTCGATAAAGATGTTGAAAAGACTTGAATTTAATATGTATCAAAAAACCGTATTTTGTTGTGAGCCAATTATGAACTAAAGCTTCAAATATGGCCATCTAAAGAACATTTTATCTTAATAAGAGGAATATCTTCTAATAAATTTCGAGTAAAAACATTTCAATTATTTACGTCATAACAACATTAAATATTCAAATTCTAGCATTTGCTCGCCTTAAGTAAAGATATCTCTTCCATTATTCTTCATTCTGACAGTCAGTTTACTTCTTGACTATGCAATTGTTTTGAATTTTAAAGGAATTCGACCTAATGCTAGTATATTAATTCGCATCATGAGAACGAAATATGCTATGAGAGAAAGAATGAAGTAAACTTAAATCTGTGTGAATAGGGAGAAATAAGGGTATGAAATAAACCAGATATATAAATTTTGTGTGCTGTATAGAATTTTGAAATGAGAAATATTCGTCAATCGGTCATTATAATCGAGAGTAAACATCCATGGGAAATATATTATTTAATACACAAAGACAGAAGAGAAAAAAATTGATTGCGAAAGTTTATAACACATACTTATCTTGAGTGATCCTTCTTAATGGGTAGTCAAAATTATCATGATTATAATATAAATTAATTAATTTTATACCTTCGTCTCTGAAACAAACAAGACATCTCTGCCTGACTAAAGATTGATACACCGAAACATACATCAGATTAGCCGTTAACATTTTGTTTATTTGTTATGTAAAGACAAAGAAAAATAGAGAAGACCAACAGTAGGAGACAAGCTATTGTCAAAAAGGGAATAGGGAAGATAACCCGTGCATTAAAAACTTCCACGATAAATTCTTACTTGGTTAACGCTATTAAATTTGCCGGATCATTGGCTGATTTTACATTCATTTATTAAGTGCACTCGGGGGTAAGTAACTTATATTTAATTATGTTCATTGTTTTCATTTAATCTGTTCCTCATAATAAGTGAGTGTTATTTGCTGCAAACTTAATTATTTTGCCAGGCATTAAGCTTGCTTTCTGTTACACTATTAACTCTGTGTTACGGTACTCCATTAATCGCGATATATTCCTTGGCAAATCCTCGCCACATTTGAAGATCAAAGTTTGCCTCTAATCCCTTTATATTCTAATAGTAGTAAGACTTCGAAGGAAGCCATTGTTCCAACATTGCTATGCAAGTTTTTCCACTCGTCTCGCAATAAATGATCATTTGATTTACTCCGTGCATTCACAAAATTTAATATAGTGACCATCATAATGATCAATTCCTAATTAATTAGTGTTTGAACAGTTCCAAAATGAATCGAATAGAAGCAGCTCAATAATATCGATTTAATTCTTTGTAACAACTTTTATTGAGCGCCAAATTCCCCTTTTTTATCTGTTGACAAACTATTTTTCATATATAATCAATATTGTTAAATTACTTACTTGTAATAATAAAGCAGACAATACAGCTCATTACTTGCAACATTTCAGTGAAAATAGAAAATCCCAAAAGTCCCCTAAATTGACTGCACCATTCAAAGCTTTCTTTGGTTTTAAAGGTGAATCAAAGCAAAAGAAAATATGTCCTACTCTCATACATTTTGGTACCAATAGTGACCCCGGGAATTGGCGTCAAAATTGATCTCACCCATCGGCTTTAAAATGTAGAAGCTTAGAGTTATTCAGGTGGATTTTAATTAGTTTTGGTATGCTGGAGACTAAATTTGTGATATCCTGACTCATATTACTCTACTTTTGTACAATCAACACCCGGAACTGCTCCAATTAAAGGACTTCTGTTTTCTCAAACATCAGTTTCGCATATAACCCGCAAATTATATGTTGAGGTCAAACTTGGCCATAAACCGGCCTAAAGTTGCACAAGTTTGATGTGATATTGCTTTTGCTTTGTGATAGGTTACAGCATGATGCAGAACGTTACAGTTATCTTCCCCAAATTGGTCCTGAACTGTTGGGAAAAGGGGCTGATGAAGCACGTTTTAGGTACCAATTTGAGGTAATCGCAGCGTTCTTGGTTAAAATTGTTAATGCCCCTAGTTCCCTTAGATGAGAAGCAGCCCCAGACTATGGAGAGTGTCAAGATTTTTCACTATGTTCAAAACATAGTAGTGGGAAAGAGCTTCCCTCTTCTCCTTATAACGAGCGATCTTCCAGAATTTCCATAAAAGCCAAACAGAGCTTCATCAGTGAATATCATCATGCCAGGCAACTCTGTTTATTCTCAAAAGGTTAAAGTTTTCTTGTTGAGATGAAACTTGTGGCAGCCTTTCTCGAATCGAACCTTTGTCTAAAGGTTTCCGCCTAATTGTGCACAGTGAATCTTTCACATTTGCTTCTTTACAATTTTTTAGCAACCTTGGAACTGGTACAAACTAAATCTTGATCTTTAACCTTACTAATAGCTGATCACGGCGTTCATTTGAAGCTTTGGGCATCCAGAAACTTCTTGCAGGATTCTTTTTATTGTTATTAATGATCCTATTGATTGTGCTCCTTTATTTTATGCACTTAGCAACTATCTTCTTGCTTCCCAGGCCACTTCGTGCAGATCAAAGTTGGAGGCAGGTTTTTCTTTGTAAACAACCATTTCTTAAATTGAAAAAGTTCAAACATGCATTTTAATAAACTAATATTACCTACTAAATTATAATTGCACAACACAATTTATTTAACCTATATTTGTCATCACTTTACCCATTTGTTTAAAAGGCAATGTTCTAGGGACTGAAACTCAGCTCCTACAGGAACAGAACCAAAGTGCATTTTAGATTAAGGAAAGAAATGAACCGTTTTTTTTTATTAGTTTTGAAATGCTGGAATTTTAATAACCATGCAATAATTGAAATAATTATTCATATCAGGTAAATTTTAAAAATTAATGTAAATATATATAATTATAATTTTATATATATATATATATATATATATATATATATATATATATATATATATATATCCTAAAAACCTTTCGTTGTGACTGTATGTAGATTTTTAATTACTTTATAAGGGTGTATGGATATTTATAAATTTCTAAGGCATTTTTTTCTATTTCTTACCAGAAACAAAGGAAGCATAAGGGAAAACATGTCTAATGTAATCTTTAGATGGGAGAAAATAGGGTTGAATACAAAGAAAGATTATGAAGAATATTTTTAGAATATGAAAGAATATTGTATAATTACTCACTTTAGCATTCCTTAACGATAAGAAGAGGCACTGTTTTAATAAATACTATTTGAATTTTCAATATAGAAAATAGGACATTACTTCCGTTTTTAATAGGTGTCATGATTTTCTAGAAAATATAAAAAAAATATGTAGAACAGAGGAAACTCTAATCATCGATGTACTTTTATTCTGAAAGCAAAAATGAGCGATATTAGGTCACCAAAGTTTTTCGAAAGATGTTTGGCGGAAATTCGCAAAAATTATTGGAAGTAAAAAGCTTGAGATTTATAGAGCTGTTAAAAAGGTCAACAGACCTAAGTCACCTCCTCTCAATTATCTCAATAATTTTGGCAATAAAAAAACCAAGGCTTACATAATTCACTAACTTATTATCAATTAACTAACATATCATCTGACGTTACCTCCTATAAACTTTCAAAAACTCATTGAAAAGTAAAATAGTCTCCCTCCGACTGACGAACTGACAGATAAATTATAGGGTCGCGCGCACGCGACTAAATAAGAAATCTAAAATGTGTGATCGTTGTGGCAATGGTACAAAAGTGTTTGGTATTCCCTCTTTGCTTCTAAAGCTCGTAAGTCTCCTTCAGTCATTAAATAGAGAAAAACTGATTAAACATTGAGAATGTAGTCATCAGTCCACATGCAAAGATAAAGACGAGCAGGTTCGTAATATCTCTTGAGTGAGGCAACTAGTTCCCTTACCACGCATTAAGAGTTACGCGCCAAATTCACTAACGTATTCTTATTTGGCTAAAAGTTAAACCATTATTGAGAAGAGCCTTAATGTAAAACCTAATATGAATTGAATAATACCAAACTTCTTAGTTTAGAATAAATGACAATAATCAAATCAGACACAGATACACTTCTGCTTCATTGACTATTTGGTTGAATATGAATGCCATATCTATTTTTCAAGTCATCTTAATTAAAGAAAATATAGAGAATACTCTGCTTATATGGCCTGTGCAATTTTAGGCTTTGAAGAAAAACAGCCATCTTTAATCAAAAGATGACTGCTAATTCATATAGTAAACGTATTCATCTGATTTCATAAAAGAAACCTTAGCAAAATTCATTAATTTTCTATAATACCTTCCGGGATTTCCTTCAACCTTACCCAGCTTCAATCAATTAGACATCCATATATTTTGGATTTTAGTGAGTAACTTGAAGGAACTCCGCAAGAAGAGTGCCTTTGTAATAAATTTCTAAAGAGGTCAGGACCGTCTCACTTTTATTTCGAAAATATATTAGGTGTAAAACATGAAATATTAGTTACTTTTACATTATAAAATAAATGACTGATGAAATATAAAAGGTGATGACAACGTAATTTAGGACAATTTCCAATTAAGAATTTATATTTGTACATAATGCTGTTCAAGCTGCTTATGACATCAGCAAATTTTGTGAGGTGCACACCACTATAGAGAAAACTCCTCATCGTTGGTTCAATAGCTTTACCTCTGTAAATATGCACGTCACTATTAAAGTTGTACATTCTGTGACTAATTATTAGAATAAGTATTCAATAACTAACGAAAAAAACTTAGAGCACCTGCACAAGTCTTTCTGGTATAGGAAGCCAATGGGGGATTTCTGGTACCCACTAGGGGGATGATTATACAAACTTTCACTATTTATATTATTTTATTAACATGGTCAGGTTTGAATTATTTTTGATTGTCTCAAATCACTTGGCCCGACACCTCGCGTATGGAGAGCTTCTTATAGGTTAATGTGAAAGTTGTCATGTATGGGTGTTAAGGGGACCAGCTTGAGAAGTGTGTTTATGGCAAGTAAATATTGATGCTTTTCTCACGTGTCTCCAGATTACGTGGGCCTGGAACATGAAGTGCTAGTTGTCGCCGTTTTAGGAGGGCCGGTGATAACCAACTGTGCTATGACGCCCGGCTCAGATTTGGGTAGATACGGATTAATTTTAACCTATAATGAAAGTTTGAATACCTTAGAGTCCATCCTTTTTTCCTTCTCTTTCTCTTCTCTCTCTACGTTAAAATATATATTCTCGAAAATTTTTCGAATGACGTGGGACCTAAACAGCTGCCGCAGCATACATATGTCATTTCTCTCAGACGTCAAAAATGCCAATCTGGGCATGGAAGGAATGAATGTTTTATGATAAACTGCCGCGTTAGAAGTCTGTGTGCCTATAACGATTGTCGGTCTTGATAATCTTCTAAGTATCCGAAAGGAGTCATTTGGATAGAGATTTCGGTTACTGGTCGGCTGACAGAAAGAGAGAGAGAGTATTATTGAAAGTGTGTGTCTTCCCTTTTAAGAAGTGTCTGGGACTAATTAGAATTTTGGTCTGCGGCAGGCAGGATATAGGCGACTGTTAGAAAGGACTTGAAAACAATAGAAGTGGATGTGAAAAGTGGAAACTGTAAGAGGTGGCTGCAGTTAACCATTACTAGATGGGAATCGTTATTTTGACTGGGAGATAAGATGTATGTGGTTGGTAGATAACCGATTCTTTGGGTGTCTGTTGAGGTTCACAAAACTGAGACGATGTAAGGTCTAGGGTGGATGCGATTAATGCGATGTATTTGGGATGTAGTGTTGTAGGCACGGCTAAAACGAGGCCTGTGGAACTTTTAAGTTAAGTCATGCACTGGCACGTTAAGGGTGAACCGCAGGGCGGGGGTATATGGAGTGCTGTTAATAACTCATCCGGATACTCTATTGGTGGGAGCACGATTTTTTAGTCTAAGACAAGCAAGAAATGTTGCATGAAGTCAACCATTAAAATAAGATGACCGGCGTTCTTAGGTTAGAACAGCACGATGAGAGAACGTCTTGGAATGATAGAGATGAAAAGAAATTTCTTTGAAAAAATTTGTTTAAGCTGACCTGAGATAGTGTGTAGCACTGAGACCATCTTAGGTCGACGTCTGTCCTGAAGCGTTTTCTGACGTATGAAGAATGTAAAGCTACCTTGAACGAGGATGTTGTCTTCTGTATCTGGATCCCGGATGAAAAAGCATGTTTAGAAATCTGCATCGCACCGAAGTTGAGTGCTGAGACAAGCTGATGTAATCACAGGAGAAAAGTGTCTCTTATGTGGAGCCGGTGGATAAAGATCGGGAATAGATAAGGGAATTACAATTCTAAAAAGGTAACCTTACGTTCTGCATTTCAACGTGAAATATAGTTGTTTATGACCGTAGATTTGCAGAATGGTAATTGCTGAATTTTACAATTATGATCGGGGATCCTCTTAGATAAGGGAAGGTTTGCGAACCGAAACGAAACGAAACAAATACAATTAATTTGCGTATTTGTTTTGAGGGAGAAAAGGGGTGTGTGGGTAGATAGAAAAAATAAAAGTAGTCAAGCGATAAGTTGTGTGGTAGGGTACAATGAAATGCTATATGCCTGGTTGTCAGTCTTATCGCTCTCATTTATTTCCTTGTATGTTTTTGTTTGTTGTGATGATAGTTTTTATTATACTGGCGTTCAAGTAATTTGTCTTCAAAATCTTAATATACTTTGTATTTTAAAATATGCATTTGCTGTTTTTTTTATTTAAACTTTATACTTTAGTGCTTTGTTTTCATTGTTTTTGCTTATTTTGTAGTGTGTGCTTTTATGGCTTTTGTTTATTCTTTCTTCTTGTCTCTTTTAGTGGAAATGAGTCATAATTGCTAGTTATTAGTCATAATCGGTGATTTCGTTACAATTCAAAGTTCTTTATTCTTATTCAGTTTTGTTGTCTTATTAGTTGTTAATATAACACTTTTTCACGCGTAGATCAGCTCTTCGTATCCATCAGCCAATTGGCTAACGGGGTTTGGGAATTTGGCATGACTTCTACTCTTCTGTTCTGGTTAATCATTTGAATTATTTCGCCATTCAATTCTTGATTAACCAGTTCTTGCATTTTACTTGTCCATTCTTCGATGACCGTGTTAATGGGAGTTATCACCGCTTCCCTGTGAAGCTCTCCATATCGTCTTCTTTCTCGCCTGCGTCTACCCCTGTTTAGGTACATGCATTTGTTTTGCACGACTTGTAGTTTCCTCTCTTTGTGTCCTCAAGACACAAGAGTGGGCGAAATCGGTGTACAGCAACGTATATCTTACAAGTGTACTGTAGATTTTTTTTTGTTGCTCATGGAGATTTCAAAACACATATAGAGTCCTTACTGCGGTCGAGACATTAGAAATTCTATCTGCCCCGAGCTTCCTGTACGTGGATGAAGTAATCTTAATTCCGAGTAAATTACACTCCGTAGTTTAGAGATAGCGTCTATCCCCCACCCTAACATCAGCTTGCAGTCTCCTGCCAATGGAGACTACTTTGAGTTTCTCTTGATTCGTCCTAATCTTCCATTGCGCCTGGTAGATTTTTAATCTCTTGATTTTTGCCGCTGTCATACTTTCTTGCATAGGCGTATGCCTCCAAGTACAGGTGATTATCTGGTTAAAATTATCCGCGTAAGGAATGTTGAGGCAAGTGAGGTTCTCGGGGACCGGGACATCTGCGGTGTCTATACTTGGAGTTAGGGATACAAGCTCGATCCACGTTAATCAGATGGCTGTTAAGATTGACGAATACCTCGCAATCTCCTGGAAAATGGCTTCATCCAAGTTTGGTGGATGATATTCCTCGAGGAAACGTGTTTATTGTGCGTAATCTGCATTTTGGTAGTTTATTTTAACTACAGCTGAGACTTCAATAGAGTTCCTGTTGATGTTAAGGAGGATCACTATATGGTCACTCTATAGTACCTGGACTGGTTCCATGTAGTAATTGAACGGTATCTAACGATTGGCCAGAAACATGTCTGGTTTGGTGGCACTCCTTCCTCTGACAAAGGTGGAGATGTCAGAACAATTCTCTGGAAGATGTTTCTGTCCTTCAAAGTGTCAAGGCCCCTAACCATCCCGTTGAAGTTTCAGTAGCCAGACTTCGGAAATCTGGCATTTAGATTCTCTATTAATATAGCGGTTTATCTTATACCGAATAAGCCAGGGAGAGACTGTAGAGGTAAACAGCCCATCCTTGGCGGTTGGTATCCGGTGGTGAGGACCAATTTTCCAATGTCGAATTGGACTTCAAATGCGAGATAAGTTCCTTCATGTTTTCCTATTTGCTTGTATTTTATCCATTTCTTGATAACAATAGCGGTTCTGTCGTAGCGCTCTTGCGAGTAATTTGTGATTAAAACTGTGTAATTCCAGATCTACATTTCCAAATTACGAATGTCAATCCCGTGTTCTGAGATTAAGATGATGTCTGCATCAATTTCCCTGAATACGTTTCATTAAAGAGTTATTTTAGTCGTCCAGAAGTTGGTATTTATTTCAAATATCCGTAGTGCCTGAGTGACTGCTTTCGCATGTACAGGCTATTTGTCTTTCGGAGGGTGGCTCGGAGATTTTAATATACTCTTAGCCCTCTTATGAGTGCACGAGCTCTTGTCACGTTCCGAAGAGGTTTTATCTTCCTCTCCTTCTTCTGTTTCTTCTTCTTTTTCTTTCTCTTTAGATTATTCACGAGTGGCTGATTATTCGATCTTAAACCCGACTTTCTTGAATCCGTTATTCTGGATACCCGAGTCTTTGGAAGCCTTAGAGCATCCTGGGTTTGTAAGTACGATTATGGACTTCAAATGCGAGATAAGTACCTTCATGTTTTCCTATTTGCTTGTATTTTATCCATTTCTTGATAGCAATAGCGGTTCTGTCGTAGCGCTCTTGCGAGTAATTTGTGATTAAAACTGTGTAATTCCAGATCTACATTTCCAAATTACGAATGTCAATCCCGTGTTCTGAGATTAAGATGATGTCTGCATCAATTTCCCTGAATACGTTTCATTAAAGAGTTATTTTAGTCGTCCAGAAGTTGGTATTTATTTCAAATATCCGTAGTGCCTGAGTGACTGCTTTCGCATGTACAGGCTATTTGTTTTTCGGAGGGTGGCTCGGAGATTTTAATATACTCTCAGCCCTCTTATGAGTGCACGGGCTCTTGTCACGTTCCGAAGAGGTATTATCTTCCTCTTCTTCTTCTGTTTCTTCCTTATTGTCTTCTTCTTTTTTTTCTCTTTAGATTATTCACGAGAGGCTGATTATTCGATCTTAAACCCGGCTTTCTTGAATCCGTTATTCTGGATACCCGAGTCTTTGAAAGCCTTAGAGCATCCTGGGTTTGTCGGTACGATTATGGATAGTAGGCCATTCGCTTTTAGGAGCGAGTTGAGCACTTGGATGTGGCAGCATGGTTTACAGAGTTTGCTACTTTGTCATGTGTGAAGCAAATTAGAATGCAAGGGCTAAATTCCTTTGAGATTCGTAGATCTGAGGGGAGTGCTCTCGTTAGTTTCACCTCTTAACTCTTCTTAGCGGCGTTCGCTTATGTGCTTTGATTTTCCTTTTTCTCTTCTTCTTTTTTATTGATTATTTCTTTTCATTTAGTGCAGTTCATGGCAATAGTCTTATGGTCGCCCTTACAGTTTTTTAATTTTCTATCACATTTATCCTAGCCGTGACCAGCTGTCGCGCATTCGCTTCACCACATTGTCAGGTCATGCCGTAGTAATGTTTTGCTACACCTTGTAGCATACAAAGCACATATGTATGCTATGTAACCCTTCCTGTTCGATGTTTTCTCCCGGTATTATCATAATGAATACCAGGAGTCATTCAGTTGTCGCCTTTCTTGCCACTTCTGTGGGGGCAAAGGTTATCTTGAACACATCTGTGCGTTCCCCAAATTCGCTAACTTCTCGTACATTTGCCATCCTACCCAGCTCTCCACATATCGCCAGATAACGCTTCTGTCAGCTGCTACTTGTGGCATTGGGTCTTTGGTTCAAGGTATACAGTTCTGAATAGAGTCTTTCCTTCTTCAGACAGAACTTGTCTACATCCCAAGGTAAAGCGGATATAGCTCTGAATCAGTTAGGGACTTTGATGAGTTTCATTAATGCGACCCTTAGAGCTGCGAACCAAGATTTGCAAAGCGGGCGGGCTTTGTCCGGGGATGGTTCTCAAGGGGGCGCTCTTAGTGAAGGTCTCCTTCTGTCCTTTTCCTCTTCTTTCTTGATTTATTTTTTCTTTCTGCAAGTAAATGTGTAATTAATGGGTTTTGGTTATAATGGAAGATAGGAAATGGTAAAGAAGAGGTGCTTTGGTCACTATGAAAATTTGATATGAGCGCTCTCTTCCATTTTTCAGTTGTTCCCTCGCCTAGATGCTACCAGGATAATGGGTGATGATGTATGGTTTGGATCCAGAATGGGAACCTCGAAAGGAATGACTACTGGTGGATTTGATGAAAGTAGCGGTTGAATCAAGCGCCACTACCTTTTTCACCCCTTTTGGGGTACTTACGCCATAAACGCTTCCAACTACATAGAGACGGGTGTTTCTTCCCTCTATGATTCTGGCCGGGTGCCTCGGACGTTAGGATTTCTCCTCCACCCGAAGCTGGCAGTTAAGTCCCAGTTTGGAGAAAATTTCTGACTTACGCTTCTGCTGTGTGCAAATTCACAAACCAGTTTTCACGTGCGCCCTTAATTATGCCAGTCCAAGTGAAGCGTAATTCATAGTTAAAACGAAACTATTGAATGGCAGGCAGACGAGGCAGGTTCCCACACAGGTTTATTGATGTGACCAATGAGGTTTTTAACCTCTCATTTATTAAAATATTTCTGTTGAAAAAAGTATTATTTCTCCCTTTCGTAAAAGTTTTTTTCCAGCGGTGCTCAAAGTCCTTTACTTAGCAAAGTAAAGTTTGTAGCGAATAGTAGATCCGCAGATATTTATCAGTCAAATGCTCGGCCTACGGCTGAGTTTTAGGGTGTGCAAATTTACGTTTTGTGTTCGGATGAGGTACAGTGCAGAGACCGGTAGCTGATAAATTATAATCGAGTTTATCATCACGCTTTTGATTAGCTTACTAAGGCAAAAGGGTTAGGATGGATGAGAAAGCGCAAGAGAGGAAGCTAGGGAAGATAGTAGTTTTCTTCCCTTCCACGAGTAGGCCCCATGATAAGAGGCAGGGACAGGTCTCAACTTTGAATTCATGGTGAAGTTAGCAACAACTAGCAAAAGGAAAGGATACATGAATTGAATGAAACACAGTGTTGAAGCACGAAGGCATGTGACCAAAAAGTCTCTAAAGGTAGACACTAGTGTAAGCCAGGCAGCCACTATTGGCGCTGCGATGGGGTACCATTGATTGGGGAAAGGTAAGGAAGGACCTTCTAACTAGTGTGATATATTATATACTTGGCTCTTTAACTGGGAATATGTTTACCAGGTTCGTCTCAAGGGTTATTCGAAAGATAAACACCTCTACAAAAATAAACTTTAATTCAAATAATAAGAACAAGGGCACATATAAATATGGAAATCTAAATAATCATCAGTACGCCAAAATATATTATGACAGGCAAATATTAAGGAAACTAGGTGCGGGAAAATATATAAGTAATCAAATAAGTTGGATTGAATCGACGATTTAGCAAGTCTATTGGCGTTACGCTAAATGGGGAATTCTTCTTAGGAGTGGGAATGAAGAGGTGAGACTTACGATGAAAGGGACTCCTAATTACCTCTGGAGGATGAACTGGGGATTTGGAAGACCAATGGCCAGGTCTTCGTCGATGAGGTCTCGATGCTGAGGTGTTCAGATAGACTCCGAATGGGTTTGAGATTACCTTAGCTTAGATTATCTTAGTAATCACGAAAGCGACATTCGTCCTGGCGACGCAGGAAGTCAACCAATGTAGTGTGACACGAGGGAAATCTAGGATAATCTTCCGGAGTTTAAACGCGTTTTCGTACTCTTTCTCTGATCAGGGCAGATTGCACGAAGACGATCTGCTGACGAGATCACAAGAACGAGGGGGCCACTTTATGAGAAACAGATACGTAGATCTGGACGGCAAGAAGCTAGGATTCTCTATATCCGCTGATGATTTGTAGACTTCACTTTAAATAGTAGCCACAACCATGGTCAACAGACGGCTGTGCGCAGCTTGGGCGTCTTAATGAGATATGGGATGCGGCTTAAGCAAATATGGACCTTGATAAATTCAGGCATCGACGAGGCGAAAGGAAAATAAGAGAGATTCCCTCACACTCCAAGAGGAAGAAGATGGGCACGGCTTCCACCTGGAAGCGAGACAGCGTTATCAAACTGGGAGGAAGACGGGGATAAAGCACCACAAATTAAACACAGCTGCGCTGGTCTATCTCTGTCGTGGTATTGCAAGGACCAAGTGGTGGTGTACGTACGTATAGGTTTGAAACGTACCTCCAAAACTCCTTGATTACGTTTTCTCTACGAGTGTTATATTATTATTATTACGTTATTTTAATCTGTGACCATTTCTAGTGCCATGCTCAGCGTTTCGAGGATTGGATTAAATACTTCTAAGAAAATCGATCTTTAATTATATAAAATAAAAGAAATTTAACAAAACAAACTATGCAGCTATGAATTAAACGAGTTTAAGTGAGACTTACGAATTTAAACAAAGGAGAATAAAGTAATAGTTAACCGATAGCTCACACTAGCCAGACTTCGTCTTCTCGATCGCTAACTTGATCTACCTCCTTCTTTTACAGTTATCATCCTATATACTTCACCACCCCACTGGGGGTATGGGAAGGGGGGCATGAGTTCTTAGGAATTAAGCCTCTCTCCTCTAACGGCGCTTCTCCGAGTTTCATTTCCTGAGCCCTAAAGGCATCTTCTGGCTTTTGGTCGATGCTCCTCTAATTTCGTCTATGAAGTGAAATAAAATCCAAACTCTTAGTGGAAATATTGCTGGTTTAACCAATGTTATGCTCAGGGAGCTAGAAATCTGATGATTCAAGCATCTCTTGGTTGTGGAGAGGCCTTTCGGGTAGTCCCCGAGGCGAGGGAAGTGAGGGAGGGGGGTTACGCTGCCAAATGCCAGGCCGTTGTGTTGACTGAACAGGGCCTCAGTATATTAGGGTGGGATATCGATTTCCCTACAGTCTCGACCAGAGAAATTCTCTGTGATAACGGCGTATTGAGTTTTATGCTCCACACGCCTCCCTTCCTAAGATGAATTTTTACAGATACGTAGTGGATGTCAAATGTCATTCCCCATAAATAAGAGAGATAGGAATTGGAGAAAACAATTTACCTGCGGGATACATGTTAATTAGGGAATCTAAAGGCAATATATATGTACATATATACAAAAGGAAAAAGCTTAGCAAAATATATAATTGTGAGTACACAACCTCGGTGGCTTGATCTTACGAGATAGGAGAAAACTCCTCTATGGGGTTCCTAATAAGACAGTCAGCCATACAATTTTCGGAACCTTTAATATATAATATACGAAGGTACTACATTAACAGTAAATTTCATCGCACGAGTCTACCATTTTTACTTTTACAATTTTTTAAATATGCTAATGGGCGGTGATCCGTTTCGATCACGAACCCTTTCCCAATAAATACCTTTTAAATATTTGTACACTCCAAACTATCGTGAGAGCCCAACGTTCTATTGTCTCGTAGTTCTTCTTACGCGACGAGAGCTTCCGGCTTGCATATGCAAGCGGATGTCTGCAATCATCATGTTATTGCAACAAAACGCATCCTACTTCTTCGTTGCACGCGTCGGTCCTGATTCTTTAAGAATTGATCCGATTGGGGAGTCTTAGAATGGAGCAGTATTGAGCATATCCTTAAGTTTGTCAAAGTATGCGGATACCTTCGTGTTCCACACGAGGGGATCTGGGGATTGCTTCTTTAACAGGGCGCAAAGTGGAGAAGCTAAGACGGCAAAATTGGGGGCAAAGCGCCGGTAGAAAGATGTAGATCCCAAAAAGGAGCGGCGCAGTTTCTTCGTACGGGGAAGATGCATGCTGGCAATAGCCTTTAATTTATCTTGCTTGGGGGTCATTTGGTTTTCCACGATATAAAATCCTAAATAACGAATGGAATTATACTCAAAATGAGGAGGGAGCGAAAAGGAGACTAGGTGCTGTTCCCATGTACGAGTGGCAACGTACAAATTATCGAAATAAAACGACACGTTACCTAGGCCATTTAGCATTCGGCGCATCATTCTTTTATAGGTACTGTAAGCAGTAACCCAGCCAAAAGGAAGACGCCTAAATTGCATTAGGCCCTTCTCCGTGGGGAACGCAGTGTACTTCCGAGCACTATTCTTGAGGCGAATTTGATAAATAATAGGCCTTACAAAGGTATTCTTTTGAGATAAATTTGGTCTCTTCAAACAGGTGTAGGTTCTGGTTGATGAGCGGAATTCAATTTCCGGAAATTTAGTCACATTCTGAATATTTGATCGGGCTTCCCTACCATTATAATGTGGGAGCAAACATCAGAGGTGAAGGGCTTAATGATACGCAACTTTAATAGGTTTTCACCTTCTGAATTAAAAGCCGGACGAAGATGCACAGGCAATGGGTATGGTTAAGTTCGAACAGGCAACTGTGTTTTTAGAGAGAGATGTCATGTGCGAAATAACGCGCGGATCTTGGCTTTATCTAAATCACCTACTCAAATTCAACTAATAACTTATCCATTTGAGCCCTTTTCGGGGGTTCCAATTGGAGTTTTAATTCGAGTTCCGGGGTGTTTTCTTCACTGGAACCGGGGCTAGGGGAGGTAAGCGGCCTCTATCACAGCTCCTTCGTCAAGTGCAACTATGTTATTAATACACCCGCGGCCGTAGTATCGATTAAGCATGTCTATGTGATATAAACTATTAGCGGAGGGGGTCTTTATGAGGTAGTCCACGGGGCCTCGTGTTTCTAAAACGGGGAACAGGCTTTTTCAATGTGAAAGGAGCATATTAGATTCAGTGGAAAGGAGGAGCGGTACCTCATGACCAGGTCGGGGGAATCGATCTTTTGCCTTTGCATCGAAATAAGTCCGGTATTTCTCAAAATTAAGATCCATATTTTTGTACGAGATCTTAGCGCATTCCTCTAATCGGATTCTCAAGTCCAATAGGTACGAATACAAAGATTTAATTTCTTCATCAAGGCGGGGATTTGCGATCAATTCGTTGAGAATATTCATAGGGCCTCGGACGTTTCGCCTTTACAGTAGCTTGAACGGGGCAAACCCTAAAGTCCTATGAGAAATCTCATTGCACGCAATGAAAGCAACTGGCATATAACCATGCCAATCTTGAGGCTGAGCGTGGCACAGCTTCTTCAGGATGGTCTTCAGAATCGTGTTTATTTTTGCGCAGACTCCGTTAACTGCAGGGGGGAAGGGTTATGAAGAGAGATTTTAGCAGGAAAAGTTTTCCCACGTATTCCTTGAGTTAGGATGTAAATTGTCTGCCTCAGTCAGATAATATCTCTTTCGGGATGCCGATTTGGGAAAAGATAGCTATTAATGCTTTCGCGAACCTTATGCTACCCATTATTTTTAGGGAAACTGCATTAGGGAAGCTCGTAGCGAAGTCTACGAACTTAAGGATATAAGAGTGTCCTTCACTTGATTGGGAGGTGAATTGGGCCACTTGAGTCGATAGCCACTCTAAAAAACGGTTCAAAGACAATGGGGGACTTTTGAAGGGGGTCAGGTGAGATCCGTCCTTTTGCCGTCGTCTTTTGGCAAATACCACAGCATCGACAAATATCAGCAATCTTTCTTGCAGCGCCGGGCCTAAAAGGCATATATAAGAAAGCTTTGGGCAGTTTTATTATGGCTGAAATAGCCATCCAATAACCCATCATAGACAAGGGGAAGAATATGAGGAACGTCCGAACGGGGGATGAAAAGAAGGCAAGTCGTAAACTTCGGTCGAGGTAGAAGGGTAAAAGTTGTCATCTTGAACCAGATATATAACATTCCTTGGGCCATAATCTGAAACTTATTGTCTGGCTGGCGTTTTTCCCACACGAACTGGGGAGTAAAGCACTACTTCTGCTCACTGGCAAACTCTTTCTCATGAAGGGATGCCAATTCGGGGGCATACGGAGTTTCTAACGGCACGGGGGATGCAATCTCTGTTAATGCCTGAACCCTCGTAAGGATGGACTGGGGGACAGGATTAGGGGAGTTCTGGGGGTTCTGGCTGATCAACACGGTGAAGAACCTTAATGGGGTCTGCAACAGCCTCCATCCAACTAGTGAATTATTTGAATTCTAGTTAGCAGCAAACCACGGTAACTGGTTGGCGTTCGGCAAGTAGTCATTGACTACAGCATACCTATCGTGGTCGGAACTTACTTGGGGGAAGCAATTTTTTCGACACTACGACGCAGGTGCACCCGGTGTCTCCCACAAGGGTTGATACCCAGCACCCGTTCACAGTTCCTTCTTCAGATTCAAGCCCACCTGGGGAGCTTTTATTACATTAATAGTTGACGTGATGTCCTGGGGAACCGTTAGTCGGGGGAGAAGCTGGAGTTATTGAGCTAGCAGGTGGTTGATATAGAGAAGCATTGACTTGATAGACTTGTTGGATGGAATAAGAGCGAAAGTGAGAGTTTGGGAGGCAGTTTGTTTTTACATGTCCGGGTACGCCGCACGTGAAACACACGATGGGCCACCGGGGGTAATTGATGGTGTGGGATTATTTAGGAGGGGCTTAATATCTCTCGGTTCTTGCGTGGAGGAACTCTAGGTTTAGGTGATTAGAAACTTTGAAAAAATGGGGTGAATTTGTATGGGAAGACTTAGAGAAATTACCCTTACTCTTGGGAGATGGGGGATGCGATTTCTTGGAGTCCTTCTGATACAGATTATGGCTGGACGCATGTACATATGCCTCTTCCAGGAATTCCTTAAAGGTAGACGCTCGTCTATCTTTTACGAATGCATGGATCTCTGATGGCAGGGCAGCCATTAACTGATCGGTTAAGACGAAATCGAGCAGATACTCATATTTACGTCCTACTTGAGCCGTGTCTAGCCAGAATTATAGGCTTCTCTGAAAGATGATGTCAAACTAGCGGGAAGTTTTGCTAGGTTATGAATATTCTTGCCTGGCGAAACTTAGCCGGATAGAAATGGAGATTCATATTTATTGGTGATAGCAATTCGGCTTGAGAGGAGAATAATTAAGGGTAGCCTCGGCATGAAGAGATATGAAAATTTCCCAAAAAAGACTGTTGAGCAAGGGTAGTAAGAGTGCGACTCCATCCTCCTTGATATCCCACGAATTTACTTTGAAAGTCTTTTCGAGGTCGGTGATGTAAGCACTGAAGTCTTCACCATCCTTGAGTACGGGTAACTTAACCTAAAGGGGTTGAGGGGCTTCATTCAGTAAATTAGAGGAAAGGGTTTCTGCGTTATCGCGACTTAGCTCTCGCTCATATTGACGGTTTCTTTTCCTTTGTTCTGCATTTTTTTGCTCTTTTTCTCTTTTTTCTTGTGCTTCTCTTTGCTCTTTACATCAACGTACAAAACGAAGAACATCTGGTTAACATCAAACAGCACTTTAATGATAACTCCGTGCTAAAATTCGCTTATGAATTGATCACAGGCAATAAACTCTCTTTCTTGGACGTTGAGGTTCAAAACATCAATGGCAGCTACATCATTAAAGTACATAGGAAAGTACGGACATGGGAAGATGCCTCAATGCGAAGAGTGAATGCCCTGAAAGGTATAAAATAAGCGTAATCGGGTCATACATCCACCGAGCTTATAAATGCTGAGCTACGTGGAAACTTTTCCACCAAAAGATTGCACTAGTAAAACAAATACTCGTGAATAATGGTTTCTCAAACAGCATGGTTGACAAACAACTGCAATCATTTTTAAATAACCATTACAAACATGCGAATAACCTGAGAGTGATCAGGGAGAAGTCAACAACATCAAAGTGTATTATAGAAACCAGATGTTTACAGCCTATAAAATAGATTAACAAAAAACATTAACGAGATTAAGAACGGTAACATCAAGGTTAAAAATCAAACGGATAAAATCCAATTCATCATCTTTTATAAAACAACAAAAGCCAGCAATCTCTTGATGAGAAACATCATCTGCCTAAACTCCTCGAAACTCAAGTCAACATAGTTTAAAATTTCACCTGCCCCGATAAAGACTGTAAGCTTTATGAAACGCAAAATATATTGGCCTGACAACCACTACACTTTCGAAACGTTTAACAATGCATCTACAAAGCGGGGTACCTAAGAATCAAATGGAGAGTGTCCATATTATTAACCTAACGAGAGATATGCTGGTTGACAACAACATTATTGAAAGAAAGGAGGTTAATAAAGCAAGGTGGAACATTTTAGAAGTTATATTAATAATTAAAGATAAGCTGGTCATTAACAGTCAAGCGAGAAGCTGGAATCACACGTTAGAAATCTAAATAATAATTAGTACGACAAAAGAATATTATGACATGCAAAAATTAAGTAAACTAGATCCGGGAAAATATAAAAGTGATCCAATAAGCGGATTAAATGAAAGATTTAGCAAGTCTATTGACGTTACATCAAATGGCGAATTCTTCTTACGACTGGGGACGAAGAGGTGGGAACTACGGGGAAAGGAACACTTAGTTACCTCTGGAAGATGAACTGGGGATATGGAAGGCCAATGACCACGTCATAGTCGATGGGGTATCGATGCGAAGGCGTCCATAGAGTCTCCGAATAGGTTTAAGATTACTTCGGCTCCAGGAGGAAGTAATCACGAAATCAAGATTCATCTGCGGGACGCAGGAAGTTGCAAACAATGTAGTGACACAAGAGAAACACAGAAAAATCTTCCGCAGTATAATGTGGTTTCCGTAATCTTCCTCTCATCAGGGAGGATTAACACGAAGACGATCTGCTGATGAGATCACAAGAGCGTAGGTTTCCCCGGAAACATATACGCGGATCTGTACGGCAAGAAGCTAGTGTTCTCTCTATCTGCTGAGGATTTGTAGACACCACTTTAAATAGGATCCACAGCCATGATGAACAGAGGCTTTGGCGCAGCGAGTGCGTACCAAGGCGAGATCGGACGCGGCTTAAGCAAACATGGACCTCGATAATTTCGGGCATCGACGAAGCGAAGGTAAATTAAATGAGTTTCCCATAGGATATTTGGAGCATCGACGAGGCGAACGGGAAATAAGAGAGATTCCCTTCTACCCAAAGAAGAATAACCAGAGATGGTGGCCATTACAGAGTCGTGGATAAAAACTTCAAACCGACATTTTGAAGGCGAATTCATGATTCCAGGTTACCAACTTTCCTAAAAAATAGGCCTGAAAGAGAGGATGGCGTTGTGATGTATGTCAAGGATACATTCAATTCGACAAAATGCAACATCATATCTCACCACGAGCTCCTAGGTGTAGACCTAGAAATAGGTCGTGCCAAATACAGTACCCTGATGCTTTATAGGCCCCCTGCCCAACTCATCGAAAAGAACACAGATCTGTACCAACTACTAGGAGAACTTTTTGAAGACAGTGTGTGTATCGTCAGGGAGGATTTCAACACACGTTGACAGGGAGACCAGATAAACTTCTGGCGCAAACGCGCTACTCTTGGAATTCGCGGACAAGGAGTTCCTGACTCAATAGGTGAGATAGACGACGAGAGGCAACAATACCCTCGACTTTGTTTTCACCCCTGAGGATAACATCGTTGAGGATCTTTCAGTAGTCAAAGAGCTCGGTGGCAGTGATCACCGACTAATCAGATCTATAGTCAAGGTCCCCAAGGTAGAGTCTGCGACTAGTAAATCGAGGAAACTTGAATTGAGAAGAGCAGACTTTGCAGGTCTTCGTGATGGCTTGACTGATGCGCGGTAGAAGTGTGCGAGGATGTTGAAGATTCGTGCAATAGATTCCAAACTGCGTTATTGAGTCTTCAGTCACGTTTCATCTATTAGAAAAGCATTAGTCGGTCTTCCGTTCAACCAAAGTGTTTTAATAAATAAATTGGTCAACTGGTAAGGGAGAAGAGAACGCTGTATCGGCAGTCAAAGATTTCTGGAGAATTTGACGAGTATTGTAGGCTAGCTGAGAGGGTCAAGTATAGCATAAGGGCGTCTAATCGGTCTGAGGAACTGCGAGTGGCGAGACTTTGTAAATAGAATCCAAAGAAGTTCTATGGATATGTAAACAGCCGTAAACCAATCCGTCGAACGATTGGCCCTTTGAGGAATGAGGATGGAACATTAAAACTCTCAGATGCAGAAAATGCTCACCTCCTCAACGACTACATCTCTTCAGTGTTTACTGAATAGTGTAGTTTCATCCCTCAGCCAAAGAATTCCTACTCGGGTGTAAAGCTGGAGGATATGGACTTCACCAAGAAGAAATAGAAAAGAACATCACTGACCTAATGTCAAATAAGTCACCTGGCCCGGATGGGTTTCTACCTAAAGTGTTGAAAGATGGTCGCGATCAACTGTCACGACACCTGAGTGCAATCTTCAACATGTCAATCCAGACCGAATGCGTTCCTAGAGACTGGCGTGAAGGGAAGGTGACTCCCATCTTCAAGAAAGGAGACCGTAGCCAACCGTCGAACTACCGACCTATCAGTCTGACTTTAATAGTCGGTAAACTAATGGAAAGCATCATGGTAAACAAAATGACGTCGCATTGAGAGACAACCTGCACGATCACGATCAGTGAGCACGATCAGGAGAATGCGGTGGATGTGGTTTATTTAGACTTTCAGAAATCCTTTGATAAGGAACCACACCGCCACCTTCTCCGGAATTTGCGAGCGCTGGGCATAGACGGAAAAGTAGCAGGCTGGATAGAGAACTGGCTAAGTGGCAGACTGCAACGGGTTGTGCTGAATGGACAGGCTTCTCAGGGGGTACCCGTTACTAGCGGGGTGCCTCAAGGTTCGGTCATGGGGCCACTACTATTCATCATCTACGTCACAGACATAGACGGTGACATGGTTGCTAAGATTTCTAAATTTGCCGACGATACCAAGCTTAGTATTAACGTTGCAAACGATGGAAATACTGCCAGCCTTCAGGAAGTTCTTTGGAAGCTTGGAGACTGGTTAGATACGTAGCAAATGCCTTTTAACGTAAACAAATGCAAAGTGATGCATATCGGCCACCGAAACCCCCAATTTTAGTATTTATATCCTTAAGGGTACTGCTCTTGAATCTACCGACTCTGAGACGGACTAGGGTGTAACTATAACTAGTGATCTTAAGTTCTCGAGGCAGTGTATTGAGGCGGAGAAGAAAGCCCAAAGGATGCCTAGTTATATAAAGCGACAGTTGAAATATCGGAACAAGGAAATAATACTCTGTTTGTACAATTCCCTTGTCTGACCGCACCTGGGGTATGCTGTACAGTTTTTGAATCCTTTATTTCGAATGGACATCGCGAGATTGGAACGCGTGCAAGCTAGGGCAACCAAACTAATTCTCTCTATCAGACATAAAAGTTATGAAGTTAGATTAAGGAAATTAGATCTGTTCTCGTTGGAAACCCCTACTGTGTGGTCAGCTCATCGAAGTTTTCAAAATACTTCGAGGGTTCGACAATGTTGACTACAGGGATATTTTTAGCCCTAATGAGAGCAGAACAAGAAATCACGGCTTAAAACTTGAGCTGAAGCGTTACACCCACAATCTGTGTTGGAAATTTTTCACGTACAGTATCTGCGTTAGCTGGAAAGCACTTCTAATGGAGGTTGTCAACAGCAATTATGTTGACTAGTTCAAGACAAGATTTGCCAAAGCCTGGAAAAGTGGCCGTTTAGGGAGGACGTAAGGCAATTGAGCGGGAATGTGCCCACTCGACAGCTAGTCCAAAGGTAGCCTCATTGAATGGACCGTAAGATCGTCTAGGGTACTTATTTTCCTTGTCACTCCTTGTTACTCTTTGTAGGATGTGGAAGATGGACACGGCTGCCACCTGAAGGGAACAACTTTATCAAACTGGGGGCAAGTCGGTGATAAAGCATCTCAAATTAAACACAGCTTTTCTGGTCTGTCTTAACCAGGGAAATTCTGTGTGATAATGGCTTATTGAGTGTTATGATCTCACAAACAGTAATTGCTCTATATTTAGATCTGTATGTTTTACCTTGTCTGGAACAATGAGTCCCTTATTTAAAGGGACCCTATGCGATCCTAGGAAGAGCTTTGATAAATGACCACACAAGATTGACAACCACGTTATATAGCAAATCTATTGTTGTTACAAAGAGAGTGTATTTCTAGGAATAATTTTGTGAAGAAAGTGAAATAATAGCCTCTTAATCGCATTGTCGACAGATTGATAAAATGCATTAAAGCTTTATCATCAAAGAGCCTGCATTTGTAATTTGGCATGACCAATACGGCTTCACGAATACTCAGAGCTCTAAAAATATCAGCCAGTGGTGTTTAAGCTTAGAGTTTAGGAATAGAAAGTTTTGCTATTATCTACATATTCTACTAAAATTTAATAAACTGAGTACCATCTTTTTCAGCGTTTATAATTCATTCTCTAAATTATGCTTTCTTTACTCAGGAACGCACAATAGTATTGTTTTTATTGAATTTATCAGAATACTGTTGAGGATTTTTATAGAAATCATATAATAAAAGAGTGAATTATATTTTGTTTAAACATTCACTCTTTTTCTGTTTATACCATCTTTAACTAAGTATTCTAAAACAACATTTTATGTAAAACGACTTAATATGTTCCTGAAATTTCTGATAGGCTCCACTATTGTAGGAAATATAAAAAATGGTCTGTTAAATACTGTGGCAAAGGGATATTCTTTGATGAAACCATTCTTTTTTTTTGGAACTTCTGAATAATTTCTCATTAGGAGGAGAGAAGGAAAGCGCTTTTTTGAGTCCTGTGTCGTGCCCACGGTGAAGCATCCGCTCATTCACCATGTCTATGGGTGTTTTTTCAACTATTAAAACTAAAGGACTAACAATTTTGCCAAAGAATGCTGCCATGAAATCAAAATGGTACCATAACTTGCTTCATCAGTAGCTTTCTCCAATATTTTATAACAAATTTGGAGATGATAACGGTATTCTGCAGCATGATGGCACATTTTTTCACAAATATGACGTCGTGAAAGAATTTTTGCGAGGTAGATACTGGTTAAAATATTGACTTATCAAAATATTACTCCTCGGCCACTAATACAACGATACGAAGAGGTATTAGAAGATATCGTAGCTATACTCTGTACGTCCATCTAATTCCCAAATTTCCATCTCGAGTTTCTAATCTTGGTATTGCCAGTCAGTTTCCATTGATTTCAACTGTAATTCAATTTTGCAAATATTCTTCTAAGTTTGGGCGATGTTTACTACAGAAAACTTCATACATTAACATCTCTCTTAATTTATTTTGCCAAGAAAGGGGGTGCACTATTTAATTCATAAGGACCGCTTTATTGGCTATGCGAACTATTCTGGAGAAACGGGTAGCGTCCAATCACGTTACGTGTAGAAAGACTATGAAGACTTTTATATAATGCTCTGATACATTTTCTAAAAGGAATCATATAAAATAATTTAACTTATCTAACTAAACAAATCTTTTATAAGTATAGGTTTAGTTGTAAAAAATGAAATTGCTAATATATATATGAAAATCGAGCTAGTTAGTCGTGATAATGAAATAAAATTGGAATTATAGTGCTTCCGTATTTATGTAATAGGCTTTTTCAGAGATATATCTTATATAGTAGATGAACGAAGGGAGTGGATAAATATTTGGGTATTTGGTAAGAAAAAAAACAATATTTGGGTCTTGGGTAAACAAACGTGGATAAATCTTGAAATTCGGGACAGATGTTGTACATTCACATTCGGGAACGTTTGTAGATATAAAATTAATTGAATTCAAAATCATTTTGAAGTCATTCTTAATAACTAAAATCGAGTGACGCAGGTAGAAATAAACCACTTTTCTTAATGCAACTTCTGGCATTTGATTAGTGCTGTTTTATTCATGCACTAAATTCGTTGCCTGTTTGTCCAATGGAACTCAAACAGCAATCACCACATTCCATATCGTAAATTTACCTGATTTTTCGTGTGTTTTTAATAAAGAACCTGTACAAGGTGGGATCTTGTTAAAATAAAACCGCATTACCTTTTTACAAAGATGTGGGGAGTGAACAAAATGTCTAATTAAACGGTATGTTTAGAAGTTTGGGTGTATAATTATTACTATCATGAAATGAACTTTCAGCTAATTTAAAAAAAACACGAAACGAAAGTGGGAATTGTGAATAGACATTCCTTTTAATTTAGTTTCTTTTACTTCTTATATTAAATTAAGTTGGAAGTAGTAATAATAATGCTTTGAGTTAATTAACTTATAATAAGTGGTCGTCGTTGGGTTGGCGAAAGTGTATTGTTTCGAGTTGCCCTCTAGCCCAGCTCCCTGTGTCCCGAGAAGCAGCTTTTTTCTGTACTACGACTTAAAGTGACAAGACATAAATACAGATCCAGTTAAATATCCACTAAAAATTCCGCAAGTTGTCTATATTTGGTTCATGCGGCGTGCAAAGCCGTATGATAATAAATTATCTACTTTGGTTTAAGTCTCACAAATATTAATGGAAAATAAGCCATTATCTCGCTCCAAGACCAAGAATAATCACCATTTCACAGGCTAAGTTTATATTTAGTTATAATATATTAACAATAGCTACTACCTACTAGGATCCTTTAGGCATATTATACTTAGACACTGTGAATGGGATATTTGATAACCACCTTATATTGGACCAAGTAAGTGGAGATTATTATTCCTGTACTAGGTTTATATTACAGCCATTATTTTTTCATTTAAAATTTAATTTAATTGTTTTTCTTGCAGTTTCTTTTTCAAATTGTTCCCAGTGACCAAATTCCTCATTGAAAATTAAACAGAAAATTCGCGAAATGGTCCTTCGAACCCGATCTTAGCTTGCTTAGCTCTTGTAACTTAATGGTTAAATAGCTTAAGCTAGACCACAGGGGCAATATTTATAGCAATGTGCATAGTAAAAGTAAAAGAATTTCGATAAATTGCTAGTGACTGTGCAAGTACACCACGAGTTGTGGCGGTGGCGGTTGTAAGAAGCAATAGTAAAACTTTAATTATTTTTTAATTTTGTATTAATCAATAATTTTTAATTAGTTCGCCCTCAATAAATCTCACTATCGTTAATTAAATTTGAATCAGCATCACCATGTCAACAATTCATAAAATTGTGGGTCATAAATCGTTTTGTACAACATTAAAAACAAGGGTGTACGATGAAATACAAACAATAGTTTAGACTAAGCAAACTCCGAGTATGGAGTCAACAATTGCAAAAACAAATAGATATACTGACCCGAAATCACCAGAAGTTAATAGATGCTACGAGTTATGAAAAAAGAATAAGCGATCTAATAGAAATAGGAGCGGAATATGATGTAGAAATACAAATTATAATAGATGATGGGCAAGATTGTATTTATAGTGCACAAACGCCATCAATCTCTGCTAACTCGGCGCCTGCAAAACTTTACAATATAAATGTTTCGACTTTAAGGAGAAAGTGGAGGAATGGGAGCGATTCTTGGATTAGTTTAAAAGTTCGGTAGATCGTTCTGAGATTAACCCGGTTGATAAATTCAATTATTTAAAAGGTCAATTGTCGGAAAATACACGGGAATTAATAGAAGGTTTAACGAGTGTAGAGCGCATTTGTGATTGTAGAAAGGATATTCTTATAAGCAATTACGATAGTAAAAACGTATAGTAGAAGAACTTTGTGCCGCGGTATGACTAGGTGTACGCAGTTATACGCACACTGGCCTACTAGCTGACCGAAATTGAGGCTCTACCTGGGGATGGTTCTGAGAGTGCTTTAAATTCACAGTTTCTATGCCAAGGAATATTTAAACACAGCTAAAAAATATACTTTGATAAGATTAAAGATTACATATACATATAGGGAAGGGTAAATGGCAATGCAATTAAATATTGACGGTTAACGGCTAAGATGTCTAACACTATCAATTAAGTTTGAACCGAAGGATAATTAATTAAGAAATGATTTTTCAATTATGTAAGTTCTAGAGCAAAGGGAATCCTTGACGATCGACGCGGTAGAAGTAGGAAGGGCGTAACTAAGTGGGGGTTAAATCCCTTTCACTCTGATGTGCGGCGAGTAGGACTAGGGAGGTAAGTTCGACCTTGAACTTATAGGCGTCTCACGGGGCGCGCAATCCAACTTCGGGCAATTAAATATGAGAGCTATTATCCTTAGAGGCAAACGGAGGATGTTTCGTGGATGGCTTTTACGATCTTTAAATTCTGAAGATGTGGGGAGAAGGGTTGAAGCGCGCTTAAAATTATCTCCGCGAACAACACTGAGTAAGGACTGGCTCTTTCTTGGCAATTACTTTCTTCGTCAATCACTCACTTCTTCTCTGGACGAGAATAAAGTCGATTCCCTCTCGAATAACGAAGACGTTACGGCTAACGTACTGGACGGCGGCTTCAGACACAATCTGCCTGTGAATTCCGAAGTCTCGAATATACATATACTCCGAAATTATCTAGACCGGGAGAGCGATTCATCGCCAAAAGACTTGTTTAATTGCCTTAGGTCGTGATAAGGGTCCATAGCGAGAAGTCGCGAATTCCCCTTAATGATCTTTCGATTATTTTAATTTTCGCAGTATATAGGGTAGACGAATTTAGAGCGGTGAACGGCGAACTGGGGAAATCAGAGGCGAGGGGGATTCCTTTTCTCTCTCCTTAATCTTCCACAACTTAGAATATAATAGTGGACCTAAAAATTTCCCTCTTTTAACTTAACGACTTTTAGTGAATTCGGAGCAAACTTAGAATTAATAGTAGCCAGGTTAACAAATACTGATGTTGATGGTTGCAGAACAATGATAGACGCTGTGGTTAAAAGAAATTTACGATTTAAAGCTATACAATATATCCAAAACCATATTGATGAAGATTGTCTAGAAATAATACAGTTAAGAGGCGGGTTGGTGAAGCTAGTAAATTATTTAGGTTCCCATAAAACAAACGCAACAGATGCTAAGTTTCTGTCTGCAACACGAGTAGCTAATAAATGGAGTAGGCCAGATGAAAATGTATACGAAGTACATGAGGAAAAAACTCTCCTAAGTACAGATACTAAAGTAAGATCCTCCTCCAAAACTAAACCTATGAATAATTATAAGTGTGTTTTCTGTCAAGGGCAAGACATATCTAATAAATGTACTGTATATAAAACTTATGATAATCGTATTGATAGGTTAAGAGAATTAAAATTGTGTAGGAGATGTAGTGGTAAACACCCTACAGAAAACTGCCGAAAAACTCAATAAGTTTTTAAGATGTAAAAAGGCGTGTCATTCCAAAGAATTTTGGGATGAGTTGCCAACTATTGAACAGAGAGGTTGTGCTGTGCAGTCTTCGAGTCGTAAAATATAGACCGCATTGCCGGTGGGAAAATTCTCCATGGCTAATGGGCGAAAATAGGCAGTTAAAGTATTGTATGATTAAGGTTCACAGCCAACCTTTATCAGTGCAAATCTCGTAGCCAAATCGGATTTAAAACTAAAAGAATGGGTAGAGTTAAGAATATCTGAGTTCACGGGCAAAATGGACAGTCAAAAGTATGGGATAGTAAGATTCACTATTAAAGATGGCAATAAATTGGTAAGATTGCAAGCGTGAGGGGTGGATAGATTACTCCAAAACATCGAGATTAATGGGGTAAATAATTGTTTAACACACCTGGTTAAGGGTGTCTGTTCCATATTTGGGAAATTCACTAAGAGGTGTGGATTTATTGGTAGGACGGGATCAGTATAACAAATTGGTAGAGGGAATGGTAACACTGAAATGTATGACTTTCCTAAAAACAAGGGGAGGTATATTATTGTATGGAAACACCCCTAATAAATACATCCCGTTAATAAGGAAGCATAGATAGCTTTAGTGACCAATATATGTGTAGTACCGGCCAATAATTGTCCTGATTTGTCAAATTTGTGGAGGTTGGATACAATAGGGAATCCACCTGAAACAATTACTTATGAAGTACAGTTAGTGATAGATCAAAACAAAAATACGGTACAAATGAAAGAGAGAAAGTATTGGGTTAAACTGCCCTGTAAACCCGACCACCAAAACCTACCAAACAATTACAAATTAGCTGAAAACCTGCTTAAAGCAAGTTATTAAAGAGAAAGTAGAGAAAGGACTTATAGAAAAGGTGACTAGTGCTGAAGTAACTAAAGACACGCATTACCAACCCCACCTACCTGTAATAAGGGAGAGTAAAACTACTCCATTAAGAGTAGTATTCGACTGTAGTGCGAAACTAGCAAATGTTTCTAGTCTAAACGATAGTCTATACCCCATACCCACTATAACTGATAAATTAATGGACGTTCTAATTAGATTCCGAACAAATAAGTATGCTTATACGGCAGATATAAGTAATTTTAGAAGATTCCTTTGGCCGAGTGATCCTTTAGAAAGAGATAGCTCAATGGATACTTAGAGATTTTAATCGGTATTGTTCGGAGCTACTAGTTCACCATTCCTACTACAAATGACATTAAGTCATCAGTTGAATAATTATGTAAAAAATAGTAATATAGCTAAGCAGATAAAGTCGTCGCTGTATCTCGACAATCAGCTAGGAGCGGAAGCAGATGAAAGATCATTAATTAAATTGTATACTGTTACTAACGGGTTGTTGGATGAAGCCAATATCCCGTTACAAGGCTAGACAACTAACTCGACACAGTTCAAGAATATAATAGACAATGATGGCGATGTTAATGAAAAAATATTGGGAATAAATTTAAATTATAATAAGGATACTATTTATGTAAATAACGTTAGACGTCATGCGGTCACGAGTAAAAAAACGCTCTTAAGTAATATAAGTAAAGTATTCGATCCTTTGGGGGTGGGTCCCCGTTAATTATTCCCATGAAACTGCTAGTCCAAGAAACTCGGAGTAAGAAGTTGGAATGTGATGAAGATATTCCCATGGAAATTCTAATTTAATGGTAGGAACTGAGCTTAGAAGCGAAGGAGTTGGATACTATAGAATATCCAAGGGCGATATTGCACAGTAGAGAACCGTATGACCTTCATATATTTTGTGATGCTTCGCAAAAAGCGTACGAAGCCGTATCATATGCTACAAATTCTAGATCCAATTCCATGCTAATAATCTCTAAATATTGCATCTCACCTATGTAAGCAAAAACTTACCACAATTAGAATTAACGGCCTACAGAACTACAGAATTACAGAATCTAGGACCAGCAAAGACCCTAAGGTCCGCTCGAGGCTAGTCCGCTACACTACATCCGAAACTACGATACACACTTATCCACGAGTGTATCTCTAACATGCTATATTTTTTTTTTTTTTTTTTAAATATATAATCTACTGTACACACTTATCAACATGTGTACAATGTCATGCATATTAACTACTTCAACCTAGGGGAGGTGATAGAGTTTTTATTCTCAACTTCCGCAGCCCTCGACTGCTAGTGGTGAAAATCTAGTTTTAGGATAGTAAGACTTTTTATAGGATAGGCGGAAAAGAAAATGGATATCTAAACTACACATGCAAAAGAAATCGCTGGCATCATTTTTAGTCATCATTTTTACTCTCGTTGTTCCTCCGCTTCAAACTTTTTTTGCAAAGACGTTTTTATTTACTGTGCTCAGACTACGTTATATTTATACTATTTAAGTGCGCGTCGAGACGGTTTTTAAACATATTTACCGAGCTACTATCCACTACGTGGGTGGGTAGCCTATTCCAAATTTGAGTAATTTTAAACGTAAAATAGTTTTGGGCTATACTAGTGTTAAATCGCTTGTTTACTAATTTTAATCCGTGTTGCCGAGTGTTTCCCCTGTGATCCAACTCGAACAAATTCCTATAATCAACGTTTGAAAATCCTTTCAATATTTTAAATACTTCTATTAGCTCTCCACGTAATCTTCTGCCTTCGAGAGATGGCAAATCTAATGCCCTGAGTCTTTCCTGTAGGGCCTGTTTCTCAGCTGGGGAATTAATTTTGTAGCCCTACGCTGCACTCTTTCTAATTGCGCGATATCTTTGTTTAAGTATGGAGCCCAAAATTGAACCGCATATTCGAGCAGTGGACGCACAAGTGATTTATACAATCGTAAAATTATCTCTTTGGATTTGAACGTGAAATTACGCGCGATATAAGCCAGCACACGATTTGCTTTTTTACATGCATCCGCGCATTGTTTCGTGAATTTGAAGTCATCCGAGACTAAAACTCCCAGGTCTTTTTCCAATTTAACTACGTCAAGGACCTGGCCTTTCATGGTATACTCTACCCTCAAATTATGGCAACCCAAATGCATCACCTTACATTTACTTAAATTAAACTGCATTTGCCACTTATCCGCCCATCTGACAATCAAGTTTAGGTCCTTTTGTAATTTTTCTACATCCGATCTTACATAGGCACGGTTGCCCAGCTTCGGGTAGTCAGCAAATTTAGAAATCGTACAAAATACGCCACTATCCAAATCGTTTATATATATTAGAAACAATAATGGGCCAAGAACGGAGCCTTGTGGCACTCCACTACTGACGTTGACCCAATCAGAACATTCACCATTTATAACTACTCGCTGCAAACGATCCTTCAGCCAATTTCTAATCCAATTTAATATCTTACCCTTCACACCGATTGCTTTAACTTTCATTAATAATCTCTCGTGCAGAACGGTGTCAAACGCCTTTTTAAAGTCTAGATAGATTACATCTACAGCTTTGCTTTCGTCGTAAACGCTAATCATTTTATGGCAGAACTCCAGCAAATTTGTCTTGCACGATCTCGCCCGCCTAAACCCATGTTGGGAATCTTTAATTAGATTATTTAGCTCGAGGTGGCTCACTATTCTATCTCTAATTACCGATTCTAAAAGCTTTCCAACTACCGAAGTTAGACTAATAGGACGAAAATTCGTTGCTTCGTATCTATTCCCATTGTTAAATATTGGTGTAACGTTTGCACGCTTGAAGTCTAAAGGGACTAAACCATCTTTTAATGAGCGATTGAAAATTGAACGCAACGGCTTCGCAAGCTCATTCTTAAGTTCCTTTAAATGAGTGGGGTAAACGCCAACGGGCCCGGGTGATTTCGACTTTTTCATCAGGTTAATTTCGGTGAAATTAAGTAAATATTGAAAGAAGTTTTGATCGATATTAAAATACAAAGTATTTATATTTGGTCGGACAGCAAAGTGTCTTTGAAGTGAGTAAAAAATAAAAATTAAAAAATAGTTTATGTACAAAAATAGGGTAATAGATATGGCTCGTACAGATCACCAATGTGACTATAAATATCTACCTACAAAGACTAACCCAGCGGACATGTTAACGCAAGAAATCTTGTTTGCGAAATTTAAAGACTCCCAATTATGGTCCAGAAGTCCGGAGTGACTAAATAGTAAAGTTAGGTGGCCTCAACAAAAGTTTGAGCCAGATGTCAATTTAGCGAAATCATTGTTAGCCGTGAAATCCGAGCCAATACAATTTGGATATTTTCACCTCCAGGGACTCACTCAACCCCAAATTTTACTCCCAGGTAGGAACAGCTGAAATGTTAATTTCTATAAAAATAAGCTGTAGAGACGAGGCTTACAGAGTCCAGTTTATAATAGAAAAATAAGAAATCGTAATTTTAGGCCGACTTCAAAAGAAGTCTCAAAGGCAATAAATGGGAATGGTATCGAGTTATGCCTACTTACTTTTTACGAGTCTTTGATGTCTTCGTTACTGTTCGAGGTGTTACACCCGGGCCTCATGTTTAGTTATATTTTTTAGTCAATATGTTTTGACGGTAATGATATTCACGATTTCCTCAGGAAACAGTTTTTCAGTGTTTTGAAATCGCCGAAGGTTGTTGCGTTTATTTTGGCAGTCGTAGTTGGCGTCGACAACGATAATAATGACAGCACATATTTCCTTTCCCAAGAAATTTTCTTTCTTGTGACGTCACTAACATTGTCGACATTCATTTGTTTTAGGGCAAATCCCCTTTGCCATGGACCAAGCGGAAGCAGCCGTGCCATTCACCGTCAACCAACCCCTCCATTGCATAAATTAGTACTTCTGTTAATTTATTGAAAGGTTGTTAAAAGAAATTTAATTTAATTTAATATTAAGAATTAGTCATTCAGGGTTGTATATACCTTTGCAGGTCTTCCATATCTTGGGCCAGCGAGGAAAAAAAATTAAGAATAGATTTTTTATTTTTTTTAAATATAACTGAATAGTATATTTTCAGAAATTTATCCTCATTTCTTCATAGAGGAAATGTAGCATTTAATAAAATCATTCATAGAATTAAAGTTTTGGTGTAGTTATTTACAAAACACCTGAAGCTACTTTTTATTTGAGTAATTCTTTGAGGTCTTTTAGATTATTTTGGACTTTGTGTCTGTGGTTCCTGATTAACAGGTTCTTTAGTAGAGTAAATATAAGTATAGGGGCCAGATTCTAATAGATAGAGCAGATAAATGTCTCTAGTAGTTTCACCAGACAGGGTCTTTAATTTCGCTACTCCGAACATACCATCAGGACCAGGTTTCCCTTCTTTCACCCTACCAAGCTTCCAAAATTCTCTTGGAATGTCAGTGCGGATAAGAACTACATCTCCATCTTTAATTGAGTTTTCCAATTCCTGGTTTGAGGTCTTTTTATGCCCCTCTATCTGTCCAGTAAGGTATTCTCGTTCTCATTTAGCTACAGTCCTTTTTGACGTCACTTACAATGCGAAATTTTGCTCCTAAATTATTGTGGAGAGAAGTCAAATCAGGGTCATGATCAGAACCAGAACTAGGACAGAATTCTGGAAGAAGATTAGTAGTTTAACCCTTAAGCTAATGATTTGGTGTTAATGGTTCATGATCTTCCAACAATGTACCTATATAAGTTAGTGGACGATTATTAATTACATTCTCAATCTCTGCAAGAAAAGTCAATATTTCAAACAGAGTGATCTGTTTTTACCAATAGATTTTTAGGACAATTTTTTACTGTTTGTATGTTTCTCTCCCAAATAGATCCATACCAGGGAAATTGAACAGGAAAATTTTCCACTTTATCATTTTTGATTGTGAATATGAAATTTGTTGTTCAATTTGTTGTTTTAACAACTTCTCTCCATCTTTAAAATAGGGAGCATTGTCAGTTTATACTATACTTGGTGTAGAATGTTTGGCACGAAATCTTTTAAAGCAAGCTATAAAAGGTTAATCTGTTTAATTCTCCACTAGATTAAGACTTATAGCTCTTGTAGAGGCATAAGTGAAATAAACGAGATACACTTTTAGTTTTGTGCTTCCAAGTTCCATTGTAAGTGCCAAAGTATAATCAATGCCTGTTGAATCAAAAGGACTATTGAGTGTCATTCTCTCTTTGGGCAAATTAGGAGGATTAGGTGTTGAAAGAGGCTGCTGTGAATCCTTTTAAAGGTGTTACAATTGCCTATAATTGATTTTACTCCGATTCTACCCTTGGAAATACAAAAGTCTTTTCTATGTGTTGTTAAGGTTTAAGGAACACCCATGTGATAAGTATATTTGTGTGCCATTTTGATGAATAAATGAGTAAGGTGATTATGTCTGGGTAATAGAATAGGATTTTTACTGTCATTCGATGGTTTTGACTTGTTTAACCTGGTTTTACAGCGAATAAGATTTTCTTTGTCAATGATAAGGTTGAGATCAAGAATTATAGGTGGTATTTCACAACCTACCTTAGAGTTAGTCAAAAATTCATATTCCCTTTTGTAGTATGTTTGTTGTACATATGTATTCTAGCCAATATTTGTGTGCCTCTTCAAAAAACTCCCTCTGAAATTCCTTAGACTTCCTCATTTGTTAATGAAGGAGAAACAGAAGCTATCAACTCTAATCATCTTTAAGTAGTCTGAATATGCAGTATGATCAAAAATAGGCTGTTTTGGAATAGGTTGCGCTGTAGGAGTAGTGTTGGTAGAAATGTAAAGCTGTTAGTAGGCCATTCATTTTCATGTATAGCAATTTAGCTCCTTCAAACCAGGCTTTGGTTGTTTTGAGTAGTTTGTATGATAACCACCTTGTTATGAAGTCTGCAGGGTTCTCATTGGTTAAGACATAGTTGTAGAGTATGTGCAATTCTTTGTTTAGATCAACAATTTCCTTCACTCTGATCTTGATAAATGTACTTTAATAGTCCAGATTTGTCTGTGTTTGAATCCATGAAAGGAAAATTTGACTGTTTAACCACAAATAAGTATCTGTTATGGTAAGGTCTTTGTATGTGTTCAAAAGAAATTTCATGGTTTTCACACTAATAGAGGATGCAAGCAACTCAAGCTGAGGAACTGTCCTCTTGGAAGACAGCGGAATGATTTTTCCCTTAGTTAACACTAAATGAATTTCCTTTCACTCACCAGGTAGGCACAACATCTGAAACTTGGGTGCTTGCATCCGAAAATAAATGAAGACTGCAAGAACCCTGCCTTTATCCACAGCAACGTGGAACTGTTATAGTTTGGATTTTGTTTAGCTCTTTAGCCAAAGTCCTTCAAGACTTCCAATCCTCCACTAGAAGAGGATTATCCCAATCAACCTTTTGTTTCCAGCGATCTTGTAAACAGATCTTAGATCTGATTGTGCAGGAAAGAAAAAGTTTCATAGGATCAAGGATATTAGAACATTCAGCTAGAATTTGTCATTTTCTTCCAGGCTCTAAGTCAAATCTGTAAGGTTTGGTTGATAAGCTAACATTGTTGCTCTCATCCAGAAGAAGCAGTTAAACCTGTGTTATCCGATTGTATTATTTATTTAAAATGAGGAAATTTTGTAACCCATTACCTCAATTAAAACACTCCCAATTCTATTGTTTCTTGAGACTTTCTATAGACTTTTATAAACTCTTCATTCGAGGAAGCATAGAAATACCCGTTAAGTAACTTGGTGATAGAAGATTCCCTAATCTGAGTCAACTAATATTTGATTTTAAAGCAAGTATACTGGAAGAACAATTTGCCGCAAATAAGATAACTCTGAATCTAAAAACTCTAAATCCTTTATTCAGGTCATAAGAGTCATTGAACCCAAGAAATATAACTGATCCTTATTATATTGATTCTTTAATTGAATTTAAAGGAAGGCTTTCTTTATGCCACTCTGGACAGCATGCTTATCTACCGGAAACCTTAGCAAAACCTTGACAAAGTAAGATACTAAGTTAAGTCACCGAATAAGACAATCATTTAAACTGACAAAGTATTTGTCTCTTAAACTACAATTGTAAACTATTCTTTGTTTAGTTGTAGTTGAATCTTTCTTATATACACCACTGTCTTTTAGATAGTGACAATTCTGTCTCTTAAATTTTTCACAAATTACCTCTTCACTTAGTCCCTTGTCAATTTTTTCTTGTAAAATGTCTGTATCATTGAATAAAGTTTTCTGTTTTGAGTCTATAAATGTTTTTGTAGAGATGAGTGTTGGGAAATCAATATCGCGAGGACAAATAGACGTTACACAGCGTCAACAGTTACGGTCCATATGTCCCAATACTTTACTCCCTTTCCCTATACTCCGCTGTCCCAACAATCCTCGAGATCGCTCGCAAAGAAGGATTACAATCAGTAGATATTGTAGAGCATTAATATAATTAACAAAGGAGGGTGGGATCGCCTTTACAATAAAAATCTATGAACAGGCTCACTGTCCATTCATATTGTTTAGATCTAGTTTCGCCAAATAGACGAAATTTCACATGCTCCGTCGTAAACCAGAAGAGCGAATGGTCACAACGTTGGAAAGTAATGCCCTAGGAGACAGACTTAAAGGTGGGCACTCATCTATCCTTCCCTCCTCCCATGGGATAATCGATGTATATAGTTCAATCCGGAGAAAAGAGGAAAAGAATCGAGGTAGCATTCGAGAGAAGAAGACCAGTCCATGAGTAAAACAGGAAATCAAAAAGAAGTGGAACCGGGCGAGATTTTTCTTCCCGAGGCTGTTCATTTGGTCATATCCAATAGTAGACCATCGATATAAAGAATCACTCTCATTCCAATCTCGTTCAAAGAAACTTCATCTCTCAGTTTTCCGAAATATAATCAGAGATATCCCTCACCATTGATAGATACCAATGTGAAGTTCAACTAGAGAAAAGATTCACCTCTTGGTTAAGACTCATCATCGAAAAGCACGCAAGTGTAAACCAAGGATTAGAATAATCGTATATCCACAATCACCTCGTTTATATCGTCAAGTCAAGAAGCATCGCGACGCACTCCACACTTACTTCAGAATCAGCTGTTATTCCAGAATAACCTCCACCAACGTATCCTCAGTTCAGCAAAACGTACAGCTGCGTGTTCGACTCAGCCTCAAGGCTCAAATCATCACATCAACGAGGTTCTCGTTTAAGGTTATCCTACGCCAGACATCCTCTTAGGTAAAGAGAATCTAAAAAACCTATTCATTTTTCTTAGTTATCATTCCTTTCTAAGGTGTGTTTTTGCGTCGACCATCGACTAGTACTCATTGGTAGTATTAACTTTTATTTAAACCCTCTTATTATAGCCTTAGTATATTTAAAGTTTTAATATTTGAGTTTTATATTTAATTAAAAGTATAATTTTGCCCCAGTTGTTTAATTGAATCCTCGAAATGCTGCATATAACAATATTATTACGAATCCTCTTTGGTTAAAGAATAAGAAAAAAAGTATAGCACTCTTAGAGGAAAAGGAACGTAGTTATTCATATAATGAAAAAGCGTACATACATACTTGGCCGTATAGCATGACAATGAGCTTTAGCAAATTTTAAGTTGTCCCGAATATCAGGACTGTCCAATTTCCATGGTATCTCTACAAAATAATGTTGATCATGATACTGTATAATGTTAGTAAATAGTTTAAACATGAGTTCTCTTTCAGTTTTATCTTTTTCATCTCTAATACCTAACTTTTTCGAATCCTTGATATCTTGGTCAATGTTCGAGGTGTTAGACCAGTCTTCACGTTTAGTTTTATTTTTAGTCAATATTTTTTGACTGTAATGATATTCACGGTTACCACAGGAAACTCGTTTTCAGTGTTTTGAAATTGCCCAAAGTTGTTGCGTTTGGTTTTGAGAGTCGTAGTTAGTGTCGATAACAATAATAATGAGGGCACATTTTGCCCCTCCCAAGAAATCTTCTTTCTTGTGACATCACTAACATTGTCGACATTCATTTGTTTAAAGGCACATCCCCTTTGCCCCTGACCAACTGGAACCAGTGGTCCCATTGCCCTTCAACCGATTCCTCCACTGCGCTCTTATTTTTTCTGTCTTCGATCTTAGTTTTTGTTCCTTGCTCTTTTCTATTTCATCCTTCTCTTCCTCCTGTATATACTATAATAATTCTTGGCCCGACAACCCCAATGAATCTCATTGACTCTTGAAACAGTCAAACGAAGAAGACATCTTGTTTGAATACTAGGGCGAACGTAACACGCAAACGGGGCTAGTGACATAACGAAATTACTCGGCAATATACCGGAAGCCTAACTATTCCAAAAAATATATAGTAAAAAATTATCACACTAAAAGAACACTAAAACACTTCCTACACAGTTATGACGGGTTAATATTTCTAATTCGGCTGGAGAGTACTCAAATATTCCGGTAAATGGAATACACAAAGAACTGGTGACAACTAATAATCTAAATTTTAAATAGTTATTAGACTAAAGTTCCACTGATGTGTAACTAACTTGAGCGTACTTCAGCCCAAGAGTAAAATAAAAAAACTTTAATAATGAGAGAGAGGGCAGGTGGAGCATGATCCAACCAACCTTTCAATGAGGATAGCCATACTTCAAAGATGATGTTTGATAGGGAATGTAGGATTACTCGTAATTTCACTGGAAGAGGAAACTTCTTTTTCATCAAAGGTAATCGATGAAGATTTTCTTTGGTTCGATTAAGCGAAGAGAGACTGTTGCGCAAGTTCAAAAGCTTGCCGTCCACAGAAGCTACCAAATGACTTAGGTAGAATCACGGCTGAAGAAGGCTTGCTGTCTGACGACGCTCCTGGGACGAGACAATAATGACGGCCTTGAGTTGCGGGCTGGACTCTTCGAACTACAGAATAGCCCGAGAATTTGTATGCCCGATTCTGGAAGGGAATGGGGAGTTTTGAGAAAGTAGTCACAAGCTCTAGACATCTTAATCCGGAGGCGAAGTCGATTCCGTATTTAGCAGCAAGGGCAAGACAGAGCGCCTCTTTCACACCTCGTCACCGGTGGGGGGGAGGGTGGCTTGGGACAAGTTTGCACGATTGGGAATTATTTTCTCAACGTGCTTAGGAGTCGAAAGTCTGAAAATGATTGAACAGGAAGTGACGTCGTCCATGGCGCGATATCATAGCACCTGGTCTCCGATAAGATTTTTGGGGTCATAGGTTGTTCTTTTACAATGAGACTGAAACCAAAATAGCTAATTTATTATCATACGGTTTTTTACGCCGTATAAACCAAATCTTGACAACTTGCGGAATTTTTAGTGGATATTTAACGGGATCTGTATTCATGTCTTGTCAATTTGAGTCGTAGTAGTAGACAAAAAACCTGCTTCTCGAGACACCAGAGCTGTGTTAGTTGCCAACTCGAAACAATACACTTTCGTCAAACGCAACGAGGACCACTTATTAATAGTTAATTAACCCAAATCATTATTATTGCTACTCCTAACTTACTTTCATATAACAAGTGAAGGAAACTAAATTAAAAGAAATGTCTATTTACCCAGTTTCGTTTGCGGGAGTAAATATTTTCTACATTCTGCGGCCGAAGAGAAGAATAAAAATTATTGCAATAAATTAATTATGCATCTCTTAAATTTTTCATTAATCCAATCTTTGATCCCATTAAATATTAACACAATCAAAATTATTAGCCTCATTTTTTTATTACCTCCCTCCTCCCTGTCATTTCCTTGCCTTTCACGATTTGCAGACTCACAGAAGATTTATTCTAAAGCCCTTTCTCCACGGCAAGAAACAGTTAGATGTCACCAAGGTCCTTCAGTCTTTGCCACTGTTGTTGTGACTTCATGGCGGCATATCGCTGCTTCCTTCCAGTGTACCTACTCGTCCCTTCTCATTAAAGGTTTCGGCTTCTGTATTAAGATTTTTTAATTCAGAGGGTTTGGTCTTAGATGATTCATTTTTTATTTTATCATCACTGATGAATTCTAGTGGATACAATTTATAAATGGTGCGTATTACGCTACCTAATCTAGTTTGTAATTTTGCTGTTCTTACCACACCATCTTGTTCCTTATATAATTCCTGTATTAAACCCAACGACCGGTTTTCTTGGTTTTAATCAGAAAGTAATAACACTACTTTGCCTTTTTTATACCATCATTCCAACCGATCCAAGAGAGAGGTTAAATAATAATGTTTCCACTGTTCAAACCATTGTTTTAAAACTTTAGATAACTTATAGTATCTTCTACTCAGTGAAATAGTTTCAATAAACGTAGGATCCTCTATTTGAGGTAAGGTGGTTATACAGGTAGGAAATTAAGAGGCCATCCATATATTAAATAGGATGGGGTAAGAGTTTCTAAACCATTTAAGTTATTATATGTATAAGTAAGTGGTTTGTTATTGACCCTACATACTATCTCAACTATTAAGATAGGAAGATCCTCCATATTAATGGATTTTCTATGCAACACTTTCCTTAAACATCCCTTTACTACACCAATAAGTTTTTCATATAATTCTTCAAACCAGGGTGCTCTTGGGGAAATAAATTTTCATTCGCATTATCTTTCCTCTAGTTCTTTTTGTACAACAGTATCCTCTAATTACTGAGCAGATCTGCTCTCAGTTTAAAATTTGTGGCATTATCACTAATAATTATATTTGGATAGGAATTTCTAGCCACAAACCTTCTAAATATATGTAAAAATGTTTCTGCCGTCATGTCCATGGCTAAGTCCAAATGAATTGCTCTAGTGGCGGCACCAGTAAAAAGAAATATATAAACTTTCCGGGGTTCTTTATTGTCTTTTTTCCCACGCTCATCCTTTATGGAGATAGAACCCGTATAATCTACTCATACTATCTCGAGGGGTTTAGCATCCTCACTCGTTCACTCGGTAATGGAGGAGATTTAGGATAGGGATAGGATACTCTCTCCAACCTTCTGCATAAAAAAATATACTTATTACGTTTTTGAACCTTTGTCTGCCTTGTGAGATCCATAAATTTTCCCTTAATTTACATGGAGTTTCCTGAACTCCTGCATCCATGCTCTATTCGTGTGCGTTATTAATTAGTAGATAAGTTATATGATGTTTAGTGGGGAGAAGACCCGGGGATTCGGTACGGTATGGCAAGTCCGCTGTACTAAGTTTTTCCCTACATCGCATTACACTTTCATTTTGAAATAAATTAAACTCTTTAACTAGATATGGGGGTTGACTTAATTTAGTATTTTTTAAATAACCCAATTTTTTTAAATGAACATGTTTGAAAATTTTCCAACCAATACTGCTGTTGATTAAATTTAAACATCGCCACTGGTCTTATAAATAAAGGTGAAAACCAGTTTATTTACCCTCATCAATTTATTCCAACTACGGATTCTGTTTGAATCGAGAAAATTTGTATGAAAGACCTGTAAAGGTATATACAACCGTGAATGACTATTCTTAATATAAAATTAATTTCTTTTTAACATCCTTACATTACATTAATCGAAGTCCTAATTTATGCAATGGAGGAGCAGTTCGACTTGGAAGCAATCTTTAATTATTTCACGCTTAACGAGAAGTCACAGCCGGCAAAGGAGGAAAGGTCGAGGGCAAGACGCCTCAAGAAATCCTCAACGAACTTTGCTTTTACCCCAAGGGGACTACAAGATCATTTGGGAGGGAGCCACGTATACCCGACCCATATCTGGCTAAGTCTCTCCGCATTCTTCCCTCCAGGGAAGGGGTGCTGAAGTGAACTGAACTGCCAGTCATCTAGTCTCACCCCAACTATGTCGGTTCACTTTGATAGACATAATTGGAGACATAAACGAAAGCAGGCTTGAAGATTAGCCGACTGTTGAGCTCTACGGAAGAGACCACCCAGTTATGATCCGATGCTGAAAGCTTTAGGGAAGAGTTCGCTCTAATCGATAACCAAACCCCAGACGGATTGGCAGCCCCGGGTGGTGGTAGTTGATTCGATCACAACCCATCATTAAATCCACCACATTCACCCGTCTGAGGGGCTCCTCCGGGTCCACCCATCATTCATCCCGCCCATCCCGCAGTTCATGTTTGCTGTAGCTCTCTTGTAGTAGTGAGGGGGGGGGGGCATAAAGAACACTACAAAAATACTAGAATTTTACAAGAAGAAAGAAACATTTAAAATAAATAATAGGAAGTGAAATCATCAGCAAAAGGATAAGAGGAAAATCAACCCAGGGGTTCATCCCCCGAGGCAAAAAATGGATTCCAACGAAACCACTTGGATCCCAGTGTACGAAGTGGTTTTCGGAAAACATAAAATCGCTATGTTCCGTCCCCACACGATATGTGACGATCTTCAAGAAATTAAAAGATGTGGAGGGTATAACGAAACAAGAGGAAATAGATACACTACGCAAAATGAGTCTCCAAACATCAATCCCGCCGCAAATACAGACGTACAGGAGCGTCGTAGCAGGAAATTAGATCCTTGGATGGGGCAACACTCCAAGGAGCAAATTACGGAGGAAATCACCAGAAACCAACCATGGGCCAATGTTTCAGAAATTCTCAAATTCTGGAACAAAAAAGAGAATACAGAGTACGCACACGTATTCAAGGTAATCTTTGCGGACACATCGATGGCTCAAAAGGCAAAAGAAAATGGACTCCTGTTATTCAATGCCAAAATCTGGGGAGAGCAGATAGAAAGAGAAAAAATTACCCACATACAATTCTGCTTCCGCTGTTACAAGATGGAGCACCACGTGACAAAAGATTGCCCAGAACAACAGGAGATCTGCTCAAGGTGCAGTGAGGCGGGGAACCACTAGTAGGATTGTATCAGTCCGAGAGAGAAGTGTACCAAGTGTAGTTAAGGACACCGCTCCATGGCTATGGCTTGCCCTCTAAAAAATGAATTGATAAAAAAGAAAAGTCCAACAAAAGAAAGAAGAGCAGACCAGGGAACAAATCACCATGTGCGCTCAAGCAGCGAAGGCAGTCCTTACGGAAACGCAAGCTAAGAAAACTTACCTAAGGCTAGAAAATGAAAATTCTACCAAAATCCTGACATGCATTCTGTATGCCCATGTCAGAAATCTTACAAACCCGAGAACCTTTGCAAAGGTGCTCAATCAGATGCTTGCTAATAACGGGAATATCGAGATGTGGTTCCTTCTTAATCCACCATCAAGGGGCGTACTCCAACTGCACTGGTCCCCAAAGAAATGAAGCGTAAAAGCCAGGAGACAGAAAAGAAAAATAATGAGGTCAGGCGGCCAGATCCAAGGATTGAGGCCAAATAAGAGAGAGAGACGGCCGCTAAGGCTGCCCAGAAAATGACACAATGTGTGAGAAGAGAAATTGAGTCCACCGATACCACGGAGACCTCGGATTCAAAGGGCTCCGTATGTGAGGTGGAACCTTAAAAAAGGAAAAGAAAAAATAATAAGAAAACCGATGCTGACAGAGTAAACCTTAACATCTACGCCATGGATCAATTTCCCCTTCCCGAAGGACTGGAACAGGAATCAAATATTTAAGGGATAAAAAAGAAGTTGTACAAATGGGACTTCGACGCTCAATGCGACGAGGAAACGGTTGAGGAAGCATTATTTAACCAAAACATCGCCTTTCATCGAGAAACATTTGTTGAACTCTTCCCAGCAGAGTACAAAAAGAAAAGTAACGGGAAACGTAAGTCGACAACCTGTAAACACTAAGACATCTACCTAAGCCAGAACAGAGAATGAAAAACCAGAACAACAGGTTAAATATCTTGACCCTCTACGTGAATGGATGGGAGGGGAAAGCCACGGCATGAGGGAACATATTTCGTGTGCTTGATCCCGACATCATACTAATCACGGAGCATGGTATCGATACGACCAACAGGCAGTTAAAGATACCAGGCTACCGAATAGTCTCAAAAAACCATTCTGCAGTAGAAGTACGACGGTGCTGCCGTTGCCGTCAGAAGGAATCTCTCATTCAGACACCTTCCGGATATGGACGAGTCCTTAGTAGTGGTAGAGCTGCACACTCTATTGGGCAAGCTCATAATCGCGGCAGCATACCAACCATCTCGACGACGATACCTACCTCTCACAAGCTTCTACACCCTGTTTGGCCACGGCAGAATGGTATTCTTTTGTGGCGACCTCAATGCTAGATGCAGAACGGCTGGCTATGGTAACACGAATGAAAGAGGCCATAACTTTGAAATGAATATGCGAATGAAAAATATCCAGTGGATAATTCCGGATTTTCCGACTTATATCACCGTTCAGTCAGCAACAAAGCCCGCCATAATAATGACAAGCAATGGCTTCTCCTTCAATTACCGTGGTGAGCCAGGCCAAACAGTCCCCAGCGACCCCATAGCGAACTTGACGACCATTTCTGTCGCCCCAATCCAGCTTCCAATCCCTCTTCGCAAAAGCTACGCTTCAGTTAACTGGGAACGATACAAGCAAATCCTTGTTATATTTGAACCAGCCGACATAAATTGAGCAAGGCTAAAGAAGATCGACGGGAAGCGGGGGAAGATAACTGCTCACATCATCAAGGCGGATCGTGATAGTGTACCAATGAAGAGGTACAAAACTCTCCCACAACCCAGATGGACCGAGAAAATGAGAGTGATCGCTAAAGTGCAGAGGAAAGTGTATGAAGAAATCAAGAGAGAAGTTACAAATCGAGAAAGAAGCTCGCTGCAATTAACCAGGAACAGGCTGAGATCTGAAACAGCCTGATTAAAAATGTAGACAACGAGGTGAGACCTGATGTGTTCTGGCGACTTGTGAACAAGTTAAAAGGTCTTACAAGTAGAGAAAAGACGCGGATTAATGATGGCGATGACTACTTGGAAGACCCGGCGGTTTTGGAAGAAAAATTCCGCACAGTCTGGAAAGATGTCTTCACGATAACACCAGAAGACAATGCAGACTTCGACCAGGAATTTGATGGCCAACTGATTGAAGATCTTAATCAGATTGTGCATCGCACGCTCCCATATGCCTATGTCGAAGAAGGGAGGGTTTCGGTAGACCATGGCCGAACAAATACGCATGAAGCGGTCATGAGACTCCAGGCTAGACAGGAATCACCCAAAATAACTTGGTGCATGGCCCCCCAGCAGATCATTCGGGGAATCACGAGCATCTTCAAGGCTTTCCTGAATACGGACTACTTCCCGGACAGTTTCAAGATGGCTAAAATCATATTTATACCTAAAGGAAGGAATCCAGATCAACTGGTGGACTACAGGAAAATATCCCTCATGGAGATTATTGGTTTAAGTCTGAGAAAAGCTTCTAACCAATACTTTACAAGACCAACTGACAGATATGGAAGCTCACAGCCCTCAGCAACACGGGTTAGCCAGAGAAAGGGGACTGACACAGCCCTTGCCCTTCTCACCGAAAAGCTCGCCTGCTGTAAAGCTGAGAGGAAATTTCTAAACATGGTGATACGAGATGTACAAAATGGCCTTCGATAAGGTCTGGCTAAGAGCTCTACAATACAACATATTAGGCTTCCATCTGAATCCAATCCAGGAAAGGGTCCTCTGTGACTATATCTTGCACAGAAACGCCCAAATTTCGATCGAGGGCTAAAAAGGACCCGAGTGCGAACTTGAAGCGGGTGTTCCACAAGGTGGCCCTCTGAGTCCGCTATTGTACCTTGTATACACACTAGACTAGCTGATCCAGTAGGGGAGGACGTGATTTTCCTGCAGTTTGCAGACGATATCACACAAATCATCCCCAGTCACTGCGAACATGCCGGATTTCAATCAAGGCAGACAGCTATCGAAATCGATAACATCAGTCGATACGAACGAAAGTGGAAAATCAAGACCACCCGAGAAAGTTCCAGATCCTTCCAATAAACTGCCAACAACATGTAGATGTCTTAGTGGAGGGCGGAGTATACCTTAGTGAAATTGAAAGCAAAGTCCTAGGTCTGCACTTAACATCAAAAGTATACAAAGTGCACATTAACAACAGAATCTCCCTAGCCAAAATACAGCTCGGAAAACTGAATAGATTTAAAAGCAACAGCTCTAAAAAATCTCCAGAAGCTATACACTGCTCCGATACGCTTGGCCTTTGTGTACCATGCAGTGGTCATGCAGATGCGAGTCCCACATATCTCAGACAAATACAGAGAGTGAAGAACAAAGCAGCCCTGCTTATAGCTGGTTTAGGAAGGATAGAGCATATTGAACAAACGGATCTGCACGCAAGAGCAGGTCTGAAACCAATGAATATGGAGCTCCAAAGGCTAGGGATAAAGACCTAAGACAAAATTGAAAATGAGATACTCCCGAACTCGAACCTCGACCTAGAAATTCCGAGAACAGTTGGGGACCGCGCCAACAGGCAACTCCTCTTCCAGAGTGGAAGAAACTGCTACCGTGAAAACCAAATTGGAATATATACTTAAACAAGAATAACACAAACATCTCAGCGTAATAAAAATTAAAGAAAAAGAGGCGAAGTGCCCACTACTAAAACAAACCAAACAGAAATGCAATTATAACCTGAACAGCGTCAAAATAAGAATTATAAATTCTTATTTAAATAACAAAGAAAATTATATATACTCGTAGCAAACAATAAAGTTGAAAGGCTTGAATGCCCTACGGAGGAAAGATAAAAATTTCTTTATTTAATTAAAAAGAAATAAATAAAAAAAAGCAGATACATATGTGTATATCTGTGAGAAGTAGATATATATATATATATATATATATATATATATATATATATATATATATATATATATATATATATATGAGGAGTTAAACTACATTCTCCGAAGACAATTCAATTCAGAACAGTTTCGGTGCATCTCACACCCTTTTCCAACGGACACTGGATAGAAAATATAAGAAAAGTGCTTATAAACATAAAACAGGGTCAGGTCGTGAAAGATCCCCTCTTTTCCCCCCAATCCCCTAATTGTGGCTAATCAGGGAAAGGGGGTTAGGTCTAAACATATTGAAGGGCTGAAATTTTACTATTTTGTTTATTTGCTTTCGTATTACAGGATTAAAAGAAAGTTGACCCTTAGATAGATTTAAAATAGGAACTGACGATATCAAGCTCGATTCTACGATTCTACTCTTAACATAGTTAGCCGATTTAAATACCATTTTACCTCCATTGAAATCGATCGTATGATTCAAGTCTCTAACATGGCAAAATATACCACTGCTTTCGCTGCCCACTCTAATATCTCTTTTGTGTTTATACAATCTCTTATCTAGATTTCTCCCCGTTTCCCCTATATAAACTTTATGGCAATCGTTGCATGGTATTGCATATACTCCTATGTTATGATGTGCTTTGGGTTTCCTGGCAATAATCAATTGGTTTAATGAATTATTATATTTTAATGCTAGATTAATGCCTGCTTTTTCAAATATGTCCTTTAAACTATTTAATTTGTTATTAAATTGCAATGTTATACATTTGTTGAAGTCATTAGTGCGGAAAGGCTTATTCCTATAGAATGTTTTCCTAGCTGCAAAATGGGCAGACGATATGAACCACTCGGGGTAATACAAATTAGAAAAAATGGTCCTGATAATGACAATTTCTTCATCTAAATAGGAAGGATGACATATTTTGTATGCTTTAAGGAAAAGGTTAGAAATTACCGATTTTTTAACAGTATTATCGTGAAACGAAAAATAACGTATATAGGCATTCGAGTGGGTTGGTTTCCTTTTACCGTTAAGTTTTAATTCATGGTGATCTTTATTAATGAGGACATCTAAAAAGGGTAATCTATTATCATATTCCCATTTATATTTTAGAGAGAGATGCAAATTATTCAAATTATTAAAAAAGTATCAAAATCATGGCCATTAGGCCATGCAGAAAATACATCGTCAATGTACCTTAACCATATAAAGTTAGGGGAAGAAATTGTGGGAAAGAGTTCAGTCTCAAAATATTCCATGAAGAGACATGCCAATATCGGAGATAAACTATTTCCCATGCTAAGGCCAAATATTTGTCTATAAAACTCATTATTACTCGAAACACATTGTCAGAGAGACATAATTCAACTAAATCGATAAATTTACTCGTAGAAATGGGAAGATCCAAATTAAGTCTAGGCATGATTTCCCGCAGAAGGCCCATAGTTTGGTCAACCGGAACTTTGGTAAACAAAGAGTTTACATCAAAGCTCAAAAGTTTTCCATCCGGTAATTGCAAGTGGTTGAGGCGGTCAACGAAATCTTGAGTGTTCATAATGTGTGCAGATGAGATTCTTCCAACAGCTGGAGAGAAATGCTTGGCAAGCCATTTGGAGAGCTTATAAGTGGGATAATTAATATTGGAAATGATTGGGCGTAAGGGACATCCCTCTTCGTGGGTCTTTGGGAGCCCATACATATAGGGAAGTGAAGGGTTCCTACTCCTGAATTGTTTAATTAAATCTGCGCTTTTGAAATATTCTCTTCAATTTGTTGTTGAAATTGCTTGTTTTTTTATTGAGCGGGTCACTTTGTAGCTTTTCATATGTGTTCACATCGTTAAGAAGTTCATTTAGTTTATCATTAAAACTATGCTTGTCCAAAATGACTAATTGATTTATTTTATCGGATTTGGTTATAACAATGTTGTTATTAAATTTAAGTTTATTTAACGCAATCTGAATCTTTTGGGAAAACCGATTTTGTCAGATTTTTCAGAATTTGGGGCATGTTGGAAATATATTTCCCAATCCTGCGACTCGTCCCAGGGCTCCCCCCCCTCCCGGTGACGAGGTGTGAAAGAAGCGCTCTGTCTCTCCCTTGCTGCTAAATGATGAAGTGACTCCGCCTCCGGATTAAGATGTCAGGAGCTTGTGAGTCCTTTTTCCAAACTCCCCCTCCCCGTGCAGAATCTAGGAAAAACAAATACTAGGGCTATTCTTTAGTTCAAAGTGTCCAGCCCGCACCCACATCAAGGCCGTCCTTATCGCCTCGTCCCGCCAGTGTTCGTCAGACAGCAAGCCTTCTTCAACCGTGATCCTACCCAAGTCAATTGGTTGCTTCTCTAATCGGCAAGCCTTTGAATTTGTCCAACAGTCTTCCTTCGTTCAATCGAACCAAAGAAAATCTCCATCGATTACCTTTGATGAAAAAGAAGTTTCCTCTTCCAGTCGAACGAAATCTTTAAAGTTTGGCTATCCTCATTGAAAGGTTGGTTTGGAACGTGCCCTACCTGCCTCATTTGGATCATGCCACATTTGCATCATCGGATCGGGCCCCACTCGCCTCCTCGCAAGAAGGACCTTCTTCGAAGTCACCGACCTGTAAGACTGAAACCTGCTCAATAATTAGTATTGTCAAGTACCCATTTTTCTTCTGAGCCTAGTTTCGAGTACATTAAGCAATTAATTCCATTTAAGAATCCCTTCTCATGATAATTATCATGAGACTCTTTCAATTTTAATCATTCCCCTTTGCCTATAATTATTCTTATTTTGATCTGTGTAAATAAAATTATATTTTTGTTGTTTCATCTCTAACTAACCTTGCACGATATTCTCGGCCTATTCAAGTAAATCTGGCTAACCATTTATGCACTCTGTTTAATTATTAAGGATTTGAAACCTAACGCCTCAACTGTAACCTCCAAGTTGCTCGTTAATCCCTGCGAACAGTCCTTTCAACGGTTCGCGTTGAAGTAGGTGATTAATTCAACCCCCTTCCCCCACATTATATAGGAGTAGTGTATGGTATAGAGTGGTTTTACCACGACACCCATAAACAATAATGGATAAATAAGCCATTATCTCGCTCCATGACCAAGAATAATCACCATTTTACAGGCTGAAGTATATATTTAGCTATCATTTTTTAACAATAGCTACCTAGTAGGATGATTTATGCATATTATACTTAAACACTGTGAATGGGATATTTGAGAACCACCTTATATTGGACCAAGTAAGTGGAGATTATTATTCTTGTACTAAGTTATTACAGCCCTTATTTTTTTTATTTAAAATTTAATTTAATTATTTTTCTCGCAGTTTCTTGTTCAAATTGTTCAGAGTGACCAAATTCATCATTGAAAATTAAACAGAAAATCCGCGATGACATAATTCAATAGCACTTTTATTAATTCTTAGAAGAATGAATAAAATATTAATGAATAAAAAAATCAAAGAACATGGATTAAGAGAAAATGCATATTTGAATCCTTGAAGCTCGGCTATATTAACGCTTCCTTCCAAGCAACAGATAGTACTTGTCTGGAAAAAAATACTACAATGTTGTCAGTAAATCACTGGTTGATAAAATGCACTTAAAATTCCCTTATGCGCTCTCGTAAATTGTTTTATGGAAGATAGCTTCATCCCAAATTATGTAGGTAATTCCTATTTATCTCCTAACTGGGAGATAAATAAGAATAACCTGCATTTTCATAAACATAAGTTAAAATATTAAAATTGAAGCAGTGGGTCAACAATTTCTCATCTTGGCTTGTCTTAAATACTTCAGATTTAATAGAAAGTTTTGAGACAAGACTACCTTTACCATTCTTCCTAAAGATATTTTCTCAATCGTTTTTTCATGTTCTTTAGTACTTTTATGGTGTAATCACCCTTTATTCTCAATTCCTTATTCGGAAGCCTTCTTTCTCATTTCCGGTGAAGTTAATATATGGCATCTGGTCTTAGTGTAATAGTGAAGGTTATAATACAGTGGCTTCATTCCCTCGATAAATATTTTCTTTGCCCATTATTCTCAGGCCATTTTCTCTTTACCTTTTTTTTATCATCCTGTCATCCTTTCTAGTGTTTTCACATTTTGATGTTATCTTTTACTTTAATTGTATTAAATAGGGTCTATTATTCCCCCGTTGGCTTCGTCAAAATCTTCCTAGATTTTTATAACAGTCATACCCGATTTATTTGTATATTTTTTCCTAGTGCAATTTGACTGGCCTTTGCTTTTCAACGACGAATTTCAGAAGGATTTTTCACTTTCTGATGAATATGCCCCTTTTATTGTTTTTGATTTCTTCTAATCTTGGATTACTTTGTAATTGATGCCTAGTAGCTGATATGTCCTTAATCGAGTTCTTTATGTTTGAGATTATAGGTTCATATTGGCTTCATTTATATGCCAATTTCTTACCGATGTTCAGTATTTCTCACCAGTTCAATAAAAACAAAGTTGCGCTTAATTATACCCATTTAAGGAGAAAAATATATTTTAAATTATATAAAAATTAATCATTCTAAAATGAATATATCAGAAGCATACGACTACCACAACAGAAAGAGTTTGGGATTGTCTCTTTCAATGAAACTATTTCCATACTTCTATCTAAATGCATTTCTAAGTAAGCTTTGGCTTATACTACTATAAAAATAGTTCAACTATAAAAATACTTTCATTTGTTAGCGGTTTAGGGGATCTGACGTCATTGGGCTGGATCAGCCAAGGTTCATGATTTATTTAACTACCTTCCAGCTCGTACAGTACAAGACGTTATCACTTTTGTATACTCTGACTAATTCTTTCCAGAATTTCTCTTACCTAAACTTCAACTATTTCACTTCGAATTACGTTTTGAAAAATGTCTATGGAGCTTACTTTGGGTTTATTTTCTTGTGTTGTACCCTGTTGAATCCTTATCTTCTTAGTCATATTACGAATAATTGCCACGTCCCTAAGACTATCACAATTGTCGTCTGCTATGGTTGGTGAAGAAAAAGGCAACTCAATGAAAACCATTAAAACCACGTAAATCTTTTATTAGTGATCTTTCTAAATTTTAGTATTTTGTGGTACAGATAAACCACCATTTTCTACAAAGACACGAAAATTTCAACCTCAAAGTTAGTCTTAACTTGTCCTGGGTATTATATTTAAAAAAGTCTTGAAATCCTAAATAGAGGGATGGGAAGCATAAAAGTGTGCGAACAAACTGCTTATAGAACTTTAACTATAATTATAATTACATAATAATATAAGTCAACAAGTTTCAGGAATAAGAAGACCAATCTGTTTTTGTATTAGTATGAGCATACTTTTGAAAATATGGCATTCTATTAGAAAGAGTAAAGTGTAGTGCCAGTAAAACGCTCGTCACAGACACAATCTCTCGACCAATCTTTTAAGCAATTCAAATTGTTGCTACTATAAAAAAGAAGAGAAGTTTTAAAGTTTTGTAAAATCTAAAAAGGTTGCATAAATTGAATTAAGATACTTGCCTCGCCTAGGGGCGAACAACAGAAAGAGAGCTAAATGAAAGTAAGTCAAACATTTTACCATGATTCGAAATCGAGGTCAGTGGAGATTTCTTCTACCTAAAAAACAAACTTGAAATACTGGAGAAGTGTTATCACCGTGAATGTTAGACATTACTTCACTAGGCTGATTGGTTATTATAAATTTACTTAATTAACCTAATTAATTGGTATTAATATGAAATAGGATTTATTAAACACAATAATTAGCAATAGGATTCCATATACAATTATAAAGTTTTCTAGAAAGTAGAAATAATTAAAAACGTGATATTGCCATAGAAACTTTATTAATAAAGCACTTACTTTGCTTTATAAATCCTTTAAAACAGTATAAAGGATATGCAAGGCAAATTCACTTTTTAATTGGCTAAAAGTTGACCAGTAATTCAGCAAAATCTCCTCCATAACTGCAGCTAACGATTAGAGGCACTTGCCTAAAAATCCTGAAACATACTTCACAAACGATAGGTAAATAGTGAAGGGTTTTTAAGGAGTGAAGTAGGACAATCGATCTCTTACAAAAAATATTGATAAGGGTCATAATTTAAATAGTGATTTTGTCTCAGAATTTAAACAAAGAGGGGTCCGTATTAAATGATGAAAACCCAGAAAACCTAAATGTAAATATGTAAAAACAGAATGATATAATAATCCCACATGTAACGTAAGGGATGCATGAAACCTTAGGGAATTAAAAAGCGAAACTGCCCTTAAACTTCTCCAATAACTTTCTGAAAAAAAAACGTGGATTAGAACATGACAAATTTCATTCTCATATTCAACTAAAGATGACATGATGAGATAGACAAGTATCTACCAGTTAAATTAAATTCATGAATAGGCAAACTTAGAATCAATTATTATCATAAAATACGCAATTTTAAAAATGAATAAACTTTTTGAAATACTCAAAATAGTTTCGATAAGAACATTTTGTTCACATATTCTTGTCATTTTTTATGAAGAAATCACAAAAGCTGTAGATTCGCGTTACAACTATAATCCTAGATTTTGCTAAAATATGTAATAAATTCCCTATAAAAATCCTTAGCAAAAACAAAATCCGTGCATATTCACAGCAATACACTAAGTTCGATTAGTTACTAGTTAACGGATCAGAAACAGTAAATGATTTTAGAGGGGGTAACATTTGACTAGCTACCAGCCACAAGTGGAGTTAATCATGGCCTTATTCTATGAACTCTAAATTTTTCATTTACGTAAGCACCTTAAGGGCCTCTCACACCTAGACCAATAAGGTCGACGAGTGTGAGACGAATAAAAATCGATTACATTCGTCGGTGTTCGTTCCAAAGCTGAAAAAAACCTCGATTGGTTCCGAATACAAAGCGTACCATAAACGTATGAGTGACGATTATATAACGCATACGACGTTTAACACCACGAACAACGTATTTTGGATACCTTGTCAGCGATTTACGAACGTATAAAGAACAGATTACTAACGCATTGAACGAATGCGCACCGACTAATGAACACATACAGAACGATATTGACGAATGGCGAACAAAAAAAACGAATCGGAAACGAATAAGAACGAATAGGAAACTAATTAAAAGCGCATGTGTTGCAATTAAAATTAATGGGGAACGAATGAAAAGCGCATGCGTAACGATTAGAACGAATGGGTATCGCGTCCGCGCCTGCTTTAAAAGCAGAGCAAATTCACAACGTCCTTCACTACAGATTTGGATTTAAAACACCACACACTACTCATATTAATGATAAAAGATGAAGAACAAGAATGCCAAGAAGACGAAGCGTGCCTCACAAGCTGCCTCTACCCAGGACCCTGCCTCTGAAGGTTCCTCTGCTGCTACCAAAGAGTTGCAAGCTAGTCCTGCCCACCCCACTGATCAGGATCATCAGCATTGTCGTGGCAAGACACCCACTGAAGAAGAGTCCATGTCTATGTAATTAATGATTAAATTTTCTAAATGTTTTAAATTGTAAAATAATTAGGAAATATTTACTAGACTATAATAATCTATTATTGTTTATATGTATAATATATCTACAGAGTGAGTCAAAATTATGTTATCACCTCTATAAGTTTTATTTTATTCAAATTTTAACACTAGAATGAGAGGAATTATTTATTCAGAGTTTACTAAACAGTCTACACCTGTCGACCAGCACAATTGCTGCACACAAACCCGCGATCCACCATACAATTTATTGACTTGACACATATTTCACGGGGAATATTTGATATTACACCTTTTATTCTGTCTTTGATTTCTTCGATGTCACTAACGCTTTTGCTATACATGCAATCCTTTATCATACCCCATAACCAGAAGTAACAGGGTGTGAGATCAGGGGAGTATGGTGGCCATACCAACGGTCCGACGTGACCTATCCAAAGATTTGGGAAAGTTTGATCAAGATAAGGGAGAACAGTGCAGCTAAAATTAGGTGGTGCACCATCATGTTGGAAATACCCTGCTCGTTTGATATGTAGGGGTGTGTGATCAATGGCAAACGTTTGCAGCATTTGTAGGTAGCTATCTGCAGTTATCCTTAAATTTGTAAATAGATATGGGGCAGTTACGCCAGTAGTGGTCACGGCACACCACACATTTAGCTTTGGGGAAGCTCATTCATTCTCTCGAATGACACGTGGATTTTCAGTACCCAGAAAATATGGCTACGATTTGGAAATTGTTCAGCAAACTTTCGATGCACTGTTGTTGCCGATCTAAAAACTTCCATCAAGCTTGCAACCACCCTTCTGTGCTCCATTATTAGGCTGTCAGCCATTAGTAATGTAAATCTGTGAAATAAATATAAGTGGATCATTAATCGTAATAATAATAAAAAAAAAATCCTAAAACTTATAGAAGCGTTAACATAATTTTGACTCACCCTGTATATATATATATACACATATATATTATATATGTAATAATTACATGAAAAAAATATAACTTCTTAAAATTTAAAGGTCCAGTGCTGGTTTCTACTCTCAGAAGGTTCCAATAGCCAAAGTCCGTGCCCCCAGGGATAGCTTCCCCTTCGAGCTGGCCGTAGAGGAAGATCTCCTTGAGTGGATCCGAGACAACAAGTGCATGGACTACAAGAGAACTGAAACGAAGAATACTCTGTGGTTTGCAAAGGCTACCATCCTGAATAAGACGCCAGAGTACCTAACGGGCTAGGGAAAGGGGATACGTGACACTTACACCAGCCTCCACAAGATGAAGTATGGTGCTGCGGCAAAGAATTTTATGGAAAGGGAGACTTGGCTCATGAAGTACTGCGCTTTCTACTCCGGAAACGTGACCCATCGTGGTCACCCTGTCAAACGTATAAATATATTTATTATTTTATATTATCATTGACGAATTTCAATTTAAATTTTCAAGTTAAAATTCGATGTAAATTTGCAGTTTAAAATTCCACTGTAAAATTTCACTTTACCAATTTCAATGTAGAAATTCACTTAAAAATTTTAATGTAGAATTTCACTTTCAAATGTCACCTTTAAAATTAAATGTTTTATGTACTCTCTCATTATTGCTTATGGCGATTTCCTACATTATTGCAGCTCCGTCCATAAGCCCATGCTCCAGCCATGCCACAGAGCCTTTTCCTTGAAGCAAACCATGTGGATGACTCCTTTACCAGAGCAGAAATTCAAGCTACAGCAGAAGACAGGGCTTGTTGTAGGAAGATCGACATGCCCAACACACCCAGTACTACCGTCTCCCAAAGCAAGAAACGGAGAACGCAGTCAGATGATGAGGTTTTACTGGATGTCCAGCCTTACTATCCCTTCTATAAGCTACCCTTCCTTCAGCAGCCCTTCCTGCACCCCCCCTCCAGCACCTTAAGCAGCACACACAGATGCCACCATCTGCTTCCGCCATCAATACTGCCTCATCTTCCAGCAACCAGATGTCCTCCATGGGTTACCTCGCGGCTATCATGTAATGGACAGCAGCCTCAACTTCTCAGGTAGGTCTGATTTGCTCCATTCACCATCGATCCTCAAACAAACCAGTCCCAACATTACCACCAGTACCACAATCAAGACCACAGTCACTCACAACACCCCAGAGCCAGTACAAAGCTCCGATCAAGAAGAGTAAACAGTCTATTTTGGGAATTAGTATTGTATTGATTAATTCTACTATATATTAGGATCCCTGTTGTTGTTTTTTACTTTATGAGATGAAAATAATAAAATACTTATGAAAATAATTAAATTTATTTTTCTAACCTTTTTAGCAAATTTTAGTTACAAGTTGATGATACATTCATTACATTTATAACACATCCTAAAAAAACTTTAGCAATAAAGGTTCAGGAATAGACATTCAATATTAAATCATCCGACCCTGCCATGGCACTGATCCGGCATATGAGCAACACCAAAGCTTAATGAGGTTTCTCTGTCTTTTTCCCTTTCTGGTGGTTCTGTTGGGTCCCTGCACATCGATGGTGTAAACCAGGTTCTGTCCGTCGACCCAGGCACCAGGCTCCACATCCCCATTCTCGTTGTTTTTTGTTCACAAGTGGGTTCTGGAGGCCAGGGAAACGGATCTGCATCAGGTTAGGAAGGAGCATGCCGGCTTTTACTATTAATTGCATTATCTCTGAGTTGTGTTACATAGTAGTGAGCAGGACCTGGAAGCGGTTGGCAAGGATACTGAATTCATTTTCCACGCTCCTCCCCCCCTGACACGCGACAGTCAGTCGTTGAAGATCCGTTTGTCATTATTCATCCCACTTCTGCTGCATGGCTTGATGCGTTGTGTCCTCAGCACAAATGTATCATCTCCAACGATGAAATATGGCACATCTTTATTGTCGTTGGGGAGAGGCTCTGGTTCCGAGAAGACGATTACTCCATCTACGATTCATTCCTTCAGCTCGCTGTTTTTGTAGATCTGTGCATCGGGGCAGGAGCCTACACCGCTTGCATCCACCCATAGGAATTTGTAATATTCGTCCAACAGGGCAAAGTAAATGATGCTGAAGAAGCCTTTGGAATTTTAGTACTGTCTACCGGTCTTGAGAGGGAGGGTGGGGGTGCTTTGTAAGCAATTTGCTTCCATTGATGGACTCGCAGGTGTGGGGGAAGTTCCACTTCTGATAATATTGGTTGGCCACTTGTCCCTATTTATTAGGAGTGGAGAGAAAGACCATGAGTTCATAGAGGTACTCATCAATGATTGCCAGGCACATTTCATAGGCCACAAGAGAGACGGTGTTGTGGGGGACTCTCTAGGAAAACTTCATCTCAGTGTACTTGTTGCCGGATGCCAACTGGCGAAAGGTTAATGTCAAAACCAATCCGGGTTGAAGCGTTTCTCTATACAAAGTTTTTGTTTTGTCAGCCTTGGTGTTAGTCGATCCAGGAGCTCATCGAGCATGGCAAGGATGATGCGAAGAAAGCTGTGGAATGAGCTTGGATCCTCTCTCCTCATTTCCACCATCAGCTTGTCGTGCACGCCGTAGAGTGGTCTCCTCTGGATCCAAGGCATCACCCAATTGCGCCTTCTTCTTTTTCTCCCCGCCTTTGTCTCCGCTGGATGAGTTGCAGATTTAGACTTATAAGGCTCTGCTGTTGTTGTATCAGTGCAAGAATTGTGTTTCTCCCTACTGGATTATCCATTGTGATAGCAAGTGTGTATATCTAGACAACTGGATTGATACTGAGGACAAAACAGAGATTTGTTTTCTTCAGACTCCTGAATAGTCGTTACCCATTTGATTACCATACGTCATCATCGCTACTGCTTTATTATAAGATCCTTAGCTAATCGTTGTTTTTGCTTTGTATTCACTGCATTCGGTAGACATTCTTTACATAAGCGTTAAAAGAACGTTCTAAGGTCGTTCATCAGACGCTTCTCATTCGTTCCCCATACACTACCATCACAATCTAAGATTGAGCAACGTACGCCTAAGGATTGATTAACGTATACAACAAATGGCTAACAAATTGGAACGAATTAAGAACGAACGTTTAACGATCGATAATTCGTTCTCCATTTGGAAACTTTTTATGTATGCACAAAACTTTCCAGAGCCCGACAACGAATAAAACGAATGGTTACGATCAATAAACGACAGAAAAACGCCTGAGAAACGATATGCACGAATGGGTATCGAATAACTCAAAGTTTACACGTTCCACAATCATTGAACACTATTAGTCTAGGTGTGACAGGCCCTTTAGTTTCGGGAATGAAACACAAAGTAAATTTACTTGCTGACGAATGGTTTCGATCTTCCGTCACTCCATCTCAATTGGAGACCTAGATTTTATGCTAAACTGTACATTTCTCTTGTCAGACATGTTAAGCTTATGATGCTTGCTTTTGGTTTCAATATTTAACCATAGACATATTCATATTAAAACAGGCACAATGCCGCTATATAAAAATGATAAACTATGATTAGTGGCGTATAAATTCAATTAGCTCAGTATAGAAAATAAGAAAAATTGGAAGACAAATCTAATTTACTTATCCATGTGCCGAATATTAATGAAATATTATTTAATTCTGCAAGTATGATAGCAACAACAAAACAGCAAGAAGCTGTTTTTGTATTTCATCTATCATTTAACCTTTCCATCACCTCTAACCTCCACCCTGTCGCTTCTAACACTGATTGCCTCGAGTGAACTTAGGCTCATTACTAGTTCATAATTCTCTAATCATTGTGATGAATAAGAATATGGTTCTAAACACGATCTAGATCTGGTCATAGTGAGATTAAGCAGTCGAATAGAGAAAAGGATACATGGGATAGATAGGGCAGCAGGTAATGGTCTGAACACTGAAAAGGTTAAAAGTCTTGCAATTGTGCTTGGCTTAAATCTATCAGTTGTTGAATCGACACAAAATGGAAAGATTAGGATTGGTGATATATTGTTGGATGGGTCTTTCTTGGCTAGATGTCTAGAAAGTGCAAAAATATGTCGTTTATCGTCTGTGTTCGATGAATAAGACTGTGTTTAATCGGCTTGCAATTTGAATGACGAAAATGTGAGAGAAGAAAAATCTTCGAAAGTTATGTTGGGTAAAGGGAGGGGGAGAGACAGGCAATAACATTGTGAATGGAAAAGGATCCATAAACAGCGAAAGAGGTACATAGTTCAATCAAAAGCTTGCAATTAAAATAATATTGAAAATTCAAAATTTGAGATGACAAGATCCAATCAAAGCAAACTACGGAAAACAAGACAGACTTTAAGGATCTGCCTTCCATATGTCTTGATATCAGATGAGTTGGGTGGGGATAGACAAATTCCTAATGAAAGCATGCTTTGGCAGCAAAAGTTTCGAAAATAAACATTGCATTCCGCTCGAATAATGACACAAAGGGAATCCAAAAAACAGATTAAAAATACAAAAAGGTGACCGCCATAGGAATTGATGAAATGGCAGAAAACTTTAACCTAGAATCCGTTTGCCTTTGTAATTAAATGATCGAAAGAAACTGTGGTTAAATTTGAAGATAACTAAAAGGCAAAGTTGAATCAGAGAGAAAACAAGGGCCTGGTTGATTACACCTTACAGCCTTATTGTCAGTTCTAATAAATTCCAACCTAATTATGGCCTAAGGGGGATAAGAGAACAAAACTAACGGTTATATCTTGCGAAACCTGCTTTGCTAAAATTCCCTCCTTAGATATTCATTTTGGGGGAAGACGATTTGTGTCACTCACGGTCATTGCTTCGTTCGTACCTGCATTCGAGCCTTATACATTACATTGATATCACTGCTTCTTAACCATCGACTATGTGTCTAGAGTAGTGCATAGCAATGAGGTCACCCGTATCTGCTTGCATTTAGGTAGAATGATTGACTTATGGCAAGTCTAGGGTCGCCGATTAGGCTTATGAGTTATTAGTTATCAGTTTACCAGTCGAGGTCTACTGGGCGGTTACCTATCCATGTACTAAGCTTTCTCAATGTTGCTTAACTTTGACGTGGTGATACTGCGATATTTGCTTACCATTAACTGGCGATAACCTTGGGCTGACACCAATTTTAGGGGAGATTATCCGCTAGCATAGTTTTAGTGAAGTGGGCTGGGTAAGCGGACCGGTTCGATTATCCACAGGAAAAGGAATATTGGAAGTCGGATTAAAGGACTGTTTATTGGTCCGAGGACTCTGTAGGCTTAAGCAGAAAGAACTTGTTGGCCACGCCCACTGTATTATATACATTATACATAGCACTGAGTAGAGTCTAGAGGAGTCAAAGGGTCACTTACTCAAGCAGTCAGTTAGTTACCTGACTGTCTGGGTGACTTCAATAAGATTTTGTGTTTTGCAGCTCTTTGATAGTAAATAAGATCCGCATCTTTCCTGTCTTCAACTCGGCGCCAATGTCTCCTCCTGTTTGGTCGTTTATTAGTACAACTGTTGCGTTGCACAGAACATTGGTGAAAAGGTATTGGCAGATATCATAAGAGGCGTGTAAGTGTATATGCGTGTGAGTATGTAAGTGCGTGATCACATATTTGTGTGAAAAGTTTTTTTTTTAACACTCTTCACAACAACAGTAGATATTATTATTTACATTATCAAATGTTGTGTAATGTAAATAAATAACATTACTCAAATCTTACACAACAATGACTTTTATCAAGCAATTATTATTGAAATGACAATATATTAATAATTCCATGACAGAATGTTATACATTATTATTTATATGACAAAATTTTACATATATTTAGATTAAGTGTATGTGCATGATTATATGCCTGCCCATTTCAACACTTCATAGAATTTATTTGACACTCATCTAGGAGGCATCATTGTCAATCCTTTTTCGCTTTGTAATGTGGCACTACAGAATCTCCGCTCTCTGGGAAACTTGTGATTTATTCTAAAAATAAGTAGAGATTATAAGAAAATATTTTACGGTGTCTGATAAAATCTCATACTAAATAGCTCGTTGCTCAATTCGTCAATACGGAATGGATCTACTCTTTAATAGACCTAGTAAAATTAGCATTAAAAAGAGGAACAAAACCTCAGAAAGTTTTCGACTGAGAATCCCGGTCTGATGAAACAAAAACGGAGGAATTAGTGGTCTATTATGATTCATGTATACAGGCGATATCTTACCTGGTATTAGGAACCACTGAACTCTTCCAAAAATGAAGGTCTTAAGTCCCTTAATACTTTCGTATGGTTAGTCTTGCCGAATTATAGATCAAAAGTGGAAATTCCTTTTAGGGACGGTTTTTGATAATGAACAACTAATCTGGTGTTTTAGCGGGTTTTGTTTTTCATCATGATTTCAATCATACCCATCTGTCAATTCATGGTTCAATGGTGGGAACAGAAAAATGTGAAGGAGCTTGCAGAATTCAATTCGAGACTGATGTTGAAGATATAACTACACTAGTAGCCACCTTTTGGGCGAGAGTTGCGAACGTGGTTATCACTGGTAGAACGGACACGTTGCAAGTGGCAATCGAAGGGAAGTTTGAGGAAGGCATGGGTGGTGTTAATGTTTGCCAGAGAAATTCAGTGTGGGCGGTTGGTTCTTTTTCGTGCGTTAATTTGTTGAGAACTGTTCTATCGTACTTATGAAGTAGATATGACCTTTAGGGAAATTCTACAGATATTGGTTAGAAACGTATTAATAAAAGGACTATAAATCCATATGATGACGAAAGGATAGATGGAAAACTACGAAATGAATGAAATATTTGAAGATAAAAAAATAGAGTTGTTAAATGAAGCCGAAATGGCAAAAGTTCGACCTCAAAGTCAATTTTAAGGAGTTGAGTAAAAGGTTGATTTGGCCGCTTTAGTGACACCACCATCCCCCCTTTTTATCGATATGGAGTGCTATGTGCTATAGCGTCTCATTCAGTCAGGTTGGTACCATGGGCATCAGGGCTCCAGAACACGCTATGCATACATACTTGAAATACATATAATCATTCACCTCTTCCTCAGTAACCCCCTTTTCTCTCAAACACTGATTCAAACGGTCTTCCTCGTCTTCCCATACCCATCCATTCTCAACATATGCAGATATCACCTCAGAACATCTTCCCATTATAAATATCCATTACCCAGTCGTTCCTTCTTCTATCTACCTCTCACAATCAATCAAATTTCAGGAGATTTTCTTCATCCTACCATACGATAGCTGCACTCCAATAACTCAAGGTTGACACCACGTAACTATCTTACTCATTCCGAGTTTAAACCTTTGCCATTCACTAACGCTATATCTGCCCCAGAGACTTTCCTACCCTTCAAAATCTTCTAGTCGCAATATGCTTGATCTCTACCTTTATTACTTACAGTGCATCCTTGATACTTAATTTGTTCAAGGGAGATATAACGGTCTAAGAACTAACAAAATACGTTTACCTTACTTCTTTTGGCATTCAGATTTAGACGCTTACTACTAGACACCCTGCAAAATGTCATCGAATCCATCCCGCTGCCATCCTTAAAAATCTAACACACGTCATTCAATCCTATTTATACTTATCGTAGTACAATATTTACAAAGATTTAAACAACCATGAAAACATCTAACAAACTAGTCTAGCGCAACCGGGTTTGTGAAACACTCACACCATCTATCTTTCACCCTAATTCATTCGGTACTTCTAACTTAATTACTTTTCGTACAATCCAGTAGCATACTACTCAATCCATATATTTTTAAAACCTTCCATGATACTTCTCTCTCTGCACGATCATAAACTTTGTCCAGATTTATAAACCTACCATCCACTTTACATCTCTTATTCCTTGCTTTATCAGGTAGCTCACAGTGCAAGTACGAGATTACACCTATACTCGCTATAAGGAGCTCTACCTTCTCCTTTCTTAATCCAGCAGTTTTTCTTCATATATACAAATGAGATTTGTTGAGTCACTTACCTACACTTTAGAACAACTCTATTACTGTATTCTTCTGTTCGGCAGGCATTGTTCGACCTTAAAGTACTGTACACCACCTTTTAGCATTTTGGCGCCTCTACCCTCCTATTTACCTGCCTTTATAGTTTTCAGATCTCTCACGCCAGTCATACACGCTTGCATGATTCTCTTTTCTATTCTCTGATACCTTAATAAATATCCACGCCGAAGCGATTCATTTTAAATTTGTTTTCCTTTCATTACCCATATTATACAGGCTTTATTTTTCTAATGTGCTAGTTGAAAGTTAATAAAATCAATAATAATGTTGTGATTACAATGATACCATGAGAAGATGTTGGTAATAGTTGTACGTTCTTACTTCTGAAAGAGCTAATGGATTAATTTATTATATTAGAAGTTTTCCTAGTTTTAGTAAATCGGTAATTATTTGCTAGAAATGGATATCGTAAAAAGTTGCTCTTTATAAATTGATATTTGAATGTTCGATTCTTAGCAAAGTTTTCGGAGAAATTGCGAAGTAGCAAATTTAATAGCGTCATACTAATTCGTAGACTAGAAAATGAGAAATTATTCTAAAGAAATTTTTCAAACTAAAAACATGGAAACTCCTGTAAACGATTGGACGAAAATATTTTTTTTTAAAATGCTTCAGATTCAACTGTTCAGTGGTTTCAATACAACGACGCATCAGACATGAGAGAGCACAAGATGTACCATCACGACGAGCGCTATGCAGACTAATTAAAAAATTCCTAGACACCGGTAGTGTAAAAGATTGCCGAAGATGGCGTGTTGCTTGAAAAGGCGTAGAACAATATAAAATCGAAAAGTTGGGTTAAAACATCGAACGGTCGCCGCAGAAATCATTGAACAGAAGCTAGGACAAGCAAGATTGTCAAATAGTGCGACATACAATGCAATCAAGAAAAAACTTAACTTAGACGATACAATATTTAGTTGTGCAGAATTAGAACACAACGATTTCACGGAAAGAAAATCGTATGCAGAAGAATTTAAACGAAAATTTGGGAAAGTTGATGTACCGCTGGTGATAATGTTTGACGAAGCGCACTTTTAACTTAGAGGATAAAATAATAAGCAGAATCCAAGGGGAGAGCTTGCGCTTAGCTACTACGATTAAAATTTAAAATCTAAAAAAAAAGCAGCCATGGTAATATTTTTATAAATTTTCTGAACTTCGCCAATTATAATAATTTTAAAAGGAACTATAAATAAATTTCCCTTCTTTCAATGTATCTGTTGCTAAAATATAGTTATAGAACAAGATATATAGAAATAAATTTTCTGAACTTTACCATTTGTAGTTCTTTTGGTTTTAAAAATTTTTAAAAATTTGATACTTATATATATTTCTGAACTTGACCATTTTGTTTTTTTTATTTTATAAAAGAATTATTAGAAATAAATTTGATAAAAAAACATTTCATAACTAAACTAAGATGAAATTATTATTCAAATACTCAAAAAAATCTCCTTAAATTATAATTAGTGACAACAAACTATGGTCGGATTACAACCCAGAAGCTATACACCAGAAAGAGTTGCATCCTGCAAAATCTACAGTGGGTGTGTGATAATACCTCAGAAGATCATTGGGTCGTATTTTTATCAGCCAAATATTTTTTATCGAAGTTTCGAAGGATTCGATTGGAAAGACAACTGTTTTTTTCCACCAAGATAATGCAACATCACATACACTGAATGAAACAAAGCAGTTGTTAAGACGAAATTTCAGAAAAAAATCATATATAGAAAGAGAGAATTTAAGTGGCCTTCGAGATCCTGCGATCTAACACCTTTGGATTTTTTTTATGAGGATATTTAAAAGTTAAAAGATAGAGTTTACAGTAATAATCTGCGAAGTAACCATCAACTAAGAAATAATATAGCTCCGGAAATTAATAACATCGATGAAGAACTTTCGAAAAAAGTGATGAGAAACTTCGTCACGAGTAAATGAATGTTATGAGGAGAATGGTTAATTATGCAAACTGATTACACTGTCCAACAATGATTTTGCTACAAAAATGAGAAAGTAGTTGTCTATTGTAGTCTTTTGCATAGATTACGAAAATGACCTCTATTTATCATCAAATGACTTCAGTGTTTTGTAATCTGCACATATAATTTCTCATTAATATTAGATTATTCAGTATATTTAGGTATGGAATATTTGTTATTATTTTTATTTTATTTGACAAAAATTACAAATTTAAGTGGAAACAAAAAGCTTATTCATCAAAAGAAATTAATAAGTCCTTTTAATACATTTCAGAGTGCTTTATTATAAAAATATATTTAAAGAATGATGAAGATTTCAGATTTTTCTAAAATTGCTGAAATCTATACTATAGTCATATATTTTTAGACTATTTAGGCTTTTCTATGTACAACATCTTGTCTCTCCCTGTGAAGAGCCAAGCAGAAGTCAGCAAGCATTGAAGGACTCCATATTCCTTTATAACGATTTTCTATAAGAGCAATAATTTGATGGAATCTTTCACCATGCTAATTCTTGTTACCTTTAGTGACATTATAAGTCGTAATCAGAGCCTGAGCATGAATGTAGTAATTTTCTGATTTGTGCCTTCCAAGGGGACCATTACATACAACTTTGAAACTATGACAGGCCTCAAATTCTGGCTTACTCAATTTTGCCTCAAACTCACTATCTATCCTAAGTTGTCGAATCTGAGGCCCAACAAAGATTCCTTATTTAATTTTAGCATTAATAATCTTAGGAAATTTTGATTTTAAATATAAGAAGGAAGGTTAATTAGAGGCTTTCATAAATTGTTTCATTGAACCTTATTTTATGTGAAGTGGTGGCAAAATTATGTTTTCCTTATGAACCAATTTTGATATTTGATATTATGACAACCTACTTTTGTCTTCTCTCTTAAAGGCCATTCTAAGTGTAAGCAATGTTCTCTCCAAGCTATACTGTCTCACTGGCACAAAAAACACATGTATTTTGTGTAGCATGACAGAAAGCCATTTAAAATGGCTACTACCTTAAGGTCAGCAAAAATCAACCATTTATATTCACTGTATTTAATTCTTTTCAAAATGAAATCTAAATTCTTATAAGTTTCTTACAAAACAAAAGAATGAGCTAATGGTATCGATGGTAGTTTATTTCCATTATGTAGAAGCACAGCTTTACTTCTCTATAAAGAAGCACTAATGAAATGTCTCCATTGATTGAGTTTATAATGTACATCTAATTTTCAAAGAAACGTGGAATATTATTACAGTAACATAAATTTTTGTCTAATGAAATTTGTCCTGTAAATTGTTTGATCGAATGCGAAACTTAGTAATTTGAATATCTTCTGCTACTAAATTTCTTTCTTTCAGTCTCGAGGCGAGTAATTCCCTCTGTTGCTTTTTTAAGTTTAGATATTTTACAAGATCATCTAGATCAAGTTGTGAGAAAAGTTTGGAGTAGTATCAATAGTTTCAGAAACATAAATTTCAGTTTGTGGTTCGCCTGATTCCATATCTGATTCATCACAGTTAGACAAAACAATTTCTGCAGGTGGTTCAGCTACTAGAATATCTTTTGAGTGACGTATAGGCCGAATAGCTAATATAAGGTTGGTGCTGAAGCGCACCTCGTTGTTTCACCTAAAAGTAGGGAAATTCTATGCAGAAAGTTTAAAGTTATGTACATATGTGTGATTACAATAATGGGGTTCTAAACTTGATTAATTTTATATTTTTAAAAATTAATATTAAAGTATACTACTTAAAAATGTAGGTAGAGTGGACAATAAACTATTACTTACTTTGTATGTCTACCAAACAGAAATAGAGGTCAGTGGCATGATTTTGGGACTCTCGCCATACCATTGAAATACCAAATTGAAGGCTTTTTATTTTTCCTTTAGACCATTTTTACAAAAATTAAAGCATGTGGTGGAACAGATATGTGGTGCCCATAGTGTATCTTGGTCGCCATTTTACATCCAAAATACAAATGAAATAGTTTTTACACTAGAGAAGAAATTTTTCTTTGACTTGTTTTTAAATGTTACTGAACCACATATATAGCAGAATATATCTTGAATATTTTTACACTGTCATCTTGGCATTTTAATTAAATTGTTGCTTTTATTTAAAATTTTATTTTGTTAAATAACCTGAAAATAAGAAAGAAAAGAATGAAATTCGTTTAAATCTTTAAAATTTGACAAAAAAGTAATTGTCAACATACAAAAAACTGGAGTCATTTCGATAAAACGACTTCCATTTTTGAAATTTATGCATAAAACTACATTAAAATTTGTTATTCTAATCTTTGTAGTCGACAAAAAGTTGCATTTTGTTAGACACTGTTTTTGCTCCTAGGTTTTTGTTAATTTTTAAGCAAATAAAATTTCTTTAAATAAAATTGGTTTTAATTCTCGTTAAATATCTGAGAGTTCAGCAAATATTTGTTAAAAATCAATGCTTCACTACAACTGCTATAACTTCTACACAAATACAATAATCAATTACCTATACCAGGACCTGAGATATATAACTATTCCCAACCAGGTTTAAAAGTTGCTTGATGATCACAAAATTATTCTTGATTTTATTGAACTTCGAATGTTGGACAGGTAAGAAAAAAAAGACCCTGTACAACCCAACAAAATATTTAAGCCATCTACATTAAATCTCTTCATTCTTAGTTGCTTGCGAATCTAGTCGCGGGTGACTCTACATCTCACTATGTTGGTGAGTCTGTTGTTCCAGTTTCGCTTTTTGAAGGGGCTTTTGTAATGACATTGTAACTATTCGGCCGATTCTAACTAAATTTGAAACCCTATGCTCATTTACATTCTCTTTACAAATCATCACCTACACAACCTACACCACCAACACCTACAACACATACACCACTAACACCAACACCGCCTAAACCGTAAACACCTATACCAACACCTCCTTCACCTCCTGTACCACCTACACACCCACCAACTACACCACCCTGACTACTACTAGCTACACCACCAATCCCACCACTTACACCACCATCACTCACACCACCTACATCAGCCACACTACCACCAACTACAACACCTACATGACTACTACCTTCACCGCCAGCAGCTACACCCCATACACTACCACAAATTGCACTACCTACACCACCACGACACCTGCACCAACACAAAAACACCTACACTTCCATCACTTACACTAACACCAGCTACACATACACTACCACCTACACACCACAGCCTCCACCACCTACACCACTAACTACACGAGCAAACCCTACACTAACCTATGTACACCACCAACACTTACACCACAACCACTGACACCACCACCACCTACACCACCACCACCACCTAAACCAGCTACTCCTACACCTTCTACAACACCACCACATACCACCACCACATACACTACCTCTAACCACAGACCACCAGATACATGGCCACTACCTACACCATTTGCACCACTAGCACCTACACCACCCTCACCTACACCACCACCACCACCGAGACAACCACCCATATATCACATCAACCTATATATGAACCACCAGCACCTACACCACTACCACCACCTAAATCACTACCACCTACATCACCACCACCAACCTCACCACATACACCACCACTTACACCAGTTACACCACTCCTACTTACACCAACTACATTATCATCACATACATCACCGCCACCTACATCACTACCTCCTACTACCCCCACACCAACCCCATGACCTTCTCTCCACAACCCCTAAACCACCACCCACACAAACACCACCTACACCTCCTACAACACCTACATTACCACCACCGGCACAACCTACACCACCTTTAAGAACACTACATATATCACCACCACCTACATCACCAACACCCACACCACCACCTATACCACCGCCATTTACACCCCTGAAACCACCCCCACTTATACCACCACCTTCTACACCACCACTACTAACACCACTTACACCACCACTGCCCAGGTTTATCCAGGGAGTTATTTTGTTTTGACAATAACATCATAACTATTCGGCAGATACTAAGTGAAATTGAGAACCTTATGTTGTTTTATATTCTTTTGCTAATGTTATAATCATTAATATCCTCGCAAAGTTAGCCTGAGAATTATTTGGCCCTAACTTCATAACTATTCGGCCGATTATAGCGATATTTGAAACCTTTATGTTGTTTTATATTTTCTTTCTAACGATATAACTTACAAAGTCCGCCCAAGGCTACTCCGTTATATATTGAAAGTTTTGAAAGACAGAAGGTCATAAATCAGTATACGTGAGGGCACGCGACTTTTGGTAGCAGACATTATTAATAATTATCCGGCTTTTTTCTCATAGTTCTATACCATTCACCCCGTCTTCAATATATATTCCTTCTTTTATCTGCCTCACATTCATCTTTACTCTAATCGCTTCATTTGATAATTTTCTACATCATTTAATCATTTGTTTCATCTTCCTTTTCATCTCTTTGTTTACATCCAACTGCATCAATCCGTCATTTAAATTTACATTATCAAGCCTTCACATGTACTTACTTTGTATTGTCACCACACGATTCCTAAGCTCATTCCCCTATTCGTCATTTTCTTTCCTCTTTTCACTTCGGTGACACCCACACACATCCTTTGCTGTAGCTACGATCACGTAAGTAAATTTGTTCTACAATTCTCTAACTGCATGCTTGCACTTATTTACTAACTTCTATTCTCAAACATTCTCACTCTTTCTCCCATTTCTATATGATTCAATATACTTATGGTTCCTCATTCAAGTCCACTTCACTGACATCTTGTCATCTATGCGCCAACCAGTTTAACCCTTAGCAGAGTAATCTTCCTCTCAGTTATTCTGATACTCGAATTAATGCGTATCTTCTTCCTGAGAGGATGCCTTTGATAAAATAGTTTCTTTCAGCTTAGCACCTGGTTTCTCCCTGCATAGAGGAGGCTCTAAAGAGAGAATAAATTCAAAATCCTGTTAAAAACTTCTTTCATACGTTAACAAAAATATTTAAAGTAATAAATAAAGAAGTGATAAGAAGGAAAAATAAAGAATATATCTATAATTTGATTGTATAGGTTTATTGTGCAATAGCGTACATTTATACATAATCATAATACAAATAAAAAAAATATATAAAATAAAAAAATAAATAAATAATCCAATACAAATGCAGTAATAGTATGATACAATAATATAAATACATGTAGTATAAGTGTACACATTACACAAAGCGGGCAGCCACTTAGTGTTGGCGTGCAGTAAGACGTGGTGGAGCGTCCCACGCGTGTCTTATCTGCTGCAAGTTGGTGGCGGCGGTCTTCATCACCCGTTGCCCGGCTGGGCGCGGGCGGCGATCAGCGCGAAGGGGGTGCTGTTCTCAGCACCTCCAGCAGCTCGTTTGTTGGGTTGCGGTGGACCACCTGGGCGGCTCTTGCTTCTCGTGCCCTGATTAGGGCGCCTCTTACAGGGGGAGGGGCTGGTGCTCGCTCTGGCCTAAAGCGGGCGGTGGCTGGGCAGGAGAGGAGGTAGTACACCAATGGGCGCCGGGAGCGGCCGCCGCAGTGTTCGCACCTCCCTGCCACAAAGTCGGCGTGCAGCTCTTCCCGCTTGGAGTAGCCCAGTCTCACACGCTGTAGCAGCATGCCGTTCGCTCTGGGCTGGAATATCTATAATTTTGACAACTCTACTTTTGTTAAGTAATAGCAACCCCAAAGTTACAGGCTTAATATAATTTAAAACACAATTTTGAGGCAATTATTCACCCTTCTTTGAAATTTTTGTAAATGAAGTGTTTGGTATCATCCCCTTCAAAATTTAATGGGGAACTAAAGCAAAAACATTCCTATTCACTCTTCTTGATTAAGCGCTGATAATATCATGAGATCATGAATGATTGGATAAACTTAATTAAAATAAAAGGATTTGATTAATGGACGGAAAGTTGTTAACTTCCATTGACCGCATTATAGTGAGGGTAGTGATCCAATTACAGATTAAACCTAATAGTAAATTTACGAAATAAAGTATTTTGCTATAAAATATAATAATGCTGACGAAGGCATGTTCCAAAAATAGTTTGGACGATAGAGTTTTTTGCCTGAAGATACTTTTGCCATCTCTTCTTTGAGAATTCTTGAATGCAATTTAGGGTGAATTTAGGATAACCAGTTGAAGTCCTTACAAGAGACAAAAAATTGACAACCTAAGCAAAAGGTTTTCCGACCTTCAAAATTTTAGAAAATTAGTTATATGCAAAGTCGTAAAGCTTTTATGTGCATATGAATATGAATATAGAAGTGAAATAAGGAGGAATAAGTAGTAAATAGATTTATGTGCCCAAAACAATAAAAAACTAGTAAAATAAAAATGTACCAGTTAAAATCCTTACAAGAAACAAAAATTTACAACCTCAGCAAAAGTTTTTCCGACCTTCAAAATTTTAGAAAATTAGTTAGATGCAAAGTCGTATAGTTTTTATTTGCATATCAATATGAATATAGAAGTGAAATAAGGAGGAATAAGTAGCAAATAGATTTATGTGCTCCAAACAATAAAAAAACTAGTAAAGTAAAAAATGTACCAAAGAATGTAGTATTAAAAACATAAAGAGATAAAACAGATGAAGTTCAGTATAAATTATAGCAACACGGAATTGATAAAGGAAGGTAGGTATGGTGTTTAGATTTATTGGGCACTAATTAGAACATTTATTCTTCGAGGGTGTGAAATCTTAGGGACGTAATGCTGGCCCACTATTCGGCAAAGACTGCCTTTATTTGCTTATTGGAGGTTGGCTGACGACGTCTTACATTTTCTTTCATGTTATCTCATAGGCTTTCTAGTGGATTAATATCTGGAGACAGAGATAGCCAGTTCATCCTCTTGACATTGATGTCCCTGTACCACTATATAGTGGACAAAGACTTGTGACATATGGCATTTTCCTATTGGAAAATCACAGTTGCGTAATTTCTGGAGAGGTTTCGGACTAAGGGTATAATGTTATAACATTCAACAGCCAGCTATTTCCCTGAATTCATTGTTACATCACTAACTTCTAGACATTCCACAGCTCAACTTGTCTTGCAGCCCCATACCACACTACTTCAGTGTCAAATCTATGCACTTCAATTCTACCACTACCCTGACCTGCCACAGATTCAAACGTTGCCTGAAGTCGAGAACATCTACATATAACCTTGAGTTTTCGGGCCTTAAAACACTTCCCTATTGACGCATAGTTGCCTTGCGGTGAGCACGTGCTCAAGATGGTTGACGCCTCTCTTCAGCTGAAGTTTGATCAGAGGAATGTGGAAGGCTTTACATTACTTCAGACATTGTACAAACTATGTGATGGACTTATCTAGCAGATGCTTTTAACTGTCACACTCTTATCATTCGTTTAGCAGCTGGATTGTGGGTTTCTTTAGAACCGAACTCTCATGCGACTCAAATACTTGGCATCACGTTGCAGACTAAACATAGGTCTTCCAAAAAGAGATTTGTGTTTGAATTTCCCACTTTCTGGCATCCATTTAACACTTCTGCAAAAATGGAATGTGATCCGACGAACCTCCGGGGTATTTGTCCACAACTGAAACTCTCCATGTTTAGCGAACGTATCACATCTGATTTCTCTGACGATATAGATACATGTTTTCGCCACTGTACTGTCATAATTAGTTCCTCTAGAGTTGAAATATCACTGTAATCAACAAATAGAATGTTATACGAAGACATTTTTACTTTAATATACCGCATACTGATAACATTATTTCATACATTTCAACAGAATCACTATTTAAGATATTTCACGTGTTATAAGGAAGCTTGTACATTTATTTTCCTTTGCATATACATATATTAGACCCATGCATGTAAACGATACACTCAAATATTCATAGTTACTCAAATGAGATAGGAAAAATACCCAGTGTAAAAATCCTTTGACCGCGGATGTATATCTCAAGCTAGGGATTGAACTATGTGGCAAGGGGGAAAAATCCACCCCTAATCCAATAAACAACGGGAGCTGAGCGGGGTTATTAAATTTATGGGAAGAGGGGAAGTGAAATGTGCTGAGTAACTCATCAATATTAGTCAGATGTTTGTCATTAGGGAAGAAATTGAGAAAAAAAGGAAAGTTTACAACTATTGGAAGCATATTCACCTCAGTGAAGAAATGACCTGAATAACTACATATGAAATTGTTTCCTCTTTATCCCCCAATTCTAACCCAATCGGGCGTATGGTGAATCAACATCAGGTTCTCACGAGAAGGTACCCCTGTGTGGTGGGCCTCAAACGGTCAAAGAACCAGCAATCATGAACTAGAACCTCGTTTCAAGGACTGACCATCCCACTGACCTAAAAAGAACTATCTATAAGAAATAATGGCCCCTGTTTCGATTTCATATGTCATGTTCTTGTATTTTCCTTCATCGGCTTTTTTTACCCCTTAATTTGCTTTTATCCCTATCACAAAGTTTATCATACTCTAATATAACCGTTTTTCCAAATCGTTTTATAAAATCGAGTGGTATATGTAGATACCCTGTTTGGTCAATCAATGGAGAATATTCTTATTGCTTGTACTGGGCACAACACACAATGTCTCCCATAGCTTCATCTTTCTAGGGATGAGAGATAGTTGCAAAAAGAGATAAAGGTAGAGAAATAGAAATAGCGGCTGTAGAAGAAGAAAGTAGTAAAGTAATGAGAAAAAGGCTGGATGAAAAGATTGCAACAGAAAATATAGGCATTGTTTTTTAACTTTAAATGGATTTATTAATTTGTTTGAAGATTGTATGATATTATAAAAGACCATGTTTTCTAGAAATTTGGTCATCTATAGGTTTTGCCATTTCATTTTTACACAAAGATTATTTTACTGAACTTAAGACCAATTTGTATACCACCCCATCCTTTTATGCTCGAATAAATGCAAAAATACTAAATGCTAATGATTCAACTTAACTTGTATATGAAAGAAATTCATAAACTGTTTTATGCCTATTTTATAGATGCATCCAGCGTTTTATATTCTCATATTGTCAAAAAATACTCCATTTTAAATTCTAAGTATCTGTTTTCTGAATTATATTTAGTTTGCCGTTATTCATTTTAATGGTTGGCTCATTTGATATTCGTATATTTAAGAATGTTTAAAACGATATTTGAAGAAGTGACCTTTTTTTTCACTTAGAGGATATTTATGCTTTATTGACCAAAGTAATTTTTTTTCTGAAAATTTAAAAATCTTACGACTTTATTTTTGAAATCATTAATCGTTTAAAGTTTTAAAATTATTAACACATAAAAAAATGATGGTTAAATTAATTTTGAATTATATATATAAATAAATTTACTAGAATCCTATTTTCTTCTCTATATTTTTGTCATTATTATTCGTAATTACGTTAAATCTTCCAATAGTAGCAGTTACAATGACGCCTTGCACAAGTAAACCATTTTCTACCTGAAAAATTAAATAAGGAAGTTTTGACCGCGACGAAAATTAAAACTAAAGGATGCACCTAAAATTCTGTTAAAGAGCATAGATTTTTCGATTCTATAATCCAAATTCAAGCAGAACAACGTTCAATAGGATGAAAGCATTATGTGTTGAAAATCAAGTTAGTAATTATAAATCTTAATAAGAGTAAAATGGATTAAAATGGCCTTAAATGATTTATAACCTAACCTAACTTAACCTCCCGTAAGAAGCGTTGAAGGCAGAAATGCAGATCAATATAGTTGTTTAAGTAAGAATTTTATTTAATACAAAAGACGTAAGTGCTTTACTAGTGATTAATGCAAGGAAGAAAACTTATGATTTTGCGATACATCTGACGAAGATACTATATAGAATCTATTTATATTTTAAAGTTCCTATAACCACTCAAAATCTGTGAGATATTATTTCTTGACGCTTTAACATAATATTGATTCCTTAGATCTATCATTTCAAAGATTCTGGTATTTATTTCTTTGTCTTTCGTTACATTTTTTTGGGCAATATCTGTTCTTTATTATTCCCACTTTTCTTCCATCCTTTTGCTTCTTTGTTTACAACAGCCCAATTGAAGCTCTAAATAAATTTTGAATTAGTAATTAAATTTTATCGACAATCGTTAGCTTAAAAGTGCCAAAAGACTTCTTAGGAAGGTTTTAGGATTAGCGTATTTATGGCGATAAAATTATTGCTACTTTGACTTTCAACAGTTAAGGGGTAGTTTGATTACAAATATTCCCCAAACTGTCCAGTTATTTCTCCTGCTTGATGCGCATGAGATTTGAAAAAGAAATCCGCTGTGTAATAGCAATATTTCTTGTGTTTTGAAAAAAATTCAGAGTAATTTGAGTTCAGAGGAATTAGTTTATAGGCACAAAAAACTTATTGGTGCGCTGAAATTTGACGGAGCTTTACGGATTTTCAAAGAAAAACAGATAATGATCCATCTATTGGACTGTACTGTGGAGTTTCTGGCTTTTGACCAAAAGTTCCGAATTCCTCGGTTTGGTGAAATATTTTCTCTATGTGGAAGATTGATCTAGAGGGAGGTATTTGGACGCCAGTGCCTGGTCACACGGGTATTTCAAACTTGGGATTGGTAAAGAGAGAAAATATGGTAGCTACTATTCACCTTTATCATTGTTCATGCATTAATGTTGCAGGAAATAGGCAATAATTCACGTGGTGTCTCATGTATTATAAGAAAAATGCAAAAAATAAAAAGGACAATTTTTGAAGAAAATAAATCTTTGAAGTAATTTAGTAATATCCGTCACTATTTTTTTCTCTGTTTAATTATTATTTTCACCTTTGGATCTACTATAGAAAGGTGAAGAAAAAAAAACAGAACAGGTAGCAAGGTTCAAAGAAGCAAAGGATTAGTTCAGCCCCCTATTCCTAAATGTTGCAGCAAGGAGGCTACATTCGATTGCAAATGAGATTGTGGAAGAAGAATTCCTGTTATAAGTAGAAATTTACTCAATAAGGATCAAAGTCATAAGTGAAGGACAGATATGGGGAAGATTTTATATGAATACACAATTATTTTACGAGGGTTATGTCTGTAGGGTGATATTTTAAAATCATATGTATCGAATCTATTCTTGTAAACATATATATCACAATGGTTTCACGTAATTTCCCAAGTTACTTTATTTTATAAGAAAAACTGGCTGCCATCAGGTTTTTAAATAATTTATTTACTTGCTTGGATCAGCCCTTTCCAGTCGGCACTCAGATATCTAGCATAAAGATTTAATAACAACTTATATAGGTTAACTTGTTTATTATTTGAAAGATTCAGATACGAGTATGTTGGCTGCGTCGATGCTAAATTCCCGTGTCTAATCAGAGTATTTGAGTTCGTGGTCGGTTGATGCTGTAAATGTTCCATTATTTCAATGTCCTTAGCTTATATTCTGACATGAATCATACCATATACTCCAAATGGGGTGTTGTAAGCGGTATATTTATTAGTAGTATAATTTTCTTCGTTTGATGCTCATACGAGTATATTTCGTTTAATGGTCAAAATGTATAGCTATGTGTGCTATAATTCTAATTGTTTTTTATTGATAACCATCGAGGTATTTCCTTGCTCTCTTTAGCAGGCAAGATATTTGCAAGGATCCTGCTTATCAGTCTCACGACACAATTTGACCAGATACTTTGCTTGAGAGCCAATGTGGATTCGGAAAGGATAGTGGGATCATTGAAATCACAATAATTGATCAGAGACTTGATTTAGTGGACCGGTTCGCTGACCTGGGCAGTACATTGTCACGAAATGTAACCCTCGACGACGAAGTGAACGTCAGGATTGCGCGAGCCAGTGCAACCATTAGCAGACTTTACGCCAATATGTGGAACAGAAGAGGCATCAGTCTTCAAACTAAACTGAAGGTCTACAATGCAATAGTACTCCCTACTCTCCTCTACGCCTGCAAAACGTGGAAGGTGGACCAATGTCACGCTAAGAAGTTGAACCAATTCCACTACTGATAAATATCAGATGGCAGGACAGGGTTCTTGTCACAGAGGTGCACGAGCAAGCTGCTCTTCCCAGCATCTTCACTATCCTAATGCAGTCCCAGCTACGCTGGGCTGGACATGTTGTTTGCATGCCAGACCACCGGCTTGCAAACAAGCTGTTCTATGGCAAGCTATAAAAAAGGATGAAATCTCTGGGGAGTCAGAAGAAACGCTTCAAAGACAGTCTGAAAGCATCCCTGAAGCGTTTGACATCAACTTTAACTCATGAGAGGAGTCAACAATAGAAAAAGGGCATTGGTCCTCTGCTGTGCACAAAGACGTAAAGTTGTGTGAGATCAACAAAAATGGTGCAGCCATACAGAAGAGTCAGGCCAGAGGGACACGGGCGACTAGTGTTCCTGAGGATCTCCCCATTGCTACCTGCTCTCACTGTTAACGAACTTTTCATGCACAGATTAGGGTGCGTAGCCATCTGCGCACCCACAAGTAGACGTCATCAATTGCTCCCGTCCCCTACCCCTACCAGCTGGATGACAACGATGATCCTCATCGAAATCGATGAAAAATATACATTACTATTTTATTTCGTTCTTTTATAATTATTGTTTAGTTATATTCTAATTAAATGATTATTCCTTATTAATATATATTGTTCAGGCATTTTCCAGATGGAATTAACTTGTTTAAAAGTAAAATATGAATATTATAAATTAATGTACATTTATTGCTTGTAGAAAAGTAAGGTGGAAGGACGACCTCGTGCCCTTCCCTACCCACGTGGTCTTGAGATCGCCGCATGTAGAGTGGAAAGCGAGGATACGGTCCACGCCGTTAAATGGTACCCAAGCTGCATTTTACTGGTCTCGCATGCCTTTTCAGCCAGCCTCCTGCCCTCCAGCTTAGATAGAAGCTCTTTGAACACTCGAAGCCAACCTCATCTCGGTTCCCCAAAGAAGTCGTGGCCTTCCTTCAAGATCGCGCGAGTCGTGAAGACTCTCGCCAGGCAATCCTCGACGCCAGCGAAGCGTCTATATAATTTCCCGACTCGGTTAAGCGTGTAGCACTGTAGCCCTGTAGTACCATAGCACCGCAACACAGCCGCTCAGCTGCGCACTGTTCCACCTAACACCGCGTATGAGCAGAGGACACACTCACTCGTGGCGAGCGGAGACACTGGCGATTCGATGACGAAGAAAAAATCGACATCCGGCCACTATCTGACGAGGAAGTCTATCTCCAAAGGCCAAACTAGGTGTGCTCACTCATCTGCCCTGTGAGTTAACCCAGCTACCCCATTGCAACCATCGTATCACGACTGACCCATTCCTTCAATAAACACGTAATCAGTTGCAATCGTGGAAGTCTACTGATTATTCTATAATCTGGTCTACCCAAACCGTTCAATCTTTTGTGTGAGCTCCAGGATTAAAATTATCTTTTTAATCGCCGAATTGAACGCCCCCACTGATCTCATAATTGTCCCTCCTGTGTCCTATGTCGACATTTAATTTCACTTGTACGATCATTCCCTTTAAACTCTGTATCTGTATATATTTCAATTTTATTTCTTTGTTAGTAAAGGAATATGTTGGTTATCGTATTTTTATTGCAACCCTAAAGTCTACCAGCTACCTGTTAATCTTTGGCGAACTTGCACTCTTCATTATTTGTTTTGAAAGGACCACGCAATTAAAAAGTAAATCATTCCCACTAAATTCTATTTCCCGTTCACAAAACGGCTAGATCAACTCTCAAACTGACTTAGACCAAACCCCCCAAAGGCATATATATATATATATATATATATATATATATATATATATATATATATATATATATATATATATATATATATATATATATATATATAGAGAGAGAGAGAGAGAGAGAGAGAGAGAGAGGGAGAGAGAGAAAGAGAGAGAGAGTAACAAGGAAAGTAAGTACCCTAGGAGAACTTACGGTCCATTCAAAGAGGGTACCTTTGGACTAGCAATTAACAGGCACATGGCTGCTCAAATTGTTTTGCGTCCATGGAAGGCCGCTTTTCAAGACTTTGTCTAGTCTTGACCTGAACTGGTTAACAAATTCACTGTTGACAACTTCCACTGGAAGTGCGTTCTACTTACCGCAGATACTGTAAGTGAAAAAATTTCCAGACAGATTGCGGTTGTAACGCTTCATTTCAAGTTTGAAGCCGTGATTGCGCGTTCTGTTCTCACTCAGTGGGAAAATATGCCGGTAGTCAACATTGTCGAACCCTCGAAGTATTTTGAAAAATTCGATGAGCTGACCCCGCAGTCTACGGGTTTCCAGCGAGAACAGATCTAATTCCCTTAGTCTATTCTCATAACTTTTATGTCGGATAGAGGGAATCAGTTTGGTTGCCCTAGCTTGTACGCGTTCCAACCTTGCGATGTCATTTCAAAACGAAGGACTCCAAAATTCAGACTGGTAGGTCGGTAGTTTGACGGTTGGCTTCGGTCTCCTTTCTTGAAGATAGGAGTCACCTTCGCTTGACGCCAGTCTCTAGGAACGCATTCGGTCCGGATTGACATGTTGAAGATTGCGCTCAGGTGTCGTGACACTTGATCGCACACTTTTTTCAACACTTTAGGTAGAAACCCATTCGGGCCAGGTGACTTATTCGTCATTAGGTTACTGATCTTTTTTTTATTTCCCTTTCGGTGAAGTCCATATCCTCCAGCTTTTCCCCTGAATAGGAATCCATTGGCTGGGGGATTGGACCACACTCTTCAGTAAACACTGAAGAGAAGTAGTCGTTAAGGAGGTTAGCATTTTTTGCATCCGAAGTGCTTTAATGCCCCCTCCTCATTTCTCAAAGGGCAAATCGTTTGACGGATTGGTTTACGGCTGTTCACATATCCAAAAAACTCCTTGGGATTCTCTTTACAGAGTCTCACCACTCGGAGTTTCTCAGACCGCTTAGCCGCCCTTATGCTGGACTTCACTCTCCTGGCTAGCCTCTGGTATTCGTCAAGGTCACCCGAGATCATTGATTGCCGGTACACAGTTCTCTTCTTCCTAAGCAGTTGGCCGATTTCTCGATTAAACCACTTTGGTTGAACAGAAGACCGACGGGGGCATTTTAGAGGGATGAAACGCGATTGAAGACTCATGAATGTGGTTTTGAAACTGTTCCACGAGTCTTCAACAACATCCCAAACTTCTAACCTCGTGTCAGTCAGTCCAGCACGAAGACCTGCAAAGTCTGCTTCTTTCAAATCCAGTTTCCTCAATTTACTAGTTGAGGCCCTACCTTCGGGACTTTGACCTCAAATCTAATTAGTCGGTGGTCACTGCCACCGAGCTCTTCGCCAACAGAGAGTTCCTCAACGATGTCATCCTCAGAGGTGAAAACCAAGTCTAGGATATTGTTTCCTCTCGTTGGCTCTCTCACCCATTGAGTAAGGAACTTGTTGTTGGTGAACTCCAGGAGTAGTGCGTTCTCGCCACAGGGTTCCCTGGTTTCCCAGTCAACTTGTGTGTTAAAATCACCCATGACGATACACACTCTGTCTTCGACAAGTTCTCCTAGTAGCTAGAACAGATCTCTGTCCTTTTTAACGAGTTGGGCAGGAGGTCTATAAAGCACAAGGGTCCTGTATTTGGCAGGACCTCTCTCTAGTTCAACACCTAGTAGTTCATGGTCGGATACGATTTTGCAATCCGTCGAGTTGAGAGTATCCTTGACATACAACATCACCCTGCCACCCTCTCTGTCTGGCCTATCTTTCAAGAAGAGCTGGTAACCGGGAATCGTGAACTCACCTTCAAAATCTCGGCTTGAGGTTTTTATCCACGACTCCGTTATGGCCACCATCTCAGGTTTTTCTGTTACTACTAGGCCACGGAGCTCAAGAAACTTATTCCTGATTGACCTTGCATTGAACAGAAGAACTTTGAGGAAGTCCCCTAGTGTAGGACTCCCTACGCTTTTCCGTTTCCCGGCTTTTCTGTTTTCGTCGTCACACCCTTTTTGACGACATCCGAGAAGGTCGTTCCAGGAGTGACACGGGCATGCTGGTGCACGTTCGCTTTTGCTCTGTTTCGAACGCTCCTTTGGGTGCGTTCCACGACATCTTGTATTAGGTTGGCGAGAAAGGCCTTCCCTTTAAAGGAGAGATGTACCCCATCCCTTTGGTAGAGGTCGTCTCTAACGATAAAGGTACTATAGGGGTCCACGAAGAAGACTACTTTTGCCGTGCAGAGATCCGCCAACCTTCTGTTCACTGTGACGTTTCTTTCGTCAGCGGTTCGGGATGGACCTCTTCTCGGAAGCATCCCAACCACCACACGTTTGCGGGTTTTTAGCCCTATGTCATCCACGGTTTCCATCACGGTTTGGATGGTGTTACCACTGAAGCCAACTTTACACCCTCTGAGGTAGAGTTCGTTGCCGCTCACCATCAGAGAAACAATTGAATTCTCAGAAATCCAAGCTTTCTCTGCCTCTACTCTGATGTTGTAGTTACCCCGTCCTGACAGGCAGCTTACCTTCACGCTAGTGCGAAGGCGGGCCGCTAGCAGCGGCTGCAGGTCCCGTGTTTGCGAGTCACCAATGAGGGTGACCCTCGGACACTTGGTCTCTGAAGACGGAGTCTTCCCTTGTGGAAGAGGCCTTCCCTTTTCCTCTTTACACTCCACATTCTTATCTTTCTTTTTCTTCTTGTTTATCTGTTTTTCTTCTATTCTTGGTTCTACTTTTGCTTCAACTTTATTCTTTTACTTTTTTTTCTTCGTTCCTCCTTTCTTCTTTTTCTCTCGCCTCAGCTAGCTTAGCCTCAGATGATGCTGGAATGTCCGCTTAGGTATCAGGATATTCCGACACGTCAGTGGGTGGCGCCTCTTCTAGGCATTGAATCTGAGCTGCGTTAAGGGCTTAAAGTTTCTCCAACTTCCTTTCAAGGATTTTAGCTCTCTCCTCTGAGGCTCTATAGAGGTCTTTCGATTTCTCCACCTCTCACGTCAGTATGCAAGTAGTGCAGATACTTTCAGGGCTGTATTTTGAGTAGCAGCCCTCCGGAAAGTGAACGCACAACTCTTCTAACTGGCATGTTGCACAGTTGTGTTTTAGGCGAACTGGTCCTTTTTTGCCTGTCATTTTGAGCGCTTTCTCTCTCTCTGAAAACTAGTGACCAATCAATGATAATAGTGGGGGGTTGGTGAGTTCTCCCCGCGTGAGTTGCTCCCGCCTATCGATCAGAGAGGTTTCGGATCTTTCAGAAGGCACGCTCCATGTGCTGCTGTTCGTCCGAACGAGTCGCCAAACCTTGGCGTGCCGTGGATCCACACCAAGCAGCACTAACTGTCCCCAAAGGGGCCATCGATTTGTCACCAGGTGAACAACAACGAAGCACACCCCTTATTAAACTCCTAACAGTTCCCTTCACAACAGCCAGGATCTCGGAGTAGCGTTCAATGGATATCCCGCTACAAAAAGGAACTCGACCCAAGGCTTTTTATTGGCCTGGCAACCAACATGGGAACAAAAGGCCGTCACCTCGGACCGATGCTACCAGAGGCACCCGTCAACGGGCACTGGAAACGGGGAATAATTAAGCGCCAGGGAAGGGGTTAACGGGGCACTACCCTCATCCCATTCATCGTGCCCCAACGCCTAGGACACCTCTAGTCCTAGTCTCTCGCATCAGTGAGCGTCGATTGGCGTTGTTTATAGAGGTTCCAAAGCCTCTCTTCTGACGCATGAGGTAGCTGCCAGGTCCTTATATGTAGATAGAGGAAGAAAGGAAAAGAGTGACATGATAGGAGTAGGCTTTTTTTGTTGTTTTTTTTCTTTTTGTATGAGTCGGAGATAGGATAAAGGTAAAAAAAGAGAGGAATAGAGTAGAAAAAGGAAGGAATGACACACTTAGTCTGAAACCTAGTTTCCGACCAAATCGACAAGGGAAGCACTACCAGGGGTACCCAGAAGAGGTACCCCCACCGACATAGCTCGAAAAGTCCAAGATCCACACAAGCTCTCTTCCCGCGACAAGGGGGCGTCACCTCTCCCTCTATTTTCGTTATGAAAAAGAGAGAGACATTACTAAATAGGCGTTTAATAAGAATTATTAAGAGTTGTTTGACAATAATCATATGATCATTAAAAAACATTATACGCTAGTTACGATTTCTAGTCCAAACAGACGTTTCTCAGGTTTATAAAGGACAGAGAACCATTGTGAGAATAAAAGATATTGGTTTTCTCAATGAGGGCATTTCGAAACGGTAAGGAAGAGAGAAAGCATATGAAAAGAAATGGATGCCTTAAAGAATTAAATGAAATAAAATGAATTGGAAAAAAGTTTAGATTACTCAAGCTAGTGAATTGCGAATTCCGAATTGTTGTAGGTGAGTAGGTATTTGTTAAAGGATGAAAATAGTCAAGTGGTTAAGAGAGAAAGTAGTGTGTGAGGGTGGAAAGAGATGCTAGATGCCTGGTGGTCAGGCCTATCGCTTTAATTAGGACTCTTGACAAACATAATGAAGTATTAATTACTTCCCATGAGAAGAACTTAAAACTTATTGTTTGTTTAAATGTAGAAACAACTTTCAGGAAGGTATGATATAAAAGGCAAAATTGCCGCATCCATGTATTCTTTCTCTTCTAGTAAATTTATCCATATTTTGGGGGTATTTTAAATGGAATTTATAAGAGGAAACAAAGAACGTAAGGAAAACACAGACAACTATATAATATTATTTATTCTAAAAAGGAAAATACGTGAGTTGGGATAAAATAAAAATGTCTTTCTTTCAAACAATCTATGTTTGGCATAAAAACATTTCCCCTCTAAGCCTCGAAAGGTATACTTTTATTTTTTTTAAGTTTCCTTGTTTTTATTTGACTTTAATTCAAACTTATTTTCCATTTATCTTTCAAACTTCTTTTATCTTCTTGCCTCTCATTTTTTGCTACACGTTTTGAATATTTTGGGGTGGAGTTGGGGAGGTGGGCACTTTCGAAATTAAAAATGGACAATTTTTAAGGAAATAACTTTGGACTTCAAAATTGCTTTTCCCGACTGAAAGGATTTGATTCAAGGGAAGAAATTGAAAGATGAATAGATTTAAGGTTTAAAATTCGCTTCTTTGAGTCTCTTTCTGGAATATTTCAGATTTTTCATGTTGAGAGTTCCTTATCAAATATTAATTTATAATTGAAATTCCTTTGTTATTCTCATCTTTCTCATTATACGGATATTCCTGGTCTCTTTGAAATAAAAGAGAAAAAAAGCAAAGTTTGCCCATATTTAAATATATTACTATCAAACCATCTCTGAAAATAACTTCGATCCAGAATGGGCGAAGTGATCTCCTTCCAAGGGCGAGGTACTTTTCTAACCCTTAAACTCAACTAACGTTAACATTTGCTTAACGAAGGTTCTATCCTAAGAAATATGGTGGTAAATGATTCTGGAATAAACATAGTAAAGGATCAATTGAATGTGGAGAAGAGATAATTAGTGAAATAGGACAATTTCTTTCTAGGTTATTTAATTCCTACCTTCAAGATGATGGGCGGGGTGGGGTTATTTATTGGTTTGGAAATGATGGGAGGTTTAGAGGGAGAATAAAAAAGAATGGAACAATAAAAATGATATAATAGTGATAAACGTTTGAAGGAACGAATAGAGCATTGCCATATAGAATTATTCTCAATGCTACAGAGATATGACCCTATAATAATGGTCCAGACTCGAAAATGATGGCCATCAGCCTCAAGTAATTTTTCACAGACTAAATACTGATCCAATCTCTAAAATTTTGATACTGACCCTCAATATTGCTTTTACTGACTCTAAACTCTAAGTTTTCACCCAAATAGGAATCATCTTTCTAAAATGGTCCTCAGCCTGATCACTGCTCTTCGCCATAAAATTTAATACTGGTATTCCTCCTTGAATTCAAAATTAATATTATCTAAATCGGTATAATGGATCGCTTAAAATGGTTGAGCTGCGAGGAGTATGAAAATTAAGCAAGAAATAGATTTATTAAGTTGACTAACAAATTGACCTATGTAGATCCTCCGGCCAAGAGAGAAGTTTGCACTCAGAGTACTTGAATCAAAGGTGTCTAATTAAACCCGAAGGGAAGGGATCCTATAAATACTAGCTGATATTGGAAATCTTTTTTAGTTGGAATTATGAAGATAATGTTTTAAAGTTATATTAATCACTATAATTAATATCCTTATTATCCCTTGTTGGTCATTCAGAATCTGCTTGAAATATCTATTTGTAGAATTCTCCTCTTGCCATTCTTTCTTCACCTGATGCAATAAGGTTATACACAAGCACGCCTATCACACAATTTTCTCTTCACTAACTCATACGATTTCTAACGTCTTGATATCATAAATTTTGCTATATACAGCACAAAGTATCTGGTTTAATTTACTCATTCCGATAACGAAAACCTTGGAAAAGTATTTTTTTCGAAGGCAACAGCATCTATTTCGCATTATATTTAGGTGCTCTTGTTCATGCGTGATTTTGTCTAAAAAAACATCAATTAGGCGTCTCTATTTTTCAAAATTTTTATACTACATACTCTCTCGTAATTATCGTTTATTTGCATCAGTTTTAAATTTTAATAGTTACTATTTATCCATTTTATGTTAAAATAAATGTATCAATTTGAGTTTGACTAGGAAAGATTTTACAAAAGACCAGCCCACTGTAAAGTAAAATTTTAAATTCCACCAAGAAATCGCACTAGTTTTTTGTTCCATTTTTATATACTAATTCTTTCCCTACCTAAATTCCAGACTCTCTATATTCAAATTTTCAGCATTTTCTGTTCAAACATACAAAACAATTTCATCTTGTATCTGTTTTAGTGAGGAAAGTACGCGAAGGCGAGTTATTTTCCCGACCTACTTCTCCCCGTCTCTTACTCTCCTTAACTCGCTCGGTCTCCGTACACGAAACTCATCTCGGTAGATTTTATTTGCCCTTTTCAACTCGTCTCATTTTGCAGCAACTTCAGATTCAGCTAAAATGCGCCCGTGGTATCGATTTCAGAGTTGGGGTCAATGTCGGAATTCTAACTATCTTGGCACTGTCTAAAATTAAATATTTCTTCGTCTCCATTTGAAGGCCCCGAGCACCTTAGCTGAGATGAATGGCTATCATCCGAGCGGCTGGTGGAAATTGCATTTTCGCGCGTCAAGCACTAAAAATTTCCAAAAAAATGTCATTAATTGGATTTGACGTATGAAGAAGAAAATAGGCAAGAAAAGGTAAAAAGAGAAATGCGCCCGAAAAAAATAATATTAGAGGAAATAAGAAAAGTTCAACAAGGAATGCAAAAGCAAAGATAATTTTTAAACACTCTATATTTACAGTCAGAATACATAAAAAGAACTCGTAAAATGATAACAACTCAAGGCACAATCACAAGGTAGCGCAGGTGCTGCTTTATGAAGATAAAAAAAAGATTTTGAGATAGAATTTGGTATCTTATCTGTTGTACGGGTGTTTTAGCCTTGCTCGGAATGATGCACTTTAAATGTGGGTTGCACTAAATCGAGAAAGAGTGACTATTTTCCTTGGCGAATTAAAGCAACTAACTCAAAGATTCTGGATATCGAACTGGATGAAACAAAATAACCTATAATACTGTACAAAAAAAAATATAATAATTGTTACAACATAGAAATACAAAATAACTAAATGGGCATAAGGTTTACACATGTCAGCTCTAGGTGGGATCCGTGAGCATGTACACACAAACATACAAGACCGAAAAAATGGAAACTACCATTACTGGTGGATCTGCCGCCAGAGGATTTTTGTACCCGAGAGAAAGACTTGGAAGGGGAGGGAGTATAAGCGTCAAGCTCGATTAGTTTTCAACGGCATGGTTGGGTTTGCACTTCGCCGATTAGTACTCGGCCTGTTTAAAGTTATGAAGGGGAATACAACCTGTGTTCTAACAACCACTGCTAGCCTTGGAAGGAGGGATAGAGGTAGTATTTCGCCGTAGAGAAGCTTCGTCGAATATGGCAGTGTGGGAGTCACCTCGTTCCTAGTTCTTATTTATTCTTATTTAATTTTCTTCTCTTTGCGCTCTTGGAGGAGGAAGGCCGAGAGAAATTTTTTTTTCGCGATTCATCCTCTTTGGCAAAATATTAATCATAGCCAGACCAATGCTTAACTATTTATACGGGACCGCCGTGAGTGGATTTTACTTAAGGGGTTACCATATTCATTTTTCCAACTATATTCTACGTGAGATTATCATATATTTTCTTAAAGCACATTCCAAGATATTTTATTCCTGCCAAAATCCTAATAAGCTACAGCGCCGTTTTTGAGATACAAGGGAGGTTCTGAAAAAAACCCACCTCCTTTAAACGTGATATCATATAAATGGCTATAGAATTACTAAAAACTAAGCATTCGAACTCGATTCACGACCAAAAGATGCACATATGATTTACTTATCATTTAAACTCTGTTTTCTTTAGTTCCATTAAAATTTATATTCATGTTGGACAAAAATATATATTTTTCGGACAAAGTTAACTATAGGCTTTGTTCTTAGTTGGAGAGGGGGGAGGTATGTGAGTAGTAGGGGTGTTCTAAATGCCCTAGCATTTATTTCAATCGATATTCGAATGATGCTAAAAATATGAACCAGTTCTTAGACGACTTTTTTTTAGCAGATATTTAAACTCGCATGGTATAGTTTTGCGTTTTGCTCACGAAGCAACTTTAAAAATATACGGAGAATATCCAGGAATGTTAAAATTTTTGTATTATTATAATTTTCACTAGGTTCTCGTCATGTTGCTAAAACCAATCATATAAAGTAAACAAGTAAATAAATTTTGCAATAAAATGATGTACAAAATAAAAAATTATAATTTTGAAAGAAAGAATTTGAAAAGTGACTAATGAAAAAATGTGGCGTCCCCTTAATTTATAAAGCGGTGCCGGGAGTGTTACAATTAGGCTCACTATATGGCGTGTTATTGTCGTAGAATGCGCTCCCTCTTTTTATTCTAAGAGTGCAAGTGTCTAATATATTGATATTATAATAATATCTTAAAGAATAGAGCCGTTGGAAACACGTAAGGATATAGAGAAACGCACAATAATTCCCCAAATAAACTTATATTTTAAATTTAACAATTGAATACACAACATTTAAAATTAACTACAGCAATACTCTAAATATTATCATAAACAAAAATTAATTCAATTAGTTTGACCCTCAAAAATTGGTTAATTTCGCTACACACCTAATAATATAAGATTTAGGCTTAGCGGACTCAACTAGAGTTTAAATCCCTCAGGAATGTTATTGTCTCATGACGCGTGCCGCCTGGCCAGATGTAGGAGGGCGAGATCACGATGTCCTTTTGGCGAGGGTAGCAGCTGGGGGGTCCACACGATATTTCGGGGGGGAGGGTTCTTCAAGGACGAGAACAATTACGGTGCTTTATGCGGCACCAAGGTAGTCGTGGTCTTTCTGCGAGAGGGAGTCGAATTTGGTTCTTAAACCAAGTTAACTTGGAGTGCGTTGTGACCACGGGGTAAAGAACTAGAGGCTGAGCTTTTCTCCTTCGTTACTTAATTCCTCATGGACGAGGACTGAACTCGGGGAGGGTCTACTTCAAGGGCGAGGATCGATGAGGAGGGGGTTTCTCTGACGAGAATAAGTTACTTGAAGGTCGGTTTGGTAACTAGGAACTAGCTCGAGGATGAGCTTCTTCTTAGTTCCAGTCTTCTTCAAGGGCGAGTATAACGGAGGGGGATTTCTCTGACAAAAATAAGTTGAACTTGGTTTCTCAACCAAGTTAACTTATGAGTTCGGTGTGGCCACCATGCAACGGGCTCGAGGGGGAGCCTTTTCCTTCTTTTTTTCTTAATTCCTTAAGGACGAGGAATACCCCTGGTGTTTAAGATGCACCAGGATATGAGGAGTCTCTCTGACGAGAGTTAGTTGAACTTAACAAATTTAACTTATCATTTGGTTTGATAACCAGGGACTAGCTCGAGGATGAGCTGCTTCTTAGCCCCTCAAGGTAGGTACCCCTGCCTCTCTTGCAGGGTACTTCTTGGTCTAGCAAGGAAAGTAATTTACCTCTCCAGTCTTGGAAGCCCGATCTTAATTCGGGGACTTCGTCACCTAGAGACTGACGTATACTACCCCGATTTCCAGCAGTGTTCCTTATTTATACCTTGTCACCCCACTGGGGGAGTGGTAAGGGGGGAGGGGCTTGAGGAAAGCCCCAGGAGGGTTCTTATGCCAAACGGTTTTTCCCACCAAGTCTTACATCGGCTCCTCATTAGCCTTCGAGCTTGGGAGAAACACGTCTCCAATTTCTTATTTGACGAGAAATTGAATCTCACTCTCCTGGGGGAGACCTTGCATTTTAACCTTTAGGTCTTTCATAGCGCCGAGTGGTGCGGCGCTGTGGTTACGTGCTTGACCCCCCGGTGCCTGGGGCCGTATGTCCGTGCGGTAACCACCTCGTGACTCAACCACGAGAGAACAGATGGGGGGGTGGAGTGACGATTCCCCTACAGTTATCAAACGGAAGCTACCTCAAGAAGAAGCTGATCGCAAGTTGATTCCGTCCTACCCGTCTCTCTCTCTATATATATATCTTCATCTCCATTTCTCTTATCTTTGATATCCGCTAGAGAATTCTCCTAGAATTCCTCAACACTGTTCAGGAGCGTTACATATAAGACAAGGCAACCTTTCAAAAGGAAAATTGACATTCTTCCGTTTTCTCTTGAAGTCAAACGTTAGCTTATAACCAAGGTTTCTTTAAATTTCACTTTTAGGCAAAGAGATGGCTTTTTGTCGTATATGTAACGCCCCTGAAAAGGGTTGAGGAACTCCATAAAATTTCTTTACCGGATTGAGGAATTCTTATAATTAACCTTACCTAACCACATTGAGTAGAACGTTATTGTTCATTTAGCAAAAAGAAATTATAAATATATATATATATATATATATATATATATATATATATATATATATATATATATATATATATATATATGAAATAAAAAACTCACAAAGTATCACGTGAGGGTGGCAAATGAATGCAATATCCGGCAGGAAAAAATTAAAAGGTATTTCCAAGTACTTTCGAACTTTATTAAGTTCCCTATCAAGGATAACTACAAGAAATAATATTATATTAGAGGTATATATACGAAAGAAAAGTATGAAAGACCGCCTTAAAAACAAGAAATCACCAATGAGGAAGAGGGAAGGGTGAAGGTAAAAAAACACATTAAGGATTACAAGAAGCTGGTTGTAAGGTCAAACTAAGTCGAAGGAAAGGGTAACAAATTCAAAGAAATGGAGATAGCCTAACGAAGGAGATTATAACACACGATGAGCGAAATGGGGAAAAATACAAAGTACAAAACAGAGCAGTGACAATTAAAAAAAAAAAATAAAAACACCAATAAAATAGGGGCCACATAACTAAAGAATGTATATAAAAAAAACACTAGGAACGCAAGACAAAACTAATTTCTTTGAGTATTAATCTTTTAATTATAGCATCTATTTTATATAAATCAGGGGAAAGGTTAAAATTATCCCATTGGCTTATAAAAGCACATTCATTGATGTTCCTTTTTATATGGTCATTGGAACGATGAATAAATTTGGCCGAGTTCCAGTTAATTAAAGGGTTCTTATCTGACATATGGACAAAGAAAGCACTGTTATCTTCCCCTCTTCGGACATTATATTTATGTTGATTAATGCGAACAGAAAGTTGTTTACCTGTTTGTCCGTAATATTTACTTAGACAACCAGAACACTCAACTGAATAAACTCCCCCTCCTCTCAAACTATTACAATTATTACGTACTAATAAATTCTTAATAGTCGTCTCATATTTAAAAGCAACAGAAATGTTAAAGTTATTCAAAAGACGGGGAAGATCACTAAAACAAAGAGAAAAAGGTAGAACTAAATTATTATTACTATTAAAAGGGAGAGTAGGGACAGTTTGATAAAATGTCTTTTTAGCAGAAGAAAGACAGTTTTGAAGAAACGGGTAAGGGTAACAAAGTTTATGGTCAATTTTTAAAGATATTGGAGAATTCTAAATCCATATATCCCGGGCTCCCAACACATAATGCCCGTAGAACCATAGAGGAGCATTAATTGTTCATTTACATAAAAGTCGTTTAAGCTATAGAAAAATTTCATCTATGCTAAAAATACGAATCCATCTCAACCATTGGTGACACGATTCGCCGGTTCACTTCATATCAGTCTACTGCAATTATACTGCGTTCAGGGCGTCTATCTAAAAATTCTAACTGTGCGGCTAAACATATGGTCCGTAAAGTAAAGAAGAATCCTCGAGTAAAACGATTTGAACTTCAGAAAGATTTGGAAGCAGCTGGGACAAATATATGCAAAAATACAATTAAAGCACTTCTTAAAAACGAGGAAATCCATTCTCGCACAAGAAGAAAAACATCTTTGTTGAAAACAATTCATGTCAGAAATCGTCTGAAGTTTTTAAAACGCTGTACTATGGTCTGACGAGACGAAGATTGAGTTATTTGGGCGGAATAGTGTTAGTCACGATTGGAGGCAGAAAAACTCAGCGCATGATCCTAAAAATACAATCCCAACAGTTAAGTTTAGAGGAGGCAGGATAATGGTAGGAGGCTTCTTCTTCTCTGCTGGTCCTGGAAGACTCCATATTATTGAATAGAAAATGAATGCTCAAATGTATCGCAGTCGAATTTTTGATTTCCTTGCTGTTGTGTAACTATGATAATAAACTTTTAACTATATATCGGATATTTATTGCACTCAGTGGATATATATATATATATATATATATATATATATATATATATATATATATGTATATATATATATATATATATATATATAAAGAAGAAGGAGCAAATGCAAGTTCTGCGGGTGATAACAACCACCACAGGGCTTTCGCCATATTTATTTTCTGCCTTTAAAAACAATTTTGAAGACAGAAATAAAGGTGCAGAAACCTTGCATTGCAGACTATATTACAATATAGTACAAGAAAGTGAAATTTGACGCGAATGAGCAATGAGACAAGAAACAGGAGTTTTTTAGAGGTGAGAGAAAGGGACATTAGAAGAAGACTAGAATCATAGAGAGCAGAGGGCGGCACAATGAAGGCAATCCTTTACCGAGAAGACAGAGATAACGCCAGGGGAAAAAAGTTTGAAATTCCTGGTCCCGGCCAGGAATTTCAAACTTTTTTCCCCTGGCGTTATCTCTGTCTTCTCGGTAAAGGATTGCCTTCATTGTGCCGCCCTCTGCTCTCTATGATTCTAGTCTTCTTCTAATGTCCCTTTCTCTCACCTCTAAAAAACTCCTGTTTCTTGTCTCATTGCTCATTCGCGTCAAATTTCACTTTCTTATATATATATATATATATATATATATATATATATATATATATATATATATATATATATATAAATGATAAATAACACCAACAAGAAAAATGGAAAACGATTCCGAGCACTTTCGTCTTAATTCTAAACGACCTCTTCATGAAGAGATCTTTTAGAATGAAGACGAAAGCGCTCGGAATCGTTTTTCCATTTTACTTCTGGGTGTTATTTATCATAATTTTGACTCACGTGCAAGTAGTGAGTTTCCCAAGGAACGACTCCATCACCTATATATATATATATATATATATATATATATATATATATATATATATATAAATATAAATATATAGGTGATGGAGTCGTTCCTTGGGAAACTCACTATATATATATATATATATATATATATATATATATATATATATATATATATAATTCATTCTTAAGAAGAAAGATTAAATACTTTGCATCTTTTTGCCTCTTTCTTAATGTTTCAGGATTTCAGAATTGAGAAACCTGCCAGAAAAGTGTGAAAGAATATTTTTATTTCTGCCAGCAGAGAAGGATGGATTTATTTATTTCCTGAAGGATGTTGATAAGAAGTAAAAATGTCATAGGAATAGGTCAGTTCTTGTCAAGAGTAATTTTTTTACTCTTTTTAGCTTCTCTTTTGGGCAAAATATCGTCCGCTTTTCTATATATAATTATTGGTTACTTTATTTTGCATTAATTTACTTTAATAATTTAGTTGAGAGAACTAATAATTATAAGTTACCACTCTGTAACCAGTTTTGGAACTAAAATTGCATCTGATGTCATTGAATGTATGATATATCGTGCTATTAGTGGTATATTACGTCAAAATGAAATAGACACAAGGATGAGGGAATGAGTAAAATAGTTAAAAATTGAATAAGCACAAAATTTAAGATGCAGCTAAATAAACGAAATAAAACTACAATGAATCATAATTATCCCTAAGGAAAGGCTAATGGCTAAAGGAAATAGGCAATTGAATAAATATTTACTCTATGTGGTGTGGCTAAGTAGCTCTGTTCTTGTTTTTTTTTACGAGAGTATAATTGATTTACGAAGAAGAATGACAAAGTTTGCTCTACTGAGAAGGATTAAGCCCTACAGAAATTGGAGGACGGCGGAGGAAGGATGGCAGAATTATGTTAAGGTAAGATTCTCCAGGGTAAGTTGTCACGAGTAAGCCATTGTGCCTCAGGCACCAAGCGAATAATAGACGAGTGAAAATTTGGCCTAGAAAGGACGTGGGTGACCAAGGTTGTCATTACAGAGAGGAAAGTGCTACAACAAACTAAATATGAAAACAAAAGGAAATAGAAATGTCGAGACATCGCCGCCGTGAATCATCATTAATCGAAGCCGGATACTTCATTTTGGGGAGAACTTCATAGCTAAAACACATAATCGGTGGCTGGCGGAACTTAGCTTACATCATCACGATGGGGCAGGTCACACTACATTAGCTTCCTTTGTATCTCCTGTAGACGCTTATTTGTATGTTCTCTTTCTTCCCTTGTAGCTAAACTGCTGCAGTCTTCAAAATACTGGATGCTATTTCCGGAAGTTCTGTGTGGAAGATCGCTCTATGAGTGTTTCTTTTCTTTTATATCTTAATTCTGTAGTAGATGAACGGGAGATAGGGTACATAAGGTCGTGAGGGAGGCTCCTATGTGTGAGTTTCTTTGAAGCTAGGTTATTCACCTCGAAGGATTTTTTTGCAGTTTCTTAGGTTTTTATGCACGTGAGTTTCTATGGAGCTATGTTATTTACAGCGAAGGATTTATGCTGTCTATTATGTGTTTATGCACATAAGTTTCTATGAAGCTAGGATATTCCCCTCGAATGATTTTTGGCAGTTTCTTATGTGTTTCCGCACGTGAGTTTCTATGAAGCTAGGTTATTCAACTCGAAGGATTTTTTGCGGTTTCTTATGTTTTTATGCACGTGATGGACCGCTACAAAAGTAAATATGTACATGTTTCTCGTGTGTAATTATATTGCATATACAATTTTTGTATATATAAAAGAAAATTAATTAATTAAGGAAGAGCGATGAATCATTAATATATTGAGGAAGGAAAACATGTGTAGGAAGTGCTGTTGGCCATCTTGCCTTACACTTTAGTCACATGCTTATACTTGTCGCCTATGATCACTTTACCTATATTTAAAACGTTTTACACAAAAAATTATTTGTGTCTTTAGTTATTTTAATACCTAAAAAATAAATATTTAAAAAAGAAACCTAAAAGGTTTATCAAATTAAGAATAAATTTTTATGTAATTCAGTAAGAAATGGTAAAATAAAGAGAAATCGAAATGTTCAAATGTTACTTATATTAAAAGAGGAGACTTCTTATAGAGTTAAAATAGAAAATGGTAAATAACTCTTCTAATTTCGGCTAGCCTATCGGCTGGAGGCAATACTCTATTAAAATGCTGACTATAAATTTGCCAACACTGCTCTAGCCATATTTTCAAAACACTTTCTCTTATTTTGCCAGAAATATCTTCCTTGATAGCTTAAAGTTTAAGGGAGACATTCGAATATTTGGCACACCCTAAGTTTGCCCTGGTCCCTTTGTGAAAATTTTTATTTATGGAACTTTTGTGTTTTGAGTTGGGAATCAAGCAGAGGACGTTTTTGTGTGTGAATTTGTGTTTTTAGGAGAGAAAGTGTTAAGTTCTGTATGCCACCTTTAGGATGAAGTCATTTCCTCACAATTTGATTTGATGGCTTGAATGAATCAATTCGAGATGTGAACTTCAAACCCTAAGAACCTCGACTGTGAATGGCACTTGATTCTTAATAAAGTGCCTTATTATTTCTTCCCTTTTGATTGAAACACCTATCTTCGACTATGTAGTAGTTTGGGTGCTAAAATATTCCAAGAATCCTCAAGAAGGCTCTCTTTTTCAATTATTTCAAAGGAGAGCGAACCTTAACAAATCATATTTTCATCCTATTTCTATTCTACAATAATTTTTAGTTTACTCTTTGGTAATTTCTCCGCCTCTTTTGTGATCCCACAAACTTGTGTTATTTGAATTTGTCCTACTTTGGCTTGTCTCAAAATAGTTTCGTCTTTGCATGTCCATCTTCATGATTCAGTTTGACTGCTATTTTCCTAAACAAATATAGAAAAGGACGAAAGCATTGTCGACAAAAAGTCCTCATAAAACTCTCGTAAATTGAAGTTGAGGAAAGTCACATTGTCACAATATACGATCTCTCTCACTTTCACCCAACGGAAGAAATTTGATTTTAGAAATTTGAACTGAAATGATGGTGGCTATTATAGATTATTTTATTTTTTTTAACCTTTGAAAAACAGGAAAATAATTAATGGTAGATTGATTTGCATAAGAAATCCACCTCTTGTCCTTTACCGTTAAGGAATTATTTTAAGTAATAAAAATCTATCTTCCTTACGACAATCAGTAATGAATGAAGGTTCAGAGTGTGAGATCTTCTATTTCACATAATTTTCGAGCATTCCCTGAAGATAAGTCAACCCATTTATCTTCACCTAATGCGTTTTATTTCGTAACTTAGGTTAGGTTGTTTGGTTTTATTTCTTTTATTGAAACATATAGAGTGCTCATGTGTGGTATTTTACTTTAGTGAGTTGTGTTTTGTAGGATTGGTTAAGTTGGTTGATATATGCATTTGCATGGATGATAGAGAGGTTTATGTTGTGTCGGTAAATTTGCTATGTGTTAATTTTATGGTTATTAGGCGACTAGAATTTGTTGGCAATTGACACGAAACTAGGTCACCAAAACCAAGGAAGCTGGTTAGATTAGATTTGGTTAATCTTACCTAACCTTACCAAACATAACCTGATCTTTACTGAGCGCACCTCGTCTTTTTTTAAATGAAGAAAAGCCACACCACCAAAGTCTAGGGTGGTTTAGCTCCTTTGATCCTTTTTCTTTTTTCTATAGTATGCACCTCTTTCCTATTTAACTTTTAATTTTCACTACTTTACTAACCAGTTTTCTTTTATCCTAAATGAAAGTGAGCCAGGTATAGAAGATAACAAAATATATCTCTATGAAACAGGGCATTTAAATTTATTATTGATGGCAAAATCGATACCATGAGAAGATATATTTTCTGGCACACTCGAATACCGAAGGAGTAAAAAGAGGAGTTCTGCTTTTAATTCGAGAATGTTACAATATAGGATTACTTACTAAATTAGTTGTTTCGTCGAATTTTTCTCTTTTATATTTCGTCTCTTTTCAAAGCATTGAAAATTTGCCGCATTACAATTTAGAAAAGAATTAACTAACTCTTGTACTATTAGGTCGGCCCTAAATGGCAGCCTAAACAAGGTTAATCACAACAAATTATAACTGCGATAATTTTATTATTATTTAATACAGGTAGCTGACTTACTTGGTCTTGCAAACCGCCAATTGACGCCGTAAAGTGACGGTAGATTCAAAAATAAAAATAAGATTTAAATATCTCTTTGCCAAAAAATAATTTGTTTTAGGGCAATCTTTCATCACTTGTCAATTTCTACTTATTTTAGCATTCATTCTCACTATATTCATTCTATGAGAAAACTTAAGCATTAATTCCAAATAACCAAATGATTATGAATTTATTGTAAAAAAGGAGTTTGCTTTTTGTGTAAAATATTTTCCCCAAATCTGAAGCAACTTATTCCATCCAATAAAAATTGATTCAGTGCCATCGTTTGCCTTCCACATCTTTGCAGACTTTCTTCCCTCAAACCTCTTATTGGAATAAATATATATCTAATCATAATTGTTTGCTATTATAACACTGGTTGTTGTGTACTTCAGAGTTCGCCTGAATTTTCAATATATGTTAAAATGACGGTTTTTAAAATCTTCATCATGTTCAGTCCTTTGTATTAGAAGTATTTATCATTCTCATTCTTTTGTTATTTCTTCATCCTATTAATTTCAGGGCGATTTCTATTAAATATACTATATCCCTATCCCATTTGCCTCAAACTTCGCCGCCATCCACATTTCATTTGGGAAACATGACCTAAGTATGAGATTCTTATGTATCAATATGAGCTCATTTTCTGTTTTGGAAACATTGATAAAAATGATAATTATATGAATTTCGAAGAAATACAAAATAATTGTGCGGAATGGACAATCGAGAAGGCAAACTTATTTCAAAGCCAACTAGACGAAAATCATACATAAGACTTTATTTTTCAAATTTTTACTGTTTAAACAAGTTTAAAGTATGGTTTCCTATAGTGTCAAATTCCAAAATACATAAAGGAACAAAAGTTAAAACCTTGAGATTTATATGGTAAATTTGAAAGTAAATGACTAAGTCCGGAGTTAGAAGTTAAAATTGATTTTGCCTTGATTTGACGTAACCATTAAGGAAAAATTTTGTTAAACAGACATCACTAACAGCCGGTAGATCCTGCTATATGACCAACAACCATGAAAACAATGAGGCTAAAGAAAAAACCTCTCAGCGCTTGACCACATAAATACTTTAATCTAGCTCAAGGGGTCTCCAAACTACGGCATATTTGAAAGCAATTTTGTTGATTGGATGAGCAATTACAAAGCAAATATTGATGATATCTTATAAGCTAAACGCCATTTTCACAAATCCTACTAACATTTTATGCTGCTTAGTTTGTGAGACTCGGATATGTGCGTACTGGGTTTGATAATACTATCTTATTGCTAACGACGGTTTCTTTGATAACATTTTGGTAAATAAATATGTTTATTGTGTTTATCTTTTGTGTATTTTGTGTATTGGTAAATAAATATGTTAGGTTTCTTTATTTTTGTGTATTCACTATATTGGATTGAACAAAATGGTTATGCGGCCCGCGCTCGCCATTCTCTCAGTTATCTGTCCAACTGTGAAAAAGGTTTGTCGACACTTGATCTAGCTCAATGAGAAAACTTCATATTAAAATAAAGTCCAATTTGGGGCATTTGTATACTAGCAAAAAGCATTTAATTGAAAAGAACCCAGACGTTCGTGAAACCTCGCAGAGTCAAATATCCGTCTATATAAATATCATAGAACGTCTACAAAAATTGCAAATATGCTTTATTAGATTAAATAAGAATTAAAACATCATTAATTTACAGAAAGGTGTAAGATAATGTAATACTATCCAAAATAATACACGTCCTGACTAGAAAAATATTCAGGAGACTAAACAAATGTCATTTCGACAAACACTTCATAGCTGATAACCTAGTCATCACAATAGAGAATGAGACATGAAATGGTAGAATAATATATCTATCTGGGTCAACAGATCAAAAGGTCACTTAGAAAAAATGAACAAATCCAACGCCAAATTTATCTATATTAAAAAGGATTTGGAAAGGCAAGCATTATCTTTCATATCAAAATGCCCATCTGCTTGAAAAGAAAAGAATAAAACCAATGTATAATCCAAAATATTACCTATAGAGCAGAAACTTTGAACCTGATCAAAAAATGGAAAATAAAATTAGAATATGACAAAGAACCCATAAGGGTAATATGATGGGAATAATAGCGTAAGAGAAAATCAACCATTTGGATAAGTGGAAAAAGCGAACTTGAGTATATAGTTAAAGCAATGAGAAATCTGAAATACGTTGGGCTGTTTATGCGGCAAGATTCCAATGCAATAGATGGAACAGAAAATTTAGAGCTTGGACATCATTTTATAAAAGACTATATATATATTGATATATATATATATATATTGATATATATATATATATATATATATATATATATATATATATATATATATATATATATATATAGATACAGTCTCTTTCATTCTTTGATTATTTAAATCATAGCCATTCCAATATAAAAATCACAATTGATAAAGAAATAGATGGAAAATTTCCATTTTTGGATTTTCTCATATCCCGCTCCTCGCCCAACTTCACCACTTCCGTCTACCGTAAATCCTCCTTTTCCGGTCTCGGCATGTACTTTAACAGTTTTTTTGTATTTTATATAAGATCAACAACATCAAAACCCTCCTTCACCGTGGCTTTCAGCTTTCATCTGATTATTTTCTTGTTCATTCAGAATTCAGTTTTCTTATGGGTTATTTTTAAAGGAATCGTTTCCAGCCCTCACTTGTACAAAATGTATCCGTCAATTTTTTTTGAAAATATACCATCCTCCACAACAAATTTACTCTGTCCCCAAGGATGTCCGCTATTGTCTTCTCCCTGACATTGGCCCACTCAACCTACCGTTACGCCGAAAACTTACTAAGCTTTTGTAAAGATTTTGCACACATAGCAACTTCAAAATAGTTTTCCTTAACAACTTTCATATTGGACAATTCTTTAGAACTAAAGACAGACTCCCACCTAAAATGAGCTGTTCAGTCGTCTATAAATTCATTTGCCCCAGGTGCCACCAGGGGATCTACATTGGCAGCACTGTTCACTCACTTAGGGCTAGGGTCTGTTCTCATCTTGGTATTAGCTCTCGTACTGGCTCCACCTTGACCAAAAAAGAAACTTCTCCCATTCGAGATCATTCAATTAAATGTAGGACAGAAATTTCCCACAAAACCTTTCAAATTATAGGACATGCAAAGGAATCCACTTCCCTCCACATTCTTGAATCATTATTTATAAAACAACTAAATCCCAGTTTAAATTCTGATTCAACTGCTTTTTCCTCCTCATTTCATAAATCACTCAAAATTATTCAAAACCTACCAATCTTTAATCGGTTCTTTCTATAATCGTTCCTCAGTCGCTCCGCTTTTGCCTTCCACTAAAGGTGACTAATATTTTTGTGTACCAATCAATTGCCCCAATTATTATTTTATATTTATCCATATTTATAGCATCTATATTTAGTGTCAACATTTTTCAAATGATTTTTTCACATTTTCAATTAATTAAATAATTTATTACTATTTCTGCTTCATTAAGTGACTAATATCTGTGTCAACCAATAATTGCATCAACTAGTGTAATATTTATCCATATTTAAAGTAGCCATAATTGATCCATATCTAAAGTTTCAATAGTTTTCAAACGCTTTGTCGAAATTTCAATTAACTAAATAATTTATTTCTAATCCTTGTGTGCATTATAATTTTCGTAATTTTAAACTTGTTCTAAATGTATCATATAGACCAAAAGATGACTAAGGTACCCGAAATGTTACATTTAATTAAATGAGAAATTTTACATGTCTCATTTTGAGCTTTATCCTCAACCGAAATATATATATATATATATATATATATATATATATATATATATATATATATATATATATATATATATATGCAGATACACCTATAAAGGAAAAGCGAAAAACGATTCCGAACGATTTCCTCTTTATTTTTAAAGACCTTTTCAAGGAATGAACAGAAGGCTGGATATACATTGCCATAAATATACTACCAACCTCAACTTTAATTAGGAGGTACAAAATCCTGAAACAACTTTATTTGAGATTTAATATATGTAGTGATAATGGGGTCTAGCTTGTACAAACCAGGGCTAAGATTAAAATTTAGGAAAGCGTTAATGCAGATACATTCTAATATATTTCTCGAGATATAATTACTGCATTTGATGACTGGTTTGTCACTGTTCCAGTTAATGCTATGGTTAAGATTGTAAATATGTAGAAAAAGCGCAGAATTTTAAGGTGATTACGTACATTGGCTTGATGTTGCTTAATTCGGATATCTAGTTCTTTACTGGTTTGTCCATAATAACATTTTTGGCAGTTGTTGAAGCCTATGGAATAAACAATGCCAGGCCGCGGGGGGAATTTTGCATATGGAGGCGATAAATTGTAGTCTTTTACTTAAAAATAACATTTATGTTCAGAGGCCTAAGTAAACGAATTAATTTAAATAAAATATGGTTATAGTGTAAAACTAATAAGTTTTGGGCCTGAAACTTAGGGATATTAACATTAGTTTGATAATACGAACGCTTGGTGGACTAAAACAATTGTCGAGAAAGTACAGAGAGTAGCACAAATTTATCCCTATTTTATATATTCTATCAACATCTTTGTCTAGGTATTTTGGTGAGACAATTCTAAGGGCACGCAAAAAACATAGAGGAGAAAACACTTTATTTGATTCTATTATGGTGGTTAGGATTAAATGTATATAAGAGGCTATAGCTGTGGGTTTTCTATATATTCCATATTTGAAACAAATGTTTGTCCGATAAATTAGAATATCTAGGAAATAGAGTGTGCGATCTTTCTCAACTTCTAAAGTTAATTTAATCGATGGCACTAAGGTGTTAATTTTAATAAGAAATGTATTAATATTTAAATTATTAGGCCATAGGCAAAGGATATCATCAAAATTTCGCATCCAAGCTATAGGGGTTTGATTAATTCGGGGAAGTATTCTAGATTCTTTGAATTCCATGTATAGGTTGGCGAGTACAGGGGACAAACAATTCTTCATTGCCATTCTAAAGGTTTGGCGATAAATTTTCCATTTAAGGTAAATTTTCAATTGTTGATGCAAAGAGCACTGAGTTAATGAGGGTAGAAGCGGGTATAGGGAGAGCAACTGTGTCGAGGTGTTCTTAAAGGAAATTCAAGAGACCATTTCCAATTGATATATTATCAATAATATGCACTTCATTAGAAAACTTATTGAGCTTTCCTACCCTGATAAATTTAGCCTGATTACTTTCGATGTTTGTTTCCTCTTTACTAAAGTTTCCGTATCCGATCTCTTGAATTTCCTTGAAGAACACCTCACTTTTCCTTTGTGGGTCTATCTGCATAATTTGACTTACGTGCATTTTGTGAGCTTTTTTCATATATATATATATATATATATATATATATATATATATATATATATATATATCTATATATATATATATATATATGTATAAGATGAGAGAATGAAATTTAGAAAAATAAATAAGGGTAATATCCTCAAACAAAGACAGGGGCAAAAATTAGGCGGGGGGCGTAATATAGTATGCGGACCTCTTTACTCTTTGCAGCGCAATGTGAGAGGCACGAATATACCAAATGAGAACCAAACAATGCGCGGGAGAAATAAACAAAAAGAAATATGAAAAAGAAGGTAGAGGTGAGTTTTGGAATTAAGAAGGGTGGCGAGGTAGTGATAGGTGATGAAAAATGGGTGAAATAAGAGAGAGAGGTCAGGGGTACATTTTCTCACTAATGACGTAAGGAAGGAGGAATGGAATAAATAAAGAAGAAAGAAAGAACGATATAAATAAAGGGAAACCTTCACAGTTTTCATCCATTTATCCCCGGGAGGAAGAAGAGGTGGTACCCCCAATGGTCTTTGGCTGTGGTTGAGTGGGGAGTTTGTAAACGCGCCTGCACCTTTCTCACCCTTTGCCTCTTCTAGTGCCCTTATCTCCCTTTCCCTGATTAGCCTGGAATAATGGAAATCAGTCATAGTATTTGCAACCCTGCCGCAACTGATAGCTGGATGATCTTGGCACCTCCGTCCCTTTGCCCTGCACAAGTATCTGCGGCTTTATTCCGCATATTTCTTTTTATTATCATAGGCTTCTTTCCACATTTCTCTTTACACGGCTTCTGAAGGATAAAGCCTCATTGGATTTCACTTTATATTCGAGGGATAAACATACTTTCGAACTCAGGATGCGATTCAACCACTTCAAACTAAGTTTGTACCTAACCTAACAACGTCTTTCTATCAAACCTAGCATCCTAAATTGATTTTACCTACTCTGACAAATGTGGTAGAAACAGATTCACCCGATTAAAAAACACTCATTTAATATTCAGTCTTTCACATCTAGTCAAATTAATATCAATATGTAAACCAAAAATACAAATTAGTATTCTTTCAGCCTATAATATTTGAGCTTTAAAGAAGTTTGTTAACTAAATCTTAAAACAGGATCATACTCTTCACAACCTTTCACTTTTAATCTGATCTCTTCTTCTGTTGCCAAAGAAAATTGGGAGTTTGGGTGTCAAGCCCATTCAGACTTTTAAATAAAGCTCTAAAGTGAGCTGTCTAATTAATTTTCAATCCTATTCTAAGGAAATTTTAAAATTACATATTTTTTCTAATATATATATATATATATATATATATATATATATATATATATATATATATATATATATATATATATATATATATATATTAACTTTGTTGGTGGAGGGCGGAATTTTTTCTTGTGGGGAAAAAATATCACCTATATCGAAATCAAAAATACCTTCCAATTTTCCACAATTTGCGATATGTTCCATGAATTTATTTTAGTGATATGTTATTAATAATTATCACAAAAAATTATCTTTCATTTATTGAACATTACATGAAGATTTGTGTTTATTTTCCATTATCCATATGTAGGTAGTGGTTGATAAACATTTTCACGAGGTTTTAGATATAAATTCTAATTCTCTTCCCTCTCAAAGTGATTTGGTCTAACTTTAGAAGACAATAAATTTAGAAACCTTACATACTAAAATGCTTCAAATATGCCTTTCAGAAGTAAACATTTAGAAATTGTGAAGATTTGTGTTTTCCTTTGTTTCCATTTTTTTTCTATTATTGATCTGTGACATCATTAAGTATATGTATTAAATACTACGGTGAGTCATTCCGTCTATTACTTCCTTTTTTCAGTCGTTATGAAGAATTCATACTACTTCCAATATTGCAGCCAAAAGATTAATTTTGACAAAATTTAATTAAATAATTCGACCATTCATGTAATTTGGAAATAAAGAATGGATATTTGATTTTTCCAATATCGGTAAGAGTAACGACCATTTTCTATTTTAATAAAGAGTAGTCAAGATCTTTATAAGATATATAATCATTTTTGTGTTTCGTAGTTTGACTATATGTAAGTTGAGATATTTGAAATCAATTACAATTGCCAATTGTCTTAAACCTATGTCATTTTATATGATTTTCCACGAACTTAAATAAATTCAAAAGTAGTTTCTTAAAAAAAGGTTCTAATTCGCTAATACATAGCCCAATATTAATAAAAAATATTTATTCTAATTCTTATTATCCTTACGTGGTACCATATTTTAGAGAGTATCGTGTTATCGCGAGTAATTTTTGCTGTATTTTATTTATATCAGCCAAATTCTCTTTTCTTACATAAAACAGATATGAGACATACCTTGATAAATGTCTAAATAATCAACTATACCTGTTTCACTTAGGTGCAATTAAAGACATTCTTCTGACCCTTCTTCTCCTCTATGAATATTTTGAATTTTAAAAAATTTCTCCGTAATCAATCATCAAGCAAAGTGCGTCTGGTAATTCCATTGCACGAATGGACAAATATACAATGATATACAGGATCACTACAGTTTCCATTTAGTCAACTTAAAATATGAGTGAACAAAATAGCTCACGTATAAGCCAAACGTAGCTCTCGAAATATTTATTCTCAATGTGTCACCCAGTAGAGGGCAAGGCCTGAGATAAGAGTCGAAATGCCACAGGATCTGCGAACATAATAACAGTTCTTCAAAAGATTTGTGCATTTCTGTATCAGACCAAGAAACAAATATTGTTTTTACCTGAGACACACTCGACTCTTGCACATTTCCGTTAAGTTCACTTCATCGAATCAAACTTTAAAATTTAGTCCAGTAATTCCTCTTAATTCTCTTTTTGAATTTAGTGTGCCCTTCATGTAGTTTTTTCATTATGCGCTGCTTTGAATTCCTCCATCCCTTATCAACCAGTGTTGAGCTCAGTAGGGCAAAAGTGTATTTAAATTTTCTGATTGTTAAATAGGACCAAAGATTGAGGAGAAGAGAAACTCCGAGAGAGCCAACGATTTTTTGTTGCTGCTAACATATTGGTGACCCTGTTATGAGTACCTTTTAAGCATAACTTCGACCATAATTCTAAGTAAAGACCCTATTTTTTCAAAACAACAAGAACATAGAATGCTTTTTCCAATTACCATTTAGACCTATGATGCAAAAGGCAGGAACCTGAATGGCACAGGAACAATCACAGGACGCAGGGAATCGCAACTCATGCAGTAATTCCTTGCAAAAATGGTAACGTTTTGTTTAAGCTCTAGCTCACCTTCTCTACCATGTTCACCCATGTATAGCTTTTCCTCTGTCTCGAACTGTTAAACCACTTTCTAAGAAAAACAAACATCTCTAGTGCACTAACTTGCCTTTGGCGTAATAAAAATAATTTCCTCGTTCATATGCAAACCCAATGCCAATTGCAAATATTATTTATTCAAGAATGAAACTTTTGGATATTATATTCTAACTTGCGCTAAGAATATGAAACTTTTCCCTATACAATCTATCTATCTCCTACAAATGTTTAGGTGACAATATCAGCTGAGAGATCCTGTTGTTGTCTTTTGACCGAACTTCATCGACACCTACATGAAGAGTCGAAAATTCTACCTCGCAGTGCTTTTGCTAGGGACGGCGGAAGCTCGAACCATAAAAGGCTCCCTAAAAACAGGTCACTTTAATGGAAATAAATAATCTCCACGAGTACTACGAGCAGTCGTAATATGTGTAAAATAAATCACAGACGAATCCCTTCTAGAAGATGATCACCTCTCTGTTTGCCAATCAATATAAAGTCTAGCAACCCCATAAATTTCCTTTTTCATTGACTCGTACATACACTCTATTTTTCCTAAATATAGAGTGCTTTATAACAGAAAATAGTACTCCTATTTTTTCTATTGTGATATCTTCAGCAAAACATAACTAAATGCTACACTGATGCAAACCGTCTCCACCGACCTTCACTCAAATTATTTATGGTAAAAAAGGTAATACAAACGCTATTGTCAGAACAGAACTTATGTAACAGAAAACCTCTTATGCAAACCCACTTAATTAACTACAAAGACTGACCTTAGTTACAAATTAACTTGCCACTATTGTTTTTTAATTCCATTACCATTAGAGATACCTAACCCTTTTCCACTCTCAGTGATTTATCACTGATGTTTAGATCACTTAAGCAGAGATCTAGCTAGACCTTATTTGCCTAGGTTGACGACTTTTTGAGAGAAAGCAACGACGAAGAACAACTTATAGCACTGAGAATAAGTATTTCACGATTTAAATTGCCAAGATTTCAAATTAAGTTGTAAAGCACACTTTTTCGAATCATAAATCAGTCTTGGAGCGTATAAAATTAATTCACTCTTAATTAAAGAATAAATCAATGTAGCCACAACTACGCAATTTTAAACATCCAGAACACTTCCAAAGTTACAACAATTCCTTAGGAGTGTTAACTTTCTAGGATGATTTTTTAAGGAATGCATCGAGCACCTCAATTCATTTCCCATTTTTTTAATTCAACTAACATCGTACAAATTCTTCCTTAGTTTAAAATGATGAAGTTTAAACTGCTTTATTCAATTACGAAATCCTATAACACTACCTTAAAAAGTATGAGAAAGGCTAGGTCATCTCACTAGACCCTTAAATGCGCGAAGCAAAATTACTTGTTCTTCAGCACGGAGTTTTTAAGAATTTTCCAAACTTACAAAAATTTCATATATACGAAGGCGCACTGGTCCATGACATCAGAACACTTTCATGCACAGACAATCTCAGGGGCGCTCTGTTTCGTGCTCAAATAATGAGATAGAAGTAAACTTGTCGGAAAGCCCGACAGAACGTCTTCCGCCACAAATCCCTGCGAAGGAGCACCTTATCTCGAGGCACAGTCGATATCCAGCCGAAGGCAGGTTGCCCAGTCGACGCCTTCCCTCCTGAACCCCTCCCCCTAATAAAAATACATTTATTTCTTGGATAATTATAACTGAAATAATTTATAAAAACCCCACTCTCTACCTCACCGGGATTTTGATCTGTGAACGTATCTCACACACATAGTTCCGTCACAAATTACCGTTCTACTTAGAAAGGGCATAATTGTGAACTTTGGGGAAGAGATGGTTGAGTCTTGTCCCACTGCCGAACACAGAGGAAGGAGCAAACACAGATAGATATTTAGTTACGAACGCGGGGAGGGTCAACAGCCCACCCTGCGTTACCATCTCTATGTTATGTTCGATTTAACCAAGAAATATCATAAACTCAATGATGGGGCGGAATCTCCAACTGGTGTCAGTTGATTCGGGCTCCAGTCATCATTAAGTCGTCAACGTTTTTACACCCTCTGAGAATCTCACTCTCACTCTACCTCTAGGAAAGCACACTCACACACCTGTTCAGACTACCCAAACTGCACCATCATCTACCCTTACCACAGTTAAGAAACGGACATAACCCTCCTTCATTATTGAACCACCCACCCAGCAACGTGCATAAAAGCCATTGCAGCACAATCCCAAGGAGTTCTTCCTCTATGTAAATAGCCGTAAACCAATCTATCGTAGGATTGGGCCCTTAGTGGACGAGGAGGGTGCATTAACTCACTAAGATGCAGAAAATGCTAACCTGCTCATTACCTACTTCTCTTCAGTGTTTACTGAAGAGTGTGGTCGCATCCCTCAGCCCACGGATTCCTACTCGGGGGAAAAGCTGGAGGCAATGGACTTCACCGAAGGAGAAATAAAGAAAAAGATCGCTGACCTAAGGAAGAATAAGTCACCTGGACCGGACGGGTTTCTATCCAAGGTGTTAAAGAAAGTGTGTGATGAAGTATTGTAGGGAGGGGTGCGAAAATGTATCAGAGAAGAATTCGTTCCAACTCAATAATATAAATAGCCGATTAAATTACCAACTCAGGACGGACTGAGCCTTGGCGTGCGGCTAGAGTGTTTGCGTTTAAATCCAACGGTACCGCGTTCGAAACTCGACAGTCCAAAATCTTTTACGAAGAAATCTCAATAAGAAAACGGAAGTCAAGGAAAACGCTTGAAGGACCAACTCAACTAGAATAAAGAAGGACCAAGAAATCATCAGCTCAAGAGAATTGGACGAAAATAAAGATACATCAAGAAAGAAAACGAAGATTAAGGACCAACCCAGCCAACAAGAATACGGAAGTCAAGAAAAAGACGAGACAAATGTTTCAATGGCTAACTTAGAGAAATGTAGCAAATTAAAAGAAAACGAAGAAAATGGATTCGATGAAGAGAAAAAGCAAGAGTAATATTGATAAATAAATAAAGTTATAATAAAGAAGCCCTAACCTTATATTATGACGACATTTGTGCGAGATCTTTAACATGTCAATCCGGACCGGATGCGTTCCTAGAGACTGGCGTAAGGCGGAGGTGAATCCGATGTTCAAGAAAGTAGACCCCAGCTATCCGTCAAACTACTGACCCATCAGTTTGACTTCAATAGTTGGTAAACTTATGGAAAGCATAACAGTGGACAAGATAACGTCTTATTTAGAGTCAAACCTGCTACTGAAGAATTCCCAGCGCGGCTTCCGAAGGCAACGGTCATGCCTGACGAACCTTGTGGAATTCTTTCACTTCGTGTGCAGTGAGCATGATCGGGATGAAGCGGTGGATGTTATGTACCTGGACTTTCAAAAGGCCTTTGAGAAGGTACCACACCGCCGCCTTCTCCAGAAAATGCGTGCGAAGGGCATAGATGGCAAGGTAGCAGGTTGGATAGAGAGCTGGCTAAGTGACAGACGGCAACGAGTAGTGGTGAATGGACAGGCCTCTGAATGGGCACCCGTATCTAGCGGTGTTCCTCAAGGTTTTGTTCTGGGACAATTACTGTTTATTATCTATTTCAACAACATGGACGGTGATATAGGTGCCAAAATATCTAGATTTGCCGACGAAACCATGCTTGGTATAAATGTGGCAAAGGAGGGGAACACTGCCCGCCTCCAAGATGACCTTCAAAGGATCGGGGAGTGGTCGGACACGTAGCAAATGCCTTTCAACGTGGGGAAATGCAAAGTGATGCATATTGGCCACATAAACCCCAAATCTTAGTACATCCTTAAGGGCACTGCTCTTGAATTGAGTGATACTGAGAAGGACTTAGGTGTAACTATCACTAGCAACCTCAAGTCTCGAAACAGTGCATCGAGGCAGAGAAGAAAGCCCAAAGGATGTTAGGCAACATAAAGCGACAGTTTTGATACCGGAACAAGGAGATAGTACTTTGTCTGTACAACTTCCTCGTTCAGCCGCACATGGAGTATGCCTTACAATTTTGGAGTCCTTCGTTTAGAAAGGGCATCGATAGGTTGGAACGCGTACAAGCCAGGGCAACCAAACTGTTTCCTTCTATCCGATATAAAAGTTATGAGGATAGAATAAAGGAATTTGATCTGTTCTCGTTGGAAAGCCGTAGACTGCGTTGTCAGCTCATCGACGTTTTAAAAATACTTCGATAGTTCAACAATGTTGACTACCGAGATATTTCCACACTTAGTGAGAACAGAACGCACAATCACGGCTTCAAACTTGAACTGAACCGTTACAACCGCAATCTGAGAGAAAATTTTTCACTTACAGTATATGAGGTAAGTGGAACGCACTTTCAGTGGAAGTTGTCAACAGTGAATCTGTTGACCACTTTAAGTCAAGACTAGACAAAGTCTTGAAAAGTTGCCGTTTAGGGACGCAAAACAATTGAGCAGCCATGTTTCTGCTAGATTGCTAGTCCAAAGGTACCCTCTTTGAATTGACAGTAAGTTCTCCTAGGGTAATTTCTTTCCTTGTTACTCCTTGTTATCATGTTGGCTGAGTGTTATGAGGTAGGGAACGTCAGGCAGTTACCCACTCACTGCGCTCTAGCCAAGAATACGTAGCTTGAACGTAGTTTATATTCACGTATGCAGTTGGCACGATGTTTGCCACATCGTTTCCACCTGGGTACTAAACACACAACATCCTGACCTATTACTCCTGAACTCTACCAGCATACATCCTGCAAATACTATGCTTCGTATTGCAGTCTAGCAAACTTACCTAACCCCCCAGGCGCGACAGCTATGCTCAGCGATCATAGTTAAACGTTTTATAGCCATAATCTAATAGACACAAGAGACGGCTCCTTCATAGCCTGCAAAATCCTCACAGACACTGGTCCAATCCTAGTTGTCACAGACTACAGACCACCACGCCTACAACTACACATAGATGTCCCACTCCGGGCACTTTCAAACCATAATCTTGCACTCTACTTAATTGAGGACCTAAACGCACACCACCCCACCTTTTATTTAAACACACCAAACGATGTGGGAATATATCTGGTCCCCTGTGAGCAAATCGGCCCGATCTTCCCCACGTTCTTCGGCCCATGCGGCGGGAACTCGTCCCCGGATGTGGTCCTCAAGGCAGCGTGCTGGCACCTACAATTTTCATTATCTGCATGAATTATATGCCACGGCCAGAAGCAAACTACACACACATACATACACCCATTAGCGTATGCGGAACGACGAGATCATTCTCATCTCTAGCCAGCTCTCTGTAATAGTCGCGCGCCGTGCACAAATAATACGCAATGAGCAGAAAATATGAGGACATGTGGCTGATAACTACTAATCCTGAGAAGACACAGGTGACAATCCACGGCGCGCAAGACCATTAAATGCAACAGAGCATACAAATTTATGATCACATACCAATCCCACAATACCGAGCCCCCATAAGACTTCCATACAAACCTGCACAAAAATACTCGCAGTAATATTTGACAAATACTTACGCTTTCACAAACACCAAAACAACATAAAAGCCAAATCCCAACACATAAACAAGATACCGAAGAAGTTCTACTCCAGTAGTAAAAAATGAAGCTACATCTGTACAAAACACGCGTCAGACCAATAATCGCATACGCAGTGCAATTAATCTAATGTTCTCAAGCCTCACCTGGCAGAGCAACGCACAGCGCATTCAGAACTACTCGTATGCTCTGAAGCGTGGCTGTCGCTCATCCCTATACAAGAGAATGTCGACATTACAAGACACAAATATGCAAAAGTACAAAAGTATAAAAGTACAAATTTATGGAATGTTATACAAGTTTATCTGAGATAATAGAGGCTTATTTATGCATGTCATGAATGCCATGCATAGATATAGTCCCCAAAACATATGAATGCCTCTTTTTCTGAGAGGCCTAACAAAGGTAGGAGAAGGAGAGGTGGTGGGAGTCGGTCTGGAGATGTTGCTGCCACGAAGTTTAAACGACCATGGCGTCCTCCTGGTGGAGGCGCCTCTTATATAGTCTATGAGAGGCAGCCTCCCAACCACGCGTTCGCCAAATATAATACGCTTCTCGCCAGTCAAACAACACTTTTTGAACAACACGCCAACATAAAGCTCGCATCGGTGTATAAACACCGGCCTATTTCTCTCCTCCTATCACCTATTAAGTTATTTCTCCAACTCTTCTCTCTAACTGTTAGTTTGCTGCAACTTTATGACAGCAATCCCTCTACTATTCTTTGTAATCCTATCTTCTTCTTCTCCTTCACATATTTCAAACAAATCCATATCTTTTAGGGGTCAGTTGATCTAGTTTTAAAGGTGTTATTTACTACATCAAAATATAACTACACTCGATAATGAAAGATCTTAATACATATATTTCTTACTAAATTTTAGAGCTTTAGCGCTTGTAGCAATTGTTAATAAAATATATTTCTTCGTGGAATATAGGCCAACAAGTCACATCAAAAATATCGATGTTATTCGTTTTGAAAATCTCTCGGTTCTAATTAGAAAAGGAACAGTTATATGAGTTACTTACATTTGTCGAGTTTTAATGCTTTTAATATAACGGCGCATAATGAAGGAAATAAACTTCTAAAATTTATAATTAATATCTTCCTCAATAATAAAGTAGAGGAATCGAATAAAGACTATAATAATTTAGAGACTTAATTAGGACAATTATATTGAAATTATATGAAGTATACATGTTGGCAAAGCGCTCGGCGACAGCGAACATAAAATAGTTCGATTCACACTAAATATTCTGAAAAATGCTCACGGGAGCTGTCATCTCATCTTCAAATTTAAATCTTTCAATTTTGACCTTTTCACTCCCGTATAAAATGTTTTAATTGGAATAAAATTCCAATAAATTCGGAATTTATTCAAATTCATTTGAGTACTAGATTTGTTGTGTATTTTGGAATAAGTATTGATCTTACCCATCCCCGAAAGCAACAGCTTTAAGTAAAGACATTAGGTATACATCCTTTGAGCTTGAGCACAATTGGCCTATAGGCTAGCTTAAACTTCTATGAGTTAGTCAAATGGAGAAGTAAGAGTGCGCTAAACGTTGAAAACTCCAGGTAATATTTAATGATGTCAAACGTTCTTTTTTTTTAATATAAATAAGGAAATAGTGAAATACTAATCGAATGTTAAATAGATCAAACCAAGCGGCATGGATAAATAATGAAATTAAAACGTTCGTAAGAGAAGGTAACCGATTGAATAAAACTTTTAAACCAGCAATACTGTCGACAATTAAAAGCCAGCACCGTCAAGCGTGGCATAGCCAAAAGCAAAATAAGAACATACAGAGTAACTGATGAAACGAACTAGCGACATTACCCAAACACGAACCAAAGCGTTTTGATAGATATGCAAATAATAGTAAGTAAATTAAAGAGTGCATCGGGCCCCTTCAGGAAGATAAGAGTGTCGATCCGTTCCATGTAGTAAAGATATTATATATACATTTTGTTCTTTTTTCTTAGAACGAATATGCAAATAATGATATAACCCAAAATAAGTTTAGTTTTTATATCAATTAAATGAAAATTCCAAAGCGTGGGGTCCTGATAAAATCTATCAGGTCTACCTTATAGATTCAGTTATCGAGCTGTATAATTTTCCAAGATATCTATTCTTGAGTTAACAGACGCTGTCGTAGAATTAGGCAGTTATCGCCTATTTCTTGATTCCTTTGTTTGTTCGGCGAAGGACTACGACTGCCCAAAATAATAATTGGAATTGATTTTCGTTGAGTGAAAAGGATTTTTTTTTTATTCTAATACTGTAAGTATTGTTGGACGTGATTGATCTTATTTAATTAGGCTTTGGTGGTTGGAGGACTTAAACAAGAATTGTAAAAATAATGTTTAATTACACAACAAAACATATAATACAAATAATTACACTCTCTGGTTATTTATTAATTCAGAAATGACGAAATTATCAATAATTACCAATAATCACTCATGCCGCAAAGACCTAATACTAAGAGTATTAACCCGATAGGGTTTAGGAAGAAATAGAAATGGAATCTTAGCTTTAGAGCACAATAATTCACTTTAGTTATCCGAGGTGACTTGAGAGGAGACTGCGTGACGAATCTTAGTCGGAGGGCGTCGGACCACCTCGACGAGGAAAGGAAAGGTGTAAATATCTTACTTTTGGGGGGCGGAGGGGGGAGGGTACTATAAGTAGACGCTCGGGGAAGATTATCCAAATAGACGCTCAAAAGATGAAGATTCTCCTGTAGACGCTCGATGGGGAAACCTCCTGTTGGGAATGAGCCTGTGGGCTTCTTCTGGACGGGTCCTTCGATCCTGACGCCGTCATTCCAAATAAAATCCAAGCTGCGGGCCGGTATGGCACTATGTTCTATCGCACGAGGATATGCGCCATCAGTGGATGATTCTACAGACGTCTAAAAAGAGGCCGCCGAATACCTTCTCTATTTTTCGGGCTTGGCTCACTTGGGAACAACGTAGAGTCAGATCACGACTACGACCTGGGATCTTCTCCAAGGGTGAGGTGTACGTCTTCGGAACTCTTCCTTGGGCGGATTATGATGGACTACTTGCATAATTAATTTTGTGACGGGGAATATTTAGGCATTCGCCCGAACTCATATATTTGCTACTGAAAGCAATTTAGCCCTGCCTCACCGCCAAGGCATTTATAGTTCGGCGGTGAGGTTTTGATAGTCCAACTGGACCGAAAAAATTATTGATAAATCTCGCTGGAAGTTTGCCGACGGGCATAGAACATTGATCTTTCCGATAACTCTCGGATCACACGAATCCTGTAAACAAAATCTTACTCGATCTCTCTTTCTTTGACGTACGCTAATATGAAACCAAATTTTAAAAATCACATAATGATGGATAATGGAAATTATTGCACCATCTTTTTTACTGTATGCTTGGAATATATAATACAGCATGTCTTTTAACGTTGTACTAATGCTTTCTTTTTTGGAGGCTTTTTATGAAATGATCACGCTTGACCAAGAGAAAGCTATAAATCTAGCTTATCTCATTTTAACAAGGTGTGCTGAACAAAAAGTCGCGTGCTAATACTTATCCTGATTTATGTCCATACGATTTTGAAAACATTCAATAATTTTCAGAGTAACCTTGGGAGGACCTTGACAATTCAATCATTCGAAAGAGAATGTAACACCTAAATGGTTTCAAATTTCGTTGATCAGCTGAATAGTTGGGATGTTATTGCCCAAAAAACTAATTTCCTGGCTAACCTTTAGTGACTTTGGTAATTATATTATTTGAAAGGCAATGTAAAACAATATAAGGGTTTCAAATTTCGTTAGAACCAGCCGAATAGTTATGATATTATTGCGAAAAAACTAATTCCGGGGCTAAACTTAAGAGGGTCTTAGCAATTATAATTCCCTGGCTAAACTTTGTAGGACTTAGGTAAGTAAACCATTCGAAATATAATGTAAAACAACACAAGTGTTTCAAATTTCGTTATGTTTTTGCCAAAGGAAAATAATTTTCGACGAACTTGAGAGGACTCTGGCAATTATATCATTCAAAAGAGAATGTAAAACAACATAAATTTTCAAATTTATTTAAAATGTGACGGATAGTTATGATGTTATTGCCAAAAGAATATAATTTCCCGGCTAACATGGGAGGACTTTGCCAATTGTATTATTCGAAAGAGAAGGTAAAACAACATAAAGGGTCAAAATTTCGTTAGAATTGGCTGAATTGTTACAATTTTAATTAAAAAAAGCAAAACGTGGACCGACCGACATATTGAGATGTAGACTCGCCCGCGACTAAATTATATTCAAACCAGGCAATAGCTTCGCCACTCCCGCCTACGGGGGAGCTTGCGTTTTGCTACTAAGATTATAATTTAAAATCTAAAAAAAAGCAGCCATGGTTATTTTTTTATAAATTTTCTGAACTTCGACAATTATAATCATTTTAAAACGAAACTGTTATCTAAATTTCCTCCCTTTGAAAATATCATGTTGCTAAAATATATAGTTATCGAATAAAAAGATATATAAAAATAAATTTCCTAACTTCACCCTTTGTAATTCTGGGTGTTTTAAAAATTTTACAACGTTTCGATGCGTATATTTATTTCTAAACTTCACCAGTTTGTTTTTTAATATTATAAAACGAAAGTAGGGTGAAATTATTATTCAAATACTCAAAAAATTCCCCTTAAATTATAGAGTTAGAGATGATGATGATATATATTTTATTAATTAAAATGGTTGGCCTTAACTTTTAGTCACACTTCATTTATGAAATTGGAAAGGAAAAAAATGGTCACGCCATAATTGCATAGTCTAGAATAGTATAACATGGCAGGGTATATTATAGCATAACAAAGTTTAGTTTTGGATAGCAAAGCAAAATATACTATAGTAAAGTATAATATAGTATAGTATATGTAGTATACCATCTCCTAGCATAACATAGCCTAGTATTGTCTAGAATAGTATAACATCTTATAGCATATCCTAATATTGTCTGGAATATTAGCCTGGCAATGACTAACTTAACGGAGGATAGCCAACCATAGAATTACCTCACCAAGCATAATGAAGCCTAGCATAGTATAGACTACCCTAGATTGCCTAACACAGTAAATCCTGCCTAGCCTAGCCTAGCCTAGTATTGTTTATCATGGCATAGTATAACAGAGTAGATTATGTCATAGCTGGCTTAACTTAGTATAGCCTACTCCAGCATCGGATAGCCAGGTCTAGCCTAGCATAACTTAGTATAACCAAGTCTAGCCTATGATTCTCTATAATAGTATAACTTTCCATATAATACTGTAGCGTAGCTATCAAGGAATATCCTAGCCTTACATAGTATAGCTTAGCCTGGTATAGTATGACTTACCTTAGACTACTCTAACCTAGTGTACCAGAGAATGTATAGTATGGCATATCTTATCCTAAAATCAATAGTAAAGCCTAGCCTACCAAAAACTAGCCTAACATAGCCTAATACATCCTAGCATATATAGGATAGTACAGCTTACCATTATATAGCATAGTACAGCTTATCATAGTATAGCATATAATAGTATAGTATAGTATAGCATAACCTAGTATAGTAAAGCAAAGTTTAACTTCGTTTTGCCTAGCCTAGCTTTGTATAGCCTGGGCTAGCCTAACCATGCAGAGCCTAACATAATATAGCTTATTTACCATAGCCTAACTTACTCTAATCTAGTGTAGCATAGTATAGTATAAGCATAGAATAACCTTGCTTGGAACAGTGTAAATTAGTTTAGCATAGTATAGCCTAGCTTAGAATAGTATATCCTATCATATTCTAGCATGGTATATGATGGCAAAACACACCCAGCGATAGTCTATCCTAGCCTACCCTAGCCTATGCTAGTGTAACATGGTACACTATAATATAGCCTAGAGGAATAGTCCAGCTTAGACTTGTATAGCCTAGCCTATTATATCATACCATAAATGGCCTAGAATAGCATAGTATAGCCTAGAGTAGCCTAGTATTCCCTATCTTAGCCTAGTATAGACTTGCATATATCCTAGCGTAGTATATATTAGAATAACCTAGTATAGTATAGTATACCTGACCCTATCACAGTGTAGCCTAGCCTAGCATGCCTAGCAGAGCATAACCTAGCCTAGTTTAGCGCAGTCTATAATTGGTTATTAAAACTTAGTCTAGCCTAGATTAGCTTACCCTAGTATAGTATAGACTATATTGATATAAACTAGATTAGCCTATTTAATGGAGCCTAATCTTATATATTCTCTCCTCTCCTAGCCTAGTTATCATATTCTAGCCAAGAATAGCATAGGCTAGTAAGATATATCATAGTCAACCTTACATTAACCTACCCTAGCCAAGTTATTATAGTATAGTATATCATAGTATTGCCTAGCTTAGACTAGACTAAAATATATTAGCCTACGTTGCATAACCTGCATAACATAGCCGAGCCTACCCTATGAAAGGCTCGCTTATTCTAGCCTGGTATAGCAAAAACTAGTCTAGTGTAGCATAGTTTATTATATCCTAGCATATCCTAGCATAATATAGCGTAGCCTAGCCTAGTATAGTCTTTCATGCCATTCTTAGCCTAGTATAGCTTAGTCTAGTTTAACATAGCATAAGCTAGCCTAGCATTAACTACCCTAGACATGTATAGCCTATACTATAATATTATAGCCTAGTCACGCATAGCTTATTATGGCCTAGCCTAACATACTATATGCTATCCTAGCATAACATATTATAGAGTAAATTAGCATAGTATATCTAACCATTGTGAATTATATCTTAGCATAGCTTAGTAAAGTATAGCCTTGCATAACATAGCTTATTAGAAGCTTGCCTAGAAGAGTATAGTATATTAGAGCCTAGTCTAGTCTAGCAGAGTATCGGCTGAAAAGTTATGATGTTATAGCCCAAAAAAAATAATTCCCAGGATAACCTTGATAGGTCTTTGGCAAATATATCATTTGGAAGAGAATGTAAAGCAACATAAGGGTTTCAAATTTCGTTAGAATAGGCCGAATAGTTATGATATCATTTCCAAAACAACATAATTTCCGGGCTAACCTTGGGGGGAGGGTCTTGACAATTATACGAGGGGCGGTCAATAAGTTTTTGCGAATCGGTAAAAACAGAGGAAGGGGGAAAGCTGCGTGTAGGGGTGTTAGCACAAGTTATGACAAGTCAAGACCTGCAGCAACACGCTCCTGCCACGTCTATTTAAGAAGCAATAGTTGATTGCAGATCGTCAGTCACAAATATTTCTACAATGGAGAAGGTTGAGCACCGCGCAGTTATCAATTTTTTTACTCAGGAAGGCAAGAAAGCAAAAGAGATCCATGAACGCATGGTTGCAGTGTACATCGACACCGCTCCTTTCTATGCAACCATTGCTCGATGGAATAGGAAGTTTCGCCATGGTCGTGAGTCCCTTGAAGATGACGCCCGTCAGACGTGACCAACGAGGACAATGTGGCCCGTGTGAAGAGGATGATCCTCGAAAATCGACGGGTGAATGTCGTTGAAATCAAGCGAGAACTTGGAATATCACATGAAAGTGTTATCAACATTATCCACGATAATTTGGCTAGAAACCTCACGCCCTATTATCGACTTCAAGGTCGTTAAGTCCACCAGGCCAGAGTTGCACAAGCTGCCCTGCGCGAGTGCGGATTCGAGGAGCTCAATCATCCCCTTTACAGTGCAGATCTGGTCCCTAGCGCTTACTTTTTGTTACGCCAGCTCAAGGCTGCACTGCGTGGACGCCGGTTTGGAGAGGATAAAGATGCCCAGCTCGCCGTCCAGGAGTGGATTGAACAGCAGTCGGGAGATTTCTGGTTGTCGGGAATTCGAAGCCTCAGGGACAAGTAGCACAAGTGCATTGAAGTCAAGGGTAGTTATATTGAAAAATAATAAAACACTTTTCCTTATATATCGCTTCCTTATATCCGAATTGCAAAACTTATTGACCGCCCTTCGTATCATTTCAAAGAGAATGTAAAACAACACAAGTGGTTTAAATTTCGTTCCAATCAGACGAATAGTTATGATATTATTGGCAAAACAAAATAATTCCCGAGATAACCTTGGAAAGACTTTGGCAACTATAGCATTCAAATGAGAATATAAAACAACATAAGGGTTCCAAATTCCGTTTGAAACGGCCGAATAGTTGCAATGTTATTACAAAAACAAAAAGAAAAGCAAAACGGAGACCGACCGACAGAGTGAAGTTTAGAGTCTCTCGCAACCTCACTCACTCACAACAATATAAATATAAACAACATAAGGGTTTCGAATTCTTTTTGAAACGACCGAATAGTTGCAATGTTATTACAAAAACAAAAAGAAAAGCAAAACGGAGACTGACCGACAGAATGAAATTTAGAGTCGCTCGCGACCTCAGTCACTCGCAACAAAAAAAACACTTTTGACCAACATGCACAAAATGACCCTAAATAATGTTAAAATCTTAAAGATTAGGGATTATGCTTCTCAAAAGATTTGAAACCGTAACCAGAGTAAGTTTGGCAATGGAGATAGTTCATCATTAGTTTTGATCAATATCCACGTTCTTCAGGAATTTATTCTGGTAGTCTTTCTTTTGTAATATAAATATACCAGGCAATGGCTTCTCTACTAAGATTAAAATTTACAATTTACTGAACTTCGACAATTATAATATATTTTTTAAATGGAACTCTAAACTAAATTTCATCCCTTTCAAAATATCACGGTGCTAAAATATGGTTATAAAAGAAGTTATATAAAAATAGATTTTGTGAACTTCACCATTTGTAATTCTTTGTGTTTTTAAAAATTCACAAAATTTATATACTTATAATATTTATTTCTGAACTTCACCATTTTTTTTTTTAGATATTATAAAAGAATTATTAGAAATAACTTTGATAAAAAACCTAAGTCATAACCAAACTTACATGAAATTATTATTCAAATACTCAAAAAAATCCCCTTTTTAAATTATAGACTTAGTGATGATGATGATGATGATAAAGATTTTGACACGATTTTATCGATTAAAATTTTAATAATTATCTCATGACACAAAACGTGGTACTAGGGCAAAATATCATCGTAACTGAAAACTTAAAAATGACCTGTATTGAATAGTAAAATCGTCAGAAATAAGGCAAATTTAATTTAATGTTTATTTAAAAGTGAATAAAAATGCACATTGGTCTTGAGAAAGTCCTATCTGACTATAATAGGGATAGTCGTTGAGTAATAAAAAGAATCAACATCGAAAAGGATTTAGGTGTTTTTATTTCGAGGGAAATATATTTTTTTTACTATCAACTGTACTGACACAAAGGATAAATAATGTTCTGACATACCCATCTAGACATTTTGCATTAAAATAGAAAGATAATAGATATGCTACCTCATATAAAAAATTTGTAATAACGTACGTGTATTATGCGATAAAAATCTGATTTTTGAGTATGCAAAATGACATTGTTAAATTCGGCCCCATCTAGCACCGAAGTTAGAAATATGAGATCCTCCCATCAATAGTGTCTGAAAACTAATGTTAAAAGATTTGTCTGGACGTAAAAAAAATTGTTTTGTTACGGTGGAAGAATTACTCACCAAACAAAGCCTACCATTCGTCATATCTGAAACACAATTCAAAACAATCTAAACTTGCAAAATATGTTACTCATGATTTGATGCGCCTTTATGCATTTGCTTTAACGAGTCTCATCATTTCTGGAACTATAAGTGACTAGAAGAATGGAAAATAGACGCACTGAAAGGATTATTGGCAGCTAATTTGCTAAAGCTCAACCCATAAGGGAGCTTACTTCAAGGAAATTTTTAATGTTTGGTACTATTCTTTTGGTATACTCCTCTTAAATTGCCACAGCTAAGTAAACGATTGCCTCAGACAACTATTGTCAGCTATTTGATCGTTTGAACCCTGCTTTGAAGAAAATTGGAATTCTCTGATCAGTCAGTCTCAAACGCCCCCTGATCCATCAAGATAATGCATGGCCTTCTCCAGTAAAGATCACGTATGTGTTTTTTTATATAAATAATCCCCTACCGGAAATAGCCGGATCAAAATATGAGGTTGGCTCACAACCAGAGACAGAGGTGGCCCAGCGTCATATGCTTGAATGGGGTTTGGCTACAAAAAGATCGGTTCACTGATCCTTATTTATTATAAAATGTAGAAAGTTATAGATAAAACTTAGGTTTAAGGCCAGGCCACCACCATGAGCAACTCGGACCCCATTCAGTATACGAATTTTATTGCCGCGCTGAACAGTAATACCTTGTCTATGCTTGAACCATCCAGCCTCCCTAGGGTCACCATTAATTTCCATGAGAAGAGAACCTATTTATTTAATAAAAACGAAAGACATCAAAGTTTTATGTAATATCTATTAGCTCAAACAGAAACCTCTTGTCAGGGCAAAATGTTTTATTCCTTTTGAATTTTCTGCAGCTATTGCAGCTGAAGCTACAGAGACAGCTGACCTGTTAACAACATTCTCGGGTTAAGTATTGACCCATGTCACATCTTAGGCTAGGAAAATCCCTACACCCATCTTATTGCCACTTATTCATTAGTTTGCAGAGCCATCTTGATTAACTAAACTTTACAACACACGGAGAGATGGAAACTAATATTTAGGTTTCTTTTCATCCCAATCAATCCTAGACTTCTATGAAAATGACCTTAAAGTTTTTTGAATAGTTGAATGGAAGTCATTGATAATCATGGGGATTAGCAAATGAATGAATTTTATAAAACATGAAATTCATCGACCCTTTTCTCTTATTCAAATTTCGGGTATTACTTATGGGGTGAGTTGAGAGATCGTAAGAAGAATGGCTGAAAACTGAATTTACTTACCCTGAAATTTTCGCATCTGAGCGTTCAACGTCTTAAGTACTAAAAGAGAATATTATGTAATATAAATTACAAGCTGCTGTTCTTTTCCTTAACAGGAAGAGCTTGGTTACACAGGCACGTGGTGTGGCCTACGACCTTATTTGCTAATCTTAACCGCCTTTTTTAATCCCCTTTAAAGACTCTTTATTTTAACACGACGAGCACTCTTTGCATCTTCATCATCATCTTCTTCTTCATCATCATTATCATCATCAACATCATCTTCTTCTTATTCATCATCATCGTCATCGTCTTATTCATCATCTTCTTATTCATCATCATCATCTTCTTCTTATCATCATCTTCTTCTTCATCATCCTCTTCATCATCTTCTTCTTCTTCGGTCTGTGTCCTACGGCCTATGATGATTCTTTTTTCTTTTCTCCATCTAAGTTTGCTATAATAATTGCAATGCCAAAATTTTAATAAATTTTCTGAACTTCACCATTTGTAATTCTTTTAGTTTTAAAAAAGCCACAAAAATTCGATACTTATATTTATTTCTGAACATTACCATTTTTTTTTTTATATTATAAAGGAATTATTAGAAATAACTTTGATTAAAAAATAAATCTACTTAGGTGACAACCGAACTAAAAGTAAAAATCTTATTCAAACTTTCAAAAAATCTCGTTCTTAAAATATATGGTTAAGGATGACTATTATTATAATTAGGTAACCAACTTTCCTTTTTGAGTTTAGGTTTATTTAAAACTTTTATTTGCAGGGCTGTTTTTTAGGATATTTCAAGCTTTTATCAAAGTTCTTTCTAAGAATTAAAAAAAAATATATAATTATCGAATGATTTGGAATGAAAAAACATGAAAACAGCGACGTTCAAAAAATTGTATTAAAATTAGGGCTTTGGTGCTTTTTTTACTATAATTTCGTATATAAAACCAATTTAGATGAAAAAAGAGATCTGACGAAGGTTTTTCTATATATCAAACCGGGTGAAATAACTTAAAAAAACCGGTTTCATGGTGTCTATGTTGAAAAAAGTGTTTGGAAAATTCTCAACTATATATAAATCTTCAAGGGATAAAGACAATATAATAAAAGGTGAAATAAATTTTAAAAATGTTTCAGGGTATCTATGTTGAAAAAGGTGTTCATTTTGTTAAAAAACAGGATTAAAAAAAGTGGTCTAGAATAGCAAATAGGCCGTTGGCCACACGCCCAAGGAGGGCTTGTGGAACCAAGTTTTTTCTGTAAGAAAGAATACGAGTATGGCTTGTTTGCTTATAAAATAAAAGAGACATATGTAGAACGACCTCCCTTGGAAGTTCGCCGAAAACAATAGAGTAAATATGTTCTGCGAATAGAATCGTAAATTTTACCTCAACCTCTGACTTTAAAGAAATAAATGTATTGAAATTATTTTTATTTATATCCTCTTATTTTTTATCTAGCACTCTGATCTGAAATCAATGTTTGCCTTCATTTTTATCTAACTTTAATTAAGCTTAATATCTTTGCTAGTTCGTAACTTCAGTAATTTTGAATTAAATCGTCTTCGCTCAAAACATACAACTACGTGCCTTTTTACCTACGCTTTATACCGCTCCTGGCAAGGTACTCGACAGAGCCACACATGTATACACACTACATTAAAAAATGAAATATATTGGAGAACATTAGTACCCTTAGACATGAACACCTACCAAATAAAAATCTGACACTACAACTGACCTTAAAATTCTTATTCGCCCAACTCCCAAAAGAATCCAAGTTGGAACTTATGATTCAACACAACTAATACATGCAAAGAACAACACATTCAATTCACATTTTAATAAGTTGTATAATTGTAATCGTGTAGTAATTCTCCCTTTCCAGCAACTTAATCCTCAGGTCTTATCATTATGATAAAACAAAGGGATATAAATTCAATCTACCAATTTAATTAGTTTCACCGTCCTTATAACTCAATTACATGTAACATAATTACGTTATTTGTTAAGTTTAGTCAAAAATATTTTTAGAATTAGGAGTGTCAATATTCCGCTACCTTTTCTTAAGAAAATGCGGCATGTAAATATCTGTTCTACTTCAAGCCACGTGCGTGGGAGGAGAGGGGCGATAAGAAGCTTTAATTCTCTTGCTTTCTGTAGCCGAGCTTGATCACCTGAAACACGCCAGATGTAATAAAAACAATGAGAGAAAAAATGTCACCAGAAATATTGTTTTTCTTATTTTGCCGAAGCAGTTCTGACAAGAAGTTACTCGATTTAATATTTTGATACCTCCATCTTACATAGATAAACAACAAAATTAATATCTTTATTGTATTTGGCACATATCCAGATTCATATTTTATGATATTTCTATGCACTTGTTCTAATTTGAATTACCATATATATCTGTCAAATGCTGGGAGAGAATTTATTTATTCCAATCTAACCTCGATATTTCTCTAGTGTTAGGTTCAAAATGGATACAAGTTTCAATTCCTGTACAATGCGGACTTATTGACGGAGTCATATAATAAAATTACAATAAAGAAATAAACTCTGCCTTACATTATAACATTCTCACAGAATGTTGCGTGGGGGTTGAAGTGAAGATGACTTTCCAGTAACTCAATTATGGTAGGTTCTGGAAGGATATATGACACACCGTCGACTAGTTTGTGAGCATTGAGTAATGCGTTTGTAAAAATGTGGAGGTGAGATGAGAGCAATGGCTATATCACTTTTTATAGACTTTAAATATTTTTTACCAATTATTCTTGAATCAATTTATATTTTAGTAGATGAGTTTAAATTGGGCACTCTTTACATAATCAAATATATTGGTTCTTTGATTACTTTGTCTAACAAAGTTTAACTATTGGTCAACTAGAAAGAATGGAATAACATTTTTTAATGTAGTTTTATGAAGATTTCGAAAACGAAAGTCATTTTTATCGAAATGGCTCCAGTTTTTTGTAAGTTGCTAATTTTTATTTTTCCTTAAATTTTGAAGATTTCAACGAATGTCGTTTTTTATTTCTTATTTTCAGGTTATTTAACTAAATAAAATTTTGAATAAAAGCAACAATTTTAATTAAAATGACAAGAAGACATCGTAAAAATAGCCCATATAAATTCTGCTACATATGTCGGTCAGTAACATTTAAAAAAAATCAAAGAAAAATTTCTTCTTTAGTGAAAAAACTATATAATTTATAATTTGGATGTAAAAGTTGCGACCAAGTTAAACCATGGGCACCACATATCTGTTGCCCCATATGCTTTAATTTTTTTATCAAAAAGTTCTAAAGGAAAAATAAAAAGCCTTCAATTTGGTGTTCTAATGGTATGGCGAGATCCCCAAGATCATACCACTGACTGCTATTTCTGTTTGGTAGATATACAAAGTAAGTAATTGTAAATTGTACACTCTACCTATATTTTTAAGTAGTATACTGTAATATTATTTTTTGAAAATATAAAATTAATTAAGGTTAGAAACACTCTATTTGTAATCACAGATATGTACATAACTTTAAAATTTATGTATATAATTTCCCTACTTTTAGGTGAAACAACGAAAAGCGCTTCAGCTGTGGTATATCCCAACCTTAGATCTGCTATTCAGCCTATACCTTACTCAAAAGATATTCCAGTACATGAAACACCTGCAGAAACTGTTTTCTCTAACTGTGATGAATCAGATATGGAATCATGCGAACCAAAAACTGAAATTTATGTTCCTGAAACTGTTGATACTACTCAAAAACCTTTCTCACAAATTGATCTAGATGATCTTGTAAGAGATCTAAAGTTAACAAAGCAACAGAGTAAATTATTGGCCTCGAGACTGAAAGAAAGAAATTTAGTAGCAGAAGATGTCCGGATTACTAAGTTTCATTTTCGATCAAACAATTTACACGACAAATCTTCATTTGACAACAATTTATGCTACTGTAATAATATTCCATGTCTCTTTAAAGAATCAGATATACATTATGAGCCCAGTCAATGGAGACATTTCATTGACGCTTCTTTATATCGTAGTATAGCCGTGCTTCTGCATAATGAAAATTATTTACCATCGATACCAGTATCTCAATCTGTTGTTTTGAAACAAACTTATGAGAATTTAGACTTCATTTTAAAAAGGATTAAATACAGTGAACATAAATTGTTGATTTTGTGCTGACCTTAGGGTAGTAGTAGCCAATTTAAATTTTCTGCAGACAGGCTACACAAAGTTCATGTGGTTTTCTGCCAGTGGGACTTTAGAACCCTAGGAGAATATTACATACTCTCAGAATGGCCTTTAAGAGAAGAGATAAAAGAGGTTGGCATAATGTCAAACGAGAACCTTTGATTGCTAAGGAAAACATTATTTTGACACCACTTCACATAAAATTAGGTTTAATGATACAATTTTTGAAGCCTTAAAGCATGAATAGCTATCCATCTTATATTAACAAACAAAATTTTCTAAGATTAGTCGATAGTGAGTTAGTAGATGGTAGATAGTGAGTTTGAGGGAAAACTGAGCAAGAGAGATTATGAGGCCTGGCATAGTTCTAAGGTGTATGTAATGGTCTCCTTGTAAAGCACAAATTAGAAAATTAACACATTCTTGTTCATAATTTGATTAGGTTTTATAATGAGTTGGGATGTAGTATGTCACTAAAGGTGCATTTTTTGCATTCCCATCTGTCTTTCTTTCCAGGGAATCCAGCAGACCTTAGCGATGAGCATGGGGAAAGATTCCACCAAGATATTGCTACTATGGAAAATCGTTATATGTAGAGGCAAATGGAGTCTTGCAATGCTTGCTGAATTCTGTTGGACCCTTTACAGAGATAGACAAGTTGTTGTACATAAAAAGAAGCCTAAATATTCTAAAAATATATGACTATTGTATAGATTTCATCAATCTTAAAAAAATCTTTAATCTTTATTGTTTTTTTAAATATATTTTTAGAATACCAAACTCTGAAATGTATTAAAAGGACTTATTAATTTCTTTGGATTAATAAACTATTTGCTTCTACTTATCTTTGCTCTTTTTGTCAAATAAAATAAAAATAATAACAAATATATCATACCTCTATATACTGAATAATCTAATATTAATAAAAAATTAAATGTGCAGATTACAAAAATATGAAGTCATTTCATGAAAAATATAGGTCATTTTTGTGATCTACGCAAAAAACTACAATGATAAACTACTTTCTCACTCGGAATCAAAATCATTGATGGACAGTGTTATTAAAAGAGCTGATTTGATTTGATGACATTTAAACTAGCAATAATTTTCTTATTTTGTGTAGATGATATTTGTGGTACTTGATAATACATACTAGCGGATAAATCCAAACAAAGGTAGCATACAGAAAAGAGGCAAATGAAACAAGTGGACTCTACCTATGAGGGCGAGTGAGGATCAAATCAAGATTTATTTTTATTCTCAGATATCTTTATAACATGTTGTTGGGTTTTCAAAATATGCCTAAAATTGAGGAAAGTGGCATAAATATTTTGGAATTTAGAGAATGCATTAAAATTTTATATGTAATAAACGTGAGTATTCTCTCTAAAACAAAGTAGGGAGAGAATACAAAGAAGGAAAGGTTGTTAAATAGAACAGAAATACATAAACGGTAAAAGATCCAAATGAAAATTGATTTATTTTCATTGCAACATAGGCATTTTTATGATTTGGTACCTAAATATATAAAATACTAAAGATAGTTTCTTTAAATACCGGAATTGGTTGGTGAATTTCGAGAATCGAAAACACAAAGAAAATTTAAGTGTATACAAAAAAAAATAGGAAAATAACAGGCTATTTTTACTCCTAAAATACTTAGACAAGGATTATACTACCTCTTGTGTGATTGTCAAAGACAATTCTGCAAAAACGGGTATAAAACAAAATGATTTCCGCGAGAAACAGTCCATTATTTTTTGATAACTCGTTCCCCTTTTAAAAATATCAGTAAATTTAATCGATTATATAGGTAAGATTTTTACTTTAAATCCTTTTACATTTTTTAAGAAAACGAAACAAAATATTCTTTAAAAAAATAACAATATCTACTTCAAGAATTTATGATATAAGTGCCCACTACTCCCTAATAGCCTAGTTATGTTACTTACTAGTCTAGGCAATCATTTACTAGAGATTATTAAGCACAATTTGAACTGTACTGAATAAATTAAAAAAATATTAAACAGAGAAGCGATAACCTAACTAGTTTAGACTATTCCCTTTCTGTCTCCCAATAAGGAGCGATGAGTAGTGACTTCTTCATTTCCATATCAAATATTATTTTTTCAAAGAATTTTTTTCTTTAAAAAATTCAAATGGAAAATTTTTCAAACAAATGTTTAACTATATAATTAATTAATCTACGTATTAATATATATTTTACATTTTTAATAAAGTATGAGCTTTACGAATGGCCAAATATCTAACAGTAATTGCTGAAAAAATATTTGACGGAAATTTAACAAGGTATTTCTTTCAAAAAAAAAACTACCCTGTGATAGAATAGGTGGAGACAGCGTTAGTTTCAACTCCTATCACATATTATTTAAAACCACGATGCTCCCACGTGCATCTTCGCTTTGAAGCTTGGCGTCTTATCGCAGCCACCGGATGTCAATGTTTAAACAAGGAGGTTATCGTCCCCCCCCCGTTCGCCCCCATACGCCGACCTCGACAGAATTAGTTAGGCTTATAGGCAGATAAGGCAGTGTTCCAAGCCTCGGCTGTGCATTCCCTCGAAGTTCTCACTCCATTGTCCCCCACGCTAAGGGAGTGTCTCGACTATTTAGATGGAAACTTTACCACTAAGATGAGATTGGAGATTCAGATTTTCGTCGCGAAACATCACCACGGCCCTCGCTCACTTTGTGCGCCAAGGGACCTCGACCTCGAGATTCACCATCACTTGTCCAGAAGGAGAACAATTTCCCTTGAGTGCCAAAGGTTCGAGCCTTTCGTGACGCCAAGTCCTCAAGGCTTCCCCCTCGTTGTTCAGAAAGAGAACAACGTTAGAACAGCCATTGTTCGTTCGAGCCGTTGACCAGAAACGGTACTCACCCCTTCCCTCGTTGTTCAGGAAGAGAACAACGTTAGAAAAGCCATTGTTCGTTTTAAGCCCGTTCGCCAAGAAACGGTTCTCTCCCTTCCCCCTTGTTGTTTAGAAGAGAACAACATTAGAACAGCCATTGTTCTTGAGCCCGTAGAAAAGAGACGGTTCTTACCCCCCCCTCCTGTTGTTCAGAAGAGAACAACATTAGAACAGCCATTGTTCTTGAGCCCGTAGACAAGAGACGGTTCTCACCCCCACCCTCGGTTGTTCAGAAGAGAACAACGTAGAACAGCCATTGTTCTTCAATCCGTTCATCGAGAAACGGTTCTCATTCCCAAGACGCTAAGTCAGGATCATCTTATTCCCCCCCTTCGGCTTGAACTCACCAGCGGACCAAAAATTCCTTCACGTCGCCTTCCACTGCACAACTAGTATGAAGTTACGTAAGCCAAACGTTACCTTTGAGTACTTAACCCTTTTGTCAATTCTATCCTGTGCTTTAAATGGTTTATCGAACCATCCCATCCCTTTAACTCTATATTTGTTTTACCTTTTTAAAGCCTTTAATCTTCGGATTAGCCCGAGCCCCCACGACCCTTTCCATTCTCTGTTTATATCAATATTTTCCGTTTTGTGTTTGTTGATAGTTATTATTAATAAAACTCTATTTTATTAATGATAGCAATATTATTATCCTTGAGCTTAGTTCCACTTCTTAAGCATATCGAAGATATATAATATCGGCCCGCCAGACATTAACGCACTCTAAAGATAATTAAAGAAGTTCCCTCAACGAATAGTTATATATGGTATTTCGTCGAGAGTCCATTCTACGACATATATATATATATATATATATACTATTCAAATTTGGTATCAGGTGTGTAAGGTTTAACGCTATATCTTTGCAAACACTGATCTCAGTCGAGTAAAGCATAGTGTTATTCGTTATAATAATAATAGTAGTTCCCTTTTGTTTTAACGATTGCTATCCCCTTTTTTAAAACTTAAGAAGCTGGAGTAGCTCAAGGAACTGTTATAACAATTTGTTGTGTTTTTTTTTATTTTAGTCAGTGGTTATTTAGATCGAGAAACCAAGTACGAATAGGTCAGTGCCCATATTTAGGTAGGCTAATTTCTCTAGAAGGCATAATTCTTGTTGCAAGGAATTTTAGTTAGGTGACTATTGCGCCCCCAAGTGCAAAGATGACTCAGTTCGAAATTCTCTAAAGCGTAAGGAGAGTCCTTGGGACTTTCCGGAAAAGAACTAATTGAGTACGTTCAAGAGACGCAAAGAAAAGAGCGTGAAGAAAAAGAAAGAGAAGGAGAAATCCAACTAGAAGAAAGAGAAATCCAACGAGAAGAAAGAGAAAGAGAGGAACGGATAAGACAAGCTGAGCTTCACCATCAGATTGAATTAGCTCGTGTTGAAGCTTAGATACAGTCCGCCAGTTCCCGTTTCGAAGCCCCTCCCAATCTCTCACTAAAGGTCCCCAATTTCAAGGATGGAGAGGATTTCGGAGCATTTTTAGCCCACTTCGAAAAGATCCTCGAAATCAATAACATGGATTTGGAGGCTGAAGGTGTAGCCAGATTACTTCCCCTGTTAAATTGTAAATTGCGTGAAATTTTTATATCTTTACCATCTGAGTGTACAATTGACTACAGCACCTTAAAAGCTGAGTTATTGGCCGCTCATAATATGACTCCCGATTTCTACCGCCTAAGAATTTCGAGGAGGTTGTATTAAACCTGGACAGACGTTCCGTCAATTCGGATACATTCTTCAGAGGAATTTTAAATTTTGGTTAGATTCCTCAAAGGTTGATCCGAACTACGAGTCCTTAACAGACTTCGTGTTGCGAGATCAATTTTTGGCCTTTCTCCCGACTGAGATCCGCGCGTTCGTCAAGGATCGTCGGTGCCAGACCTTTAAAGAATGTACCGAAGAAGCGGATGTCTATGCTGCAAGCCATAATTTATACCCAAAGGAAAATCGAACTTCTCACCAATCCCCCTACAAGGAGAGAAGGAAGAATTCGCGCCCCTTCACTGGAAAGGCGACGAAGTTTCCGAGCCCCGTAAAACCCCCAAACTTCTTTCCCCAAATCCAACAACGGGACTCCAAACCTCCCGTTAAGATTTCTCCTCCATCTCTCTTCCCGAAGCGACCAATCATATGCTTTACCTGTGGCTTAGAAAACCACATGAGCTGAAATTGCCCCCAAAATTCTAGGCTTAAAAGCGGACCAGCCCACCAAATTCACCAGATTAATGCAACCTCGGCTCCCCCGGTGGTGCAGACCCAAGCAGAATCTTCTCCTCCTCCGTCAGGCCACCAGGTAAATTTTGTTTTTGATGAAAGTTCATCGGGAACTTTGAAATTTGAGGAGGGCAGCATGAACGGCTGCCGAGTATCGACTCTCGTCAGGGACACAGGATGTACGTGTTTCATCGTGTCCGACGAACTCCTTACCCCAGTGGACCCTAACCACGAAAAATTTGCGGTGGTACCTTGGGCAGGCGAACCAATTCCCCGTCGTTAGATGTTACCTGCAGTGTCAATATTATGATGGCTGGGCTGAAGTCATTTCAGCACCCATACAATTCTTTTCCGTGCTTATAGGACAGAGCCCCCAAGTAAGTTTCGACCCTTTGTCTCAGGCCGCCCTTCCTCGAGGCCGAGATAAGAAAGAAGCCCAGGAGCCCGTCCCCATCAGAACCCGATACCGTCCGATTTCTCGGAAACCATTAACCTAGAACTTTAGGACGGCACAAAACGAGCGTGAATCACTAATACCCTTAGGTGATAAGGCCCGAGACAAGGACACGGAGACTGTCCGTGGACCCCAAGAAAAAAAGAACCCCCCAACGCACCCATGGAGATACCTTCGTAGAACTGGACGAACCATCAGCGCTTGAAGAAGATTACCCCGCGGAGTCCCCTAATATAATATCGATATTTTGCACCCAACTTGATGCCGATTACCCTCCTCCTTCCCTACCAGGCGAGTCTTTGGAACCCTCTGACCTGGATATTGACGCGCAGCTGACACTACGTCAAAAGAGTCAGCTACAAGAGCTATTTGAATGAAGTCATCATTTAACCACCCTATTAGCTCTTTTCGAACAACTGCGTGAAAATGGCCTCACCATTGGCCCCAGCAAATGCCATTTTGCCCACGAAACCATAAAATATTTGGGTTTCAAAATAGGACAAAGCCAGTTGGGTCCCCAAGAGGATAAGATTAAGGCAATCTATGACATGCCCCTCCCGATTACCAAGAATCAATTAAGATCGTTCCTAGGATCAGCTTCGTACTATCGGCGATTCGTTCCGAATTTCGCTGCGATTTCGGTGCCCCTCAGCTCCCTTTTAAAAAAGAATTCACCCGATCGTCAACTTTGACATGATGTCGCTATTTTCCATTTTAATCAGCTCAAGAGTAAGCTCATTTCTGCCCCCATTTTTAAGTTGCCCAACCCGGAAAAATCCTTTGGGATTAAGACCGACGCGTCCAACGAAGGCATTTGAGGTGTAATCCTTCAATACGAGGATGACTGCACGAGTCATCCAGTTGCATATGCTAGTCGTCAATTATTACCACGTGAAAAAAGATATGCCACTATAGAAAAGGAAGCTCTATCAATTATCTGGGTCATAGACAAATTCAAGATGTACTTGATAGGTAAAGAATGTCAGATAGGAACCAACCACCGTCCGTTAGCCTATATTATAAATGTGCGACACTCCAACGGCCGAGTCATGCGCTGGAGTTTACTCTTGCAAGAGTATCAATTTAAAATGAATTATATCAAAGGTTCCGATAACCAGGTCACTGACGCACTCAGTAGGAATGCGTTACCGAATAGCGTAGAGTAATTGTATTCATAGAATTAGTATCTCCATGTAGGTATATACCGTCTTGTACGACTTAAATTAAGATTCTCTTGTATTATAATTAGTTAATGTATATGTCTGATTTTTGTAACGCTCAATGTCGATTTTTTTTGTATGTGTATATATTTGTACCCATTAATTACGTATAAATTATTTTGTCCCATATGTACTATATTTATATCATTTCATTGTTACATGACTTTTTTTTATTATTAAGTTTGTATTAAAGATGATTTTCCCTTATAATCAAAAGATCAAAATAATTATATGTATAGAGGTAATACGAGTTAGGTGCAGGAAGGTACGGTTAAAACGAGAAGACGAGATCCCCACAATGGAGCTCTATCGTTGTCCCTTCTCTCTTTTTTTTCGAAGTGACAACTTCCCCCCCGGAATGGAGGGGTGTGATAGAACGGGTGAAGGCAGCGTTAGTTTCAACTCCTATCACATATTATTTAAAACCACGATGCTCCCACGTGCATCTTCGCTTCGAAGCTTGGCGTCTTATCGCAGCCACCGGATGTCAATGTTTAATTAAGGAGGTTATCGTCCCCCACGTTCGACCCCATACGCCGACCTTGCCAGATTGAGTTAGGCTTATGGGCAGATAAGGAAGGTTTTCGAAGCCTCGGCTGTGCATTCCCTCGAAGTTCTCACTCCATTGTCTCCCACGCCAAGGGAGTGTCTCGACTATTTAGATGGAAACTTTACCACTAAGATGAGATTGGTGATCCAGATTTTCGTGGCGAAACATCACCACGACCCTCTCTCACTTTGTGCGCCAAGGGACCTCAACCTCGAGATTCATCATCACTTGTCCAGAAGGAGGACAATATCCCTTGAGTGCCAAAGGTTCGAGCCTTTTGTGACGCCAAGTCCTCAAGGCTTCCCCCTCGTTGTTCAGAAAGAGAAAAACGTTAGAACAACCATTGTTCTTGAGCCCGTAGACAAGAGACGGTTCTCACCCCTTTCCTCGTTGTTCAGAAAGAGAACAACGTTAGAACAGCCATTGTTCGTTTTGAGCCTGTTCGCCAAGAAACGGTTCTCTTCCTTCCCCCTTGTTGTTTAGAAAGAACAACATTAGAACAGCCATTGTTCTTGAGCCCGTAGACAAGAGACGGTTCTCACCCCCCCTCCTGTTGTTTAGAAGAGAACAACATTAGAACAGCCATTGTTCTTGAGCCCGTAGACAAGAGACGGTTCTCACCCCCCCCCCTCCTGTTGTTTAGAAGAGATCAACATTAGAACAGCCATTGTTCTTGAGCCCGTAGACAAGAGACGGTTCTCAACCCCCCCCCCCCGGTTGTTCAGAAAAGAACAACGTAGAACAGCCATTGTTCTTCTAGCCGTTCGTCGATAAACGGTTCTCATTCCCAAGACGCTAAGTCAGAATCATCTTATTCCCCCCCTTGGGCTGGAACTCGCCAGCGTACCAAAAATTCCTTCACGTTGCCTTCCACTGCACAACTAGTATAAAGTTACGTAAGCCAAACGTTACCTTTGAGTACTTAACCCTTTTGTCAATTCTATCCTGTGCTTTAAATGGTTTATCGAACCATCCCATCCCTTTAACTCTATATTTGTTTTACCTTTTTAAAGCCTTTAATCCTCGGATTAGCCCGAGCCCCCACGACCCTTTCCATTCTCTGTTTATGTCAATATTTTCCGTTTTGTCTTTGTTGATAGTTATTATTAATAAAACTCTATTTTATTAATGATAGCAATATTATTATCCTTGTGCTCAGTTCCACTTCTTAAGCATATCGAAGATACATAATATCGGCCTACCAGACATTAACGCACTCTAAAGATAATTAAAGAAGTTCCCTCAACGAATAGTTATATATGGTATATCGTCGAGAGTCGATTCTACGACATACCCATAAAACATGGTAGATGAATCATAAGGCTATCGTCCTTTTTAATGCTAGATTTAGTGAAGCACTTATTAGAATGGTTGGAGCATCGAGTACAGAAGATTATTTAGTTTTTGTGTAAGAAAACTTTTAACTATCAGCAATAAAATAAGTTGCTTAGGCTTTCTTACTTTCAAACTGACATAAGCTTAATATGATTTTATTTAGTATGATTTTATTTAATGGTCGTGGTCGTGGGCCTTTTTTTCCGAAAATGAATTTTAAAAGCGAAATATAAAGGTGGGCCACGTTTTATATTGATTGGTAATTAACATTTCACTTATACCTGTTTGATATTATAATATTGAATAATTTTACTGAAATACATATGGCGGAACGCACGTCTATTGTTCCTTTTTTATAGATGCTTTAATAAAGCAAAATTAAATAAAAATCAAAGTGTTGCATTCAAAATTCCATTTTCGTTAGGGCCACTACAGGTTCAGTAAGATCTTATTTAAGGTCCCTACATTTTCAGTATGATTTTATTTAATGAAGAAATTGGTTCGAAGATTTTATAATTAATTTTTTGAGATGTGCATTAAAATGCCAGATCTAAACCCTATCTGAATTAAAAATGGCGTCCATCAAATAAAGACATGTCGTCTGTGAGCTGTAAGAATAAATGCTGAAAAAGCAAATTAAAAAACTCATGTAAGTAAGACAAAAGTATGAAAAGCTTTGACAGCTGTAGTTGTTAAAAAAGGCCATGCGACCAAATAATATTTACTAATAAACGTGACTTAAAAATAACATTAACATGAAGTAATAAATTTTCATTATTTTTTATTATTTTCAGAGCCTTATTCCTTAAAATGTTATTCACTTCCGCTTAACCTTAGTTTACTAAAAGTCAAATTAAACACTCACTCTTAAAATATAGCGATCTAAATACACTTTCTTCCATTTATATGTAGAATATCATTTAAACAATTTGTCAGGAAAAATAGCTCAAAGTTTTAGATCCTAACAGCAGTACATATTCAAAATCCATCATACGGTCTCGTGAAATTAACATACACCTTCTATTTTGACAATCAGTTAACTTTTCGTCTTTCTAATTGTTTTGAGGTCTAAAGGAATTCAATCAAAGGGCAGAATAATTATTTTCCTCATGAGAAAGAATTTGAATAAGATAGAAGGAAAGAAGCTAACGTAAATCTGTACGAATAGGAATAAATAAGATTAAGAAATAAATCAGATACTTGTATATAAATTTTGTGCGGTGTATGAAATGTTGAAATGAGAAATATGTGTCAATTGATCACCATCATTGATACAAAACGAAAAAATAGAAAATAAATTGTTCAATACAAGAAAGAAAATGAGAACAAAATTTACTGGCAAATGTTTATAACGAATACATAACTAGGGTGATCCATTCCATGGGGTGCTCCAAATGATAATGCTTATAATACGAGTAGCATTAAACCAATTTTATACGAGGTTGTCTGAAGCAAATAAGAAAACTCTGCCTCACCTCAGGCTGATACATTGGAACACTCATTAGATTGGGCGTGAACATTTTCTCTATTTTTGATGTAAAAAAAGTTCACTTGAATAGAGATTTACCTTAACTTTTCCCGAATAATTTTTAATATTTTAAAATCATGCCACACTAAACAGAATAGAGGGCATATATATATATATATATATATATATATATATATATATATATATATATATATATATATATATATATATATATATATATATATAGATATATATAGATATATGTAATAAGATAGAAAATATGTCGATAATAGGATTCGAAAATTACCAATTCCACCTAATGGCAGGCTGCAGCAATCCTTTACATGAAATTAAATTTTAAAATGCATTTCAGAAAAATAAATATACACAAATTGACATTCCATTAATAAAAAAGAATTAGTCTTCTGATAGTCTTTCCTTCCTATTTATATATTTGCAAGTAAATAAATTTTGGTCAAGATTGCAAACGTAAGATCCGAGAGATTGACCTTAGTGGGATTTGCATATACATATACGAAAAAGGCAATATGAATCTGCTTGAATGAAATTGAAATGTATAGAATGATTAAATTCACAATCTGCCTGACATTGCTTTCCAAACGTGAAAGACAGCAACTGTTGGTTTCCGCCTGTAAAATTTAACTTTCTTCTGATGGCTGCAGTAATGAGAACAAATACTTCTCTAATATATGTACAAGGTAACGTTTGGTAGGACAACTCTGTCCTGCTAAATTTATGGTTTGTCACCTGCACTCTCTTCTTTTAATAATTTAATATCGTACTCTAGGCAAACGTCATATTTGTTTGCTTTTTATATTTTAAGAATTATTTTCCGAATTATGGTTGGTTAACTAGAAATATAAACAAAATAAGCTTTGGAAATATGTGCCAATTCTTCTTCGAGAATGTTTGAGGAAGCTTAAGACTTGGCCTGATATTATAGGCGTCAATACCATAACCCATGCATTGCTCAAAGTAAGATAATTACCGCCCATCCAAGTAAACAATCATAAGCTGAAAAGACAAGCATATTGAATTGCAAAAATAAATTAATCTCTTGCTACCAATTTAATTGTTAGAAATATAAGATATAAATAAATCGGATTGATGGTAAACAAAATGAGAAATGCGAGCGGTCTCAGTTTTAGGACATGACCTTCGCAGAACAGTTGAGATGGAATGTTACAGCTCTCTTAATCTGTATTTTTAGCTGTGTCAAACAATTATATGATGCAGAAAACATTCCAAATATTATGATGAATTTTATATGTATCGGGTGGGAACTAAAGTAATATCCGATTTTATGGTATCTTTTAAAAATGAAAAACTTATGAGTATTGAAATATTTAATCATGAACATATCTCCATTGCTTTCTAAAACCTCATTCCATTTGTCAATAACCTTATAAATGCCACGCTTGTAAAATTCAGTAGGTATGATGCAATAAATAAAAAAACTCGTTCTCACAATCTTTTCTTGATATCAAGCCCATCCATATGGTCTTTTCTCCTCCTAAACATTTAATAATCAGACGATTGTGGAGAATGAAGCAATATTTCCAACTCGAGCTACCCGAGAGATTTTTGTTATTCGATCTGTACGTGGGCAAGCATTATCTTAAAAGAGGAGGGCACCCCTTTTCTTGACCAAGCAAAATCGACTTTAGTCAAAATCAGCTTTCAAGTGACGAAGTTGATTGGAATAAAGTTTGACATTAATTACTTGATTGCTGCCTAACTTCATGACGGACAATTCCTTTCATATCTCACAATGCACTCAACATGATATTTTAGAGATTAAGTCATCCTTTTGGTTGTTAAGAAATTCTGCTTCCTCGACAATCCACGTACTGCGGCGTTCAATCCCATTCTCATTACAAGTAAGAAGTCTGCCAATAAATGGCGCTTGAAGGTGTCGTGAAATCAATGACTTAGGTCAAGCAACAATTTTCGCCTTCGACTGCTCGATTGGAATCCATTTTCCAACCACTGCTACTTTTTAATTCCCCTTCAGTTGGGGTAGGCGACTTTTATACGTTAAAACTAATTACTTTGCAATTTCCCTAAAATTTTAGAGAGATGTCCAGTGACAATAGATTTCAACTCTTTTGGAATCAAAATCTTTTGGACCACCTTCTATTGAACCCTCTTCTAAACTGAATTGTTCAATTAAGACACGGGAAAGCAACCTCCTGGATGTTCGTTGATTTACTTCTCCTTCAGCATAAATTGCTCTCAATAAATTTTGTCGTGTAATTTAATTGGCACTATCATGAATCTCTAAGGGTAAAAGAGATATAATTTGATCTTTAGATGGGAGGACATATGGGTGAGCACCGAGGAAGATTATGAACAATATTTTTATAATCTAAAAGGGGAAGGTTTAAATTACTCATTGTAAAATTGGACAACGATAACAATTCACACTACTTTAATGAATACTATTTATATTTAAAATATAATAAATAACACATTACTTTCGTTCCAACCTGATACAAATGTTCTAATAAGTATCATGATATTCTAGAAATTAAAAAATATATGTAGAACAGGATTTTCTGGAATCATTTAAAGATATTTTATTTTTGGAAAAGACAAAATGACCGATGATATCTCTCTAAGAGATTTTTAAAAGAGGTTTGGCCAAAATGTTTCAAACAATGTAAGTAAAAATACTTGAGAGTTATATAGCTATTAAAAATTGAATCTCAAATGCGAGGTCAATTGTTTAATTCCTGTTTGTCTAATTAGGTCACTTAAGGAGGCCAACATGCATTCGAAGAAAAAGGGGATATTTTCCAAACAATTTTGAACGATACCCCCGTGGTTAGAGCCTGCATAATTTAAAAAGACTTCAATCGAGCCGGTATGTGAGACCAACACCACTACCAGGGGAAAACCCTTCCCGGAATAGGATGTCGGCTGCAGTAAAGTTGATGTTAAACATGACAGGGGGGTAATAACACACCCCTGTTTAACTACAAGCTTCACGTTAAAGATTTCTGTTTCCCCACCACCGATGACTATGCTTACCTTCATGCCGTCATGCAATGCCCTGAAGACCTTCGTCGAAGACCTTTGTCAGATCAATGAAGGCCAGAAATAGATTTTAGTGCTGTTCCCGGCACTTTTCTTGCATTTGTCTGGACGTGAAGATTATTTCTTCGGTGTCTTGCTCTCTTTGGAAGCTACATTTGGTTTCAGGGTACACCTCATTAACACTGCGCTTATTCATTCGTAGTAGCAGTACCTTAGCTAGTAGCGAGATAACCAGCTATTCCCATACACTGCTTGGTCGCCTTTCTTCTTGTAAATTGAGATGATTCTAACGTCTTCCCACTGATGTGGCACGCGTTCACCTTCCCACATCACAGAGAGCTACAATTCATTTTCCATGAGCCTAAATGTCCTCTGAGCTTTGGTTCTCTTGCTTTGCCACTGTCGTTTCAATTAATCTTATAAGTGGTTGTTTAGGAAGGACTGATGTGCCTTCCTTTTTACTTCCAGAAGCTCACAAATCACAGTAATATTTTTATAGAACCAATACCTGTTCTTTAGCTCAGTAAAACCAAGGACCCCTTTCTCCACATTGGTAAGTGTCTGTAAAAAATGAGTCCAGCCATCATCAACGCAATCGTCGAGTTCTACGAGAACGGGAGCATTAGCAATACGGTGAGAGATGGCTGCAGTAAGTTTAGTTTTGCAACTCCTGACTTAAGGGAGTCAGAGTTGATTTTTTTGTTTGCAGGGCGTTTCCTGGTATGCAATAGTGTGCGGAGAAACCGAGAGCTCCAAACTTGGCGGTGCTCCTTACAGCATTCGGAACCACGCATGGCGCGGGTGAATAGCACATCCTGCCAGTTGAGCTGCCGGACGATAACGTAATCCAGCATTGGTGATGACACGCTGGTTCTGTGAGCAGAGGGAAAGCAGTAGCTGGCCATTGACGTGGACTTAACGAATAATGTGCTCACCAATAACTCCAGCCAATGCACCGTGGGATGCACACACACGTGCTTTGAAGTTTTTTAGCACTATCATCTTTTTAGAGGCTGGCATACTATGCAACTCCGCGTCTAACTGCTCGTAGAATGCATCCTTGTCTTCCTCAGGGTTGTCAAAAGTTGGAGCGAAACAGCTGACGATGGTTGCATATCGGTTTCTAGAGAGGGTGTCCCTAGTCTTCATGACGCGTAACGAAAGACCAGTTGGGTTGGCTTGAATCAAGCGTACAAGGAAATTATTGAGCGCGAATCCGAAGCCGTTAAGTCTTAGTTCTTATGTATGGTATCGTTTCCAGGAGAAAGTGTAACTACCATGGTCTTTGGTCAGGCTGCCCTTAACTGGAAATTTGGTGTCTGACACAGTAGCAATGTCGAAGTTATAATCGTCCAGTTTCTGTGCAATGAGAGCAATGTGTCTAGCTGGTCTTTCCGTGGGTAAGTTTGAGTATAGCTACGAATTTAATGTTAGGTTTCTTTGTATTTCAACCACGCAAGAAAGGATGGTCTGGCAGGCGTGGTTACCTGCATAGACAGGTTTTTGATGCAGACAATGTTCAGGCAACCTTTTTTATGCCCCCGTCCCTTCACAGGAATAATAAGTGTGTACCTAAATAAGGTTGCTTAGTCACGGAGATTGAGGCCAGACTCTGCTGCTGCCTCGTCCCAGAAGAGAATGACCATAATTGCCTCACCCGCCAACGTGCAGTTATTCAACAAAGAGCAGCCTCTTATCCAGAGTGGGCCTATACCACCAGACAGCCATCGCCGCGGGACTTGGTTAGGGTTGGTTTGCTAAAAGCGTGAATCTCTCACTAGGTTTAAACAGGTATGAATGTGTGCATTTTTCGAACAAGTATCTTAACAGAGGGGAGAAGGACCTTGATGGGAAGAGAATCTTAAGACGATCAGTTTCATGCTCGTCTATAGGGAGCTGCCGATACACCAATCTGTGGTGCTCACCTATAAGCACTGCCGATCATGGTTTGAGATCGAGGTTTCCTTCTTATAGCCTTTGCCTAAAAGGTAGAGCCCACAAGCAGGGTTGGTGGTGCAATGGTTAGTAGGTGCCAGGGGGTGTCCACACATTAATGGGCCTGCACCCCTTTCCTCTGATTTAACGTGGGGCTACGAGACACCCAGATACCGTGTGTGGCATAGAATAGGATGCACAGGGCGAGTTTGAGTGATTGGCAGGCTATGTACTGGCATGGAAAGGATTACGCACTAGGCTTCCTTTATCACCATAAGGGCTAGCCAGCAGCAGAAATTGCAAAAAAGGGCAAGCAAAGCAGGCACTTAAAACTAAAGCATGCTATTGCATTAGACGCAAAACATCACACTCTTTGGTAACACGCACACAGTCACAATTTGGAACAACCGTGGAGAGACAAACCTGAAAAGATAGAGATGAGAAAAAATTTATTTGAAAATACCAGTTTAAGTTGACATGAAAAAGTTTGTTTCGCGGAGACCATCTTAGGTCAATGGCTGTCCTGATGCAGTGCCAGAAGTATGAAGAATCTAGAGCTGCTTTCATGAAGATGTTGTGTTGCGTATCTGGATCCCGGGTGAAGATGAAGTAGTTTAAGGATTGCATCCAAACTGATTGCGTTGACATGATGATGTAGTCCACGGAGGAAAGTGTCCTTTTGGTCAAACTGATGGCGCGGCTGGAAAAGTGAATAAAAACTATGATAAGATAACGTTACGTTCAGCATTTGATTGTGAAATGTGTTTTTTTTTATTTCATGTAGATATTTGACCGATTATTGGGTAGTTTATGCGTGTGCGAATTTATGTGTAGTGCCCAGATGAGTTACAGTGGAGAGACCTGTAGCTGATGAGAAATTTTAGACTTCCGTAGAACCATCTTGGGTAGCTTTCTGAAGTAAAAGAGATATGATAGATGAGGAAGCACCACAGATAAAGCGAAAGAAAATATTAATTGTTTTCATTTCCACAAGGAAGATGATATGCAGGGATGGGCATCAACTTTGTAGTTCTGGTGATACCAGCAGCAACTAGCAAATGAAAGCATATGGAAAGATGACATTATTGTTGAAAGTGTGTTCCATATGAATTAAATGAAACTCAGTATTTAGTATATATTTATGTCTCTTTATTGCATGTTGCGAGAAAGCAATGTCATTTGTAAAGGAAATGAGACGTCTGATAAAATGCATACCTATTCGATCATACCAGTTATATAGTAAAGCCATTGTTACAACCATAATGGTTTAGTTACAATTTTATTTTAGAAGCAGGTTAAAAACAACATCTACATCGTATTGTCTACAGAGTGATAAAATACATTAAAGCTGATCATCAAACAGCTCGCATTGGTTAAAAGACATTCCCGATGCAGCTTCATGAAAATTCAAAGCTCAAAGCATATTCGTTTAAGCTTAAAGACTTTGAAAAGAAAGTTTTTCACTTCTCTACATATTCTAATCACATTTTTTTCACTGAGCTCTATCTTTTTAGCACTTTTAACTCCATTCTCTGAATTATTATTTCAATAATAAGGAAAGCATAAGACTGTTTTTTTTCAATTGATGAGAATACAAATGAAAAATTTCTATTATTATTATTATCATATAGACCATGCAAAGAGCCACACGGACAATTTTGGAAATTAGACCACCAAGAGGTGTCACCTGCAGGTCAAAGCACATCAGCAAAGAAAGAAAAAATAATTAAACAGCCCCAAGGTTACGCAACAAAAAGACATTAGTCAATCTTTTAAACTTATCAAGAGTAGGAGCAGTTAAACTATTTGTGGGGAAGGTATTCCACAACTAAATATGCTCTATAAAAAGCACTTAAAAAACTGAGATGTAGAATGACGACGAATTTCGAATGACATGGAATTTACAAACTGACAATAACTAATAACTCTGTTTTAGATAAAATCTAGGTCCAAATTTATGCAGAGGATGATTCACATAATTCTTTACTTTAAATAAAATATAATGGTTCCATCATCTCTATGATGCTCAATGTCTAAATGCAAATCTTATAGTAAATATTTTACAGAATACAATACGCTATCAAGCAATCTCAGATGAGAGTCTGCAGCAGAATTTAATACAGCAGAGCAACATTCAAAATAAGCTAGAATAAAAGAAAAGAAACACTTGTGAAGAACAACATCATCCTTATGATTTTTCTTCGATTTACGAAGTATGCCCAATTTCTGTGAGATATACCGAGACATGTATCTTAGATGCTTTTAAAATTTGAGTTTTGAATCTCTAGTTACTCCCAAAAGCTTGAGCTGGTCAGTCTTGTTAATCAGAGCTCCATTTGTTAACAAATTGGGATGTTCAGGTAAGAGAAATCTACAACGACTTAGAATCATTTTCTTATCTTAATAGGGTTCAATTTCATATCCCACTGAAGACGCCAATAATTAATTTTATTCAAATCCTTACTGATGCTGTCTGAAACGGTCAGTCTTATTGCAAGAGAAGGAACATAAACATAGAGAGAGGTATTATCAGCATATGCTAGAATTTTATTAGTTATATTTAACCACATGTCACTAGTATATAATATAAAATTAAAGGTCCAAGAAGTCTACCCTGAGGAGCTCCAGAATATACTCTGGAATAAGGAATAAAACACCCTTCGAGAGCAACACGTTGTTGTCTAGTAGTTGAAAACTCTGTTAAAATACTGAAGACTGTACCACCAGACTTTAATTTTAAAATCAAACCATTAAGGTTGACAGCGTCAAAGGTGGCACTAAAGTCAAGAGAAAGCAATCCTAGATTCACAATTATTGTTTAAAACGGACTGAATTTCTTGTACTAGTAGTGCCTTGCCCCATTCTAAAGCCAAACTGAGTCACTGGAATTAACTGTCTCAAATATACAATAAGACGATTGGGCAGAAGACGTTAAAAAGTCTTAGATAAAATCGGTGTAATGGAAATGTACCTATATTCACTAGGTTTGGGAGATGATGATGATCCCTTGGGAATTGGGTCAATGTTAACTGAACGCCAGAATTAAGGAAATGACCCCCAATGAACTAAAATACGAAATATAACAGCCAGTTTTGGAGCTAACTGACTACTAAACCTATTTAAAATTGATGAAAACAGACCATTAGGATAAGCTTCACAATACTGGTCTGAGTTAGATAAAATAAATTTTATTTCAGATGATCTAAAGGCAAATATATTATAACTAGGTAGCGGGTGACAGCCTAAGGGCAGCTGAAATCTTCCCTACTTTGCTTAGAATTAAAACTATCAGCCAGAGTGCTGGCTTCATCAAAAGGATTATGTGTAACGCTACCATCAGGCTTTATGGAAGGTGGAATAGAAGACAACAATAAGTAAAGCTCATTTAAGTACTGACCACAAAATATGTTGCAGAGCCGCACCCGTGAAGATATTCTTCAAATGGGCATTATGTTGAGCTTCAGACTCTTCAAAAACATTGTTTCACTGCTCCTCATCGCTACATAGTTCTCTCAACACAACCAAAAGCCGTTATCAGGCCAATGATTATAGGCAGCATGCTTATCAAAAAAGGCCAGGCGACATTGGTCATTAAACCATGTGACAGGGAGAGAGAGAGTGAGAGAGAGAGAAAGAGATACACCCGACTGCACCATTTAACAGAAGAGAGAGAAGAGACACCTGGTCGACCCTTTTTGTCTGCGCTAATGAAGGCACGAAATCACAAGAGGCCGTGGCGACTTGAAAGCCCGTAATGGCAAAAAGCTTTTAGAACCTCCAAGTTCCCATTGGGGACAAAGTTTTACCTCGCCGGCTGGGAAACTTTCCCGCGATCAGCAAATAGGGCAAGACTACTGTCAACTTCTGATGGATCAGACCATGGAACCCTCACTTTCGGGTGAAAGGGAAAAATCCCCATTCGAACACAGTATAAATCCCCCGGCGCCAGAGTTGAAAGGCACTATACGCCACCTGTCCGCCCCATTAATATCCGTCGCCTGCCCGCCTCATTAGTATCCGTCGCCTGCTCGCCCGTCAGTAATCGCCGCCTGCCCTCCCAGTCAGTCCCTGCCGTCTGCTCTTCCCCTTTCGGGCGCACTTTTTGCGTCCCCTTGGATTCTGCACAATTCCTCGCAGAACCTCTTAAGCTCCGTGTATTCTCGTTCAATTCGCTTGAGTCTACCCGGTACTCGTTGTTACTCGCTCTTCGAACGCAACGCGCCCAGCCTCGATTCGGTGTTCTAAACTCAAAAACAAGTTCATCCCGTTTGTAGTCATTATCAATAGACTATTATTTGAGCTTTGCACCAAGGCAAGAATTACTCTCTAGGACCAAATCTTCGGGATAACAGCAACTCTCACCTTTCCCGTGCAAGTGCTCTCTCCATCCTTCCCTCTCCCAGTGTAAGCCTCCATCGTCGGATTCATGTATGCTCAAGGTCATTCGAGTGACCCATCAGCCAGTAATGTTTGTTCTTGTGTAAGGCGACCGTCCTTGCAAAGTTCCCCAGCCCTTTTAGATGCTGAGACTCGTGGGCGTCTAATGTGTTGTATAGCTTACTTCAAAACCCTTGTTAACCTCTGTAGAAAGAATATTAACTTCCATATTATTAAAGTTATTGTTGTAGTCGTTTTCCTATTGTCCCAGAACCTTTCAAGAGAGCTGACTAATTGGCCAGCCTAAAATTCATTTAATTTCCACTCTCTCTGTAATATAAGTCTCCAAGGCATACAGCAATTATCTCTCTCGGCTTAGAAATGACCCTATTCTACCTCATATATTGTATTAATATCTATTTTCTATTAAACTAGCGTCAGGTTTATTGCGGTTAACTTTGGTCAATCAAATGATTAATATTCGATGAATCTATTGGTTAACCTTGGTTAAATTGTTAATTGTTGGCTCTTCTTGTTTCCGGTTCTTGAGTTTAAAAGGTAAGAAGAAATCATTTCATACCTACCTAGGAAGTGTATTTTTTCCCGTTTCCATTTATGTTTTGTGTGAATTGATTGTCGAGCGACCGTGTTTAAATAGTATTTTTATTCCCCCACGGAAATAAATTGTTGTTCGTCAAGGCCTCATATCGTGCCGTAAGTTGATGGTATAGTAAAAATACTATTATTATTATTATTGGTGTGCTAGGAATGTTGTAACTCTCGGCTCAATCACAGTGAGGGATTTATGTAAAATCTCGTACCCAAAAAGTCTCTCGCGAGTGTTTAGCCCTAGCCTCTGTTATTCGTGTTTTTGTTTTGTTTAGGAAAGCCATTTATACTCCCGTTCGTGCGTAAAGAAATCCATAATTCCGCTATAATCATTGTCGTGCGGTAATTTAATTATTGTTGCGTCCGTCGCGTAAAAGCCACATGTGGTCGTCTGAAATTTTCAAGACGCAAGCTAAGTCACTCGGAATCAGTGGCAAAGATCTGATAGCCTACATCCAGGAAGAAGAAGAAAAGAAAGAGCCGAAAGAAGGGACAGAGAAGAAAGAGAAAAGAAACGAGAAGAAAGAGAAAAGGAACGAGAAAAAGAGGGAGAATTCGCTCTCACGAACTGGAAATGATCAAAGCTAAGAAAGAGACGCTCTCTATAAACTCCTCAAGTTATATACTAGACGCACCACATTCTGCGCCCCTAAAACTCTCCATTCTTTTCTACCCGTCCCCCTCGCGAAGAAGTAACTGTAAGCCACTACGCCTCTGAAACCCCCGTGTGCCCCCGAATTCCAGAGTATGATGATCCAGGACTTTGCCGAAAGCTAGAGGGAATGTGAATCTCTTCGTCCTTTGTAGTCAAAAGCCCAGAACAAAACGCGCGAACCGTCAGAGGGAATAAGCTGATTTCCTTCCTCATACTGGACAAACTACTCTATCGCGTGTTCAACGAGGTAAACGACACCACTTCCCACACACTATGAGGACCGCACTCTCACGTCCCTCCAATCCTGCAAACTGCTCACAATAGTCTATATGCTGGACATTTCAGTCACATGAAGGCCGCTCAAATTTTGCGATATTGTCGTTCGTGCGACCACCCTTCAAGCCCCTCTGTACTGACTCCGGGAACACAATTGGACAATTGGCCCAAGCAAGTGCCACTTCGTTTTTGTCACTATCGATTACCTCGGCTTCCATATCGGGAATAATCGGTTAGCCCCCTAGCAAGAAAGGATTCGTGCCATCGTAAACATGCCTTCCCCCACTAACAAAAACAACTGAGATCCTTCACAGGCTCTGCGTCGTTCTATTCTCGCTTCATACCTACTAAAGTATAAGGTCCCGGAATGCATCGACTAGACGCCATTTTTTACTCACAGCTTTAACCAACTCAAGGAGAAGTTAGCATCCGCTCCTATACACCACCTTCCTTATCCGAAAAAACTGTTTGGTATTCACACCGAAGCCAGTAATGATGGTATAGGATGTGACCTCCTAAAGGACTAGAATAACCGCGAAAATTTCCCTATCACTTACGCAAGCAGAAATTTACACACGCGCGAGAAAAATTATGCGTTAATTGGGAGAGAAGCAGTCGCTATAGTTTGAACCTTACCAACCCCTCCCACATAAGTGTGCAAAAGATCAAGACGATTACCGTATATGTGAGTTGAACCAGTAACTAACTGCTCACAATAGTAATATCACAAAATTCAAGAGCAGCAATACCATGTTGATTGGTTGGGAAACTGAATTCAGCCAGTCTCTGTGATGAGCATTCAGATGATGAATTAAAATGAAGCAAGATTTCTTTTCCTTCCCCTTAATATTAATATATGAGTTAAGAAGGCAATCATTAATAATATCATCTAAGTCGCGATTTTCTAAAGGCTACAAATATAAAAAAATATTAAAACGGCTGCATACTTTAATAATCATGATCTCTTGACATTTACATTCATACTTACTAAAACGTGAAGTATTAAATCCCGCTCAATTATATGCACACATGCCTTGCGCTCGAGGTAAGGAATACCTCAGAAATTACATAGGCTTATTAAACTTTAGCAAAAGAAGCTCTGAAGCATGGCTTCTATTTGATACAAGAGTCTCATAGCAGCAAATAATATCATATTTAGTTGAGGCAACAGAAAGCTTTCTCAAGTTGCCATAGATGTTGCAGCATAATAAATTGTAGAATTTATGACGGATAGGGCTAGGGTAAGAATCAATGTCACCAAAGAAAGTAAGAATAATGCCTGACAAAAACTGATAGACAGAGAATCTTAGAAAGTAACAACAACAAGATAAACAACAAAAACAAGTACTAACTAACAACCCAGAGATTCTTATCCCCCCTCAACCACAGAATCAATGTCGCCAGACAAATTAAGAATAAAGCCTGACAAAAACTGATAGAGAGAGAATCTTAGAAAGTAAAAATAACAATATAAAAAACAAAAACAATTACTAACTAAAAACCCAGAGATTCTTATCCCCCCTCAACCACAGAAGGCTTTCTGACGACTAGAGGCCATGGCTAAATGTAGTACAGTCATATTTCGATACAATGAACTAAAATAAAATAAAGTTTACGAAAGTAAGGAAAAACAAGTGATGAAGGGCTGTGTCACCCACCAGAAGGGAACTGGCTGAATTTATGAATGTTGGACACACAACAATGGCTATAATTCAGTAATTCCACTCCAAGGATGCCGTTTATATTAGAACTACTCATCCGCATTAGCTAACGCAAGGATACCTAGAGCCCTAAAACATGAACACTCATGCGCCCACTGAGGACAGACAGTGATCGGTGGTGTTCAAGTGAGGTCAAGGGATGCATTCCCTCCAAACCCAGGGTTCTCAAGACCCTACCAGGTTGCTGTTCTGCTCAAATCACCGATGGCAATCATGGTCTGCTAAGCTATACGACCTAGTGTATCTGCATGCGTACACGCACAAAAAAATAAAATATATAGCCTAATTTTCATTGTTCAAAGGCAACTCTAAGCGCTCTCAAGCCGCAGGTTTCAACTGAATCTCTTGGTGCAGTGCACAAAGGGTATGCTGCAGATTACATCTCTTCTAGAAAGGATTCTTTTTGCAACAACTTCCTGATTGAGTTTAGAGATTCACATAGTCCATCAGCACCAAGAAGAGAACTCGTCTCTGCATGAAGGATTTCTTCATTAACTTCTTCCTTCAAAGAAATCTCTCCAAAATCCTTTTCTTGGTCGAGCTTTTGTTGCAAATCTCATTGGTAGTGTTTGGCAGAGAGTTTTCAGATTTTACACATAGTACATCAAGAGTGACAAAAGAACTCGTCTCTCTATGAACGAATTCTTCACTAACTTCTTCCTTCAATGAAATCTCAAAGTCTCTCTTCTTTTTCAAAACTTCACTTGTATTGATATAAAATTTAATAGAAGTTTTTGTTTAATGTTTTCTTTTATACAACTAAGTCACTTACATTTCAATATAAAATATACTGCTTAAAAGATTATTTACTACTTTACATTTTAAATTTAATAATTTCATACAAAAACTCGCTAGGTTTACTTTAAACAAAGTAATCTCGACGCTCCATAAGCTCTACAAACCTTCTAAACTCATCCAGTAAGTTGTTGCAAGAAAAGATGTAAATTGCGTCGCACCAAGTGTGTCGGTGAGAATTAGAATAATGATAGAAATGAATTATATTTCGATTAAATATTCAATATTTTCTTTTTACAACATCTTTAACTAAGAACTCTAAAACGAGATTTTATTTCAAACAACTTGATGCCATTCTGACATTTCACGGTCCTTAGTTAATCACTTTAATGACCGTTCTCTTTGCTAAAAAAATTCTAGAGGTAGCTAAAGAGAAGCGAAATGAGCAAAATCTAACTTTTTCAAATAATTCGTGGACCTCCTTCCACCTTATATAATTCTTTTCTTTGAATTCTTTCTTTCGGCAACGTTTTGTAGAATATCCTTAACCACTTCTATTTCTCCAAAGATTGTAACTCAATGCAATTCTTAGTTATAAGTGGTAAACTCTGCCTCAAGCAAATCGGGTTGTGTCACGTCTACAAATTTCGCTTAACATTAGCTTCCCACTCTCTAAGTTTACAAACTATAAAAAATTATTTGTAGCTATCCACGTTAATTAGTACTTAGTAATTTGCAGTAAAAGTTATAAAATCTCTTAAAATCAACGCCGAAGATTAGATTGAGCACGTAAAAGCATGATTTAGGACAGCATAAGAAGCGTAAACACTGGTCGTCTGGGCAAAAACACAAACGATTAAATTCCCGCAATGTTTTGTTAAACTAATTTGCACACCACATAGAGTACCTTCCAGAACTAGAGAAGATAATATAAAAAAATTCATTAAATAAAAACAATCCGTGAATATTTATGAAAATTGTACAGAATATTCTCTGAAATTTTCCTCTGACCTTACTCAAGTTGTATTTCCAAAAACAGCTAGGAATAGGTTATGAGAAAATGATAAGCACTTGAGATGATTTAAACTAAAGATAAATTTTATTGAAGATATTCTGTAAGGATTATATTTCCCAAACTAATGAATGTTGAAAGTGCATCGAGAAAAAGTAAAAAAAAAGTGATATGATCAACTCAAACAATGCAATATATGCCCAAGTCTTTTGGCCGAAGATCTGCTCAAGTCATTTCGAACGAAGTCTTAATAATACTTTATTAAATTGGCTATGATTGAAATATATTTTTACTGGTTACGAATGGATATTTTTAACATCTTTCCCAGGGTTTGATGCATTTTTTCCTCAAATATATATTACTTCCCTAGTAACCTTTTTTGCGCTGTCCTATGAAATGAAACGTGGACACTAGAAGAACAAATTTCATAGCATATTCTTGCCAATTTTATTTGATATTTACGAGTATTTTTAAGAAAATTTCAACTTTTGTATTTTATTCTTTTGTTTTTGACGGAGCTATATGATAATTTTAGGCGATTGACAAGGCAACCGACCAAAAGAGACCATAGTAGGCTAATGATATTTTGAAGCTCTCAAAATATAACTTTGAAGATTAATTCTCCAAAATGGCTCTGAGAAAGAAAATTCATGAGTTTGGGTGAATATGCACGTGATGACGTTTAACTTTATGCTCTGAGAATTATCTGGGAGAAAGAGTAAAAATAGATATCAGGGTCAACCAGAATTGGTGTCCTTCTTACACAGGTAGAAAGTCGAGGAAAAAGGAAGTATGGCCAGTGCCAAATTTTAACAGTATTTGGAAATTCTCGTCTGGGACCATGGTCTTGCTGTCTTGTTGCACATCGAGAAGGTCACCATTTCTACTTTGGTGGTAAGAATATTGTAAAAACTTGCCTCGGTGCATTTCTTTTGAAATACAATATGTGTGGATTAAAGGAACAATAAGGGGAAAACTAATAAGCGATATGTAAAAATTTGGGGAGTACGAATGAATAACAATTTAACATACATAGTTTAAGGAAAACAATCCTCTTAACAAACACACAAAGGGGTTAAATAATGAGGATTTAATATTTAATAAGTTTAGACATTTCCTGTTAATGAGAAGTTATTAAAGGAAAACATTATTTTAGAGAGATGACAAATACATTTATTACATATAATAAAAATAATCATTCGAAATATATACTTTTGACCAATTCTGCAGCGATCCATTAATAAAATCAGTTGAAACCTTCTTGAAAACCAGTTAATCCAATTTTCAATGTTTTTCATCACACTTCTCAAAGGTTTTAAGGAATTTAATAATTCATTAATTTTAACATACTCCCACTAAAATGGGTTCATATTTTGTTGAAATTGGTAATATTTGTTATAAAACCTTCTAATCGTAAATGGTACCTTCACACGCACAGCTTCCTTGATTGGTGTTTTTGGTGCATTTGACATTAAAAGAAGTGATATGACTTCATCATCCCCCACCATTTTGATCGGAAAACTCTCACACGAATCTAGCATTAATCCTGTATTTTTTGCTTCTGTTTTTATCGTGCATAAGAAAGAAGCTTTTAGGCGTGCCCCAGGAGAATCGACTGGCCAAGAAAGGATTTTTTAACGTCTTTTCGTTTTGGTTAAGATTATTTTGCGAAGAGACAGTAAACTCCCTTAAATCAATTCACCTTAATGGTAGTTCAGGTATTCATCTAGCTTGAATAAATAACATATTGGACATTTAGCGACTTTAATTTAGAAAAGGGACCTAAGCTGCTTTATCAGGTAGTCTAACAATTTCCTCTTCTCATCTCAAAGAAAGCACTTTATTTTACATCCCGAGAGGGAGAATTTTCCAGATAGATGCGAACCTACCCCATTGCCTAAGTGTTCTCACTTTTTGTGACAGAGACTATGTAACTTTGCCCTATTTTCACTTCTTTCATCTCTATCTTTTTCTGAGCTTAAAATACAAACTTTACAGCCAATATGACCCTTTTGTTTCGGAAATTTAAAATATAGAATACAAGGTTTCGAGAGAGTGCCAGGAAAATCAGCCTTAATAAATTAGTACCTCCAACATACACAAACTTAAAACCTTCACTTTTTAAAGAAGAGTTAAGGTGAAAAGGGGTGAATCTGAAAGTATAGCTGTATAAATATTAATAAATTATTAATTATATTTTATATTAAACTTCTGGCCAAAATAGATACAAGAGTTTTATGAGTTTCCGGAATTACTTGGAGCACAACAGGTGGAATAATTGTTGAGATTTGTAATAGGAAAAAGGAAAGTGCTAAACGGAAATCGTTTAAGAGAAATATAATTTGATAATTGGAAACGAAAATAAAATAATAAAACAGCTAAGTATATAAAGAGGAGTAAATTTTGCATATAAAAAATATCCGCTGGCTTGCACTATAAAACACAAGCAATATTTTGAGACGCCCAATTCAAAGATAAGGATCGAAGGGAATTAGAAGTCAATTGAAATGCAATCATTTTTAACTCACCTCTTAGTGGTTGACCGCTGACTTTAGATTTGACCCTAACTCTACTTATATACCCTAGGTGAACATATATAGCTCTCGTAGCTCAACTCAACCTTGTACAGAAAAGCAGATCTATCATATTCCTTGACTTTGTATTGACGATAAGTAAAAAAAAATCGTTATATTATCATTTACCACATAAAAGCACTAAATATTCCACATATTTTCCATAATTAAAAAAAGATAATGTACAAAAATATATGTTATACTTAATAAGATATTGAATAATAACGGCCGGAATGTAACATATAGTCATGAACATATATTTTGAGTAATATAAATATTTATTCTTTTCTTTAGTTTTTAATAACTACGTGATTGGATAATTATTCAAATATTTAATTTATTGCAGGTAATTAAAAAGTCAGAATTTCAAATATATTAGAAGTAAAGAATGTATCTAAAATCGCTCTCTGTTTCTGTTGATGTAAAAGGTGAGTTTCAGTTCTAAGGAACTTTGCTATTCAATCATAAGTGTAAAATGATGACATATATGGGTTAAATGAATATTTTGTAAGTATAATTTATTTGATAATATTTTTATGTAAAAATAAATATTTAAAATGTTTCATTTCCAAAATTGGTTCTTTCCAATGAAAGCGCAAAACCCTAGTTAGTATGCAACAAATTGGCCAAAAATGAAAGGAATTAGTTCCTAATGGTATTTTATCGAGGAACCTAATATTAAGAATCATTACTGACTTTAAATAAAACTGGTTTAACTCTTGCAAATAAGTAGTACTTATGCCCATATTCTTCGACGAAACCCATAATAGCTTTTGGGAAGCTCCGATCTCAATGGTTTGTTTGCGGCCAGTGACAAGATTGCTCACGATTGGAAAGAAACATGCGTAAATGCTTCAGCGCGTACAGTTAGGCGGATACTTTTCAGATTGAGAAGAGGTGCGACGAAGCTTCATCTCAACAAGAAGGACATTTCGGATATGTTCCACTTTTGTAGTAAATAAAAAGAATTGACGGTTGAAGAATGTGGCAAAGTGATATTCTGTGATATAACTTCTTTCTGCTTGTTTGGAGCATCTGGGAGTTTCCTCAGTAGTAGGAGAACAAAAGCCCTTTCAAGAATCACTTCTGTTGACCACGGCGAAACTTCAGTACACTCTCCATGTCTGGGGCTCTTTTTCATCTATTGTAACTGAAGCAGTAACAATTTTGCCCAAGAACATTGCCATGAACTCAAAATGGTACCAAACCCTACCTTATAAGTACCCTTTTTAACATTTAGAACTAATTTTGAGGTGATAACTGTAATTTCGTACATGATGAAGAACTTTGTCACAAACATTTTGGCATAGAAGTATACTTGCGTTCCGGATACGGGTTAAAATATGAATTTATCAAACTGTTACCTCTAGGACACTAGTACAACGATACAAATAAGTATTAAAAGATTTCATCGCCTAAAATGTATGCGCACATCTTATACCAAAATTGCATTCTCGAGTATAAAAAGATTTTGTCTACTCGTTGTAGTATAATCTTGTTAAGTGTTTCCTCTCAATGTCCTTTATTATGATTGTATTTTATAGGTTATAATATTCCCAAAGTGATTTGCCTAAAAAAAATTATAAAATTTGATAATAGCAATACGCGAATGATTTTTCTGAATGTAAAATATTTTATAGATTTTCTTTTCATCTTCTTATAAAAAGTTTTCACTTACTCGATATATTTAAATATTGCTTTCTTAGTGCGATTTGACATTTTTTGTTTATTTTAGGCCAAATTTCTGGAGGATTTTTCAATATCCCAAGAAAAGTAAATCTCTAAGTAGGTAGTTTGACTTACAACCATTAATGAGGACAAGCTTTATTCCAAAATTGGCTGACTTGCTTAGGATGTACACCCAAAAGGACATATATCTCGAAAACCAAAAAGCTCGTCGAGAATTTGATGTTTATTAGGTGTGTAGTGGGACTCGCATTTCGTCATTAAATTCTCAAAAACCTCCATTACAGGTACATATGTGTTTTCCTCCCTCCTTGCCTCTCTTGTTGCATATACATTCAATCGTAAAGTCTTTAGATAAATTGAAAACGGGCCCAAGACAGACCAGTCCAGTACAGTGGTGCACTAATGTCAACAGACCACATGTCTAACGTTGACAAATGAATATCCGTCTGGCATCTCGCAAATATCATTACCCCTATGATTGCCAAAAATTCATCTCTGTCCAAACTCTTGTGTGTTGCAGTTCACCTTGTATAATTTCTAGTTTGAATTACAATACTCTTGTTGGTCTATTGACAGATATATCTAGGAATGGAACATTAAAACATGAATGAAAAAAAACTTTCGGGGCTGTCGACAGTACGTGCATTTAGATTTGGTCCTGGGTAAGTGGCAACGATATTTCCTGTTGCTATCTGAGTGCCCGTAGCATGTAGACTGGTATTCTACCTGAAACAAGAAGAACTAGTCGGTGTACTACGATGAAAGTCTATTATAGATAAAACCTCAGCACCTACCCTAAGTCACGCATCACCACTAAAACATCAGGAGTTGGGGAAGGAGGAGCAACAGCAAGGCTAGCACGGATGCTAGTAGAGGTGGCAGGGGCTGCTGTGGCTGCAGCTGAGTAACAGGAACAATAGTGGTGCTTGCAAAGGTAGCAAGAGAACCAGCAAAGAAGACATGGCAGGTAGCAGTAAAGTTAGCAGTGTGCACTGCAACAACACGGTTTTTTTGTTTTTTTTGAGGGCGTGAGCCATTTTTCTTGCAAGACGGCTGCTGTTCATCTTCTTCACTCTCAGCCTCACTATATGATTGAATATAATATAACCTCTATTAATTTCATTAGCATATATCTAGTTCATCCTTACTAGCCACTATTTATGTAGGAACACGAACAATGTTTGCTTCTGTTTCATTCTCATGATCATAAAAATTTGAAAAGCCAGGTGTGATGTTCATCATATACTGTATTTTCTTATCAAATAAGTATTTAGATCTCAATTTTTCTTGTTATTTAGGTCATCTGTTAGTGTTTTATTGTTATAACTCCTGTATAAATAAGTTTATTTTTATTTTCACATATGCCTGTAAATTAAACTGAAACTATTCCTAAAGTAGATATTGCCTGTGAAAATAATATTTTGATATCTGAAGAGCAAAGAGAAAAAAATAGTTTGTAATTTGTATGTAAAATTAGATTGTAAAAAACAACAATAATACAAACATAGGGTGTATTAATTCCCAACAATTGAGTGTGGCAACGCAAACGGGGGGTGTGCTGGACGAAATCAAGAATAGGAGAAAAAACACAACAAGAGCCGACATGAAATACCAATATCACAGAGGACAGATAGGATAATAAGCTCACAGAGAGAGAATCCAAGTTTGGAGCAAGAATCAAAGATTTGCCATGTTTTCATGTGAGGAGAGCAAAACAAAACATTTGTGCTCCAGGTTTAATCAACTTCTTTAGATTCAAGCTTAACTTTAATTGGCTGATAGTTTATTAGAATTTTCTTCATAAGCATAAGCATTGGTATTAATATCAAATACTATTAAAATTAGGTTTCCATATAAAAAGGCATTTTCAAAGCAATTCATAATAAATAAATCGTGGTATAGCCATAGAAATTTTATTAATAAAGCACCTAGCATAGCATATATCGCCTATGTTTACCATATAAAGGTTATGAAGGGGAGATATATTCCTCGAAAAATGCTTGGAAATGTAGAAAAGTTGGAAAATTTGACTTTTTAATTGGCTAAATTTTGACAGATAATTAAGAAAAAACTTCTCGGATTACAGTAAGTTGAGGGAGGAATTTCATGCAGCTAAACGTAGTTATGTGAATATATTATCAGACAGTTCTGTAACAAATCCTGAAACATTCGTTTCAAATTATAAGCAAAATTGAAGAGTTTTTAAGGAGTCAATTAGGCCAATCGATTACTTTTACAAAATATTGATAAAGGGTCTATTTGACATATTTTTTATGTTACGGAATTTAGGCAAAGATAGTCCATATTAAAATTATGAAAACCACTAAAACATAAATGTAAAGGTAGCCAAAACAGAATGATATAATAATTACATCTGATAACGTAAAGGATGCAAATAAGTTCATATAAAGCTATTTGTGTGACGGAATAGTTGCATGAAGCTTTAAAGAAATAAAACACGAAACTGCTGTTATACTTGTCAAATAAGATTCTGAAAGAAAACTTTTACACCTGGATTGGAACGTGACAAATATCATGTTCCTATTCAACTAAAGATGATGTGACCTAGAAGACAAGTATGGAGAAAAGGGCTTCAATCCATGACTAGACAAACTTATAGAATCAATTATTATGATTAGCTACGGAATTTTAGAAAGTAATAAGCTCTTAGACATACTCAAAAGATTTGAGAAAGAACATTTTGTTCACCTATTCTACGAGTAGTCACTTTTTATGCAGAAGTCACAAAATCTTTCGATTTGAGTTAAAATGATAATGTATTATATCTAGATTTTTAAAAAGCATGTGATAAATTGCATGTTAAAGTACTACTTTAAAAAGAATTTTTTGCATATTCACAGTAAGAGACACTAAGATGGATTAATATATGGTGAACGGATCAGAAACGGTAAATGATTTTTAAGTGAATAACTTATAACTAGCTACCAGTTTTTCATGGCCTAAAGCTATTATCACTCCTTTTTTCATTTTCGTGATCATCTTAGGTTCGAGAATAAACAACAAGTAATTTCATTCGCTCACGTAACTATGCCATATCATATAGTAAAACTTAAGAAGGCGATAATAGCTTACAACATTGATTCGTGAGATGAAACAAATGGTGATATAATATGGGTTTGAAGTAAATGGACAGTCAGATATGGGATTTAAAATAAATACAAATTCAATCCTTCTCGCAATTTCGTTGCTGTATGAAACAAAGCAACAGGCATGGTATCGTACACTCGGCAGTCAAACTTACCAGGAGACCCAGATACTATGCTAAAGTATGCATTTCTCTTGTAATACCTATTTTGCTTATGTCACCTGTTGTTGGTTTCCATAATTAACCCAATGCATAGTCTTAAAAAAAAGGTATAGTCCGCTATATAAAAATGATTACCTACAATTAGAGGCTTAAAAACTCAATTAAAAATGTGAGGACAGATGTGGCCAATATTGAAGAAAATTTATTTGATTCTGCAGATATGAAAACGACGGTAAGCTAAGAAAGTGCGAAATCAAAACATTGAATGAAATATTCACCTTCAGCATCTGCATTGTTTAAATATGGAACACTAACTAAAGAATTAGGTAAATGTATCGAATGCTAGGAAAGATGGGAAAAGCATTTAACATTTAAAAGTGTAAGGTAATGAGTAAACGTGATGAGGGTTTACAATGAGATTATATTTTGGGTTACGAAATTTTAAATACATTCATAGAAAAGGATTTAGATGTGTTAATTTCGAGTGAACTGATATTTTCAAATTAATGCATTCTAGCTTGGCAAAATAAACCGCGTTCGATGATACATAGATTAGCCTTTTCTTTAGAATCAAATTAATTGTTCTTTGCTTATATAAGGAATGCTCTTGTAAGATCTCATTCTGAATATGCTGTACAATTCGGGTCAGCCTATATGAAAAAAACATTGTAATATTGGAATATGTCTAACCACGATTTATGATATTAATTGCCGAACTTAATGAATATAGAGAGACAGAAGCATCAGAACTTACTCTTAATGAAGTAAATTCTGCAAACTAGAACTTAAGGTTACAAATGATTTAGCACGCAATAGCACAGAATTTATTTTCCTATAGATATCATGATCATGAACAAACACTTATTAATATTGAAAGCAATATTGATAATATTTTGGGGACTAGAATCGATAAATATTTCTTTAAAATATGAGGAACTAGCAAAGATAACTACGGTTGTTCGGAGCCTACAAAATGATCTTGAACTAATTAAATGCTCTGCTTGAGTTAAATTACGCAAGTAAAAGTGGGTAGGTATAAAACATAAGTTTTTTAAAATAGTGAGTATGTATGTATGTATGTAGGTAGGATTAATAGACAGGATTTCTTTGGACAGACCTACACGGTAAAGATGGAGATAATGGCTTCGGCTCAGGAGATACTATCGATTTTCTTGAGGGGTACAGACTCGGGGAACTGAGTGGCAAAGTCGACCAGCGTTAAAACGTAACTATGGCCTTCGCTCGACGGGGGGGTGGATCGGTCTGATTAGGTCGATAGCTAGTCGGGAGAAGGGTTCATTCAGAGATTAGGGGTCCCTTCTGAAATGGCGCAGGTCTGACTCGTCATTTTATTGCCATCTTTTGGCAAATGTCGCACGAACGACAATATCGCAGAATTTCGTCGTTCGCGGCAGGCCAATAAAATTATTTTAAGATCATCTGAGCGGTCTTTGTGTGACTAAATTCACCAGCAAATAGTCTATCGTGGGCCGTTTGCAGGATTCGAGGAACGTGGGAGTGGAGTACTCATAGTGCGCGGGACTCGGTGTCGTTTTTCCCGGTGCACATGCGACTTTTGTTCCGAGCTTTGGACCACAAGGGACCTAAAGATTTACATTCCCTCTGGCTTTTCTCAAAGTCATGGGTCATCGCAATCGCGAATTCGGGAGCACATGGAGGTTCTAGAGGTTTAGGGGCTTTCAGTTCCTTCTCCACGTGGAAACAGGTAGCAACGGGTTGAGCAACTGGGGGAGACACCCGGGGGAACAGAACAAATAGGACAGAGCAAAGCAAGATTGAGGCTGCCAATACTTTAGCCAAACCATTAAATTATGCTTACTCAATGTAGCAGTGAACAATGATAAATTTATTGGCACGCCGCAAGTAATCATGCACTACTGCAATTCTATCGTGGCCCGAAGCCACAGGTGAGATAAGTTCATCGGATACAACAATGCACGTGCACCCTGAATCAAGGACGAGGGAAGAGATCTGACACACATTCACTGCTCCAGTTTCAAATTGGCGGCCTCAGAGGTACTTTTATCGAACAGAGGTTTTACGTGGTGGTCAGCAGTATTCGGCCTGTTTGAACAAGAGGGGTATGTATTTTGTGACGGTGGGGGTGTAGAAGTGGCAAGGACATGATGTACCAGGTGAGAAGGAGAGGTGCTTCTAAACTAAGAGTTTTTAGGACAGTTCGACCTCACGTGGCGTGGAACTCCACAGAAATAGCACACAATGGTTCTTCTGGTAAACGACGAAGCAGGGTGACGGAAGAAAAGGGCGTAACATCACGGTGGTCCATCGAGAAGAGAGGTTTGGGTTTGACGGGTTCAGTGACCTTAATGAACTTATTCCCATTGTTAGCAACAAATTTTTTTTGCTGGTTTTAGATTTAGGAGATGGGGTTTCTGATATTTGCTTCACTTCCTTCCGATAGCAGTTGTGGCAAGCCGCGTAGACATCTGCCTCCTTGGTGCATTCCTTGAGAGGACACTACCTCGAGTCCTTCACCAAGGATCTGATTACCGAAGGAAGTTACGCAAGAAATTGGTCTTTGAGGACGAAATCGACCAGGGCGTCGTATTCATGAGGCACCTTGGATGCATAAATTTAAAACTTAAAATGACGCTGTAAGGAGTAGCTGAACTGTCGGAAGGTCTGATCAGGTTGTATGCGACTGTGCCTTAATTTAGCTCGATAAAAATCCAGGGTCATGTGGCCTCTGATGGGAGGGAGATAAAAATATCCCTGAATTGAGAGCTCAACACGGGCAATAATTGTGATACGCCGGGCGTCTTGATGTACTACTGGTTCACCTCGAAGATCTTTTCGAAGTGGGTTAGATAAGAGCCAACTTGAGAAGTTTATGGAAAGCGTCTCGTTCCTCGCTCTGCTCATTTCCAAATCGTGAAAGCGAATTGTCTCTCTTTCTACTCGTTTCTTTTTATTTTCTCAACCTCTTTCTCTTCTTTCTTCTTTCTGGATATAGACCGTCAGATCTTTGCCACTGAGTCCAAGTGACTCACCTTGTCACCTTGGGCCTTGAAATTTTCAAACGGCGACATGCTGTTGGGTTCACGTTTCAAAAACGGTCATTTCAATCTTAATGACGAAAAAAGTTCTGAGCGCCCAATGAAGTTGGATAAAGATCGATTGAACGACCTTGTTTATGAAAATCATCGTCAATCGACTAGAGAATTGGTTGTACAATTGGCGTTTGATCAGAAAACTGTAGTGAATCAGCAACATTCGATGGGGAAAGTTTAAAAACTCGGTGCATGATTTCCGCAAGCTTTGAGCGAAAGCAACAAACTTTAACGTTGCACGATTGCCGAAGGTCTGCTGGCTCGTCGCAAGGCTACTCGTAGATATAAGAACAGATTTCTTCACCGCATTATCGCTGGCGACGAAAAGTGGTGTTTTTATGTCAACATGAACCCTAGAAAACAATGGCTTAGCCCCAATTAAAAAAAAACACTATGGCGATTAAAGCAAGGAATTCATCCACAAAAGACGATGCTGTGTTTGTGCTGAGATTGTAAAGGCATCATTATTTATGAGCTCCTTGCAAACAACGAGATTGTCAATGCAGAACTCTACGTTCAACAAATGTATCGACTCGCCGAAGCTATTGGTGAAAAGCGACCACATCGACGTTATGGAGTCCTTCTGCAACACAACAATGCTCGTCCTCACATTGCCAATATGCCAAAAGACGCCATCCAAAGGCCTAATTTGGAAATCCAGCCGCATCCTCCATATTTACCAGACTTGGCTCCATCGGATTTGCATCTATTCCAATCGCTCTCCAATAATTTGTGCAGCGTTTCGTTCAATACTGATGTAGAATTAAAAACCTGATTAGACGAATTCTTCGAGTCAAAATCCAGAGATTTTTATTGCAGGGGAATCGAAAAACTAGTTGAACGTGGGGAAGAAATCTTAAATAACAACAGATAATACATTATTGATTAAATTGCATATTGTTATCAATTAAAAATGAAATTATTCTAAAATTGTTAATGTGAATGAATAGATTTGATAAAACCACAAGAACTTATTTCCTAATCCATTAAAATTTAATGAATAACTAAAGCAAAACTTTTCCTACGCAATATTTTTTTATTAACTGGCTAATATTTCATGCATTCTGAAATGATTGGTTTAACTTATTGAAATTAAAACGATGAATGATTAGAGAGAAAGTTGATTACAATCTACCACATTTTAATCAGAGTAGTTCAATTAAAGTGTCAAAAATATAAACCTAAGCATAATTTTACGAAAAAAAGTATATTTATATAAATTGTTAAAATTCTGACGAAGGCATCTTCCGAAGAATGTTTGGAAAAAGGAGTTCTTTGCCCAAAGATACTTTCGCCATCTCTTCCATTGTTAGTAAATGCAGTGGCACCAGTTGAATTCCTTACAAGCGACAAAGATTTTCACCCCACTCAACGTTTTCGGCCACCGAAAATTTTAGAAAATTATTTCAAATGCACGGCCCTAAAGTTTTCATTTGCATATCAATATGAATATAAAAGTGAAATAAGGAGGAATAAAGAGCAAAAGTTTATATACGCTCGATAATGAAAAGAAATAGTACAATACAAAATGTGCCGAAACATTTAATATTAGTAACATATAACGGATAAGCAGTTGAAGCTCTATGTAAATTATAGCAACACCAAACTGATTAAAAAGCTCAGTAGGGTGTTAAAATTTCCAGGGCAGTGATTAGAACTTTAATTCGACGATACATGCTCTCCGAAACGTGGAGTGATGCTGGCCAATTCTTCGGTGATCACTGCCTTTACTTGCTCATTGGAGGTAGGCTGACGAAGTCTTACATCATCTCTCATGTTATTCAAGAAAGAGGCTATCTAGTAGATTTATATCACGAGACTGTGGTGGCCAGTAAATAATCCTGACATTGTTGTCCCGGTACTAATGTATGGTGGACAAACACTTGTGACATAGGGCATTTTACTTCCGTTAAATCACATTTGCAGCCTGTATAGAGATGTTTAGGTCTGAGGGTATCATGTAATCTCTTCTGACAGCCTAGAATTTCTCTGAATTCATATTCTATCACTAACGTTGAGAGTATACCCCTTTGAAGTTGTAATGCAGCCCTATAACATCATATAGAGGACACCCAACTTTGCTGTCGGTGCTATGCACTTTGATTCTACTGCGACCATAGGCTGCCAGTGAATCAAACGTTGTCTTGAGTCGAAAACATCTACACAGAACGTGGACTCTTCGGACCATATGACACGTCCCTACTGACTCATTCTCGCATTGTGGTGAGCACCTGCTCGAGATAGTTGACTCATCTTTTCAGTAGAAGGTTGATCAGAGGATTGTGGCATACTTTACACTAGTTCAGGCTAGTACAATCTCTCGTATGGACTATGCTAACTGAGGCCTCAATCTGTTTGCTCGCTTTCCATTAATGTTGCAGCTGGACTGCCGGATTCTTAATATCTCGAATGCGCATGCAAGGCAGAGACTTAGTGCCACGTTGCGTACTGAACCTAAGGTATCCAGAAAGAGGTTTTTATGGTTCTGGATTTTTGCCACTATAATTTAATAATTAGATCATATCGAGCTGAAATATTAATATACACATGCATGTAAGCCCTACACCTGAATATTCAAAGACACTCAACAAATAGGAAAAAATCCAGGTGTGAGAACTGTTCTGAGTATCAAATCAAGATGAGTCAAATAGAAGACTGGGAATGATATGAGACCACCCGTTTGCAATCGAAAAGAAACGTTAGAAGGGTCATTGTTAGAAAAATGGAGAAAAAAAAAGAAAATTCTGCAGATATTGGAAGTATATTTATCCCAATGGAGAAGATAAAAAAAAATGACCTAAATCACTACACAAGAAATTCTATACTCTGCGTTCAGAGTCTTACACAAGTACAGGCAGACAGCTGGTCACAGGCTGCTTGAATTATGTCTGGGCCAAAAAAAAAGAGTGCAAATTACGGTTAACCGTGTTTTGAGTAATGGTTTGCCAAGTTTCAGTTCAAAGGATGTATAAAGACAATACCCAGTCAAATAATTTTAATATATATAACAAAAAAGGGGTGATTCCTATATATATATATATATATATAAAAGGGGGAATAAATTACTTATAGTGGATAAATGAATTTAATGATGATTAAGGGGGTAATCTGGGGAGTACCATACACAATCGCTTTGCCTTTAAGCGCGGGCGAATTGGATGGGGGTGGAAGACAACGGCGTAGGTCTTCGAGAAGGTACTTCAGGTGTCCTGACTCGGAAGACTTGATGATGGGGTTGGATTACTTTGTAATGAAGAATGAGATTTTCTCTGCTCCAGAGAGACGTAAACCAAACCAAAGATGATTCTACTGATCCGTAAGGAGTCTCAGTCTCGAAAGACGGGAATCTTAAAGAGGTTGAAGATGATAGGGTTGCACAACTCTCTGGGAAGAAAGGGACTCGATAGCTTTCCTCTGAACAGGGCCAAAAGCTTAACGAAGGTAGATCTGCTGACGAGATCTTCGACGACGTATGACGACGAGTTACAGGGGATCACCGGAAACAGACGGCAGTCTGGACGGAGTGGATGGCGGGCTTTCAATGCCCTCGAGAGATGGTGAGCTTCGGGTTAAATACCCGGGTGGCTGCTCTGCTAGATTCTCAGTGCCTTGCGGTCCCCAAGATATACTTGACGCCAGTCTAAAGAGAGATCAAACCTGTTTCGCGATATGGAGGTATGGTTAATATGGCTACGCACGGCGTTATCGCAGGCTAGGGAAGGACGATCGGCGTCTCAGAAAAAACACAGCTGGGACGGGTGATTAGGCGAGTGACGGAACTTCCTAGACTTTCTAAAATTCTGACGCTGGCTTACGTGGTCTTGAAAGAATTGAGAGGTTTCGCTAATCGGCTTCCTCTCGCGGTGGTCCTTCAAGGGCATTTCCTCACACGACCCTCTTTCCGAATATGACATTTTCGTGATTTGAAGAGTAGGGAAAAGGGCATTCCTAAACATGGGAGGAGTTGCGTATGGGAAAATTTTGACCAGAGTCTACAGGTGCTCAATACGTGTGTACCTTTAAATTTAAGTCGACACAGCAGTCACAAAATGAATGAATTTTTTCGTTTAATCCTTGGTGCAGGGTACACTTAAAAAGGACATGGCCATTAACCACGGAAATAAAAAAACTCAGAAAGTAAATAAATGCGAGTTACAAAAAAATCAAAAAGATTCATTTATAAAAGGGTAGTGGAACCATATATCAGTAAAAATAAAGAAACATACCATAAAAAAACGCACGCAAAGGACAAATATGTATAAAAGGAAATTTTTTTTTACATGAGAACCAAGGAACATAAACATACACGTTTGAGACGGAGTGGAGTTCTAGAATTATAAAAACAAAACGAGTACCCAGAGTCGAATATATGCACGGGAGTATAATGCTTAACACATTTTACTTCGCAGGGGGAGGATCATCGACCGGAATTCTACCTGATGATGATGATTAATACGCCAGTGCAATGCTGCTCAGCCTGTAAAGACTATCTTACAGCCAGGTACATTAGGGGTTAAGACTTTTGTTCATACACCACGCTCCGTCAAGCTGGGTTATTGGTGCATATGAAATCAATGCCATAGGCAGGCCTTTCAATATATCTAAAATTAAAAGATTAAAAGAGGTGCGGATGGTATAAGAATAGACCTTAAAATTAGTGGTACTCAATACCACATTTGTGCCTTTTGCTAAACATTAAAAACAGTAAAAGTTGAAACAGGCACTCATTAAAATCTTTTAATTACGCGTCGTTGCGCTAGATTTCTTTGAAGAGATTAATGTCTTTTAGCAACCTGAAGAGTGCTTGTTGATCAAAGTTTTTGGACATTGGTGATAAAAACCGATTTCAGGGTTGAGTTTGCTGATTATTGTTCAGGGAAAGGAATGCTATTGTCCTCTGGTTAATGAGGGAGGGGCACTCTCTAAGGATGTGAAGGATGGAGACTGGCACATTGCACGAGGCACAGATGGGTGGTGGGGCGCCACACATGAGGTGCCAATGCGTGAGCTTTGTGTTCCCAATCCTCAACCTGCGCAATATTGTCTCCTATCTCCTGCTCAATCGCTGGTCTCTATTTGGCTTTGGAAGCACAAATGGTTTTACGCCATGTAGCTTAGTTAGGGGATTTATCACTTCCCACTTCTGCTGCCAAAGTGAGTAAGCATGTGCATTCATCAGTGGGTACTGGTCACTAGTGGGGACTGGTGTCCCAATGGCAGCAGGCCCTCTACCCGCTGCTTCCTTCGCGGCTTCATCCGTTTTTTTGTTTAAGTTTATCCCTATATGTCCAGGGACCCAACAGAAGGTAATCTTGTGCTTAGTACTCACCCAGTACAACCATTCTTAATTTTTTAGGAGAAGTGTGTGCTTGTTGTGTAATTAAATTATAGAATCAAGTACAATTCTTGAGTCGGAATAGATTACATACGAATCAGGTGGTGAGCTGGAGTTCTCATGAAGTGCAGCAAGTATCGCTGTCAGTTCCGCTCTAAAACTGGAAACATGGGGTTGGAGTGTGACTAGAGTAGTCCCCGTGGGTGATATCACACCTGCCTCAACATCAGCCGGGCTTTTTGAACCATCAGTGAACACAGGTTTCATGGGACAGTTTTCGTTTATATGTTGCAAGAACATATTTTTCAGTGGAAGTTTTTGCCTCTGATCCACGATGCACCTTGTGGTTGGTAGCTGGGCATATAGGCTCGGTACTGGGGAAGATTTGAAGGCCTCAGGGCCAGCCTAACTCCCAGCTTGCGGACTGGTTTCAAGGACTTGAAGTTTGTTTTATTTGCTGAGCTGTATATCCGAAAACCATAATCCATTTTGCTCTGTACTAGGCCAGAGTAAAGCATCCAGAGTGTTTGGCGGTTTGCACCCCAGCTTGTATGATAGAGGAGTTTTATTAAGTCTAACCTCTTTGTGCATAACATCTTCAGCTTGGTTATGTTGTGTTTGCATACTAGTTTTCTGTCAAATCTAATACAGAGGAGTCTTGTTCATGAAAAGCTCTGGGGTGTCCCAGAGAGCATTCCTGAGGTTTGAGAAGTGCACAGCGCAAGTCTTTGTTGTGGATAGGCGAAGTCCTTTGCTTGCTGTATTTGAGGATATTGTATATATTGCTTGGTGGATCTTATGAGTCACCAATGGCAAGTATGGTGAGGAGCATGCTATGGCAAGATCATCAACATAGAATGCTGTGAATATGTCGGGATGTACCCCTTTCAAAATTTTGTTGATTGCTATAGTAAAGCAAGTGACACTTAGTACTCTTCCTTGGGGTATGTCCTCTATTTGTTCATGAGGGTGGGAGAGTGCATTGTCTACCTTGACTTGGAATATGCGTCTAAGAAGTTAATTTTGGATGCATCTCGGGAGGTAGCCTCTAAGTCCCCACTCCAGGTCGTGTCGTACACTTTTACTATGTCGAGGAAGCCACAGATGACATGGTATCTTATTATAAAGTTGTCTCTGATAAAGGTGTCCATTCCACCTAGTTGGTCAGTAGTAGATTAGCCCTTTATGAAACTTGTATGCACTGGGGTAATCAATTGATCATTTACCCAAAATGTTTGTTCGTATTCGGGAGTCTTATTAAGGAAACTGATGTTAGTCTTTCCTTAAACTGAAGGAAGTGGGCGGTCGCTTTGGACTTTCATGCGAATGGTCCGGGGACGGCATCTTTATTATGAAAATAAGGAGGGTTGCTAAAGCAGCGAAATTCAGGGCAAAACGTCGGTAAAACGATGTCGACCCGAGAAAAGAGCGTAATTTCTCTTTAGTTCGCGGGAGGGTCATGTTGGCGATAACCTATACTTTTTGTTTCTAAGGGGTCATTTGATTTACACCAATATGGAAAGCAAGGTACTTAATAGTGCTATAGGCGAAATGACACTTGCTACGGCCTATAGTGAGGCCGTTTTCACAAAGCCTATTGAGGAGCGATTGCAGGGAGATAAGATGCTGGTCCCTTATTCGGGTGGCCACGTAAACGTTATCGAAGTAAAAGGAAATGTTACTCAATTTATCCAGTATCCTGCGCATCATTCGATTATAGTTTCTACAAAGAGTAACTAAACCAAAAGGTAGGCGTTTAAACTGAATTAGGCCTTTTTCTGCGGAAAATGCTGTGTATTTCCGGGCCCTATCCTCAAGGGGGATTTGATAATAGTCCTTACACAAGTCTATCCCTGAAATAAACTTGGCCTTTTCAAGTAGATGTAGGCTCTGGTTTATCAAAGGGTTAGGCTCAGCGTCAAAAAATGTTATTGCATTCAGCGTTCTAAAGCCTACGTACATGCGAAAAGACTGGTCCGGCTTTCTGACCATAACAATGGGAGAGCAATAATCCGACGTGAAAAGTTCAATTATTCGTAACTTTAGCATGTTTACCACTTCGACGTTAAAAGTTAGGGGCAAGTGAATGGGTACTGGGTATGGCTTGGACCTAATAGGTTCCTGGGTGGTTAGGCCATTATCATGCTCAAAATACAAAGAGCAAACAGGCTTCTCACAAATTCCATCGGGGAATTCAGATAACGAAAGAGACAACTGTATCTTCTGAGGGGGTCCCACTGGTGGGTTTAAATTGAGTTCCTGGATAGAGTTTACACGGGAACCGGGAAGCGAAAGGAGAGGGTAGTTTTCCTCCGCTTTGACACATAAAGTTTAGATTAAATTAAAAGGCTCAGATGAATAAGAGGCTTCCATTACTGCCTCCTTGTCAAGGGCATTTATATTGTTAATGCATGCGCGGCGGTGATAGCGCTTAAGCATATTCACATGAGACAATTTGTTCTCTGACGGGGTCTGTATTATGTAATCCACGGTTTACTGGCTTCTAGGATTGGAAAAGGGCCTTTGCATTTGGCTAAGAGCTTGCTTGTCTTCGTAGGAAGAAGGAGCAGCATCTCTTTACCGTGCTTGAATCGCCTTTCTTTTGTCCTAACGTTAAAATAGATCCTATATTTATATAAGTTTAGGTCCAAATTTTGTACGCTAGATCGGCGCATTCTTCCAAGCGGTTTCGAAGATCTAGCACGTATGAATACGAGGACTTGATCTCCTCATCCAGGCGGGGATTAGAAAAAGGTTCATTGAAAATGCTCATTGGTTTGCGTACATTTCGGCCATACAAGAACTCGAAGAGAGCAAATCCCAAAGGTCTGTGGGGGATTTCTTTCAGGCGAACCGGACAACCGGCAGATATCGCTGCCAAATTGACGGTAGGTCTGGCTGGGGATTATTCTCGCCTGGCGGAACTTTGACTTAGAATAATCGGGATTCATATTTACCGCCAATAATAATTTGGACTTGAAGGAGGAATAGTTGAGAGTAGCCTCTGCCCAGAGTGATATGAAGATTTCTCGGAGATTAGATTAAGGAGGGAAAGTAGTCGAGCGACTCCATCGGTTTCAATATCTCAGTGGTTCACTTCGAAAATTTTCTCAAAGTGAGTAAAGTTTGTACTAAAATCTTTGCCGTCCTTAAACACTGGCAACTTTACCGACTTGGATTAAGGTGATTCATCTCTCGAGCTAACAGAAAGGGTCTCCAAATGATTCTTGTTAAGCTCACGATCATGTTGACGAAATCTTACTCTTTCTTCAGCTTCTCTTTGTTTTTTTTCTCTTCTCTCTTGAGGTTTCATTGTACTTGTTCAGCTTCTCTTTGTTCTTTTTTTTACTGCCCTTTCATTTATTTCTTCCTCCTGAACATATACAACTATATCCTTGCCTGATAACCCAAGAATCTCCCCTTGTTGACGGTAACGCTCAAATGAGGAGATCTTGTTGGTCTAAATGCGCGTCTGGCCACTCGGTGCACCCAAGGAACTTATGGAAAAGATTATGAATTTCTGATGATCGTATCAAAAATCCTAACGGAGATTTTGGACACACCGATTGCACGTCAAAAAAACAACAACACATAAAGGGATATAAAATTGGGAAAACATAGTCATCACATTAAAAAAAGATCAATCAAAGAAAGATAAGAATCTGTTCCACTTTCTTTGGATATCATTAAGCGAACTTGGCAAACTGGTTAGTGAACAACTAAACTTAGGGGGGGAACTTGAAAATAAAAAGGGTTCTTTTAAACAAATATTAACCCAATTTTATCCGCCACCAGATAAATATAATGATATATATATATGTGAGGTATACCTGTATAGACTAGTGTCGTGGTATGACATTACATTATATCAATACCATATTATATCTATGGGGGAGGGACCAATAACTTGAAGGCGAACCGACAATGGACGGAACGCCACGAGTTTCGACACCCAAAACAGCGAGAATGAGTGCAACGAGGTCAGGTAAAGTTTAAAAATGGCAAAGCTCAAGGTTATTTAAAGAGGCATGTACCAAAATATAATTTTATTTACATATAATAAGAGAATTAATGGGAAAAATAACATTGGTAAACGAGGATGGAATTGCTGAGTTATGTATTAGACTATAAAGTTAAAAATTAATGTATTACAGAAGGAGACTATTCAAATAGGAAGGATTAACTCAATTGGGTTGCTGAAGGAAGAGAGGGGTTGGCCTACGGAGGCTTTCGGGTGAGACGTCAGGGTTAGGCTTCACGGCTGTCTATTGCAGGCAATGAACTTAAGGCGAGGGCGCTCGGAGTTTCTGAGTGGGAAGTTAACGTGATGACGGTTCTCCAGAAAGGGGGGGGAGCAGTAACTTCCGGTCCAGGAGAGAGTATTTAGGCCACCCAAAAACGAGGGGCGAACGAGGAGGGCTTCGACAGGAGTTGATGAGTGGAGTCGGAAAAATCGCTCAGGAGCGATCGTAAAATGGAATTACCTCACTGGCTGGGTTGATTCCAAGATACAAAAGTTTACCCGTCAATTTGCTTTGTCGTTAGCACCTGACTTGGAACTAGGGGAAACTTCTTGGGGCCGGGCGAGGCTCCACAACTCTGTCTCCCACATGGAAGACGAGCCCTATATATATCCGAGGCTCCCTTCGCGGGGGTAGGGGAAACAGCACTACTCTCGAATGGCCTCGAATCTTCACGCTGAGGCGATTCCTAAACCGCGTAAAGGTGGTCCGTGGTGGACGCGATTCGCTTCTACCGCTTGTGGATGGGAGGTGGGGCTTACCAATTTAGGCCTAACCAAATTCTAGAATCTTCTCCAGCGCATAGACTTCACTTCCGCGTACGGGCAGACAGCTGGCAACAAGCCACTTGTTATGTCTGGGCGATAAATAAAGAATGCGTATTACAGTTGACCACGTGTAGAGTAATGGAAGGCCAAGTTGCGGTTCAAAGGATATATAAAGACAATATCCCAAAATATAATACTAATATATATATATATATATATATATATATATATATATATATATATATATATAACCAAAAAAGGGGCATTTTATATATATATATATATATATATATATATATATATATATATACAAAAGTGCGAACAAATTACTTATGGTTGTTAAATGAATTGAATGAGGATTAACGGGGTAATCTGGGGCTGACCATACACGATCGCTTTGCCTTTAAGCGTGGGCAAATTGGATGGGGGTGGAAGAAAACGGCGTAGAGTAATGGCTTGTCAAGTGCAGTTCATAGGATATATAAAGAAAATACCCCAAAATTTCATTTGGATATATTACCAAAAAGGGGCAGTTTATATATATATATATACAAAAGGAAGAACAAATTACTTATGGTGGTCAAATGAATTAAATGATGATTAACGGGGTAATCTGGGGATGACCATACACGATCGCTTTGCCTTTAATCACGGGTGAATTGGATGGGGGTGAAAGACAACGGTGTACGTCTTCGAGAAGGTACTTCAGGAGTCCTGACTCGGAGGACTTGATGATAGAGTTGGATTACTTCGTGATGTGGAATGAGATTTTCTCTGCTCCATAGAGACGTAAACCCAACTGAAGACGATTATACTGATCGGAAGGGGGTCTCAGTCTTGAAAGGCGGGAATCTTGAATAGGTGGTGAAGATGAGATTGTCGCACAACTCTCCTGGAAGAAGGAGACTTAATACGTTTCCTTTGAACAGGTGTCAAAGCTTAACGAAGGTAGATCTGCTGACGTAATCTTCGACGACGTACGACAACAAGTTACGGGGGTTCACGGGAAACAGACGGCAGTCCGGACGGAGTGGATGGCGGGCTTTCAATCTTCTCGAGGGATGGTGAGTTTGGGGTTAAATACCCGGGTGTCTACTCTGCTAGACGCCTCTGGGTCTTGCTATTCCCATAGGATACTTGGTGCCATTCTAAGCACCCACAATTCCTGATAGCGCGTCATTCCAGACAATCAAACTCGCCTCGCGATATGAGAGTAGAGTTAATATTGCCTCGCACGTCGTTATCTCAGGGGAGGGCCGGGGACGGGTGATTAAACGAGTGACGGATTCTTCCTCCACTTTCTAAAATCCTCACGCTGGCTCACGTGGTCTTGAAAGAATTGAAGGGTATCGCTAAGGGGTTTCCTCTCACGATGGTCCTTCGAGGGCATTCCCTCACAGGGCGTATCATGAATCCACATTAAGTTTGAAAAATAAACGACAGTCTCTCAAACTTCCGGAGCCAAAGCTCTTGTTTGGAGGATTCAAAGAAGCAAAGGACCAAGAAGCACGAGTTAGAACCTCTTTACAAGACCTGATTAGACCCCCGGGCTAAGATGTGGCTAAATTTAGTGAGCTTTTCCTAATTCAATATCAAGCTGACCTTCACCATCGCACATGACTTCATTATGAACGTTGAGATAGAATGAGAAGAGTTAGGCACATTTCCAGTTTTTAACAACCAAAGTAACTTCTTCCTATAGGAAATTGGCTTTTATCCCTACTACGTAGTTAAACTTACTGTATTATCACCACCTTTCCAACTTGCTTTAGAAAACCATGTGGCAGGGTTGCCCTCTTTCGGTAATCAAATGAGCGAATTTGGTTTGATCCTAGAGGGTATAACACACTGTTTCTCCTATCGATTCATCTATCTTGGCATGAGAGACAGTTGCAAAGAGAGATGAAGATATAGAAAGAAAGAGAAAGGCTGTAGAATAAGAAAGTAGTAAAGTAGTGAGAAACAAGATGAATGAAAAGTTTGAAAAAGAAAATACAGGCATTTAAAATAATAAATTGATTAATTTATTTGTTTAAAGATTGTGTCATATTTTAAACGACCATCTTTTTTTTGAAGTCTAGCTGTCTTCTGTTCTGACATTATTTTACTCAACTTAAGACCATATTTCATACCAACCCTTCATTTTATCCTCGAATAAGCGCAAAAATATTAATTGCCACTGATTAAAACTAATTTGTATATGGAAGAAATTCATAAGTTGCTTATTGCTTATTTTATTGATGCACCCATTGTTGTATATTCTAATCTACTTAAAAGAAACTCCATTTTAGATGCTCCGTATTGGTTTTATGAATTATATTTAGTTTCAAATCATTGATTTCATGGGTAGAGTCATTTGATCTACTTAAGAAAGTTTAAAACTATACTAGAAGGAGTCACCAATGTATTTGACTTAAATGATATTAATGCTTTATTCACAAGTTAGTTTTCTTCTTAAAATTTAAAAAAATACCTTTTTTAAAAAAATGATCAAGCGTTTGAGACTTTTAAATTATTTACAATCAAAGAAATGATAGAGAAAAGAATATATTACTGATATAAATAAATAAATTTCATAGAATCATGTTTTTTTTTCAAAATTTCTGCCATTAAGAGTAGCAATTATTTTAATTCTTTTGAATGGCATTAGCTGTCATGAACCCACGCACAAGCAGACCATTTTGTACCTGAACAAAGTCTAGTGACCAAAGTCGTGTACTCTCACTTATTCTGATTTATGAGCCTCCAACATTCAAAACTTTAAAATATTCCTGGACTAACCATGGGAGGGTTTTGCACTTAAATCATTCGAAAGAACCTGTAAAACAGCATAAGAGTTTTAAATTTTATTAGAAATGACCGAATAGTTGTGATGTTATTGCCAAATAATTCCTCGGCTAACCTAGAGAGGACTTTGGCAATATATCATTCGAAAGAAAATGCAAAATAACATAATCCTTTTAAATTCTGTTAGAATTAGCTGAATAGTTATGATGCTATTATCAAAACAAAAAGTAGCGAAATGGGGACCGACCTACCGACTGACCGACCGAGATAGTGATGTTTAGAGTCCCACGCGGCCAAAATTTATTAGATAGTATTTGCCCCAACACGGAGTAAAAGTAAAAGATGCACCTAAAATTTTATTTTCAGAACATTTATTTTTTGATTCCATACTTGAAATAAAAGCAGAACAAGGTATCAATGGGATACAAGCTTAATGAATTAAAATTTAAATGAACGATTTATAAATGAACACCTCCGATAGGAAGTTCGGAAGGCCTAAATGTAGAAAAATTCGGTTGTTAAGTAATTAATTTTAATACAAAAGTCGTAAGTGCTATACAAGTGTTTAATTAAAGGATGAAAACGTATGCTTTTGCAATACATCTGAAAAAGATACCCTATAGAATTTATCTATATATTAAGGTCCATATAACAACTCAAACTATGTAGGAGATTATTTCTGCACGCTTTTACGCAAGAGTGGCTTCTTAACACTAAAATTTCGACGAATTGGGGTATTTCTTTCTTTGGCTTCCTTTACATTTTTGGCAATTTCTATTCTTTATTAATCCGAATTTTCCTTCCACCTCCTACCTGTTAATTGAAACAAACCAATTAAAGCTTTAAATAAATTTTGAATTATTAATTATTTTTCTTCATATCTTTAGTAAAAAAGGTGCCAAAAGACTTCAGGAAAGGTTTTAGAATTAGCCGACTTCTGGCATTAAAACTCTTGCTATTTTGACTCTCAACACTCAAGAGTCAGGTTGATTGCTAAAGTTCCCTAAACTGCCCAGTTATTGGTTCAGCTTGATGAGTATGAGAGTTGGAAAAGAAGTCTGATGTTTAATAGCAATATTTTAACTTAGAAAAAGCTTGCCTAGTTTTCTAGCTTTTAAGAAAAATTCTTAGTAATTTGAGGTCATATAAATGAGTTTATCGGGGCGTAAATCTGATTGGTGCGCACAAATTCGTCGGAACTTTACGGGCGTTCATGGAAGACTAGATAATATTCCAACTAATAGACTGTTCTGTGGAGTTCGTGACTTTTGAGCAAAAGTTGCCATTTCCTCGGTTTGGTGAGATATTTTCTGTACGTGAAAAATTGAATCAGTTAGGGGGATTTGAACGCTATTGCGTGTACACACAAAAGTGTATTTCAAACCTGGGCTTTGTAAATTGGGAAAAAATACTAGGTATAAATCATTTTTATCTTACTTCGTGCATGAATGTTACTGGAATTATAAAATAGTTCAAGTAAGTGTCTCATGTCTTATAAGAATTACACGCAGGAAATAAAGACAGTTTTGAAGTAAATAAATGTTCCATTAATTTAGAAATATCCGTCACAATTTCTTTTATTATTCAAATTAGTTTTACCTTAGATCCAGTATAAAGAGGTTAGAAAAAGAGGAGAGAACAGTAAGTAAAGTTCTAAGAAGCAAAGGATTAGTAAAAGCCCCATTCCTAAATACTGTGAAAGGGAAGGCACATTCAATTCTGATAGACCAAATTCCTTTAAATTTAATTTAATGAAGAAAGTTTCATCACCTTTCATTGAAAACGAGATTGTGGAGGAATTTATGTCATAATTAGACAGTCACTCAATAAGGATGGAAGTCAGAGGTGAAGGAGTCATATAGAAAAGAAAATATATAGAGAAAGAACTTTAACTAGACATATGTCTGTAAGGTGATATTATAAGATTAGATCGAATCTCTTCTTGAACATATTTTTCGTAATGGTTTCATCGACTTTCCCAAGTTACTTTATTTTTTTTAGAAAAAGAATTTTAAATCATTTATTTACTAGCTTGAAACAGTCATTTCTAGTCGGCACACATATATCTAGCACAAAGTTTGAACAATAACATATATGTGAATCTGTTTATTATTTTAAATATTTCGATATTCTGACCACGTAGATGCAAAATATCCTGTGTCTAAAGCTAGGTGCTTCAGTCTGTTGCCGGTTGATACTGTAGGCATTCAAATATTGCAATGCCCTTTCGCTAATATGCTGACATGAACTTTACCATATACTGCAAATGAGGTGGTATAAGCTCTATATATAATGGAAGCTTGATATCTTTCCTTTCATATTTAAAATGTATAGCTGTGTCCTATAATACTATTTTCCTTTCGTGAAGTCGCACTGCATTATTTTGAAAATTTTAGATCCCTCGAGATTAAGAAACTTACAAGTAAATCCTTTAGATTGTTGACTGTTTAAAATATAATTAGCCATGTTGTAATCATTTCAACGGTATTTAGGACATGTATGCATTAACTTACTTTAGCCAACGTTGAATTGCATCTGCCGTGTTTCCAAAACTTTGATTACTTCAAGTCATTTTCCAAGTTTTCAGGAAATATATGTTTTCCCCCTAGTACATACTTAGTTTTGCTTTGTCTGACATCTAAAGAATTGTTTACATTCCTTGGCCCAGTCGTAGTTTGCTCTCACGTCATCATTGTTTGGATGTAGATCTCAAGCTCTATGTCTCGATTAAATTTTTAATTTTTCCAGCTTCACCACATTCTTTAGAGATCTCCTTATACAAAATTTTTCCATGTTTCGCCATCGTTGAAATTGTGCTTTAAATTCGCCACAAAATATAATGAGAAAATTGAGTAAATTCATTAAGTATAAAGGTTATTTTGAAATGTGTGCTGTGAGTTAATATTTCATATCTTTAGTTTCAGATGCTACAGGATTCAAATTCTATCATTGATTCCAAAGAGTTTACAAGCATTGATATATAAGAAATGGGTGGTGTGATTTTCCAGATTAGTCTTTATGACTTTTCGTAAATTTCCATTACATTTACCTCTTTGGACTCGTTAATAACTATTTCTGCTACGGTAAATTCCTTGAAATTTTTAAAAGGTTGGACTGGAGGGTGGGTCTAACAGTTGGCGTAAAATCTTTTTTAATGTGAATTGGAGAGATTTGTTTTTTATTCAGTGCTTTAAGGTTTTATTTCATTTAATATCGTCCGTGTGGATAGTCTGATGGCGTAAAGCTAAATCTTTTCATTTTTAGAAAAATGTATCTGTAAACACTATAGAAGACAACCTGATAAGGAGGAAAGTTGTTTATCTCGTTACATGGAAGCTACTTATCCTATATAAACAGATAATAAATGCGAAATCTTATAAGCAAGGTTAATCACACATAATGTTGATAGGAAATTTTCCGAACTTTTTTTAGTTTTAATAAGCAGGTATTGATATTTTTAATAGTTGATATTGCTGCTCAATAAAACTGAACATCGCTAGATCTACTAGCATCGATTAATTCATTAAGAGTTTAAGATTGTTTTAATTATAATTGTCGTAGAATTCCCATCCTTTTTGTTCTATCTATAAGAGTGCTAAGAGTGTCTAATATATTGATATTATAAGAATATCTTAACGAACAGAGTCGTTACGAAACACGTAAGGATATATATAAGAGAAACGAACATTAATCCCAAAATAAACTTATATTTTACCTTTATCAATTGAATACATAACATTTATACATTAACTATAGCAATACTCTGAATATTATCCTAAACAAAAATTAATTAAATTAGTTTACCCACAAAAATTGGTTAACGTTTTCTCTACACACAACAATAATATAAGAATTAGGCTTACGGACTCATGGGGAGTTTAAAGGTCTTAGAAATGTTATTTACTTTCGAGGCGTGCCGCCGGTCAGATGTTGATGAGCGAGATGACACGGTTGTTTCTGCGAGGGTGGCACCGGGGTGGTCCACACGTTCTTCCGGGGGGGGGGGGGTCTTCAAGGACGAGAACCAATACGGTGCTTTATGCAACACCTAGGCAGTCGTGGTGTCTCTGGCGAGAGTGAGTCGAACTTGGTTCTTAAATCAAGTTAACTTGGAGTGCGGCGTGACCACCGAGTAACAAGCTCGAGGAGGAGCTTTTCTCCTTCGTTACTTATTTCCTTATGGACGAGGACTGAACTCGGGGAAGGTCTTCTTCACAAGTCAGGATAACGGAGGGGGGTTTCTCTGGCGAGAATAAATTACTTAACGTTCGGTTTGGTAACCCGGAACTAGCTCGAGGATAAGCTTTTTCTTAATTCCAGTCTTCCTCAAGGGCGAATATAACGGAGGGGGATTTCTCTGGCGAGAATAATTTGAACTTGGTTTTTTACCAAGTTAACTTAGGAGTTCGGTGTGGCTACGGAATAACGGGCTCGAGGGGGAGCCTTTTCCTTCGTTTTTTCTTAATTCTTTAAGCACGAGGAATACCCCTGGTGCTTAAGGTGCACCAGGATATGAGGATTCTCTCTGGCGAGAGTAAGTTGAACTTACCAAAGTTAACTTATCGATTGGTTTGATAACCAGGGACTTAGCTCGAGGATGAGCTTTTTCTTAGCCCCCTAAGGTAGGTAGCCCTACCTCTCTTGCAGGGTACTTCTTGGTCTGGCGAGCCAAGTACACTTCCTCTCCAGTCTCGGTAGTTCGGTTTGATCCGAAGACTTCGCCACCTAGAGACTGATGTATACTACCTCGATTTTCCTCAGAGTTCCTCATTTATACCTCGTTACCCCACTGGGAGAGTGGTAAGGGGGGGAGGAGCTTGAGGACGGCCCCAGGAGAGTTCTTTTGGCCAACGATTTTTCCCATAAGGTCAAACATCGGCTCCTCGTTAGCCTTCGAGATTGGGAGAAACCCGTCTCCAATTTCTTGTTCGACGTAAAACTGAATCTCACTCTCCTGGGGGAGATCTTACATTTTGACCTTTAGGCTCTTTCATGGCACCGAGTTGTGCCCCACTGCGGTTAAGCACTGAACCCGCTGATGCCTTCGACGGATGTCTTTGCGGTAACCGCCTTGTGACTGCATCACGAGTGAACGATTGGGGGGGTGACTATTCACCTACAATAATAAAAAATGGCACAACATTGCATAAACTTCATTAATATGTCACTTGTGTTTCATTAAAATAATAAAAATGACAAGAAAACATTACTATTAGGAGATCTCCGTCATAAGCCTATAAGAAATGTAACATCAAGTCAAAGGTTACGTAGAAGGTAAAGAGAGACGAATACTATCGAAAAGAGATTTAATAGGACGTTTCGTTAAAAGTGCTTCTACAATGAATGAGGAATATTTCCAATTTGACTGCCCTATATAAATACAAAAAGAACTTTATCTGGCTGGATTAAGTTTATTATTTTCCTATTTTAGGCTGTCAATCTGAAAAAATTCTTCCTGGATTTATAATTTTGAAGGAAATGGAAAATCGAAATGGAAGTAAAGCTGCCTGGAAGAAAAATAAATAATACCTAGGTAGTCCCAACGGGCATAATTTTTTTTAGGCAAAGGCGTAGTTTTTTCTTCTTACTTCCATTTCAAAATGCATAGCACCAACAGTAAATTATGCTGGCCTCAATGTGATGCTATGGAGCTGCATGACAAGTTCACCAAGGGGGTATACTCTCAACGTTAATGATAGAGCCATGAATTTAGAAAAATTCCAGGCTGTCAGAAGATATTACATGATACTTTCAGACCTAAACATCTCTATACAGGCCGCAAATATAATTTAGCAGTAGGAAAATGCCCTATGTCACAAGTGTTTCTTGACCATACATTAGTACCAGAAAAATAATGTCTGGATTATTTACTGGCTACCTCAGTCCCCGGATATCAATCTACTAGATAGCCTTTTTCTTGGATAACATAACAGATCATGTAAGACCTCGTCAGCCTACCTCTAATGAGCAAATGAAGCAGTCATCACCGAAGAATTGGCTAGCATCACGCCACGTTTCGAAGAGCATGTATCGTCTAATAAAAGTTCTAATCACTGTCCGGAAAATTTTAACACCCTACTGAGGTTTATTAATCAGTATGGTGTTGGTATAATATACATAGAGCTTCAACTGCTTATTTGTTATATGTTGCTGATATTACATGTTTCTGCACCTTTTGTATTGTAATAATTCTTTTTGTTTACGGGCATATATAACCTTTTGCTATTTATTCCTCCTTACTTCACTTTTATATTCATATTGATATGCCAATAAAAACTTTATGACCGTGCATTTAACTACTTTTCTAAAATTTTCGGAGGTTGAAAACGTTTGCCCTGGTTGTAAATCTTTGTCGCTTGTAAGGAACTCAACTGGTGCCATTGGATTTACCAAACATGGGAGAGATGGTGAAAGTATTTGCTGGCAAAGAACTCCTTTCTCTAAACTTTCGTCAAAAGATGCCTTCGTCAGCATTTTTATATTTTATCTAAATGTCCTAGAATGACCTCAACATATACGTAACTTCTACTCAATATTCGTGGACGCGCAAGATCAAACGGGTGACCTTGAATCGAAGTGTTTAGGGGGACGGAACGAGCTTGAATGATTTAAATTCAAAAGAGTAAGTGCAGTTGGCCGATATTAAACTAATGAAGGCTGCGGCTATGTGGCTTATGAAAATGTAGAAACAAAATATACTTTAATATTTACGCAGTATACCCGAAAAATAGATGAATACAAGAATCGAATTAACAGAGCTATTCAGTTCGAGCTCTACGGGGTGGGTGGATGGGGGGCTTGAGAGGCGATACAAGACTCTGTACATACACATACAGGGATGACTGGTAGGGTAGCCATAGATGATTCGTCTCAGCCTGGCTTAGGTTCAAGGATTTAAGAAATGAAATGGGGGCTCGGTTGGGTATTCGAAGGACATTAACCACAGGGAATTTAACCTCTAATAGTAGCACTAACTGGAGGGAGTATTTCTACCGGACAAAATGTACCGAAACCAAGGATGGGCCAATTGACTGGGGCTCAGATCCTTATATAATTATAGCTTTCTGCTCGTCGAGAAAAAGGAGTGCGGTCGAGAATGACGTGTTTCCTTGTAAAAGGCAGGCCTATACTCTCAATGCCCCCGATGCCCAGGGGGAGGGGCGCTTGAGAGATGGAAAGTACACCTGATTGGGATTCTTGATTACCTTTGGGAAGACGACAGAAGCGCGCGTTTGAGATTCAAATTCCTCACTTATCCCAGAAAGCATTTCGATATTCTGAATTCTGACTGTTCTCAGGGTCCTCACTCACGTGAACTCACCTCGTATCTGACCTCGTCGTTTCGATGGGCCACATGGCAGCAAGGAGCTTCTATTGTCGACAATAAATATAGTTTTTTTTTTAAATTAACCTTAGAATTTTATTTTTCATTTTAATTGAACTATTCTAATTATAATGTGGTTGATTGTAGTCAACTTACCCTCTAATCATTTTAATTTAACTAAGATAAGCCAATCATTCCTGAATGCATGAAATATTAGCGTTAATAAAAAATATTGAATAAGAAAAGTTTTGCTTTAGTTATACATTAAATTTTAAAAGAGTTCCTTTGAACATGCCAAATGTTTCCATTACAAAAATTTCAACCAAAACTGAAAAATTACCTCAAAATTGTGTTAAGATTATTTTATCCTGTAACGTTTGGGTTGCTATTACTTCACAAAAGAGAGTGGGAAAATTTATCGATTAATTCTTTATTTTTCGTTCTTATCACTTCTTTATTCATTGCTTTAAATATTTTGTTGGTTTATTAGAAAAAAAATGAAAAAAAAATTATTTTACTTTCTTAGACGGTATTTTTCATTATTTAGAGAGTATCCTTTATGATGAGTTTGGCAAGGTGCTGTGTTAAAAGAAACTTATTTATAAAACTCATACTCTCCTGCGCAAAACTTATTGACCGCCCCTCGTATATATATTTTTTTAAATATGCCATATCATTACACAACTTCAACATGTATGTGCTATTGTAGTCGGCCATCACGTAGTGTCCGAATAAATTTGGCCACAACAAGCACCGGTGCATAAACGAAGCTACCTGATACGAAACTGCAAAAAATCCTTTCAAGTCGAATAACCCATCTCCATAGAAACCTAGATATAGGAGCCTCGTCAAGAACTTATGTACCCCATCTCCCGCTTATCTACTCCAAAAATAAGATATAAAAGAATAAAAACACTCTTTGAGCGATGTTCGACACATAAAGACAGGAAATAACACCCAGTATCATGAAGGCTGTAGCCGATTAGCTACAGGAGAAAAGAGAGAGCATACAAACAAGTCTACATAGGAGATACAAAGAAAACTAATGCAGCGTAAACCTCCGTCCTAAAGCTGTGATCGAGTCCCTGGACCCACCGCATATCTACTGTAGTTATGTTGCTTCTCCTGAAATTGAAGCAGCTGCCCAAGATTGAAGATGGTTTACAGCGGCGATGACTCGACCTTTCCATTTTTTTAATATTTTGTGTTCATAGTTACAGTATTTCCTCTCTCTAATGATGACCGTGAATCACACGCGACATCTCTGGGGAAAATTTTATTCCACCTAAGTCTTTTAATCGCCTGGTGCCTGAGGAACACTGCCTTACTATAGCGTCACAACTGTCCCTTGGACAATATAACCTCAAAAAAAACTTGCCGTCCTTTCGGCACCGTACTTCGATTCGTCAATAGCTTAGTGCGTCCCAGGAGAGTTACACTTTGTTATTTCTCTTCGATAAGCAAGAACACTCTCCTACAAAAACTAGTACAGAGCTACTTGGCCATACGACATAGTCTATTGCTAAGTCATTGCCTAAACCTTTTATTTATTAGCCTTTCCTTAGGTATAATTATGCTTCGCTCTCGTTTTATTACGTGCTTTGGCTGCATCTTCATTTTTGTGCTTATTCTGTTTTATAATATCTTCTAATTCCTTCATACATATTTCTATTATATTATGACTTAACATACCACGAAAAGACTGCAACTTCATCAGTTCTATGACATCAGATCCAACATTAATTCCAAAAATGGTTACAAAGAGCTAACTCATAATTACTAGGTCTCTCAATTACAATATGAAAGTCATTTAATACAAAATAAGGTAAACAATAAATACTATAGAGGAAAAGGGGCAATATTTTACCAATAAGAGAACGTGCAAAAGGGTAGACAAAATACTTTCGAAAAGAACCGACCTATTTTCACTTCCTAGCAAACTTCCTTCAAAAAATAAATACAATCGAGTCAATCACTGCCTCCTTGCTGGTAAAAATGGAAATATTTATTCTGTCACGATTTCCTAGTCAGTTCTCTCCGTTATGAAATCCCGAAAGATTAAGAAAAAGGCAAGTAGAAAAAAGGATTTAATCTTTCTACTTAAGAATGAATTATATATATATATATATATATATAATATATATATATATATATATATATATATATATATATATATATATATATATATATATATATATATATATATATATATATATATATATATATATAAGCCAGCCGGTGGTGTGGTAGATGCTTGCTTGTTTGTTCGCACGCCAACCACAACTTGCCGAAAGCTTTCGGTCGTACAATCAAATGATGGTTTTATAGCGTGATGTATAGAAATCCGAATGTAATAAGGTTATTTGCGCATTGATCCCCTTTACTAACTGGTAGATCGCAAGGCGAGGTAACCAGAGGTCTTAGGTTCAAGGTCTTATCAGGCAATGTGTTTTTTTTCTCGTGGATTTCTCGAGGTCATCTCCTGTAAGATCTCTGTTCTCTTGTTCTGTCTAACCAATGCAGTCAACTCCTTATTAGGCTTAGGCAATATAATAAGCCCGAACGTGGTATATGCATGCTAGTTTTCACGCCAACCACACCTGGCTATAGCTTTCGATCATACAAAGAAAAGATGCGTTTAGTTTTCACCTATATTAATATATATATATATATATATATATATATTAGGCTGAAATATTTTAATATTTTATAGGCATGTAATAAAAATAATAATAAAGATTTTGTGTGGCGCTTTCAAAAGCCATACATAGAGCGTGAGAGTGCGCTCAGGTATTAACAATGGAACAGTTCGTGAAAAGTGACGTGTCTTTAAGGAATACAAAGGGAGGTAAGCAATTCATGCCTTATTTCCGAGAAAATACAGAGAAAGCGCTGTCTCTCTTGAAACAAAGACGACTACCAGGAACAATTTGTAGCGGAGTAGAAACGGAGCGCTGGTTCTGGAATATTGCGATAGGATCGCAGACAAAGATAAATGAGATGAGAAACTGCTATATTTAAGCTTTTATATTTAGTAACTTGATATTTTAGAGATAACTATCAAATTTGACGCCAATATTTTAAATTCATCTCAATGGGGGATTAAAGGTGCCATCTTTAATGTAGGAAGCCAACTTTTACAGTGATTTATATTATTTTTGGATATGGTTGAATTTCAGAGAGTTATCTGAAGGCTATCTTTTTGTGATATTCTAATAAATAGTAGTTTCCTAACACTCTCAGCCAAAGAGGTTAATGAAAATTAAAGGTAGATTTACATGTCATCAGTAGATAAATAAAATGGTAGTGCAAGATGACGCATCGAATTATCAAGATGAAAAAAAAGGGGAAACAAAAGATGACCAAGAACGACCTTTAAAATAACACCTAATAGTACCTCATGGGTATATTCGCAATAATAACTGTATTTTCTTTGTCTACTAAGTTTTTGTTAGGCAAAAATAGGTAAGCTTCTAAGAGCAGATAAGATCAAAGAAGATCTTAAAAGCCAGGAGAGAGAGGAAGTAGCCATTATATAGATGAATCGAGCTACGGCAGCAACTTCTTGGCAGTGACGAGGTAATATCTGAGTGATCTTTTGTCAATGTGTTTCCCTTATTTTGTAGGGACTGTAACGGTAACCTACTCAGGCCTCCAAAGAAACCCCCCCTCTAAGAATACAGGCGCCACGATCCCCCAGGCAGCGCGACGCTAACCTTCACCCCATACTCCGACCAACCTTCTCCTGAGACAGTCAGGTTAAGATTCAGGTCCGAGTGGTGTAGCCAATTCAATGGCCAATCGGGTCATTCCTCCGTGCGCAGAGAGTCAGGATTTCCAGGAATCAACCCCAGACCTCTGACGTTAAGCTTTAGACTCCATAGGAATTCGGGAGTTTAGGCACGAGCCCCGGATCTTAGGAATCTTATACCCACCATATTACGCTCGAGAGGAGACTCTTATGGGAGGAGGACGACGAACCTTGGTTAGGATGCCAGCTAATTCTTAACGTTTTAAAGAAATTAGGCGGCAACAAAAAGTTCCTAACTAGCACTGGGTTGTGAAACACTTAGTGTCGAGGATAACTCTCTCGATAAGTGAGCTCAAGACGAGAGACTTTGAAGAATTAGGTCTCTGTTTATCCTCCCCCCTCCTAGTGAATTCTTGCCAAGACAAGAGGTGGCCTTTCTCAACTCTGGGCTCAGGCTCAATAATTTAAAGACTTTGTAAACTGGAATTACGCGGTCTCGGACTCACGTCTCCAGTAGTCTCAGGAGGTAGGAATACGAATTAACCCAGTGATATTATAACAGGGCTGTAGTGCAAAATCAATTCCTAAGGGCGCTTAAAATGCAAAATGAGCAGCCCAGGCAATCAGCCACCTGGAGTAGGTCTAGGTTCCGTAAGAAGAATTGTGTGGTAGGAGTTGTGAGCCATTGTGAAGATATTCTTCCCCTCCCCGTCTCATCCTACAGCGTCGTTTCTTTCTCCATGCATTTCCATTCTGGGAGCTCAGAATGATCTTAATCTCTCCGTGGAGGTTGAGTCTTACAATCCTCAGGGTATTAGTTTAAGGGGATTAGTGGAATTGCACAGCCCACTTACCTACGAAATCCAGGTGGATCTCGGATAACTGAGAATCAACAACGAAGAGAAAGTCGAAACATTAGATGACAAAGAAGACTTGGATGATGTCCAGCTTGACAAAGAGGAGAGAATAATAGCGTTAGACTCTGGCCTGTCCGCGGGGGTTAAGGCCATTGCTATGTCTATCTGCCCGTGGAAGGAGCTCCTGAACTCAAACCTCCTCATAATTAGGATTCTCATATTTGTATTAGAAAAAGAACACATCATTTGTAGGTTTTGTAAATCTTGAATCTCGAAAGAGATTCCGCAGACATTTATTCTCCAAGAGAGAAATCACAATTACTCCAAAATACTAAAGGCATTATTCTATACTAAGTTTATATCATCGCCCGCCATTCACTCAAATTACTAGCTCGATCACACGCCAACCTACAAGCGCTCTATTCATGAGACCTGCAAACACTTGACTAAACATCGTTAGATCTACTAGCATCGATTAGTTCATTAAGAGTTTAATATTTTTTTAATTATAATAGCAAATGGCACAACACTGTATAAACTTCATAAATATGTCACTTGTTTCATAAAAATAATAAAAATGACAATAAAAAATTAATATTAGGAGATCTCCGTCATAAGCTTATAAGAAATGTAACATCAAGTCAAAGGTTACGTAGAAGGTAAAGAGAGACGAATACTATGGAAACGAGACTTTAATAGGACGTTTCGTTAAAAAGTGCTTCTACAATAAATATAATACATAATTAGAGTATTTTTGTATAAAATATTTTTACAGATGGAATACTAGATTTTAATTATCAATAAAACGAAGTTGTGTAAAAATAGGTATTGCATGCACAAGTGAAAGATTTGTTTCATTTAACGCTAATATTTTTAAAAAGAATATCCACCAAGTGCAGTTCGCCCTGATTATTTTTCTAAAGAAACAGTGAATTGACTAAAATGACAATTTGTAAAAAGAAACTTTCCTGTTAAAAAAGGGAAGAGACTAATTAGAACCTTGTCTAAGATGAGCACACCATACTTGAGGCAAAGAGACCTGTCGACTAATCACAAAACGTGATGAAATGGTTATCTCTTTTTGAGAAATTATGTTTTCTACCTAATATTTTAAAGGTCCCAAAAAAGCCTTGTCACCCTCACCTTTAAAAACAAACAGACCAAATATAATGCTCCCAAAATATCCTTCAATTGACTGAAGTGACAAGAATTTTGAATTATCTGGTCATTTGAGTGGATATATAGAGTTATAAAGAATAGAGTGACGAGAAGTAATTGGGATTTGGGTCCAAGTGTATGTACATGGTGGAATTTGTCATTGTCACACTTTGTCTGTAAAGACTTGCTCCGCGCGAGGCCACATAAACAAGGACGGGTAGATAGCCGAGCCTAGGCCACCTGCGATATGCTTTGGGGCAATTAAAGGAGTGGGTGACCGCCTCCTTGATTTTTATACAGAGTGCGATTTACGGTTGACCGGGATTTATCTAATGGCTTGCCAAGTTGCAGTTTAAAGGATATATAAATAATCAGAACCCAAAATATAATTTTAATATATATAATAAATATGACAATATATATACATATATATATATATATATATATATATATATATATATATATATATACAAAAAAAGGGGAACAAATTAATCAATAAAGATGGTTAATTGAATTGCGACAGTATATAATATGACGAGTTAAGCGGGAGGAGAAAAATTAACGTTAACTTGAACAAGATATATTAATTACGATTGAGCGGGAACTCAATTTAAAAGTGGATGTGGGTGACCGTTAAAGGGGGGTGTAAGCAGGAGATTACAACACAAGATCGCTTTATCTTGAAGCATGGTCGTGACCTTAGGAAGGGGAAGACCAACGGCACAGGTCTTCGAGAAGATACTTCGGTAAGTCTTTACGAGGAGGACTGGTAGATAGGGGTTTTGAGTACTTCTTGTTGGAAAACCAGATTTTCTCTGCTCCAAAGGGATTAAATCTCAAACAAAAGACGCTTCTACAGCTCGGCAGTGAGTCTTAGACACGAAGAAACGGGAGTCTTGAAGGGGGACGGGATAAGCAGGGACACACAGTTTTTCGAGAAGAATGTGTCTCGATAGCTTTCCTCTGAAGAGGGGCCAAAGCTTACGAAGGAAGATCTGCTAATGAGATCTTAACGACGAGGTACGACTCGATCAGGGGTTGCGGGATTTCGCGTAGGAACAGACAAAACAGTCTGAACGGAAGGACTGGCAGGCTCTCAATCTCCTCGAGGAATGGCGGACTCAGGGTTACATAGCCAGGTGGCTGGTCCGAAAGATATCCCAAGGGCATAGCCGTCCCTAGAGGATCCTAGACGTCAGTCTATGTAAACTTAGTTCGAGATAACCAGTCTGATTGGACAGCGAAGTTTGCATCATGATATAAGGGTAGGGTTAGTAAGGTTGCGCTTGCTAGGGAATAGACATGCTTGGGAAGCCTGGAGGCGATTGCTCGGCGTTATCACGGGGAGGTAGGGGTGTCAAGGAGCGTCCGAATGCAAATACAGCTTGGTCGAGTCACTCAGCACGGGCCTGCTTCCTTCTCAATGTTTATAAACTTCCCACACCAACGATCACGTGGTTTAGAGCGAAGGGACTGAAAGGGGTATTCCAAGGAGGGGCTTCCTCTTACTCTGGCCCTTCAAGGGCATCCCCTCACACTTGTTAAAATCCTTTTATTAGCCTAACATATTTCAATTTAAAATGAATAATCGAGAAATGATACTAAAACGAACGATAAAAATGGAAGAAAAAGATAGATTCATGAAGCATTGGAAGGCTTCAGTTTCATTATTGACTTCGAAAATATTTTAACCTTTCCTTACTAGATCTTTTCCTCTTTCTTGGTTGCATCTCTCAATGAATCCTCCAGTTTAGAAATTCGCAAAAAATGCAGAATCATTACTTTCTAACACTATTAAGAACATGACAGACTAAATGGTAAATAGTTTTTATTTTAATTTATTCATAAAATAAGGAGAAACCAAAGGAGGCATCTCTACAGAAAGATAGGATAAAAGTGTTAAAGCTAGGTGAAATTAGAATGTATTGGAGTTACCAATCCCATTATAACTCTTTACGAAGCCGCTCAACTCTCCTTATGTCCCCCACACACCAACGAGGACAGATAGCTTTTATTCGACCATGCTTAATAAATGTTTTGGTATCAAAGGAAATTAGTACTCGGAAGTGCATGGCAAAAGAACCCCAGCGTTAAGAGATACAAAATGTCTAGACATGTTTGCGTTCATCTGAATCACAAGAGTAACGATTTAAAATCATGTCCAACGGTTTATCAGAAGCAATTTTGCCGCTAAAATACCCGAAACTAGTAAAGGTGCCAAATTCCCATTCAAAGTTCCAGTTGCTCTTCATAATGTAGCAGTTCATTTTTTGTAATCTCACTGTAAACATTAAATGTATAACAAAGCAAATACTTTTAAATAAAGATAAATCGGAATTTAATATGTATTAATGCAAAGCAGAATATTCTGAAAGTAAAATCGTTGAGTTCTTAATCGAATAGACAAACATTAGGAAACAGATGCGAGCCGATGGTCTGGTGGAAAACAGCTGTGCAGATATAGAACGGAATATAATCTGTCATCCTGCCAGAATTTAAATGAACCTGTGAAAAGACTAAATTAATGTTGCTCTGGAAGATGCTTGATAGGCCTGGTCAAGGGTTTCAAGGCAAATACTTTTTTGGTGCACAGGTGAAGATACTGAACATGAACACACACATTGACTCTGCCCAGCAGTCTTAGTATAGAACACATGCACATAATTTAGACCTGATAAAATCAGCTCAACCTTCAGATTAAGAGAAGAGAAGTTAGGTACAAGTCCTTAATTGGCGTTAGTATAAATAGACGGACCTATACATTCTTATAAATATTCTAATTCTGATTAATATTTCAGTAGCGCTCTTATTATTACCATCAGTAGTCCTTACCTTTTCCTCACTCCGTCTGTACAGAGTCCCAGCAATCTGACGCAGAAGGATACTTACAAGAAACACTGAACAATAACACTGTATTTTCCAGAAAATAAAGCATGAAAATAAAGCATGACGTGAAGACACATAACTTCTCACTAACTTTTCCATTGTTAAGAGCTGAGCGCGCTCTCAAGGCCTATGTATGGCTTTAAAAAGCACTACACAGAATCTTTATTATTATTTTTATTACATGCCTTTGAATCAGTAAAATATTTCACCTAAAATATATATATATATATATAACTGAACGCATCCTTTCTTTGTGCGATTAAAAGCTATCGGCAATTGTTGATGGCGTGCAATCTAGCATGCATATACCACGTTCAGGCTTATGCTGGCTGATAAGGAGTTAGGTTTTGTGCAAAGGTTATAGAGAACTAGAGAACAGAGAGAGCTTACAGATGACCCCCAGAAAGTCACGAGAAATAAAACACATCGCGCGGTAAGGACTAGAACCTAAAACCTTTTCTTATCTAGAGCCACGATCTACCACTGAGTAAAGTGGATCACTGCTGCAAATAACCTTATTCAATTCGCATCTCCATAGATCACGCCTTACAACCCATCAATTCTTTGTAGGACCGCAAGGTATCGGCCAGTTGTGGTTGGCGTGCGAACAAACTAGCAAGCATCTACCACACTACCTGGTGGCCTATATATATATATATATATAATTCATTCTTAAGTAGAAAGATTAAATCCTTTTTTCTACTTGCCTTTTTCTTAACCTTTCGGTATTTCATAGCGGAGAAAACTGACTAGGAAATCGTGAAAGAATAAATTTTTCCATTTTTACCAGCAGGGAGGGAGGGATTGACTCGATTTTATTTATTTTTTGACGGAAGTTTGCTAAGAAGTGAAAATCTCATAGGAATAGATCTGTTCATTTTGAGAGTATTTTCTTTACCCTTTTGCACCTACTCTTATGGGTAAAATATCGCCCATTTTCCTTTATAGTATTTATTGTTTACTTTAATCCGAAAAACAGACTTTCATATTTTAATTGAGAGAACTATTAATTAGGAGTTATCCCTCTATAAATAGTTTTGGAAATAATGTTGGATCTGATGTCATGGAACGGATGAAATTTCGGTCTTTTTGTGGTATTTTAAGTCATAATATAATAGAAATATGTATGAAGGAATGGAAAAATATTATAAAATAGAAAAAGCACAAAAATGAAGATGCAGCCAAATAAACGTGAGAAAACGAGATCAAAGCATATTTATACCTAATCAAATGCTAATGAATAGAAAGAATCGGCAATGACTTAGCAATAGACTGTATATGGTGTAGCCAAGTAGATCTGTACTGGTTTCTGTACGTAAAGCATTGCTGTATCCTAATTTATTTTAGTTTGTTGGCTTTATTTGATTTATTTCAAGATTTAGAGTGCTCTTGTTCGTTTCTTGTATTAGGTTAGGTGTCTTTCGTTTATTGGTTTATTATATTATAATGGGTTCAGTTTTGTATGTTTGGTTAAGTTTGTTGATATATATATATATAAATTTGCATGGATGATGGATCGGTGTATGAGTTGTAGTTTATTTTGCTTTGTGTTCATTTTTAAGGTTATTTCCTGACTAAAATTTGATGGAAATTACCAGGAAACTAGTTCACTGTAACCAAGGGATATGGTTAAGTTAGACTCGGTTCGTCTAATCTAACCTTACAAACCTAATCTGAGCTTGCCTGAACGCAACTGAACCTTTCTATCCTGAAGAAAAGCCACCCCGTGGAAGCTTAGGGTAGCTTATCTCCACTGATCCCTTTTCTCAATTCAACCTCTAACTTTTACCACTTTAAGAAACAGTTTTTAGTTTATGAGCGAATTTGTGATATCTTAATTGGGACCGAGATAGAAAACAGGAATCAAGCACATGGTCATATAACAAGCAATTAATTTTTTTTCTGATGGCAATATCGATACCATGAGCAGCTCTCTATTTTGGTACACGCAAATAATGAAGCGGCTAAATTTGTTCCTCTTTTAAGTCAAGAAAGTCTTAATATAGGCTTAGCCACAGTTATAAAAATAGTTGTTTTGCCGTATTATTAGGTCGCCCTCAATGGCCACCGATATCAAGTTTATGACCGCAAACTTTAAGTCCGGTAGTTTTTATTACTCTTTAATTCAGGTAGCTGAATTAATCGGTTTAGCAGCCGCCAATTTACCCCTCAAATACCACTAGAGCAAATAATTATAATAATCCCTAAATATCTCGGTTTGACAAATTAATTTCTTTTATGGCAATCTTTCATCATTTGTTGTCAATATGTACTTATTGTAACATTCATTACCATATATTTATTATATGATGAAACACTTAATCTTTAATCCTAAATAACCAAATGATTTTGATTTTAGTGAAAAAAATGATTTTTAAATTTTGGGGAAAATAATATCCTTCAAATCGGAAGCAACTCATTTCAACCAATAAAAAGTAATTCATTGTCACCGTCTGCCTTTCACTTCTTTGCAGACTTTCGGACCTCATATCAATTTGGGGATTAAGCATCTATCTAATTTTAATTTTATGCTACTATAACAGTGGTTGTTGTCAACTTTGAGTTGAGCTGAATTTTAAACATATGTTAGTAGCACGTTTTAAAAAATTTCTTTTAAAAGAATTCATCATTCTCAATCCTTTATTATTTCTTTATTTTATTCATTCCTAGGCGATATTTTTTTAGAAACTTTACTCTCAGTCCAATAGACTTAAACTACGCCTGCTTCCACATTTCAGTTGAGAAACATAACCTAAGTTTGAGAATCTTATTTCTGAGTAAGAGCTCATCTTCTCTTTTGGAAATGTATGAGAATTCCAGAGTAATTGCTCGGAATTGGAAATCAAGAAGGCAAACTTCTGTCAAATTCAAACTAGAAGAATGCCTTAAAAAAACTTTGTTTCTCAGATTTTTAATTTTTCACAAAGTTAAAAGTATACTTTTCCTTTCCTGTCAAATTACAAAATAAAAAAATGAACAAAACTTAAAAACTTTAAATTTATCTGGTAAACTTGGAGTTAATTCAATAATTCAAGAATTAGAATTTAAAGTTGAAATTTGATTTTGACTTGATTTGACGTAACCAATGCGAACAAGTTTTGTTCAAAGGACATCACTAAAAGACTGTAAAGTTAACAAGATGACTGTACGGGAAAAGGGGACGATAAACAGAATACCCCCTTCTTTCTTTTGTTTCTTGAATTCTTTCCCTCCCGCTGTCTTCTAACTATAACTCCACGTGGAGTAAAAAAAAAAGCTCTGTATCCAAGGAGAAAAAGAATTTGAATATCAGTTTACTGAGTGCTAAAAGTTTTCACCTCGCCGATGAAATTCTAATCCCTGTAGTCGGGAAAAGGATAGCCAAGAGTTCCCACCCACATCGTTGGAGACGATTAAGACCTGTGTCGGACGACAAAAATTAATTCTCTCGTCTCCGGAAGCTTTCTTGCAGACGTATGTGCCTTCCAGCGATTAAGCATCAATAAAATGGCCATCATATAAATACCCTGGGTTTTTCAAAGATCAGCAATTGAGTTTGAGATCTCTTCGCCTTCGGTTCAAATCGTGTATCTGTTTCCTCAAGTCCCTGGTATTCGCGTATACCATCGAAAATGGATCACACCAGGCATATCCATCACTTTTGTGGAGGCTTACCCTGTTCAAAGCAAAACCTCGAATCGTTTTGTCCCCGAAGGACTGGCCGAGATTCTTCTCGTCTCATCAGAACCCCCCCCCGTCCTCTAAGGATCTCCAGTTTCCCGTGTGAGATTTCGTGCCAAGCCACGTCACAGTCTTGATTTTTGAAGGTTGCACTTCTCTGGAGCAGAGGTACCTTCCTCCTTCTTCAAGGAGGATCGTAAACTCGTTTCTTGTTTCACCCCCTTCATTCTCGTCACCATCAAGATATTCGGCCAAGAATCAGGACCATTTTCCGTCTCCATTACCCCTTGCCGACTTGCTAAAGTAGTCATCTTCCTCGGGGACTCCCTTAATGGTAAAACGATTGTATCTCCCGTTAATCGACCCGCTTTTCGACTTTAAAATATTCCTTCTGTATAACTGATTTATAGTATCCTCATTTAAAAGCTAATTATCAAGTAATTAACGTTACCCGATTGCCAATTTTCTATAGTCTGTCAGTATTATCTTTATTTACATTTCCAATATTTTTCGTATTTATATTTATGTTAACAAGTGACTTATTAAAAATTATACTTTTGGTTTTAACTCTTTAAATATATCCGTAAACTGTAACTTGGTAAACTCATTAAACGCTATCGGCCCCTGTATTGAAATCACACTCTTATACCTTGTTGTCAACAAATTACTTTTACGAAGTGAACGTACTTGTACGTACATTAGAGGATATATGTGTATGTAACTGCATATATAAATATTGTCGTGGCTTTTATCTCTTTCCTACCAACCAATAGATACAAATATGTATATATAGACATATTGTCTAGGGAGTGACCTATGCCTCCACAATTACTAACATCCGTGAGCGCAACCAGGCTTTTGATCTCATACATAATTTCAGCTATATCATGCAGAAATCTTTAGAGTAAAGTATAATACATAATTTCACGGATGACAAAGCATTTGATTCAAGAGTAACATCAAATATCCCTCTTCCATAAATATCATAGAACGCCTACAAAAAATTAAAAATCCTAAATTAGATTAGATAAAGTTTCAAACATCTTTCAATTACAGGAAGGTGTAAGAAAATGTGATGCTTGCTCTCCGAAATTATTCACGTCCTATCTAGAATCATTATTTACGAGGCTAAACTGTCAAAACAAATGCATTATGACCGATGGTGATTACCTCGATCATTTCTGACTCGCATATGATATTGTACTCATTGTTGATAACCTGAAGAAAATAAAAGAATACTCTAAAATCCTAAACATGAGAAAAAATGTCGGCCTAGAAATCAATCTTGGAAAAACAAAAGTCATGACAAACCATTCCGAGATCAACAGGAAACTTATCACTATAGAGAACAAGTAATTTATAATGGTGGAATAATATATCTATCTGGGTCAACAAACGACAAATTCTTCACGAAAAATTATTTTAACGCAGAATTACTCTATGTTGAAAAGCATTTGGAAAGAGAAGCATCATCTTCAAAAGCGAAATGCAAATCTTCTTGAAAAGAACAATATACCACTAATGCATGATTCCAACAAAGATGTTTGAAGCAGAAACTTAGAACCTGACAAAAATTTTTACAATATACTTGGATTAACATAAATAACCCATGAACGCAATATGATAAGGATAACAGCATGAGAGAAAATCAGCCATTTGAATACACGGAGAAAGCCAATTTGATTATATAGTTGAAGCTATAAGAAACCTAATATAAGCTGGGCTTGTTTTGTGGCAAGATTCAGATGCAATAAATGGAACAGAAAATATACGGAGTATACGCCATTTTATAAAAACTGACCAAAAAGAAGACCGTAAACAAGATCATCTTCAAAAATATGCTAAGAGTTGGAATCAAATTGTACAAGAGTGACAAGAAATCAGAAAGATGAGAAATGGTTACATTCAAAGGGTACGGCCTATCTCCTTTTCCTAGATTTATTTCATATAGAGGATACCAGGAATAGCATTTGTAAGCTTGCAACAACTGATATCTAGGTATCTTTGCCACCCGTCCCCTTGAATATGTATCTGCGAATTTATTCCACATAATTTTTCTTTATTATGACCGACTTCATCCCACATCTGACCTTGGTGTAGCCGTTATAGGTTAACACGGTTTCAGCAGGACACACGCTCGTTGGACTTTGCTTTGATTTCGAGCGATAAAAATACTTTAGAACTTAGGATGAGGTTCCAGTTACATCAAACTATGCTTTTACATAACCTAACATCGTCTTTCTATTAATCCGACCATTTCTCCAAATTGATCTCACCTACTCGCACTTTCGTGTTAGAAACCGTTTTATCTTATCAAAAAACACTAACTTAAATATTCAGTCTTTAACATCAAATATATTTAATATTAAACTATAAACTAAAAATACAGTTTTCTTTTAACCTATAAAAGTTGAGCTTTGAAGAATTTTGTTAAATAAATCTTAAAATAGGATCCAACTATTTACGACCTTTCACTTTTAATCTGTTCCTATCTTTACTGTGCTTTCCCTTTTGTTGCCAAAAATAATAGGGAGTTTTCGTGTCAAGCAAATTTGTGAATTATCATTTAATTTTCGATCTTATTTAAAGGAAATTTCAAAATTATATTTTTCTTTTTAATACATATTTTTTTTAAATTTGGGAGCGGACGGCGCAATTTTATCCATGTGGGGCAGAAATATCGCCTATATCTAAATCTAAAACATTTTTTACTTTTCAACAAATTGTGATATGTTCCATGAATTTATTTCAGTAATGTGTCATTAATAATTATCTAAACATAATATCTTCCATTGTGAACATTCCGAGGATATTTGGGTATAAATTCCATTAATCATGTGTGGGTAGTGATTTTTAAATTTGTCACTAGGATATAGATATAAATTGTTATCCACATATGTAGGGAAATCGATATACCACCCTAATAACAGAGGCCCTGCTCGGTCACCACTCCTTTCTGGCACTTGGCAGTGTAACTAGATTACTTTCCCCCGCTCTCTCTCTCACCCTCGACCCGCTGGCCGCCAGACGCCACCTCAAACTATGAGATGCACGAATCAACAGATTTCTCTGCCAGCGACCATAATAATACGAAGGGGAAGAGACCAGGTGAAATACCAATGTTTAAACAGGCACTATTTTCCCTAAGATTTGGGATCTAATTTCTCATCATAGACGAAATTATAGGAATTGCGTCCAAAAGCCAGAAGATACCTTTATAGCTAAGTGAAAGACGCTCGGAGAAGCCTGGTTAGAGGAGAGAGGTAATACATAAGCTCTTCCCCCCTTTTCCAAACCCCAGTGAGTTGGTGAAGTATATATGGGGATGACTGGAGAAGAATACAGATGATCGAGTTAGAGATCGACACGACGAAGTCCGGCGGTAGTGCCCTGCAATTAAAGAAAGGAACAGAGGAGAGGTTCATTCTGAACGAGCTACTAGTGGTCACACCGAAAATTAGCTTTTGTATTGAGGTTCAATCTCAAACATCTCTGGTAGGAGAAACCCCCTATCTCGGTTTGCAACAAAAACCAGAGATAGTCCTCGCCTTTGAGGAAGACCCAAAGTGAACTTCCTCACCCCACCCCCCCTTCCTCATCAAAGGATTCAGGTTGTGCTAATTGCTCGTTTGTGCGAACCATCTCAAGATTAACCGAAGATTGGAAAAAGCATTCCTTTCTAAATCATCTGACTAAGACAACGAGCTTAACGCCATCTGTCTCCCTCACCGAAATCACCTGTTGCTTCAAGCCTGTGCCCTCGGGAGTCAAACAGCTAGGTGTCGATGAACACGCACACGCACCTAACCGCAAAACCATTTTCCCGTCTACATAAGATCCAAGGCCAAGGTCATTCTATAGCCGGATTCACGTGTGTTTTTTTTTAAGGTAAAGAAATTTAATTATTTTTTGTTTGTCAACTAGCGTCCAATATTAAAGTGAGCTTGGGGTCAACCATTACTTTATATTCATTTGGTTTAAATTGATAATTCTAACATAGACTCGTTTATTCATAGCTGTATAGTTCGTTTATTTAGATTTCACTTTTTTATGTTGTAATTAAAGATATATATTTTATAGAAGTATTTAATTCAATCCTCGAAACGCTGCACATGGCACTAGAAATCCTCAAATATTAAATAATGTAAAATAATATAGCACTCTATGAGAAACGTAATCAAAGACTTATTCAAGTACATAATAAACCTACGTACGTACACCACCACTACGCCTTTACAATACCACGAAAACATGCCTCGCAATGTGATCTGCTTCTACTTTAGAAGAGAATAAATTTAGAAATGTTATCAACCAAGACGCTTCAAAGGTAGTGTACAGATATCTGGATTTAGATTTGTTAAGATTGCTGTATCCCTTTGTTTCCATTATTTTTTTCATCATTGATGTTCTAGAAATTCAATGTTATTTTTGTCTCATTTTTCATATAACCTAATGAACATCACGTAAGTTGAAACACGGCATTAGAACAATATAAATAATGTTCTGTAACCTCATTCACTATATGCATTAAATTCTACGATAACTCATTCTCTCAATATTCACTGCTTATGCTTAGGTTAGGATAATTAAGATCACTAAGTGCGATTTGTTTTAAACCTATGTATTTCTATATGGTTTCCGCAAAATTATATAAATTAGAATAAAGTTTTTTAAAAAAAGGATATGTAAAGGTTTTTTTCTATTTTCATTATCCTTACGTGGTACAATTTTTTAGAAAGTATGGTTATTATCTCAAGACATCTTTGCCGTATTTAATTCATATGAGCAAAAATTCGTTCTACCAATATAAAACAATAGACAAGTGGGTCATATTTCCATGAAACTCTGCATGATAAACTTTTCACGTTTCACTTAGGTCCAATAAAAAGCATTCATTCGTCCCTCTTTTTCCTATATGTATATTTTGATTTTTAAAACATCGCTCCTTAATCGATCATCAAACCAAATGCTTCTTGTAATTCCACAACAGGAATGCACAAATATTTAATGACCTACTAGGCCAACACTGTTTGCGTTTCGTCAAGCTAACATGTATGTGACAACAAAATAGGTCATGTATAAGGCCCGTGTAATTCAAGAACTAATTATGCTCAATGTGTCGCCCAGAAGAGTTTAAGGCGGTAGGCAAAATGTGAAATGCCACAAGAACTGCGAACCTAATCAAATTTCCTTCTAAAATATGCGCTTTCCTGTATCCTAAAAAAAAACCCAAATATTGTTTTTACTTGATCACACTCGAATCTTGCAAAATTTTTGAAAAGCTCACTTCATCCCATCAAACTTCTCATTTTGTCCAGTAACTCCTCCTCATTCACTGTTTAAAGTTTGTGTGCCCTTAATGAAGTTTCCTTATTATGCAATGCCTTGAATACTTCCATTCTTGATCATTCATTGCTGAATTAAATAGAGGCAAATAATCCTTAATTCCCGAAAAAGATTATGTTTACACTAAAAGCTTACATTAATGTAAAAGTGTATTTAATTTTTCTGATTGTTAAGGGGCTAAGCGATCGAGGAGAAGAGGAACTGCAAGATGACCAACAACTTTCTAGTTGCTCGATCAAAGTTTGGTGACTCGAGTACGAGTACCCTTTAAGCATAATTTCATGCTAGACCACAATTCTAAGTAGAGTCTTCATCTTTTAAAGCAACGAGGTAATGGGATGATTTTTGTAAACACTTGGTACCATACGATTCAAAACGCAGAAATCCAGATTACAGAAGAACAACCAGACAACACATGAAAACGAAGCTCAGCAGGAAATACCTTTTTAAAATGCTTTTAGTTTTTTTAACTTCTAGCCTACCTTTCCCACACTGTTCACCTATCTATAGTTGTTCCTCCGACTCGAGCAGTTTTAAAACTGACTCACAAAACAAACGTCTTTAGTCCACTAAATCGCCTTTAGAGTAATAGAAATCATTTCTTTGTTCGTGTGCTAACCCAAGTCAATTTCACATATTATCATCATCACTAACTATAATTTAAGAACGGGATTTTTAGGAGTATTTGAATAATAATTTCTAAAAATTTCTTTAGAGTTTGAAAAAACAAAATAGTTTAGTTCAGAAAAAATAAATATGATTATCCAATGCTTTATAATGTTTTAAAAGAAAATGAATTAAAATTGATGAAGTTTAGAAAACTTATTAAAATTTAAGTAAGGCTGCTTTATTTTATCTATAACTATACTTTAGTTAGCAACGTAATTTTTTTCAAAAGGGAGAAATAGTTTAGAGTTCCCTTTTAAAATTATTATAATTTGCTGCTTTTTTTAGATTTTAAATTTTTATTTTAGTAGGGAAGCGCAAGCTCCCTGCGTAGGGGGACTTGGCGAAGCCATTGCCTGGTTTACTCGATAATGAAATTTTGAATATTTTATTCCATTTGCCGATCAAAATATGAAACTTTTCCATATGCAAATTATCTATCTCCTACACATGTTACAGTTCAATTAAGGTGACAATATCAACTGAAATATCCTGTTGTGTTTTAATGGGACTTCCTCCACTCCTCCATGATGACTCTCAAATTCTGCCTGGACTAAATTTAGAGGTTTATTGGATAAAGGTGGCTATTTGAAAACGTGCAAGATTCGAGGGTGATCAAGTAAAAACAATATCAGTTTCCTTTTTGGATAGAGGATTGCGCATATATTAGAAGGAAATATTATTAGGGCAGCAGTTCTTTTGGTATTTCCATTTTTGTCTACCGCCTTGACCTCTACCGAATGACCCATTGAGCATAATTAGTTCAACTAAAATGATCCAAAAATCAGGAGAAACTTTTAGAGAATAAGAGGTAATATTCTAAAAGGATTAAATAATGGATGGTAGTAGAGTCTATTTTTCTAGGAAGATTGTTCATTATTGGTATTAATCAATAGCGGTGTGTTCAGTTATTTTTTCTATGAATCTTTCTTTTTTAATATAATATATAAAGGATATTAAATTTATAATAATTGTCTGATGACACAAAAATTGCTCCTAGAGAAAAATATCATAGAAAATACAAAACTTGAAAATAAAATAAATTAAGTAGTAAAGAGTCGGAAATAAGTCAGATGAAATTCAATGTCTATACGAGCACGATAAAGAACACAGGTCATAATAAATTCCTAATTGATTATAATATGGATGTTCGTCGAATTTTAATCAAAATGGAAAAAGATTTAGGTTTCTTAATTTCTAGAGAACTAAATTTTTTAAACAATCTAATGCAGTTTAACAAGGTTTCCATAATGTTCTAGCATAAACAGCTAGACAAAATGCATCTAAGTAGGGAGATAATAAATATGTTACCTTATATAAAGTGCTTGTATTTCCTTTCTTGGTGTTTGCGGTTCAATTCTGGTTTTTAAATATGCAAAATGACATTGATATTTGCAGCGTGGAGCAAAGAAATTAATCCCTGAACATAGAAATATCAGGTAATCTTATAATGAATGTCCAAAAATTCATATCAATAGATTTTTCTTGACGCAATAAAATTCTGGTGTTACCCTTTATGTATTACCCTCGAAACAAAGCCTCCCATTCAACGGTTCTCCTTGATCTGAAACACCATATAAAATTATCTTAACTTTGAAAATGCGTTCCTCATGAAGTGAGGCTCCTATTTGCCTTTAATTTAATGCCTCTCCTCTTTTCTGCAACTAATACTAACTAGATAAGAAAATGAAAATACTAAAAGAATGGAAAAAGGACGCAATTAAAGGTGTATTGGTACCGAATTTGCTAATTCAAAAACCATAAAGGACCTCTATTCAAAGAAACTTCTAATGCATGGCTAGATTCTGCTGGTACTGTTAAACAAACAATAAAAGAGAGTCATTTTTTTCAGCTATTTGATCGTTTGAACCCTGTTTTGATGAAGATGGGACTTGTCTGATTAGTCAGTCCCATAAGGCCAGATCCAGAAAATATCACATATCTGTTGATGGAAGACCTCGACAAGGAAACTCTCTCACACTCTTCCTCTTCCCTAGATATTTTCATTTGATTGCCGCCTAGTAAATAGTTTGAAGAGCCATCTTGATAGATTAAATTTACAAAACATGAAGTGGTTGAAACTATACACTCTACATTTTTTTCTTCCCAACCCATTTAAAGAGTTCTAGAAAAATGACAGTAAACGATTTTGAATAGTATGAAGGAAGTCATTGATAATGATGGGGATTAACTTTACCTATATCTTCTAATAAAACATGAAATTCACCGACATTTACTCCTATCCGAAGTTCGGAAATTACTAATGGGATGACATGAAAGATGGTAAATAGAAGGGCTGAAACACCTCTATTTACTTTGGTAAAAATATCGGCATTTTAACGTCTACATTATTGGAGTATTTAAAGTACTAATGGAGATTACTAATATATATTTTGTTTCAATATTTGAACTAGGTCACCGAGGGGTTAAACGTATTAAATGTTTCAGTCCTTCAACAAAATTTTTCAAACTACGATAACACAAATCTTAGTTTCTTATAAGATAAAAGATAATTGGAACAGCTTTCCTTGGAACGTACTCAAAAACATTACAGCTAAAATAGTTTAGAAAAGAATGGTTGAAATTACTTCAACTGTAGCGACGCCCAAATTGCAAGTTGAAGCAAGCTCAATGAAGACCTAGGAAATCCTGAAGTTGAGCACACGTATTAATTACAGAAAAAATATACCATGTATAGTAATAAACCAATGTAGAATAAAACGAAAGACTTATAAATTTATATATATATATATATATATATATATATATATATGAATGCAATGTCCCGCAGGAAAAAATGAAAAGGTGTTTCCAAGTACTTTCGAACTTTATTAAGTTCCTTATCAAGGATAACTACAAGAAATAATATTATATTAGAGGTATATATACGAAAGAAAAGTATAAAAGACCGCCTCAAAAACAAGGAATCACCAATGAGGAAGATGGAATGGGGAAGGTAAAGAAACACATTAAGAATTACAAGAAGCAGATAGTAAGGTCAAACTAAGTCGAAGGAAAGGGTAACAGATTCAAAGAAATGGAGATTGCCTAACGATGAAGATTATAAGACACGATGAGCAAAAGCTGGGAAAAATACAATGTACAAAACAGAGCAGTGACAATTAAAAAATAAATAAATAATAATAAAAAATTGAAATTAAATAGGGGCCACATAACTAAAGAATGTATATAAGAAACTAGGAACGAAAGACAAAACTAATTGCTTTGAGTATTAATGTTTTAGTTATAGCATCTATTTTATATAAGCTAGGGCAAAGGTTAAAATTATTACATTGGCTTATAAAAGCACATTCAATGATATTCCTTTTTATAGGGTCATTGGAACGATAAATAAATTTGGCCGAGTTCCAGTTAATTAGATGGTCCTTATCTGACATAAGGACGAAGAAAGCATACATACGTGTACGCCGAAATACTCCAACACCAGCTGCGTGCCCTCTCGTTTCTCTGAATGGACTTCTCGCCTCGAGTTTTCTGTCACCCGAGATGGCTCGAAGGCGTGAAAGACATACTGTCTGCCCAAAGATGAAAAAACGTCTTTCGCGAAACGATATGGATTTTATGAGAATTCGATTCTCTCCCTCGATTTATGCTCGCGAGGGAAATAAAAGGAAAACTTCTCCCTGGATTCAGGCAGAAGATCATGGACCTAGGCCGAGTTTGCATGGAGCCCGATCAACAAAGGAAACCGTTCGCCCGCTGCAAGGAAGGAACTTCTTGGGAAATTGGTTGTTTCCGTCACGGTTCTTGTAGGTGCCAAACCTCTCGCAACCCCCCCTCCCCCTTCAGAGTCTGAGTTTACACAGGACCTCACTCTGCAGATTACGCTAGACGTAGCTAGGTAATTTTTTTTGGCTACCCACTCCAGGAGCCAAATAATCGGACAGGTACTTCGAGGAAGAAGTCGGATTTGAGTCACCGTTTGGCTCATCTTTGTGATCTGGCATAGGATCCGTATATCACCTGTCTAGGATTACCCTCTCATTCGGTAACCTCGGCGTGCCGGACTAAGTGCGATCATCGTCACTAGAAGAAGATCTTCACTGTCATTCTCAAACATACTTATAAGCTTAAAGGTATAGTTAATTGAATTATCCCCTCCCCTAACGTCACCAGTTTGTTTGTGAACTAGCATTCCCATTCCGAGCCCATAACCTAAATTATTAGAAGTGCTTACTTAATTTCGTGGTTAACTCAATAAGAATATTGGATTCATGCTGTCGGGTGTCTTTAAGACGCAAGCATCCCAGTGAGTAATTTCCAAGTAATCCCCACGACATTTTTGTAGGACTTATTTATTCAGTGCAAGATTAATTCCATTTATATTTATATACGCTGTTGCTTATTTAAAATTCATGTACGTTAAAGATTATTTTTGTATCTGTGTGTTTAACTAATTTGGACGATCCGTGGGCAATTATTAAGCAATTCACTCGGCTTAATTCTCAATATTACACCGATCTACTCATGGTTGGCATTTATTGAGTGGGGACACACTCAGGGGATCATAATCGTAGTTTTTATCAAAAGTTACGCACAGGGGTTATTCTTATTCACCCGAAGTGGCTAAGTTAGGTGCATTGGATACGCTACCCCCGCGCGTCACCTCAGTGCGGTAATAAAATATATGTCCAGGAAGTGGGACTGGGATTACCCATTGGCTAAACCTCGACAATATATACGAGTATATGTGAAAAACTCACAAAGTATCGCGTGGGGAAGCAATAAATACAACAAAGCCTAGAGGGAAAATTACTACAAGGATTCCAATTACTATCGTACTATATTTCAAGTTCTTCATCAATAAAGAACTCAAAATAAAGTTCGAAAGTACTTGGAATCCTCGTATTAATTTTCTCTGTGGGCTTTCTTTCATATATACGAGGGGAGGTCAATAAGATTTGCGATTCGGTAGGCAAAACAGAGGAAGGAGGATGGCTGTTTGTGGAAGTGTTACGACAAGTTATGACAAGTCAGGTCCTGCAGCCACACGCTCCTGCCTCGTCTATTTAAGAAGCGGTAGCTGATCGCAGATCGTAAGTCACAGGTTTATCAACAATGGAGAAGGTTGAGCACCGCGCAGTGATCAAATTTGACCAAGGAAGGCAAGAATGCAAAAAAGATCCATGAACAAAGGTTGCAGTGTACACCGACACCGCCCCTTCCTAAGCAACCATTGTTCGCTGGAATAGGGAGTTCCCCCATGGTCGTGAGTCCCTTGAAGATGACCCCCATCTAGGATGTCCCTCAGACGTAAACAACGAGGACAATGTGGTCCGTGTGGAGGAAATAATCCTCGAAAATCGACTAGTAAAGGTCGAAGAAATCGAGCGAGAACTTGGAATATCACATGGAAGTGTTATCAACATCATCCTCGAACATTTGGCCATGACCAAGGTTGGGTCCTTAGAAACCTCACGCCCTATGATTGAGTTCAACCTCGTGAAAGTCCACAAGGCCAAAGTTGCACAAGCTGCCCTGCGCGAGTGCGGATTCTAGGAGCTCAACCATCCCCTCTACAGTCTAGATCTGGCCCCTATTGACTACTTTTTATTTTGCCAGCTCAAGGATGCACTGCGTGGATGCCGGTTTAGGGACGATAAAGATGTCTAGCTCAACATCCAAAAGAGGATTGAACAGCAGTCGGGAGATTTCTGGTTTTCGGGAATTCGAAGCCTCAGGGACAAGTGGCGCAAGTGTATTTAAGTCGAGGAGAAATATATCTCGTTTCCTTATAACCAAATTGCAAAACTTATTGACTGCCCCTTGTGATAGGACGGGTTGAGGCCATGTAATTTCAACTACTATCACATGTTATTTCAAACCACGATGCTACCCACGTGCCTCTTTGCTTTGACGTTTGGTGCCTTATCGCAGCCACCTGAGTCAATGTTTAAACAAGGAGGTTTATCTTCCCCCGTTTTTCCCATGCGCTGACCTCGCCAGATTAAGTTAGGCTCATGGGCAGATAAGGCATTGTTCCCCGGCTTGGCTGTGCATTTCCTCGAAGCTCCCACTCCATTGTCCCCCACGCCAAGGGGATGTCCTGACTATTTATATGGAAAGTTAACCACTAAGATTCAGATTGGAGATCCAGATTTTCGTCGCGAAACATCACTACGACCCACTCTCACCTTGTGCGCCAAGGGACCTCGACCTCGAGATTCACCATCACTTGTCCAGAAGAAGGACAATATTCCTTGAGTGCCAAGGTTCGATCCTTCATGACGCCAAGTCCACAAGGCTTTTCCTGTTGTTCAGAAAGAGAACAACGTTAGAACAGCCCTTGTTCTTTTGAGCTCGTTGACAAGAAACGGTTCTTACCCCCTCCCTGGTGTTCAGAAGAAAACAACGTGGAACAGCCATTGTTCGTTTGAGCTCGTTTGCCAAGAAACTGTTCTCACCCTTCCCTGTTGTTGTTTAGACGAGAACAAAATTAGAACAGCCATTTTCTCGAGCCCGTAGACAAGAGACGGTTCTCACCCCCTCCCCCTGTTGTTCAGAAGAGAACAACGTAGAACAGCCATTGTTCTTTAAGCCGTTCATCAAGAAACGGTTCTCATTCCCAAGACGCCACGTCAGGATCATTTAATTCCCCCCTTCTTCGGCTGGAACTCGCCAGCGGACCGAAAATTCCTTCACGTCGCTTTCCTCTGCACAACAGGTATAATTACGTAAGCCGAACGCTACCTTTGAGTATTTAACCCTTTTTTCAACTCTATCCTGTGCTTTAAATGGTTTAGCGAACCATCCCCTCCCTTTGACTTTATATTTGTTTTACCTTTTTAAATCTTTTAATCCTCGGATTAGCTCGATTTCCCACGAACCTTTTGATTCCCTGTTTATGTCAATATTTTCCGTTTTGCGTGTTGTTGATAGTTATTATTAATAAAACCCCATTTTATTAATGATAGCAATATTATTATCCTTGAGCTCAGTTCTACTTCGTAAGATACATAATATCAGACAGCCTAGACATCCACGCACTCTATAGTAAATTAAATAAGTTCCCTCAACAAATAGTTATATATGGTATATCGTCGAGAGTCCATTCTAAGACACCCCTCGTATAATGTTACATCACAATTAAACATGTGTAGCGACGCCCGAATTACAAGGTGAAATAGGTTTAACGAGGAACCTCCCAAATGAGCACATTGTTAGACCTATGAAATCTTGAAATTGGAAACATATATGTATTAACTACTAAAATAACTTGTCATGTATTACCAATGAACCAATGTAGAATTGAGCCAAATACTTATATTGCAATTGTACATGTATTAAGATAAACATGAGTGAAAAAAGACAAGCGAATACTCTTCTTAGGCGAACACACAAACACATTCTCGAGAAAACAGCTGCCAGAAGAAAAGGTCATGACGCAGCATAATGAAGGCAGCTGGGTAAACATAGGGTGGCATCTTATCTGACCAGTTAAAGTTGACGTGAAACTGCGAGACGACTAAATCATCTGTCTTATAAAACCATGATCAGGTGATCAAATTTAATACACACATTACTACACTGAACACGTCAAACCCCTTTTACTCCACCCAGGTGTCTTAACAAAGTACATACGAACATACATCACACCCTAAGCTCCGTCCTACGTTTACATTAGGAAAAATGAAGTTCCACTCCTTTAATTGGAAGGAGTATTAATTCCTCATCATTCTCACGCTGATATTGTTTATATATATGCGTCACGAGTGCATTCCTCGTCCTTAAGTGCATCCTTTCTTAACCCCTATCCTAAACATTAAGTATGCCCGAAGAAGAACGCCTTGTCACCGGTTAATGGGCACTCCGCTCATAAGGATTAGACTCTATGACCGGTGACAGCTCGGAGGATTGAGAAAAAGAAGATGGCGAATTCCCCCATCCAAAAAATTGAGTCCGTTTCATCAATCCTCGGTCTGGTCACCCCTTTAACACTTTAACTAATGACCCCTTCGATTGAACTGTAAGGTAGCAAAGAAGAAAAAATTGACGCATCAGACAGACTCCAATCAGGACGAGAAGAATCGGAAGTCACCAACAAAAACACAATCTAGTATACTTTGAACATAAGAATAAATCGTCACTGAGAGCTATATCATCGTTGGCCTCTCATTTCGTATATCCAGCAGTTAGAATGGTTAAGTGGAGCATTTCTACACACCAAGTCAATGCAACCAACACTAGAACATGATGAAGACAGACGAAATCACGTCATGTGTTTGGGTGCAGGTGTTTTTTTAATTAATCAATAATAAACGTAAAAAGTGTTGTGTTTCAGTGCTTATCCATTTAACTGGCCAAATTTAGCATTTAAAAAGAAAAACAGTATATTTCTGCTGATTGGAAAAGGAATATCAGTCTTGCTAAAAACAAAGAAAAGTCAGTAAATTATTACTGTAAAGTTAACTTTTGTTAAGTGTAAATAATCCGTATATATAGGTTCAGGCCAGGTGAAATTGAGGTGGTGTGGTACGCACACGCAAGTTTCCTTAGCACTAATTGTAAAAGAGAATAGTTTCCGAATGAAGCCTTATGAATAAGTATTATGTGAACCTTATAAAGGCTTGTCACAGCTTAGCAAATAACTATGCACAAGCAAATAATCTAAAGGAGGTATAGCAGTTTTCATAAATAAAAATAACTTTTTGTGTGAATAACATATAAATAACATATGTGTAAAATAATAATGTATAGCTTTCTACCATGTGAATAATAAAACAAAAGTGCATTGCGAAATGAAATAAGTTCAATAATGAAGCCTCACTTATGGATGTAATGTGGATTCTATAAATGCCTGTAACAGGCACGCAAATAATTTTGTGCATAGCACTACGCTTCTAAACTAATTGTATATAACAGTTATTGTAATCGTTTTATATAGTATTATCAGAGGGACTAATAGTAGAGGTAGAGAGAACTCGAAATATAAAAAAATATGTAATAGGATGTCGAAGCAATTTAAATGTGCAGTATTATAGATAAAACAAACTGTGTTCCCCGTGTCGTTGTATATTAATTCTCCATCTATAACACTGTGTAACGGGATGGAGAGGGGTGGTTATAGCGACAGAGGAAATGCAAGTTAAAGTAGGCTCAACGAGAAATCTCGCAAATGAGCACCTTGTTTGACCAATGAAATCCTGAAATTGCACGCATATTAATTACAGAAGTAATATACCATGTAGTAGTAATGAACCAATGTAGCATAAAGCGAAATAGTTTTTTATTTAAAAAATTCCATTTTAAAGAGAGATGAATACAAGACAAGTGATCTACCATATACAAGATGGAATAAAAAAGAGAGTTAAAAGAATAGAAAGTGCCAAAGGAAATTCACTAAGGCGAAAGTATACCATGGCCTTCAACAAAATATGCATTCGAGAAAGACTAATAGCCATCTACACTAAAATATATATATATATATATATATATATATATATATATATATATATATATATAATGTTAAATCACAATTAAACATGTGTAGCGACGCCTGAATTGCAAGGTGAGGTAGGCTCAACGAGGAACCTCACAAATGACCACCATGTTAGACCTATGAAATCTTGAAATTGGGCACACATATTAAGTATTGAAATAACATGCCTAGTCTTTCTAAATGAACCAAAGTAAAATAGAGCGAAATACTTATATTATAAGTGTGCATGTATTAAGAAAAACATGAGTGTAAGAAAGGCAAGGGAAAATTATACACACGTGAACATACAAACACACTCGCGTGGCATATAATCTGACCAGTTAAGGTTGACATGGATCTGAGAAATGACAATATCAACTGGCTTGCCACTGATTATGGATGATCTTTTGATAAAGCAACCACCATGCGATCAAATGCAATACACACATGACCACACTGAACACGAGCACACCCTTTTACTCGACCAAACAGTAATAACAAAGTACACACGAACATACTCCTCATACCGTAAGCTACCGCCCCGCGTTTAGATTATGAAAAATAAATTCGCGCCCCTCTTAATTGTAGAGTATAAATAGATAGGTTGAAACATTCTCCAGACAAAAAGACTGAGAATTATTAATTCGTCATCACTCTCACGCTGATTATGCTTATTTTTTATCGTCATCACTCTGTTCCTCGCCCTTACCTCCTGCCGCCTTATCCCCAACTATCTAATGTTAGAAGAAATTTTCCGACAAAGCCGCGTAAGACTCGATTATCTTGCTTGCCCTAATTAAGTTAGATCTAATCCAAGAATAAATTCTTGAAAGATCCATTTTCCCTTCGAGCCCTTCCTTTAACCCAATACTAACCAAGTTACCTTGCGAACCCAGCCTATAAACGGATTTTTCCCCTAGAACTTTTTGTCAGGGCAAACCTGACAGGGAGACTTTACGGGACCAAGTAAGCAGTCGCCAGATGGGCTACTAAATTAAAAAAAAACATTTACGGGTAACCTTGCATAACGAATAATCGAAAAGTAAACCCCTATAAACTCGAAACTCTCCCTATAAAATGGTGACCACCTATAAATCCTAAAGCCTATAACTGGAAACCCAAAGCTATACAATATATGATTGAAGAAGTAAAAGTGTTAAAACCTATTTTTACCTATATTCTTTCATTATTTACCTAGCATTCGGATCTCCTCCTTCTTAATCGCTTGTGACTCTATATCTCACTATGTCGGTCTGTCCGTCGGTCCTTGTTTTTTTTTTTTTAGTTTTAATAATAACATGGTAACTATTCCGCCGATTCTAACAAAATTTGAAAAGCTTAAGTTGTCGTTCATTCTCTTTCAAATGATTTAATAGCTAAGGTCCTCCTTCGGTTAGCCTGGGAATTATTTGGCAATAACTATATGACTATTCGGCAAATTCTAACGAAATTTGAAACCCTTATGTTCCTTCTTATTTTCTTTTGAATGATATGATTGCCAAGCTCCTCCCAAGGATAGTCTGGGAATTAGTGAAATTTTTGTAGGTCGTAGGTAATAAATCAGAATAAGTGAGAGCACGCGACTTTGGTCTGCTGACCTTGTTGATCTAACTTTAATTGTAGCTTAGGTTCTTTGCTGGTTCATAACTTCTATAATTCCAAATTCCATTTTGTCTTCTTTCAAAAATATAACTCCCTGGTCTTTAATTTACATTTTATACCACACTGTGAATGCTATTTCATAGAAACAGACTTATAAAAATTACATGGAAAAAAGTAAAGATCCTCCACTCCATGTGACCTCCTACTTTCTTCTTCGGCCTCACCCAGCAAAACCGCTAGATGGAATTTATCGTCTGCCACAACTGTTACATACACATAACAACGCTGTACATCTTTATTTAAATTACTTGGATATCTGTACTCTTATAGTAATTACCCCAGTCTAACAATTTAACTCTTAGGACTTAGCTTTACGATAAAACAAAAAGATATAGATTAAATTTAGCAATTCAATTGTTTAAGGAAAACAAAGGTATCACGAAAAATATTATTTCCTCGTTGTACGGGAACCTATATGTAAATTGCATGCACCATAACTATTCTGTTGTCAGAATGTTTTCATAATTAGGATTGTGAATATTCCCCTACCTCTCCCTAAAATATATCCTTACTTTAAACCACCCGGAGGGAAGGGCTGTTATTTTCATGCATTCTGAATGGTTACCTAACATTGTTTTTTCATTTCACTTGAACTATTCTAATAAGACATTATTTGATTATTTATATATTAGTAAGTTTACATCCGTGCAATGTGGAATTTAGTAATCATTTCCCTCAGCCTAGTGATATTTATTTTTCCTAACCTGAAGCCTAATGCTATTGAAATTATATTTACTCTTTTTAATTTCATTATTAGGTAGTTCATACTTTGCTCGGTTACGTTAAAGTTATTTTAGTGTTTCTTTACAGCTGTGCCCTAGATAATTTACGATCTTTTGAGTTCTTGAAAAAGGTATTTATAACTATTCAGCCAAAAGACACTGCGTTTCTTCTTGTTAGAATTCCTAAAGGTTTGTGGTGAGTCAGTCTTACTCGTGTTGACTGGAAACAGTCAGTTTATTTAGTAGATTGTGAATAACTTTTCAAGAAACTTTGGGGTGAGCACTGGGCTTATTTAGTTCTGTCTGTCACCTTTACTTCCCTATAAAGATATTGCCTCTTTCTTTCATAGAATGTAACCAACATACCATCTTACTAACTTTATATAATTGAATATATTGCTTTAGGTGAAATATAAATATGTATTAATTAAGATAATAGTTAATTTGTATAGACTTTGAGAAGTTTGATCTTACCTGTTTCCGTAAGCAACAGCTTCAAGTAAAGACACTAGGTATAACTATATATACAACCGGCCTATATGGTAGCTTAAATTTCATGAGTTACTCGGAATGAACAAGTAAGAATGAGCCAAGATTTTGCCGTTGTAGCAGTAGTATTGGTTTTACCTCCTTTATCCATAGAGATAACGACTAGATAATGAAATAGACATAATGGTCAGTATGACAATCGCTGATGAGCTCAAGGTCACCAGGGTCCTTTTTGGGAAGAACTGCCAGAAACTATTACCTTTTGACACAAAACAACTTTCAGGTGGAACCTTCGTCGCACTGACCCGAGGGAACGATTCAGCGTCAGAGTTATGTGGATATATATATATATATATATATATATATATACATTGGCAGGACTCTTTGGAACATAGACTGTGTGTGTGTGTGTGTGTGTGTGTGTATTTTGTTGCGAAGATGGGAGATGAAAGAAAGCAGTGTTGTAATTGGCTATGTGTGTGATGAGAAGTGTAAGTTCTACCCATTCAGTACAGGGTTGAGAACAACGCGTCCACCGATTGGTAGCCAAATCTATACGAACGCTGACGTTCCCGTCCGCTTATGCCGAAATCGAACCTGGTCCCGTGATGTTAATGAACCAATACCGTATCCACTTGCTTGGCTTGCAGAAGCTCTTTTAGCCATTGTAAAATATGGTATTTGGTTCTCTGGTTTTAATATTTCAATACACTTACTATACGTGTTTAGAGCTAATTTTGCACTTACGCGGCAAACCACATGTTTTTGGTATTTAGTATTTACCATTGGTTTTATATTTATTTCCAATCATATTAAGTCCACCTTTACTAAGCTGTTTGTATTTTCTCTTCCTTTCTGCTGTAGTTCGGGGTGAAGTTTAGGACTACAAAGCGAACATTTTATCTTCGTAACCAGAAATTTTGCATTATATACACCAGTATCATAGGAAAAAAAGCTTATTTAATTTCCTACCTTTAATTTATACATAGCAGGAATACATTATGTTTTTTATAGCAAAGGTTTATGTACTTTTCAAGCGATACCCCATGCTTTATTTTAGCATTATCTACAGCGAAGAATAGGTACGCCGTTAAATCCATTGGAAAGTGTTCCTTTTCAACTGAATATTAAGTAAAATTAATTTTTACCAGATATAAATTCAACGGGAAAATTTAGATTAAATAAAGTGCTTTAGCTGATACTATTTTCCTAAGGTTGTTTCTTAACAAGTGTCTGATCTAATTTGTGATTTTTCTGCTTTGTTTCACAATGCTTGGAAAAAAATGAGATTTTTCCTCTAACACAAACTGTTTAAATTTATTCAAAATTAAACTTTTAAATTGATGCAGTTTGATCATTACTTTTGTAAATTGGTCGTCTTTACCACTATCCCCTTTGGATTTGAGGTCCCCAGGAGGTTCGTACTCATATGAAAGCGGGTTGATCGAGGAGACTTACGTGTATGAGGAACACGATGGTGTACACGATGAGGTAGTGGAGGTTTACCGATGTTGAATAGGAGTCACCTAGTACATCAATCACAAAAGAGGGGTGGATTGTTTTAACTACTGGTTATGCAGTTATCAATGGTATTTAGGTAAGAATCAAGGGCAGTCTCTTGCTTTTTACTAGGTAATTTCTACAAGTGTCAATATTAATTCGCCTTTATAACTAAATTTGCAACTTAAACATGAATTAGAATTATTAATATTTTCACAATGTTCATTGAATTTCAATTATAATGCAACACTTCGTAATAATATTGATAACATGAGCGTCAACACCAAACATTAATTAAAGGGTTAAGCAACTTCATAAAGTGTAACAGAATTCTTCAACAATTGTGGCCTAGGAAAAATTTTGCAATCCATTTTACACCCAAGTATATATTCTCCATATGTTGTAATAATCATAGGCTCAAAAAGGCAACTATACGATGTATCCATTAATACGTTAGATTTACAACATAACCATTTAACGTACTAGAAAAGAATTTCGTTTTTGCACGATGGGAAGATGAACTTCCTTATGTCTACCAACAATGTGGCACCCTCCTTCATGGGATTAGCAACTGTCTCCCCGACGAAAGCTGTTCAAGTTTGTTTCCAGTCACCCATTATTTTCTCAAGTCCCATATTTCTCTAAAATATTTTTTAGCAAAACCGACATAAACTGCAATTGATTTACACAGCTATTGATCTAGGCTTGCTAATTTTCTGTTTTTCACTCCTTTCTGACTAATTCATTCAGCCCTCTTTTGTACTCTTTTCAAACCTTTAGGTTCTCAAAAAATTACTTTCGATTCGATTTGCAAACAAAATAATTTTAATAATTCCACCTTACATACATAATTAATATAAAAAGGCATCCACCCCTTATTATCAGACAACCATATCTGAGAATTAAAAGGGTCAGGTAAAATTCATGCCTTTCTTCGAACTCTTTATTGTCATTAATCACCTATTAAAATTAAAGATAATTCAAGCAAAGTTCCACTTTTTAAAACTAGCGTCACAGAACATGTGCATAGAATAGTATGTATTCTTGTAGCAGAAAATCAAAAATAGAGAAGCCCGACACCAACTTTATTGGCAAAGATTTTAGCTGATTAGGACAATTTTTATGTGCTGAATTAAAATATCACATTGGTTTTTCTCAAGCAAGTAAACTTTTTTATTTATCGCCACATGAGGTTTTTTTACATTTCTTTTTACATGTAAGGGTATTTTTTATTGATAAGATAGAAAAATATTTCTTATTGCTTTAAATATTTTTCTTCTATAGGTGAATGAAATGGATCATGCCAAATCTTCTTACAGCGAATACATTGCTGTTTCTATCTGGAATCCAGTCACAAGTTTCTCAAAGAGTAATTATCCTGCTTATTTTGGTTGGAACACACAAACTATGGAACTGACTGCACCTTCTGTGCTATTTATTTGACTGTTTTCAACAGAAACAAGCGTAGGAGCCTCAAGTATCCTGAACTTTTATCAGCAGGTCCTCCTGTAGCCCATTGTGATAAAATTTCAGTCCCTTTCTTTGAAGCACTTCCTGACATTAGTGACGAATATTTCTCCAATGATGAAGAAAATGAAGTATTTTTTTGACGATGATGCCCACATCTTTTTTCCTACAAAACAAAATGATCGAGGTTTCGATCTTAGCTGTCCAAAGTCTTCTGCTGACCTGATAGCATCCAGCTTGAAGAAAAGAAACATTCCCTCTTACAGTGTGTGCATCATCGTCTAACGAAGTAGAAATCAAGAGTACCTCCAATTTAACGCTGAAGAGTACTTGTTGTACTGTAAAGATATTGCACAGCTTATGCACAAACTTAAAGTGCTAGAATACTAAATCGAACATTGGAGACTGGTAATGACAGCAGCAAGTGATCGCTGAAATGTGTTATGCTGCACAAGAGTAAATTGTCTACCTCTCTACCCCTCCCTCACTCCACTGCAGTGGAGGGAAAGTAAGAAGTGTTGAAGTATGTGGTGGAGAAAATTAGTGGTTGATTTGTGTTGATCTGAAGAGTGTGAACTTTTTGTTGGGAAAAGAGTTTGGGTTCACAAAATACTCATGTATTTTCTTCATGTGGGATAGAAGAGACTGAGCTCAGCATAACACGAGGAAAGACTGTCATCTACGCGAGGAAGTGGTGCCATTCAGAACAAGTTAGGGTTAAAAATAACCCTCTGATTAGCATAATTATCAGAGATGTATAGTTTGAAAACTCAATGAATGAAGAGGAACTGGAAGGTGGAAGTGTTTTGTTCATGTTGTGAATAACCTTTCTAGCAAAAGGATGACCAGTAACTACACAGAATCTGTCACTAATATAAATACTGCTTTTAGAAACCTCGGAGGCAACATGAACACCAAAATGAATTAATTATTTAAACATATAGGTTAGTTTGATGAGAATCTTGGTTCAAAGAGCGACTGCGAGGGGAGAGATCTCATGGGGCCATGAAAGAGATAGAGAGTAGTTATCAGAGACGCTTAGATACAGTAATTATGGATGATTAGTGTTGGATTTTAAAAAGAGATACGAGTATCACTACCGCTGAAGAAACGGAAGCTAATGCCCTAAATTTTTAACAAAATCCAACTTAAATGTTTTTACCTCTGTCAATGTTGTCTATTTTTTGTGCACTAATCATTTAAATAACATTTAATCAATAAAATCTGTCATTTAACGATGTTTTTATTTTAAAAACATTTATTATGATGGAAAAATATTAACAAAAAACGACTAAAAATGTCACCAAAATGTAATAGATTTAGTTATAAGATCGTACTTTTAAAAAATCGATTAAGCACAAAAACTTGAGCTAATCCGAGGAAACTGATATCATTTCCAGATTCAACGATGCAATAGAGTCTAAAGTTCATTTGAATAAACTTAGAAGACTTACAAATATTTTTTTTGTAACCTATTTTATTTCTTGCTTGAGGCCTTTTTTTCTCTTTCCGTTGCCTTAACGCTCAATCAAACGAGTAATTAAACAGTTTCATTTTTTTTCGTCAATCCCTGATCGAGCTGTTCCTACTTTTCAAGTATTGGTATCGTTCATCATAACGCCGTTTTCTCAAATTATCATCATTAATTGATAAGTTCAGTAAATACAAGCAATCCTTGATTACCAAAGAAGATTCTTTTATCATTGTAAAAATCCGCATTAAAGTTAAAAGAGTCTGAGTTTTTATTAGATTTGGAATGCTTCTCAAGATTGTAGAGAAAAACAGCACCGTGTCTCTATGATATTCTGATCGCTCCATGATATATACATGAACACAAATATTAATATTTCATTGGATTTGGAACATCATATCCAGATTCACATATTATTATATCTGGGTGAATAGAAACCGAGTACAAAATATGCTTTACTACTAGAAAAATAATATATTTCCAAAATTAAAAGGGGTTTTAAGTAAGGTGAATAAACATAGGAGATGTACACGAGTCTCGGTTTCAAAGAACGACCTAGGCAGTGTCGACCAGCATAAACATAAACGGGCAATGACAGATGGGACGCTCAAATGAGCTTAAGCGCACGCGAAGGCAAGATAACGGAGGCTTAAAGGGGAGAGCTTACACAGGAGAGTTGCGTGTTGTGGTTACCTTGAAGATTTGGTCCTAGGGAGTAATCCTGCCACGTTAGAGACGGCGTAGAGTCCACAATAATAGCCTCTTGTCAAACGACTATTATAGTGTAGAATTTCGAATCGAGAATTTGACGCGTCGCTTTCAGTTAATTGGTACCAACGAGTACAGGATTGATTCTCGCGAGTTATAGGAGAATACTTGGAACTTGACGGGTTCTGCAAGTGTGCGCGCAGAACTAACGGGGACCCAAAGATGGCAGATATACTGGCGGATACTTGGCACACAGGCGGTTACTAATGTCCAAGTTGGCGTCAGAAGTTCTATAGGGGTGAGACGAAGTGGCTGTTCCCCACTCCCAAAGGGGGAGGATTCCAGTTGACAGACGCTTTACCGGGCAAGGTGGACTTTGACCAATAATTCCCGGCGGGATCCTTCGTGCTCTTAAGCCCATCTACAGCTTCCGCAAGTCTGGCCTCCAGCCCACCACCGCCTTCGCGATTTTGTGCATCGTTGGCGTTAATTAAAAAGTCTTAACCAAGTGTGTCTTCTAACTCTCTCCTTGAAATGGCGACCGCGCGCGTCTTTTCTGTCTCTCTGACAAACTTGGTCCCATCCGGACATTAGCTTGCCCTTGATTAACCACTTTCATTACCGTTATCTTTTCCAGAAACATTCTAAAGGAAGCTTAGTTAAACCGAAATGAGAAGAACATAATTTTTACAAGTAATTCATGCACATCCTTCCACTTTTTGTAATTATTTTATTAGACTTCATACTTCAAGGTTGCATTATGTACGTGTAGAATATCATTAATACATTCACAGGCCGGTGTCGGAAATTTCCGTCATTGGAAATGTGGTAGGCCCACGCCGATATTATTTAGAAATATTAGTTGTAGCCATATTTTTTTACAATCAATCCTTATTATAAGTAGAATAAACTTTAATTGTGTTTTAAAATATGTGGATAGAAATTTTAGTCATGGGCCCAGTGATATACTAAGTTTATCGCGAGGCCCCATGTCGGATTTATACGCATGTTCATTATTTATTTGGAAATGGAAAATCCTGTTGTTAAACAACTTTTATTTTAGCAATTCTTATTACAGTAAGAAGGAAATGGGATTGAACATTGCTTATTTCATTATTAAACAATTAAAATAGAATTATTACCCATTCATTTGTGTTTGTTTGATCATCACATTTGTGGAAAGAATCATCCTTTACAAATTCTTCATCCTTCACTATGTTTTCAGGCACTGGATCTGAAACAAAGTAATAACTTATAAAATGATACATAATAATAAAAATATATATTATAATACCTTCAAATTCAACCAATTTATATGTAACTCAATCATTTATTTGCCAAATATACAATAATATGCAATAATTTTTTTTAAAGATAATGAGAAATACTATAGAAATACACTGACAGCCCCATAATATATTAATATAATGAACGGTTTGAAGTGACAATTTATAGAAATGTTAACCTTGAAATTTTGTCAGGAAAATGTTTCTAAGAATTATACATATGAATGATAAACAGCAACGTTCAAAAAACCAAAAAATATTTTATTTACTTTCATTGCTTTCTTCCGAGCTGTAAGATTATATGGATGGTTCATAAGGAGTTTCAGAGTTACTATGAAGATCACTAAGCTCACCCTATAAAGAAGTAATTAATTCTTCGAAGCCTTTAGCAACAATACCCTCGTTACAAACACCTACGTGGTGGTTGTGGCGCCCCAGTCCCTAGCCCAACAGTGGGTCGGCGACCCTCACACCCATTCCAGGCCCCAGCCCAGCTTCTCGGACCATCGCAGGAGCAGACCCGCCGGCTCACGGAGTCTCTGCCAGAGATCCACCGGGCGCAGGTCTGTGTGTATCTGTGAGCAGTTGAAGAGATGTGGCATTTGGAGTATTTTGGTGTTGTATGCGTGGTCGGAGATATTTTGTGCATGTATGACGTCAAGCGGGGTGATTTGTTTGTTTGAATCTGTGCTAGTGTTCTACTAATTTGTTTTGTGAGTGTTTGTTGTGAGTTGTGTATTGTTGGAGGTAGTGCACTTAATATTTTGTTGTTGTTCTGTTTGTCAAGTATTGTTGTCTGATCTGAGAGTGGATGGTTTTCATATTTTGCTTGATTGTGTTTTCGGTTGTTGTGTTAGGATGTGTGTCTTAGTTGGTGGTGTAGTTGTTGTTATCGAAAATGAGCTGTTTTTTTTCGGTGATAGTGAGGTTGTCTATTTATGTGGTGAGGGTGATGATTGGGATATTGTATTTTCTGCCTAAGTTTTGATGCATGTAGTTTTAGATGATTTTAGATTGGTATGGCATTCGTCTCGTAGTATAGTTGTTGGGGGTTTGTGTCAAGAGTGCATCCTGTGGCAGTGTGGAGGGCTGGGTTTTGTATTGTCTGCAGTTTTATAAGGTTGTTTCCTAAAATGATTGGAGACCAGGTTGTGTTGGAGTATTCTAGTGCTAGTCTGGTGATTGTCTTGTATTGTGTGTTGAGTATGTGAGTGTGGGGTCAAAGGTGAGGCCAAGGATCTTTATTTCTTTTGTGGTTGGTAGTAGTATGTATTTTATGTTTAGATTTAGGATTGTGTTGTATTCTGCAGGGTCTGGTGTTAGTAGAGTGGTCAGTGTTTTGGTTGCGTTTATTTTTAGTAAGTTTCCTATTGTCCATGTGTGTACATATTTTGTCTAGGTAATGTTGTACGAGGGGCGGTCAATAAGTTTTGCAAATCGGTAGGGCAAAATATAGGAAGGAGGATGGCTGTTTGTGGGGGTGTTAGGACAAGTTATGACAAGTCAGGACCTACAGCAGCACACTCATTCCTCGTCTATTTAAGAAGCAATGGCAGATCGCATATCGTCAGTCCCAAATTTTTCAACAATGGATAAGGTTGAGCACCACGCAGTGACCGAACTTTTGACCAAGGAAGGCAAAAATGCAAAAGAGATCAATAAACGCATGGTTGCAGTGTACACCGACACCGCCCCTTCCTATGCAACCATTGCTCGCTGGAATAGGGAGTTTCGTCATGGTTGTGAGTCCCTTGAAGATTACCCCCGTCCAGGACGCCCGTCAGACTTGACCAACGAGGCCAATGTGGCCCGTGTGGAGAGAATGATCCTCGAAAATCGACGGGTGAAGGTTGAAAAAATCGAACGAGAACTTGGAATATCACATGGAAGTGTTATCAACATCATCCACGACAATTTGGCCATGACCAAGGTCTCTGCCCGTTGGGTCCCTATAAACCTCACGCCCCATGCTTGACTTCAACGTCGTCAAAGTTGCACAAGCTGTCCTGCGCGAGTGCGGAGTCGAGGAGCTCAACCATGCCCCAACAGTCCAGATCTGGCCCCTAGCGACTACTTTTTATTTTGTCAGCTTAAGGCTGAACTGAGTGGACGCCGGTTTGGGGACGATGAAGATGTTTAGATGCCCATCCAAGAGTGGATTTGAACATCAGCTAGGATGTTTCTGGTTTTCGGGAATTCGAAGCCTCAGGGACAAATGGCGCAAGTGCATTTAAGTCCAGGGTAGGTATATTCAAAAATATTAAAACACTTTTCCTCGTGTCTCGTTTCCTTATATCCGAATTGCAAAACTTATTGACCGCCCCTCTTATATCTTGTGAGGCGGCTTCTGGTTTGTTGCATGATGAGAACATTGTGATTTCGTCTGCGTAGGTGACAATTTTTACTGATTGTTGGGGAGTTGATATATCTGAGGTGTAGATGTTGAAAAGTGTTCGGGAAAGTACTCCTCCTTGGCCAACTCCGGATTTTGTGTGTCTTTGTTTAGATATTGTGTTTTGTATTTGAGTGTATTGGAGTCACCCCTTGATGTAGTGTGCTATGTGTTTGATGAAGATAGTGAGTATGGCAAGTTTGTGGATATTGTTGATTAGGTTATGTAGGTCTACTGTATCGAATGCTTTGAACATGTCAAGGGTGACTCCTATGGTTCTATGTGGTTGAACTTTTTTGTTGAATCCATTTGTGATTATGTCGTTTATTGTGTGTAATGCTGTGGGGGTTGAGTGCATGGGTTTGAACCTATCTTGGTCTAGTGTGTTTGGGATGTTAGATGTGATGTACGAGTAGGGTAGGATGATTTTTTTCTAGTGTTTTGGCTATGGGGGAAAGCAGCGCTATTGGTGTGTAGGAGTCTCCTTTGTTTATGTGTTTGTTTGTTTTATGTATTAGAATTATTTTTGCTACTTTCTATTGTTTAGGTATGCTGTTTGTGTTTATAGCGACGTTGTAAGTGTGCGTGAGGACGTTTATGGCATTTTGACATATGTATTTTAGGTGTTTGACGTTTATGTCATCAGGGCCGGTGGAGTAGTTGTCTCTTGCTTGTTTTATTCTCTGATGGTCTGTTCTGTTGTGGTTGTAAATTGTGTTTTTTTTTTTTTTTGTAAGTCTGTCTATTTTTCTGTTTTCATTTTTCGTTTGGTGTATGGTTGTGTTTGTGAATTGTTTGTTATAGTGTTCTGCTTTTTGTATGGGTTTGGTTGCTTGTTTGTTTCCCAAGGAAATGGTGTTGTTTTCTGGCTGTGTTGGTTTTTTGTTTGAGAGGCAAGCACTGGTTTTGTAGAGTTTGTGTGTGTTTGTTTTGTGGTGCCATCGTTAGTCTAGGTGATGTTTCCGTAATTCTTGTTTGTGTTCATGTATGGCGCGATTTATTTGTTTGATTTGTTCTATATTGTTGGGCTCTGATTCTCATTCAACCTTGGTTGCAGCCTACCATCTTCGGTAAAACAAACAGCTGGAACAACTGAAGTATTTCCTGTCAAACGTACGATTTCTCTTATGAGTCTACCGACAGACCCTATTAAGATTTTTTCTTATACACGAATAGGATTTTTTTCAGACACTTTATTACTCCATTCTTCTACATTTCAGGCAATCTTATACTTTTTAAACCTTTACATAAAAGCCTCCAAACCCTCTCCATGACACACTCACCACAAACTTATTGCGTTTTAGTGACGTCGCCTCCCCATTTACATGCCATTATATTTTTAAGACCTCTCATGCCACTAATAACAACTTGAATTATTGTCTTTTCTATACTTGATACATAAGCCATTCATAAATACATTGGTTTTATTTTTATTACTCCAATTCTACAACCCAACAAAGTATTTTCAAATTCTACTGTCGATCTTTTCATTTTTAATAACTATTCTGCCATTCTTTTCTCTCATTGTGATAGAATGCTCTGAGGTGGCCATGCCCCAGCCCCTATCACATGTCAAAACTCATGCTTCCCACGTGCATCCTGTGAGAGAGAGGAGAACGACGTCTTATCGCCCACTATTCCCAAGTTTAATCAAGGCGGTTCAATCCCCCGTTTGCCTTCATGCGTCGATCTGGCCAAATTAGGTCGCTGACGCACTCAGTAGGAATGCTTTACCGAATAGTGTAGATTAATTTATAATTCGTAGGATAAGGATTTCTATGTATGTATGTATATACCGTCTTGTACTTGATTGGATTCTCATGGAATATAATTAATTTAATTAAATGTAAATGTCAGAATTTCGTGGCTCAATGTCTATTTTTTTTCTTTCTTGTGTTCGTACATTTGTACCCATTAATCTATGCATGAATTATTTTGTCCAATATGTATTTTTTTTTTAGGGATTAGCCTTTTTGTAAACGCTCAAAATTAGCAATTTTCACAATTTTTATTTCATGTCATTATTACGCCATGTATGAATTTTATATTATTCTATTACTCCCCCATGTCTCTTTTATGGCTAAGATTGTATTAAGGGTTAGTTTTCCTTATAGTCAAATGATCGACATAATCATAGGTATTGATGTAATGGTAGCTGGGTACATGGAAGGACGGTCGATGCAAGAAAGTAAGTTCTTCAAAACGGAGCTCTATGGTTGTCCCTTCTCTCTTCTTTTTGAAGTGACAACTGCCCCCGGAAGGGAGGGGTGTGATAGAATGGTCTGAGGCTGCCATGCCTCAGCCCCTATCAAATGTCGAAACTCATGCTTCCCACGTGCATCCTGCGAGAGAGAGTAGAAGGGCGTCTTATCGCCTACTATTTCCAAGTTTAATCAAGGAGGTTAAATCCCCCATTTGCCTCCATGCGTCGATTTGGCCAGATTGAATCAGACTTATGGGAAGATAAGATATTTTCCAAAGCACTACCGGGACATTCCTTCGAAGTCTCCCCATTGTCCCCTACGCCGAGGAGCTGGCTCCGGCTATTTATGCGATAGAATTTCGCGTTTGAACGAGATCCCGATTATCTTCGCAAGGCATTACGCCGATCGGGTCTCCCTTGTGCACCTAGGAACTCGACCCCGAGAACCCCCTTATTGTCCAGAAGAGGACAATATCCTCTAAGTGCCAAGGTTCGTGTCCATCGAGACGCTAAGTCAACAGGGCACCCTGTTGTTCAGAAAGAGAACAACTTTAGAACAGTCATTGTTCTTCGAGCCTGTTCGACAAGAAACGTTTCTCATTCCCCTGATATCACGTCAGTGGTAATTTAATTCCGCCCCTTTTAACGTTCATCAATAGAACTCTTGGTTACACCAATAACCTCAATTGTTTATCTAGAACATCTCCGATATCCTGTCTTAAGGATCGCTCCTACTTCCGAATCCCACTTCGTTCTCACTTCTTGAAGCCAGTCCTTTCTCCCTCGTTAAGGACAACCCCCCTAAAAACCCGTTCTCCTGGAAAAGAAATCGTCAGTTGGACCGAAGATTCCTTCAAATCGCCTTCCTTTGCACAACGACCTTATAAATACGTAAGCTACTCATTACATTTAACAAATTAACTTTGTGCCAACCATTTCCCTTCTTGTTTGTTTTGTTATTTTAAATCCCTCCAAATCTTAATCCTCCGCTTAGTCAAATATTCCCATGACCTTTTCGTTTCATGTGTATCTCCCATTTTAATCCCCGGTCATCTAAATATTTTACGTGTGTTGTTTTGTTAGATAAATTAATAAAATTCTATTTTATTAATGTTTGCAATATTATTTATCTTTGGGCTTCGTTCCACTTCTTAATTATATTGAAGATAAATAAGCCCTCTCCAGGCCAAATTTAGAGTCATTCTTGGCCATCTGATCACCCCGCACTCTAATAAAGAATAATCCCCACAAAGAATAGATATATAGAGTATATCGTGGGGAGCCTATTGTACGACACTCATGTTCAAGGAGCTTTACTTATCCTGTCTCCTCACTATTCTCACTTCTTTCAAGAAATCTTCCTTTTCTCATCGGCAACTCATTCGCTTCATTTGATTATTTTCTGTATTGTTTAATTATTTGTTTTACGTTCCATTTCATCTCTTTACATGCATTCAAAGGTATCGATCCGTCAGTGTGATCTGCCCATTTCAGCGTTTTCATGTACGCAGTTTGTTTTTTATCCGCTTCAAGATTCCTATTATCATTCAAACATTTGACATTTTGTTTTGGTTTTCCACTACTGGTACGCTCCAATACAACCTATGGACTACGTAATACCACCCGTCGCAATTTTTTTTAGACTTTTCTAACACTATGCTTGCACTTATTTACTAAATTCTACTCTCAAACATTCTCACTCTTTCTTCCATTTCTATTTGATTCAATATATTTCTGGTTTTTCCTTCATGTCCACTTTACTCAAGCCTTGTCATCGATGAGAACAACCAATTTAAGCTTACACAGCCTAATCATCTTCTTAGTTAGTCCAATTCCCGTTCATCTTACATCTTTCACATCAAATATCTACGTCTCTCACCATATTCTTTCTTATTATGCACATATGAATCATACTATTATGTTATCCTCCTCTCCTTTGCAAAAATCTTGAGTATTTATGCACATCTTTTTTCTGAGAGAATGGGTTTGATTAACATGTTTCGTTCAGCACAGTACCTTGCCTCAGTCATCATAAAGGATACTCTCTAAATAATGAGAAAAACCGTCTTAGAAATTAAAATAAAAATCGTGTTTAAACCTTTTCTTATAAGCCCCCCAAATATTTAAAGCAATAAGAAAAGAAGTGAAAAAAACGAAAGATAAAGAATTAATCAATGATTGTGACCTTTTATATTTTTGGAAGCAATAAACCCCCCAAATTTAAAGGATATAAAGAATATTAACACATAAGTTTAAGGGAATTAATTACCTTTGATTGAAACTCTCATAATAATCCTTTGGCATCTACCCAGGAACTCCATTTTAAAATGTAAGGAAAAACTAAACTAAAAACATTCCAATTCAATTTTGTTGATTAGATCGCTGATATACGAGTATCATGAGTTCATGGACAATTGTTGGTTAAATTAATTAAATTAAAATGATTAATGATAAGAGGGAATCGTTGACTACAATCAACCGCAATTAATGAGAGTAGTTGATTTAAAAAGAAAAAAATAAGGGTAAATTTACGTAAAATGTCATTTATTTATTCAAAATTTAAAGATGTTGACAGAGGAATTACCTAAAGAAGGTTTTGACGGAGAGGTTTGTTGCGTAACAAGGTTGGCCGACCAAAGTCGCGTGCTCTAACTTATTCTGATTTAGGACCCTACAACCTACAAAACTTTAAATAATTCTCAGACAAACGTTGGGAATATTTTAGCAATTATATCATTTGGAATAGAATTTTGAAATAATATAAGGGTTTCAAGTTTCATTAGAATCTGCAGAAGAGTTATGATTTAATTGCCCCCAAAACTTTTCCCGAGATACCCTTAGGAGGACCTTGGAAATTATATAATTCGTTAGAATCGGCCGAATATTTACAATCTTATTACCGGGCCGCCTGCCTGACATAGTGCTGAACTAAAAATAGTTTCGCTTTCACTCGCATTAAAATTCTGGACTGCGAATTGCTGGTAAATCCAGTGGCCGGGAGGGGCACCAGTTGAAGTCATTACAATCGACAAAGATTTACAACCAAGGGCAAACGTTTTTAGCCATCGGAGGTTTTAAAAAATTAGTTAAATCAATGGCCTAAAGTTTTATTTGCGGATCAATAGGAATATAACAGTAAAATAATGAGGAAAAAGTAACAATAAGTTATACATGGCCCAAACACAATAAAATAAATTAGTAAATACAAAATGTGCCAAAACATTTAATATCAGCAACATATAACACATAAGGAGTTGTAGCCCTATTTAAATTATAGCAACACCAAAACTGATAAATGAAGCTCAATAGTGTGTCCAAATTTACCGGGCAGTGATTAAAACATTTATTCGACAATACATGCTCTCCGAAAGGGTGCGACACCTGAGGGGCAGTGATGCTGGCCAACTCTTCGGTGATCAATGAATTTATTTGCTCATTGGAGGCTGGCTATCGAAGTCTCACGTCTTTTCTAATGTTATCTCAGAGGTTTTCTAGTAGATTAATAACAGACTGAGGTGGCCAGTCCATCATCCTGACATCGATTTCCCGGTACTACTGAATAGTAAACAAAGAGTTATAACATAGGGCATTTTCCTACTTGTAATTGACATTTGGGGAATTTATCCAGAGGTTTCGGTCTGAGGGTATCATGTAATCTCTTCTGATTGCCTGGTATTTCTCTGTATTCATAGTTCCATGACTAAGTTGAGAAGATCCAACCTTGCACTTGTCATACATCCCCATAACATCGCACAGAGGCCACCATACTATACTGTTGGTTTTATGCACTTCGATTCTATTGCTACCATAGCTTGAAACAGATTCTAATGTTGCCTGGATTCTAGAACATCTACATAGAATGTGGACCCATCAGACCATAAGACATGGCCCTTCTGACGCAAGATCACATTGTGGCGACAGGTCCTCAAAAGATTTAACGCCTTGCTAGGGCTGAAAGTTGATCAATGAATTGTAGCAGGCTTTACATTACTTCCGGTTTAGTAAAAGCTCTGTGAGGGGCTATTCTAACAGATGACTTAATCTGGTGGCTCTCTTTCTCTTCATGTTGCAGCTGGATCGAAAGGATATTATTCCGAATAATCAATTGACGCAGAGACTTAGCATCACGTTGCGTACTGTACATACAGCCTCTAGAAATAGATCGCTAATGTTTTGTGTTTTTGTCACTATAATATCCTAATTAGATCCTATTAAGGTGAAATATCATTAATCAACAAATAAAATGTTATATGAAGGCATTTTGACTTAAACATAATTCATACTGATACTAATATTTTATATATTTCAATAGCATCACTATTTCAGATATTTCACATAAATTATAAGAAAGCTTTTACTTATATTTTCATTCCTAGATGTATTGGACACGTACATGTAATCCCTACACCCGAATATTCGTAAAGACACCTAAGAAATAGAAAAGTTCCAAGTGAGAGAAATGCTTTAAGTAAGATATCAAAATGAGTCAGAGATTGCAATCCAAAAGGAACGTTTGAAGAGTCATTGTGTAATAGATTGAGAAAATAAAGAAAAGTTGAAAATATTGGCAGCATATTTATTAGGGTGGATCGAAAAAGGGGGTGTTTTACAAATTTTTTTAAAATTCATTTTCCCACCCTGTTATTTGATGGAGCCAACATTAAAAAATATTGCGTTGAAATTTTAAACTTCTACATTAATGTTTTCAGGTTCCTCAACGCAATTGAAACTTTTAAAAAAAAGCAAAAGAGGCGGAAAATTCAAACCAATTTGTTTTATAACTTCATGTTGTTAAATCGATATTTATGTCCTGTAAGGGGTATATTATTTCCATACAACTTTACAATCAATACTTCTACTTCCATTTTATTTAATAAAAATAAGCTATTAACTACTCGTTAAGTTTTCCTTCCTTTTCTTTCGTTTGTTTCCATGCAACCTGTAGATTTTTAGCATTATCTCTCTGAAATAGAAGAAATTGAACTAATAACTATCAAATATATGAATTTTCAATAGTATTTAATATCCATTTATTCAATGCAGTTAGTTTTTTGTAGCGTTGTTACCTTTCATTCCGAAGTCCTTCTTGGTATTAAATGAAGGTAATTTTCTCCTGGACTATATTCTACTCATTATACAAAGTGCAAGTGACGCTTTTTTGACCAGTTTGATGCATCTTTCAACCACTTGTGTATGACAAGGAAGCTTCGGAATATCCAATTCAGGTTGTTGACGGATAAATTCTTCAAGTTGATCATCATAGAGCTTCCTCGTCAGTGGAGGTTCGGCAAAAACGGTCTGCTGCGAATTAATTAGTTAATTATCTGTATGTAATCTTCAGCTTCAAAGTTTATGTCTAGAATCTTGAAAATGCGTATTGATTTTATAATTATTCTCCCTTTGAGCTCCCAGATAAGATTTCTTTCATCTTGCACAAACAGAGAATAATGTTTTCTGCATGTGCAAAATAAGCATTCCTTTGAATCAGTGGGGTAACTATATTTTTAATCTCTTTGTTCATCCCTTGCAGTGATTGTATTCTCTTGAAGAGGTTGAGTGCATGGTGCATGCAACTTCATGATGAATAAGACAACGGATTTAAGCTTGGCAGAAGGGTCGGAGATCTAAAAAAATAATGAAGTATCCACTTTGCCGTTGTAAACTATCGTACATGCGACATTTTTCCAGCACTCTTACGAGCCAATTTAGCAGAAATTTTACCTTGTGAGATAGATAGAAGGATATCAAACAGGTAGTTTTGATCTTTGCTCAGATTTCTTCTATCAGCAGGCAGCAAGTTAGTCGGAATTAGCTCGAATTCTCACATTTATTAAGTTGTTTCCCTATAGGCCAGACAAATCCACGAGGCTCCGTTGTTTTCCAATCCAAATTGTTGATGAGATGGTAAAATAAGAGCTCATTTGCATGGACCTGGCAAATGAACCAATACAGTGGTCTATTAAGTTTTTCTTCTAACATTCTGATCACACCTCACTTTGTTTCTGTATTCACTGCCGTTCCATTGCATCACACAGCAACGAGTTCATCAATTGCGATGTTATTTGAATCTAAATAGATACGAGAATTTTGCGTCGCATATAGGTTTTACAGAAACTTTCTTTATTGTCAGGTGTCCAAGCTATTCTGAACCATTTTCTTCTATCATAAAGATGTGCTCTTCCATTATCTTCTTTTTGTGATGAATTCCATTCATCGTCTCAACAACAAATGTGGTCTTTTCTACCATCAAAATAAATAGAATATAATGGATTATCCGATCTAATTTCTTGCTTTAGTGTAGTACGTTCATTGACACGCTCTCTTCTAACTTTTGAGGTATCAACTATTACATAAGTTTCATTGCCTTCAATTGACAATAATTCCTTAAGTATTGAACTTATTATTAAAGCAGCAGCTCGATCATAAAAAGTCCATGATATACCAACCCAAATTCTGAAAATTTATTCGTTTAGATGGAAGCTTGTATGCAAATATTTTGTTTACTTCTTTACATTTTACGTATGAAGGAAGCTCATAGTCGCTACCTTCGTCAGCAGATTTTGTTTCTGTGCTGGATAAAGGAAGAATCACTTTGGTATTAGATGTCGAAGTAGATGGCTTATTTAAAAAACAATACTCAAGATCCTTCCTAACTGCACTCTGAATATTCTTCTTTGACTGAATTTGATCGATACTACCTATTGCCATTTTCATAGTTGTTTGTTGATCTTCCAGAAACGTTTCCTTCAATAGTGGCACCTTATTTGATTTGCTACCAAAACATTTTTTAAAGCTATCGCATTTACAACACGAAATTTAAAACAATTGTTCTTCATTCTTTGTAAAATCGTCACATTTCATTTTGAATGATGTCACATTTTTCCATCCAATATTTCTCATTAAAGCCTGATATTTTGAATAATAATTTAAAATTCTTTTTCTAACTGCCTCTATTGACACACAAGGGATTGATGCCGTTTGCCAAATATAAATTAACTTCTTTCTACTAATGTGATAATTTGTTTAATTGGCGGGTATTTACTATTGCGGTTCTTTTACTTTATAAAGTAGCAACACTCGTTTACTAATGGCACAGGGTGCCCCAAACAAAGGGCTTACGATTTAATGACGCATTCTAGCTTAAAATGCCATGATTAAATATTATTGTAATTTTTTTCTTACATATTATTTAGCTAAGAAATATAATAAAAGGTGTATAAATATCTCAAAAGAAAGTAGAGGGAGAGGTGACGCCCGCTTGTCGCGGAAGGGAGCTTATGTGTACTTTTGACTTTTCGAGCTATGTCGGCGGGGGTACTTCTCTTATGTTTACCCCTGATCGGGCTTCTCTTGTCGATTTGGTTGGAAACGAGGTTCCAGACTAAGTGCGTAATTCTTTTTCTACTCTATCCTTCTCATTTTTCACTTTTATCCTATCTCTTTCACTTGATATATAAAAAGAAACAAAACAACTAAAAAAACAAATCCCTACTACTATCAAGTCACTCTTACACTTTTTTCCATGTTTCTAAATATAAGGACCTAGCAGCTACCTCATGCGTCAGCTTAGGTAGTTCTTACCTAAGCTGAGATTCCGGCATCATCTGAGGTTAAGCTAGCTGAGGCAAGAAAAAAAGAGAAAAGAAGAAATGAAAAAGAAGAAAAATGAGAAAAAGAATAAAGTTGAAACAAAAGAAGAAGAACCAAAATTAGGAGAAAAACGGATAAACAAGAAGAAAAATGGGAATAAGAAAACGAAGGATAAGAATGTGGAGATTAAAAAGGAAAAGGAGAGGCCTCTTCCACAAGGGAAGACCCCGTCTTCAGAGACTAAGTGTCCGAAGTTCACTCTCATTGGTGTTTTGCAAACATGGGATCTGCAGCCGCTGTTAGCGGCCCGCGTTCGCACTAGCGTGAAGGTAAGCTGCCTGCCAGGAGGAGGTAACCACAACATCAGAGTAGAGGCAGAGAAAGCTCAGATCTGTGAGAATTCAGTTGTTGCTCTGATGGTGAGTGGCAACGACATCTAACTCAGAGGGGGTAAGGTTGGCCTCAGTGGTAAGACTATCCAAACGGTGATCGAAGCCATAGATTACATAGGGCTCAAAACCTGCGAACGTTTCGTGCTTGAGATGCTTCCGAGAAGAGGTCCATCCCGAACTGCTCACGAGAGAAACGTCACAGTGAACCTACGGTTGGCAGATCTCTGCAAGGCAGAAGGAGTCTTCTTCGTGGACCCCTATCTTACCCTTATCAGTAGAGACGACCTCTACCAAAGGGATGCGGTACATCTCTCGTCTAAAGGGAAGGCCTTATTCGCCAACCAAATTCAAGATGTCGTGAAACGCACCCAAAGGAGTGTTCGAAACAGAGGGAAAGCGGACGTGCGCCAGCACGCCCGCGTGACTAAAGAAACGACCTTCTCGGAGATCGTCAAAAAGGGTGAGGCTACAAAAACAAAGAAGTCGAGAAACGGATGAGCGTAGGGAGTCCTACACACGGGGACTTCCTAAAAGTTCTTCTATTCAATGCGAGGTCAATCAGGAACAAGGTTCTTGAGCTCCATGGCCTCGTAGCAACAGAAGAACCCGAGATGGTGGCCATAACAAAGTCGTGAATAAAAACGTCAAGCCGAGATTTTAAAGGTGAATTCATGATTCCCGGTTCCTAGCTTTTCCTGAAAGATAGGCCAGACAGAGAGGGTGGCGGTGTGATGTTGTATGTCAAGGATACTCTCAACTCGACGGATTGCAAAATCGTATCAGACCATGAACTACTAGGTGCTGACTTAGAGATAGGTCCTGCCAGATACAGGACCATGGTGCTTTACAGACCCTCTGCCCAACTCTTATAACAGGACATGAGTCTGTAACAGCTGTTGGAAGAACTTGTAAAAGACAGAGTGTGTATCGTCATGGGGGATTTCAACACACAAACTGACTGGGAAACCAGAGAACCTTGTGGCTAGAACGCAATACTCCTGGAGTTAGCGAACGTGTTCCTGACTCAATGGGTGAGAGAGCCAACGAGAGGAGACAATATCCTCGACTTGGTTTCCCCTCTGAGGATGACATCGTTGAGGACCTTTCTGTTGGCAAAGAGCTCGGTGAAGGTGACCAGCGACTAATTATATTTGTAGTCAAAGTCGCGAAGTCAGGGCCTGCAAGTAGTAAATCAAGGAAACTGCATTTGCGAAAAGCAGACTTTGCAGGTCTTCGTGCTGGACTGACTAACGCGAAGCTAGAATTGTGCGAAGCTGTTAAAGACTCGTGGAACAGTTTTAAAAACACCTTCATGAGTCTTTAATCGCGTTACATCCCTCTGAAATGCACCCGTCGGTCTTCTGTTCAACCAAAGTGGTTTAATCGAGAAATCGGCTAACTGCTTAGGGAGAAGAGAAATAAGTACCGGTAATCGAAGATCTCGGGTGACTTTGACGAATACCGGAGGCTAGCCAGGAGATTGAAATCCAGCATAAGGGCGACTAAACGGTCTGAAGAACCTCTTGTGACGAGACTTTGTAAAGAGAATCCCAAGGAGTTCTTTTGATATGTAAACAGCCGTAACTAATCCGTCGAACGATTGGCCCTTTGAGGAATAAGGAGGGGACATTAAAGCACTCAGATGCAGAAAATGCTACTATCCTAAACGACTACTTCTCTTCAGTGTTTACTGAAGAGTGTGGTTCCATCCCCCAGCCAACGGATTCCTACTCGGCATAAAAGCTAGAGGATATGGACTTCACCGAAGGAGAAATATAAAAGAAGATCAATGATCTAATGACAAATAAGTCACCTGGCCCATATGGGTTTATACCTAAAGTGTAGAAAGGAGTGCGCGATAAAGTATCACGACAACTGAGTGCAATCTTTAACATGTCAATCCGGACTGAATGCGTTCCTAGAGACTGGCGTGAAGAGGAGGTGGCTCCTATCTTTAGGAAAGGAGACCGTAGCCAACCGTCGAACTACTGACCTATCAGTCTGATTTCGATAGTCGGTAAACTCATGGAAAGCATCATGGTGGACAAAATGACGTCGCATTTAGAGTCAAACCTGCTAGTGAGAAGTTCCCAGCACGGCTTCCGAAGGCAACAGTCATGCCTGAGGAACCTTGTGGAATTCTTCCAACTTGTCTTCAGTGAGCACGATCGGGACAAGGCGGTGAATTTGATATATATATACTTTCAGAAAGTCTTTGATAAGGTACCACACCGCCGCCTTCTCCGGAAAGTGCGAGCGCTGGGCATAGACGCAAAAGTAGCAGGCTGGATAGAGAACTGGCTAGGTGGCAGACGGCAACTGGTGATGGGAATGGACAGGTTTCTGAGTGGGTGTCGGTTACTAGTGGAGTGCCTAAATGTTCTGTCCTGGGTCTACTACTATTCATCATCTACGTCAACGACATGGAGACGGACATGGTTGCCAAGATTTCTAAATTTGCCGACGATACCAAGCTTAGTATGAACGTTGCAAACGATGGAAATACTGCCCGCCTGCAGTAAGATCTTGGGAAGATTGGGGAGTGGTGGGACACGTGGCAAATGCCTTTTAACGAGAACAAATGCAGAGTGATACATATCGGCCACCAAAAGCCCCAATCTCAGTATATCCTCAAGGGCACTGCAAAGGAATCCACTGTCACTGAGAAGTACTTGGGTGTAACAATCACTTGTGACCTCAAGTTCTCAAAACAGTACATTGAGGCGGAGAAAATGACCCAAAGGATGATAGGCTATATAAAGCGACAGTCTGGATATCGGAGCAAGGAGATTGTAGTGTGTTTGTACAACTTACTTTCTTGACCGCACCTGTAGTATTCCGTACAATTTTGGCATCCTTTATTTCGAAAGGATTTCGCGAGATTGGAACGCGTGCAAGCCACGTCAACCAAACTGATTTCCTCTATCAGACATTAAAATTATGAGATAGATTAACGAAATTAGATCTGTTCTTGTTTGAAACCCGTAGACTAGGTGGTCAGCTCATCAAAGTTTTCAAAATACTTTGAGGGTTCGACAAGGTTCACCACAGAGATATTTTCACACTTGCTGAGAGCAGACCAAGAAACCACTGCTTTTAACACAAACTGAAGCGTTACAACCGCGACCTGTGTGGAAATTTTCCACGTACAGTATCTGCAGTAGTTGGAACGCACTTCCATTGGAAGTTGTCAACAGTGAATCTGTTGACTAGTTCAAGTCAATCCTAGGCAGGGTCTTGAAAAGTAAACGTTTAAGGACTTAAAGCATTTTAGCAGAGATTTGCCCGCTCGACAGCTAGTCCTAAGGTACCCTCATGGAATGGGCCGTGAGGTCATCTAGGGTAGTTTCATTCCTCGTTACTTTTTGTTACTATAAATAACTGTTCTTTAATAAAAATAGAGGAATTTTATCAAAACAATATACACTAGACAGAGCTACATACACCCATTCATCCACTGTCAACTAGATCCTACGTGCTACTCAAATATAATTGTCACGTACTGCGCTATAATATGTTATTGAGGGACTGTATGGGTGCGAAAAGGTGTGAAAGAAAATTCTTTCTAACTCTACGATATAAATATTCGATAAATTTACCAACCAATAACGGACTAAAGCCTGTCATGAGGGTAGAGTATTCGCTATTAAATCCAAGAGTCCCAAAACTTTTAGGAAGATCTACCAAGAAAGAAAACGCAAGAAAACGGCTTGAAGGACTAACTCAACAAGAAGTACCAATAAATCATCAACCCAAGATAAATGGAACAAAATGAAGATGGAAAGAAAACGCTTGAAGGACCAACTCATCAAGAATCACAAAGAAATCGGCAACACGAGATAAATAGAAGAAAATGAAGATGCATTGATAAAAGAAAATGAAGATTAAGACGAGCCCAGGCGAGAAAAATATAGAAGTCAAGAAAAAGACTAGACCAATTGTTTGAAGGGGCAAACTTTAAAAAAAACGGAAATTAGGTCAATAAGAAAGAAAATTCGAGCAAGCTGCCTTAAGAAAATCTAGTGAAAAAGCAAGAATAATATTGATAAATAAATAAATGGGACAAGGAAAAAATAAATGCCCCAACCCCATAACTGGTGACCCTCAACGGCCGAACAATTTTCTGATCTTCGTTACAACTGCACCTGCCTTTCTACTAGAGATTTAAGAAAAAGTGCTGTTTGGAACTTCGGAGACCCGGGGAAGGAGAAGCCATTACTAATTGATTAGAGACAAGACTTCGTTCGCTCTCCTCAATCCCTCTTAATTAGCTCTACTCATCCAGCAGACGCAGAAGCCGTAGGAGGAAGAGCTACTACTCCTCGATTAAAAATCCAATACTAGTCTCTCCCTAATCCTCAAATTCGCTTCGCTTTCTATAAAGGGACCTGTGTAGGGGTGCGAAAATGTATGAAAGGAAATTCCTCCCAACACGATAATATAAATGGCCGATAAATTTATCAACCAAAAATGGACTAAAGCCGGTAGTGAGGCTACAGTATTGGCTATTAAATCCAACGGTACCGCGTTTGAAACTCAAGAGTCCAAAAACATTTATGAAGATCTGTCAAGAAAGAAAACGGAAGAAAACGGCTTGAAGGACTAACTCAACAAGAAGGACCCAGAAATCATCAACCCAAGATAAATGGAACAAAATGAAGATGGAAAGAAAACGCTTGAAGGACCAACTCATCAAGAAGCATAAAGAAATCGGTAACACAAGATAAATGGAAGAAAAATGAAGATGCATCAAGAAAGAAAAACGAAGATTAAGGACCAACCCAACTAAAGAAGAATATGGAAGTCAAGAAAAAGTGAAGACAAGCGTTTGAAGGGCCAACTTAAAAAAATAAGGAATTTCATTCAAGAAAGAAGAAAAATGGATTCAAGGAAGACAACCTGCATCGAGGAAACCAAGTGAAAAAGTAAGAATAATATTGATAAAAATTAATGAGAATAAGAAGAAATAACCCCCTTCCCCCTTCCCCATAGGACCTCTAAATATCAATCGATTACTTTAATTGTTCATTAAAATACAATAATTATTTGTTTTGGGGTATCAATTTAAAATTCGAATTTAATTTTAAGATATAATCCACGAAACTCAAAATTTAGTTGAAAATCGCATTATTTTCATTGTTCATAGGGGTTTTATAAATTTATTATATCAAAAAATCGTTTGGGAAAGTTTAATTTGGCAGTTAGCCGCATAAAAAATCGTGGTGGGAAAATAAACTTTAGAAAAAATGTTTTTCGCTCCACCCCAGTGGTGAAGATTGAAGAAATGACTTAAATAACTATATCAGAAATTGTATAATACTCGTTATCCTGAATTCTATAGCCGATAGGGCTAATCATGAATCCACATCGAGTTTGTAGAAGAAACCACAGGCTCTCATACTCGTACGTCCGGAACTTAACATCTTTTGTGGATGGTTCAAACGGGCAAAGGATTAGGAATCACGAATTAGAACCTCTTCCCAGGCCTGACCAGCACACCGTAATGAAATCGCATTAGCTATTGGAAATAATGCACCTGTCTCGATTCTATAGGGGGTGTTCCTCTATTTTTCTTTCTCCGCTTCCATTTCCCACTGAATGAGCATCTTAATTTATAGACACTTGATAGTAACCATGCATTTCGTTAAAACTCAATTTCGGGGGATGAAGCTCTGTTATAGTGGTTACGTCTACATTAAGAACAAGGACTTGTCTTCTGGAAATTCTTTGTACGAATGTGAACGCAGCCGATCTAACAACTTCAAAGTCAAAATTATAGTGCATAATGAACAAATAACACTATGTAACACGATTTTTGACTTTGGGTAGCAACTCTTATTTTTTAATTGCTTTTGTCTAGCAAACGTGCAAACCACTGTTATATATTTCAAACTTTGCTGCTTTGTCCAGAACAATGATATTTATACAAAATTTACCTATTCCCTCTTGGAGGAAGCGGCAAATTTGTACTTTGAATGGCATAAAGTAGAAACAAAACGACATGATACAAGAATAGCATTTACTTATTCTAGAATTACATAAGTGAGACTGAAAATATTTAAAATGAGTAGTTTTCCGTGATTTACGCTTATACTGTAAATTACTTTCACAAATCAGCCACAAAATATAGTTTGCCATCAGATTTTCATCATATAATCTTTGATAGCGGTCTTCAAAGTTCAGTAGATCCTGGTGAAAGGGCTTGCCATGCTCCGCGGACTACGCTCCCATGTTCCTCTTGAATTTATCAATGCAAGCTGTCCCACGCTGCCTTTTCCATCCTATTGAGCTTCTCGGAAAACTAATTGCACTCCCTGATCTATTTCCTTTGTGAACTGACAAAAAACCCTGGCTTCCACCTTTTCCGCAAATAGCTTAGGAAAGAAATCTTGCAAATACTTGAAAGCTGCCGACTCCTTATCTAGAGCTCGGACGAATTGTTTTATAAGATCCAATTTTTAGTGCAGAGGAGGTAATAGTACTTTCTGGGCGTCCAACAAATGTTCCCATTTGACGCTATTTCTCTCCACACTAAACTCGGCCCGTTGCGGCCACTGCCCCTGATGGTAGTGTGCCAAGGTGGCCCTGCTGTTGCAAAGGCAAAGATAATAAGTAAACTTGGTAAAGCCACCTTGGAGATCTATCAAAAAGGAAACCATTTTGAAGTGTCCGATCACTTCCCAACCATACTCTTCATATTTCAATGCATCTAGTAAGATCTTTACATTGCTGTATTTCTCTTTGAACTGGACCTAGAGAGCAAAGGTAACAGATGGATACATGTGCCCGTTATGAAATAGCACTGCTTAGAGGCTCCTGAGTGAGCTGTTAATGGATAAATAGGCGCCACTCGATGGAGTTACAGGTGAGTTTGACCGTCTCAAACCAATCAGTCACATTGGGACAAAAGCAAAGCTCACTTTGACGTTTAAAAAAGCTTGAAAATCACTGGTGAAGCTTTCTCTGATCTGATATTTGCACAGTCATTTAACAAATCCCACTGGTTGAGCCGCTAAGTTAGAAGATGGGCATTTGACTGAGTGACACCAAGACCTCTAAAAAGGTCGTTGAGATATTTTTGGTTGGGATAGTATGGGTTTATCTCGTCAGTTGCATCTCTGTAATCTGGAACAATGACTTTATCCGCTTATAAACTTCTTTTTCGTTCTAAAAACTGCTGCTCTTTCTTTTTAAGAGTGGGTATGGGAAGCTCAGTAGCATTTGGCACTGACGCAATAGAAAACTGACGGTATGTATACATGATAACAGGCGCATGTTTGCTTCTCTACGTTTAGAATGGTTCACCATGCAGAAGAAACAATTGCTTGAGTGGTCAGTTGGTCCCCTCCAAATTCGTGGGCTTTCCAAATTTATAGCTCTCTTTTCTCTTCTGTACCACCCTGTAATTAACAAAATAAAAACATTAGTATAAATATACAAATAATTTTCACTTAGTGTTATTAAAAATATTAAAAAATAATCCAGTATGATAAAAACAAAAAATATTATATATATATATATATATATATATATATATATATATATATATATATATATATATATATATATATATATATATGTAAAAGATCAACCTATGTCTCCTCCCCCAAAATTATTGGAGACCACGTGCGAGTGTATCTCGCCATGAGGAACGTCACTTCCTGTTCGAATATTCACGAATTATCTACTCCAAAGCCAATTAGGGAAATATTCTCCGATCCTCCTGCGAACTCGTCCCAAGCCTCCTCCTCGGTGACGAGGCGTGAAAGAGCGGCTCTGTCTCGCCCCTTGCTGCGAAATAATGAATTGAGTCCATCTCCGGATTAAGATGTCTGAAGCTTCCAATTCCTTTCTCCAAATTCCCAATTTGCCCTCAGAATCGGGCATATAAATACTCGGGTTGTTTTGAAGTTCGAGGAGTCCAGCAAGTACCTCAAGGCTGTCATCATAATCTCAAATCCTAACTCCCATGAGCGTTCGTCAGACAGCAAGATTTTCTCTGCTGTAATTCTACCCTAGTCAATTGGTAGCTTCTCTTATCGCCAAGCCTTTGAATTTGCGCAACAGTCTCCCTTAGTTTAATCGTACCGAATAAAATCTCCATCGTTTACCTTTGAGGAAAAAAGGTTTCCTCTTCCAGTGAAATTACGAGTAATCCTAGATTTCCCTTCGAGCATTATCTTGAAGGGCTATCTTCATCGGAAGGTTGGTTCGGATCGAGCTCTACCTGCCTCATTCGGACAGTGTCCCACTTGCCTCATTGGATCGTGCCCGACTTGCCTCATCAGATTGTTCCCCACTCGCCTCATCGTAGGAAGGACCTTCCTCGAGGTCACCCACCCGTGAGACTGAAACCCCCTCCTTTATTAGTATTGTCAAGTTCTTCCTTTTGATCTGAGCCTAGTAACATTAATCAATTAATTCTATTTCAGAATCCCTCCTCATAATGATTATCAAAAGACTACTTTACTTTAAATAATGCCCTTTTGTCTAGTATTATTCTTATTTTAATCTTTGTAAATAAAATTCTATTTTTGTTGTTTCATCTTTAACCTAACTTAAACGATACTCTCTGCCTATTGAAGTAAATCTCGGCAACCATTTATGCACTCTGTCTGATTATTAATGATTTAAAATCCTATTCCTTAAGTTTAACCTCCTAGTCGGTCGTTAATCCCTACGAACAGTCCTTCATTAAGTCACCCCTCACACAATATAAGAGTAGTTTATGGTATAGATTGGTGTACCACGCCGTATATATATATATATATATATATATATATATATATATATATATATATATATATATATATATATATATATATATATAAATAATATATATATATATATATATATATATATATATATATATATATATATATATATATATATATATATATTTATATACATATATATATATATATATATATATATATATATATATATATATAGATATAGATATATATATATATATATATATATATATATATATATATATATATATATATATATATATATACATATATATATATATATTACCTTCCAGAGTTCATTTGCGGAGCTCCTAGGTGGAATGAAGTTGATAAGTTTTATCCTCATCTCAGACTGGTATCCCTAAATATACCTTGTAGGCCTCACACATTTTAGCAGATCTTTTTTCAGAGTACCTTTTCGCTCTTGGCTTGATGAATTTGCCGAAGACAGCAAAATGTGTCTCTCTGATGCTTACAACTTCCTGATGCCATTTTAATGAATGTTTCTATCAATGATGCGTCATGTTATCTGCGCTGTGAGTTAAACTGATCTGATAAGTAGACATTCTATGTATTTATACAATCATCTACGTTGCCAGAATGCTCTAGAAATTCTGTACTCATATAAAAAAATTTAAAAGTTCTAGAAAGCTCTAGAGTTTAATTTTTACCAAATTACTGCTGAATCTATGAGGAATGTATGACAACTGCCATTGCTGTCTAGGTCGCAATAAAACAAAGTATAAGGGAAATAATACGTATTACTACACTATTACTGTTTCTATAATTTTTTATATACAGTAGATCATGTTTATACGATAACTGAAAAATACATTACCCTTGAACCTTTCTGTATATTTTTACTAGTTGCAGAAAAGTAATGTCATTTGCCTTAAATGTGCAGATTTAAAAATTCAATGTCCTAACCACAAAGCAAGTTTTATGGTTTAAAATTTACTTTTTTATTTAATAAAGCCACAAACAATTGGGAAATAATACTTTTAACAAAAAACACGACACAGAAGTGAAATTTTGTAACAGTGTAATCAGCTAGATACTTGATCACACCTACGCTGCAGAATTTCCTCGTCAAGATCTCTAATCTGTATGTGAGGAAATGAAGGAGAAAAACATTATGGCCAAACAAATGTCACAACAAATTATTAGAAACTTTTCAGAATGTTTCGGAAGGAGTCTCTAATCAAATACCGGCCATGAGCACTATTAGACGTTAAACATGAGATATAAACAAGCTATACACGCTCTTCATTCCATACCGAGATCCTTGCATGACATGGTCATTCAAGATGAATACAAAAATAAAATGTAAGAAAAATTTTTTTACTTTACGATAGTTGACCCAGTGAAAGCCATATACTTTTGTTTTTACTAAGAAAAATAAGCAAATCCTAAAATCCTCAAGTGATTGGTTTTGCGATAGTACATTCAAAGTAGTGATATATTTATTTTACCAACTCTACTCCATTCACTGATGAAGCTCTAATAGAACCATTGCTTGGGTCTTTTTACTTTTGCCAAATAAATATCAATCCCCCCTTTAAAGAACTTTTCAGCCAGCTTCAGGCTATTAAATCCAGGCTAAACCCAGCTAGTATTCTGTTCGATTATGAACAAACTACCAAGAATGTAATTCCATAAAATTTTCCGAATGCAATTATAAGAACATAAAAACATAAGAAAAGAAGGAGACTGCAAAAGACCATTCATGGCCTACACTTGGCAGCTCGATCATAGGGTCTTTTGCGACTCTTTTAGATAGGTTATCGTAAGGTGCAATCAGAAGGAGAGTAATCAAGATATCAGTGCGATGCTGAATTTGCTCTGTACATTCGAATGATACCAGCTTTGGCTTTTGTGGCAGCAGACAAGGTTGTAGAGGAATTTGAGCCATTACAAGAAAATTTCTGCCATGAAGCAGATCCAATCATTGATTAATTTGAAGATGTTTATATCGCTAGAATACGACAGCGTAACCTAGGGAACCAACTACTTCCTATTTCTAAGTAGAACATGTATGTCTAGGTGGGCAATGATTTGCTACAAAGAATTAATTCTTTGGAGGGTTGGCATAACGATTTATAGGCCAATATAACTAAAAGTCATCCAAATATCTGGCCTTTTCTTCAGGTACTGAAGACGGAGCAAGTACTTAGTGACACGATCATCGACCAAATGCTGGTAGGAAATCAGCTTTCACCCAGTTAAAAAAACTATAAAGTTTTAACAAAAAGAATTGCAAATATTGTGCAGAATTATGATAATCGTTGTGATGGATTATTTGAGATTAGCTCCAAACTTAAAGTTCCCTTTTTTTTAGCAATTTTCCAAATAACATTATTTTTTATGATATTAATAAAGTAGTTGTGAATAATGCAAAAAAAATATGTGTAGGCTATTGTTTCTTATAAAATTTAATGTATTTTCTTTTATTTTTTAAAGTTTACCTCTGCTTCCGCAATATAACAAAATTATTTTTTTACTTTTATTTTAGCTTTGGATAAAAATTTGGTCAAAATGTTGACAGACAGAATGTCGAAAGAACGAAAAGTTAGATCTATCTGTCTATCTCTCACTCAAAAGTTAATATATGACTACAATTATATATATATATATATATATATATATATATATATATATATATATATATATATATATACGTTCAGGAGATCCTTTTGGTAGAAAAAGCTTCCTTTTCAAATGGTGTCTAAATTTCTGCAACTAGGACGAATCCAAGTAAAAAAGTGAGGAAAAAAGTTGATGATAATTAACTTGTGAATCCAGTAAAAATGTCAGATAATAAATGTCACATTTATGCGTAGGCTACGTACAGTATGTACACAAACATACGTATGAATAATGTGTTAGAAAGAAAATTATATTCTGAACGTAGATTTGTAATAACATGTATATTCTGTATTTGATTTTAGGATCATGTGGAGTATCTTTCCTCTCCCTACAAAAAATGTAATACAATACTTACAACTTTTCCAATACCAAATATTGCAGCTAGCAATGTGGTGCAGAAATCATTACAAGTAGGCCTCTATTTAACATTTAAGAATGCACATTACTACACAAGTTGATAATCATAAAATATAAAGAGGTAGCGAGAAATGGAACCCATCTAATACAAAGCTATCTAAAGAGCACTTTAATCCGGTTCAGAATCAAACGTCCAACAGATCGAATGATAGCAAAAAAAATTCTAAATATTCTATATTGGGCCTGTTTGCATGGAGCAGTTGTCCCTATCGGGCATTTTTCAGTCAAGCAATTGTCCTTATAGGGCAGTTGTCCGTCAGGCCCTTGCCAGGCGGGCCGTTGTCCGTTGTGCCCTTGTCGGGCGGGGCGTTGTCCGTTATGCCCTTGTCCGGCGGGCCGTTGTCCGTTGGGCACTTGTTAGTCGGGCAGTTGTCCGGATACCACTATTCACACAGCTCAAATTCAGCTTACGTTATCATTTGCTTAAGAAGGTTCTATCCTAAGACAAAATACTAAAAGTGAGTCAGTTCTATAATGTAATCATATAGCAAGATGAAAAACAACCAAAAAATACCAATTTTATAAGATCAAAGGCAGCAAGAGATTCTGGAATAACCCACGTAAAATATCAATAGAATATGCAAAAGAGATAAGCGAATTAAGAGAAGAACAAATTCTGTGAGGTCATCTAATTCCTAACTTCAAGAGGATGGGTGGAGGAGGGATTATATATGGCCAAACTAACCGACATATTTAAATTGGGGAAACAATGGGGTATTTTCAATCAATGCAAATGATGGGAGGTTTGGAGGAATAATGAAATGAATGGTCGAATATAAATGCGAATAAAGATAATAGTTGGGAGAAACGAATAGAGCATTGCCATATAGGATTAACCTCAATATTACATATATCTGACCATGAAATATTAGGTCAGTCTATGAATAATGGCTTTCAGCCTGAAATAATGACTAACACAGTAATTATTGATCTCATCTCTTAAAACTTGGTACTGACCCTCAGTCCAGATTTGTGCTGACCTTACATTTTTGGTCTGAACCCAAATAGTTTTCATCCTGCTACAATTTTAGTCCTCATCTTGATAACTGGTCTTCACCATAAAATCCAATACTATAGTATTCACCCTAAAATTAAAATTTAATATTCTCGAAATCTGTATAATGGTTCCCTCAAATTGACCTAAGTTGATTCCTTGGCCAAGGCACAAGTTCACACTCAGAACATTCGACTCAAAAGGGCATCATTGAACCTGAAGGAAAAGAATCCTATAATTACTGGTTTATATTCGAAGAATTTGAAATTAGAATCATGGATATCATGTTTTAAAAGTTAGTTTATTCACCATCAGCATTATCCTCATTATCTCATGTCGTTATTAGATTGAGCTCAAAATCTCTGTTAGTCAAAGCTTCTTCTTGCCATTATTTCTTCACTCATGGCTATAAAGTTACAAACAAGCACGCTTATCACACACAAATCTCTCCCCCGACTTAATATACATCGTGCATCTTGATATCTTACATCATCATGCGTGCGGCACAAAGCAATCTGGATAAATACACCCATTTGGTGGAGGAAAAGCTTTGAAAAAGATTAGTTGCGTAGGCAACAACACCTCCTTTGCATTATTTTACGATTTTCTTGATCATACGTAAGTTCCTTTAAAAATACACCAATATTTATACTACATACTCTCACTTAATTATCGCTTATATGCATCCGTCTTAAAATATACTATTTGCTCTTTATTTCTTTTATGTTAAGAGAAATATATTAATTAGAATTTAACAATAAAACATTCTCCAAGTCACCAGGCCTCTCCAAAGTCAATTTCAAATTTTTAGCGCTAAATCGCACCATGTTTTTTCTCAATTTTACTAAACAAAGTCTTTCCCCACCCAAATTTCATACCGTGTATATTCCTATTTCATGCAATTTCTGTTCCAAATAGAAAACAATTTGATCTTGTATCTGTATTGTGAAAATAGTACCCATGGAGGATTATTTTACTGTCCCATTTCTTCCTCTCAATTACTCTCTTTTAACCTCACTGGGATTCTGAACTATTCAGAATTTATTTACCTCTTTCAACTCGTCTCATTTTGCAGCATCTTCTCATTCAGCTGAGATGCGCCGAAGAATCCAGTTCTGGGTAGAGGGTCAATGTTGGAATTCTAACTATCTTGGCAGAGTTTAAAATTATAGATATTTTCGTCTCTATTTGAAGGCTTCGAGCATCTTTCGAGAACCAGGTCGAAATTGCTATCTTGGTCGTCAAGAACTTTAAATTCCCTAAAAAGGTCATTAATTGGATTTGACGTGTGGAAGGGAAAATAGGCAAGAAAAGGAAAGAGAGGAATGCCTAAGAAAAATTAAATTAAGATTGAAGCGAATAAAAATAGTTTAACAAGGAATGCCAAAGCAAATATAATTTTTTAACACTGAATTCCTACAGTCAGATTACAGAAGAGGAACTCGGGGAAAAAAATAACAAGTCAAGCCAAAATCAGATGGTATACCATATGTGTATTATGAAGATAAACTGAAGAATTTAAATGTGAATTTAGCATCTTTTCTATTTTAGGTTGTTTTAGTGCCAAATTTGCATCTAGTCATGACTTTGCATAGTTACTTGTGTACTTACGATGAAGGCATACATGGGTATACAATTTTTATCACTTAACACTCCGAGTGCTTTGGTTATGCCCATCTGAGGACTGATTCCCTTTGATACCAAAACGTTTATTAAGCATAGCCCACTTAAACCCATATGTCCTCGTTAGTGGGGGGACATAAGGAGAGTTGAGCTGCTTTGTAAAGAGTTATATTTGGTTCGGAAAATCGTATACATTTAAATTTCCCTAGGCCTTGCACATTTTTTTCCTATCATTCTGAAGAGATGCTCCCTCTGCTTTTTCCTTTTTTATGAATAAATTAAAGTAAAAACCATCTTTCATATTGTCTGTCATGTTCTTAATAGTGTTAGAGCATTCTGATTCTGCATTTATGGGTAATAATTAAGAGATACAACCAAGGAGAGGGAAAAAGATGTAGTCCTGAAAGGTTAAAATATTTCAGGATTCGATAATGAAATCGAAGCTTTTCCAATGCTCTCCGAATCTTTTCCATTCTTCAATTTTTATCGTTCGTTTTAGTATCATCTCTCAATTCTTCATTTTGCATTGAAATCTGACCAGCTGATAAGAGGATAATAAGCACAAACTCCCCCATGTACACTTAGATTCAAATCCCAATTATTTCTCGTTTCTCTTTTCTTTATAACTCAATAAATCTTCACATATAACCAGATAGTTTAAAATTCTTGTCACTTTAGTCATTTGAGTGATATTTTGTGCATATATTTTGTGTGAATGTTTTTGAAGGTGAGCTGGACGAAGCCTTTTAAAGGATCCTTAGAATATTTTGTAAAGATCCTAGAATAGAGAATTTCTAAAATATTGATAAACCTTTCATCACATTTTGTGATGGTTCAACAGATCTCTTATTCTCTTAGACAAGACTAACTAATCTGTTCCTTTTGTTTCCAAGATAATTTAGCTTTTTACACATTTCATTATGGTTAGTTCATTTTATCTTTAGAAAAAGAATCGATGCAAGCTGCATTTGCTGGGGTTTTTTTAATATAGCATAAAAATTAAACAAATCTTTCACTTGTGCAAGCAAAACCTACGAGTATTTATACACGAATTTCTTTTTATTGATAATTCAACTCTTCTATTACTCCTAGAACAATATTCTATACAAGGATACTCTAATTATATATTATATTTATTTACAATTCAGGTAGATATTTTTCTTAGGTGTTCTAATCACCAGCAGACCCGAGTTCGAGTCCCGGCCAGGAATTTCAAACTTTTTTCCCCTGGCGTTATCTTTGTCTTCTCAGTAAAGGATTGCCTTCATTGTGCCGCCCTCTGCTCTCTATGATTCTAGTCTTCTTCTAATGTCCCTTTCTCTTACCTCTAAAAAACTCCTCTTTCTTGTACTATATTGTAATATAGTCTGCAATGCAAGGTTTCTGCACCTTTATTTCTGTCTTCAAAATTGTTTTGAAAGGCGGAAAATAAATATGCTGAAAGCCCTGTGGTGGTTATTATCACCCGCAGAACTTGCATTTGTTCCTTCTTCTTTGTATGTGACTTAGGGATGAGCCTTTAAATTGTGAGCGAGTAAGAAGATGTGGTATAAAAATTCCTTGGAGGTTCCTAGCTTAGAGAGATACTGGGTTTGATGAGGTAACGCTTTGGGCGAATTAGAGTCACTGTGCCTGGTAGCTCAGCGGTAGAGCATCTGACCGGCAATCAGCAGACCCGGGTTCGAGTCCCGGCCAGCAATTTCAAACTTTTTTCCCCTGGCTTTATCTCTGTCTTCTCGGTAAAGGATTGCCTTCATTGTGCCGCCCTCTGCCCTCTATGATTCTAGTCTTCTTCTAATGTCCCTTTCTCTTACCTCTAAAAAACTCCTCTTTCTTGTCTCATTGCTCATTCGCGTCAATTTTCTCTTTTTTGTACTATATATATATATATATATATATATATATCAATTATTGAAATTCTTATTTTGAGGAATATAAATATCCTTAATTACTGATTACACTGGTCTGCGTTGTTTTCAAGGTCAAATATATAATACCCGATTTTAGTTATTTTTTGCACTAAATCTGAAAATCCTGCTCATTTTACCCAATCAGGTCAGGTTTTTAAAATATTAGCACATACGAAAAACTCCTATATTTCCAAATATTTGTTGTAAATGAAACACATAATAGCCAATATTGGACCGATTTACTCACAGAAGGTTTACAGAATATTTTTAATAGATAGCATGAATAGTACAATGCACAAAATAAGCTACTCATGGATAAATGGTCTCTTTAGTGACGTCCTATTGTGCCAAGCAGACACTACATCCCTCTTAAGGCACCAACAGTAGTCAGGCAGAAAGTTCACATCCCATTGGCCTTGATAGCGTTCCTCCATGACACGTATGTCTTGGTGAAAGCACTCACACTGTTTCTTACTGAAGTCTCCGCAATTTTCTGAAAAATAGTACAGATGGGACCGAAGAGAGTGCATTTTCACTGACATACGCGCACAAGGTTTGCGGAAATTCTCCATTTCGTCATCAACCATCTTCTGGTACTCAGGACTTCTGTGGTTACCAAGGAAGTTTGCAATGACTAACTTAAAGCACAGCCGGGCAAAGAGATCAGTAGGATTTAATGAATTATCAAAACTAGAGGTTTTTATGAGTTCTCTTATCTGAGGACCATCAAATATACCTGCCTTAAGCTTCTCCTTGCTGATTCGTTTGAACTTGTGGTTAAGGAAGGCAAATCCTCCACCTTCCCTGTCTAGTGCTTTTAAAAAGTTCTTTATTAGGCCGAGTTTAATGTGTAGGGGTGGAAGTAACACCTTGCTCGGTTCAACCAGAGGGTGGGAGAGAACATTGTGTGACCCGGATTCTAATCCTTGTCTTGATGGCCACTGTTGTCTGACATAAGGCTGGTCGTCAACCCGACTATCTCACAAGCACAAAAGCATGGATACTTTGTGTACCCACCTTGAAGTCCTAGGATAAGTGCAACAACTTTAAGATCTCCATAAATCAACGATTTATGTTCCTGTTAATTGAGAGCAGACAACAAACGTTCCATGCTGTTGTGGGATTCTTTCATTTCAACCGAGTGTCCAACAGGGATTGATGAAACCAAATTTCCGTTATTCAAAATAACTGCCTTAAGCCTTCATTTAGACAAGTCAATAAAAATTCCTAATTCCATGGCAACATACTTCCTACCCATTAATTTCATCAGTTCAGCAATATTGTTACAGTAGATCAGTGAAGACGCTTCACCAAACATAAAGAATTTTCTGAATTCGCCCTCGCGTTCCCGATACCAATAGAACGTTGTTCCTGGGGCAAGTAGATGTTTCTCTCGAAGACGAGAACCTAGCAGCTGGGCAGACTCCTTAGATAGGTTCAGGTCTTGTGTCAAGTCGTTAAGTTTGGCTTGGGTCAATGTCACCAATCGGCGTCCTCTTCTGGCTCGTATGCACCACATTCACCTGTATCAGTCATGTCAGTAGATTCCGAATCAGAACTAGATTCCATGATGACATCCGGCTCATGAACAGGAACATCTGGTCCATGGGGTTTGTCTTTATGGCAGAAGGAACATTAGGGTATTGAACATGGTACTTCTTCTTGCGATTGATGCCTTTTAAATTTGTCATGCAGAAGTAGCAGTCGGTAACGGGATCTTTCCCTTTCCTCCACACCATTTGGACACCAAATGGACAACTCTTTCTTTTCCTATTCCTATAATCCCGTAAGTTCTCCACACATGTTTTTCAGCAGATATGGGGAGCAAATGCCTTATCCTGGTCCCCTAGTTTCACTCCAAAATAAGCGTACTAAGCCTACTTCACAAAATCACTGAATTTCGCTTGACAGTCTGAAAGAACCATGTATCCACAGATGAAACAAAATATGTTAGGATGGTTCTTACACTTCAGATCCATCGTACTGCACAACTAGACCTGAAAAGAGAAAGAATAACTAGTTTTTTAAGGTAACCCATGACCAGCTGTGGCAAAAAAAAGCCCATATACGCTTGGATGATAGCGCCATTTAGGAAAAGTATTCTGTAATAAAAATCGAGTGTATCTTAGAACCTAGACCTGACCAAAGACAATGATTGATATTTTTGAATTCAGCACGCAAAAAGGAGCCTAAATCAGTTGTAAAACCCTTAACCTTTGAAAAAAGTTTTGAAACGCAGGCTAGTGTTATTAGATTTGGGAGGAGGGAGGGTGGGATAGGTTGAGATGGCTACTAGAGGAGAGAGGGAGAAGGGAAAACAGATATAGAAAGGGGGAGAAAGGTCGAAAAGGGTTGGAAGAGGGGGAGAGGGGTGAAAGGAGGAAGAGGGGGACATGGAGAGAGGACAAAATGGGGACAGGGGAGGGGTTCAAAAGATGAAGGTGAAGATGAAATGGGGAGATTAGCGAGGGAGGAGAGGTAAAATAAGGGCGGCTAAGGGAGGACAGAAGAGGGTTGAAGAAGGAGGGGGAAGAGGGAAGGGGTGATCGAGGGACCTCTAAACTTTTCCAATTCCTAATTCACCTAATCTCAAAAAATCACGCTCCTATAGAAGATATATATTTTATTGAAGGCCTCTGCGAATTTTGCTTTAATTATTTTCTTTTCGAATCTATCGATTTGTTTTGGTCGTGAAAATGTATTAGAAAAGTAGTAACAAACAAGGGCAGGAAACTAGTTAACTGAACAGAACAAAATATTTATTGGCCTGACGCGTTTCAATACACACGTGTATCATTATCAAAGGTTGATATTTGTAACTTGAGGAATTAATGGCAGAGCATAATAGATATCGTTATTTAGATGTTAGCAAATAGATGAAAATACTTATAGGGAATGAAAAAACTAAGACGCAACTGAAGGTTAAGACTGCTTAAAAAGGTTAATCTATAATGGACACAGGATGAAGATGGGCAGGGATTATTATATGGGGTGAGGGGACGTGCGGAAGGCAGTTTGAATTGTTTGTGTATTTTATTTAGACCAGTTTTCTTTTATAAATAAGACTTCTAATATAAGTAGCTGTCTGCGGTTTGGAGCATGTGCTAAGATTTCGGTATTATCTTTGATTGACTTCCGGTCTAGTTGTCTTCCCTGTTTTTCAACGTCTGTGTTTTGGGGGCACCATTTTTAAATGGTAACTTATATTTCACGTTAACTTTGTTTTTGTCATTGCGTTATATGAAAGTGATAGGAGCTCAAACTCTCCTATTTTTTAAGTATATTCATATATTAAATAACTTCTCTGCTTAGGCCTTAGGTGGGGTTCTGTGTTTTTTTTTTATCATAAGGTTAGACGTACTTTTATTATAGTAGTCGATTGTGAGTGATACGTTGTTTTCGTTTGCGTTGGTTTTAATCCGTTATTTATGATTTCTTTCATTACTCTACCATCCGTTTTGTGTGCTGTGCTCATAATCTTCTTGTAATATAGTTTAATAGTGTTTCTTCCTCGTCTTGTTGACTGGCGCTGCCTGTAGATGAGCAATACCATTTTTCCATCTTCTTACGTATAGTTGTGTTTATGTCGCCGTTTGTAAAATCGTTTTTCATGAGTACTTGTCTTGCACCCTCGAGCTGTTCGTGTTTTTATTTCCATGTAAAGCAATGGGTGAAAGCAGAGTTGATGTAGGAATTTATTACACCTTTTTTATAATGGAGGGAACATTCACATTTCGTATTCATGCAAGGACCTGAATTTGTATTTCTGACGTTATTGCAAATGGATTTATTTTATGCAGCAACACCGAGTACCTGCTTAACTTTTATTTTCAAGAGCCTTAGGATACTTTGTGAGTATAATTGGTATCACTGAATGAATAACCCTGCATTGGACCATTTTAATGTAAAGTTGAGTGAGTCAGTTGGTATCTTCGCTTCAGAGGGTAAATAGGATGTTTTCTCTTATTATATTGACCAGTCATTGTTAAAAATAGTTTAAGTGTGTGTTTTGGATAGTTATTTTAATAGGTTGATTTTATGTTCTAGGTAGCATTTTAGCTATAAATCACTTAAACCAAAATGGGTAAACAGTGATTTGAGGATCCGAAAGATTAGACAAATAAACATTTTACTGAATGAAGCAAAATTAAAACCGAAAAACGAAAAACAACTGTAAGAACAGATAGAAAACTAATACAACATGCTCTTAAGAACAGAAGAACATCTTGGAGGAAGATTTCTATTGATCTGGCAGCAGAGGGTATAAGCCTCGCCCGAAGAAGCGCGGGCTTTAGGAAGCTTGATTGAAATCATATCGGCCGAGAAAGAAGCCTCGACTCACAGCCACAATGTTGACGGAACGCTATTCCTAAGCATTAAATCGAATCACCTTCAATAGACTCCAGAATAGTAGTGAAAGATAAGAATGAAGTATCACATCTATCTAAATAGTTACCAGAAATTTATAAAAAAACGCATTAATACTTTTTAACCTTAAAGTGCTGCAGTTTTATAATAGCTCAAATTTTGGGAAACTATAAAGTGTATTTGATGATAGATTACTTCAATGGCTTTTCTAAAACTACTATGGCTATTTAACTACTATACTGTATTTTATACTAAGAAACAACCACGGCTGTGCTTAGATGACCGCATGCATTGTGAAAGAAGGAGGCCTGGAGAACAATTTATGGCTCAATGAATGAGGAAAACAGTAAAATTTCTAACGAGAATCATGCTGTAGGGAGCCATTTTGGAGCATGCAATAAGTCGTTTGCACATTTTTGAGATAATTATAAAACAAGAAATGTATATAAAAGTTATTAATGGTCATACATCATATATGCCTACTCTGACAAATGTAGTAGAAACAGATTCACCCGATCAAAAATCACTCACTTAATAGTCAGTCTTTCACATCTAGTCAAATTAATATCAATCTATAAATCAAAAATACAAAATAGTTTTATTTTAGCATATAAAATTTAAGTTTTAACGAAATTTGTTAAATAAACCCTAAAATAGGATCATACTCTGGACGACCTTTCACTTTTAATCTGATCTCTTCTTTACTGAGCTCTCCCTTCTGTTGCCAACGAAAATAGTGAGTTTGTGTGACAAACCAATTTTTTTTATAAAGCTCTAAATCGTAGTCTAATTCATTTTCACTCCTATTTAAAGTAAATTACAAAATTAAATTTTTCTTTCTAATGTATATTTTTGTTTAAAATGTGTGAGCGGAAGCCGGAATTTTGTCCTTATGGGGCAGAAATATCTCCTATATCTAAATTAAAAATATTTTTTAATTTTTTACAGATTGAAATATGTTCCATGAATTTATTTTATTGATTTTATTAATAATTGTCAAAACAGAATATCTTCAAATAAATAAACATCTCATGGATATTTTGGTTTATATTCCATTATTTAGATTTGCGTAGTGGTTTATAAACTTTGTCACTATCATTTAAATATACATAAATTCTTATTCACATGCCACGGAAGGTGATTTGCCTCAGGTTTAGAAGAGAATAAATTTAGAAACCTTACAAACTAAGACGCTTCAAATGTGTCCTGCAGAACTAAACATTGAAGAAATGTAAGGATTGGTGCATCACCTTGTTTCCATTATTCTTTTGCATTATTGATCTGTTATCTTTTCATTTCGATTTTATTCTCTTTATCTTCTCTCGTTTTTTCCTAAAACTAAATAACCCCCCAACCAAAGTTGAAACACGGCCTTAAGCAATCGCAATAATGTTCCCTGACATCGTCCATTATATTCATTTTATATTAAGGTGACTAATTACTTCTATAACTCCCAATATTCATAGTTTATGAAGAATCTGTATTTCTTCCATTATTGCACCAAAGGAATTCATTTTGACAAAGTTTATGTACATATTTCAACCATTTATGTAAATTGTAAATAAAGAATGGATGTTTTATTTTTGAATAGAGGTAAAAATAACGACCATTTTATTTTTGAAAAAATGTAGTCAATAAATTTATAAAAGTTGAGATAATTAAGATTAATAACTGTCTTAAAAGTATTTAGATCTAAATGCATTTTCCTGAGATTAAATACTTTCTTAAAAATAGGATATGAAAAAGGGTTCTAAGTCATTAATACATATCTCAATATTAGTAAAGCGAATTTCACGAGTCATTTTTGCTGTATTTAATTCATATGAGCAAAGTATCTCTCAGCTACAATAAATAAAACACAATTGAGAGATACATCAATGAACTTCTTCTTGATAAACTTTACGTGTTTCACTTACATCCAACAAAAGACATTTATCCAACCCTATTTCTCCTATATGAAAATTTGTATTTTCTAGAAATTGTTCCTTAATCTATCATCAAACAAAGTGACTGGTAATTCCACAACTTTAAAGCACAAATATACAATAACCTACAAGGAAACCACTGTTTCCGTTTGGTGGACTTAACATATTCGAAAACAAAATAGGTGACATATGTATAAACTACGCGTAGCTCTCAAAATAATTATGTTCAATGGATCACCCAGTAGAGGTCAAGGCAGTAGGCAGAATTGGAAACACCACAAGAACTGCTACCCTAATGACTTTTCCTTATAAATTATGCACATACCTGTATCTGAACAACCAAAAAATATTGGTTTTATTTGAGTCACAATCAAACTCCAAAATTTAGCTCAGTAATTCCTCGTTATTCTCTCTTAGAAGTTTGTGTGACCTTCATAAAGTTTCCTCATTATGCACTGCTTTGGATTATTCCATTCCTTTTCAATTAGGTCGGGTTGAGTAAATGCAAATGGTCCACGCTTCCCCAATAAGTTTATATTTTTACGCTAACGGATTAGATTAAGGCAAAGGTGTATTTATTTTTTCTGATGGTTAATGGGTCGAAAGTTTGAGGATAACAAGATCTCAGACATAGCCAAAGTTTTTTAGGTTGCTCATACACATTTTGGTGACCCTGGTATGGGACCCTTTTAGAAAATTTCATGCTAGACCACAATTTTAAAACCTTATCTTTTAAACCAACAAGAACATAAAAGGAATTTTTCAAACATCAGGTTACATTCCAATGCAAAAGGCAGGAATGCTGATCGTATAAGAACAACCACAGAACATAGAGAACTGCAGCTCATACTGTGAATCCTTTGGTAAATGCCATCATTTTCCCAATTTCTACCCAACTTTCCCGCCCTCTTCAGCGATGTATATTTGTTCCTCCGACTCGATCAGTTTTACCAAAGTGTAAGAAAATCTACTGTCCCTATTCCACGCACTCGGCATTGATGAAATAGGCATCTTTTGCACGCTCGTGCGCAAACCCAATGCCAATTGCACATATTATATTATTTACTAAAAAATGCAATTTTTTAAAATTATAGTCCTACTGTGGCTCAAACTATGAAACTTTGTCGTATGCAGTCATCGAACTCATACATATGTTTAAGATCAAATTAGATGACAATATCAGCTGAAATATTGGCAAGAGCGTCTCCATATGCTCTCATTCAAATTATTTAGGGTAATAAAAGCTAATACAACGCTATTGTTAGAACTTTCCTTCTGCAAGCACACCTAATCTAGTAAAAATACTCGTTAGCTACATATTAGATTACAACTATTAGCTATTGAATTACATTATTATTAGAGATACGTACCCTCTTTCCATTCTCAATGATTTATCAGTGATGTCTAGATTTCACAGGAAGAGATATACATTTCGTATTTGCCAATATGATAACTTATTTAGAAATAAAAGACGAATAAGAACTTATAAGACATACAATAACTATTTTCACGATTTAAATTACCAAGATTTTAAATTACCTTGAAAGAAACACCTTATCAAATCATTCAAATCATTTTAGGAGGAAATAAAGTTAATTCACTCGTAATTAGCACAGAGGAAAGCAATGGAGCTACAATTACGCTATTTTACCAATCCAGATCACTCCAGAAATTACAATAATTCCCAAGTTTTTAAGTATTCAAGGGAGCTTTTTAAGAAATGCAGCCAGCTCCTCCATTCATCACACATGTTTTGTTAATTCAACTAACATCGTACAAATTTTCCTTTAGTTTGAGACGATAAGCATAAAATGCTTTCTTCAATAACATAATCCTACGCAAGTACTTCAAAGAATATTAAGGACACCAGGGCGTTTCATTAAAACCCTTAAAGGTCCAAAACTAAATTACTCGTACTTCACCACGGAGTGTTTAATAATTCTCCTCGCTTAAAAAGTTTTCATATAGTCTAATATTCGCTGCTCCATGTAATTACCAATTGTACAGAGATACTTGACACTAGAAATCTTTTATGCACAGACAATTCGAGGGATGCTCTCTCCCATTCTTTCATGACTAGATGGACGTAACGCTCACTTTTTATAAAGAACTGGTATTTTCACATATTTAAAACAAGTCGATAGCACCTAGGAGTAAGTTGTTTCCAATTTTCACATTTAATAAATGATCATGAAGCAGTAGCAACTCTTTTGTCAATAGATTAAGAGTATTTGTCGATGTAAGCTAGCGCTCAACCACTTTCTAATACCGAAAAATCAATTATCTGACTGTAAACATCCGCAAGCATATAATTGATCTGGAGCATACGAGGGGCGTTCAATAAGTTTTGCAATTAAGATATAAGGAAACGAGATATGAGGAAAAGTGTTTTATTATTTTTTCAATATAACTACTCTCGACTTCAATGCACTTGCGCCACTTGTCCCTGGGGCTTCGAATTCCTGACAACCAGAAATCAGGCCACTTCTGTTCAATCCCCTCCTGGACGGCGAGCTGGACATCTTCATCGTTCCCAAACGGGCATCCATGCAGTGCAGCCTTGAGCTGGCGAGATAAAATGCAGTCACTAGGAGCCAGATCTGGACTGCAGGGGAGATGGTTGAGCTCCTCGAATCCGCACTCGCGCAGAGCAGCTTGTGCAACTCTGGCCTTGTGGACTTTGACGACTTTGAAGTAGATCATGGGGCGTGAGGTTTCGTGAGGTTTCTAGGAACCCAACGATCAGATACCTTAGTCATGGCCAAATTGTCGTGGATGATGTTAATAACACTTCCATGTGATATTCTAAGTTCTCGCTCGATTTCTTCGACCTTCACCCGTCGATTTTTGAGGATCATCCTCTTCACACGGGCCATATTGTCCTCGTCGGTCACGTCTGATGGGCATCCTGGACGTGGTTAATCTTCAAGGAACTCACGACCATGGAGGAACTCCCTATTCCAGCGAGCAATGGTTGCATAGGAAGGGGCAGTGTCTGTGTACACTGCAACCATGCGTTCATGGATCTCTTTTGCATTCTTGCCTTCCTTGGTCAAAAATTTGATCACTGCGCGGTGTTTAACCTTCTTCAATGTTGAAAAATTTATGCCTGACGATCTGCGATCAGCTACTGCTTCCTAAATAGACAAGGCAAGAGTGTGCGGTTGCAGGTTCTGACTTGTCATAACTTGTCCTAACACCCCCACAAACAGCGATCCCCCTTCTTCTGTTTAGCCCTACCGATTCGCAAAACCTATTGACCGCCCCTCGTACATCAACTCCAATATGGAAACATAGACTACCTTAAAACAAATATCAGATCAAATTGTTTAGAAAAAATACGAAAATAATAAAGAAATGGATTTAATATTTGCCAGGATTGCCTGAATTCAAAAGAGAAAAGGCAAAGATATCGCCTTAAACACAATTAGCAGCCTTTGGCGGTCATTTTACTGCTATACATGTGGACGTACTGGAATTATTTTACAACGGTTATTAGGAATGTATGTGTCTCTCATTGGTAATCTGTTGTTAGAGAGAGTGGATATAGAACTTTCACTGAAAGGAGCATAGATCATATTTGCATAGCGAAAGCTTTATTGACAACTGACCTTTCTTGATTGTACCGTGTCAGTATGCAGAATTATGATGGCGTGGTGCATTTGCAATCGGGATTATTCATTTAACTTCTAAAGCTTAGGGCCACTAAGTATATCTTGACGAATTCCAAAAATCCAAGAGAGAATGATATACTAAATTTTATACAGATAATCATCAAGACTAGCTCATTAGTGAAGCCTCCGTCACCTCTCTTGCTATACATATTGGTAGCTAAGCTCATCGCAATTGGCAAGAAGCTGAAAGCAAAATATCTCCATCTCAGATAACCTTATGGCTGTGGTCTTCGTCAACCGATTAATCTCTTATCCACTCGAGAGAACGAGCCTTTTCAAAACTATTTTGCTCTAAATCCACAGGTTAGAATAAAATCTTTCTCCCCTAATCATTTCACGAAGCTTACACAGAAGAAATCCTTCAACATTAAAGTCCAGGACGAAACTTAAAATTAATAGAAACGTAAGTACTAGAAGAGGAGGATTGGATTGAATAGATGATTCGTCTGCAAATTGTTGTGGCGAATATTTTTAGAGCAAAATCTTTAAAATTAACATCTCTCTTACCTTTCTATACCTAGATTAAGATGTGCACCTCATAAATCTTTGGGACGAGTCTTCCGAGCGCAGCAAGCTATTCCAGAGAAACCAGCTGCACCTGAATGGAGTTGGCTCGGCGGGAAAGCTAAAATATTTAAATGTGAGGTTTCTTTTTGATAGCATTATGGCAGGAAAGTAGAGCACATGGTGGATGGTTGTTTGCAACAATTCCATATGCAGCCACCCAACCAAGGTTTTAGTAGTATAACAGGAAAATTTGTCATATTTTTACTTAAATACGTACAGTAGAAAAATCAAGATCGAAGTTTTGAAGAGATTAATTGAGACAATGGGTTTTTATTTTATCGCAGATATTTAACATAGTAAAAAATGTAAAGAAGCCCGTAAGCTTCAATTTAATTTACCTTGTTAATATTCTTTTTATAAGAAATAGTTCTGGAGGAAAGGTTAGAGGCATTATTACTACATAAAGAAAGAACTACACGCGATATTGAAAGATATCGATATAGATATTGCTTCATAAATTTTAGCTGTGACGCCTGTGGCAAATGGTAATAAAATATTTTAATTCGTTCATTATAGACCAATAATCCACTAAAAAAGGTCAGGGTTATTCTTTTTAAGGAGCTTTTGGATTTAATTAGAAAAAACTAACAGTTGTATGCGTTACTTACATTTGTGGTGCGTAGATTATCTAAATAAAGAGTCAGATGATGCAGAAATCGTCTTCTAAAATTTATAATTGATATTTCCCTACATCATGAAGTGGAAGAGCTGAAACGCTCGGTGACAGTGAACATAAAATAGTTTATTTCACACTAAATATTCCAAATAATGCTCACGCGAGCTGTCATCTCATCTTCAACTTTAAATCTTGTTATTTTTATCTTTCCTGGGACAGCGAGCATAAAATAGCTTTATTCACTCTACATATTCCTAAAATTGCTCACGAGAGCTGTCATCTCATTTTTAACTTGAAATTTTGTAATTTAGACCTTTTTACTCCCATACAAAATGTTATAATTGGAATGAAATTTCAAACGTTGAAATCTTGTATGTAATATATAATGATGTAAATTGCTTGTTTTTCACTATAAATATAGAAATAGTGAAATAGAAAGCTCGTGTACCTAATAGGTCAAACCAGGAGACATGTATAAATAATGAAATTAAAAAGTGCATAAGACAAAGTATCCGATTTAATAAAATTTGGAAAACCAGCAATGGTATCGAAAATCAAAGCCAGCATCGTCATTAGCATCGCATTGCCAAAAGCAAAATAAGAACATACAAAGTAAATGATAAGAAGAAATAGCGTCGTTACCCAAACGCGAGCCAAAGCGTTTTTATAGATATGCAAATAATCGTAAGGAGGCCGATGTTGTCTTTAGTGATGATCTGATCTATGTAGCAAAATATTAAATAGACTTTTTTTTAATATTTCTAACAATGAATATTTAGATATTGATATACCTAAAAATATATTTAATTTTTATAGTGTCAGAGAGAGAGAGAGAGAGAGAAGGGTAGGACGAAAAGAACCCGCCATCGGCTTCTTTTGAGGTCACTTCCGTTTGATAACACGCCCTATAGCGAGCCTAATTGTAACAACGAGAATTTCCGCGAGATGGCTTGAAGGATTAAATTCACTCCCGGTTCCTCTATATAGATAAAGTAAAATACACTTCGGCCGCCTCGGTAACATTCACTTCCGGCGGCTCTGTATAAATAGTAAAGGATTAACATGGGTAAATTACTATTGTGCTAAGAGAAGAGGTAGCCTAAGGTAAGGCCTGTAGGCTGTGATTGCTGGCCGAGTGTAGCCAGAAATTAAGTTGTGATGATCGTTAAATATTTACTAAAACATTAATTGCCCTCTGAATAATTCTGTACTTAAATAAGACTCGGGCATAATTATTATAATACGACCCAGTGCCCTGATCGCTTGTATTATCATTATGAATGTCTATCTTGTCTCCCCTTATAGCCTTCTTTCTCTCGGCCTCCCCTTACTCCAAGAGCCAGAAGAAGAGAAAAAAAGAAACAAACAAGAAAAGATCTCTCGCCCTAAGCTTCCTCTCTGGTAGATATTCCTTCGATCCCTACTTTTGAGGCTGGCTGTGGATACCAGAATACAGATTGTATTTTGCCCCATAACTTCGAATACGCCGATTACTAATCGGTCTTAAGGGCAAAACCAAGCCGGGTTGTTGGAAAGTACTCGAGCTCAGTTATCCTACTCTACCCCTAGTGCTCCTTTCTAGCAGCCGAATCTTTGGCTGGCAGATCTACCCGGAATTGGAATCCTCTTTTGTCGGTCGTGTGCGGCCGAGTGTGTATACTATGATTTATCTTTTACGTCCATTATCGTATTTTGATTTGTTTTTCATGTTCATTATTTTATTTTTGATTTATCTTTCATGTTAGTTATTTTAATTTTATTTTGTTTCGCCCAGTTTGATATACAGGACCTTCTAGAGAGTTGAGTTAATTCTACCAAGTGTAACAAGTCACTCTTAGAGATTTATTGAAACGCAAAGTTCAATTGCATTATTCTAGGCAAGGCTCAACTGTAGAGTTGCTCTGTATGCTATCCGACAACCTTTCTTAGCCACGGAAAGCAAACGGAGGTCAGAAGATCTAACCTAACCTACGACATATATCAATTAAAGAGAAATTTAAAAGCATGAAGTCTTCAAAAATCTATCTGATTTACTTTAATGAGGTAGGTGACGATCTGTAAAACCCCTTTGTATAATTTGTACAAAATCTATAGGCGAGGAAGTATTACCGATAACGCTCAGTGAATCCAATTTGAAGCAAACATATAATTAACATTTTCCACTGTAGAATAATGCATAATGATCATGATAAAGTCCTCACTGAGTATAATATCAATGGTCGTCGAGTTAAGAGAGAGTCAACATCCCAAAGTAAATTTACTAAACAATATAATGCACTGTCATAAAAGGTCAATAATATTCTAGTATACATAGGTAGACATTTTTCAATCTAATAGAAAGATAATAGGTAGATATTCGACTCTAAATTAAGAGCGTTTAATTCATTACAATGATTATGTGGTAGAGGTCAAATCTGGTTTTAAATATGCAAAATGCTATTGTATAAATTACTCAACAAAGAAAGCCCACCATTTAATAGTTCGCCCTCATCTAGCAGGCCATAGAAAACTATCTAAACTTCAAAAATGCGTTCCTGATGATTTGATGGACTTTTTCTATTTTCTCTAATTCCTCTCTTCATTTCTGAAACTATTGTTGATTCTAAAACTACAATGGATATACTAACAGAAATAAAATGGACGCACTTAAAGATTAGTGCTAGAGAATTTGCTAAATCACAACCCATAAGGGACCTCCATTCAAGGAAACTTGTAATATTTGACAAGATTCTGTTGGCATGATTCGCATTAGTTTGCTAATTTTAAACAAACGATTAATACAGACATCTATTTTCAGCTATTAGATAGTTTGAATACTTTTTTCAAGAAATTTGGAGTTCTCTGATCAGTCCGTCTAAAATGTCTACAGTTTCATCATGATAACTCATGGCCCAATCCAGCAAAGATCCCATATATTTTAATGAAAAATCTCAGATAGGTAATCTCCCACATCCTTTCGCTTCCCCAGACCTTGCTCCATCTGTTTACTACCTATTCCCGAGGTGGCATAGCTATATTTAGGTACTAAGTTTTACAACACACGAAAAGATTGTAACAACCTTCTTTATATTCCTATCCTCACAAAGTAAAAAGGACTTCTATAAAACTGACATTAAAAGCTTCGAAATAGATAAAGGAAGTCATTGATAATGATGGCGATGAGGTTTATGAATAAATTCTAATAAAATATTAAAGTAATCTACCTCTCTCTCTTATCCAAAATTCGGACATTATTTTTAGGATAAATACCAATATCGTATGAAGAATGGCTCATACTCCTCTATTAAAATTCCATGAAATATCGGCATCTGAGCGTCCAAAATATTGAAGTATTCAAAGTAATAAAGGCGATTGCTAATATAAATTATAACTTAATATTTAAATTATATAACCAAGCGGAAAATAGTAATATATATTTGAAAGTAGTAAACAAAAGATTGAAGAATACGATCCCACAAATATCATTTTCTTGTGAAATAAAAGAGACTTGTAACGGCTTGCCTTGGAACGTATTCACAAACTTTACAGTGAATATGTTTTAAAATAGAATCGTGAATATTACTTTAACCTATGACTTTACATAAATAAATGTATTAGAATTATTTTTTATTTATATCCTTTCATTCTTTAACAAGCAATCTAATCTGAATTCCATCCCTTTCCCTCCTTTTGAATTTAATTTTAAGTGGACTCTAAGGTCTTTGCTGGTTCGGGACTTCTGTAAATCTGAAATAAATCATGTCTTCGTTCGAAAGATACCACTATGTGCCAGTTTACCACGCTTTATAGCCGCCTTTGGCAGGTTACTCCACAGCAAGACACATTCATACACACTACACGGAAAAAAATGAGATGTATTGAAAACATTAACACCATGAAACCCTAACACCTTCCAAATTAAAGCCTGACATCCCAAGCGTCCTTCTACTTCTTTCTTCGCCCTTCTCCCAACGGAATCCATGATGAAACTTATGGTCCAACACTACAAATAAATGCAAAGAACAACACCTTAAATTAGCGTTTTAAATAGTTGGATATCAGTAGTCGTGTAGTAAATAATTCTCCTATTCCAGCAACCTAACCCGCAAGACTTTGAACGCAAGTTCCTGAAGAGTTTACATGGAGCAAATATTTGCTAACTCCAATTTTTCTTTTGTAGGAGAATAAAATAAATTCGAGCAGATTCTCTTGCAAAAATAAGCCCGATAGATTGTGCTACATCTCCGGCCAATAGACTCTTGTTCCTAACAATATTTCAGTCACAAGTTTCCAAAAGTATGCTTATCATGATTATTGTGGTATGAAACTTTGTGACCAGGTTAATGCTTTGGCGCCACAATTGATATGCAAGTTATATATCGAGTATCTGTGTCGTTAGACCAAGGCCACCAGTTTGAAATTCATATGGTTTTGAGGGAGCTCACAAACCATAGAACTAACTGCTTGTAGGGGAATCGTCACTTCCCCGTTTTCTCGCGGTGGAATCACGGGGCGATTACCGCAAAGACATCCCGTCCCAGGCACCGTCGGGTCAAGCACGTAACCTCAGCACCGCACCACTCGTCGCTATGAAAGACCTAAAGGTTAAAATGCAAGATCTTCCCGGGGAGAGTGAGATTCAATTTCACGTCAAGTAAGAAATTAGAGACGTGTTTCTCCCAAGCTCGAAGGCTAACGAGAAGCCGATATAAGACTTGGTGAGAAAAACCGTTGGGCATAAGAACCCTCCTAGGCCCGTCCTCAAGCCTTCCCCCCTCTTACGACTCCCCCAGTGGGGTGACGACGTATAAATAAGAAACACTGAGGAAAATCGAGGTAGAATACGTCAGTCTCCAGGTGACGAAGTCCCCGGCTTAAGATCGGGCTACGGAGACTGGACAGGTAGATTACTTGGCTCGCCAGACCAAGAACTACCCTGCAAGAGAGGCAGGGCTACCTCCCTTAAGGGGTTAAGAAGCATCCTCGAACTAGTCCCTGGTAATCAAACCGAACGCTAAGTTAACTTTGCTAAGTTCAACTTACTCTCGCCAGAGAGACTGCTCATATCCTGGAGCATATTAAACACCAGGGGTATTCCTCGTACTTGAGGAATTAAGGAAAGAAGAAAGAAAAGGCTCCCCCTCGAGCGCGTTATTCGGTGGCCACACCAAACTCCTAAGTTAACTTAGTTGAGGAACCAAGTTCAACTTGTTCTCGTCAGAGAAACCCCCCTTCGTTATCCTCGCCCTTGAGAAGGACTGGAACTAAGAAGAAGCTCATCCTCAAGCTAGTTCCTGGTTATCAAACTGACCTTTAAGTTAAACTTATTCTCGCCAGAGAAACCCCCCTCCGTTATCCTCGCCCTTGAAGAATACCCTCCCCGAGTTCAGTCCTCGCCCATGAGGAATTAAGTAACGAAGGAGAAAAGCTCCCCCTCGAGCTCGTTACTCGGTGGTCACACCGCACTTCAAGTTAACTTGGTTTAAGAATCAAGTTCGACTCCCTCTCGCCAGAGAGACCACGACTACCTTGGTGCCGCATAAAGCACCCTAATTGTTTTCGTCCTTGAAGAACCCCCCCCTGAATACTGTGTGGACCCCCTAGCTGCTACCCTCGCCAAAAGGACCTCATGATCCCGCCCACCTACATCTGGCAAGGCGGCACGCGTCGTGAGACAATAACATTCCTGAGGTATTTAAACTCCAGTAGAGTTCGTAAGCCTAAATCTTATATATTGCTGTGTGTAGCGAAATTAACCAATTTTTGAGGGTCAAACTAATTGAATTAATTCTTGTGTATGATAATATTCGGAGTATTCCTGTGGTTAATGTTTAAATTTTGTGTATTCAATTGTTAAAATTAAAATATAAGTTTATTTTTGGAATTATTATGCGTTTCTCCATATCCTTACGTGTTTCCAGCGGCTCTCTTCTTTAAGATATCAATATTAGCGCTCTTTGCACTCTTAGAACAAAAAGGGGGGCATTCTACGACACTGCTATTCATTTGCTATTGATTTGACTGGGATTAACAGAAAGTACCGGAGTTGCCTCAAATATCCTGAACTTTAATGAATAGGTCATACGGTAGGTCATTGTGATGAAATCTTAGTACCTGTCCTTAGAGCACTTTCTGATATTCCTGATATTAGTCAAGAAGATTCCTCAGTTATGGAAGAAAATGAAGAATAAAAAGTATTTTTTGAGAATGATGTTCCACATCCGTTTTCTCCTAAGGAGCAAATTGATTAAGTTTGCCATCATAGCTTGACAAAGTCCTTTGTCGAACTGATGGCATCCAGATTGAAGTAAAAACACCCCCTATTACAGTGCTCGCATTACATTTTCCCGTATTATTAATCAAAATTACCTACCACCTTTCTATGAAAAGAAAGATTTGTTGTACTCTACAGATATTACACAGATTCTGAACGAGCTTGGAGTGCCACACTAGCAAATTCAACATTGGAGACTGTTTATCGACAGCAGTAAGAAATCAGTGAAATGTGTTCTGCTACACAATGACAAACAGTTTATCCCTTTACCCCTCACTCACTCGCCTACACTGAAGGAAATGTATAGAGCGGTGAAGTATCTGCTGGAGAAAATTAGTTATGGTCAACATGTGTAGTATATTTGTGTCGATCTGAAGATAGTAAAATTTTTGTTGGGAAAACAGTCTGGGTTTGCAAAGTAATCATGCTATTTTTTTTACATGGGGATAGTAGGGACTAAGCTGAGCATTACATAAAGAAAGCCTGGCCTCTACTGGGGGAAGTGATGCCTTTCATATCCACGACGTTATATAAAGCCCTCTGGTGGTCAGAGACAGGATACTCTTTACACCAGCGCACATTAAGCTTAGCTTTATCAAACAGTGCACTAAAGTTCTGGACAAGTTCCGTGGCTGCTTCAATTACTTGTGCCACGCTTTTCCAGTATTTACCATGGAGAAGTTGAAATCTTGCATTTTTGATGCTTCTCAAATCCGTCAGCTTATCAGAGATATAGAGTTTGAAAACTCAATGAACGAAGACCTCGGAAGCGAGAAAGTTTTTGTTCAACTCGTGAATAATTTCCTAGCAACAATAATGCCAGGATTTACAAATACTTAGTCACCAATTTGCTGACTGCTTTCAGAAACCTCGGAGGCAACATGAGCATCAAAATGAATCACTTATTCTTACATATGGGTCAGTTTCCTGATAATTTTGGTTCTTTAAGCGACAACCAGGGGGACAGATGCTAGGAGGACACCAAAAAGATCAAGAACATTTGGATGCAGTCACGATGGGTAATTACTGTTGAACTCTGAAAAAGGACATCACTATCGATGAGCATTCAAAGAGTTTGAAGAAATGGAATTTTATGCCCTGAATTTTGAAAAATGATGATTTGATATCCAATCTATTTGTACTTACCTTTATTAATATCTACTATTCAATGTGTACTAGTCATTTTTTGTTTCATTTAATTAATAACTTGTGTTATAAAACGATAGTTTTATCTTAAACAGCTATTAACAGAAATCAACCAAAAATGTCACAAAAAATGTGATAAAATTAGTTCTAGGTTCGGATTTCAATAAAATCGATTTAGCATAAAAGCATGAGCTAGTCGGAAGAAATAGCTGGCATTTTAAGATTAGGCGATGCACAATAGTCTCAAATCAGTTGAAAAAATTTAAATGAATTGCAAATAATTTTTTTTTAATCAAGCGTATTTCTTGTTTGAATCCCTTTTTTTCCAAATCCAGATTTCTTCTCTGTCAATTAATCTAGTAAACCCATAAATTTAATTTTTCTGAGTCAATCTCTTTTTAGTTCCTCCTGCTTTGCAAGTATTTGAATCGTTAGTCATAGCGCAGTTTTTGCCAATCCTAATCATTCAGCGATAAGTTTATTAAATGCAAGCAATCATTGGTTACCAAATAAGATTCTAAAAATTATAATAAAGAGCGACATGAAGTTAGAAGTTTCTTGAATATTTATAAGATTTGGAAGGCTCCCAAGTTTGTAGAAGAAAAGCACCGTATATCTATTATATTCTATTGTCTCCATCATATACACATGAACGCCAACATTATTTATATTTGTCACATGTTTTATCTCCTTCTTCTTGTTCTAATTTGAATCACCATATGTGTTAAAGGCTGAGAGAGAATCCGTTTATTTTAATCTGACCTCGATATTCCTCTACTGGAATATGAAAGGGATGACTTATTTACGGAGCCATAGAAGAAACCTTCAATAGTTATATAAACTTAGCTTTGCAATATAACATTCTCCCAGAATGTTGCCTGTGTGTCGACCTTTTAGCAACTCAACCATTGTAAGTTTTGGAAGGGTAGATTACACTCCGTTGACCATTGGTTAGTGCGTTTGTAACAAAGGGAAGGTGAACTAACAGTAGATGAGCAATGGCTATATCTCTCTTTCTGGACTACAATATTTTTGACCGACTATTCTTGAATTAGGTATTTTTATCACTCGCTTCTAGCGATAATTTTGGGAGATGTGTTTAAATCGGGCACCACTGAATTTCTCTTTTAATTCGTAGAGAGTAATTTTCCGTCCCTAACCAAAGTATTTTCCAGATGTATGTGCCTTTCGTCACTTAAGCCTTTTTGCAAACCGGTGTGCTTTTACCCTTACATCAGTCAAAAATATAAAAAGATACTTTCAAATATATTTTCTCTATCGAAGGTTCAAATCTTCTCTTTTTCTCTCAATTCATTTCTATAATCAAATATATTGCGTTTTGAATATTGAAAGAACTAATTTGATTTTAAGACATTAAAACTATTAATAATTTTCTCAATTTAGTGGATGATTAGTGTCGTTGTTGATAATATGTACATACCTGAGAGTACATACTGGTGGATAAATCTAAAGAAAGGAAACATGAAGAAAAGAGGCTAAAGGAAGAGAATGTACTTTAATAATGAGGTCGGTTGAGGAAGAAATCGATATTTATCTTAATTCTCAGATATCTTTATAACTGGTCCTTGGCTTTTCAAAACATACCGAAAAAAAAAGAAAGCAGCAGAAATATTTTGAAATTAAGAGAAACCAGAAAAATAATATATGTAATAAACGTTATTATTTTCTTTAAAACGAGGTAGGGAGAGAGAGACAAAGAAATAAAGGTGGATAAATAGAACATAAATACTTAAAACGGTTAAAGATAAGAGAATATTAAACCTAGTTATATGCAAATTGATTTATTTTCCTTGCACTATCGGCATTTGTATGATTAGTAACCTAAAGATAATAAAATACTTAAGTTTTTTCATGAAATACCGAAACTCCTTTATTAATTTAGAAAATCTAAAACTCAAGGAAAATTTAAATGCAGAGAAAAATTAATATGAAAATTGCAGGATATTTTCAATCATATGATGAAAAAACATAGATAGGGAATATAATACTTTTGGCGATGATTAAGAGGATTCTGTGAAAGAGTGTATGAATCAAAGTGATCTCCAAGACTACCAACCTAGATTGACGCCATATTTTGGTAACAAGTCATTCCCCTTTAGAAAAAATGTGTAAATTTAATCCATTATATAATTAGCATTTTGTACTAAAACCTTTTCCATTTTAATCAAACAAACAAAATTCCTTGAAAAATATGAATAGCTATACCCAGGATTTTTTTTAGATAACAGCTCACTTCTCCCTAATGGCCTATTTAGCATACTCAATAGTCTAACCAAATATTTACTGGAGATTATTAAGCGAATTTTTACGGAACTAAATACGTTAAATCTTAGTAAACAGAGAAGCGATACCCTAATTAATGGAGCCTCGTTCCATTCTATAGCTCATTAGGAGCGATGCTTTGTAAACTTATTTTTCCATAGCTAATTTTATTTTTTCAAAAAATGTTGTTTCCTTAAAAAACTAAATAGAATTTTTCAAAACAAAAAGTAAAGTATATCATTAATTAATCTACTTATAAATATATATTTAACATTTCAAGTGCAGTATAAGCCTTGTGAATGACCGAATATTTAACAGTAATTGCTGAACAAATATTTGGCGGAAATTTGACAAAATATTTCTTTCGAAAAATCCAACTAACAAAAAAGCAGGATAGATGAATCATAAGGCTTTCGTCTTGCTTTACTGCTCGTTAGCATATCGAGGAAAGAGGATTACATAAGTTTTGTGTAAAAAAGAAAAAAATAACTAACAGCAAGAAACCTGGAGTTAGATAGCCCAATTTTACTTTCAACACCACATAGTTTAATCCAGTAGTCCAGCTCCTTTTATCCTGATAATGCATGCTAAAAGCGAAACATAAAGGTGGACCGCATTATATAGTGATTGGTACTTAACATTTTGCTTATACTTGTATGATATTATAATATTCATTAGTTATACTGAAAATTAAATAAAATTCAAATGGTTTCCTATAAAATTCGATTCACATGAGGGCTAGTATAATTTTCAGAAGGATGCTATTAATGAAGAAATGGTTTGAATATTGCATAATTAATGTTTTGAGATGTGCATTAAAAAAGCCAGATCTTAACAAAATAAGAATTAAAAATGGAGTCCACCAAATAAGGACGTCTCCTATGTGAGCTGTAAGGAATGGAGGAAAAGCCAATTAAAAATAAGGAAACATTTCGATCAGCCCTGAATTAAAGAAGTTAAATGGGTGCAACATGTTACATTTGGGATCACTTGGGATTTTTCATTTCCTTAATATGCCGTTCAAACTTTGATGGCTCACTTAAAAGATCCCACGGCACCAGGGTGTGCCGTGGCACAATGGCTGAGAACCACGATTCTAGAGGGAGCTAGAAGTTTCTAATAGTACTAGTAATTTCGGAAATGTTCTTGAGACCATAAAATTGTACAAATTTCAAGAAATTTATTATTGAATCTAGAATGTTTTTGAACTTTTTCTTAAAACAAATATTGTTATACATCATTCCAATGATATTTGATTGCCGGAGTAACCTTGAGAGGACCTTGGCAATTCTATCATTCGAAAAAGAATGTAAACACCTTTAGGGTTTCAAATTTCGTTAGAATTAGCGGAATAGTTTTGATTTTATTGCTAAATAAAACAATTCCCTGGCTACCTCTGGGTGACTGTCAATTATATTATTTTAAAGGGAATGTAAGAGTTTCAAATTTCGTTAGAATCAGCCAAATAGTTATGATGTTTTTGTAAAAAAAACTAATTCCAGGGTTAAGCTTGGGAGGACCTTAGCAATTAGATCATTCGATAGAAAATATACAAACAACAAAAGGGTTTCAAATTTTGTTAGAATCGGCCGAATAGTTATGATGTTATTGCCAAAACAAAATCATTTCCGGGATAACCTTGGGAGGTGGTTAAATTCTACCGGATATTTATGATATTTTTGCCCCACTCCCCAAAAATAAATTTCCCGGGCTAACATGAGGAGACTTTGCCAATTGTATCATTCAAAAGTGAATGCAATACAACATAAGGGTCACCAATTTCATTAGAATTGGCTGAGTTGTTACAATGTTATTAAAAAAAAGGCAAAACGTGGAACGACCGATCGACCGTCATAGTGAGATGTAGACTCGCTAGCGACTAAAAAGTCACAACTTTCTAAAAGTTTATTAAAAATCAGAGCTAAATTATATTAAAATATATATTTTTGAATTAAAATCGCGGGCCTTAACCTTTTGTCATATCTCGATTATTGAAATGGAAAGGCGAAAAAAATAGTCATACCCTAATTGCATAGTCCAGAATAGTATGGTATAATACATAATAGCATAGTGTTACATAGCATATAATTGTATAGTCGTGCTTATCATAATATAGCATAGTATAACATGGCATAGTATATTACAGCATTACATAGTATAGCATACATAGCAAAACATAGTAAAGTATATGTAGTATAGTATCTCATATCCTTGTATAGCCTAGTATTGTCTATAATAATATAACATTTTATAGCATAGCCTAGTATTGTCTAGAATAATAACACATTTTATTTGATAGCCTGGCAAAACCTAGCTTACCGTTTTATAGCCTACCATAGTAGGTTAACATAAAGCCTAGCATAGTATAGACTAGCCTAGATTGCCTAACATAGTAAATCTTGCCTAGCCTAGCCTAGCTTAGCATCGGATATCCTTGTATAGAGTAGCCTAGTTTAGTATAAGCAAACCTATGATTCCCTTTAATAGTAGAACTTACCATACCATAGTCTAGCGTACTAGCATATTATAGCCTAGCCTCCATAGTATAACTAAACCTGGCATACTAAGACTTTGCCCAGACTAATCTAACTTAGCTTAGCAGGAATTGTATAGTATAGCCTACCTTAGCCTAGAAACGATAGTAAAGCCTAGCCTAACATAGCCTAGTACAGCCTAGCATATATAGGATAGTAAAACTTACCATAGTATAGCATAGTATTGCTTATCATAGTATAGCTTATCATAGTATAGCATAGCATAGAATAGTATAGTATAGCATAACCTAACCTAGTATAGTTCAGAATAGTTTATCTCAGTATTGCCTAGCCTATCCCCATATAGCGTAGTCTAATCTATCCTTGCAAAGACTAGCATAGTATAGTCTATCTACTATATCCTACCTTACCCTAATATAATTTAGCATAGTATAGTATAAGCATAGTATAACCTAGCCTAGCATAGTATAAACTAGTCTAGCATATTATATTTTAGGTTAGCATAGTATCTCCTATCCTATTCTAACATGGTATATCTTGGCATAGCACACCCATACATACTCTAGCCTAACCTACCATAACGTATGCTAACTTATTATGGTGCACTATAATCTAGCCTAGTATAGCGTAGTATAGTCCAGCATAGGCTTGCATAGCATATCATACCCTTGTATAGCACAGCCTACTTAATCATAGCATAGAATGGCCTAGCATATTATAGTATACTTTAGAGTAGCCTAGTATACTAGGGCCTAACTTAGTATAGATTTGTATATATATAGCCTAGCATAGTATATATTAGAATAACCACGCTTGGTATAGTATACCTGAGCTAGCCTAGTCTAGCTTATCAAAGTATATCCTAGCCTGCTTAGCAGAGTATAACCTAGCCTAGCTTACCCTAGCCTACAAATAGTCTAGTCTAGTCTAACCTAGCTCAGCCTAGTTGATTGGAGCCTATATATTCCATCCTATCCTATCCTAGTTAGCATATTCCAGCATTGATTAGCATAGCTTAGTATAGTATATCATATCCTACTTTACCCTACTTCATCCTAGCCTAGTTAGTATATTATAGTCCATCATATTATTGGTTAGCCTAGAGTAGACTATTAGATCATAGCCTAGGCTTGCATAGCATGCATAACATCGCCTAGCCTACCCTACCCTCGGAAAGCCTCGCTTATCCTAGCCTGGTGTAGCGAAATCCAGCTTAGTATATCATAGCATAACCTAGCTTAGCATTAATTGTCCTATACATGTATAGCCTATACCAAACTATTATACCCTAGCCAAGCATAGTATATTATTGTCTAGCCTTGCATAATATATGCTATCCTAGCATAGAATATTATAGCCTAAATTAGCATAGTATATCTTATCCTTGTACATTATATCTTAGCATAGCTTAGAATAGTATAGCCTATAGAAGACTAGCATAATATAGCCTATTCAAGGTTTGCCTAGGCCTTTCTAACAGTATTACTGCCGAAAATTTATGAGGTTATGGTTAAAATAAAATAATTCTCGGGGTAACCTTGATATTACTTTTAAAATTATATCATTTAAAAGGAAATATAAAACAACATAAGGGTTTTAAATTTCGTTAGAATTGGCCAAATAGTTATAATGTTATTATAAAAACAAATAAAAAAGCAAAACGGGCACCGACCCACCGATCAACCGACGATCGACATAGTGAGATGCAGAGTCACTCGCGATCTGACTCACACACGACTAAAAATTAGAGCCTACAGTCTTTTACATATATTTTCTCAATCTTTTTCGGAAAATATTACCCTAGCATTATTTTCCAACTGGGTAAATTTAGAAATTCAGTGCCATACATACAAGAGCCAAGTTTTGGGATCAAAATAAACTCTTTCCATCTGATATAGTTACGAACCAATGGAAAAAAAAAACTTTTAACCCATGAATAAGAAAAATGTGAAGTTTTTTTACATAGTGTGATAGTAATAATCTATTTTCTGTTGTGAACTCTTGATGGAAGCATTGCATACGAGTATGTATTTACAAAGCTGTAATCTATCCTCTGAGGAAATATATTGTTTTTTATTGAGATTAAAACCCACTAAAATCCACCCTATGATAAAACATAAATAGCATTTAATCAAAGAGTAATAAAAATGGATAAACACATTTTCGCTTTCGCAATATTGGGTTTCTGGCAATTAATTATGGTTTTACTTTTTAATGTTTTGTCCCTATGGCCTCCATTTGGTTGCATTTGTATTCAGTGATTGTGTCATAGACATGGAATGTGAGAGACTAATTCTTGTTTTAAAATATACGGATTACTTTAGCTCCTATATCATTTAATTATGGTTTAAATTATGGGGGATGTTTATATCCCATATAGTTCATAGACTCTGAAGGTTTATTAGGAATAATTTAGTCACGTGATTTTTTGTTTTATTTAACTAAAATTTAGGTTAATTTAAAAATGCATAAATACATCTACCTACCCTATGCACATATATATTAGCAATGGTATAAAATAATTTTAGAAAAATGTAAGCTGTCATTAAATACGTTGAACAAAATATTGATTGAAATTGTGGTTCATTTGCCTGGTGTGATTGATGAAGCAGAAGGATTTGTAATTGTGCTTAGTATTCTTAATGTTGGAAAAGATTCGGATAAGAAAGATACTTTAATTGATGCCCAACAAATTTAATAAGCTTAACGGATATAGGCAACTATGTACATTTTCAAGAAGCTCATGTCACTATGAATGATAACAGGAAAGTTTCTTCTAATAAGTAGTATAATACTGTCATTCATTATTCTAACTTTTCCTCCCAAACAATTCGAAAGTCTCCATGTAATTAGATTTCCAAGTCTCTAAATCAAATATGGAAAATATGATTGCCTTGTTGATTTATTTTATAAACCTAGAGGTCTTTACTATATAAAAATTTGGTATCGAAAATGGTATAATTGGCTTTTCTAACTTAACATTGAAAACAACATATTTTTGTTGGAATTATGTAGGCGAATGTCTTTGGTTCTGTTGGTCACCGCTGAAACAAAAGAGCGTGTGATTCTATACTGGACTTAAAAAGGAAGACTTAGGTGAGTTTAGATATGTTAGCTATGGTGATGTTGTGGATAAAAATGAAACACAAAATCGTGGTAGAGCGTGGGAAAATTGTGCAAAATTTAGTTTTAGCAATTGTAACATTGGCTTGCATTAAGTTTTGATTAATTTAAAAAGTGGATTTTTTCAAGTATTTGAATAATAATTTCATCTTAGTTTGGTTATGACTTATGTTCTTATCAAAGTTATTTTTTTAAAACCCAAAGAATTACAAATGGTGAAGTTTAGAAAATTTATTTTTATTTATCTTCTATAAAATTATTATAATTGGCGAAATTCAGAAAATTGATCAAAATTAACCCTGGCTGCTTTTTTTTAGATTTTAAATTTTAATCTTACTAGCGAAGCACAAGCTCCTCCCGTAGAGAGGAGTGGCAAAGCCATTGCCTGGTCTGCTATCAATTTTATCCCAATTTTTATAGCACACTGTTCATCAATATTGTGCTAACACGCATGCTTTTAACTAAATAGGGAGATAAGAATATATTTTATTCATTTTATATTATTTAGGTGAATGTATATACAGGTGAAATCGTATAATGACAAGAAATAAACATCAACAGACTAATTATATCAAACAATACTGATCCTGTATTCAATATTACCTTTTACTAAAGAATATGTTAATATTATTAAAAAGTAGGACTTTAAAAATGCATATATTAATTGGTTTATGCGGAAAGTCTTAACATACCTATATCATGAGTAGTAACATCAATTTTCTCACACACTGTTGTATGGAGTGCATCTTTCCTTTAAAGGAGAGGCTGTACTATGTAACATGATAGAGGATGTCGTGGAGCGGACCCACAGAAGTGTCCAGCCCAGAGAGAAGGCAGACGTGCACCAGTATGCCCGTGTCACTCTTGGAACGACCTTCCTGGAGGTCGAAAAGAGGAGTGCATCCTCGCCACCAAATATGTAGGCTGGGAAACGGAAGAGCGTAGGCAGTCCTACACTCGGGTACTCCATGGAAGTTCTTTTGTTTAATGCGAGGTCAATCATGAACAAGGTGCTTGAGCTTCGAAGCCTCGTAGCATCGAAAAAAGCTGAGATGGTGGCCATAACAGTGTCATGGGTAAAAAACTCAAACCGAGATTTCGAGTGTGAATTCACGATTCCCGGTTGCCAACTCCACCTAAAAGATAGGCTAGACAGAAAGTGTGGCAGTGTGATGTTGTATGTCAACCATACACTCAAATCGACGAACTGCAACATCATATCCGACCATAAGCTAATAGGTGTTGAGCTAGATATAGGTCCTGCCAGATATAGAAGCCTACTGCTTTACAGACCCCCTCCCCAACTCGTTGAAAAGGACAGGGCTCTGTACCGACCTATGTAAGAATGGGTGTGAGAATGGAAGATGTTTAAATATATATATATATATATATATATATATATATATATATATATATATATATATATATATATATATGGGTGCACGAGCAAAGACAAGCCGATGATGATTTTTTGCAAAAAATCATCTTTAGCGATGAAGCCCATTTTCATCTTGGTGGATTCGCTAATAAGCAGAATTGTCGCATTTGGGCTAATAAAAATCACAGGAAGATTGTTGAAAAGCCACTGCATTCACAAAAGGTCACTGTTTGGTTTGCATTTTTGGCTAGCGGAATCAATGGGCCGTATTTCTTCGAAAATGATGCCGAGAATTCTGTTACGGTGACAGGTGAGCGATACCGTGCCATGATAACCTACTTTTTATAGTATGAATTGAATTCTATGGTTTTCGAAGATTTTTGGTTTGCATGACGGCACCACATGCCACACAGCCAATGTAACAGTGGCTTTATTGAATGAGAAGTTCCCAGGTCGCACATCTCTCGAAACAGCGAGGTCAATTGGCCACCACGATAGTGTGACTTGACGCCTTTAGATTTTTTGCTTTGGGGTTGTTGCCAACAAGGCAACAACAATTCAACAGCTGAAGGATGAGATAATAAGCCATATTGGTGAGATCAACGAGCATCTATGCAGAGACCTCATCAAAAATTTTGACCATCGATTAGAGGTGTGCCGCCCTAAGCCTTGGCCGACATTTAGGCGATATTATTTTTTACACATAATTTCCATTACTCAATTATATGATCCAATAGTGAAATCAATACATTTTCACCAATAACACTGTTTTATTTACTGCTAACTTCGATCCGTCTTAATGGAAAACCCTTTATATCGAGATCTCATGTATAATTACCCTGATTTTTTTGGGTAAATAGAGGACTGTATATACAAATCGTTTGATTTGTCCTCGATTTATCACGTTCGAATTAGTATAGGAAGTGGTTTGGAACGATTGCGATTAGAGCGTTGGTTCGTGACCCGCTACAACACTGCCGCGTCCTTCGAAAATTGTCTGCGCTGGCCATAGATGAAAATATAGCAGGTTAGATAGAGGACTAGCTAAACAGCAGGCGACAACGGGTGGTATTGAATGGACAGGCTTTTAATTGGGTGTCCGTTACAAGCTGTGTTCCTCAAGGTTCTGTCCTAGATCCAATATTTTTCATCATCTATTTTAACAACATGGGCAGTGACATAGTTGCAAAGATTTTTAAATTGTCGACGATGCCATGCTTGGTATAAACGTTGCAAAGAAAGGAAATACTGCCCGCCTACAACAAGATCTCCGCAAGATTGGGAAGTGGTCGAACACATGATAAATTTATTTTAACATGAACAAATGCAAAGTGATTCATATCGGTCACCGAAACCACAAATCACTATATATCCTAAAGGGCACTGCTCTTGAATGCACTGATACCGAGAAGTACTTAGGTGTAACTATCACTAGTAAACTAAAGTTCTTGAAACAGTGCATTGAGGCGTAGAAGAAAGCCCAAAGGATGCTAGGCTACATAAAGCGACAGTTTGGATATCGAAATAAGGAGATAGTACTCTGTTTGTTCAACTCTCTTGTCCGAACGCATTTGGAATACGCCGTACAATTTTGGAGTCTTTCGTTACGTTAGAATATCGCGAGATTGGAACGTGTGCAAGCAATGGCAACCTAACTCATTCCCTCTATCAGAAACAAAAGTTATGAATATAGGTTTCGGGAATTAGATTTGTTCTCATTGGAGACCCGGCGGCTGAGTGGCCAGCATATCAAAGTGTTTAAAATGCTTCGAGGCTTCCGCAATGTGGACTATAGAAAAATATTTTCTAGCTAAGAGAGAACAGAACCAGAAATCACAGCTACAAACTTTAACTGAAGCGTTACCACCACGATCTGTGTGGGAAGTTATCACATATAACATCTGTGGTACTTAGAACACACTTCCAGTGTTAGTTGTCAGCAGCAATTCTGTTGAACAGTTCTAGTCGGCACTAGACGAAATCTTGAAAAATTGCCGATTGGGCACTAACACCGTTGTGCGTGTGTTTTTCGAGGGTGATAATTGACACTTTTAAGGAATTAGGCCTGATCAGCTGTTAGGCCAAAGGTACCCTCTTTCAATGGACCGTAAGGTCTTCTAGGGTACTTAGTTTCCTTGCGACTCCTTGTGATTCTCGCTCTCGGAAAAGTAGCCGGCTGGATCGAGAACTGGCTAAGTGGCAGACGGCAACGGGTGGTGGTGAATGGACAGGCTTCTAAGTAGGTGCCTTTTACTAGCGGGGTGCCTCAAGGTTCTGTCCTGGGACCACTACTATTGATCATCTACGTCAACGACATGGACGGTGACATGGTTGCCAAGATTTCCAAATTTGCCGACGATACCAAGCTTGGTATTAACGTTGCAAAGGTTGGAAATACTGCCCGCCTGCAGGAAGATCTTGGGAAGATTGGGCAGTGGACGGACACGTGGCAAATGCCTTTTAACGTGAACAAATGCAAAGTAATGCATATTGGCCACAGAAACCTCCAATCTCAGTATATCCTTAAGGGCACTCCTCTTGAATCAAGTGACACTGAGAAGGACTTGGGTGTAACTATCACTAGCGACCTAAAGTTCTCGAAACAGTGCATTAAGGCAGAGAATAAAGCCCAAAAGATGTTAGGCTACATAAAGCGCCAGTTTGGATACCGTAACAAGGAGATAGTACTTTGTCTGTACAACTCCCTGGTTCGGCCGCACCTGGAGTATGCCGTACAATTTTGGAGTCCTTCGTTTCGAAAGGATATCGCAAGGTTGGAACGCGTACAAGCCAGGGCAACCAAGCTGATTCCCTCTATCCGACCTAAAAGTTATGAGGATAGACTAAGGGAATCAGATCTGTTCTTGCTGGAAACCCGTAGGCTGCGTGGTCAGCTCATCGAAGTTTTTCAAAATACTTCGAGGGTTCGACAATGTTGGCTACCGGGATATTTTCACACTGAGTGAGAACAAAACGCGCAATCACAGCTTCAAACTTAAACTGAAGCGTTACAACCGCAATCTGTGTGGAAATTTTTTCACGTACAGTATCTGCGGTAAGTGGAACGCACTTCCAGTGGAAGTTGTCAACACTGAATCTGTTGACCAGTTTAAGTCAAGACTAGACAAAGTCTTGAAAAGCAGCCGTTCAGAGACGCAAAACAATTGAGCAGCCATGTGCCTGTTCAATTGCTAGTCCAAAGGTACCCTCTTTGAATGGACCATAAGGTCTCCTAGGGTACTTACTTTCCTTGTTACTCCTTGTTACTCTCTCCCTATCTCTTTCTTTCTCTCTCTCTCTATAAATATATATATATATATATATATATCGTGGAAGGTCATTCGGATTGCAAGATTGGTTTAACCATACACCAACGGCTACTTTGTCGCGTTTAAGTTGCATTTTTTCTAAGTAATACAGCAACACTTTCTGCAAATATAAACAAGCGAGTAGACTAGTGATTGGCATACCTTTATTATCCATTACTTGGAATTTTTAATAGTGAGAATGTTCCAACGTTAGGCCGCGCCACCCTTTTCCTCTGTTGTCCCAATAGCTAAGATTTGTTGCTTTTTCGTAGAATTTCTTTTTGATGAGAGCGTACTCGACTTTCAAAGAAAGAAAGATTCGAATTTTTCTTTTGTCTGGTCAGTAAAATGTAAGACAAGTATTCTTTCAACGCTTAGATGAGAGTAGTCACAAATTTATCCCGGTTTGTATTCACGACTACATCATCAATGAATAATACAAAGATTGGCGGTTTCAAGGAAGATTTTTTTACAGATAAATGGTGTCTTCCACGAATCTCATGTAAAAATTGGCGAATAGAAATCCAAGTTGAGATCCAATCGCTGCTCCTTTGACCATTCCGTATATAAATATAGCAATCAGGTCTGTAAAATGGAGCTTCATTAGTCCATAAGTGAAAGATTGGTTGCAAAATTCCTTCAAAGAAAGTTGAGAGAAAAAATCAAATTCTCGGTGTGGTTAAATTTTTTGCAAATGAAATTGATAGGTTTGTTCACAGAAAACTTAATGAAACGGATTCAACGTACGAGTACATATTGATTCATGAAACTAGCTTGTATGGACATTTGAAGGTGGTTTATAATGCCCTCAGTTGACTGTAGACTGTAGTTGGGATTTTGTAATGATAGAATTGAGGCCCTTGAGGAGGAGATAATTGTAGTTGTCTGGCTAGTGATAGGCCGCCGGAAAGGGTAACTTATTTTTAAGTTACCATAGGTCTTATTCCTTCTTTTAGTCAGCCTGCATTGGTTTAATTTGAGAGAGACTTTTATGCATACGAATAAGCTTATTCACTTTGTTTTAGAGTGGTTAAAGTTTTTCAAGCTATGGCTTGGAACAAACCCGCTTCATGAAGGACTTCGTTTATTTTTCATGGTTAGTCTTCTTTTTATGGATGACAAAAAAATAGTTGCTGCTCAATAAATGAAAATGTAGGATTTATTTTTAGTTTTCTGCCGGGAGAGCGAAGACGATGTGCCATGAGAGTAATTTGGGACCGTTATTTTCACTTAATGAACTTCGACGCCGAGTTTTCTTGCCAGATTAACCTTTACGCAAACTGATAACCGTTCTTCCTTGTTTGAAGAGATATATGGTCTCCTGGGATGTTATGTTGGACTATTTGGTAAAACTATTTGGTTGGTTAGGATGAGTAGCGTTCCCCAGTCATGTCTGATGCATTGTTAAAGAGACTTACCATTACCTAGTTTTTTGGATAGTTATTTATATGTTTGATGTCTTGTAGTAATTTAATGCAAAGCACTGAAATTCAGAATTGTAATATTTGATTTAAAAATACAAGATATGAAAATATTAACGAATCAACAATATTAATAGAATTTACGTCTAGTTTTCAATGTTGACTAAATAATAAGCATAAGTGTTTGGCTAACATGGTCCCCGAATCTTATCTACCTATTTTCCTCAAAGCAACAAATTTTCGGACGAATCGGCAAAGCAGACTAATTAATTGTTACCAAATTTACCGAAGTACCTAAAATTTAAGAAGGATGAAAATCTTATGGTGAATATGGGAAGAGCAATTGTATTCTTTTGGCTTTAGAGAAAAATAAGTAACATAAGCTTTTTTATATTTATTCTCAAAGTATTTTTAAGAATTAGTTGTAAGCCAAGTAGCCAGTGAAAATCTGCTAATGTATTTAGGTTGAAATTTCGAAGTGAATTCAGCAATAAAATAAAATTATCCACAAATAAAATATCGTTATGACTGTCCAAAATGGAGTTTTTTCATTTTTACATGCTTTTTGACCTTTAAAAGCCGAAAATCCCAACTATTTACACCTTGGATCGTGAAAAGTATTACCGTATTAAACTTTAATTTTCTGCATTAGAATCATCCAAAAGTACTAGTTCCGGGATTATTAAATGCTCATTGCACTAGAGCGTTTTATTTTCTGATAATAGAGCTAAAAATTAGTCACCAAATGAAATTGTTTTAATTCTCGTTCTAACTTGTACAATTATGATAGTTTTGAAACAATAAATAAGACAATGACACAAAGTTTCGAGAAATATTACAAAATTAGTTCTTACGAAGTAATTAGAGATTGAGATGGCAAAGTTATCCAGATTAGCACCTTTAAGCTTCATGGAGGCAGAAATTATGGCAGTAAGTTAATTTTTTGATAAACTAAGACCATCAACTATATTTCCCATATCATCACATTCGATGACTTGATTTGGATAAGTCAAATTCATAATAATTACAGTATCTTGATGGCGAGAACCTCGATGAAGAGGCTAATGGTAATCCATATACTCTGTTTTCGCGTGGTTGTCAGTTTATTCACCAAAGTTAATGTCATTCACATGACCTGAATCTTATTCGGCTGTACCTTTCAATAAGTACGTGTTAATACAGTAAATATCGCAATTTAGTAAAACTAAAAATATATTTGCGACGTTTAAAGTAATTAATTCTACATTGTTCTAGGCTATGCTGCAGTATTTCCTTTAATGCTGCTTGATGCAGGGATCGTGTATAAAAAGTCTTCTCCTGACAAAAGATACGACATTTTCATCTCCGTAGACCATGATATCTTAATCTTTCTTCTCTCTGGATAAAAGTTTCTTATTCTGTATTTCATCCATTGTATCGGGAGCTCTTATAACAAAAAGGTTGTCTGATTCCAGCACAAATGCTCTACTTTTTCATTCAAGGGCATTTGCTTTTCAACAGAAAACGATGTTTTTCCTGTAGGTTCATGATTTTCAGTGTGTTGTACCTGGTCAATGTACCTTAGCCATCATTTAGAATAGGATGAGAGATTTAAATCCCCTATATACGAGGGCTTAAACCTTGCGTCTCCTTATAGTTTGTTGTAAATTCTGAGGAATAAGGAAATACTGAAACAGCTGTCTGTTGTTGGGAAGACGACTAACAAAAGCTGAAGGGCATCCAACCAGAAAAGTTTAAATGAGAGATAAGGTATATTCCCAAGTTAACACCTGCCTGTGTACTTGGAAGTTCTACGATATAAAATGTGCAACTACAGAGCTAATTAAGGTCCATGATAATGTCATTGTGAAGCTGTTACTTGTTGATGTTTTTGTAGATTCTGATTATGTCTCTGTTTCCTGAAAACCATAGATAATTATTATTATTAATTATTATTTATTAATTTTATACAATTGCTATTGATAACTAATTCGTTCTCTATCTTGGTGCCTTAGGCTTATTTCAAGCTCGAAAATTTAAAGTTACAGGCAGTGATGCTTCCCCAAACCATAAGTAAATATTTGCGGTTAGGGGCTTTTTTAGGTCAAAAACCATGGAATGATGTACAGAAACCTTTGAAAATAAAAAAATTTGATATTTGACTAGTCATAACGTATCATTCTACTTTCGTCTGATCTCTTTCAATTTGACTCAGTAGATGTGTGTATAAAACTTTATAGCTGTCAAAAACGTTAATTATATTAAATATGGGCTAAGCGCCAAGACTGGTGAAGAATCTCATCGGAAAAAATGCAAATCGAAGACTGTTTGCGGCTTCTCAGCTAATGGCTGGCAAATGCACGACGACTAGTCCTTCGAACGCAACTGTATTGTTTGGTTTAAGATATAGTTTTACTACCAAGGGCTTAGGTATCGGGTTTCGCTAGTAATTCAGCTCGTTTTTTTACAGAAATATGCTTTTATTCGTATTTATCTGGTAATACGACCTATTAGTAGAAAAACTTGCCTAAAAATTCCATTTTGTAGTTGAGCGAGTGAAAACTGTGCCCAAAACAAACTTTAGAACCTGGCCCACCTATGGTATACTCATAAATCCTTAACTATTAAACTAAGTGTCATATTTGGCACTTCAAAGTTTTGGTGACCTCGGTCGGTGTTCCCCTACCGCAAGGAAGCACCGACTGGAGTGTGGGGGAAGATCGACCCTTAATTTTGAAGCTCATAAAACAAAGAACATTGTTATTTTTTGCCTGAAATTACCCTGTATGATAACCCTAGCCACACCCCATCATTATTAAGTGATGAAATGAAAGATAAGCACATAAAAAATTAACATTTATTTGACTACACCTTAGAGCATATTTGAGCAGCTTATAGCCTAATTACATACAAATAGAGGGAATTCAAAACATAAAACTATATACAAATAAATAACTTAGCCTATAGGCTACTACAGGCTCAGATATGCATGTTAAAGGCAATTAGAGAGGAATACACCTTAACCAGGTGGGCCTGCCTCTTGGTGGCACCCTTGGTGGTTACCAGAACACACTTACACTGTCCTAGCTCGACAGACGCTTCGTCCAAGATGGTAGGGAAGGTAAAGGTGTTTTGCAGAAATCTGACTTCATGCGGAGGAAAGAAAGATTAAACTTCCCATCCTTCATGATTTCCAAGACCTGGGCAAGATAGCACGCCAATGTACCCGGGTTCCTTCCCTCTTACAGCTTCAGCTCAAAAAGAACAATGTCCACAACTGAAAATGAATTGAAACCTGAGATAAAACCCAACAAAAAATAAATATATATGCCAGATTAGGCTAGTCCTGATAAGAATTATGAAAATTGATAAATTTTTGCTGCAAAATTATAAAGTGCCTCACCTCTAGTGCCTCATCTGACGACTCTGAGGAGTCATTGAGCTGAATAGGAACATCATCAACGTCTTTCTTTTCACTATCTTGCTCTACAGGGACAGACTTCATTCGCCTTGCACACTCTTTCTTTTCTCTAAATGCGTTCTTTTCAGCCGCTGCCTTCTTGTTTTCCTGTAACTTCTTGCTCTTATCTGCCTTCATCCTCAGATAGGACGAGGAGCAGCATTTGGAAAATGCCTGATACTCTTTGGGGTGATCTCTGGAGAAGCAAGTTTGAGCTGCTATGGCCCGGGATGGCAGGGTCAGCAGTGCTAAGGCCCGAAGTGGCAGGGTCAGCAGTGCTAGGTCCCGAGATGACAGGGTCAGCAGTGCTGTCACCTAGGGTGGCAGGCTCAACCTTGCCAGGGCCCGGGATGGCAGGTTCAGCATTGATAGGGCCTGGAGTGGCAGGGTCAACAGTGCTAGGACCCAGGATGGTAGGGTCGGCATTGCTATGGTCTGGGGTGGCAAGGTCACTGGAGGTGCCAGGATCCCCATAGAAGCAGGATTCCACCATCATATCAGCAGGGGGAAGGTCATCATCTGGATGCATGGAAGATGGATCATGAATGTCTATTCTGAATTATGGCCTTCAGGTAGTCCTTCCTCTCCATTAGAAATAGTTGGAATAACTTTTATTGCAAAATTCACAGGGAATGTCCTTTGCTCTGTTACCTGTGTTCCTATAAACGCATCATATGGGAAGACGTTGCGATTGATAGGCCAAATACCAGTCAAACTGAAACCACCGAGAATGCTGGAGGGGTTACTGGCTTTAGTCCAAGCCACAGATGCAAACTCTAGAAATTGGTGCACTGTTATGTACTTATTAGGGTGCAGGAGGAAGTGGTCTTTCAGTAGGCCACACAGAAACGTCCCTAAGGGACGAAACCCACTCACACCCAATGGTTAAGGTTTGTCTGTCGTATGCGGAGTCAAGGTAACAATAACGATATCATGCTTGATCGCAAACTCCACATAATGAATATTCATGTGAGATTCAGCATTGTCCATGATAAGGAGAATCTTGTTCTCTACAGAAGAACTAGTCTTCTTATAAAGATGCTGAAGTGTATGCACGAAACATTCACCGTTTATCTAGCCATTAGGATGCAATATGCCTTTGGAACCGAAGATCGTGCTCCTCATGAAAGCTGGGTTACATCTGCATCTGGGAATTATAAACACTGGAAGGATGGACTGCCCCACAGGAATGGTCTGTCTCCCCCAACTTTGGCATACTAGTATACCATTCTTAACACCTCGTTCAAAGGCAGGCCATAGAACATCTTGGCATCTTGAATAGTATATTCCACTTTGTGCAGGTCCTGTTGTGGGGTGAAACCCCTATTAGTATGTGGCTGCACAGGCACATAAGTGACCCAGGCAGACAACTTTTTGGGACAATTAAGGGAATTATGTAACAAAACAAATAAATTAGGACTTAGAAGGCTCTTGGCAAAATAATTCAAGAACTAATATATATATATATATATATATATATATATATATATATAAATCTAGGCTAAAAAATAAAGTAAAACATGAAATATGTTTCTGAAAATGCTGGCAGACTTGCCTCTTAAAAGAGAAAATGTTAAACGACTTTGGAAACACAGACTGAGGAAGTGAACTTCAGACCTTTGATGTAGTCTAAATGGGATGAATGAATTTTGAAACTTACCACAGGAGTTGTTTCCTTGACCTCGAATTCCTCAGCGGCCGCTTTGATGCTGCTATTCGTTGCAATCTGGTGCTTAAATGCAGCCTCCAGGTTGGTGCGGTCGAGCTGCTTGTCACTTTTCCTGACATACTTGCGAGGCATAAGGATCAAGCTTCCAAGAAGGCAATAGGCTATTTCTGAAACAGCTAATGACATTAGACATACCAATAGGTAAAGTTCAACCCCTCAAATAAGAAATTTCCAGTTTTTAGTTTAAGAATTATTAGTCTTGTGTATTTCATATTAGCAATTAGCTATATATTACATTATTTTTTTCCAGTATTTAAACCCTTATTATTATTTTAAATATTTTTCTAAGAAAATCGTAGTGATGTGGAGGTACACCGACCGCCATGCCTCGAATAAATCTCATGGTAAAAATTTGTTTGCAAATGTAATATTAATCCTAGTCATTCTAATAACCTAGGTCACTTATATAATAGTTGTTTTATGTGCTTATAGCAGAATGACACTGATATCGCTTCATAATTCACTAAAAATCACCTTTAACTTTACACCCCTAAAACACTGTTCCACTTCATTTAAATGCACTAGTTTACCACCATTTATTTTCATGCTAATATAAATAACTAGTCACTTTTTTATGTTTTTCCATGTATTTCAAAGTATATCAAATTTTCAAAATTTCACTCATCAGTGTTCCCCCACATGTTGGCGGTCGCGGTTCTCCCGCACCGCCATTTATTTTCACAACAATGCCATGGTGGCCACTTCGAAAGGACAAACTTCATTTCAATCGATAACATGTAAATATTGATAAAAATATCTTAATGAAACTTAATTCAAAACAAGCACGCCATATTCACCAACGTGGGACACTATATGAGAACCGTGAAAAATAACAACAGACATCCGAAAAATGAATTTTATTACCTGGTAAACACAGACATCGTTATGGCGGGAACCTGTTGTTCGCGTGTTGTTCACTGAAGATGGGTGCAGTGTGGGGGTGAGTAACGGTAGCCAATTTAAAATAGTTATTGTACCAGAGCATTCAGGCGGTGTTCCCCCTCGGTTGGTATTCTCCATCCTCACCCTACGTGTAAAGGGGAACAAAAGATCCCCTGAAATTTCGAAGGAAACTACACAAATTTTCTTGTCTAAATGAAATTACCCTAAAATATTTGATGTACAAATTACATAGACTCATTGCAGAGGCGTCATCTTACATATAAGCCGCCAGTTGCACACTTTCCAGGATACATTGTTTGTAATTGTGAATACTTGAGTTCTGCATCTTAGCAGGTTTTTGAGCTGAGACCACAGATGGGTGCAGTTCACACGCATTCAAATGAAACTCCAAATTTCTTAAAAAAATTCGCAAGATTATTTCATATTAGTCAAGGAAGTAATCCTTTTTAACCCCTTTTAATGTTTACTTATTTTTTCCTTGGCCCCATCGAAATTAAGCTTGATTGGTTGTTGAAAGTTTTTGGATGGAGATCCGTTTCAAGTTAATTTCAAGGTGGCTGTCATTTCAATGTTGATACCTGCGGTTTGGATACCTCATAAGTCAGTAGCTTCTCACTGAGATATAAAGGAAACTTAATTAAGTGAAGGTCTGTGGTAAAACCAATAGCAAATTATTTTCATTTCTTTGTCTGACTATACAAATGTGTTGTGGAAAGTAGCATTCTCTGGGGTAGAGATTTAGAGGTGCGAAAGGAAAAGATTTTAATAATGTGTTGTCTCTGGCGTAGATATTTATTCCATCGATAGTCTGGGCAACACAGTATTTGTCTTGGTATATCAAAGAGATAATAAAAGATTTATCTTATTCATTTTTTCAACTTAAAATATATTTTTGAGCTTAAATTCTTAATATTCATTTTTTTAAATGTTATCAATTATAGCAAAGGACTAGGTAGTAGGCTTTGCTCACCGTAAAATCTATTTTTCTTTCATTTGTTATCCACAAAATCATTTCTTAAGGTTTAAAATACATCATGCTTAACAGAACATTTACTTTTTGCGGTTTAATTCTCCTCATCCCTAATTATTCATTCACTTACTTTTGCATTACCACTTGAGTTTCAATCCTTTTCTATTTTTGTCTCCTCATTCGGTCTCGCATTTGAAGGTAATCAATCTTGGGTGACTTTATCTACTTTGATTTAAAAGCGGATTAAAAACAAGGGCCTAACCCACATAATGTTTGTAAGGAGACATCTGTAAAGAAACTGGCGAGATATAGGAAGTGAAAATGATAGGAAGACAGTTAGATGCAGATCTTCCTGCAAGCAATCTGGCAGGGAGGGCACACATTCCTCCAGATGTCAGGCGGTGCAGGGTTGCACTTCCTACATATGTATCCACTTTCTTGGGCGTAAGAGGCAGAGAGAATAAGATACGGACTAGTAAACAGAGGAAAATGAAGACTGGTAGAAAGAGAAAAAAGCGGAGAGTAGTAGGAGGAAGCTGCGAAGCAGTAGATGGAAGAATATGGCATGTAGTAGGAGCGAATACAATGCGGAGAAGTATAAGAAGAAAGATGCCGAGCAGTATACGTAGGAAACTGTGCACCAGGAAATGAGCAAAATGCGGAGCAATAGACAAAGGAAGATGCTAAGCAAAGGAACGAGAAAGATGCCTAGCAGTATAAAGAAGAAGGTGCTGAGCAGTAGAGGGAGGAATATCGGGAGAAGTAGATGAAGGATGATGTGGAGTAGTAGATGGAGGAGATTCGGGAAGAATACAGATCTCTTTAAAACTATTACCCTAACAGGCTCCAAAAGGGTGGGCTTAGTCATATCCCTCTACTAGGCTAGACCAAGGAGGATTAAACAAAAGCTGGTCAACGAATTGCGCGTGATATTAGACAACGGCTAAAGTCATGTTTGTAACTGCCGGAGCTCTGATCCAGATAAGGCTTGTCAATACTCAGGCAATACTTGTAGCAGTTGACAAGCGGAACCTACTTGTGTCGCAATCAAGAGCGAAACAGGCATTCAAACCCCTCGCATAATATATTATCTTTTAAAATATTTTGTTTTCCTTGATCATATGTTAGGTTACTAGCATATTATATAGAGTACAGTTTAAAAGATCAGACAGTCTATATATTTATCAGTACATCTTCCCTGACTTTTGCCAGAAAAACTCAAATGTTTCCGAAATGGGTTTACAATAACTTAGAGGTAAAAAGTATATCTGGTTAATTTATGCAATTTGAAATAGAAAACGAAAGGTCTCAGCAGTTAAGCAAATTGTTATAAAATTGGAATGTCTAAAATGATTCGAACGGCAGAGGAAACATATTTCTATTGTAAAATACCGATTAAGTTATCAGTGTAAAATATTTGTACAAGTTTTACGTTATTATTATTTCGTCTGGAGGCCTTCGTTTTCAATGTTTGTTTAACATTTCCTGCAACAGATACAAACCAACTGTTGACATTATTGATTCCGTGCTCTAGCCTTCTATCCAAGTGTCTTTCAAACATGATAATAGAATTCATGTCAGAAATTTGTGCATGACAGTTCATAACAGTATTGTGTTCGTCGTCCAAGTAGGTCTCACTCACTTGGCCGTGTAGAAGGGAGCGTTATCCAGCATGGAAATTACAGGTCGGGCTTTAGACGCACAAGGGGCCCACTGCCTTCAAACAAAATCAAACTCAAGACCATGTCACATCCTACGCCACGTTTTTTTCGCTTTTTGGTGTAGTTAACATTCTTTAGCCTCATCTGCAACCAAATAAACTCCTGCCGTGCGATACGAACAAATTTTACTTAGATTCGTCGCTGAAGTGGACTTGGCAACATTGCTTATTCTACCATACAACGTTATCATTAGTTGGAGCAGTCCTGAAACAATTTTAGTAATAGCTCGGTTTTACCTTCTAATGTCTTCCTTAACCTATTGGGTGATTAATCACCTTAACATAAACCTATTTTCTCATAGGTTGAGAGAATATTATGGAGTACACTTTTGAAGCGCTTATCAGTCACTTTAATGGGCTATTTCGCTCGCGCATCTTTACGATAACCTGGAGCAATGCTGGGACTTTTTACCAGAAACCTAAGTGTTAGGTTAAATTTGGAGAGTTTAATTTTTTTATTCAATCACTTATGCGATGATAATTTTTTCATTTAATCATCCAAATTTGTATAACTTTAACTGTCTGGGAGATTATATCTGTAGGTTATCGAAAATTAATTTTAAAAATATTGAATTTTCTCTGGCAAACGTATGGAAGATTTTGTGTTAATATGCAGGGGATCTAATATTTTGGGCCCTTAGTGTAGTTTTCTATGAAGATCCTTCAATCAAACTCAAATAGGCTCGTTTTGATAGAATGCAGTTTAAATCCCCTTAAATTTCAATTGTTTGGTATTGCTGGGAGTTGATATATTCCCAGCCTTGGTTTACAAAACATCAAGGAACCGCGAGGAGTCTCAATCATTCAGCAGATCAGGTTTTGAAACTCACCAATCAAAGTTTTATCTCACACCTCCCTGTCTCTGTTGCCGATTCAACAGAGTAGACAAAGCACTTTACGCATCTACTCCTTGCCACTTTTTTTCATTTATCACTCAGCTCGAGCAATAGATATTAAAAGAAAATATTTTAGCATTCCCGCAATTACACATAAACAATCCATCCCTCTTTATCCCGCTCATTTTTACATACAGGAGGAAAATTATGTACTAAATTAGAGAATCTGATTCACACACATACGAGAGATGCTGCTTTTATACTAAACTAAAATTAATAGAAGCATTCGCAAAACCCTGGTACCTCATAGTTGCTTATTATCGTAAACTATCCAGTACTGTCCAATAATAGGAATGAAATAGATTATTTGACTCAACAATAATGAGTAAGGATTATTATTAATGTTATCATTAATATTATTATTTTGACTTTTTCTGCTACATATATTCTTTTCTTGGACAGTTATTAGGTAGAGACTAGGATGGAAGAAAGAAAAAGGGAATATCATGGAAATGATTTTGCAGAAATTCGTTCGAAACATGATACCATCATTCATTATTTTTTTATGTCGGATGAAATATTTTATCTGTATTCCTAATCTTTCCAAGATAGAGATTTTGTATTTCTCAAGGGAAGGGAGCACGTAAATAGATTCATACCACATTCGTGAAGAGGACGTATATATATATGCAACTTATTCAATGAGTATGAGTTAAAAATGATACAGATTAGTGTCGATTATCATACAGAGTGGACACAAAATTCCCCTACCTTTAGAAAAATAAAGAAACTTTTAAAAATTGATAAATATAAATAATTGTAACAAAACTTTAGGGTGCATATGTAGATTTAAATATAAAATTCTTTAGTAAAAATATAGCTACATACATATGTTTATAAAATAATTTTAAGAAGTAACATTTTATCCACTCAATATTATTTAATAATGAATTGCTCAATATCATCATCATCACTAACTCAATAATTTTAGAAGGGGATTTTTTTGAGTATTTGAATAATAATTTCATCTTAGTTTGGTTATGACATGTTTTTTTATCAAAGTTCAGAAAAATTATTTTTATATAGTGCCTTCTATAACTATATTTTATAAACGTAATATTTCGAAAGGAGGTGAATATAGTTTAGAGTTTCTTTTTAAAATTATTATAATTAGCGAAGTTCAGAAAATTTAACCATGGCTGCTTCTTTTAGATTTTAAATTTTAATCTTAGTATCAAAGCCATTGCCTGGTAATCTGTTAAAGAAATTAAATATTCCACCACTATTGCTATGATAAATATTATTAAATTGGTATTAAGTCTAACTATCGTTAACTTACATTAAATCTTTAATTCGTTGCAAAAGATTTGCTTCATTTTTGTAGAATTCTTTTTCATGCATCTTAGAAACATCGAGATTATATTGGGATAAGTGGATTGACTTAGATATTTCATTGATCTAATTAATATTTTAGCCTCCTTCTTTGATGTAAAGGATAAAATAATCTTTCAATCTAAATGTGATGAATATCTTACTGTATTAGGATGTTGTTCTAAGTAAGCTTTAACCTAAAGTAATTTCTTGGTGCATGAGAACATGCTTGAACTTTTCTCAATTCATAATTCTTTCGATTAAATGTAACACACCTATGCAGGATATTGTTATGCAATCCCAAACTCGAATTGATCCAGCACCATTATGAACTGTTTATTGTAGATATATTCTAACAGCATCCTTATAAATATAGCTTCGATATAATTAACAGCTTTTTTTTTGCTAAATAATTTAACTATTAATATCTTGGGCGACCATACTGTTTACCACATTTAGTCGTTCTAATGTTTAAGTTTTGATGAGGAAATATATTTAGCTTGATCACTTTCTTTCGCAGATAATAGATTTATAGGAATCATATATCTGTTAAATGCTCGTACCATGCTCTTTATGTATATCGTTACAGTGCATAAATTTTCCAAGTTAAATTCTTTAGGTTTGATGCAAAGATTGTGATAGATTTTCTTATATTACTTAGAATTGAACTAACTCAAGTTTGCGGGGAACTGGAATAAAATACTAATAAAAAATATAAAACCAGGGGTCGGGAGATAGCGAAGAGTTAATAGATCTACAGAGTCCATTAAAAATTATTTTGTAAGAATTTCCAGAATTTCTATTGATATTCTTGTAAATAGACCTTTTGGATACTGTCTGAAAAAAATTGCATAAAATTCTATAGTAATAGAGGAGGAAGTAATCGATTTACGTCTTTGTCCTCTGACATTATCAGTGGCAAGCTAGAATCTTTTAACGAGATGATCTGATCAAGTATATTTCTATTAATCCCCTCTGGCATGTTCAATTTCTGCCATCATTTGTGTCTCCATTCTTCATCGCTCTATTCACCAAAGTTAAGCTTAAACTAGAGAAATGAATTTGTTGGGAATTCAGAAAGTCTACTGCATGGCCTTATCTAATAGTATTCGAAAAAGGTATATATTAGGTAAAGATCTCTCTAGATCAATACCTTTAATTGCCACTGTTTCCTTGCACCCCACCGAGTAGATAGATATAGTGACCAGGAAGAACTTTTGGCCCAGTTTCCTGTTTCAACGCAAAGGAGGCAGTTATGCATTTCCTTTGATTGCTTATTTAACTGCGATCCATATTAGTTAAGAGCTTAATCCGTAGTTAATCTAAAGGGACCTCTAGAGGCAAAGATTACGCTAATCTTCTTTGTAAGGCTCTAATCTTAGAGTTTCATGGAACCAATACACGAAAACATGTTAAAGGGTCGAGTTCCAAGAACTTTAGTTAAACTAAACTAGGTTGAGAATGCGAAGATCAGAGATAGGTTGGCAAACCTTCCTATTAAGAGCAGACAATTGAATCCAACAAAGAAGACACTCTCGCACTTTGTCAAGTTTTCCCCCAAGCCTCAATTTTTCGATCAAGTCTCTTTTTATTTCAACTTTTTTATCCATCCTTCTTATATATATATATATATATATATATATATGCATATATATATATATATATATATATATATATATATATATATATATATTGCTGTCTCTTTTTTATATATCTCTCTGTATAACTATATCTCTTTATTTTCTCTTTTAACAAATCTTGTCTCTTATGATGCTGCATAACAGCCTGGTGATTTTCTACTCAAGCTCAATTCCTATTAATATATATTTAAGTCTATTTCTCTATACCTTATCTAATGCCTGCTGCACAACACACCCCATTTACTCTTTGCTTGCATTTTTTTGTAGCCCACTAGGATTCTTCTTCCGAGGATTCTGAACTATCTTCGGTCTGGCTTACTTATGTTTCTGTTACAAGTTCTTCTTCCTGTGACTTCTCATTCGTACTTGTCTTTGGCGCCTGTACATATATATATATATATATATGTGTTTATATTCCAGATGAGTCGAATTGGTGTGAAATGTTGATTGGTTTTAGACAGTTTCTTTTGAGCAGTGCGTTAAGTACAATATCCACCTAATACCATTTCACTTTTCAAGTTTTTTCAATTAGGAGCACTGGGGCCTTATCTTTGCCCCTCTTCATCCGAAATCCAAGGTTTTTAAGGGTGTGCGCTCTTAACTCGCTCAAATGAAATTGCAGCCTTTTGCGAAGATTTTATTTTAAAAACTTGGCTAGTATCTCCAAAAGAGAGATTTGGCGGAAGTTAACCAGCTAGTCTTGGGACTTGTTTCCTCTCTGGATAAAGATAATTTTAGCCATCATATACCAGTGCGGGAAAAGCCTAGGTTATGAGATGAGGATGATGTTAAAATCTACTGTTCGGAATGTTTCCATGAAGAGTGGATTTGCCTCCCATCCATTCAATTCAATTTGTAAATTTTAAGTGTTGTTCGTGCTCTTCATGTTTTTTATTTCTCTTAGTGTGTGAGGAAGTTTGTTTCCTTGCTACTTTTTCTCGCAGGCTTTCCCGTTCATGATTTTTAAGAATTCTGCCTCACATAATGTGTTGGTCTCTGCCTGGCGGCAGCTCAGGTAAAAAGCGTGAGCCTCGGTTTGAAGCAGTCATCTTCCTAAGCGACGCCGCTAAAAATAGGATGAGTATCGGATTAGTAAATGACGGGTGAATGGTACAGCAACAAGTATTGCTCTCTTTTTAGTCGCGTGCATGTCAGGTTGCGAGCGACTCTACATCTCACTATTTCGGTTGGTCAGTCCCCGTTTGGCTTTTTTGTATTGTTTCTTTTTGAAATAACATTGTAACTATTCGGCTGATTCTAACGAAATTTGAAACCTTTATCTTGTTTTACATTTTCTTTCAAAAGTTATAATTGATAAAGTCCTTCCAAGGTTAGCCCGGAAATTATTTTGTTTTGCCAATAACATAATAACCTATTGGCTGATACTCTGCTAGACTAGATTAGTGTATAATATGCTATACTTTGTGTCGAGGAATAGGTCACCTCCTTAGACAATACGTCTATATATACATATATGTATCTATTGGTTGAGAGGAAAGAGATAAAAGCCACGAGGATATGTATATATACAGTTATATATATATATACATATATCCTCTAATGTACGTACGCGTCCTTCGCTACATACAATTACGTTCATTTCCTAAGAGTAATCTATTGATTACGAAGTGTAAGAGTGTGATTTTTTACAGGGGCCAATAGCGTTCAATGAGTTTACCAAGTTGTAGTCAAGGGTATATTTAAAGAGTGAAAACCAAAATATAATTTCAATAAGTCACTAGTTAACATATATATACAAACGGAAAATATAGGTAATGCAATTAGGACAATTCTGACAAAATATAGATTAATTAGCAATCGGCTTACGTTAATTACTCGTTAATCAGCTTTTAAATGGGATACTATAAATCAGTTAAACAGAGGGAATATTTATATGTCAGGAAGTGAGTAGATTAACGGAAGATACAAGCAAGGATCGTTTTCCCTTAATAGGGTCGCCTTAACATAACATAACATAACATAATTTTATGGAGGACCGAAGCCACAAGGGCCTATCAAAGGTCATCTGCACCCGTCCAAACCCACCCACAAAAAAGCACCATCGCTAGGGAAGGACAAAATAAAAGTCCCCCACAATATAATAAAACAGATGAAAAAAGCTACAAGGGCCCATCATCGGTCATCCCAGTCAAACGGCCTCTTTTATAAGGCACCCAAACTCCCCAGAAAACTACATCCAGAGGATTGCGTCCACAAAAAAGGGTATCATTAATCAAGGCTTGTCAAGAACTAAATCATGCAGCTATAGATATATACAAACAATATTAATATATACAAAACTTAGGAACCATCACAACCTTCCCTCCAAACTAAATTTGCCAATATACGAATACCCAGGGAATTTTTACCCTCCGCGGCAATTTGTTCCAGAAGTCTACCACTCTATTGGTGAAAAAATATTTCCTTAAATCCAACCTACACCCTTGCTTTATAATTTTCAAGTGGTGACCTCTAGTCCGATTTCTATTATCTAACTCAAAAAACTTGGTAACATGCAATTTATCTATCCCAGGAAAAATTTTAAACAGCTCAATAATATCCCCACTCACACACCTCGTTTCGAACGAGAACATATTTAATACTCTCAGTCTATCTATATATTCAAGATGCCTCAGGAAAGGAATAATCTTTGTTGCCCTCTGTTGCACTGACCCGAGAAGTTTAATATCGTGTCTGAAAGTTGTGACCATGCCTGTATACAGTACTCTAGATGTGGCCTAACATAAGAGTTATAATAAAAGTTTTTGTGCGACCATTAAAAGTTACATCATGATGTTGAATATTAAGTAAATTACTGTTTTTAAGGGCAATGCTAAATTGAAGAGGTTTGTCATTAAATCTATGATCTTCTTTTACAAGTGCTATTAAGTATTTAAATGGAAGGGTTATATTATTAGGAGGAGACCCATCGGGGTCATCCTCCATTTCATCCCAATTATAAATGAGTGCAGCAAACCTTAATTACTACAAATATATATATATATATGTATAAAGATTTAGTTAATGAAATATTAGTTATCCGGCCGGAACTAATCAAAGACGTCAACACCATCTATTCACAAGGCAATGGAGACGGACAATGGACGTGACTCTCGGCCGAATATCCTGTCAGTTACGAGGATAAAAAGGAAGGGGACACCATAAGACAAGTTCACGATCCTCGTTGAAGAAGGACGATGGCACCTTTTCTTCAGACAAGTGCAACCTCCAAAAATTGAGACTCAGACGCGGCTTGCGCAAAGTCACACACGGGAAACCTGAGATCCTTGGGGAAGGGGGTCCAGTTGAGACGAGAGGAATCCCGGCTAATCCTTCGGGGACGAAACGATTAGAGACTTGCTCTGGGAAAAGTAAGCCTTGACAAAAAAGATGGATCTGCCTGGTGAGATCCAGCCTCGATTGTATAAGCGAATACCAGGGGTTTGGGAAAATAGACACGCGATCTGAACTGAAGGCGAAGGGTTCTCAAACTAAATCTGGCAATATACGAATACCCAGGGAATTTATATGACGGACATTTTTTTGGTTTCTCCTCGTTAGTAGACTCAGACGACTGGCTGACCACTTCCGGTGGCCAGATGGATAAGCGTTTGTTGCCTGACCCAAGTATTAATGGCCTTTACGATGTGATCGGGAAACTTTCGGCTAGCAGTTTCCCCGACTATGGAGATTAGCGCTTCCACGCTGAGGTAAAACTTTTTAGCACGCCCAACCTAATGTACTGCACCTGTGAGGCGGTTGAGGAATATTCAAGTTCTTTCTTCTTTTTTTCGCTTTGGATTCGAGATTATTCCACATGGATATAATAAGGAGACACAGCGAGGGAAGAAATTTATAAAACAAATGAAGAGGGTATTCTTTTTGGCGCCCCTTTCCCTTACACTCTGCTAGGCAATATATTCCTTGAAGACATTTATTTCCATCTCCGTACTTCGATTTTTATGAACTCAAATGGGTACGGATTTTACAGGGAGCTCTCCCAAAGGTGAGACACCAGTCTTTGTCTTAGGATCTTCTCGAAGAGCTTCCCACTAAATTTTAGATGTAAATTGGTTGGTAGTTCTCTCTCTCTCACTCTCTCTTAACGTTGGATCCTTTCTATGCTTCGGCAAGAAAAATATCTTGGCCATTTTGCAAGCATCTGTAAATTATCCTCTATTAAGACAGACATTGAAAATTCTTCTCATTCCTTTTATGATATTAATGGTACCTTTAAAAGTTTAACTTTATTTGCCGCGATTGTCCTTTGCCTTTTTGACCGAATGAGCGAAGCGCAATGAATAGTTCGATTTTGGTAATTACAGCGTCTCTGTAGCGCTGTATGTCCACCCCCGGTGCGCCTATTTATTTTTGTATTAAGCTCATCGATAATTTCGCTTTTGAACTCTATATCATAATTTTCAGTCTCTTCTTCAGTTAAACTGGAGAATTTTTTTCAATAACAATGGAATATTGCTTCGATGTTGCTTTCTTCTCTTTCAATGTTTTCTTCGTTAATTATTTTATTTTTTCTTTAAAACCAGGTAGTCCTTTGAGTCACCTGATTATATTCCAAAAATCCTTGAGAGCTGCATAATGATCGAGGTTCTTGATTGTATCGTCCCAACGTCTCCACTGTTGTTCGAGTATCAACTCATTGAGCTCCTCTTTGAGCTCTCTACTTTGTTGTATTGAGTCTATTGATGCGTTTCTGATGTTGATTTCGTATAGTATTTTCAGCTCACAGTATAAATCCTTCATGTATTTAGTCCATCAGTATGTCGAGATAGACCTATTATCAGATTTTGTGATACAAAATATATCCACATTAATTAGATGCCTGGTAATGGCGAAGAGAACTGGTTCCATTATCCTCTGTGTTTGGGGCCAAGCAAAGGAGATTAAGGTAGAACTTGCCTTCAGTGATGGCCTCAGATTAACAACAGGTCGAATGTTTAACCAAAGCTGGAGCGCAGGTTGAAGTTCAAACAAAAAATAAAACAGGAAACTTGGCTCAGAGTTCTTTCAGGTTGCTATATTTATGCCCATTGCTCGGCGGGGCGCAATATAACGATGGCACTAAAGGATACTTCTCTGGAGACATATATCTCTATTATAGAGGTTGCTTCAAATAGAGCAGAAGAGGTGTCACATGAGTATTTTTGAAGTCTAAAGAAATTATTTCCTGTTTTTTAAATTGAATAGATTGAAGAAGAATGTGGCACGAATAATAGCAGAAATTAAAAATGTAGGAGAGGATTTATAGAGGTAAGAAGCCTGCCATATATAAGCTGCATGTCAGATCGAATGAGGCTATAGAAACAATGGAAGTTCTGTTTATAATTACATTGTTCAAAAGTCGTAAATCTTTTTTATTTTTAATATATACTCTTAAAACGAATATTACTTACAACTTTATATGAACCCTTCGCCCTAGTTATATAATTATAACATATTTTCCCCTCTGCAATTTCTTGACTTTTATAACAAAACTGCATTTATTTTGTAAATCTCATTGTTAGTGTTCTCTTTTTTATGGAGAAGTTAAACATCCTCTATCAAGATAAAGAAATGGATAAAAAAATTAGAAGGGAAGTACAATTCAACTTCACTCTTTTCGGGCCTTCATGTCTCAGTTCGGATCTACATTTTTTCTAGGAACCGAACTTCAGGTGGCCCCAGATTATGGCAGCTGCCACAAAATCGTCCAAAGTCATAACTTTATCCATGTGAAGGAATGCCCTCGAAGGACCACCGCGAGAGGAAGCACCCTTTGAAATACCTCTCTATTCTTTCAAAGCCACGTGAGCTAGCGTGATAATTTTAGAAAGTCGAGGAATAATACACGACTCACTCAATCACCCGTCCCCAGTGTGTTTGATTGCAGACGTCAATCGTCCCCCCTCCTCTGCGATAACGCCGTGCGCGGCCATATTAACCATACCACCATATCCCGAGGCGAGATTGATCGTCTGGAACGACGCGTTATCTTGAATTGTGTTTGCTTAGACTGGTGCCAAGAATCCCTTGGCGACAGGAACGCCTTGAGGCGTCTAGCAGAGCAGCCACCCGGGCATTTAACCCGAAACTCACTATGTCTCGAGGAAATTGAAAGCCCGCCACTCACTCCATCCAAATTGCAGTCTGTTTCCCAGTGACCCTCCTTAACTCGTCATCGTGCGTCGTAGAAGATCTCATTAGCAGATCTACATTTGTTTAGCTTTGGCCCCTCTTCAGAGTTGTGCGACCCTCTCATCTTCACTACCCTCTTCAAGATTCCTGTTCTTTTGAGACTGAGACTCCCTGCGGATCAGCAGAATCGTCTCGATTTGAGATTACGTCTTTCTGGAGCACAAAAATCTCATTCTTCATCACGAAGTAATCCAACGCCATCTTAAAGTCCTCCTAGTCAAGAGTGCACGAAGTATCTTCGTGAAACCCTGCGCCGTAGTTTTACACCCCCCTCCATCCAATTCGCCCGCGCTTGAAGTTAAAGCGATCGTGTATAATTATCCCCAGATTACCTCATTAACTTTTTAACTACCATAAGTAATTTATTCCCCATATTTTATATATATATATATATATATATATATATATATATATATATATATATATATATATTGTCCTCCCTTTTTATATATATTAAAATTATATTTTTGGATATTGTTTTTATATATCCTTAGAACTGCAACTTGGTAAGCCATTAATCTAAACCCGTTCAACCGTACTTCGCACTCTTTATTAATCTCCAGACATATCTCAAGCCACCTTTGGTCAGCTCTCTGTCCGTGCCTGTGTAATACTTTGAGCACCGAGCTAGTCAACACAGGTATATCTAGACAATCCACCCTCCGATGTAGTTAAAAATCGCTACAATCTGAAATTATGTCTTTACTTTGTCAAGGCTGGCTCATTTGGTGTAGGGTATAATCAAGTATAACAATGAGGCAATAATTTGCTAGTAAAGAGAAACTATAGATGAATGTTAAAAACTATTAAAGAATAGAATGTCAAATAATAGCCAAATTTAAGATAAAGTATGCGAGGTTTCATTAGACCAATATAATATTGTTGTTCAATACCTTACCTATTCCTTGCCAAAAACAAATGGTTTCCTACACTTCCAACCAAGTATACACCAAAGCATTTCTCTCGCTCAAATACTCGAGACACTAAGTTTTCTCTTAAGTACTCGTTATTTTGGGGATATATACGTCTCGGAATTAAAAAAAAACGTGTTATTTATGGTTTCCGAACTTTCTCTGTCGACCTACAAGAATACTCTTTCCTTAAGCACATGAACACTTCTGCACTACCTGCGTGCTACTGCACACACTATCAAAATCAGAGTAGGGTAGACATTTTTCAAAAATATTTTATTAAAAAGATGGCGATTATTCGTTCTTTTTTCTCCTTCTATGAATTCTAACTCTTCGGATTGCCTTCAGCACCCTGATTTACACACAGTACCTCAAACATTCTACCACTAATTTATCGATATCCAGATTTCCTTCTATATATACGCATAACGTGTCTTTGTTGTATTAGCGATTTGATACAACATCTGTGTTAGAAGTTCTCTCCAGAGAATAAAGCAAACAACCTCATCTACAACAAAGACAACAAGACTAGGAGGCAAACTTTTAATATTTTACATCAAGGTTGTGTCTATTTCTAAAGTTATCGATCTCTAACTAAGATTTAGGCATCATTTTATTCAGTCAACCGCACCCGTCATCGTCTTCTAGCAATAAATATTTTTGTTAATGAATGAAGGAGAACCTTTATTCAGTTTATCAAATTACCCACCATACACTTTAAGGATTTTTTGTGCTTCATGTTTTGAGATACACATCCAGCTCCATACAACGATCAAAGATGTAGTTTCTCAAAACAACTCTCCAAATTTCTATTTTCACTAATTCCTATTTATTTATTTTAGCCTTTGTTTTATTTACGTTATTGAGTAACTGATATCTTTCATTTTGTTTAGCTAAGTTACTTTCTTAGATAGCACATCCTCTTTTCGATACATTATATTTTCGCTGCAAGCAATAGAACTACGATTCTGAAGAAAATATACGCAATAAAACTCCAAAGACTGTCTAAAATTCATCTATATCAAGTCTGTTTTATACTTAATTAGCCAAATAATCAATATATTTTGCAAACTGGTTATGATGAATAAGTATTTTTTATTAGATATCATCGAGATAACATAGCTTAAATCGCCAAATAATATTTTAGTATTATCATTATTAAATTAACGCTAAACCACAAATATAAAATTATAGCTTAAATATCCTTTCATTATTGCTAGGGAGCTGAACAAAATCTCATTTCAACTGTTTACAATTTTACTAAATTTCTATCCTATCCTAGAGATGTTATAAAAATATAAGCAGAGAGTCTTCAAACCGCTTTGATCTCTTTCCTTTGAGTACCATTCCTTAAGTTGGATATTGATTCAGGAGCCAAAAGTGAAAAATGTGACACTAATTACTGCCTATTCTACTACTAGTCTTTTAATTAATTGTGTCGCGGCGTAAATATGTCTCGTTAGAAATCACCTCGGTTAGGAAAAATTAGGTACAGCTCGAGAATACAAATAGTTATGGGATAACTTACAGACGTTTACGGGTAAATTCACTTGTATTCTGCTAAAGGAAATTCATATTTTCTAATTCTCTCAGGTTTATTTTCCCTTTCAATATATTCAAAAATATAAATCAAATTAAGTTTTTCAATTATGGAATGAATTTTGGGTCTGGACGAGAGGAAAATCTGGTAAACATGTTTTTAGGAAAAGCATAGATCTAATTTGGAGATAAACCTCTTTTGTTCATTTTATGAAGTGACTAAAAAAATATTAATAATGAGCTATTATTTGTGGAAAAAAATATCTAGCACAAAATAAATCATAAATTTTTACACGCTCTCGCTGCCCTAGTAAAGACGGCGTTTGATTACTATCGACAGATATCGGGTTCAATCTCCGCGAACGCGGACATAATATTTCAGTGTATATGAAGGAATGGACGTTGTATAGACGGAAACGCTGAACTTATCGCCATTATGTTTAAGAATCTTTGACATACATAATCAATACACAGCCAATTACTAGCCTATTGTATTTTCCTTTTCTCTCTTGACCACAACATATTCACTGTCTTATATGTTCCTAAAACATGCCGATGGGTTACAACTATCCCCTCTTGTGTGATGCATAGTTACGACCCTCCCCATTGATTGTCATTCTGATCACAGTATATATTACCTCTGTACATACCTAATCAAATATTTAAAGGTAGAGTACATATATGTACTTAGTGAAATTATCAATTTATTATGATAGTTTTACAGCTAAATGTGACCTCACCTGCAGAAAACATATTTGTTTGCAATGGTCGGAATCTATTTAAATCATGTTAATTTTTTCGTAGCGAGTCTTTCTGTCTGAATTTTTAAGTGTATCTGGTTCATTTTCTTTGATCTTTTTCGATTTACTCGACTCCACTTATAGAATTATAGCCCATAAATTTTCTCTTGAAGATATAGGTCAGTATTTTAATTTTGAAGTAGTGACTTAATGTTTGATTTGATTAAATCCCCGTGTAACATAAAATTTTTCCATGAGTTAAAACTATTTTTTAATTATTTCTTAGGGCAAAAATGAGTAAAACTCAGTGGTCACCAGGTTCAGAATTTAGTGCTGAATTGATGAGAAAGTTTTATTGATTTTTTAATATTGTATTATCATTATAAATGGCATTTAAACTATCGGCTCGTGAATATAATGAATCATCATAAATATAAATCAAATTTATCTTAAAACCATTACTAATATAACCCACTAATGAAAAATGAAGTTCTCCAGACCTCTTCCTTAGAAATGAAAATAAAAGAAGAAAATCAGTAGGCTATAATTACGTATTATAATATGTCAATACATACAAAGTGATAAGGGAAGTAATGCAAAGCGTTAATTACGAGTAATGATTCGGAAAATTGTTAAAAACTTATCACTTGCTTAATAAAAAAGAACTTTTTCTATGAGATTGGCGATTGTGTTTCAGCTTAGTTTAACCTTGTACTTTTGATTAGTTTCACATGTAAACTTTGAACTTATCGTTGTGGTCTGTGGTAATTCCATGTTCAACCGATACTTCGCAACATGTCCTCAAGTTTGTCAACGATATTACTGTATTTATCTGCTATGTTGTCCCTGAGAAAACTTATGACTAAAGAAACGAAGCTAGTCCAAGCTGCCTGCTCAACCTCAATCAACATCTTATTTAAGCTATCGGGGTCAATAAGTTGCTTCACCTCAGAGGCCACAAACATTCCGGTTTAATATTCACCTCGGAAAACTTCTGAGATAGCTCCTGAATGTGCTTTAATGCCGTAATCTCCGGATCCAGCTGTTTAAAATAATTGATTATTGATACCCAATTTGTTGTGCGGAAGTGGTATCATCACTTTTCTTGGCTCCACTAGCGGCTCTTGCTTCAATTCACGTTCCCAAAATAAATACTGACCCTGTAGAGCCAGTTCCTCCTCTATTACCGAAAGGCTCTATTTCGGTTATGCGAGAGGCACTGATAACAAGGAAACATTGTGTATCCTCCCTGAAGCCCCATTAACATGGATAACAATTTAAAATCACCAATGACAAACACCCTAGCTGAAATGGTCGTAATTCCGTCACTCAACATGATTTGGATGTTCTGCTAGTCTTCTTTCATTTGCACTGAATGAGGGAGAGGAATAGATTGCAGTAAAGCAGAATCAAAACTTCTAGATGAACAGTATAAAGGTTCACCACTCAGAGATTTTGCCTAGGAATACTTATAGCTTTGAGGAGTCCTTGATTTTATAGCACTATTCCAACCCATCTCCCAGAGGAAATAACACAGTCCAGCCCCTATGTCACAAACTTCATTTGGAATGTAATTAGAATGCTCCTGTCCAGTAATTCCAACTGATTCAGTCTACAGATAAACAACTCTGCGTTTGACTATGATAATAACATTTCCCCGATGAGGTAGTTGATATCTTCTTAGTTAAAGGGGTAGAGGCAACATTGATCGGCAATCTGGCGTCGACGGCTATAAGCAGATGACGAACTTTGTCAAGTATCGAAATCAGCCTAGCATGCTTCTTCTTCTGGAGAGCTTTGATCTCTTAAATGAAGTTGTGGCACAGATTGTGCCGTATTGTTATGAGAAAAGGGTGCTACAGATGAGAAAATGTCATGGTAGTCAATGAGGAGGCATTTCTTCCGATTTCTTCGTTTTGTTGCAACCACATCAGAGAAAAAGCAGGTCATGAGAAGTTCAGGGCATTTACACCAGAAAATAAGCTAAGTGAATCGCATTGCCCATTTCCCCCATCAACTAAAGTACCATTCAGGAATGCAGAGGCAGTAGTCACACATGAGAAGTGGTGCCCAGCGTTTGGCTTAGTCAATGATCGACAATCCGAAGTAGGCATAATATGCTTGTTTTGTATCGGTGCAACTGTCCAAGCAGTGTTTAGTAGCCACATTTGTTAAAGACTCGCCTCACGGGTAGCATTTCGAATCCACTGGCTATTTGAAAGCACGAGTATCCATAATATGAACTTCTTCAAACGTTTGAAAAGGAATAAAACTAAATGCGGAAGTACTCTTAGTAGATACTAGGTAGAATGAGACCATTATATGTTGAAGGTAAGTTGCAGCCGATTCAGAGCTTGCACGAATACAAACGTTTTGTGTATTCAACCCTCTATCAATCTGCATGAGATATGTTAGATAAAAAAAAAGTATGTGGGATTGATACTACATATAGCATACTAGGCAATGGCTTCGCCACTCTTCCCTACGGGAGGAGCTTGCGCTTCTCTACTAAGATTAAAATTTAAAATCTAAAAAAAAGCAGCCATGTTTAAATTTTTCTAAATTTTATGAACTCCGTCAATTATAATAATTTTTAAAAGGAACTCTAAACTGAATTCCCCCCCTTCAAAAAATCACGTTGCTAAAATATAGTTAGTCCTCACAGAGCGCATGTTGTTTAGCGAGTGTAGAGAAAGTTTAGAGCGAAGAGAATGCAATTCTGAAGAGATGAGTCTTCAAGAGACGTTTAAAAGTAGCAAGGGAGGGAGAGGATTGGACTACGGCAGGAAAAGCATTCCTAGAGTCTAGGAGCACAAACTAAGAAGGAACGGTCACCCATCGAGCAGAGGACAGAATGAGTAGTATTCAAGAAGGGAGCGAGGTTAGATCGGAGTGCCCGAGTAGTTTGAAGAATGGAGAGGGCAGACGAGCGATAAGGTGGAGCCTCTAGGTTTAGGGCCTTGTAGGTGATGAGAAGAATTTTATTTGGAGGTACGAAAGCGAATAGGTAACCGTGTAGCTTCTGTAACAGAGGCATCGAAGGAGAGAATCTGGTGTGGCAAAGGTGGATCCAGGCAGCATAGTTTTAAACTAGTTGTAGGGGGCGAAGTGACGAAGAAAGGAGATTCACTAGAAGAGAATTGTAGTAGTCTAAGCGTGAGGTGACGAAGGCATGAATAGCAGTCTCAAGGCTTCGTCGATCAAAATGGAATCGAACACGTGAAAAGTTGCGGAGGAAACCGAAGGAAGACTTACAAATAAGAGGGATGTGCTGTTTAAACGAGAGTTGCTCGTTGAAAATAACACCAAGATTACTGACGGTAACAGAGAAGGCAACATTGGTTTCCCCAAGGTTGAGAAAGGGTAAGAGAGCTTTTGATTTCTCCACCATTGAAGCGGTACCAACAAGGAGAACTTTAGTTTTACCGTGGTTAAGTTTGAGAAGGTTGGCAGAAAGCCATTCGTTTATAGAGGTCTAGGCTGAAAGGAGCTTAGTAATTGATTGAGCGAAGGACACAGGGGATGAGGAAAGGTATATCTGAGTGTCATCAGCGTAGAGGTGGAAGGACAGGCCCAAATCACGAAGAAGGGAGCCAAGAGGAAGTAAGTAAATGAAAAAGAGGAGGGGACCAAGGACTGAGCCCTAAGCAACCCAAAATGAATGGGCGCGGGCTCGGAGGAGAGGTTTTCAAGCGCGAACGACCGAGTGCGGGAGGATAGGTATGAGCGGAACCAAGCAAGTGCAGTTCCCGAGAGACCAAGGAAAGTTTGAATACGATCAAGGAGGACAGTGTGGTCGATGTTGTCGAAAGCAGAGGAGAGGTCTAGGAGGACTAAAATAGATGCACAACCCCTATCGGCAGCAGTGCATAAACCGTCTGAAACATTAAGAAGAGTGTTTCAGCAGAGTGCTTCGCTTTGAACTCCGATTGGTCCGTTTCATCGATATTGCAGTTAAAAATATGGTTATTAAGGCGACAGAAAACCACTCTTTCGAGGATCTTAAAGAAGAATGGAAGCTGTGAGATAGATATCTAGATGGTTCAGAGGGGTTAAGGCGTGTTTGTTTAAGGATAGAACGAATTAAGGAATGTTTGAAGGAAGAGGGAACCACCCCTGTGGCAAGAGAAGTGTTAAAGAGATGAAGAATCAGTGGGAGGACAGCAGAGAGAATTTGGTGAAGGAGTTTGGGTGAAAAGACGTCTCTAGGGAATCCAGATTTGTTAGAGTGTGAGATCAGGGTAGTTACTTACTCAGAGGATGTATTCGTGCAAAGCGTCGAAAGATTGAAAAAAGAATGAATAGGTGTTATTTATGGTATGAGGAGAGATATTTAAGTGGTTTGAAATATAATTTTATGAAAAACCATAAAAATCAAGAACATAATTGAAATATTCTTGTGAAGAGACAATACGACAATTAGTGTCAGGGTGTGAGAAGGGCTGCAAGATTAGATATTATCTGAAATAATTACGTGAATAAGAGTTTAGAAAGAGATTAAGTTGACCAAAACCCCCCCTTATGTCCATCTCTCTCCAGTTTTTTTATGGCAAGAGAAAGGAAATGACAAATAGTTCGATTGTTATGAGTTGTATTAGTAGTAAGTGATATTTTATTCACGTACAGACATGTTGTAAAATAATTTACTAAGCTAATTTTAGAACTTCCGTGTAAACTTCATTCATTTTTAGTTCTTTCTCCTGGTGTGTTAAAGTATAGGACTCTTGCTCTACCAACCCTGGAGTATACCATGTGCAGTTTGCCAAAGAGGGAAGCATGGTTCTTCCATTTAGAGCCTAACCACTTTCATCTTTTGATAATCATTGCAAAGCTTGACCTTAATAGAAACTACAATCGTTTAAAATCAAGTGGGAGATAATTTGGAATTCGAGGAATCAACACATCCTCTCCTGCTCATCAGCCATTAGAGGTTACTCCCTCTCTCCTCCCTCTGCCCCTCCTTATTCTCCCCCATCTCCCACCTTCACTCTCTCCCCAATCTACCACGTATTTCTTCTTCCCCATCTTCTACCCCCCTCCTCTCCCACATCCTTCTCCCATCTGAGGATTTAAGAAAACTCCAGAAGGCCAATGTGTGTAAAAGGATAGGAAACTCTCTCCGATATGAGAAACTGGCAGTGGGACTAAAGAACCCGCCTACAATATCTGAAAACCCACGTTCAGGCAGGCATTCATGATATTCATGAGTTCCAATAAGATGTTAGGCGGGGCTCGAATAAAATTCTCCCTTGTCAGACCTGTACGCCCTGGCGCTCTCTGACGAAAAGATTTTGAGGTTTTTGAAAGTTCTTTCACAGTAATTCTACCACTGAGTCTCTCCATTTCCCTTTCCTGCGATACACAATGGTGTGGATGGGTTTTATGTATCTGGTCGTTCAAGTCGTTAAATATTCCGTCTTCGAAGTCTAAATCAATGTCATCATTCTCTTTCGGGGATATCTTAAATATAGATGCCCCAGAGAGCCTGAATTTCTCTTCTATTTCTTCCACGTCCGTAATTTCGGTATTATCACGTCTAAGATTTATGGTCTTTTGTGGCTGTCCGCCTCTTAGTCTTTTTACCCCTCTGACAGAAAGTACGTGAGTCGTTTTCTATATTTATATATATGCAGATTTTTTTAAAGACCATTGCGTATTTGGCCGTAATTAATTTCCTTTGGAAACTTTCTCTTCTTCTAACTATCTTAATTCCAGCTTGTAGATGGTGCATTACTTGTCCAGTATTCATCTCTTTTTTTAAATGAATGTGTTTGGTAAAAATGAGACTAAATTGCTAAGCTTTTGATCTTATTCGATCATCTTCAGAGCATTTTGATATATTCTTGCCTCCTTTACCGATGAGTTGAGTGAGGATCTGACAGAGTGAAAGAATTGGACATTGGACATTGGACATTGGAAATTGGACATATAAAAGTGGGGAATATAGTAGTTGAGGGTTTTTTCGTAGGAGAATATAGTGGGAAAATTTGGGGAAAATTATAGAAAAACGAAAATGAAAAGTAGGATGAAAGATAGATCCCTGGTGATAAGGTATCTCTGGCTTTGTTTGCGTTTTGCTATATATTTAATGTTATATATATATATATATAGAAGGCATTCAAGCCTTTGTAAAAGCGAGTTTTTTGCTCTCTACTGCTTTTTTTGTGAAGACTTTGCATCTTCTTATCTGGGGTTGTTTTCACCCAGATTTTTATTTTTTTATTATCTTATTTATTTTCATAATTTTTGTTATTTATTCATTTTTTGGCGAGTTTATCGCGCTAAAATTTTGAGAGAAGTTTAGGAAAATGCTAATTTAGTAATATGATATTGTATGGCTTTGTTTCTGTTTGGCATTGCGAAAAAATCTAAGTTATCCTTGGGTCTACGTCATCGTCGATGAGTAGTTTGCTGCTTTTAAAAGGTATTGCGCGTCCTATGTTATCAAAGTCCATGTGTTCGAGTACAAACTCAGGAGGGAAGTGCCGGTGTACTTGGTCCCAGATCTAAATTGCTTTCAGGTGAAGCTCCACGTTTATGGGGGTTACCTCCAGTTCACCACGGAGTTCACTCTGCCTTCTCCGCTTTCTCCTTCGGGTTCCTTTTATGATATAGAACGCCTTATTTTGGACCTTTTGCAGTTTAATGACTTGGCTCTTGGGAATTGCGTTTATATGGTCCGGTGGATACTGGAGTTTTGATCGAACGAATGCATTATGGATATTAAGTTTGTTGGAGGTACTCCGTGCGTCCGATGTACTTTTAGCTACATGACTTCCACATCCAATAGTCGTAATGCGCAGTCCCAGAACCATGCCTTCCGTGTGGTATTGCATGCGTACAAACCCACATGAATGTCTGCGAGGGTCCGTCGAAATAATGGAATTACACAGAACTTTTGGGCATCTTCCATCTTCTCTTGAAAGAGTTGATGTTTTCGATTTCTACTGCCGTACTTTGTGCCATGTAATTCACATTTCGATAAGGTGTCGTACAGATCATTGTTATATCGTCTGCAAATTGGACATACAACAAACCTTCAGTTAGAGGTTGGGAAGGTCGATAGTGTATATATTATAGGGCAGGGGACTTATACACCCACCTTGTGGCACCTCCGCCTCGAGCTCGCACTCGGGACCATTTAAATCCTTGATGTTCAGAAACGCCACCCTCTCCATTACGTAGTCGCGTAGAATCCTTTTAATTATGAGATTGAGGACCAGTTCTAGAAATTTGAAGTGCAGGCCTCTCCTTCATACTTTGTCAAAGGCTTTTTTGAAGTCGCAGAGTACCAGATTTACGTGGTGTCTTTCAGCTTTTACTTTTGCAACTTCTCGGGGATCACGGCTAGCACCGTGTCCGTTCCTTGCTTCCTTTGGAAGCCATCTTGCTGGTTATTGTGAGAATTATTATCCTCGAGGAACGAATTCACCTTGTTGGCCAATATCTTTTTCAAAACTTTCTTTGCAAATTCTAAGAGAGATATAGGCCTGAAATTAGCTTGACTGTCCGGTGGCTTACCGGCTCTGTGAATGAATATCATTTTTGCTACCTTCCAGTAGTCAGGGTAGTAACCGACGTTCAGGCAGGCATTCATGATATTCATGAACCCCAATAAGATATTAGGCGGGGCTCAAATAAAATTCTCCCTTGTCAGACTTGTACGCCATGGCGCTCTCTGACGAAAAGATTTTGAGGTTTTTGAAAGTTCTTTCACAGTAATTCTACCACTGAGTCTCTCCATTTCCCTTTCCTGCGATACACAATGGTGTGGATGGGTTTTATGTATCTGGTCGTTCAAGTCGTTTATTATTCCGTCTTCAAAGTCTAAATCAATGTCATCATTCTCTTTCGGGGATATCTTAAATATAGATGCCCCAGAGAGCCTGAATTTCTCTGCTATTTCTTCCACGTCCGTAATTTCGGTATTGTCACGTCTAAGATTTATGGTCTTTTGTGGCTGTCCGCTTCTTAGTCTTTTTCTGCCTGACAGAATGTACGTGAGTCGTTTTCTATATTTAGTCCGTCTATTAAATTGTTCCAAAGTACCTTATGTTGGTCCTTAATAAGACTCATTAATTCGTCGCGTATGTTTTGTGTTCGTCTGTGCGTAGTGATGTTAGGGCCAGTGAGGTTCTCTTCATTGATCCGTCCCCCGTATTTCCTCGCGAGGGATTTCATTCTGGGGGTCCAGGAATGGGCAAGAAGAGTTTTATATTTCACTTGGGGAATGGCTTGCTTTCTTATCGGCTTTTAATAAATTATCATTAATTTTATCTAACTCCTCCTTAATTTCTTTTAGACTGATATTAATTAAAGGGTCAGCGTTGTAATTTTCGAGGAGTCGTTTATAAGTATTCCAGTTAGCTTGATCGTAGCTCTTGCGTTGTTGGATAGGGACTTAGATCGGGGAGGTTGGGATTTTAATAATTGGTGGTTGCTCGAGATGGGAAGACCTGGCTCAATGAAGAAATGTAAGGGAACACAGTGCTAGTGAGCACTATGTCTGGTTTTGTGGCTGATCTGTGTGTAATGTATGTGGGGAGGTATGGTCCAATTCCTGTCATAATTTGTCTTTAAATAAATGTCTCAAGATTCCTGCCTGCTGGGTTAGTCGACGTGTAATCTGAGGCAGTACTCCTAGCATTAAGGTCGCCGGCAAAAGGAACAGTTCTACCGTGTCCACAAAGCTGCAGGAAGTTGTGAAGGGGCAAGTACCCTCTCCTTTGGGGCTGGTTACCCTGGGGCCAGGACCAGGAGACCTACTGCCGTACGGACATCAACAGCGAGGTGTGAAACGTCGAGTCCACTTATTGATCTTAAGTCAAGACCTCTTTTCACAGCTATCGCGCAGCCGTCGAAACGTTCTCCGCTGTGAGTTTTGGTTAAGTCTTCGTAGGGGAAAATTTTAGCCTGTCTCTGTCATTCATCCCGTGTTCTTAGATAAATATAATGTCTCGGTCGCATTGTCGTATTACGTTACCGTATAGTGTTTTTTTGCTCGTCCACCCGTCAGTGTTAAAATGGAATATTTTTAATGTCTCCATTGTCCAGTTGACTAAAGATTCCTGTGTATGGTCATGTTGTTTTTTGACTTATTTTCTTACGAGCTTAAGTCTTTGTGGAGTGTTTTCTGTCCTAACGCTTTTTTCTGTTCGTGTTTTCCTGTATTCGCCGTCCATTAGAGTAATGAAGGTTTCGGATGCCAGTTTGATAAAACCTTGGTTTAGAGCCTCCTCGACTTGTTTCTCGTGGTTGTCGTCCGAGGTAAATTCCCATTTGTATCTTACGGATATTACTCCTTCTGGCACATCAAGGACAACCATCTCCTTAAGGAAAGGGGATCTTTCAGCAGCGAATACCTTCAAGTTAATTTTTCTTGAATGGTAAGCGTGCTTAGATTTCCTCTTACAAAAAGAGGACGATCTCAGGCGTCTCTGAGCGTGTGAGGCTTTTGGTGAGCGAGGCAAACGTGCCCCTCCCCCTCAGGTCTCGCAGTCTCATTCACTGTAGCACTTCTTAGAGGTACTCGTACAGCTCCTCCAAGAATGTGTATCCAACGCACAGCTAGAGCACAGAAGAACGTTCCCCCTGGGCCAGGTGGCCGTGGTGTGCTCCTCATACTTGTAGCATTTGAAGCACATCTGAAAAAATAACTAAAGCTAATGCACTCATCGGGGGACTTCACTTCCAAAAGATCATCGGTGATTACACACCAGGATATCTCTATGGCAATGTAAAGATTTATACGCCGCTAAACTCCTTGATACCTATTATTTCTCAAGTCACGACTCCTACGTACTGTTTAGCTAAAACCCTAAATGAATTAATAAAACCGTATATGCCCTTCGAAATATAGCATAAAGTCCACGGCGGATTTCATTGATATACTCCACTCTACAAGAACAGCAGGACTAATATAATCCCTTTACGTAGAAAGCCTGTTTAGGAAGGTGCCTATCGCTCACACCATCGACATCCTGATAAAAACATGTACCACCATCCTACAATGTGTCCTCCAAATCTGGACCAAAACATCCTAAGGAGCATATTACATTCATGCACATCAGAGGCACCGTTCAGGACATCAGATGGTAACCTATAGACGCAAGTGAATGGAGTAGCTATGGGGTCACCCTTAGGGCCGACTTTTGCAAACTATTACATGGGTCAACTTGAGAAGAGATTATTGGACATTATTGAAAATAAGCCACACACATATTGCCGATACTTAGATGACATCTACATCAACCTCGAAGACGAAGAACATCTAATAAACATCAAACAGCATTTTGAGGAGAACTCCGTGTTAAAATCTACTGATGAATTGATCACGAGCAATAAAATACTTTTTTTAGACGTTGAGGTTCAAAACATCAATGGCAGCTACATCAGTAAAGTACAGAGAAAAAGTACGGACATGGGAAGATGTCTAAATGCTGAGAGTGAATGCTCTGAAAGGTATAAAATAAGTGTAATCGACTCACACATCCGCTTAGCTTATAAATGCTGCTCTAAATGAAAACCTTTCCACCAAGAGATGCCACAAGTAAAACAAATACTCATTTTTAACTAACCATTACAAACATGTGGATAAAACTGAAAGTAAGCATAGAGAAGTCAACAACATCAAACTGTATTACAGATACAAGATGTCAACGGCCTATAAAATAGATTAACAAAACTTCCTGGAGATTATTAACTGGAACATCAAGGTTAAAAATCAAATAGATAAGATTCAACTCATCAATTATTATAAAACAACAAAAGCCAGTTATCTATTGATGAAAAACAACACCTACCTAATCTCCTCGAATCTCAAGTCAACCAGCATAGTTTATGAGTTCATTTGCCCTGATAAAGACTGTAAGCTTTATAATAACTTAAAATATATTAGTATGGCAACCATTACACTTTAGAGACTTTTAACTATGCATCTACAAAGCGGAGGACCAAAAAATCATATGGAGAGTGTCCATAATATTAACCTAACGAGAGATATGCTCGTTGATATCGCCGTTATTAAAAGAAAGTAGGTCAACAAAACAAGGCTAAAAATCTTAGCAGACATATTAATAATGGGTGTTGAAATAACTTGGAGCGATTTTAAATGAAAGTTAAGTTTAAGCGTCTTAGGATTTTTTTCTTTTTTTCCAGATTTAACAACTTTAGTCTTAGGCAATTTCAACCATGGAGGATTACCAATCAAACAACGTGTTAAAGTTATTGAAGTCTATTACAAAAATGGACGTTCAAACAGAAACGCATTTCGGGTACTTCGTGATTTTCTGGTCAACATAATTGACCAACCGAGAGTGCAATTGGAAATATTGTTCGTAAATTCCATCAAACGGGGTCGGTGGTAGATATAAAAACACCATTGCGTGCTCGTTTGCGCTGTTCAGTTGAAAATATTGCTGCAGTGCGCGAGAATGTGGCCGAAGATCCAAAGACCTCTATTCGTCATCGCGCGCAGGAATTGAAACTCTCCACAATAACGTTACATCGAAGTTTGACAAAATATTTTTCTCTACACGATTAAAAAATTCAATTGCCTCAAGAACTGAAGACTGCTGGCCATTTGAAGCGCCGTACCTTCGTCAATTGAGTGCACGAGCAAAGACAAGCTGATGATAATTTTTCGCAAAAAAATCATCTTTAGTGATAAAGCCCATTTTCATCTTGGTGGATTCGTTAATAAGCAGAATTATCTCATTTGGGCTGATGAAAATCCCAGGAAGATTGTTGAAAAGCCACGGCATCCACAAAAGGTCACTGTTTGGTGTGCATTTTTCGCTAGTTGAATCATTGGGCCGTATTTCTTTGAAAATGATGCCGGGAATTCTGTTACGGTGACAGGCGAGCGAAACCGTGCCATGAAAACCAACTTTTTATGGCCTGAATTGAATTCTATGGATGTCGAAGATCTGTGGTTTTAACAGGACGGCGTCCTATGCCACACAGCAAATGAAACACTGGCTTTATTAAATGAGAAGTTCCCAGGACGCAGCATCTCTCGAAACAGCGATGTCAATTGGCCACAACGATCGTGTGACTTGAAGCCTTTGGATTTCTCTCGTGGGGTCCTCTGAAAAGATAGGTCTATGCCAACAAGCCAACAAAAATTAACCAGCTGAAGAAAGAGATAATAAGTCATATTGGAGAGATCGAGGATTAACTATGCAGAGAGGTCCTAAAAAATTTTGACCATCGAGTGGAGGTGTGCCGCAGAAGCCTTGGCGGACATTTAGGTTACATCATTTTTCACAAATAATTGCCCTGACTTAAATAACATGATCCAATAGTGAAATCAATAAATAATAACCGATAACACTGTTTTATTCACTGCTGACTTCGATCCGTCTTAATGGAAGACCCTTTCAATGAAGATAAGCCGGCCATCAACAGTCAAACGACAATCTGATTTCGAACACTAAAATTATTTGAAATTCTACTCACCGGAGTAGCCCATTTCCACTAACGTTAGGTTCAACCTAGGCAGAATAAATACCCCTTAAAAATCGTTTTCATTCATTAGATCCCACTCCACTCATTATATCGGTAAAGGAAGCAGGAACATATGAAACGCTCTGAAGATGATCGAATAAGATCGAAAGCTTAGCAATTTAGTTTAGTTTTTACTAAACACATTTATTTAAAAAAGAGATGAATACTGTACACGTTATCCACCATCTACAAGATGGAATTAAAAAGATAGTGAGAAAAAGAAAAGGTTGCCAAAGGAAATTAATTAAGGCAAAATACACAATCGTCTTCAACAAAATTTGCATTCAAGAAAGACTGCTACTCAACTACACACACACACACACATATATATATATATATATATATATATATATATATATATATATAGATAGATAGATAGATAGATAAATAGATATACAGTACTGCAAGAATTATTATCGATTTTTCAAAAAACTTTAATTTTTTTACAAAATGGCTAATAAAAGTATTTTTATTGATTGCAAATATATTTATTTTGACACATTCATTAATAAACAGTTTGGCCAATCTTATCACTCATGAGTGTCCTAACACCTTTTGGCATGGCATCGAACAATGTTTGCACATTTCCTGGATTTGTTTAGATCCGATCCAAACTTCAATGAGACGGCATTGAGTTGCTGGTAGGTGTAATGGGCTCTGTGTTTTTTCCTCTTTTAACACAACCATAAAATCTTAATCTGATTAAAGTTCGGAAACTTTCCTGGCCATAGAGGCAGCTGATCTTCATTTTGTGCACACCATTCGTTCACTGATTTTGTTTTATGACATGAGGCCGAGTTTTGTTGGAATATCCAAGGTCTATCGCTATACCATTCCCGTATTTGAGGCAGTAAACTACCTTTAGAAACTTGACTATACATTCTTCGGTTTATAGTTTTCTCAACATTGAGCAAACGACTTGTTACATTCACCAAAATGGCACCCCACACCATGATTTTCCTTGAAAACTTTACTCTTTTCCCTAGACATTTAGCCATAAATTCTTTCCGGAACGCCATCATACCTCTGCACTCCAAGTCATCTAAGGAAAAAACTCCTGCAATAATAAAATATACACCATAAGTCGTTGAACAGATATAAAACTATTGGAAAAGCCATTGAAGTAATGAATCATCAAATAATGTGATACTGATAAAGTTAGTAGGTATTAATGCTTTATTATGAATTTCTGGTAGCTAGTTAGCTAGAAGCGCCATTCTTACCTTTCCCATTTGTTTTAAAGTGCATTCAAGGGGATTCTTTGCCCCAAGAATAGTGTGCCTTCATTATTGTTTCCATCAGTCGAGACTTATTTCTTGGGCGATATGATTTCGATCCAGCTTCCCCAAAATATAATAAACTGTTCTTCACGAGAAGCTTACACCATCTGCTGCCAGCTAAATAGAAATCTTCCTGCAAGATTGTCTTATGTTCCTAAGAGCCTATTTTATTCATTTTCTATCTGTTCTTGTAGTTGTTTTTTGTTTGCAACCACCTTTTCCAAGTCATTTTGGGTTTAAATCTTGACCGTAATCATTTTTTTAATTGCACTGACTGGTTGAGTTTAAATGCCTATTTTCTTTCAGTTTTTAGCTATTTCAATCTGTTTTAAATTAGTTTCTTTCAGTAACACGTTTATTTTTCCAATTTTACGAGCACTCAATTCACTTTGTTTACCAATTTTGTTTTATTTCATTTATACCTAAAAATTACCTAAAACACAAAATCCAACTATTAAAATAACTACTAAACTATCAGAAAACACTATAAATAACAAAAAGCATCCTATTTGAAATTTAAAGCCAAGATATCATCTGACTCCTTCGAATTTATTTTGACGGCTTATGAGATTACTTTTGGAGTTATTAAGTTACAAAGGATGAAATTTCCTTCAATGCTGACAAAAATGACGTCATAGACAAATTAGCATACCAGCCTACTTTCACCGAAATCCATAAATTATTTGGGATTGTCAATTTTTACTGCGGTTTTATTCCACACTGTGTGAATAATTTAAATCACTTAAATGGGATACTCAAAGGCATAACCCTGAAAAACAGTCCCCACTCACTTAGACAAATGAGACAGCTTAGGCTATTATTCAGTTCAAGAGTGTTTTGGTTGCTTATATGAAATTAGTGTTCTCTTTAATCCAGCTTTTATTGAAAGCAGACGCATCTGATGACTGCTTTGAAGGCGAGTTTCAGCAAAGCACATAAGGGGCATTAAATGCTAGAGGACTCATTTCAATATTCATACCCAACTGAGAGACGGTGCAGCACATTTGGACTTAAGAGCTTACCTGTATATCTCGCAGCGAAAGGTTTTCGTTAGCAAGAGAAAAGGCGAATTTTCTCAGATTATAAAAAAAACGAGCACTATTTTCTGACATTTAGTCCAATTCAGATCTCAATTTCTCATGCAAATGTCGCCATCTAAATCACATTTGGAAGTGCATTTTAGCCATATACCATGTTAAGGGGAAGTAGTACATCGTGAGAGACACTCACATTTGCCTAGAGTTCACCGAAGTCAAGCCACCGTCCAAAGAATCTTGAGTACCACGCAATTGCGGCTGCGTAGAAAAATTAATCCATCCTCACTCGCCTCATGGAACTTCCCTCTGCAGTGAAATTTAAAAGGTTCAATTCAACGCAAAGAAGTAACATTAAAAAAAAAAGCAAGTTTATATGAAGATTGTATTCATACCAGTAAGAGGAACAACAGATGCGAATTTTAGGGGTGGACGTACATATTATAGAAAAATTTGATTAGTAATAAAAGTAGTTGCATGGCGAGAAAAGAGGTTAATACTGCCATGTGACCGAGAAACCATGAAGCTGGGCACAAGGTTGGGCGAAGCAGAGCAAAGTCCTGGGAACCGTGAGAAAATCGAGTCGCTTTAGCTGATAAGGCCTCTCTGGGCGATATCAAGAAACTGCACGGGAGTTCATCCCTATTGCCTGGTGGAGTGTTTGATTAATGAGTTGTCCCTCCTTGGCCTGAGGCATTATAGCTTCCGGGCCAGCTCATATATAATGCTAGAAAAAAAAACAGGAAAAGGCACAGACCCGCCATTCGGCACGAGACACGTTGTTTTCTCGATTCAGCTCCGTCCCTACTTCTCAAGCTCGAAGGCAATAATTCTCACTAACGGAATTTAGCCCTAGTCAATTGGCTATTCATGGATTCGGTTTTAACCTCGTCTGGCGCAATAACTCCCTCGACTTCAATCCTTGAGGTTAAACTTCATCGATTACGATTTACTCGTTCAATCACCCATCCCCCGCGTAATCTCATAAAGCCTCAACCCACAAACTAGGCTCCAGCGACTAAATTGTGGTTTCTTGACCAGTCGACCTGTAAGGTATATGTTCATATATTGGCTCAACAGCAGCCACTTAAAAGCTTACGTTTTAGCTTATTGAATCGCTCCTGCTATTTCTTTAACCTTATTCCTGCAAACATTAAATATCCGTTTGAAATCTTTTCCATTTGTATATATCCTTATCTATTATAATTATTAAAGATTAATTTTAGGAACTCTTCATTTCATACTCCCAGAACCCGCCGCCTACTTGATTATACTAACGGCCAAATGCAGTCGATTCTGTAGATAAATCCTTCCACGTACCCGATTGGGAACCCCGTTCCCTTATCTCCTCCTTGTCTGCCGCTGCTCGAAGACGAGGGAAGGTCACTCAATTGAGCTTGACCGCCGCTCCGTCTAAATATAATATACCTATATACATATATATATATATATATATATATATATATATATATATATATATATATATATATATATATATATATATATATATATATATATATATATACATTTATATATACTAGTCATTCTAGGACATAAAGTGTATATATATATTTATATAATAAAAATTGGTGTAAACTTTAGAAGGGCCTTTAGACTGTCTTTTAAATGTTTTTTAAATGGTTTATTTATTTTAAAGTCGTTTTAAGGCTGAAGGCTTTGGGTAATAAAAAGTTAGCGAGAAATAATCTTTTACATTGTAATCTCCTATTTGCCACCCTCAAACCATTTTCTTTGTGTACCCATTTTTTATTTACGGTTTATGGTTACTGTGTTTAATTTTTCGAGACTGTTTATATCATTTATTCCCCGGCTAAATTTTATCCTTTCAGAATGTGAAAGGCTCAGTAAGAATTGTTACTTGAGCAGAGGTAAAGGCTCTCGCATCAAGTTTGGCGAGGAATTTATTTCCGAGTTCTGTTACGGAAAATGATAATCGCGTCGGTGTGCGTAATATTGTTGTTTTTTTATTTAAGTTCAATAATACGCGACATGTCTTCGTTCGACCAATTCAAATAGCGCAGCGAATCCATTGAAGTAACCAAGAAGGATCTTCTATCATCCATACAAAAGGAAGAGAGATTCGAGAGAGCGCAAAAGAGAGACAGAGAATAGCAACAGAGAAAGATAAGAGTGAGAGAGAGAGAGAGAGAAGAGAAAGAATCCGCCATTATGAATTGTAGAAGAGTAAAGAGAGAATCGAGATGCTCTCCATCATCTACCGAAATGACTTTCCGCAAACCGCGTCTGTGAAGCTCCCAGTTTACAAGGAAGGTGAAGATTTTGTGTCTTACTTAACGCATTTCAAAGAATATTCGAGGTTATCAACTGCCATATTGAAGCAGATGGCGTTGACAAGCTTCTGCCATTGCTAATTTCCCAGCTCTGACATATTTTAATATCCCTCCCGTTAGAGGCGACAATCAATTATTCGACGTTGAAATCGAAAATGCTGGTTGCGTATAATATGACCTCGGATTTTTACCGCGCTAAGTTTCGCCACGACCGTATTCAACGCATTCAAAACTTTTGTCAGTTTGGGTATACTCTTCAGAGGCACTTCAATTTCATGCTCGATCGGTCTAAAGTCCGCCCGCCAATATAAAACGCTAATCGACTTCGTCCTGAAGGACCAGCTTTTCGCTTTGCTCTCTTCCGAAATTAGAACGTTTGTAAAGGAGAAGAAGTATTCCACCTTCAAGGAATGCATCGAAAAAGCAGATGTAATTGCAGTGAGCCATAACTGCTACCCTAAGAAACGAATAAAGACTGAACATTCGTCCCCTAAGCATAAAGGGAAAAACTAAAATTTCCTCCCAGTGACCCAAGTAAGTTTGTGAAAGTAACTAGAACATCAAACTATTCTCATCAAATCCCTTGCCCTCATTCTTCCCCAGGAGGCCTAATGTGTGCCTTTCGCACGGTATTAAAGGTCATATGAGCACCATCTGCCCTTAAAACTCTCTTTTTTGCAGCAGTTCTCGCAACTAAGTGCACCATATTAGTGATACCAGCACGCCACCACCGTTGCAAACTGAAACGTCTTCCTTTCCGCCTACCTATACTACCACTGGCCAACATGTTAATTTCCTGTTCGGAAAAAATCTCCGCTGGAGGCTTAAAGTTTGAGCCTGGATCAGTAAACGGCTGCCGAGTTTCTACCCTTGTCTGAGATACAGGCTGTACATGTAGATTGGTGTGGGAGAAGCTTCTTTTCCCTGTAGCTTCGATCATGTCAAATTTGCGGCAGTACATGACTACCCGGGGCGTGCAAACTGGTTCCCCATCGTGAAATGTTTCATCAATTGTGCGTACTTTACCTGCTGTGCTGAGGTAGTAGCAGTCCTAATAAAATTCTGCGCTGTTCGGATTGGGCAGTTAACCCGGATTTCCTTCACCCCCGTGGCTCAACCCACCATCACGCGATCTCAGAAGAAGAAGGAAACAGAGACGCCCTCTTCCCTTGAAGCCCCCTGCGACTCCGAGTTTAAATACGTTATGAATGAGGAAGTCACGAAGAATCAAAAAGATTGTGATTCACTCCCTCTCCGCTGGACCAAAGCCCAGAATAATATATAAGAATCCAGCCGTGGAAACAAAGTCATCTGATACATCGTAAAGGACAACCTTTTTTCCTGCGTTTGCTCAGAAAGTAATAGTTTCCTGGCCCATGCATTATGCATTACCCACTCCTATGTCCAGCTTATCTTAAAGACTGCCCATGACATTGCTGGACATTTAAAAAAAACTAAGACGGTTCAGAGAATTTATTAATTTTTTTATTAGCTCGGTGCTGCAGATGACAATCCTAGTTATTGCCGTTCGTGCGATATATGTCAGAAGACAGCAGAAGTGTCAAACCGCTCTACTGCAGAATGGTCTTATTATTTCGGAACCCTGTGCCCGTGGGGCAATCGACCTGACTAGCCCAATCCGCCCCTTGTCTAGTGAAGGGCACTCGTTGATTATTTAATCCGAACACCGTCTGATGAAAAGCTGTACCTTGTAAACATGCTAAGAAGTACCACCTCCGAGCCTGCGTAAATAATATTGTGTAAATTGATGAGGAGTCGCCCATAGAAGCGAGCTACCCCTTGGATCCTTAAAATTTGGGGAAAGTTGCTTGTGTGCAACAGGACATGGAATATCCCGTGCCAACCTTGCCCAGCGCCACCAATTCCAATTAAACCGACTTGGATTTTAACCAACAGCTTCCACCCGCCTGAAGACTTAGCTGCAGCAGCTATTAAGTCGCTTTGGAGACGTAATCTCAGCAATTCATGGCTGTGGCGCACAGTTTGAGCATTACATTATCCTCACTGCCCAGGAGCCCATGCGTTCTAAGTTGTACCTCATTCCCATCGATTTAAGAGAAGCTTTCAACGGCGAGGTCGATAAGTTGTTAAAATTAAACATAATTGATCCTTCCGAGTCCGGTTACTGGTCCACCATTGTAATGGTTAAGAAGTCAAACGGGTCATACCAGCTATGCATTGATTTTAGAAAGCTTAACTCCGTTTCCATGTTCGATGCCGAACCTATTTCACTTATCGACCAAAACCTCCATCTCTTTGAAGAAGCCAAGTTCATCACTGAATTAGACCTATGTTAGCCTTACTATCAGATTCCTCCCGTTAAAAAAAGAGTAGAGATATACGGCTTTTCCCACCGACAGGGACTTAATGCAATTCCACTGGCTCGCCCTTGGCCTGGTGACGGCTTGTAGTAATTACAACCGTATGATGTGGAGAAATTAGATGGTTGTTGAACGTGACCTTTTACTTCAACACCTACATGGCATCTATGGATTCGGGTGAGCAATTAGTAACCCTCCAAGCGCTGCTGCATCGACTGCGTTAGTACGGTCTCACGATCGTCTGCAAGAAGTGCCATTTTGCCTTTGGCACTATCAACTATCTTGGGTTCCACACGGGAACAACCAATTGGCCCCCTAGGAGAACAAAGTCGGCGCCATTGTGGATATGTCACTTACAACAATAAGAAGCAGCTGAGGTCATTCATGGGATCTGTTCCATTCTACCGCAGCTTTGTCCACAATTTTGCACCGCTCTCTCCCCCTCTGTGCGACCTGCTAAAAAAAAGTCCCCCGAACACCTTGCCTGGAGCCTGTTAACCGTCGCTCACTTCAACCAACTTAAGGGAAAATTAGCGTCTGCCCCTATTCCCCGGCTCCCAACCCTAACAAGCCTTTCGGTATTAATACAGACGGGAATGAAGAAAGGATAGGCTGTGTCCTACTCTAATATGGTCATAATGGTAAAAGCTTCCCCGTTACGTAGGCTAGCCGTAATCTAGTCCCTCAGGACAAAAATACGCCGTCATCAAGCAAGAGGCCCTGTCCTTCATATGGGCGATGCAAAAATATAGGATGTACCTATTAGGTAAAGAATTCCTTATAGAGACCGAACACAAGCCCCTCTCATATTTGCGAAATGTAAAAAACAATAATGTTAGGATTATGCACTAGAGTTTATTCCTCCAGAAAGTTCAATTTGAGATTGTATATATCAGAGGATCAGAGATTTGTGTCTCAGATACCCTGAGTAAAAACCCACCTAGAGTCTATTCCAAATTAATCTAAGGGAAATTTAATGATTGATCTTTTTTGTTTTAACATGTTTGTATATATATATATATATATATATATATATATATATATATATATATATATATATATAGTAGTAATTGTTGATGTTCGCAAAGTGAGAACAATCCTGTAACACTTTGCATTGTCCGGCTCAATTGATTTCCTTGTAATATATATTTCCCTCTAGTATTTGTTCATGTATTACTTATCTTTTTTTTGTGTGTGTTATTTGCTTGTATAGCTTTAGGTCATTATTGGCCTGAGGTGATCGAGCCTTAATTTGAAACTAACTATAGTCCTTGGAGGTAAATACTCTCTTTGTCCTGTATCAATTCATTTATTGCTTATTTGTGTACCTGGATTCTCGTTATATTTAACTATGCCTTAATCACTTGAGTTTGTTAGAATTAAGTTCAAGTATCCCCCATTGTATGTTTACCCTCTGAGGTCGGGAAAATTGGGACGCTTAACCCTTATCCAGCGTTTGTCAGACGTTATTTTTCCCCTAAATGTTCCATTTTAGGAAGGAAGGAGATGTCGGAAATAGAGGTTAATACCGCCGTGTGGCCAAGAAGCCATGAGGCTGGGCACGATGTCGAGTGATGCAAAACAAAGTGCCTTATATCCACTTTAGCTGATAAGGCAGGAGCAAGAATTCTAAGGGCGCGGGCGCGAAAGACGTTGGCCGCCTTCCCTGGCGATATCAAGAAACCGTGCTAGAGTTCATCGCTCTCCCCTGGGTCAGTGTTTGAATAAGGAGATGTCCTTCCTTGGCCTGCTAGACACAGCCGGAAAAAGACAGTATAGGCCCGCCTTTATGCATGAGACGCGTCGTTTTCTCAATTCAGCTCAGTTAACCTTCCTCGAGAATTCTCGAGAAAGATTTAACCTCGCCTGGCGCAAGTACTCCATCGAATTCACTCTCCGATTACGATTTATTTGTTTAATCACCCATCCCCCGCATCGTCTCATAAAGCCTCAACCCCCTAAGCTATGCTCTAGCGACTAAATTGTGGGTTCTTGACCAGTTGACCCTTAAAGTGTATTTTCGTATATTGGCTTAACAGCAGCCACCTGGGAGCTCACGTTTAAGCTTATCTAATTCTCCCGGTAATTCTTTAATCTGATCCCTGTAAACATTAATTATCCGTTTACAATCAATTCCAATTGTATATTTTCTATATCTATTGTACATAATTTTGAAAGATTAATTTTGGTACCCACCGTTTCATAGCCTCAGAGTCCTGCAGCCTAGTTTATTATACATACTAACGGCCAATTAGCACTCGATCCTGTAGATAATTCCTTCCATGTACTCGATTGGGAACCCCGTTCCATTATCTCTCCCTCGTCTGCCGCTGCTGGGAGACGAGAATAGTCACTCAAGTGACCTTGACCACAGCTCCGTCTAAATGTTATATATATATATATATATATATATATATATATATATATATATATATATATATATATATATATATATATATATATATATATATATATACTGGTCATTCTACGACATTGCAAATACTGTTGTTAATTTAGAGAAAGTTTATTATCGTTTTCACCAGCAGAAAGTTTGAATGCGCATTAGAAACTTTTTAGGAAAAATTATGTAAAATTTATAATACACATGTACAGCAATGACAAAATGGTTTTGAACACCTCGTAAATTTGAGAAAACTAGATAAATACAAGGTTATAAAGTTTTTATTTGCATATCATTATGAATATATCTAATTATTCGTCGTCAGCTTATTAGCCGATCTGATATTGTGTCGCTGTTTTTGGTGAGGCGCTTACACCTGTTTCTTTCTCCTGCCATGTTGTTTTCCAGTCCATTATCTCTGATGTCAGCTTGTATGTAGTCTCTCCATCTAATCTTGAATCTTCCTCTCCTCCTCCTTCCCTGTACTTCCATCTCTAAAGCTATTCACTTCTCTCGTCTCTCTCTCCATCGCTCCTTATTATGTTTCCATACCATCTAACTCTTGCTTGCTGTGTCTTCTTCGAAATCTCCACCACATTTGTGGTACCTCTGTTCCTTGTATTTGTGATCCTGTCCTCCCTTTTTAAGCAACACATCCATCGCAGCATCCTCATTTCTGATAGTCCATCCTCTTTTCATTACTTTAATTTAAGGTAATGACTCTGCTCCATACGTTATAGTTGGTCTTACAACAGTTTTGTATTCCTTTCCGTTTAATTTCACTGGTATTTTCCTGTCACATAGAACCCCCGATACATCCCTCCAACTTTTCCATCCCGCTTGCATCCTTCTGGTTACTTCTTCAAATACCTGAAGGCATCTACTCTCCTTATTTCCATACCATCTAACCTAATGTTTTCACCTCTGCCCTGCTCTTATTCTGTAAAGTTCATAAATTCTGTCTTTGATATACTTATCTTCACCCTCTGTTTTCCAGTATTACTATCCACTCTTACAGCCTTTAGACTCACTGGCTAAAACCCCATCATCTACATACATCATGTCCCAGCGTATCGCCACTCGCGCGTTCTCAGTGAACAGGTCAAAAAGAATGTTAAAGAGAAAGGTGCTTAACGCAGAGCCCTGGTGCAGCCTCCTCCCCACTTTAATACTTTCTATCATGCCTGCTCCACTCCTAACCCGCGCTTTGACATTTCTGTACATTTCATTCACCAATGTAACATATTTTATGGCACATTTCTTTCTCTCAAGCATCTCCATAGTTCTTCTTTTGCTATTCTGTCATACGCTTTCTCAAGATCTATAAAAACCATATGTAATTTCTTGTGTTTCTCCCTGTACTTTAAGCCATTTGCCTCAATATTAACACTGGGCTTGTGGTTCTTCTTCCAGGCATGGAGCCAAATTGAGTGCTGGATACTTCCTCCTGAAGTCGTAATTTTGGGGCCAAAATCGTCTTCCAGACTTTCCTTGCGTGAAAGAGCAGTTTAATCCCACGATAATTTTCGAACTCTTGTACATCCCCCTTCACTTTGAAAATGGGTACTAACAGATTCTCGCTCCATCCGTCGGGAGCCTCTTCCTACTCCTCTATCATGCACATCAGCTTCCACAACAAATCCACTCTAGCATCCTCCAACGCCCTCCATGCTTCTAGCGGATCTCATCTAGTCCAGCTGTGTTGTTGTTTTTCATTCTCTTAAGAGCTCTCACGACTACTTCTCTATATATACCTCTTGTCAGTCCTGGATATGGTGTTCTCTCATCATGGTAAGCCCGTGCGCTCTCCTCGTTCAACAGACCGTCGAAATATTTCTTGCATCTCTCTTGTATCTTTTCTTCTTCCCTTAATATAATACCAGATGTGTCCTTTATCTGCTCTACATGGTTAACATCCTGTGTTACCTTGTTCCTATTTCTTGCTATTCTGTATATCCTCTTTTCCATTTCGGTTGTTTCCAGCTCTTTATACAATTCATGACTAGCTTCTGCCTTCGTTATTGCTACTGCTTTACATGCGATCTTTTTTGCAATTTAATACTCCATTTAATCCTCCCTAGATCTGCTATAGTCCTACTGTTTTTTTGTTTCCTTTTTCCTTACGAGGGCACTCCTTACATCTTCCTTTCATCACCATTCTTCTCTGGGTGTACGTGGCTTACCTGAGGTTTCTCTTAGCACTTCTCTTGCTACTTTCCTCATCACTTGTGCGTTCTCTTTCCAACAATCTTGTACTCTCACTACGTCAGTGTTTACTCTGCTCACCACCTTGGTCTTGATCTCTTGCTTCTTTGTTTCGTCTTTCAGTATTGTCCATCGTATCTTCTTCTCCTACCCTCTCTTTTCTTTTGTACGTCTTCTCAACCACACATCCATTACAAACAGCCGGTGTGGTGGTGCAACATGGTCCCCTAGAATTACTTTACAGTCTTTAATCTCTACCAGATTTGATCTTCGATACATGATATAATCTCTCTGGGTAGTATGGCCTCCACCCATGTATGTTATTCTATGCTCGTTCTTCTTGCGAAAAAAAGTGTTTATAATGGCCAGGTCGAAAGAGACTGCTAAGTCCAGTATCCTCTCTCCATCTGCATTCATGTTTTCCAAGCCATGGCCTCTATGTATCTTTTTACATCTTTCGTTGTCCGTGCCCACATGTCCAGAACACGTCCTTCTCTTCTTGTGTTGTTCCTGTCTGCGGTGCATATGCCCCGACCATATTTAAGATTCATTCCTCACAATCTAACCTCACCGTTATCAACCAGTTTCCTCTTCTCTTTACTTCAATCACATGTTCGTTTATATCATTCGCCACCACCACTCCAACTTCATTCTTTCCCTCTGTTGTTGCACTGCTGTAGTATAATTTGTATCCCTCTCCCAACTCCCTGGTCTTGTTGCCTCTCCAACTGTTCTCTTGTACACACAGTATGCTCACTTTACTCCTCTCCATCAGCTCCACCACTTCTCTTCCTCAACATGTCAAGGTCCCATCATCAGTGTCACCACTCTCATGGCAACAGGAGCTCACTTTTTTAGCCGCACTCGCTCATGATGTGGTAGCCCTTGCATATTCGCAGAGGTCAAGCGCTGCTTCTGTGAGTCGCTTATAATAGGGGCCGCCCTGGCATGTTCTAATACTCCTTGGTTGTAGCTCATCTTGGTTTTGGCTTGGTTTTACTATCGAATGCCCTTTCTTACTTTAACCATCCCAATTTATCCGGGCTTGGGACCGACATAGAGTTATGATGGCTTGCACCCCATTTGGCTGGGCTATTATTATGAATATAATGGGGATATATAGCATATTCTTATTCATTTCAATTTAGTTTATCATTATGACTATAACAATAAACTAATAAGAAATTAATAATAATAATATGCTATGTATCCTCAAAACAATTGAAATAATTAAAAAAAAAATTGCTAATACATGTAACATCAGTAACCTTATATGAAACATATAAACAGATGAAGCTCTGTGAAAATTATAGCAACACTAATCTGATACAAGAATCTCAGTATAGTCGTCTCGATTCTCTTTGCAATGAGATAATATATTCTTCGAGGCATGCTCTCCACATGGTTGCGACACTTTGCGGTGATGACTACATTCAGTTGCCCATTGGGGCGGGCTGATCACGTTTTATCGCCTCTTTCAGGTCATTCTAGAGGTTTTTTAGCGCAAAAATATCCTGCAAATGAGCTGACCATCTCATAACCTTGATATTATTAACCCAGAACCACTGTGAGGTGGAAAATATTTGAGACAGAGGGGATTGACCTACTGGAAAATCAAGTTTATGGCATTTTTGAAGTGCTGTAAGTCTCAGAGGATCATGTAATCTCTCAGGAAAGCTTGGTAATTGTCTGAATTCATGGTTGCATAAAAACGATAAGACGACCACCCATCCTAAACTTGAAATGTAGCCCTCTATCATCACAGATCGACTGCCATACTTTACTTTTGTTACTATGCACTAATGATCCCCTTGTTTCCCTGACCTCCTTCGAACTCTAACTAAGCCTGTAGTCGCCGATAAAAAGTTGGAACATTGACTCGTATGACCATATGATACATCCCCACTTACGCATCATTTAGTTGTGGTGAACAGTTGCCTAAGCCAGTTGACTTAGCTTATGCTGAAGATCGATCAGAAGCTTTTGGCTGTAATTAAATGAGTACAGGTCTCCATGTATCCAGTCTGCGACGGATTGTTCTGAGGGATGGATTAACTTGGCTACCCTTTTCAAATTTATGTATTAGTTAAACTGCAATTTTCTTGAATCCCAATGGCCCATGTTACGCATAGACCTGTCGTGATGTCGCCTCCTGACCCTGAGTCATCCAGAATAAGTGCACTCTTGAATTTATCCACTTTTGGGACTGTTTTAACACTTCTGCAATACTGAAATGTAATCCACCAATCTTCTTGGTGATTTCTCACCAGCTGAGACCCTCTTCTTGTTGTTTGCCATTAGAATGTCATTAACAGATCCTGGAATTCTACAGATTAATTATTCCAATGCAATCGAGGAGACTTTGTTATGAATATCTCTATTTTTTAAAAAATATTCAAATTCTATAGAACTTTCAATAATTAAAGCGCGCAAACTACTAATTATAATGTTATATGCAAAATAAATTGGCAGCCATCTTTTCACTAATAGCTTATTTTGAATCGAAAATAGAATGTGATAAGTGGGGGTTTAGGGGGGTTATAAACTTCCCTCTTGAGAGACGGTGGTTTATAGGTAATAGTCTAAAATATCTGCTCTCTTTGATAGTTGTGAAATAATTGTTCTTGCGTTCTCCCAGGAATATTATGGTCGTTTTGAAGCTATAATTAAGTTTATCAAAAGCACGGCCTAATCTGTAAAGAACATGTTTGTGAATGGTGCAGAATAAAAGCTGAATTAGATTTAACGAGAAGGATATAGAGCTTCTAATTAAATTTAAGGATTCAAAGACCTAAAGAAGAAGAACATGTATCTGGTCGGAATAAGTTTTAAAAACACTTAAAAATAAACCTGCCTAAATAATCATATACGCCTAACATTCTATATCGTAGTTAAATTTAAATCATCATTTTATAATATCTTTTTTGAGTCGATGCAATGAAACATTTTTTTAAGAGGCATATGACGTCAAAGCAGCGGCAAATAATTGATCTATGTATAGGAAAATATTATTTATTAGCATTAATACCTCGAAAACTAGTGTTTTCCGCAATGGAGAAATATCAAATCACTATTCATGCGGCCTCTTAAATAAAAAGAGTGAATAAAAAAATGAGTTGCTAATCTTTAGAATTATTTCAGATCCTATGAATAAATAATATATTAATTAACAAATATGATGTGTTATATGAAAACATTTGCACCTCATACTGATAACAGGATTTCCTTCATTTCAATTACATCGCCATTTTAGATATTTCAAATAAGGTTATAAGGAAGGTTCTACATGTTATACTTTACATGTTATACATTGGAGGATGAGGGATAAATATTAATAGGACTCACAACTACCCACTATGCTAACGCTCAAAGTTACGGCAAAACACCGATAACCATGTCTTTTCATCTGACACAGCCTAAAACCCGTTTGAGAAGATCCATATTGTAGTCTCTAATCTCACTTGTAGTTTCACTTCCACCCTCAAATTCAAGGCGTTCGTACTCACGAAGTTAGATCGGTTTAGGAGCATGTGGAAGCCATTACTTAACAACCCTGAACTTCATGTCCATCCAACAGACTTTTATAAACTCCTTGTTAGCAAAATTTGAAATTCATTACTACTTTACGATTTAATTCATTCATTTTTCATGTCCTCCATTTGGCCACGTTGGCATTCATACCTGTCAACACATAACGTCGTGCAAAGAGCTTGCGTGTTGCTCAAAGGGCAGAATGGGAAAGAAGGTGAGCTTGGTCAAAAATATACCGACGGAAAGCGACAGGAATAAGAAGACGAGGACAGTCAGGCAATGAAAAATCTAAAATGATACGTCTGAAAGGACTGTCTGGTAAGTCGATCTTAGTACTAGACATAATAAGACGACCGACTGGGACTAAGAAATTGTTTGTAGCATAAAAATTTACCTATTATTAACTATTTGAAATACTTGTATTTTAACTATTTTCATCTTTCAGTAATGTTAGCCAACTGAATACTTTATATTTAATAGTATTGAGGGGAATCCGGAATCTTTTCACTTTTCTGCCATTATTTATTTATAATTCGATGCGCTTTGTAACTATAAAACTTGCAATCGTTTGTAGCCGCTGTGCGTTCTCTAAACTCAAAAACCTGTGAATGTCAATGGATATTTTAAATAACTTCATTTCTCTTTGAGTGTAAATGTCTATAATCTTTTTCACCTAGGAATTCGATGCCGATTTAATGAATTATCTAAATATTGTTCATTTTGGAATTCATTACCCTTCAATGTTTGCATAAATATTGTTAATCTGGCAATTATTGCCCACTTGTTATATTATCTGTAAGTTATTGGAAATTATGATTGAGTAAATGTATCCTTCCGGCTAGTATAGTGGTTAGCGCGCTGGCCCAGCAATCATTGGGTCGGCAGTTCGAATCTCTGTCCGGATTTTTTTTCTTCACCCTCGAAGAAATGCCACAAAGACAAATTAATGATCATGACTAACCATATATGGCTATAAAGGATCATAAGGATCATATTTAGGGAGAAATATCACTTGCTCAAATAGCCTCAACCTTCGATCCATGAAGTATCAGACATATATCCATCAGATTATTGCAATGTTCTAAACGTTCGATGCGATTTTAGGGCAGAGGGACCTAGAGAATGTAGCTTTTATCACCACAATACCTCGCATGTCTGCCTGATTATAGATTGGCGTGTAGCGCAGACACCTTAAAGAAATGGACGAAGTTGTCAAGCCAATGTGCAGGCTGATAGAGTTAGAACATTCGTATGGGAAGTGTTTATGTGGCAAGCGTTCTGTCCTCCTTCACTTGTCATCAATGAGTGACTGCTACTTTGCAGGCCCCTTTTGACCATATAATCTATCCTTGTATTTTAACAGTCATGAGTTATTCAAGTCGAATAATGTACCATGTCATCAGGACCAAGTTGCCCAGAATTCGTTTCAGGTGCATTCTGAAAATTTCCAACGAATGAAGGTACACCAGTTTCACCAGACATAACCTATTCGAGGAATTGATGGCTGATAACCAGGTTTCTTCGTTTTCAGCTGCTCAAATATCCTGAAAGTGCAGGTGCCTTTCGAAAAGGCATGGGGCACCATCGCCCTAGAGGTTTTCAGGTCATTTGTAAAATCGATGCCATGTCAAGCTGCTACACACCACTGGGATAGATGGGGTGTGATGCACAATAATAGGCAACTATCCCAGTACATTTGGCCCTTCAGGGCATATTTCTGAAATAGGAATACAGCCGTCATGTGCAATCAAAAGCTTCCAATTTGGTTGAAATCTGTAAGTAAACCAACGTAAACCATGAATATTAAATGCAGAATTCTGAAATTACGTCATTCAAAGAACAAAAGAGTAAAACTAAGACAGCTCGCTTTTCGCCCTTTTGCACTTCTTGACTGAGTCACAAACACCTCTTCTTACCTCCGTGCATTGTACTGCCATCACTGAAATCTTTTAGAATTTTCTTTGTGCATAAAATAACGGCCATTGAACGCCATACTTTCTCTTTAATTTATATTAAACCATTAATAAAGTTAAACATGTATATTACCTTCAAATGGATTGAATGGCACTATAAACAAAGTGTTAAGGATACTCCAAGTTTAATACACATTTGTGGGTTTCAGGCTACAATTGTTCAGCTTGAGACGACTCTGAAACTCAAAGACAGTATTTTCATTGTACGAGCGAAATGAAGCAGAAGAATGGATGCTATAAACTTTTAAGAATGCAAGAAAAGTAAAATAATTTTGGTGGTTTATTATTACGAAAATTCACTTACTATTGAGTTATTATTCGAAGCTCTATAACCCGTTAATCAGAAGTGATATTCAGGATAAACAAGCTAAACATTCGATTGTTAAAAGATAATTTATTGCCATAAAAGCTGTACAATTAATTTCTAAACTAGGTATATTATTGTGATAGACAAAGTAATTACTTTCACTCATGAAAAGGCGGAAGCTTATAGTATGAAAATATGCATTTTGCTAAATTTGACTTCTTTAGATTAAATTAAATCACTACAGTTCACAAATTAGTTTGATTTCAGTGGCCAAGGAGGCTCAAAAAGACAACACAATTATATATATATATATATATATATATATATATATATATATATATATATATATATATATATGAGGAATTAAACCACATTTTCCGAAGACAATTTAATTCAGAACAGTTTCAGTGTATCTCACACCCTTTTTCAACTGACACTGGATAGAAAATATAAGAAAAGTGCATATAAGCATAACACAAGGTCAGATCGTGAAAGATCCCCCCTTTTTTCCCCCAATCCCCTACTTGTGGCTAATCTGGGGATGGGGGTTAGGCCTAAACATATTAAAAGGCTGACATTTTACTATTTTGTTTATTTCCTTTCTTATTACAGGATTAAAAGAAAATTGACCCTCAGATAGATTTAAATTAGGAACTGACGATATCAAGCTCGATTCTACGGTTCTTCTCTTAACATAGTTAGCTGATTTAAATACCACTTTATTTCCATTGAAATCGATCGTATGATTCTTGTCTCTAACATGGCAAAATATTAAACTACTTTCGCTGCCCACTCTAATATCTCTTTTGTGTTCATGCAATCTCTTGTCGAGATTTCTCCCCGTTTTCCCTATTAAAACTTTATGGCAATCGATGCATGGTATTGCATATACTCCTATGTTAATATGTTCTTTGGGTTTCCTGGCAATCATCAATTGGTTTAAGGAATTATTATATTTAAAGGCTAGATTAATACCCGCTTTTCCAAATATGTCCTTTAAACTATATAATTTATTATTAAATGGCAATGTTATACATTAGTTGAAGTCATTAGTGCGGAAAGGCTTACTACCATAGAATGTTTTCCTAGCTGCAAAATGGGCAGACGATATGAACCAATCGGGGTAATACAAATTAGAAAAAATGGTCCTGATAATGAAAATTTCTTCATCTAAATAGGAAGGATGACATATTTGGTATGCTTTAAGAAAAAGGTTAGAAATTACCGATTTTTTAACAGTATTATTGTGAAACAAAAAATAATGTATATAGGCATTCGAGTGGGTTGGTTTCCTATACACGTCAAGTTTTAATTCATGGTGATCTTTATTAATAAGGACATCTAAAAAGGGTAATCTATTATCATATTCCCATGCATATTTAAATTTGATGGAGACATGCAAATTATTCAAATTATTAAAAAAGGTATCAAAATCCTGGCCATTAGGCCATACAGAAAATACATCGTCAATGTACCTTAACCATATAAAGTTAGGGGGAGAAATTGTGGGAAGGAGTTCAGTCTCAAAATATTCCATGAAGAGACATGCCAATATCGGAGATAAACTATTTCCCATGCTAAGGCCAAATATTTGTCTATAAAACTCATTATTTACTCGAAACACATTGTCAGAGAGACATAATTCAACTAAATCGATAAATTTACTCGTAGAAATGGGAAGATCCAAATTAAGTCTAGGCATGATTTCCCGCAGAAGGCCCATGGTTTGGTAACCGGAACTTTGGTAAACAAAGAGTTTACATCAAAGCTAACAAGTTTTCCATCCGGTAATTGCAAGTAGTTGAGGCAGTCAACGAAATCTTGAGTGTTCATACATTACCTTACAGGGGGAGGATCCTCTACCGGATTCCTACTTAGACTATCGGCGACACAGTTTTCTGCCCTTTATTGCACAAAATTCGGAACTGGTATTCCATTAGAAAAAGACTCCATGGCATAAGCTTTCCGTTCTGACTTTAACAATTTTTTAAGTAGGAAAATGGTCAATAATCGGATTCGGTCACGAATATTTTGCCTAGCCGGTACAATTTGATTTTATGCACATTCCATACGATCACGAGAGCCTCAAGTTCTATTACCGCATACTTCCTTTCGCGTGACGATTGCTTTTGGCGAACGCTAAAGCGCCGAAATTAGGGAACAAATGGCCTGTTAAAGGACGTCGATCCGAGGAAGGAGCGTATATGAAAGAATAATACCACCTCGTCAAAATCATATTAAGTGACTGAAGCGAAACCAATTCAGTTTGAGGGAGGGAGGTCATTGGTTATTGAATATGGTGGCCTTCTTGATTGGGCCTGTTCTATTGCTACCAATTTCTAATGGATAGAAGAATAAAACCTTTCACTAAGAGAAGCAGAACTGGCTCTGCATGATGGATTATGAGGTTTGGACCAATGAAGTGAAAAAAGCGCCCATGGTCGAGCCAACCAAGGTACTCAAGCCACCTTCGACAAATCAAATTGGGTGGGTATTATTACGGATAAGTTAAACAGCTGGATCTAGAGTGTGAGGCAGTGAATCACATCCTGGAGCTATTCCCGAAGTTGGTGGAGGCACATATCAAAGCAGGAATATTTGTGGGCTCTCTAGTGCCACAATTTATTGACTCAGACAGCTTCCATGTAAATCTGACCGAGGTTGAAGAGTCAGTTTGGACAAAGCTGCATTCTCTGGTAAGACGTTTCCTCGGAAAGCACAAGAGAAAAACTTCCTGGAATAGTTCTCAGGTATCAGGCTAAAACTGCAGGTACTACAGCCCTCAAAGATAATTTTAAAGAAATCATGTGAGATTACTCAAAAGTAAAAGGTGAAAATTCCAGCAGGATGTCAACACATTTTAAGAACGCTACAATAACCGTTATAATAAATTTAAGATGTGAGATTAACTAAATCTAGAAGCCTTTGCGTGAAATAAACTGAAATTCAATAGCCAATCTCATGAAAATCTACTTTTTAAATAAACAACTCTTGTTATTTTCTTATCATTTTGCTATCAATTCTCAAAAGCATTACTGGTATCCAACGCTCTGCAACACTTTATCACTGTCTGTGTATTAACTTATTATAATACATAATTGTACCCTAAACCTTTTTTTCTTTTGTTTTTATTTCTAAGTACGGAGGCTGGAAAACTTCATTTTCAAGTGTTTTATAAAATATAACGTATTAACATCAATTAAACTTTTATTTATCATGATTCCTTTGATTTAAAATCAGATATTTAAAAAAATATTTATATTGATAAAAACAATAGTAACAAACTCAATAATTCGTTTTATTCAATTCATCAGCAAAGACTAAACATTGTGACTGCTTAATTTATTTATTTTTGCCCTAAGAAATAATAAAATAATAGTATTACTGAGGGAGAAATTTTGTGTTACACGGTGATATAATCAAACCAAATACTATCATATTTAATAAGTGACTAAGTCCAAACAAAATAATCAGCTCTATCTTGGAAAAAGATTTAGTAGCCATAAATATAAATGCAGTCTAGAAAATCGAAAATGGCTAACCAAATGGATGCGATACCCAAAAAAGTCAGGTTTCTAAAGACGCACCTCGTAAAAGTGAACATTATTTAAATATATTCCGAACTTAGTAAACATTAGAAAGTCTCTAGGTGAGCTCAGAGTTAGCTGTACAACAGTCATAATATATTGATTATTCAACGAAAGTATATTTATGTGCTCTATCTTTGCAAATTTGATTAAGTACGACGGTTCATTTATACTGTACATTATCAACGAGATCCCGTCATCAGTAAGGAAATAAATACAAAGATCAGAGTGACAATCGATGGAAGGGGGGAATATGTGTCTCGCAATAGGGAATAGTTGTACTACATTGACATGATTCTGGAACAGATAAGAGAGGAGATGGGTTGCGTCGAACATTGTAGAGGAAATAATACTGGAGTAGTGATTGGCTGTGTGTTGATGTGTGTTGAAGGTACCGAACACGATGGAGATAAGTTTAGCGTTTCAGCGTGATCAGAAGCCAGTTCTTCAAATACACTAAAGCATTATGTCTGCATTTGCTGAGATTAGACCTGATAGGTGTCGATAGTAATCCAACGCCGTCTTCACTACGGCAACGAGAGCGTGTGATAATTTTAGTAGATTTATGATTTATTTTGTACTACATATTATATTTTTTCTCTAGGTAATGCCTCATTTTTAATACCTGTCTTAGTGTTTTCTTAAAATTAATCAAAGAGTCGTTTTCCAAATGAAAGGGATGCTTTTCATATAAAGAGGTTAAATAGCTTCTTTGATATGGTCAGGGCCCGCAATTTATACCATAATTGAAAAACTCAATTTTCTTTATATTTGTGAATATATTAAACAGGAAAATAAACTCGGTAGAACGGGAAAATATGAATCTCCTTTAACAGAAGAAAATATGAATTTACCTCAAAACGTTGAAAGGTATCTTATACCTATTTGTATTCACGAGTTGCTCTCAATTTTTCATTACTGAGGTGATTTCAAACGAGATATATTTACAACGCGACACAATTAATTAAAACACCTGTAGTAGAATAGGGCAGTAATTAGTGTCACATTGTTCGCTTTTGGCTCCTGAATTAAGAGCCAATTGAAGATGGTTACTCATATTAAAAATATGGAAGACTCTTGTTATATTTTTATACCATATATGAGAGTAAAATTAAATATGGCTAAAAATTTGGTAAAATGTAAACACATGAATAGATTTTTTTTTCAGTTGACTAGTCGTTATGAAAGAGATTTAACCTATAATTTTATATATGGGGTTTATCCTTTTTTTATTACTGATGGTATTAAAATTAATTGGCGATTTAAGCTATGATGTCTAGATGATATATAATAAAAAATACTGATTTCTCATAACTAGCTTACGGATAATATAGAGTAGTTGGTGAATTAAGTATAAAAGAAAATTTATATGGAAAAGTTTTTTAACAGTCTTTGGAGTTTTATTGCTTATCATTTCGTCAGAATCGTGGTTCTATTGTTAGCAGCGAAAATATAATGTATCGGAAAGAGGATTTGCTAGCTAAGAAGGTAACTTAGCTAAACAAAATGAAAGATGTCAGTTACTCAATAACGTTATTAAAACAAAGGCAGATACAAATTAATAGGAATTCGTAAAGATAGAAATCCAAGATTTGTTTTAAGAAACTAAATCCTTGATCTTGTCGTGTAGATGGGTGTGTATCTCAAAACATGGAGCACAAAAAATCCTTAAGAGTGTAGGCTGGGTAATTTTATAAACTGAAAAAAGAAGTCTTCATTCGTTAAAAAAAAATTATTGCTAAAAGACGATGACAGGCGTGGTTCACTGAATAAAAAATAACTTTAGAAATGGACACAACCTAGGTGTAAAATATGAAAAGTTTGTCTTTCGAGTTTTTTGTCTTTGTTGTGGATCATGTTGTTTGCTTTATTCTCTGGAGAGAACTGCTAACACAGATGTTGTCCCAAATCGCTAATACAACAAATACACGTTATGCGTATAGAAGGAAATCGGGACACCAAGAAATTGATAATAAAATGTTTAATGGTGATCGACTGTGAATCTGGGTGATGAAGGTAATCCGACGAGTGTAAATTCAGAGGGGTAGAAAGAAGAACGAATAATCTCTAGTCTTGTAACAAAATATTTTTAAAAATATCTCTTAACTTTATGGTGCAGGTTGGAAGAGTAGCAGGTAAGTGAAGGAGTGGTTATGTTCTTAAAGTAAAGAGATTTTCCAAAAGGCCAAAACCTCTTCCTGTAAAAATGAGCGAGAAATAGTTTGATTTTTGCTTGGTTGGAAGTGTAGAAATCTTTTTATTATTTGCCGAGGTATAGTTGGGGAATTGGCCCCAGGTATTTCTGATTGGCCAGAAAAAACTCATTGCGTCATTTTAACTCCAATTTGGCTTATATTTACTTTCTATTCTTTAATACTTTATAACATTTATCTTTATTCTTCCTTGAAGCTAGAGTAATCTTCATTGAAAGTAATTCTCCGTTTTTATAATTGATATTACCACGCGGCCAATAGGCAGCGTTTTATCTGAGTGTAGAGATGGCATTTTGATAGCAGCGATTTGAAACCAAATCATGCAAGGTAAGGCTAGGAATGAATTCACGACTCTAGTTGATATCGTTGCAGGAGCCATACTCTGTAGATACCCAAGGTTCAAATCCCCTCATAAAATGTGGAGATATACAAGACAGGAAAAGGGTGCTGATCGATTATTAAAACCTTTCCTAATTACACCTGTCTTCGCTGTTTTCAAAGTATGACACATAATACTTGATTTCAGGCCAGTTCTTTGCGCTAAATCCCGAAAATTCTATTCATTTTATCTAATAAGATCAAGTTTGAGATATAAGCACATTCCAAAAATTTCTATATTCAGATTTATTTGAGAAAAATGTACAAAGTATAATCAAATTTAAACTGATTTATAAATAGAAGGTTTACAGAATGTTCTAATTGATACCGAGTAGAGTAGAACATACAAAAAAACTACTAATAAATAAATTGTCTCTTCAGGGACTTACGAATGTGCCTAGCAGATACCAAATCTCTTGTCAAGCACCATAAGTAGTCAGCCAGAAAGTTGACATCCCAACTCCGCTGTTAGCGTTCCTCCATCACACGGATATCATGGTAAAAGCGCTCACCCTGTTATTCATTGAATTCTCCACATTGCTCGGGAAAATACTCCAGGTGAAACCGAAGGATGTGCATTTTCACTAATATGTGCGCACCAAGTTTGTGAAATTTCCCCATTAACTCATCAACCGCCTTCTCATTCAGAGAACTCTTGTGGTGCCAAGGAAGTTTGCAATGACTTAAGGGACAACCAGTTAGCGAGTTGAGCAAGATTTAGTGATTCATCAAAACTGGTTTACCTGATGAGCTCCTTTATTTGAGCCACATCAAATACACCTGCCTTCAGTTTTTCGATGCTGATTCATGGAAGCTTCCGATGGAGGAAAGCAAATGCTCTACCTTCCATGTCCATCGCATTGACAAAGTTGAATGTTCCTGGTGCCACTACACATTTTTTAGGAGACGTTAACGGAAAAGCTGAGCATTTAGGGGGGTAAAGGTTCAGGTATCGAGTCAGGTCATTGAGTTTAGCTTGGATAAATGGCACCATTTTGTTGCCCCATCTCGTTTGTATGCATCAAACTCAGCTGTATAGGTAGTAACGCTAGCCTCGGTATTAGAGCTAGAACTCATGGTAAAATCAGTCTCAGAAACGGGAAGATCGAGGCCATATGGGACTGGTTTTATAAAAGAAGGAACATTGGGGTATCGAACATGGTGCTTGTTTTTGCGATTGATGCCTTTCAAATTTGATATGCAGAAGTAGCAGTCGGTAACGTGATCTTTGCCTTACTTCCACACCAATGTGACACGAAATGGCATACTCTTTCTTTTCTTATTACTCCAATCCCGTAAGTTTTCTATGGCCGTTTTACAGAAAATATGGGGATCAACTGGCTCATTCTGCTCCCCTAGTTTTACTCCAAAGTAAGCATGATATGCCTTTTTCACAAAATCCTGATTTTTGCTTCACAGTCTGTATAATCGACATGTCTGTAGATGTTACAAACCTATTAGGCTAATTATTACACGTAAGATCTATTTTAATGCAAATCTAGAACTGAAAATATGAATAAAATTGGTTATGTATAGTTACTTATCACTAGATGTAACGAAACAGAAGTAAAAAAGAGGACACTAAAAAGGAGATTAAAAAATTGAAGGGTTTTAGATTGAAGGTCACGAAATTAGAGGACGGTAATATTTTTATATGTATTTAATTCAGGAAAAAGAGGATACACATTAAAGGGCACGTATTTTTGTAGGCCATTACCTTGATTTACAACAAAGAGAGTTTCGTTTGGGGCTAAAATATCACAAAGGATAAGAGACATTCAGAAAAACACACGCGGATTATTTTACTGTCACACACTTAGTTTTATCTATTAAAATATCAACAAACATTATTGAGGTGATGTGCAATCTTATACTTCTCTGTATTCATTCTAAGTCAACGTATTCAATTTCTATAATAAGGCAGCCTGACTAAATATTTCTTTTTATGTTCATTAAGTTATGAACTGTTATTAAATGATAAAGTTACAATGAAGTTACTTGCACCTGTTCAGCTTGTTAGTTCGCCTACAGGCATCTACGTTTCCCCCGTCAGTTTGTTCACACATTTCTTATAACATATAAACTGGAAGAGATGTATTGATTCCTATTTTAACACTGAAGCGTATAAAAACGCTTCAGTCTAATAAAAGAAAGCGATAAAGTGCATTAATTTCATTGCATCATTTTGCAATTAATAAATATAATCTCTAAAGATTTAGGTAGGTTTATTAACCGGTTGAACAATGAACATAAGTGAACATAAGACAAATTGATAAGATTGCAAAGAAAATCACTAACACGAGACTAGGGGGGCGTTTCCATTAAAACCTGCCAAAATTAATATATATAGATATATAGGTGTGCGCAAACTAAGAGTCGATACTTTGACAGTAGGTATAAAACCCTAAAAGAACGACTTTTACATGAATAAGTAAAAGACCAAAGATCCATCGTTTTCGAGATATATAATCGTGAATATTGAAAGTCTCTAGGGATATTTCTTACTTTCGGCATTATCCTAGATCCGCAAATATGGCAACAGTTGTTTACTTTAATGGTCCTCTGCTATCAGTGACAATTCTAAAATAGCTCTGACAATATGAATCGCTTAAAAAATTCTGAAATGGCAGATATTCACATGACATATGGTTCGGCGAATGGCAATGCTAGATTGGCTGCGCAATTGCATACAGAGCGTTTTCCAAACCGTCATTTGCCTGATCATCGCGTTTTTACCAGGATGCATCAACGACAGGAGACAATTGCAGTTTTCAGGTAAACAGAAGAGGAGTGGGTGGTCGTCGTGGGCGAGTTAGCGCTGAGAAAGAAGAGCGGATACTCCAACATTTTAATAAAAACCCACCTATAAGCCCACGGACCGTGGCAAATGCACTTGAAATGCGTTATCACTCAATAATATGGCAAACACTCCAGGATAACGGCCTCTACCCGTACCATTTCCAGAGAGTGCAAGAGCTCCTTCCGGCCGACTTTAACCCTCGTGAACGGTTTGCACTTTGGTGGATGAATAAGATCATTGAAGATAATGAGTTTTCATAGTATGTGTTCTTCACTGATGAAGCTACTTTTATCTGCGGGGGGGTATTTAACACACACAACTTACACATGCAGCAGGATTGAAACGCTCACGCTGTGAATCAGAGCCACGACCAACACCGGTTCAGTGTTAATTTGTGGGATAGTATTATTGGTACCAACTTGATTGGGGCCTATGTGCTTCAAAGGCATTTAACAGGAAATCACTATGCAATATTTCTACGGGAGATATTGCCTTACCTTTTGGATGATGTGCTTTTGGTTATTCGATGTCAAATGTAGTTCTAACATGACGGCGCTCCAGCGGATGGCTCAAGGAATGTGCGACAATATCTAGACCGTACTTTTCCCAACAGAGATAGGACACTTTGAGTCACTGCCATGGCCAGCAAGGGCTCCAGATATGACCCATTTGGACTTCTAACTATGGAGTCACATGAAGAGTTTAATTATGAAACCCCGGTGGAGACAGAGATAGATCTTGTTGGAAGGATAGTGGACGCTGCAGGATTCATTGCGGATAATCCACGAGTGTTTGATCGTGTTCGTAAAACGTTACTGCATAGGTACAACACCTGCATTGACGTACAGGGTGGACATTTCGAATACCTCTTGTAATTACATTTCCATAGTAATGTATGTACTCAAATGTGTTTTCCTCACCTACTACTCTGGGGACTGCCCCCACCAGAGTTAGTTATACCATACTCAAATTTACGATTCGATATCTCAAAAACGATCGATTTTTGGAGACTTACTTATTCGTGTAAAAGTCGTTCTTTTGGGTTTCTCTACCTATTTTCAAAGTATATACCATTAGTTTTCAAAAAATCTGTATATACATATATATATATATATATATATATATATATATATATATATATATATACATGATAATAAGATTTAATTTATAGGACAAATATTCCTAAAACTATTTTGAAATGAATCAGCCAAAAGTTATTTTCTTTATGAAAGATTACGCTCATACCATATCAACATGTTGCCAAGAAATAAAATTTGGTAGATAAATGTTTTCAATAAAACGCAACTGAAACAGTGTAAATTGAATATGAGTGACGTTACTTTAGTGATTACAAGGTGAGGAGAGTGAATATAAAAAGTGGCAAAATGCAGATAAGTAAGAGGCGATATTGAGACTTAACGAGTAGAAGAGAAGGGCCAAAGAGCTGAAAAATATCTAAAAGTAGATAAATTAATCTAATAACTTTACTTAAAAAATAAACTCCAGTGGCCATTTTAAAGTAAAAAATAAATGTAATTAGAATCTAATCAATAAGCCAAGGAATTTATATGCATAAATAGAACTTGGAATACACCAAATTATTATAACACAAAACTTTTATTACCATGGGCTGCCAATATTCACAGCATTGATGAATCAAAGGGTCACTTCGTTTGAGTAATTTGGGTATTTTCTAGCAAAACTTTTCATTTCATCTTATTACATTACTTTTCTCATGGATCTCGTTTTTTCAACACTCCGTTGGAGATTCTCTCTTGGGTGTTCAATATTTTTCTTTCAAAACAGCATGAGATGGGATCGCCCTTCGCTTCATAATGGAAGTCAGCTTTACCAAAGTTTTAGCCTCTCCAGTTTATAGCCCTCGCCAGATTCTCCTTCTTTGGTTATTGGATGATTGAGATTCCAAGAATTTTCACTCCATTCTACAATTTTCTTTACGCCTCTCTAGTCTAGATTTTTTCTTTAGTATACTATAGTTTCTATATACACATTTTCTTACTTTCCGACCCCTTTGCTATCTTCTAGGAGGGGTGAGGCCTATAGAAAGGTCATCGCCCTCCCTTGATGGATCCAAAGGTCCCTATTTACATATTTCTCCCTAAATTGGCCATTTGTTTCTCCATGTTATTTCAACAAAGTTTCTAGCGCAGATTCTCAAGGTATTATTAGCATCATAAACATCATTTCCTTTGCTTCATGTCATATAATTATGCGCTGTCAATCAAATTAAGAAAAAAGAATTTATCTGGCGATTCATAGCTGGTCAAACCTTTGAACATCTCCCTAATATAAATCAGGATTTTACTCAAATTATTATTATGTGGTGTATTCAAACCACATTGTGTGACTGTGGAGAAGTTAGGAAACTTAATGAAAGGGTGCATTATTTTTCCCAGTGTTCTACGTTCATGTTTTTTTTCTAAGCGAATAGGACTTCTCTTAACTTTAACTATACCAATCGCTTATTAATCCTGTTCAAAATTATTTTTTCTATTTATATGATAATTAAACATATGTGGCATTTCAACATATCCTACCTTTTTTCTAACGGTTACCTTAGATCACTGCCGTAAATAATCTCAATCTATAACTAATTTCAACAAAAAAATTGATATTGACGACCGGAATTATTAAATTATCCCAAAGTTTACAATATAAATCTAATATTTTAAAAAGAATTTTCATTTTTGTATTTTGGAAAAACATTGGAAACGAAACGTATAATTTAACTTTGAGAAAAAGTGAAAATCAGATTACCCTTGGAATTTTAAAGTTTTTTTTCTAATTTTGCTTCAAAAGAACTTTGCCTTCTTCATTTCCAATTCCGTCCGATTATTCTGGAAATCTTTGAAGTTTCTATGATTCTTATTCTTGTGATACCTTTCGGGAAGAGAAAATGAATTGATAATTATGCCTAGGAATCTAAAACTTCTGTGCTGGGTCTCAAAAGAAAAGTGAAGCCCGCTTTATTTTAGGCAAATAGCAGGAGAATAATGTGTAAAAAGTAGATTAACTTCAAGAATATGTAGCTTTATCAAAAACACTGCCTTCAGAAAATATGTTTTAAATTCACAATAGATCAAAGTCAGACATTCGCTGATGTTTCAGTACGAAATAGATATGGAAGATATACATTTACGAAACAAAGACATTTGAATTGAGAAGGTGAGAAAAGATTTAAATGAAAGACTAAAAGATTGAAATATTATTCTGAGGTGAAATGGGTTGGTTCACAATATTACTCGTAGATTGTTTTTCTCAAAATGTAAAATTATAAGTATGAGAATTAGATAGGCTACTCGGAAAGTAAAGGAAAAATAAAGATAATTTGGTTAATTTAGAATACAGGTTAATTACTGACATATGGAAAAAGTATAAATATCTATTAGCCTAATGCTAATTAAAGTTACACTAAGTAAAGATTAAAAACTTCCAAAGATCAAAGTTCACGCTCAAGAAACAATATTGTCAGAGAGAGATGTTTTGTGATAGGTAAGATCACTCTTTGGAAAACTTTGTTTGTGTGCGATGGTTTTAATAAACCAGTCGAGTAAGAAAATGGCATGATTTAATGGGCGGAAAGACCTAGTTATATGCATATGGAGGGAATTTAGATAAGGAATTTATGCTTTCGATGAATTCTTATCCTCACGAGTTAAGTGTACATGAATGAGATCTGGTTAGTAGTAGTGGTTATCAAACCTACATTTAACCAGGCAGATACCGACCGAATAAGGAAATAGGCATAAATGTCAGTATGACAAACAATGCTAAGCACAAAGGCACCAGGAGCTACTCCTTATTGAAGAGAGGTGCCAAGAAGTATTATATTATGTTTTGACACCAAAAAGCGTTCAGGTAGAACCTACGTTGCCGCGAGGCAGAGGGACCTGTTTTGCGCCAGAAAGATGTGGATATTGTCACCCATCGCCAGGATTCTTGGAACAGAGAGAGTCTGTGTGTGTTATTCTTTAAAGACTGGGGAAGAAAGAGAGCAGTGTTGTAATTGGCTATGTGTCTGATTACAAGTGTAAGATCTACCTACCCCAATACATTGAAGAGCACATGACGTCCACCAATTGGTAGCCAGATCTCAACGTGCGATGACGTTTGTGTCCACTCTTGCCGGGATCAAACCAGTTACCGCGACGTTAGGGGACCAACGCAGTATCAACTCGGTTATCAAGATCTGGAGTTCTGGTTAGTAGTTGCCTTTAATATAGAATGGAGCGTGACCAAGCGGTACGTTGTTTAAGTAATTTCTTTCATATATATCTTAGTGTGAAGTAAACTAAATGTGGTTAGGTTTAAAAGGGAGAATTTACACAAAAATGGGCTATAATCTAATTATTTACGGGTTGATAATCTAATTTAGGACATTATTGAATTGAAAAACAGCAGCTGAATTTCTGAGCTGAGGCAAAATAAAGAAGCTGCCCCTAAAATTTCCCAGCACTTTAGGAAACACACAGGCGAAACAAACTGGCGTCTGAATTGTCGACGTTTCGAATATCTATCTTTAAATTAGATCACTTACATGCATAATCTCTCACGCAATATCTCTCTATCTTTCTCTCTCTCTCTCTCTCTCTCTTTCTATATATATATATATATATATTTATATACATGTATTGCTCTCTCTTTCTATATCTATTTGCTTCTCTCTCTCTCTCTCTCTCTCTCTCTCTCTCTCTCTCTTGGTTAGAAACTAGACGTATGAATGGACAATTAATTTAATTTTTGTAAATATTGAAAGGAATAAATAATGTAGACATTCGTTCTGTTTTAAAATTAATAAAAATCCTGAACGTAAAAATATAGAGAAACTTGGTCTTAGAGATTTAATCAAGTTTATTTAGGAATAAAGTTTAGAACAAGTCGGAGAAAAATATGGCTAGTAATACCGTAATTTTTTTTAAAAAAGGTTCGATGAAGTTATAAGAAACTTATATTAATGAATTTTAAATTGAAACGATAGTACCAAATTATCCCTTTAGTATAAAAATTCTTAGCTGTAGACTTTATTTCAACTGGACTAGGTATCTTTTCAAATGTTCCTACCAGCTGTTGCTGGTAGGAAACTTGGTTTGTGAGAATCTTCTTCCATAGAGTCAATTTTTCTTCTACATTTGTTTGAAAGAATAAATATTAGAATGGCTTTGGTCTTTCTCCCCCAAAAGGCTTTCACGTTAAGGAACTGGTAAGACCTATAGGGCGCATACATTTCTTTAACTCCTTGTAACACCTTTACTCTGTGTATCTATTTATTTCTAACTCTGCTTTCCTCTATGTTCCACTCACCCCTGTCTTTTTTGCTCTTTGTTCCTCTATCTCTGTGTCCGTCTCTCTATCTCTCTCTTTCTCACTCTCTTTCTCTATCGGCGTGTCTCAATCTCTTTTAATCAGTCTGAGTCTCTTATACTCTCTCATTCACTCTCTGTCCTCTCTCCTTTTATCTCTAAATTTCTTCCTCTCTGTATTGAGCGAACCATAACTATTAAAGTACTTATTATTTTAAATATATATGAGGTATTTATTTTCCACTTAAGTACCTGTTGGAAAGAGCGCACCACGCAAAGTTATATCTCGCAACTTTACATCAACTAAGCCCTACATAAAATATTGCGATTATGTCCCCAATGCTAAACATTCGAACTCTATCTGGTCCTAATGTTATAATATAAATATTACCTCTCTTGAGGAATGGCCGATACGTGAAGAAATAAATAGTCTGCTAACATAAGATTAAGAGTTACGGCGAGAGAGAATTTTGTAAAGCTACCCTAAACGACTGAAATATTTGACCCACAGTAGGGGGCCCTTCGTTTTTTGCTATGTGTATATAAATTATTAATAATAGCGCCAACCCAGATAGAGCTAGATAACAAACTGCTAACCAGAGGGTGATTCAAGTAGTGTAACCTCGTAATTTTCCCTGCACAGACGTGACAGGCAAAGGCTATCTAATTAAACAAATAATTTAAAGATTTGCAGTTAGGAACATATAGTCCTTCTCTTAGCTTCAATCTATGATTATAACAGACTTTAAGATTAGGAGAATTGTCAAGTTCAGTCTTGCTGGCGCGGCCAGAATGAGAAACTCCACCTCGGAGATTGGTATACCTACATGAAATTAATTTGGTTAAGGTTAAAGGGATAATCTGAGAGTTATTCCAAGGTTCTGTTTATTTTTAAGAAAAACAAGTTCTAGAGACCAGAGAAGCGGTGTAAGTCATATAAAAGATGAAAATAAAAAAATAATATGAAATTAAGAATCAGAGAGTAAGGACAATTCTGTGGAACAAGGGAAGTACTAAATAAAGACAGAAGAGGATAGACGGCGAGTTTGAGATAAATTTGCCCAATAACAATTTTATAATAAAAATATGTTTAAAATAAAATTTGTCTAAAAATAAATGTCTTGATATAATATGGCATAGAAATTTAATCTGATGTACGATGCCATTTATTACTTGTCCACTCTCTCAAAAATATATTTTTAAAAGTTATGGTGAAGCAAGCGAACGCTGGGAACCCCACGATTTTGACACCTTGTAATCTCACGAAATCTACAGTTTATTAATACTTGCACTCCACGAATCTAGCAAAAAAGACACCAGATTGATACCCTAAGAAGAAAAACGAATTTTAAACAACCTAAATAGGAAGAAACAACCGACTAAGAAGACAAAACAGATAAAAAATGTAAACAGAAATAATGCGAACAAAATGAACTAAAACTGTAATAAGTGAACTATATTAAAAATTATAAAAAGACGATAGTGAAGTGAAAGTTAATCGTAAAAGAGAAATAAAACGAATATAGTAAACTAAAAGTGTAATAAGTGAACTATATTATTGAAAAGTTTAACAAAAATGATAGTGAAGTGGAAGTTAATAGTAAAACAAGTGAACAAAGTGAAACTAAAGTAAAAAAGTGATAACAAGTGAAAGTGAAACAAAGTAAGGAAAGTAAAAAAAAGGAACATAACAATACATAAACAAAGCCCAGAGTTAAGATAATCAAAACGGCCTGAATGCTACAATAAACAAACATGGAAAATATCAAGTCATAAAATTTGGATCGGTGAGAAAAAATATCAGACATCAAAGCGGCTCACCCTTGAGTTCCTGGCCGCCATCGATTATTTAAACAAGGAGCAAAGTTTTAAAAAGCTCAAGTATAGAAGTTTACTCCTGAAATTGAAAAACAACCACTAAGAAAACGTTACCGCTATGCTGCACAACGTATAAATTGAAAAAAATTTATATCTTATTTAGCCTTATTTAGACGGAGTTTTGTTTTGCGAAAAATCATTAGAGACTCTCAGGTATAAATTTCACAATTTGTGCGGAAAGAATGATTGACGTTGATCTTTCTTTCTGTTTGGCCGTAAATCCATATGTATTCGTAATAATCATAAGTATTTAGTGCCTGAGGAACTAAATTCGCAACTTTCCACACGAACTTATATACAATCAAGAGCTTATTTATTTTAAGAACTAAAAAAAATAAATAGGAAAAAAACAGGATCATTACATTCAGAATAATTTTTAATACAATTCATTGAGAAAAGGGCTAACTAAATAAGAAGTAAACTTGTCTGAAAGTTACTTTGATTGAAAGAGAAGAACTATCGAGTTAAGGAGTAGGTTACGCAACTCCCGTAAATTTCGCCAGGAAACTCACCATAAACATGAGTCATTGCGGGATTAAGAACACTTCTTATTTAGCCTTTTTCTCAATGAATTGTATTAAAAATGATTTGAGTGTAATGATCCTGTTTTTGTCCTATTTTTTTTTCTTTAGTTCTTAAACTAAATAAGCTCTCGATTGTATATAAGTTCGTGTGGAAAGTTGCGAATTTAGTTCCTCAGGCTAAATAGACTTAATCCATTTAAGTAAAAGAACCATTTCCACATAATATTTCAAAAATTATAGATATTCCATTCTATTAAACCTTTAAAGATATATATCTACTTTTTAGTGGTATATCAGTGTAGGAGTCTAAATACCACGTACATATGTGTACGCAGAAATACTCCGACACAAGCTACGTGTCCCTCCCGTATTCCCAAATGCATCAGCCTCAAATTCTCTATCACCTATTTTTGCACCATCGTAAACTGCGAGGTGGCTCGAAGGCGTGAAAGAAATATCGTAGGCCCAAAGATGAAAAAAGGTCTTTCGCGCAACCATATAGATATTTTGAGTATTCGATTCACTCTCTCGATTTTTTCTCGTGAGAGGAATAAAAGGAAGACTTCTCCCTGGAATCAGAAGAAAGCCTTTAGACCTACATCGAGTTTGTGTGAAACTGGAGCAACATAAGAAACCGTTCACCCGCTGCAAGGAGGAACTTTTCGGGGAATCGGTTGTTGCCGTAACGGTACTTGTAGGTGCCAAACTTCTCGCAGCTCCCCCCCTCCCTTCAGAGTCTGAGGTTACACAGGACCTCCCTCTGAGGATTACCCTAGACGTAACTAGGTAATCGGTTTTGGCTACCCACTCCAGGAACCAAATAATCAGACAGGTACTTCGAGGAAGCAGTGTGATTGAGTCACCGCTTGTCTCATCTTCAAATTCATGTACATTAAAGATTATTTTTTTGTATATGTGTGTTTAACTAATTTGGACTATCCCTTGGCAATTATTAAGCAATCCAGTCTGCTTAAAACTCATTATTCTACCGACCCGCCCATGGTTGGCTTATACTGAGTGGAGAACACATTCAGGAGATTATCATCTTAGTTTTGATCAAAAGGGTACGCACTGGGGTTATTCTTATTCACCGGAAGTGGTTAAGGTAAGAATAATGGATACGATTAACCTCCGCTTCACCTCGGTGCGGTAATCAAATATATGTCCAGGAAGTGGGACTGGGATTACCCACTCACTAATACCTCGACATATATTAGTGGTGTACAGTGTGGGGTTATCATACAACCTCTCGACCTATATAAATGATATCAGGTGTGTGAGGTTATCACTAAAGGCAACATCTCAAAACTTTAATCAAACATTGCCAACGTTCAAATTAGTTCAAATACTCCAACGTTAACAGCAATTCTTGTTTTGGGCTCCAAAAGTTAGATAGGTTAGGGTCATTATCTAATCTTGTTTTGTTTATTTAATTGTTTTCTCTTCTCTACCATGTTTCGGTACGGAACTTTAATAACTCCTTTTTTTACAAAGCACGTTACGCAAATGCAACTCTCCCAGTGCATACTCTTATCTTTGGATCGATAAGATGGCTTCCACATTGTTGGAAACATTCCTCAAGCAAGGACAAACATTCGGACTGGAAGGTAAAGAACTCATGAACAAAAACGGAAGGACGATTTAGAAAGTGAAAAACTAGAAGCAAAGAGAGAAGAACAAAAACACGAGGACGATTTAGAAGCAAAGAAGGAAGAACAAAAACGGAAAGAGAATTTAGAAAAGGAAAAACTAGAATCAGAAAGAGAAGATCAAAAACAGAAGGACGATTTAGAAAAGAAAAAACTACAACACGAAGAACGGGAAAGAATTCGTCATCATGAACGTGAATTAAGAAAGGACCAAGTGAAAGTAAGTTCAATTGGTTCCCGAGGCCACCAACCTCAAGCGCCTGCTCTCAAACTACCCCTCCATTGTGAAAATGAGGACTTCATAACGTACTTAACACATTTTTAAAAACTATTCGAAGTAAATGGATGGGATATTGAAACCGATGGAGTAAGTCGCCTTCTCCCCTTACTCTCCCCTCGTCTGAGATAGATTTTGATCGCATTGCAACATGAGGCGACAATTGATTATTCTACCTTAAAAATTGAACTTCTATCTGCCATTAACCTTAATCTCCAATTCTATAGATTAAAGTTCAAATCAACTAAACTCCAAGCAGGACACACATATAGACACATCAGATTCATCATGAGAAAAAATCTAAAATTCTGGCTGGACTCAGTCAGCTAAAGTCGAAAGAGATTACGAGGCATTGATCGACTTTATTTTAAAAGATCAACTACTAAGTACACTTCCTTGAAAGATTTGGGCCTTCGTTCAAGACCGAAGGGCCTCTGCATTTAAGGATTGCCTCGATGAAGTGAACCTGCACGCTTCAAACCATAATTTATACCCGAAGAAAATTAGAAAAGGCAATGCCCCTCCCCCAAAGAACAAGTTTGGGTACAGAAGGCACCAACATGAGAAACCTTCTCAGTTTTTTAAAGGTTTCTCCCCCATTTAAGCCCATAAACCAATTCCAGAAGACCCCAGAAGTCCTAAAACCCCCTTCTTTTAACGCTCATCCAAACAACACCTTTAGGATTATTCCGATCACGTGTTACTCTTACGCAGTCTCGGGGCACATAAAAGGCCAGTAATCACAAAACTCAAGGTTCTATCCCTCTCCAAGTCAACAGGTATATCAAGTGTCTGTCACCCTTTCTCCAGAGCAAACCGCCGTCGATACCTCGCAACCTGCAGCCCCGTCAGATCAGGACTAACAGGTAAACTTCGTATTCAATAAGAATTCTCCTGGTGAACTCAAGTTTGAAACTGGCTAGATTAATAGGTACAATGTATCCACTTTAGTTAGGGACACCGCTTGTACCTGTATCGTAGGGTCAGACAAGCTACTCTCCCCCGTAAAACCCCAGCATGAGAAATTTGCGGTAGTGCCCGACTTTTGGGGACCCGCCAACACGTTTCCTGTCGTCCGGTGCCATGTAGAGTGTCGCTACTTTACTGGTTGGGCTGACGTGGTCGCGGCCCCGATGAACTTGTGTTCGGTACTGGTCGGACAGAGCACGCAATTCTTCCCGAACAAGGTTTCCCAAACCGTCACCACCCGAGCGCAGGTTGGGCGAGAAAACCGTCCCCTCACGCCGCTCAAACTCCCGTGCGGTCCTGACTTCAGGAAGTCGAATAACGCTGAGTTTGCCAGGGCCCAAAAGGACTGCCCTTCCCTACAACCCCTGTAGGAAAAGGCCAGGAGAGTTGACCTCTAGTTAGAAATAGAAGATGAAGAAAGAAGAATAAAGATAGAAAAAGAAGAAGAAAGAAGAATAAAAATAAAAATAGAAAAAGAGGAAAGAAGACAGATGGAAATATAAGTCCAGGAAAGGAGAATAAGGAGAGAAAAAGAAGAAGAAAGAAGAATAAAGATAAAAGGAGAGGAAGAAGAAAGGAGAACAAAGATGAAAATAGAAGAAGATGGAAAGAGAAGACTGATAGACGAGGATTTCCTGCTTCTCGCTCTCTCTTCTACCCTACTCCCCCAGGAAGAACCCTCCCCCGAGTTAGTTGTGAATCCCAAACTCGAGCCCGTTACGATCGCCCAAATGTTCTCGCTCTTAAGAGAATACTACAGTCTTATGCAAAAGGATGTAGAAGGTCTAGAAATCGTCACAATTCATTTGGACAACGTGTACGTAGCCATGCGTACAGAAGAAAGACCCCTCGTGATCCTTTGCCCACTCTTAGACCTACTGAGGTCTCACAACTTAACAAGTAAGCCCTCCAAGTGCTATTTTCATTATAGCACTATTACCCATTTAGCCTTCAAGTTTCGTGAGAATCGCATATCCCCACAGAAGATTTAGATAAACTCAATGCCCGCTAGGCCACCCCCAGTCTCGAAGAAACAACCCTGACGACTTTTAGAAGCAGCTTTCTCTTATCGGCACCTCCCCCTTAAATGACCTGCCTAGAAAGAAATCTCCAGACCCTATTAAGTGGACCCCCAGGGCTATTGCCAGCTTCGGCAGAATCAAACGAAAACCAGTGACTACCTATATCCCGCCCTTATCTAACCCCGAGGAGAAAATCGGCATTCAGATCGGCATCCCTCACCTTGAAGTTGGATGTGCCTTGTTGTGATACTAGGCAGAAGTGGCATACCCGTTGGCTGTTGCAAGTCGGAAACCTTTCGGTCGGGAAGAGAAGTATGCCACTGTGGAGCTAGAAGCCTTAGCTATCGTGTTTGGGGTACAAAGATTTCCTGTATATTTAATAGATAAACCGTTGTCCATAGAAACGGATCCCAAACCCCTAGCTTATTTAAAAAGTTGTCAGAGTCAGAATGGAAGACTCATGCGTTGGGCCCTGTTATTATCCAAATATTAGTCGGATATCCGATATCTAAATATATCTCTTAATGTACTCGCGGATAGTTTGTCTATCAACTCGGTAGACGAATCCAGTGAGTCTTTGTTATTAACCGGTATTATAGCTATATAAATATTCGATAAAGGTTCAGTATCCACCACTAATTAATTCATATGTTATATTTATAAATAGTATAATATGACACGCTCTATAACTGCCGTGGTTAATTTTGATTGTTTCTTTTTCTTTTTTTTCGGTATGTGGTTCTTATATCATGCTACCCAGATTAATTTATTGAATATAATAATTTATTTTTTTTGTACATAGGCATCAGCACTTAATTATTTCGAAGCTTCATGTATAGGATCGGAAACCCGTGTGTTGCTTTTTCTGTCATAATTATCTCATGTTCCTGTATTCGTTGAACTCCCGTTTTGATTTTTTTTTTTGTGTTGTTCGTGTAGCAAATGTTAAAAGTATACATTATTCCTAGTTACACGTCAGAATAATGTCTTCCAAAACGGGTAAAGATGTAGAAGTCTGAATACCACATACATAAGTGTTCACAGAAATACTCTGAAACAAGCTGCGTGCCCCTCCCGTATTCTAAAATGCACCAGCGTGGAACTCTCTATCGCCCCTTTTTGCACCATCGTAAACTGCGAGGTAGCTCGAAGGTGTGACGATATAGATTTTACGAAAATTCATTTCGCTCTTTCTATTTTGCTCGTGGGAGAAATAAAAGGAAGACTTCTCCCTGGAATCAGGCAGAAGCCCTTGGACCTTCGTCGTGTTTGTGTGAAACTGGAGCCAAATAAGAAACTTGTCGGGGAATTAGTTGTTGCCGTTACGGTACTTGTAGGTGCCAAACTTCTCGCAGCCTCCCCTCACTTCAGAGTCTGAGGTTACAAAGGACCTCCCTCTGCGGATTACCCTAGACGTAGCTAGGTAATCGGTTTTGGCTTCCCACTCCAGAAGCCGAATAATCGGACAGGTACTTCGATTGATTCACCGCTTGGCTCATCTTCGTGATCAGGTAAAGGATCAGTATATCACCGGTCTAGGATTACCCTCTCATTCAGTAAACTCGGACGGCTGGACTAGCTAAGATTATCGTCACCAGAAAAAGATCTTCACTGCCCCCCTTTCAAAAATACTTACGAACTCAAAGGTATCGTTACTTAAATATCCCCTCCCCTAACTTCACCAGTTTCTTTGTGTACTAGAATCTTCATCCTGAGCCCATACCCTCGAATATTAGAAGTGATTACTTTATTCCGTGTTTAATAATAATATTCCCTTCGTTCTGCCTGGTGTCATTAAGAGGCAGACATCCCAGTGAATAATCTGCAAGTAGTCCCACGACATTTTTGTAGACTTATTTATTCAGTGCAAGATTAATCCTATTTATATTTATATACGCTGTTTTTATTTTAAATTCATGTACATTAAAGATTTTTTTTTATGTGTGTTTCACTAATTTGGACTATCCCTTGGAAATTATTAAGCAATCCACTCGGCTTAAACTCATTATTGTTCCGACCCGCCCATGGTTAGCTTATACTGACTGGAGAACACACTCAGGGGATCATCATTTTAGTTTTGATCAAAAGGGCACGCACCGGGGTTATTCTTATTCACCAGAAGTGGTTAAGGTAGGTGTATTGGATAGGCTTCACACCCGCTTCACCTCGGTGCGGTAATCAAATATATGTCCAGGAAGTGGCCACAACAAGAAATGTGAATACACGAAGTCTGCCTGATAAACAGAAAATGAACAGCTTCCAGCAGAGCTATGTTGCCTTGTCAAGCAACACGGCAAAATATACCCCATCGTTTGCTCCTTTACCCACGTAACTAGAAATAAAAATACCCCCGAAGCACATTTTTACCTAAGTAGGGCGATGCTTCAAACATAAATATCCGAAATGTCATCCTATATTATAAGGACGGCGAACACTTAGCTAGAAGACATGAGAAAGAAGAAAGAGAGCATGCAGATAAACGTCTACAGGAGATATAAAGGAAGCTAAGGTGGCGTGACCCAACCCGTCATGATGCTCTGAGCGACTCGATGCACTTCGCCCACCATATAATTGCCCTAAACATGTTCTCTCTCCCAAATCTGAAGCACTGGCCTCAAGTGATAATGATTCACGGCTATGATGTTTCCACCGTTCATTTTTTTTAATATTTTGTTGTCTTTAGTTATTTCCTTGTCCAATAACAAACTTGGCACATCCACTACATACCTCTCTGGGAAAAACTACCACCCGAGTCTTTTCTTCCCCTGTGCCTGAAGCACACTTCATAATCATGACAACCTACTCTTGCCGAATTTGAACATCATCATTAGCTTGCCGTTTTTTCTCCAATGCTATCCATTTTCTTTACTGCCTATTTCTTCCCAGAAAGAGATGTGAAGTTACGAAGTACAATTACTGACGTACTCTACTCAAGTATATTTTTAAATTTCTACATCCGATTTTTTCTTATGTTACTTTACTTCATTACAGTTGAAAAGCATAGAAGCATTAGTTCCTTCTCAGTGACCTTTGGCCAATCACAGGTAGAGAAGAAAAAGTCAGAAGATGATCAATCTTTTACCTAATAATTAGTTTAGATAACCACACTCTTATATTCTATAATTCTGTTAAACTAGTTAATTTTACTTTTCACATAAACTAGACTTTCTGATCTATAGAGGGATATTTACAGTTTATACGAATTCCAAAATATAAGTGTTTGTACAACGAGTATAAAAGGTTTTATTGTATGCTATAAGGAATAGTTATTCTTTTTCCGTAAATCAATGTTCGTGCTATCGAAAAAAACAGTACAGAGCACACCCCATACAGTCTATTTTTCATGCATTGTTTATTCCTTTAATCCATTGCCTTTACTTTAGTATAAATGTGAGTTTATGCCGTTTCATTACATTCATGATTTCTTTCTCCACAAAACGTACATAATTTAGTTGTATTTTAACTTTTGTGCATGTTCTTTGTACTATTTGTATTTATTTATTCATTCATATACCAATGATATCTTTTTTCGAAATTATCCACTAAAACATTAAAGTATAAACCCATTGCTGGTGAAAGTTTTAACATTATTCAAATATTTATTGTCAGAAGTTCTTTGCATAATTCCTCATTCTCTTAAATAAAATTGGAAATTAAATTAAAAACTTAAAAGTAAATAAATAAGATCATATAAATGACTGACGTTAATTTTTATATTTGTTAACTTGAAAACATAGAAAGAGGAGCACGATAGAGTGTAAAAGAACCGACTAAATCGGAGATGACTTTGGCATTCTCAGAAAGGTTGATGTTCTGATCTATGGTGAGGATTGGTTTAGCATCGAATACGGTAGCTGAATTTAACTTTATAAAGTCGATGCATATGCGATAAGGACCATCAGCCTTCTTAACCATGACAACCTAGGAATAATAGTTCGAGTCCGAACGTTCGATGATCTGCAACCTTAAAAGTTTATATAGCTCTTTATTGAATGCTTCCTGAAAGTGAATGGGTAGAGGGTATGGATAAATCGATGGGTACCTGGGTAGTTAATTGAATTTTGTGTTCAAAATTGGTGGCATAACCGGGGATCTCGGTGATAACGTCACTAAAGTGGCTCAGGAGCGCTTGCAATTGATTCCTTTGATAGGAGGATAGCTGGTCGCATATCTTAATTTCCGTAGACGGGAATTATTTGTGTCGAGAAAGACATACAACCAGTATTCCCTGTCTCTCTCCAAGCAGGTGACTTGAATTACGCAAAGTGGGTCCAAGATATAATCAGATTCCATTAGCGACTCTTGGTCAATTGCCAGTATCTGGTTAATGCTCGCTTGTCCATGGAACCGCTTGAGCATGTTAACATGCAAAAGCTTTCTTCTTGAGGCGGTTTCAATGAAGTAATCGACGGGGCCACGTTTCTCGACTAGTTAGTACACGCCCTTTCATTGGATCAACAATTTATTGTTGGGCGTGGGGAGGAGTAGCACAACTTCTTGTCCGGGTTAAATTAACTTTCCTTAGACTTGCATCAAAGTATGCTTTATACTTGTTGAAATTAATGTCAGCATTCCGATAGGCAATTTCGGCGCACTTTTTCAGCCTCTGTCTCAAATCGAGTAGGTATGAGTAAGAGGTCTGCAAGTCTTGAACTAATTTCTGGTTGGAGTAGAGTTTCTTTAGGATAATGAGGGGCCTCTAACGTTACTTCGATTTAAAAGCTCAAATAGGGCAAATCCTAATGTACGATGGGTAATTTCACGGAAGGAAAAGAGAGCTACCGGGAGATAATGGTACTATTCAGAGGGGGGATCGGCAACCAACTTTTTGAGAATTGCCTTGATACTACAATTTTGCCTCTCACTCATTCTATTCCCCGAAGGGTAAAAAGGGGTGATGAACGAGGGCTTAATCATTATTAATTCACCGACGTACTCCATCAATTTGTAGGGGAATAGTTGACCACAATCTGATAGAATTTCCCTAGGTAGACCTACACGGGAAAAGATGGAAATAAGATCTTCTGCGCAGGATATAGTTTCAGTTTTCTTGAGCGGCATCGGCCCGATTAAGTCCATAGATACTCGGGAGAAGGGTTTACAGATTAGGGAGCCTTTCTGTAAAGGCGCGGGTTTATTTGGCCCTTTTATTGCCGTCTTTTAGAAAACAAATGTCGCACGAACGACAATATCGCAGAATTTCGTCGATCGCACCAGACCAATAAAAATATTTAGAGATCCTTTTGGCGGGATCCGTGTGGCTGAAGTGGCCAGAAACAGACTATTGTGAGCAGTTTGAAGAATTGGAGGGACATGGGAGCGAGGTACACACAGTATGCTGGAATTGGTCTCGTTTTCTTCAGTACCCCCGCGATAGAGGAGGTCATCCTTGATGAGGAAGAAAATCACCATATTCCTTCTGGCGGTTTCGCGCGTTTTTTTCTGAGCTTTTGTCTACAGGGGGCAAAAAGACTCGCATTTCCTCTGACTTTAACACAAAATCACTGCTCATTTTCTTTGTCGTCGTTAGCTGTTTTTGATGAGCCGCTTTAACCTGTTTCTTTCTCCTGCCATGTTGGAATCCAGTCCCTTTTCCCTCATGTCAGCTAGTATGCAGTCTCTATATCTAAGCTTAGGGCGTCCTCAACTCCTTCGCAGAATTTATATCGCCAAAGCTCTTCTCTCGTCACTCTCTCCATCCCTCCTGATTATGTGTCCATACCATCTATGTCAGCTTCCTGTCTCTTCTTCAAAATCTCCGCCACCTTTGTTGTTCCTCTGATCCTTGTATTTGTGATTCTGTCCTTCCTCGTCACGCCTCACATCTATCGCAGCATCCTCATTTCGGCTTTATCCTTATTTCTGCTTCATCCTCATTTCTGCTTCATCCTCGTCTCATAACTCCTTTTTACAGGTAATGCCTCTGCTGCATACATTACAGTTGGTCTTACAACAGCTTTGTATACCTTTCCCTTTAACTTCACTATCCCCTTTCCTATAACAAAGAACCCCTGAGACATCTCTCTAACTCTTCCATCGGGCTTGGATCCTTTCGGTTACTTCCTTATCCTCCTTTTGATCTGCTGATATGTTAGATCAAAAATACTTGAATCCATCTAATCTAATGCATTCACCTCTATCCTGCTCTTCTTCTGTACACTTCATTATTCTGTCTTTGTTCTACTTATCATCATCCCTCTGTTTTCCAGTACTAATTTCCACTCCTCCAGCCTTTTCTGTACCTCTTCTTTAGACTCAATGGCTAAAACCACACCATCTGCATATATCATGTCGCAGGGTATCCCCACTCTTTGTTCTCAGGTAACACGCCAAAGTCAATGTTAAACGGGAAGGAACTTAACGCAGAGCCGTGAGGCAGCCCAACCTCTACTCCAAAACTGTCTGTCATGCCTGCTCCACTCTTACCCGTGTTTTGACAATCCTGTACAATTCCTTCAGCAAACTAACATATTTTTCTGGCACTTTTCTTTCTCTCAAGCATCTCCATAGTTCTTGTTTTGCTATTGTAATACGCTTTCTCTAGATCTATAAAAAACATATGTACTTCCTCAATATAAACACCTAGCATGTTTTTCCTCTACCAGACATGAAGCCAAATTTACTGTTGGAGACCTCCTCCTGAAGTCGTAATCTTTTGTCCAAAATACTCTCACAGACGTTTATTGAGTAAGATGGCATTTTAATCCCACGATAATTTTCTCACTCTTTTACATACCCTTCGCTTTAGAGATGGGTACTAATAGGATTTCTTCATTCCTGCAACTCTATCATGCACATCAGCTTCCACAACAAGTCCACTCCTGCAACCTTTAGGGCCCTCCACGCATCCACCAATATCTCATCTGGTCCAGCTGTTTAGTTATTTTTCATTTTTTTAAGAGCTCTCACGACTTCTTTTCTCTTTATACCTCTTGTCAGTCCTAGATATGATTTTCCTTCATCACGATAAGCCTGTGAGTTCTCCTCGTTCATCAGATCATCAAAATATTCCTTGCATCTCTCTTGTATCTTTCCTTCTTCCCTTAATATAATAGAAAATGCGTCCTTTATCTGCTTCACATGGTATACATTGTCTGTTACCTTGTTCCTATTTGTTGCTATCCGGTATATCCTATTTTGCTCTTCAGTTGTTTCCAGCTATTTATACAATTCATGACAAGATTCTGCCTTCACTACTGCTACTTAATTATTTGAAATCTTTTTGCACTTTTATACTCCATTTTATCCTCCATAGACCTGCTATTTTCCCACTGCTTTTTGGTTTCCTCTTTCCTCACAATGGCAGTCCATACATCTTCCCTCCACCACTATTCTTCTCTCTGAGTGCGTGGCTTGCCAGACGTTTCTCCTAGCACTTCTCTTTCTACTTCCCTCATCACTTGTGCGTTCTCTTTCCAACAATTTTGTACTCTAACTAGGTTAGTGGTTACTCTGCTTAAGAGTTTGGTCATGAACTCTTGCTCCTTTGCTTCGTCTTTCAGTACTGTCCATCGTATCTTCTTTTGGTAGCGCCTCTTTCCTTTTCTAGTTCTTTCTAACCACATATCCACACAGGCAGCCGGTATTGTAGGGCAATATGATCACCTGGTATTACGTTACAGTCTTTAATCTCTACCAGATTTGATCTTCGATACATGATATGATATATCTACGTTGTATGGCCTCCGCTCTTGATATATTTTTCTGTGCTCTTGATTCTTGCGAAAGAAAGTGTTTGCAATGACCAAGTTAGAGGAGACTGCCAAGTCCAGTATCCTCTCTCCATTTGCATTCATGTTTACCAAGCCATAGCCTCCATGTATCCTTTCACAGATTTCGCTGTCCACCCCACATGTCTATTCAGGTTTGTCTCAAGTACTACTCTTTCTTCTACAGCTATGCTACTCATTTCATTTTATAGTTTCCTCCAGAACTCGTCCTTTTCTTCTTGTGTTGATCCTGTCAGCGGTGCATATGCACTGACCTCATTTATAATTCCTTCCCCACAATCTAACTTTACCGTTATTAACTGGTCTCCTCCTCTCTTTACTTTAATCACATGTTCCTTCATATCATTCCACACCACCACTCAAACTCCATTCCTTCGCTCTGCTGTTGCACTCCTTTATTTTAGTTTGTATCACTCTCCCAACTCCCTGTCCTTGTTGCCTCTCCACCTGGTCTCTTGTATACACAGTATTCTTATTTTCTTCCTCTCCTTCAGCCACACCAATTCTTTTCCTAGGCCTGTGAATGTCCCAAAATTCAGTGCCGCCAATCTCAAGGTAACGGGAGCTCGCTTCTTTAGCCGCACCCGCTCATGATGCGGTAGACCTTGCCTATTAGCAGAGGTCGGGCGCTGCCTCACTGCATCGCTTATAACGGGGTACGGCCTGGCATGGTCTAATACTCCTTGGTTGTAGCTAATCTTGGTTTTGGCTTGGTTTTATGCTCGAATGCCTTTTCTCCATCTACCCTACCCAGTTATCCGTGCTTTGGACCGGCATAGAATTGTACTGGCTTGCAACTTCTACTTCTAATCGCACTCTGGAATTCAGGGCAACACCGGAGTTTCGAATCTGTAGGGGCTTGAATTTTCTTATTCGCGCGCGAACGAGGAGTATCGGGCTGAGCCCCAGGGGCGAGAGATTTCTGGGGGAAATGACCTATTAGGACCTTACAAAACTTTATGTGCGCTGCAACGACTTCAAGACAACCAGTAAAATATGCGCACTCAATATAACACTTAACCAAGGGGAGTTTATTGGCGCGCCCCAAGTAATCATGCACTACGCCAATGTTATCGTGATCCAAAGCCATAGGTGTAAGTAGTTAATATTAAACAACAATAAACGTGCACCCTGTATCACGGACGATGGTGGAGATTCCATAACTAAATACTACTCCAGTTTCGAATTGGAGGGCCCGCGGTGTACTTTTATCAAACAAAATTTTACCTGGTATCCCGCGGTACTCGGCGGATTTGAATAAGAGGGAGATTCATTTGTCGACGGTAGAGGCACCTAGTGAGAAAAAGTGCTTTTAAACTGTGAGTTGTAAGTGCAATTGCTCCTTATGTGACCCTCAACTCCACAGGGAAAGCAAACGATGGTCTTCCGGCGGAACGACACAGCGAGCGTTTTGAGAGCAAAGTGCTTGACATCACGGTGGTCCGACGAGAAGTTAGGTTTAGGTTTGGCTGGCCCAGTCACCTTGTCGAACCTGTTGCCGCTGTTAGGAACCAATTTTTTCTAGCTTACATTAGAGATGGGAGATGGGGGTTTTGACTTCTTCCCTTCCTTCGGATAGCAGTTGTGGCTACCCGCGCAGACGTCTGCCTTGTCAATGCATTCCTTGAGAGTATAGCACTTACGTTCATTCCCTACGGCCTGATTTCAGAAGGGAACTACGCAAAAATTTGGTCCTTGAGGACGAAATAGGCCAGAGCGTCCTATTCATGAGGCACTTTAGATGTATCATTCCAAAGCTGAAAGTAACGCTGCATGGAGTAGCCAAAGTGACGGATGGGCTGGGTTTGGTTGAATGCGACAATTCCTGAATTTAGCTTAGTACAAGTCCAGGGTCATATTATAGGCGGCGAACAGCTCGGCTTTTAACGAAGAGTAATCAATCGTTGCCGATGAAGTGTGAGAGATAAAAATATCCGTGAGTAGGGAACTCAGGCAGGGGCAATAATTGTTCTACGCCGTCCGTCTTGATGTCCCAATGACTCACCTTGAAGATCTTCTCAAAGTTGGTTAGATAAGACCCGAATTCTTTTCTTTCTTCAAATACTAGATTTTTATGGTTAATGCATGCAATGCATACATTCTGGAGCTTGCGGAATTTATGGAGAGCGTCTCGTTCCTAGCCTTGCACATCTCCAATTCGTGGGAGCGAATGCTCTCTCTTTCTTCGCGTTCTCTTTCTCTTTATTCGCGTTCCTTCTTCGGCTCTTTCTCTTCTCTCTTCGATGTAGGCTATTAGGTCCTTAAAAATTCCTTAAAAATTCCATATGAAGACATGTTACCGGTTTTACGAAAGAGAAGCGACAACAAGAAATAAATTAACGCACAACAAAGAATGTGGAGAGATTTATAGTAACGCAAGGGCGAAAGTGCGACCGGGTAGTGCTTGAGCCTATTAAACCTGACACTAGTTTAATATAATATAGATATTACTATATGCCTTAGGTTGATGTTAGATCTCATCCTTTATCAAATTTATTAGCCCTAGAGAGAGAGGCCTATGAACGGAGTAGTCCGCTATGAGCATGGGTGAAATTATAAATACAAATTATAGTGCAATTAACTTTTAGGAAAGTTTAGGTTGACCAATGCTTAGCTATCCTGGATGGTTCTGGAATAATAGAAACGAAGTACAAAATATATTTTACTACTATGTAAATAATATATTTACAAATTAAAGGATTGTTAGTAGTCGATTTGGGTGGTGGCGATTACCATACACAGAACGGAGAATGATAGATGGGACGCCTCAAATGACTAAGCGCATGCGAAGACCAGATGGCGGAGGCTTAAAAGGGAGTGGGGATCTTGCGAAGGAGAGTTGCGCGTTGCGGTGTTTCCGAAGATGTGGTCAGTGGGAGTAATTCTGCCTTGATAGAGACGGTATAGAGTCCAATAAAATACTCTCTTTTTGAACGACTATTAAACGAAATAAACTCAGATCATACCTTCGGGTTCAAAATAGCGCATCGAAAATTTGACGCGTCGCGTTCGAGTCACGAGTTCCAACTAGTACGAGGTTGACTCTCGCCAGTTCTATGAGAATACACGGAGCTTAATGGGTTCTGCAAGGGTTTGCGTGGAATTAACGGCGACGAGAAGATGGCTGATACTCGCGAATACTCGGGACACAGGCAGTTACTTACTACTGTCCAAGTCTGGTGTCGGACGTTTTATAGGGGTTAGACGGAGGGGCTTTCCCAGCACCTGAAGGGGAGGGTTCTAGTTGACATAAGTTCTGCCGGGCGAGTTGGACTAAGCATATCTCAGACTTCCGCAAAGTAGGGACTTCATCTCATCATAGTTTTTGCGATTTCGCGCGTTCGGTAGCGTTGTATGTATATAAGGGGCGACTGCGCGCGTCTTCTCTCTCTCTCTCTCTCTCTCTCTCTCTCTCTCTCTCTCTCTTTTTCTCTGAATTATTAAACGTTTACGTATCAAATGAAATCAGTCCTCGGATGAGCATAAACAATGCATTTGGAGAGTTAAGAGATACAAAATGTCTACCCATGTTCGCCTTCATCGTAAGTTCACAAGTAATTATTTAAAGTGATGGCTAAGAGTTTTCCAGATTGAAATTTCAGCAATAAGACACCCCTATAAGAGAAAAGGTACCAAATTCGAAGTAAAAATCTCCTGTTTACCATTAAAGAGCAGCCTTGAGTTACCAACTCATTGTTACTTGAGTTATTAATTTTTGTAGTTTGGTTTTTTTATTCTGACTGTATGTATTAAATGTTGAAAAATTATCTTTGCTTTCGCATTCCTTCTTTAACTTTTCTTATTCCCTTAAATTATTTTTTCTTTTTTTCTGGCGCATTCCTATTTTTTCTTTTCTTGCCTATTTTCTTTTTCATTCGTCAAATCCAATTAATGACATTTTTGTGGAAATTTTACGTTCTTGACAGGCGAAAATGCAATTTTCACCTGCCTCCTGGAAGATGGTCATGCATTTCATATAAGGTACTCAGAACATTCGAATGGAGACAAAGAAATCTTTAATATGAAAAAGTGCCAAGATATTTACAATTCCGACAGTGACCCAAACTCAGAAATTGATTCCACGGCCGCATTTCAGTTGAATCTGAGGTTGATGCAAAATAAACGAGTTGAAATAGGGAAAACAATGTCTGCAAAGAAGGGTCTCTTTTACGGAAACCAAGCGAATTAAAGAGAGAGGGAGAATGGGGTTGGAAAAATTAGCCCTTGGGTACTATTCTCACAGAAAAGGATAAAAGATGAAAATATTTTGTCATTTTGAACAGAAAAAGCTTTAAATTTGAATAAACACTATTAAATTTGTGTTTACAATTCCTAACATAAGAAATCATTATACTATGAGAAATTACTTATGTACTTTAAGTAGGATGTCTTAGCATAGGACCTTATTAAGCAAATAGTGTTTTTAGGTGTATTGAAAATGTGTAAAATGTACTTAGCTCTCGAGAGAAGATGACTTGGTGCTTGCAGGAACGAAGCGATTTTAGCAGGCGGTTGGAAATTGATACTATGGATCCGTAAAGTCTCTATGTTTCCTTCGAAACTACTCCATTGATGAAGGTAGTGTATATGATCGCAGCTAGAGAAAAGAAAAGTATATATCTAATATCAGTTATATATATTTTTAAATTTTAGATAGTCAATATTTCGAAGTAATAACTATATATTCAATTGAGTGAAGTTTTTCAACCATTTGCGAGGGTAAGTTATAATAATTTGGAGTATCTACAAGAAAACAATTTCAGTGCTATAGAAGTGTTTATCACTTGCTAATAAACTTCTCTCATTATTCATTCTTGCCGATTTATTATTTTAGAAAATCTGAGATATTATTTTTTGTCTATGTTCGTTCAATTCATTCTAAGGGTGGTTATGTTCTTCAACATGGGAAGGGAAGAAATTTTACTTTGGTGCTGTAAATGAGGTTTACAAGCTTAATATAATGGAATAATATTAACTTATGGGTTAAATGCAAAATTCCTTACTAGCTACCCTAGAAATCGGTTTGACTTTTAGATGATCCCGTCAAGAGGGCGGGTACCCAGTTTTGCCTATTACCAAAACTACTTGAAGCAGCTACACAATTTCCTGCACAAGTGAATATAGTGAATGCCTCGATCAATGGGTTGCCTTGAAACCTTCGATGGGCACTCCTGAACCTGATTTTCTTCCGCCCATTCCATCTGAACACCTTATTTGTTTACGACTATCACTCAGCCGTTTCTCTACTCGCAGGATAATGGATGGGGTAGCCGTGGCTACCACCTCTGCTACAACTGAATCCTAGAGCAACACAAACTCGTTTCGGTACGACTACCTGTGGGAGGGGCTACCAGGTGTATAGTGTTACACCCGGTATACAGAAGAACTATGTACACCTTCTAAAGGCCCAAGTGAAATTTGGAAAGGCATTATCATTGCTTTGACTTGAATTATTTGTAAAGGCCTGTCCTAGCTGGTGCGTTTCCTCTTTATCTCTATCATTACACTTTTTATATTTATACGACTATGGTTCAATTATTTGTCTACTCGCAGGAAGGTAAATAGTTTAGTTAGGTGTCAAACCTCGCTCTCTTTGCACGTCAAAGGAGGTTCCATGCACAGATATTTCCAATTTGTACCCTGAAGAGTAGCACGTCATCCCAGCCCCATTGCCCGAAGGAAATGACCAACTACAGAAAGAAGCTTATATCAGCGGCCTCTATATGCTCGCTTTCCACTATAACTAATACGACTCTCTCTTTTCTTGCCCCGTTGATTAGTCTCAATTCCTGCTCCTATCTTCTCGGGCTAACATTTGTCTTACAGTTTGACTAAATTTCAGGCGTGGTGACCTCTCCAACGCCTTTCACAAAGCCAGATCTTTAAGTGCTACTTGCCTAGGACACCATCAGTAGGATCTTTTTAAGGATCCTAAGCAGTTGCAGTGTAGGTAAAAACTGTTCGCCACTTAGCTCAACTTCACATAACCTTGGTTTTGGAACTTACCAAGAAGGTTTCTAAATGGTGCAGGTGCTCGCTTTGCACCAATTCCTAGTGATAATGAACTTTCTTAGTTCCCGTTGGTTGAGCCGCACTCTGGCAGATCAAATTATTTTAAGGACTTAGGCCTTGTCGTGGTACAACCCCTCTATACCAAACACTACTCCTATATTATGTACGGGGGTGACTTAATCACCACCTATTGCAACGCCAACCGTTGAAGGACTGTAGGCATGGATTAATAACCGACTAGGAGGTCACACTTGAGGCGTTGGGTTTCAAATCCTAAATAATCAAACAGAGTGCATAAATTGTTGGCGAGATTTACTTGAATAGGCCGAAAGTATCGTTCAAGATTAGTTAAAGATGAAACAACAAAAATATATTTAATTAAACAAATTAAAATAAGAATAATAATAGACAAAAGGGAATTATTTGAATTGAGATAGTCTCTTTATAATGGAATCAATTGATTAAAGTAACTAGATTCAGATCAAAAGTGGAAAATTGACAATACTAATAATGGAGGGGGGTTTCAGTCTTTTGGGGCGATGACTTCAAGGAAGGTCCTTCTTGCAATGAGGCAAGAGGGGAACAATCCGATTGAGGCAGGTGGGGCACGATCCAAACCAATCTTCCGATGAAAAGAGCCAAACTTCAAAGATGATGTTCGACGGGGAATGTGGGAATTCTCGTAATTCCACTAAAAGAGGAAACTTCTTTTTCCTTAAAGGTAATCGATGGAGATTTTCTTCGGTTCGATTAAACGAAGTGAGACTAATGCGCAAATTTGAAGGCTTGCCGTTCACAGAAGCTACTAATTGACTTAGGTAGAATCATACCTGAAGAAGACTTGCTTTTTGACGAACGCTCACAGGATGAGATGATAAGGATGGCCTTTAAGTGCGGGTTGGACTCTTCGAAGTACAGAAAAACCCGAGTATTTGTATGTCCAATTCTGAAAGGAAAGGGCGAGTTTGGATAAAGGAGTCATAAGACTTATTAATTCGAAGGCGGAGTCGATTCATGATTTAGCAGCAAGGGGCGAGACATAGCGGCTCTTTTACTTCTCGTTCCTAGGGGAAGGAGGAGGCTACTGACTATTTCCTGGATCCTGAAATATTTTCGTAACGTGCTTAGGAGTCGAAAATTCGAGAATGTCTGAACATGAAATGATGTCGTCCATGGCGCGATACAATAGCACGTGGTCTCTGATAAATTGGGTGGGGAAGGTTCAGAGGTCGTTCTCTTACAGCTCTTCCTCTTATGAAGAGGTGTCTACCCTTTTTTGAGTATGTAGCCACATTTCGGCCTTCTCTGTGGCCCCTACACTTATCCCTTAGGGAATCGTGTTGTTTCACCCTCGCATTTGCTCACGAGTTAGGTGGTTCCCCTCTTATTCACGTTTTTAGATTTTACTCTTGGCTATAAAACTTGCCTTGGGTGCCTCTTTTCTTTCTCTGGAGCCCACCACGAACACGACAAGAAAGAGGACGCTCCACCTGACTTCAATCACCTCAGATGGGAAAAGAAAAGCACCTCAAAATCTTATACGTTAAAGAGTAGTCATCGTCTCCTGTTACCAGTCATGATACTTCGTAGATCCTAGGTTTACGACTTTGATGGAAGCTATCATGCCATCTCTCATATTTATCCCAATGGTAGACGGCATGCGGGCTCCACTGACCTTTAACTGTGCCATACGTCAGCGTCAGTCGTTTTAAATTGCCTAACTTAAGAACAAGAACAACAGATAAATCAAGAAAATAGAAAGAAACTTCTCCCTCTGTTAGTGCCTCCTTGTATGCCCGTAACATCACTATTACGGAGAATGTAATGGCTATGGCCCTTTCGTCCCACTCGGTCTCTTAACAAAAGGGAGAAAAAAAGGCAAAAAGTATTAGGTATTCCTCCACTGACTGTTGAGACCTGGGACGGACGGGCGCGCTGCTATTTTGGCACGAGACCAAGCCAATATTAGTAGGTCAAGGTTCAAATCCCCGAATAACTATACTTCCGCACGTTTTCGCCCAAATTCTATAAAATCATGCGTGTGGAAATTGATGGAGAAAGTGATAAATACAAGATTAGTTTTTTTTCTTTTTTTTTATTTAGTCATGCCTCCAAAATTAGAGGAAAATGACTCTTTTATTACATAAGACAAAGTTTACAAAATAATGAAGGAATGATAGGAAATTTTAGGAAAAGCTATATTAAACAAAAAAATTACGAAAATTATATAAAAATAGTGTTCCACACTGGAACTAGCGAGCGAATATGCCCATCCCGAGTCATCACTGCCCTATATAGTTTATGGCTAGGCAGTGATGGTGGGGTTATGGCCACAGAAATTCCGATGTGAAATCGGTGCGGGATGGACCATCAGCACGCTTCGTAGCGGATCGAACATAACGGATATTTTGGGGAGATGTCCTCCAGATGATCGAGAGGTTTTGAAGTGAGGATCCTTGTAGGGAGTCTAGAATGTGTCTGGCGAGATTTTTCCCCTCTTGGTGTTGTTTATGGCTGGAATGCACCCGCCATAACGCGTGCCTTCGGGAAGAGAATGAGGGTAATCCAGATGGCGACCGTTTCACAATGTAAAGCATATGGGAGGACCTGTAATTGCCTAGTTGGGTATTCCCAGGTCTGGTTGGCGTGTGCTATTGCAATGCCTGTTAAGGTGGCCTCACAGTACACTAGTGTAGAACTAGCCTTGCTTCGAAACTAGGCCCTCCATCTGGTGTCTACCAGGGGTATGAGAGCCATAAGTCGTTGGTCTAAATCGTGGTGAGTTTTGGCCTGATTACACATCTGGACCTACAGAAAAGGTAGCTGGAGGATAGGTATGATGAAGTTGAGCAGGCCCCCCCATACGCTGCCATTATTTAAAGTCGAGGTTCTGGTGGGTACAATATGGGAGACCTTTTGTTACCTTGGTTTCCATGGTGGCTTTTAATCAGGCCCTTGCTTGTCGTAAGTCAATATATATACCCAAGTAGAGTATTTGTTCTGTTGGGGTGAGCTGCGATTTTTTTCAGATTGATCTGAAACTGGGAGCTAGGAATTCTTGCAAGGTATTTAACACGTTTTCCAGTGGACGAGCAATAAGGATATCATCCAGGTAGGTAAATCAGGTTGCTCCGTGTTTTCTATCGCATATGTTGGCCATTGCCTCCATGCAATACTGCATGGAGTACGGAGCTCCACAGAAGCCCATAAGGAGCTTCTTAAACCTATAAGATTGCTGTTCTATCTTTACTCCGAATTAGTGTCTGACCTTGAGATGTAAAGGCAGGTAGTAAAATCCCCTGGAAAAGCCCAGCTTAATCGCAACAGAACCCGGCTTGGTTTCTTTCAGTACCTTATTGATGTTAGAGAGTCGGGACGTTGGTGGCTAATATAGCGGCGTTAAGCTAGAAATATCGTAAATGATTCGCATGGAACCATCTGGTTTTGGAGATACAAAGACAACGTGGGACCATGTGATCTCGGAACTCGGTTACAATATGTCAGCCTCCACTAAGGTTTTTTTCGCTGAAAGTAGGTTTGGCGAACATTTCTGGTAATATTTTGGGAGAAGAAATATTTTTTTGTGGTTTACTGGGCTAAATTGATAACGTTGTTTGTTGGGGGAAAATTGGACAGGTTCCCAGGTCTATTTTGCCTCAGGACCCTGAAAAACTTGATGATTTTTGGTTGAAGTGGGTCAAGTAGAGGTGAGGCCTTGTCATCCTGTTCTTTTGACTCCTTGTTTTCCCCTTGTTGGTTATCATTGTCGTCGTTAGCATTGTCATTGTCTTGTTCCTGATCGTCTTGGTTATCCTTGTATTTGTTAAGATCTTCTAACATCAGGTAGGCCACTGGCTGAAAAATCCTAAGAGTCAATGGTAGATTCATTTGACTTAGGGCCGGTGGCCATAAGTGGGGAATCCCTGTTAATTTTCTATAACTGGAAGTCAGGCATATTAATGTGGATAACCTCTGAAATTGACGCTTTGACAGATGAGCAGAGAGGTAAGGCGGGAAGGCCTTTAATGTATAACTGGGGTGTACTGTCATCTATATTTCGTATTTCACCATTTTCACTTGATTTAGTCACATCTAATTGACTTAACTGATCACTTAAATTATCAGTAATAACACTATTTATGTCTTCTTGTAACGCAGGTTCTGTTCCAGTATACCAACACGAAGAAGTGTGATTAATATTGTCGATGTTGGTGAAGGTTTCTTCCTGCTGCCTATTTCTTAGGTCGTGGAAGGTTCTTGCCAAGAGGCGCAGGCCGTCGGGCATGGCCATATCCGCGGTACTGACCCACTCTAGTTTGATGGGTGAAACTAGGCACTGTTACAAGGAGGCTAGGCCATCCTGTCTGGCGTTAAATGCTCTGACTGAGAGTTTAATTCTCGAGGACATGGTTGCCCGCTCTTTGGCGTCCCGCAGAGCTGGTCTCCAACCATAATGTAGCACACAATAATATAACCTAAGCAGTTGTCTAAGTGTCTGGCACTTGGTGCTCGTGAGAACACTTCGTACCATGTGGAGGGTCAGCAGAAGTAATATTTCCTCACGATACCGTCTCTTGAGGACGGGGTGGTTAATTTGAGCTGCTAAATCGGCTACCACCACGTTCCAACCGGCTTCGTCAGGAAGAGATTGTTCTCGACCCGCGGCGGGCTGTGACTTAACGTGGAGATCCCTGGTAGGAGTACCCGGTGTCGGCGGAAGTTCTTCAGGATTTACCGGTATCAAAAAATTTGCTGACAGCTGCTTGTTGGCATGGAATTCGGTATCCCCTTCGTCCTCTTCTGGACGGCTGGGGAAAGATATAAGCGAAAACCTGAGATGTCCAGGGAATTGACGGTGAGGGTTACTCGAGACCGCCGTCTCCTGAAGTGAAGCAGCCCTCTGCCTCTCTTGAAGAGTGTGGGATATGGGCACGTGATCCACCTCTTCGATGGTGGTTAACACGGCAGGTGCAAGAGACGCCTCCTGCTCACTTTGGAGAAAGATTCCGGTGTCAAAACTATAGACATCAGATGAATAAGTCTTTAGGTGCCTGTTTAACATTACTCCGGGTTACCCGCAAGGGTGCCCTGATGCAGAAAATAATGCGAGCTGTGTTTTATACTAGAACCGGCGAGCCGCATTTCTTCTGCAGAATGTGAATTTTAAAGAAACACTGCACGACGTATCCATTGCTCTGACCCGAAAAGCTATCTTCGAGGCCTTCTATCGTATACAGCACTTCGCCACAGAGTTTTCAATCTGGAAATGGCTTATGATACGGCATGGCGATACAAAATTATAGGGAACCTCAACAAGATGGGGGCGAAAAATGCCTCTCAAATTTCATATCTTAATTCCTGCGAGATCGTCGATTCAGCGTACTGGAAGAATGATCCCTCTTTACCATTTAGTGTCCATAGTGTTACACAATTTTCCGTAACCATCAAGAGTCTTAGCAAAGTTTGGAGCGTCGAGTCCAACAAGCATTGAACCGCCCCTCTCACTATGCCAAAGGGCACAGGCTTTGGTTTTTATTAGCCAGGTTATGGCAAAATATGTGCTTTAAACGAAATAATATTGCAATATATTTATTAATTTAAGAACGAATATGGCGCACCCATCTAAAGATTATATTATCTCGTAATATTATGAAGAAATTAAATCAGCTGGTATGCTATTTGCTTTTAATAAAATTGCATGAATATGACAAACTCATGGCATTATTCAAAGTTATTGGATCTGATGAGGTACATTTTTCTATCAGAAAACTTAACCACCACAACCATCGATATCTGGATATAAGTAATTTAAAAATACTTCAGGCAATTCCTTTAAATAATTTCTGTCAATTACTTGATTTCAAACGTAACCCATTCGTTTGTTGTTTACAAATATCAATTATTGTAAATTAATTGCTATAATGTTTTTTTCTTCTTTCGCAGATCTTTTAAGTGCTAAGTAAACTACCCCACTGTAAATTCCCTATCAGAAAATTTATTTCTGCTAAGTCTACCGCTGTAATTTATCATAATAAATTCCACCTCCTCAATGTTACATAAAATAACGAAATAAATTAATATATTAATTTAAATTGCACAAATAAAATTAAAATAACGTTATTTATACACATAGACATTAAAAACTATTAAAATGAAGAATAAATTATTTATAGGGAATTTTTTAAACATTAAATCAGTAGCATGCTTTTTTAAAATTGCCTAGAAATTCCTTTGGATAACGTTAACTTGCTTCTTCAGTCAAGCGTCAAGTAATTGGTGTTTACTTTCTTGTTGAATCTTTACGTAGCATGTGAGCACAGTTTCCTCAAATTTGAACCCATGAACGATAATGGTGAACGTGAAAGATTATATAACTTTTTCACGGCCGCGCTTGTTCAAGAGTTAAATTGAAAAAGGTAGAGTATATCTTCTTCTGTTTAGCAGAAATGTTATCCTGGGCTGAATTTTCCTAAAATACCAAGAAAGACAGGGCGTATAATTAGCTAATCTTGAGTAGTCATTTTTCAGTAGTATTGTAATTTATACACTAACCAAGTTTGCAGAGCTCTACTAATGTTAAGCAATCTGAAGTTTGACTGTATGGTCTAAAATCACATACAACAGTAATAGTTTACGATATTAAACTTCTCTTTCGTTTGACAGGAGGAAATAGTGGTTTCACACATGATCATCGAATGATGATATGCCTTCTTCCTATCATGTTCCACAACCTAAAAAATAATTTGAAAGTCTTACTATACACCAAATTTTAGCACATTTCAAGATCCTCATATCCCGTTTCTGAGGAGAAATCTACAATTCTTTATTTGTATTTAGATCGCATGTCAAAAGCTAAGAACAAAGATTATAATGTTATTTTAATATTAAGTATATCTTTCATTTTGAACCCTAAACGATAATTTTGAAATGCTAGAATTCCTAAAGCACGTTGCCTCTATTCAACTGTTTTGTGAAATTCCTGGAATTCTCATTGATTGATTGTCCAGCAATAACATTTACTTATTGCGATTATGATGTACAAGTTTTTTATATTCACGTTTATCGAACCAAAATGAATAAAAAATCTTTAATTCTTACTGAGTTATTACATTATTTCTGGTTCATTTCAGTTTTAAGATGTAACCTTAAAAACACTCACAACGCCAATATATCGTAGTTTTGCTTGTATTGCCTAGTTGATACTCATATATGTTGTTCTGTGTTTCAACCTATTAACCGATAGTTTATTCTTAAGCAATAATACTCTTGACTTTATCTCTATTATTACTACTATCTAATAAGTTATGTGAAATTTTCCAAGGTGTTATTCACCTCTTTTAAATTATAAATGGGGATAGCTTTGCGGGGATTAACCTTGGGGAAATTAATTGCTCATATCTTTACTATCTACTGATGCATTTTTCTAAAAGGAGAAGAGAAGGATTTACCTTTTATCAGTAGTATCTCTTCACACATTGTACTTTTACTTCAGGAACGCTTCCGGTTACAGGTTCATATTTTTTTACCTAAGACAGATCTTTCAGTTCATATGTAGGTTCCTAAAAAATATTAGTCCCAAATAGTTTACCAACTTTAGATTTAACGTTGGACTTTTTTTTTAAATTTAAAAGTTTGCATTGGTTAGTATTGATAGAAATTTAACATTCCTGCAAAAAGTAATTCGCCTTTAGATAACGAACCTGAAAAGAATTAGTCACAATCCTCCAACCCTCCTTATTATACACAATATCGACTGATTTTAGACAGAGAAAGAGAGAGCAATCTAGCGAATGCCACCAAATGCACAAGACCCCGCAATCAAGTATAGAATATTAATAGGCTACGAACTAAATAAAAAAACAACAAACTCACTAAACCAAACAAAAAGCAAACCGGAAAAAAACAGAGTGATGCACACTTCAGCGCCATAGGGAACACGACTACTCTGGGCAAGTCGAAGCATGCCTGCTCTCGTCCTGGTCCCTGGAATGGTAAAGTGTGTAAATATCCACCATGTAAGGACAGAACAAGGCTGTTCCAAAAACTCTAGGAGACAACGCTGTCACTGCAGAAAGTTGAGGGAAACTCTACAACAAATGCCAGTGCGTCTTGCATATCTGAATAAATCGAAGCCTCAGGAGAATGACCTGAAGCGGCTGAGATAATGGGGTTGGGTAGAAGTAGGTCCAAGGAGACAGCTGCGGTGCAATGGCTCGCCGGTTCAGGTGGCTATCGGCCTTGTTTCATTTTTTTGCCAAATAGCTCGGAGAGCTAAATGATTACTGTCATGTAATAAATTTGAGGAAGCGTGTAACGTTGACTCATAATTAACACTAAATACTCTTAGTTTTAGACCGGTGTTAGACACAATCAGTACAAACCATTCACTTGAAACCCTAATGCTAATAAATTTCTCTTTAGGAGAGACGTCAGTTTTGAGTCGACATATTTTGAACATTTAGAAAAATAGTGCTAAAATAAGTTTAAATAATCTTCTGAACACGTTTTTAATGAACATCAGATCTGACACATTATTTTTTAGCTGGATTGAATGTTTTAAGTCAAACTATTAACTTATTTTTGAAGACTATATTGCAGTTTGTACTGCCAGCTTTTGCTAGCAACCTCATAAAGATGACACCGGGCAATCTCACGCCGTTCGAGGAGTACTTAATATGGAGGTACGGTAAAAGACACACCCATTAACTTATTGTCATACACGCAACTCTAATCGATCTACCACAAGTGCGAGCTTTCCCATCAACCTCCCAGAAGCTATCCATCCACGTGAGTTGCGCGCCCGCTTAATTGAGTATACAAGAAAATATTTAACCTGACCTTTAAAATAAAAATCATTAATTATTGGCGCGTTTGTATAACTAACTGCTTCACAGATTAAGTGGTTTGAATACTTTGGAGTTCAAATTGATTCCTATCTGAATAGATCCAGCCCAATTTAAGCAGGTTGTCCGTGATAGCGTATCTAAGCTATAAATAGCTTCCTAGGTATTTTATATTATGGTTTTTATCTGTCCTCATACATATGTGGCACCCAAATTGTAAGGTAACGTAGGTCTGTGGCAAAAAAGTTTAAGCTAAAGTAGGCCCAGCGAGGAATCTCACAAATGAGCACCCTGTTGAACCTATGAAATCCTGAAATTGGACACACGCATTCGAGCGAGAAGAATGAATTCGAGGCGGCAGGAAACATATGCACCTGCACACACACACACACACACACACACACACACAAAAGTGGTTCCCATAGCCGCGATAGAATGTCAGCCGTTTAAACAAAGCTTGGGATGCAGGTGAAGAACTGAAAACGATATAGCTGCGGCCATTGTTTGCTAGCAAAGGACTGCGAAACTCAATTGTTTCTTTAGGACTTTTGACCAGAAACAAATCTCTCTCTCCGTAGACACGAATTAACAGGGAATACAATAGGTTCCACCAAAATAAAATCAGTGGATAATAATAAGCAACGCCCATTGTCTCCGACACAAATATATACTGCAAAAGACAGAGAGAGAAATTAAGAGAGTTAGGAAGAGAGTCAGTCAGTCAGAGAGACGTCATGTAACAATAGGCTGACTTAAATACACTACTTACCCGTCTCGAATCTTTCTTACGCCCAAAGCTACCCGAATTCTATGCCCTAATAAAGTGTAAGAGATCCCTCTATTTGTCATTTGTTTGCTACAGTTAATCCGCACCGATCCTTTAAACCCAGCCTACCTAATCTCAAGCTTCGGTCAAGCGAATTTCTCTCTACCTCGTGGCCTACCACGTTATCTGCCACGTAAAGTAAAAAATTCTTGAATCTGTAGAGCCTACCACAAGAACGTACCGGTACCACTGTATTAACCTGCTACCACCGTGCATCAATAGTTACCTATTTGCTAACTCCAGAACTTTCATATATTGTTTCCTATAAATTAGTTTTCTTTGTAGGAGCAGATAACCTGTACTTGCAAAACCAAATTAACAGAGTTATTGAGAGTTTGTGATTCTTCTTTGTCTTTCTTTATTGTTGACAGTTTCCTCATTAGTTTTAGTTTGATTTAATATATGTGAGCGGAACTTAGAATTTACAAAATTGAATTAATAATAAGTTTAGTTATTTAATTTTCAATTACGTCTTACCAAACTCAATCAATTGCGAAAAACCCGTAAAACGTATTTCATTATTTTTTAATTATAGATATTGAGAAAGGACCAGATTACCTCCAATATACAGGGTGACCCCTCAAAAACTTTGATGATAACTAGTTTATTGTGTTTAAAAATATCATATCAAAACATGAGTCTTTAGACCTTTCTTCCTTATTCTAGAGTACCTGTTCGAGATGACTTCCATTTAGCTCTGTGCATTTCTTGAAGCGCAGCGCAAAGTTGTCCATGGCGTCCTTACAAACCGACCGAATAATGTCTAAGATCTCCTCCTTGATGGCTTCCTTGAGTTTCGGATGTTCCTGGATCTCTCTGTGTACACTTTGTCTTTAAGATAGACCAGGGGAGTCCTAAATGGCTGTAGGATTGTTACTGGCTGCATTGAGATTGTCCACTGTCCCATAGTTCTCGGAGTTGTCCACCCAGGCCTGAATTCTGCTTTTGGAGGGGTTTTTTCACATTCAAACTGATGCACGAAAGTGTCCTGCACTTTCTTGAACGAGCCTGTCTTGCAATAATGTTTGACGCAATATATTCTTTGCTCGAGTTGCCATTGAAATTTATTTGTGTTCACAGGCGTTGCTTCTTTCATGTCCTGCAAAGTAAGGGTGATTAGTGAATGAATGAAGGATATATCACCAAAAAGTGTGCAGAGCCGATTTTGGGGGTCACCCTGTATATTCTTACTTTATTTTATTCATTCTACCTAATTTACATTCATAGCTTTATTATTTATATTTACATGCAACTTTGAGCAAATTCAAGTCACACGTAGTAAAAATACACATCATGGATTTTGAACTAAATCCTTATCAAGCCTTATTAGGGCGTGTTAATGATAGTGCAACTATTATCCTGGTAGCCTTTCCTCCTCAAAACGTAATCATTATTGTGAGGACTAAATGACGGACACGGGTTTTAGATCCATAATTTTATGGAAAATATCCTATGTTCTCGCACCAGAATTGGCTGCTCTTGTGTTAAACCATAATCTTGATATACAGTGCCTGAAGGAGATGAACTGAGCCCCTTTAAATACTACCGCTACCTTTTCTTCTACCTTAAATCCTTCAAGATTTTCAAATTATGTGAAGCTCATGTAATATATTTTTGCTTCCGAGAAATTTGTTGCCTCTTTTCTATAACTATTCTCCCACACCTTCTACGTGATCCAAGGATGAGAACGGTAATTTAACCCATACGAAAGAAATATTTTTTGATAATAATAGAACAATCTGCACATTTATGTTCTTAAAGTAATAATCTTTATCTCATCCAAGTAATTTCAATTATACCCGAGATTCCTACGTGCCTTATTGTCGAATTTCAGTAACATTAATGCTCTAGCAAAGAAAAAGGTAAATGGCCGAAACCATGTTTCCTATATCTACCTTAATCCTGGCCTAAGAAAGTCCCTGATGACACGCCAAGGCAATCAGAACTTTTGGTCAAAGACACGAAGTTCACAAAACATTATTTTAGTTGTAATATTACTTTAGTTTTTATGGCAAATTTTCCTGTTGCAATCAGGGTGCGGTCAGAAAACGATCTTCCATAAATGACCTCAAGTTATCCATAACTTTTTGGAAAAAAAGCAGTTCCCGCATATTCTTGTCTAAGCTAAAATATTGATTTAGCCCTCGAATTCGTTTTTTCGTTTGCTTATTCAGAAATTATCAGTTTGGAGAACATTTACCAAGAACCTAACTCTAAAATGATTTGTCGAAATGGAATACTTCCATTGACATAATTTTTTAATCATAAATCCTTTCTAAGAGATTATGGGACTTATTTTACATAATATGATGTATAATTATCGAACAAATTTTTTCCATTCGAAAATATAATTTAAGATTCTATGGGACTTTTTCATTTTGGGCATAACCTGGATAATGGCATCCTTCAATATAGCTATGTTATTAAGAAGATGACGATTATCTGTCTTTCAAAAGGACTGCACAAATAGCAATCCATAGGATTCTATGGGACTTATTCATTTCGGGCATCACCTGGATAATGGCGGCCTTCAATAAAGCTATGTAATTAGCAAGAGGACAATTATTCTCTCTTCTCAAAAATATTGCACAAATAGTAATTTATATGATTCTATTGTGGCGATTCTCTCTCCGAATACATACCCATACCACCCTCCTGATAACACGACATCTTTAGCCTATCACATTAATCTTAATCTTCCTATCTCCTCTCTTACAAATTCACGATTTCCAGGCTCTTCTCCAAATAAGTTTCCCCTACTCCACTCAGAAAGCTCCAACTACTATGGTTCGCCCAAATCATAACCTGTTATTCTTTCCCTACCTCTTAGGCCTCTCTCAAGCAAGCAATTCTTATTAGAGCCATCTCTATTTTACTGTTTGTAACCAGTCTCTATTATTTGGAATATGTAATACCCTCCTTACTCAAGCAAAAGTATTAATGTAGCCACCTAGCAGCCTCAATAATTTGAGTTATGTATTCTGGACATTCGGAAGAAGAGGTTGATTTTTTGGGGGCAGCTTGACTTACTTGATAGGCTGAGGGAGCACTTTTCACGCGAAGCTCAGTTTTTGCCTACGTTTAGGCCACCAGCCTAATTGATTGTGGTTTGTTAGTTCAAGAGTCTGTTTTCTATTAGAAGGATTGAGCGTGAAATATTTGATTGAAAGCTGATCATTAAAGGATTCAAAGTTTTTTTTAATTTAAGCTGCTCGACACTTGTTAGGTTTATAATTTCAGTCTCCAACAAGCTGCTTCAAAGCCTGAATTAATTCGTTCAAACGCCTCCCTGGAACGTTACGGACGACCTACCAAAGATATCGGGAATAGACCTTTAATTTTCATTACATATACCTGAGGCGTAAGTAATCCATTGGAGATTGGTACCTGTAGCATACTATAATGTAATCGTGTAGTTTTGCGACTCGTAATTAGAAAGAATTCTCCATCGTTAACTAAATATATTATGACTTGTAAACTTTATGTTTATTTTTAAGCATCTGAAATGAAAATAATATACATTAATATTAATAAAAATGTTGCTAATATTCTGCATATATAAAACAATTCCAATTTGAGAAAAATATTTGCTCTTTAAATAAACTCTTTAGAAATTAATTAGTTTTTTTGCCCAACTTCTCTCATCATAAGTTCGTTGATTGCTTCTGTCATTTCTTCTATAAGTCAAATTACAATCAAATCAATTAAACAGAAAGAATTATTCAGGAACTCTTTATATGTACATATATCAGTGACCTAGTCCCCAATAGTGAATAATAATGTTTCTACTTTAGTTCCCTATCAAACTTTAAATTAATAATTTTAGGTAAATGCCAAACGATTCCATTGCGAAAAAAAACAACCAAAAGTTGATAATGCCATTAATATATAGTCAGAAATTATAGTAGGTAATGATAATTTTTATCCTATAAATTAGGATCATTATTACTCGGCAAAGAAGTAGGTTGATTTATGGATATATTCATAATTTTTCTTTTTATAAGCTCTTTTGGGAAGCAGCACACACTTTGCATGGTATAGGCATTGAGAGCAGGAATTTGTGCGGTACTTTACTAAGACAAATTGCATGGTGTATTGTCATGATGTTTCTGGTTTTAACAGACACATGGGCAAGAAATACCATCCTGAAGAATGGAGGCTCTTTATCGACTCCTCTACAAGGAGTCTTAAAGCCGTGCTACTTTTTAATGGCAAAAACGTAGCATCATTGCGAATTGCGCATTCGTCACCCTGAAAGAAACCAACGCTACCATCTCACTTCTTCTTAACAACAGACAATATCAGGATCACAACTGGCTTCTTTGTAGTGATGTGAAGGTCCTAAGTATTTTGTTAGGGCTGCAGGGAAGCTAGACAAAACACCCATGGTTTTTATGCTTGTGGGAAAGCCGTGCCGATTCTGTATACTACAGACAAGTGCCATGGCCACAACGGGAAGAATTTGTACTAGGCCGCCATAACGTCAAAGCTCTACCACTTATACCAGTCGAGAGAGTGCTTCTACCTCCACTTCACATAAAGCTGGGATTGAGGAAGAACTTTTTAAAGCACTTCCGAAAGATCAAGAAGGGTTTATGTACCTTTCCCACAAATTCCCTTCTGTAAGTGATGCTTTAATGAAAGCCGGCATATTTGTTGGACCACAGATTCGTGAGCTTCTTTCAGATACAGGCTTTACTGAAGCGTTAACACTTCATGAAAGAAGTGCTTGGAATAATTTTAAGTCAGTTGTAACAGGCTTTTTAGGGAACACAAAAGCCGATGACTACAAGGGAAGAGTTAGAAACATACTTCAAGCATATGAGACAGCTGGCGTATGGATGAGCATAAAATGCATTTCCTCCATAGCCATCTTGACTACTTTCCTGCCAACTTGGGTGACTTCAGTGAGGAACAGAGGAAGAGGTTCTACCAAGATATATCCGAAATGGAGCACCGCTATCACGGCAATTAGAGCGTGATGATGATGGCTGATTTCTGCTGGTCACTTCAAAGAAGCCGGGCAACATCTGCTGAGGGAGAATACAATGGTGATTTTCGTGAGCAGATATGTACATGCCTGTATGTGTGTAACGTACATTTATACTGATTTTGTTTCTTCTTAATAAAATAAAATGGCCTGTCAACCTTTGTTCGCCTTTACTTACCTATATAAATTTACAGGAATTTTATAGACCTAGCTCAGACGCATTTCTGCACGATAAACCTGAATAATTTAGTGTCGGTTATTACAAAAAATGAGAACCTCCCTGAATAAAATGAGTATGATTTCTAGATTCAACATGCAAAACTCTAATGGGAAATGACAATGACCTCTTTGTTGCAAAGAATTTTGGGGAGGAGGCAGCCCAGTGTTATATTTCTTGATCAACTTGTTTCTAGAATTTGAAAATGGGATTCTTTTAGTCTTTCCTCAGGGAATTTTTAGTTGCGGGCGACTATATATTTTACTATAATGGGTGAGCCGGACCCCGTTTTGTTTTTTTATTGATTTTGTAATAATATTTTAACTAATCAGCCAATTCTAACGGAATTCGAAACACTTATGTTGTTTTACATTCTCTTTCGGTGGTATAACGTGCATGGTCCTACAAGGGTAGCACATGAATTATTTTGGTTTGGTCATAAAATCATAACTATACGGCCGATGCTAATGAGGTTTTAAATTTAAAACCTTATTAAAATTTAAATTCTCTTTCAAATGATATGACTCTGAGGGTCCTCCTACGGTTGATCTTTGAATCATTGAAAGTTTTGGAGTTCGTAAGGTCATAAATCAGAAAAGTGAGAGCACCCGGCTTTTTGGTCAGCAGACCTTGTTTTGTTTTGGTACTAACATTGTAACTATTCGGCCTATTCTAACGAGATTTGAAAGCTTTATGTTGTTCTACATTTTCTTTCTAATATATAATAACAAAGGTCGCCCAAGATTAGTTCGGGAATTATTTTAATTTGGTAATAACGTCATAACTATTTAGCTGATTCTAACGAAATTTAAAACCCTCATAAGTGTGTTACATTCTCGTTCTAATGATAGAATTATCCAAGTCCTCCTAAGATTAGCTGGGGAATTTCGGTGGGTTACAACATGGTAACTATTTGGCCGATTTAAAAAAATTTGAATCACATTTTACATTCCCTTTCGAATGATTTAATTGTCATGGTTCTCGCAGGGTTAGTTAGGGAAGTATTAAAAGTTTTGAAAGTTGTAAGATCATAAATCAGAATAAGTGAGAGGACGCAACTCTTGGTCAGCAGAACTTGTTTTTCCTTATGCCGGGTATCATTATGGTTGCACAACGCTTAATTCTTATAGAAGACTCCATCTTCTATTAAATTTGGAGAGAAGAATGGTTCGCATTGCATAGTTTAATTCCAGTATAGATCCTTGTAAGGCTACACTATTTTATAATTTGATTTATAAGGTTCTGTGGACTGTTTGTTTGCTTTCCTTTAGGGTTGTAATAACTATTTTAGAACGTTGAGCGCTTATCTAAATATGACTCCACAATCATCCATTCACTCCTTTACTTGGGATTCCTACACTGATGGTGTATACGAGAGGCGGTCAATAAGTTTTGAGAATCGGTAGGGCAAAAGAGAGGAAGGAGGAGGGCTGTTTGTGGGTGTGTTAGGACAAGTTATGACAAGTCAGGACCTGCCGCCGCACGCTCCTGCCTCGTCTATTTTAAGCAACGGAAAGGGCAAGATATTGGAAAAACCTTCGCTGGCACTGTTCGACTATTGTTGAAATAAAGTGAATGTTGTTCAACTAGATTGTTGCCTCTCTAATTTTTATAATGGTTGCATGTGCAACCACATATGCCGATTCCAAGGTAATGCGGTGGTCTGCACCGTGTTGGTGCTCTGTGAGGTATGTGCTTAATTTCTCCGCATGAATATAATGCATGTGCTCTTTTGCCTTAGTTTCAATGACCCCACTTCTTGACACCTACTTAATTTTTTTCAGAATAATTCGAACAGTAGGAGCGAAGTCTGTTTCTAGTATCTTTCCATTCGATTATATTCCTTTACACATAACATGAATTTACAAGCAGATATCAATATTAGTACAGGATATGGATCAATCAGCAACAAGCTAGTGTTAGCTCCTTGACTAAAATTCAGACACAGACCTAATAAAGACTGCAGTATCCTTCAATTCTCGATGAACAGAATATAATGGAAAAGGATAAGAGCAGTTGCCAAAATAATGGGAATCTTCCATTCTATCCTACTCTGGGCCAACGAAACAAAATGAGTTCTTGGGTAGGAAGGCTGCGAAGACTAGAAGCTCACTACAAAACTTCACATGTTCCGGAAGACGTTACAGAGACTGAATGGAAAACGCCAATTCAAGAAATTTACCTCACAAACGAATAAAGGAAGTATTGAAGAAGTGAATTTGAAGAGTCTTTCGGAATCTTTTGAAAAATAACGTATTCACCTTTGCCACTGAAGAGAACAAGCGGTATGACATCAATTTTGAAGACCACATCCTTGATCAACTAGGTAGTGAGATTGAGAATATGTACGTTTACAATAACGCATCACTTGACAGAGAGATGAAAAAACATGACAGAAAAATAACAGAATAAGATCCAATAGTGATTATTCTCCTTTAAACAAAGATCAAATAACAAATATTTTTAAGTCATCGAGGTTTTTTCAACTGATTTAGGACAATTTCTGCTTCGATTAATTAAAAAAGGACCTTTTCCTCTTATCATTTAAGGTTTTGAACTGTAAATTTGAAAAAAATCCGATCTTATAAGTAAATAGATTAACTACTGCGACATTTTCGATTCATTTTTGTTATTTTTCACCTTCACAATTTATTAATTAAATGTTGCAAAAATTATTAGTGTATGTTGAAGAGTAGACATTGTTAAAGGTATGTACATGAAATTTGGATATTAGCTCATCATTGTTCAGAATTTAGGATATGAATTCGTTTTCTTCAGAGTGCAACATTAATCATGAGAGCATCCCAGTGGGTAAAATATCTGGACTCTATCTCTTTCATGTCTTGATAAAATCTTTCTTCTTACTCATAAAGCCGATTTATATGTGTGAATAAGTAATGCATTTGATACTCATGTAGCACAAGAAGTTTTTAAAAGCACACAGAATATTTATAATAAGTTCTGTGTAGTCACTGGATTTCTTCCTGTTAAAAGGAACGCCTGCTAACTTATTTATTTGGCTTTCTAACACTAGATCTCCGATGGGCTGACAGATTTGAGGAACGTCAAAGATGCCACTGTTCTACTTCTCCAAGACCAATCCTGGAAAAAAGTGGCACAAGTAAATTAGACAGCTACAATCCTTGTCCAGAGCTTAGTTAAATTGTTTGATCAAAACGAGCTTGAAATCTGCGGTAGGATGAGTATTTTATTCCTATCAGCCAGATAAATCTTGTTGACATTCATTGCTTTGCAATGCACCAATTCCTTTCCCACAGGCTAGTCATTCTTCGTGCACAGAAAGCACTCGTACTTGGTGAACCCGGACTGTTGTCCAAATAAAGATTCACCTTTTTCAGGTGAACATAAATCAACCACTCATGCTAATCATACCGAATTTTCGCCAGCACGTATTTCATCGCTAGATACTTCTACATCAATATAGTTGAGGTCGAGTCAGCGATCACTATGTAACACTAGTTTTGTTTCTTTAGATGTTTTAAGTTTTTCAAAGGTAGTCTTACCTCCTGATTCCAAAAATACCAATGAAAATTGCATTGCACCGATATTTGGGAGATAATTGGAATTTTGCATATAAAACTAACCATAGATAGCTACGAAACTTCACATTATTCATCATATCCACATTGTCCATGAATAAAAGCTGATAATATGTTCCTTTTTAAAATAAAGATAAAATGGGATTATAAGAGATAACCTACCAACAGTGCACTGAAGAACGTGCTTTTTTACTATGATATCCTTGATCCTAACACATCAGTGACCATATATATTACCCCATCATAGTAGTGTCCCATCTTACTTGGTATCATTTTTCCATTACAGCAAATTCGTGATGGAACCGCTCACCATGCTCCTCACTCAGTTGTCCCATATTTTCAGGTAAAAGCTCCAAATGGGAATGAAAAATGTTTACCTTTAGTCACATTCTACATCTTAAATTTTTATAATTTCTAAATGTTTGCTACCAACTGCTTGTAGTGGGATCTTTATTTTTACCAAGGAATCCATCAACTATATTTCTAAATTTCCATCACGCCTCACTTTCGACATCACTCATTGCATTCTAAAGTTGTACTGACTTCAACATTTTCCTTATTTGCGGTCCAGTAAATATACTACTCTTAACTTTAGCCTCTGATAGCTTTAAAAAGAGCAGACGAATCTCTATAAATGCTTCTCTACCATGATCTCATGCTTTTACAAACTGTTTGATCAAATCAAGCTTTATATGAAGTGGAGGTAGCTAAACTTCGTCAGGCTCTACAAGAGGCTGTCTAATAACATTTAGTTTCCTAAATGCAAGTCATCTCGAGGGGGCCACTTAACCTTCTGTTAATGTTCATGATCAGCCCTACCACTTCATGTGCAAATAAAACACAAATACGTAGTGTACCCAACCTGCACTCTGAGTAAGAAGGCAAGCATTTTAATAATCACCGCAAACATACCATTTAAACTTTGTATAGTTTACCTTTTAGAGAAGCTTTATTACATTGTCATATTCTTCCTTCATCTGTAACGAGTATGCTATAGGCATGGATCGATAATGATACCCATTATGTAGTAAAACAGCTTTGAGCCTTTTTGTAGAAATATCAATGAAATATCGACATTTTTCAGGGTTATGATCAATTTAAATAGCTGTAAACAAGCCATAAATATCTTTGCAGAAGCAGAGATCCTCACTTATATCCAAGTATAGTTAAAATTCAGAATGGCATTTCCTGTATACTGTTGATCTGCAGTCCTTCCTCAACCGATTCCATTCATTAGGTCTGGATGCCAAAAGCTCAACTCCTGACTTAGTGAAACCAAGGTCCTTGATGAGATCATCCAGTTCACGTTTATTTGGAAATTGTGGGCAACCAGTTACTCATCCTAGGCTCAAACGTTTCCTTCATTTCACATGATAAGAAACCTTTGATAGATTTTTTGATTATTTCAGTATTAATTCTGTTACAAAAAATATAGCTTAGAATTTAATAGGATTTACTTACATTTTCTGCCGGCCGTGGAACAATGTGGCACGGGTGCAATAGAAAATGAAATGTTGGGATATGGAAGGGATTTTTTTTCCTTAACTTTTCTGTATTTTGATATGTCAATCATGCAAAAATAGCAATCATCGTGATGATTTTTTGGCTATCGCCAAACTCTCGGCACAGAAAGTGGCAATGCTTTTCTTGAACCTCTCAGCCATGCATCTAAGTTTGATCGACAACCTCCACATATCACATGAGGGGCCGATCGTTTTTCTTGCTCACCCATACTCATTGCAAAGTAAAGTCTATAAGCAATCCAGTACTTTGCACCTTTCACAATTTTATGTGATTTACTCTTAGGTCCAACATAGAGACTACACACCAAACAGAACGAATCTGGTAAATTTTTTCATCCTCTTGTAGTCATAATCGAGAAAGTCAATATTTATCACGTAAACCTGAGAAAGAAAATAAATAAATGAGCGACAAATGTAAGTGTGCTTAACCCGTACCCCATACATTTATTTATATTCGCATAATTTGTTATATCTTTCAAACGGTCGATTGTAGAGAAAAGATAAGAAAATATTTGGAACCAGCGCAAAATATAGTATTATAAACACTTAAAAGAATAACAGAAACAGAAATTCTGTGAAAATTGGTTATCTAGTGAGTTAGAGACGCAAACTGGTTGTCTTTCTGTAGCAGAACACATTCCAGCGATCGCTTTCTGCTCACAATAAACATTACTCATTCTTAGGATTGGTATTGTTTAACTACCTGATTGGAAAGAAGCTGAGCAATATCTGAAATTGCACAAAGATTTTTATTTCAACTAAAAACCGAAGATACTCTGAAAGTTTTGGTAGAGGATGATCTGAACACTGTCATAGAGGAGCTATATTTTCTTTCAATATGAATGCGAACAGCTCGAGAGAGTACTTACAAAGCTGATAGAACTAGAACATGTATCTCCTTTAAGCGATAAGAATGTGAATCATAATCTTTTAAAACCACTTCTTCATTTTTTCCAACGCTAGAGGAATCTACGTCATTAATATCAAGAAGGTCACCAAAGAAAGAGCATTTGCCACCAATTACACAGATACTCAGTAAATGTTTTGAATGCCATGTGTGGCGCACAAGCTTCAACCTGGTCACTAAGTTTCATAACAAATTTGGCTTGGTAAATACGCTTTATCAAACTTGTCATTGCATTCCTGTTATGAACAATGATGCATTCGTTGCAGATATAGCAGTATACATCGGTTTTATTTGTGCAAGATCTTCTGGCTAAATCCACTTTATTTAGCTGCAAAAGGAAATGCAGTTAGTGAAACAATGCTGCATGTAAAGTCTTCAGAATTCGTTTAGTTAAAGAACTAAGAAAGAATTTTACATCATATAGTAAAAAAATACCAGTAAATAAATAAAATCGTAAAAAACATCATGTGACGATAAATATAAAATATGACCTATTGAGCAAACCACTGTGATTTTTTTGATTCAGTATATCAACATTGTCCTATATAAAACAAAAAAAAAATATTTGGGAAGCCACTGCACAACTCGTAAATTTCAGACCCACCTCTCTCTTCAAGTTTGCTTGACCTCTTAGAAAAGAAGCTTGCAAATAGAGTTCATGCATTTATGAAGAAGTGAATGAGGGATGAAGATAGAGCTACCATTCATCACGGCCAAGATAGCGAATATAAGTATACAAACCTGGTACTAACAGACGTAAAGAAGCATTCGGTAAGGTATGGAGGACAGGCTTCCATAAAAATGACTAAAACTAAGAGTAAACTAAAGTCTTGAAAAAGTACTAAGCAGCAATCAGAAAGAGAAGATAAACGTAATATATTTTTCTTCTGTAAAAGGGTTTTTCCCGAATTAAGGAAGTACCCGTGCAGAGGCGAGGATCGAACAAAGCAGATTGAGGCAGTGAGCAACTGCTTTCATCTTATTTGAAGCAAAACTTTTGAGCTAGTCTATTCGTTAGAATATTGTTTATCCTGCGTAGCCAAGTGAACTGAGGCATTGCTATAACTGAGAACAAAACTGGACATAGTAATAACAAGCTCAAAATTCCATTACAAATATTATATTCAACGTTGCCCTTTAATCCCAAATGACCACTAAGCATTAAAATAACTGTTTCCTCAAGCCCTGTTTATCTTCTCTTTCTTGGCGGTTGTACGGATATATGTATATGTAGCGAGAGTTGTCTGTTCTTTCTAGTGGATGTCCGACCAAAGATATTCGTACTTGGATTTTTATGGAGAACTTGATGAAAATATAACCTCATTTCTGAAGTTGAAGTTTTTCTAAGATGAAAGGATAAAGTTGGAGAGCCTAGATCCCCTTTTCAGTGGAGGGAAGTGATGTGATCGAACGTCTTAGTAATGCTGATCTTAGTTAATGAATGTAATTTCTTTTGTTTTATAAAAGGTGGGTGCGATGAGGAGAGAGAGTGCGTGCGAGGTCGACACAGACTCGAGGGGGAGATAGGAAATTGAAGAACAGAGCTATTGTTGTAAGAATTCAAGGGGCAATAAATACTGGTTGAAGAGGAGATGAATGAAAAAAACAAGGCTCATATATTCGCTAGCTGGGAAATCTGACTGCGGCAAGAACGATTTCATGAGCGTGCCAACATTTGTTTACATGGATGGCTACAAAAACACAAAACATTCTGATTTATCAAATGTAGTTACATTTGTGTGGTACGAGTACATTCAAAAGATAGAATTTATGATATAAGTTGAAAGTAGCAATAATTAAGATCATTCGAATCAATTTAATTTAATAATTCAATTGGAATTAATCACTTAGGTACTAAATACAATAATGAAGGTTCAATGGCATGGAAAATAGAATAATATAAGTATAAGGTAAGATGGACAATAATTCGTTGGTTAAAATGATACATGAGTACATATGGCATTAGTTGGTGTGAACAAAATGTAATTCAATACATCAAATATCATTAAAGTGAAATGATGTTCAAAAATATTCATAAAGAATATTTCTGTCAAACTGGCACAGAGTGAGTAATAATAATTAAGTCAGTATTTACATGATAACACTAATTCTTTGGTTAAAATAATACACAAGTATAAATTATAGTAGTTCTTGTTAACTAAATATCAATTCGACAAATCAAGAATTATTAAAGTAGAATAATGTGTAAAATACTTATACCGAAAAATTAGGTTAAATTTATACAAGGTGAATACAAATAATTAATTCGGCATTTACACGATAAACTCATACAAATGATACGCAACAATTCAGTGTGAAACAATGAAGGATACAAAGGAATTAGGTGAAGGGAATTTGTGTTATATATAAATATAATAAGAGAGTATAAAAAAATCTAACAGTTATTTGTCCTTGCAATCATTAGTGGCCCCAATTAAATCATCATACCATTTAAAAGTACTTGGATTGGTTAAAACATAAATATACTGAAAATAGTGAAAGGAAATCGGTTTGCTCATAGTGTAGATTTTAACGTGTGCGTGATGGTATGTGGTAGATGGGGGGGTTTTTTAGGATTACATGTAAGGAAATGCGTGTCAATAGCTGGTACTAAAGATCACAGGGGAGAATTTGTGGTGGAATCAAAATGTACTGGTTTCATATTGCAGATGTCTGCCTTTAATGAGCCAGTGGTTCCTTAGAGATTGTATGGATTTTGATGTCTTTTATGATTTTCTATGGGCCTTTGTCTGGTTCCGAAAAACCGGGGCGAATCTGTGTGTCCTTTAGGAAAAAATGAGTGCAAGTATCAAGCTCCTTGGTAATAAAAGGATTTTGTTTCAAAATAGGCCTGGAAGTTGTTAGGGCAAGTGAGTTTATGGTTTTCTGATGTTGTATTGTTTTGTGGTGTAAGGGATCTGCGATTCTGGTGAGAGACAAGTCATCTGGGAGTCGTAAAGGCGTGCCATAAACAAGTTGTTTCCTGACAGGGGAATTTGCGCATAGCGAGCAGAGTTGCAGATAACTTTTTACCCTAACCAAGATCTCCTTTCGGCTAGCAGGGAGCATTTGAGGGTACGATGGCAATATTCTAAGACAGATTTTCCAGAGGCGTTCGCTGGGGATGAAAAAATGTTTTCTATGGCAGTTTACCTTAATAATTTATGAAATAATACTAAATGGAATTGAAGGCCATTATCATGATTATTTTAACCAGGGCACAAAATATTCAGATGTATATGCCTCAATCCATTTTGAAAAACGACATATAACTGTGAGAAGATACATGTAGCCTTCTTGAGTTTCAGGAAAAGCACTGACTAAATCCACATGAATGGTATGAAATCTAGACTCTGGTGCAGTAAATTTGTTGCGAGGTGGCTGTATATATCAGTGCACTTTGGTCTTCTAACATGGAGAGCAATTACGAAACTAAGATCGAATATCTTGTCTCATTCCTCTCCAGACAAATCGCTTTGAGATAGAATTGAGAATTGCTCTAGTACATAAATGACCAAGATTATGATGCGAATCAAAGATTATTTTGCCAAATTCGGTAGTGAGATAAGGCCGTACAAAACCTTGTGATAAATCGCAAATGAGAAGAAAGAAAATGATGGGAGTGCTACTTTGTAAAATTTAAGTGAGATAATATTATTGTCTTGTAGTTCAGCAAGTTGCAGATCTGTTGATTGAGATATTGCAAGCGCTGTATAAACAATAATAGAACAGGAAGAAACAGATGAACGTATTGAATGGAATGAAGGATCTAGAGCGCTATTTTGATATATCGATGTTTTTGTATGTGTAGCAGATTGCATGTTTCAATCGATGATGGGGGCTCTAGAGAGGGCATCACTAGGATTATCCTTCCCTGTAATATGACAAGTGTCATTTGTGTATTGTGAAATTAACTCAAATGAAGGGGCTTTTTTAGGAGAGTGTCGTGTATTTTAGGGATTTAGCGGCACCAATGATGGCCTTACAATCTGTAAGCACGAAGAAACCTGTCCCTTCAAGTAAATGTTGAAAGTGCTTAATTGCAAGATGAATTGCAGTCAATCACCTTAGTGAATGTACTATGTTTTAATACCAGGCTACGAAAATATTTGCTAAAGAATCCCAGAACCTTTTACCTATTTCCATAATACTGTTGAAGGACGACACCGAAGCCAAGATTAGAGGCGTCAGTAATGAGACGCAATGGACCTTCTCACTGTGGATGTGCCAAAAGGGTGGCATTGATAATATCCCGTTTTATAGCATCAAATGCATTTTGTGCTTTGTTGTCCAATTTTAAAACTGAATTAGGGAGGCATTTATTGGCACTTTCAATAATTTCGTGAGTGGAATCATGGTTATAGCTGCTTGCTGAATGAATTTCCGTAACAAATTCACCAAACCAATGAATTTCTGCAACACGTGTAACTTTTGTGGGACAGGAAATAAATTAATAGCAGTGATTTTATACTCTTGGGGAGATATGGCTTAAGAATCATCTCGATAGCCAAGAAAGTCAAGATCGTCTACCGAAAAGAATCACTTTTCAAGTTTTATTTGTAATCCGTGTGATTCTAATGTTGAAAAAAGCCATTCCGGATGATACAAATATTGAGTTTCGTCTTCACTAGCTATGAGCAAGTCGTCTACAAAGGACAAAACGAAATCCAAATCATCTAAAACATGATTGATATACCTTTGAAATGTTTGCGATGAGTTTGACATTCCTTGGGGTAAGACCAAATATTCATAAAGCCCAAGGGAAGTGGTCATATACTTCTTCTCAATGGATGCAGGGTCTACAGGGATTTGAAAAAATACATCCTTAAAACCCTTTGAGGAACAGTACCAGTTTTATTACAAATATTCTAACATATAGTGTTTTTATAGTCTATCTACCCTTCTAAGAAGAAAAATAATTGAATTTCAAATTATATTTGCTTAGTCATGTCATACAAAAAGTGGTTGTTGGTGCTAACCACTAATCCTCTAAGGCAAAATAGTAGTCTGAATAAAATTCTTATTTATTGGAGATAAAAACATTTTATTTGGGATGAAACGTTTGAAACATTGATTAGAATTGTTATAAAGTGCTACTTCACCAATCGTACATTCCCATCTGGTACAATGTAGATTTGTTTTAGGGCTGTATAAATTACCGTGAAAAAAAATATTTTGCTTAAAAATGGCCTATGTTACCCCCCCTCTAATCCTTTTGCGCTTGTATTCAGCCATTTTATTAATCAGTGTTTAGCCAGGCGAGGAAGCTAGTTATTGAGGTAGACTCTACAGTGATGGGCATAAAGGAGTGGTTGGCCCCACAAATTTCTGAGCACTGGCCGTAGAATAGACCTGGCTGTAGCGTTGTGAAATTGAGCTGGTTGAGCCGACCGGGCATAGCGTCAGCTTTTACCCCTAAAGAGGGCACGGCCCATGAGTGGATTACATCTGAGGAAGAGGTTAATAGCCGGACCCGTGTCAGTATCGGGATCACGGTGTGGTTGTCTGTCTCTAACAGGCGGAATATACTATCGGAGAGCTCATGGGCGGGAATTATATAGGAGTCAAATTCTTTGTTATTGAAGTCTGAATATTCGTAAGATCAGAACCATTGATGCCCTACTCTCTTAACAGTGATGGAGGGGGAGTGGGATTCGTCTAGTAGGTACAGCAGGCGTAGGGAGGGCAGGGCGATGAAGATAAGGATGGCGGCGGGGATAATAGTTCAAATGAATTCTAAGGCCTGGTTTTCTGTTATAGGGCGGTTGGCGTGTTTGTTAAATAATAATGTCAGGAGGATGTAGGCCACTAGCGTAATAATGGAGGAGATTAGTAGAGCCCTCTTATCTTTTAATTTATTGTGAGGGCTCTACTACTGCTTGTTTCCAGGAGTCAACAGCTCTGCCTTTGAGAGCCCGGAGTTTACCTCTACACTAGGCCTACGATAGCACTTACCTAGTAGGGCCCCTCTTATCTTTTAATTTATTGTGAGGGCTCTACTACTGCCTGCTCCAGGAGTCAACAATTCTGCCTTCTAATCCCAATTTACCTCTACACTAAACCTACGATAACACTTACCTAGCGGAGTAGTAGAGCCCTCTTATCTTTTAATTTATTGCGAGGGCTCTACTACTGCTTGTTTCCAGGAGTCAACAGCTCTGCCTTCTCTATCCACTCCGGAGTTTACCTCTACACTAGGCCTACGATAACACTTACCTAGCGGAGTAGTAGAGCCCTCTTATCTTTTAATTTATTGCGAGGGCTCTACTACTGCCTGTTTCCAGGAGTCAACAGCTCTGCCTTCTCTATCCACTCCGGAGTTTACCTCTACACTAGACCCACGATAACACTTACCTAGCGGAGTAGTAGAGCCCTCTTATCTTTTAATTTATTGCGAGGGCTCTACTACTGCTTGTTTCCAGGAGTCAACAGCTCTGCCTTCTCTATCCACTCCGGAGTTTACCTCTACACTAGACCTACGATAACACTTACCTAGCGGAGTAGTAGAGCCCTCTTATCTTTTAATTTATTGCAAGGGCTCCTCCGGAGTTTACCCCTACACTAGACCTACGATAACACTTACCTAGCGGAGTAGTAGAGCCCTCTTATCTTTTAATTTATTGCGAGGGCTCTACTACTGCCTGTCCCTAGGAGTCAACAGCTCTGCCTTCTCTATCCCCTCCGGAGTTTACCCCCTCCGGAGTTTACCTCTACACTAGGCCTACAATAACACTTACCTAGCGGAGTAGTAGAGCCCTCTTATCTTTTAATTTATTGCGAGGGCTCTACTACTGTCTGCCCCTAGGAGTTAACAGCTCTGCCTTCTCTATCCCCTCCGGAGTTTACCTCTACACTAGGCCTACGATAGCGCTTACCTAGTAGAACCCTCTTATCTTTTAATTTATTGTGAGGGCTCTACTACTGCCTGCCCCAGGAGTCAACAATTCTGCCTTCTAATCCCAATTTACCTCTACACTAAACCTACGATAACACTTACCTAGCGGAGTAGTAGAGCCCTCTTATCTTTTAATTTATTGCGAGGGCTCTACTACTGCTTGTTTCCAGGAATCAACAGCTCTGCCTTCTCTATCCCCTCCGGAGTTTGATAACACTTACCTAGCGGAGTAGTAGAGCCCTCTTATCTTTTAATTTATTGCGAGGGCTCTACTACTGCTTGTTTACAGGAGTTAACAGCTCTGCCTTCTCTATCCCCTCCGGAGTTTACCTCTACACTAGGCCTACGATAACACTTACCTAGCGGAGTAGTAGAGCCCTCTTATCTTTTAATTTATTGCGAGGGCTCTGCTACTGCTTGTTTACAGGAGTTAACAGCTCTGCCTTCTCTATCCCCTCCGGAGTTTACCTCTACACTAGGCCTACGATAGCACTTATCCTGGCGGAGTAGTAGAGCCTCTTATCTTTTAATTTATTGCGAGGGCCCCCCCTAAATAAATCCCAAATCACCCACACCCCCCACATCTGGACTTCCCAAAACAGCATCTCATCCAAGATTTCAATTCTGATTGCTCTTTTATCCCTCATGGGCCTGCCCCCTTTTATTTGTAATCCGTGTGATTCTAATGTTGAAAAAAGCCATTCCGGATGATACAAATATTGAGTTTCGTCTTCACTAGCTATGAGCAAGTCGTCTACAAAGGACAAAACGAAATCCAAATCATCTAAAACATGATTGATATACCTTTGAAATGTTTGCGATGAGTTTGACATTCCTTGGGGTAAGACCAAATATTCATAAAGCCCAAGGGAAGTGGTCATATACTTCTTCTCAATGGATGCAGGGTCTACAGGGATTTGAAAAAATACATCCTTAAAACCCTTTGAGGAACAGTACCAGTTTTATTACAAATATTCTAACATATAGTGTTTTTATAGTCTATCTACCCTTCTAAGAAGAAAAATAATTGAATTTCAAATTATATTTGCTTAGTCATGTCATACAAAAAGTGGTTGTTGGTGCTAACCACTAATCCTCTAAGGCAAAATAGTAGTCTGAATAAAATTCTTATTTATTGGAGATAAAAACATTTTATTTGGGATGAAACGTTTGAAACATTGATTAGAATTGTTATAAAGTGCTACTTCACCAATCGTACATTCCCATCTGGTACAATGTAGATTTGTTTTAGGGCTGTATAAATTACCGTGAAAAAAAATATTCTGCCTAAAAATGGCCTATGTTACCCTTTTGCCATATTGTCTCTTGCCTTATGCCTTTTGCAATGTTCAAGCAAGAGAAGTGATGTTCGGTCCCTAGAACCCCTATCTTTGCATTTTTGGAAGCGGTACGCCCCACCAACCCTTGGAGTACTTCCATTTTGTAATTCTTTCGTCATACCTTCTGATTTTCATGATAAATTTGCCGAAAGATTATAAAAGAATTCACCGCTACGACTTTTAAAAAATGGAATCAAAATCTATGCCACCATTTTTTGCCCCTTTTATTTATGGCATGCAAAGTTTTAACGTCAGCTTTGTCAACATAACCCATATGTTGATTATATCATTTGATTATAATACGTCCACCTATCTGTTTCATGTTCCCACCCTTATGAAATGAATATGACTGATCTATTTTCCATCCATTTTGTTACTGAAATTCCACTAGGATCCATTCGTCAAATTTCATCTCCTGTTATCATCTATTTATCATTGGCTAGTCTGGAAATCTGTTTTCTGCTATAATATAGTGTAAAGAGTAACTTCAACTTCTTAAAAATTAAAAGGAGGAACATCGGCTTTCTTTTTTCACTTTGGCATAAACAAAGGATCCGTCTTCAAGTTCAGATAAATCGACTTGGCTTGTGGGAGAGGATATCAGTTTCTAATGATTCAGGTGAAATGACTTGATAGATTTCTAAAAATAAAAATAAATTTATATTTATCCATATTTATATTTATATTTTAAATAAGGTGAAGATAAAGATTTACAACTAAATAGTTTATAATTAAAAGGTATATAAATCTCACTTACCTGTATTATCTTCTTTAATATGTCCAATGTATTCATCGTCTGAAATTACTTCTTCTTCTTCATCCTATGGGAAGTCCACAATTTCATCTAGATGTTTATCTAGACTGTCTAAATTTAAAAGATTGATTCTTCGTCTTGCCATCTAAATACCAGGGAAAATACATTAATATTTTATAAATTAAAACAATAATGTATCATTATAATCTTTTCATTTTCACCCCAGTGTGATATACAATGGTTCTTCTTATGATAATTTAGAAAGTCATATCATATTTTTGCTGTACAGTGGTCAGTTGGACTGACCACCCATTTTCTTACTTTTTTGTCGATAAAAAAATATCCACTAAATTATATCAATTATAGGCTTACAAATCATCACATAATAAATCTATATTACATTGGAGAGCTTTTTTTTTAATTCTAATGGCAAAATTAATTAAATAGAAAATCTTACTCACCTTCTCTCACGGATATATTCAAAATACTGGCCATCATGTGCTCAAGTGACTCTGAACAAATATATTTGGGAGATATCTCAATTCTCTAACCACTTGAAGTATTTTAGAATCAGGTACAGTTTTGAAGTGGCTATCGAAGTGGTGGTCAGTTGAGCTAACCACTATGCTACAAATGGTTAAAGTCAATTTTAGAGAATTTATTACAGTTTGGGAGTTTTGCCGTGAAGTCGGTAAAATGAGGTAAAGCATAGTTGTCTCTAACAATCACATAATTAGGTCGCCTGTAGTCACAAGTAATGCGGTAGCTGTCATCTGACTTTTTAACAAGATGAATTGACGAAGAATAGGGTGATTTGCTTGGTTTAATTATACCTTCTGACAGCATAGTTTGTATGCAGTCCTTGATAACCTTAAACATTTGCGGAGAAAGGCGTCTTGGCTTCTCAGCAACCAGGGGCCTACCGTGAGAAAAAAAGATAAAATGAGGGGGAAACGCTATGCCTGCTTTGGGTTTCCCACGTTGATATATTTAGTTTATAAATAGCATTATATTTGTTTAGTAAATGGTCTATCGGGTAGATATTGGAAATAAATGAAAGGGTGAGAAGTATTGAAATTTTCTTTATAGCTTGAAATGAGAAATTCGCCGTACCATCAACTAAAGACCTAGTATAAGACATAGCACATCACAAATTTGCCATACAAAATTGCACCTAAGTCCTAGTGAGTGGTTTAAAGTTTGAGGTAACAAAAGTACTAATAGAGGTGTCAGTAGCTGTGGTGGGGGGAATATGTGATTCTTGGTCTTTCTGTTTTTAGAGTAGGGTAGCAGGTAGAATGCTAATTATAGAAGCATTATCAACTAAAAGCTTCTTACCCGTTATGGTATCAGTGACGTATAAACAAGGGTGGGAGCACACAGTGATGCAACGTACTCCATCACTGCTGCCTGGGAAGATCCGAAATGTCCCTCGATTGTTGGCACCCGTGAATACAGCGACGTGCCATTGGATGATCGAAATTCCCATGATAGCAACAAATAAAGTTTTAAGTGTAGGAGAGTTGTTAAAGTAATTGTCGGCATTAGGAAGGCGATCAGGAGAGCTGTGCCACCACGATGGTGATCATTCTCTTGATAGGATCCCTAAAGGGTTCTAAGGATGCTATTCGGGAGAGATATACCAAGTGTTGCTTCCATTTGTGGCTGAAAGTCTGGGAGAGGGGGTGGGCTTGTCAATGTCCCTTACTCGTGCCTGCAAACTACGATTGAGGGAACGATTGGCCACGGTTGCCAGTTGTTCAAGAGAGGTATCAGGAGTCAGAATCTTGAGGGCCTCTTGAATGTAGGGTTGAAGCCGTCGGACAAAGGATTTCCGAAGAAATTCATGACTCACATTGTCTCCCAGAGCGTCGCGTAATCTCCGCAATAGGTCATTGGATGCAAGATGGGAGAGCTCGGATGTGTGCGCTAACATTTCCATTTTTTGAGCAGTGGTCCGGGTATATTTTTCGAGGATATCGTCCTAGAGGGAAGGATAAGAGTCAGTAGCAGGTTTCCTTAAGAGACATGAAATGTCATCCTTCACCGTATAGGGAAGTGTGTTTATAAGTCATCTTAGTTTGTGGGTGTCACTGGTAATGCGGTCAAGATTAAATAACAACTCAATTTGGGTAAACCAGGATTGTGGGGAAGAGCTTTGGAACATTTGTAGGCAGATAACAGAAATTGAGCTTACCGCAGTGGACCCCGTAAGAGGCGCAGTGATTTGCCTTCCTGGCCGCAATGCTGACGGTACTCAGCGCCCCATCAGTGGGGTTTGAAATCTAATATAAAGAGATTCCAGTGTACGTAGTGGTTTTTCGTAGTTTGCTATACCTTTAATTGAAAAATTATTTAAGTTAGGTTTATGGTGTGGATGTCTGTTTTCGTAGTGTATTCGTATAGGGGAGAATTTGGGAGTAGTGAGTGGGGCTCCAGTCCTATTGCCGATGCCTAAATGTGCGCAAATACAGGTATATAGTGTGCGCTGTGTCGATCCTAAATACACCTCTAAATTACATCTCGAGCAGTTGAATTCATATATGATGGAGGATCGAAGCAGCGTTGGTATTTTGTCTTTAATATTATAAAGATGTTGTACTTTGCGTGTGTTTTGAAAAATTGGTATAAAATTTGTTACAGGAAATGAATTTTTAAGAGATAGTAAGCGTTTGGCCCAGAGAAGTGAATTGAGGGAATCCTATATATGGGAGAGATACAAAAACCTTTTCTTTAGGGACGTTGTATGAGGGATCTTTCGGAGTAAGTATTTTATTTAAAAAATTTCGAAGAGTTTGGTCGTATAAGTTTGAAGGATATCTGTTTTGTTGGAAATAGTTAGTAAGGAAAGTGACCTTGGTGTGGAAACTGAGGTATGATGTGGAGATATTTTTAGCGCGCGAAAGTAAGGTTTTGATATAGTTTACTTTGATTTTGGTTGAACTATGACTAAGAAAATGGAGTCCAGAGACCGTATGTGTAGATTTTTGGTAAATGGAAGTGGAGAAACCGTCAGTTGTGAGTGTCATTAGTAGGTCTAAGAAAGGAATAGAATCGTTGTCTTCCTTTTCTTGAGTGAATTTAATATTTGGATGTAACTGGTTTATGTACTATAGGAAATTATCAGATGAACATTTCGAGCGGAAAAGGGCGATGGTGTCGTCTACATATCTCCTGTAGAAGATAACACAGAATTGCAAGGGGCATTTGTCAAGTGCTTTTCTTCTAGGTTACACAAGAAGAGATTTGCGAGAGGGGTAGCAATAGGACTTCCCACTGCCAGTACATCTATTAGGTGAAAAAAGTTTCCACTGCATCAGAAATAGTTTTCGTGAGAAACTGTAAGTAGTATTTACTTTACTTGTTTCTCATTAAAACAGAAAAAGATAGAATTGGAGGAAGGAAATTCGCGAGAATGAAAGATATTAATTGTTTCTAAAAGTCAGATACTGGTGTATAGAGAGGATACGTCAAAACTAGCCATATATAGGTTGGAATTTTGTCTTGTAATTCCTTTTTTTGAAAGCAAAAACATATTTCCTATTCCTAATAGTTAAAAGCCCTGCATTTTTATAATTTGAATATTACTACCTCTGCTGCTTCCCATTTCCCATATAATTAATTTATAAATATCTGATAACTTATCTAAAAAATTCTTATATTAGTATATATTTATAATCTCATATCCTTGAGAATGGGTTCCTACACAAAACGTCAGTACCAAGAAGTTATAGCATAATAATTAACTTCCTAAAACTTAGCCTGCTTATTTACCCTAAAAAATATATATATCCAAAAAAGTACAGTAAACTAGGTTTCGACGGAGAGCCCCGTCATGTTTAATCGCTGGTTTCGCAAATAAATTAATCATAAAACTGTGGTTTCTTCCCTCTCTCTCTCTCTCTCTCTCTCTCTCTAAATATATATATATAATTTTTTTAATACTAAGTCGGGCCCTCTTTTGCTTTAATTACAGTCAAATTTTTTCCTAGCATGCATTTCAACAATTTTTACACTTTCAGAGGCTATTTTTCCTTATTGAGCTTATCATTATTAATACAGCTCTGTTTAATTTCGAATTCTATTATTAATTTTTTTACTTGCCCCCTACCTCTTTTCTCTTGATTTTGTAAGCGGTTCTATAGTGGCCATCCATACGGATAATTCCCCTTTCTTCGAAAAAGTTGTTGGTCTGTTTAGATTTATGTCATTGGCAATTTACCTTCACAAATAATCCTTATCCAAACGCACATTATAAATTACAGACAAATATGCCTTCTTTATTGTATCTACAAACTTATCTCAAGAGTTCTAACAAACAAGTTGTAAAATCCTTCCTATCAAAAACTACCGAATACCTAGTTGGATTCAAAAAGGTTTTCTCAACGATTGACCACCTACATACTCTTAACCAGCTCATTGAGAAAACTTCAGAGTTCAATATACCTCTATTCATGATATTTGTATACTAATTAAAAAAAAATAATGATTGAATTAAAATTCCATCGTTAATAACAGACTTAACTCAAGTTATAGTTCGGCTTCATGTAAGTATCATAGAAGACTTAGAAAAATTGCAGATCCTAATTTGGGATTGCATAAGGATTGAAGAAGATGTAAGTCAAGGAAATTTCGTAAGCTAAACTGACGAAAAAAAACAGCGGATATTGAAAACATAGCTGAATAACGAGAAGAGATTCATAAGATAATTCAAGAACTAAAACATGACACCAAAAGAGTATCACTAAATTTAAGTCTTGGAAAAACGAAACTCATGACAACAAACCAAAATGCAACTTGTTAGATGTTACAATATGAAAGGAACAAATTAATATGGTAGTCAAATATAACTAGTTAGGTCAAGAGATCAAAATGACACTGGAAAGTATCAAGGAATATAAAACAGTGTTAATATAGGCTGAATCAGCTCCAAAAGAAAAATACTCATTTTCCTGAAAAGAAAAGTATACAATCATATATTAGCCCAACTATGAAGTATGAAGTAGAAACATACAACCTGTCTAAAACACAAAGATGTTACAGAAAATCAGCTATTTGGATATGGGAAAGCAAAACTTCAAGATATAGTGGAAGATATAAGAATCCTGAAGAGGAGCTGGGCAGGCCATGACAAGGTTCCAAAGGGGCTAGAAGGACCAGAAATATATATATATATATATATATATATATATATATAAATATATCAGAACACTAAGAACAGATGTATTCTTTGTGTTCGACTGAGGCTGGCATGACAAAATCCATGCCGAAACTGGTCTCGATATAATAAATACTAGGCTCCCCCACAGTGCTTATTTTAATATATATATATATATATATATATATATATATATATATATATATATATATATATATATATATAGAGAGAGAGAGAGAGAGAGAGAGAGAGAGAGAGACAGAGACAGAAAGAGAAAGAGATAACTAAATATATATGTTTCCTTTTCTTTAAGCAAAATATTCATGTCCTTTTATTTTTAATTTTTTTTCACAAACAACTCCCTTATCTCTTTAATTTCACTAACTGTGCCCCATGAGGTCCATCAAACTCACACTAGTGAATGGGTTATAAATCGATTGCCATCTTGAATCGAATATAAATTCCAAGAAATTTACACATTTCCGCTTATTACTTTACTGAGTGTTACCTACCTTATTTCCTGAACGGGAGTATGCTCAGTAGAGTTTGGTTTAGTAGAGGTGTGTACCCACACTATCGTCAAACTAGTATCCTCTTCCTGTTACATACTTATGTATCTTTTATTCATTCTCACCTCAGAAGCTGAATTAACTAAAAGAAGATGCCATCCAACCCTACCTTCGCTCCCTTAAAATCACTCGCAATACTGCAAATGTATATGATTCCTAACTGCAATTATAATCTATTAAATGTCAAGTTTTAAAAGTCTAACAGTATAAAGAAATAATAAAATCTTGTGTTTGATTCCTATAGGTCTTTTCTCCAAATCTCTACATTATTAATAAACAAGGTCTGCTGACCAAAGTCGCGTGCTGTCCCTTAGTCATAGTATAATTTATAACCTTACAACCTTCGAACCTTTTAATAATTCCCAGACTAATTGGGAGGACATTAGCAGTTATATCGCTCGAAAAAGAATCTAAAACGACATCATAAGGGTGTCAAACTTGGTTATAACCAGCCGAATATTTATAATGTTATTGCCAAAACAAAGAAAATCCCCGGCTAATCTTGTGAATGAGTACTAATATGGTGTCCATATAGAGTAAAATAAATAACAGAAGTAGGCGAACACAAAAATTATAGTTTGACTAAGAGAAACGAAAATAGACCTTAATAAAAAAAAAAATTAGTTAGAGAGGAATAAATTATATATATTTCTATTGTCGGATCACTAGCATAATGAAACAACGGTAAATATAAGTGCGATAGCACCCAGAACATTCGGAGGAAAATACAACGCCTCAAAACTTCTTACTAATACAGAAAGCTGCCTGAAGGTGCCCTTAACAAAGAAAGGAGAGAGACAGGGCAAGAGGAGATTGTCTTATGAGAGCCGGAGAGTCTACACACAATAGCGGGTAACAGGATTTGAAAGGCCCTTTTCTCCCTGAATCGCCAAAGTGGCACGTAGATAGGCCTTGACATTTATGAATGTCGAATTACACCAGCACGAAAAATGGTTTTCGGAAGCAGTTATTATATGTCTAATCTACACTAGCTGGAAAACGGGAAGAAAGAAAATTCAAATAATAAATAGTTCGAAAGATACACAACAAGATGGATAAAGAGAGAGTATGAATTAAATATATATAAACATCTTACTAAAATAAACCTAAACACAGACATTGACCATCTCTTTAATATATACATATTCTATACAGAAATGCAATGAGGAATGGGGTGGGTGGTCTAGTATTACATACAGCAATGGCGACAATTTATTGGGCAGATATTAAAAAGTTAAGAATATGATCGAAACTCAATTATTTCATAGTTGAGATAATACAAATAAACATTTTTGTCGTGTATTATATCAATAATTATTATTTAATGTTTCTTCATTTTTATTTAATTTCCGCTTTGATGCGTTTTTGTCTATTTTGCATAAGTGGTTGGGGCAACTACTAATTGTTAACTTACTAGTGGTAATATTTAGTTAAAAATATCTCCGAAGAAAGCTTCCTGTACCTTGAAGAGATCAAATCACTGCTTTGTTCAGAGAGGGATTATCTTAAGTGAAAATTGCAAAAAATTGAAATGCTCGAGAAACGTGTCCAAACAACCTTCAAAATGTACAAGGAGACAAATTCTTTCAAAAACCATGATGCTCAAGGTCAAAAAGGGTATACAACTACGAAGGAAGAGAGGGTTGCTGAAAAGGATATATCTGACCGATAGGAAATAACTTCTTCTAATGTAGCGCCAGAGTTTCGGGCAGCAACAAATAAAATTATATCAAGTCGCACAGTGAGAAGAACGTTATTTGAAACTGATCTCAAAGAAAGTAAGACTAGAAAAAAAACTGTTGCTGTCTCTAGAGAAAAAGAAGAAGCAATTACATTAGGCAATCAAGCATGAAGATTGATTCATGGTTGGTCTGATGAAAGCAACTTTGAGGTCAGTTCTCGAAATTAGTTTCCCCCAATTTATTACGCTTGTACATATTTTTTATTGGATACCATTTTTTATTGAATACAAAAAATTATCAGTAAAATTTGTATTTCTCCTTAGAACCTTGGAACCTCTGGGGCTGTGTATTTTCGTCGAAGAGTTGGAAAAGGAAATGATCCGAGATGCGTTGTCCCAACAGTCAAAGTTGAAGGTGGTGGTGTAATGGTTTGGAGCTACATGTCGTTTTCAGGTCCAGGATTGACGTACACTTGTGAGGGAAGAATGAATTATAACGCTTACACCAGCATGTTAGACCAAGTATATCAAACTTCGTTTGTTAAATTTTCAATGATGACATAGCAGAATGTGTAAACTCCTAACGAAACAATGTTTCATGCCAAAGATCTAGAGTCTCAAAGGGTTGTTTGAAAAAAAGGGATGACCTCGATGGAATGCCACCCTTAATCTCCAGACTTCAACCCCATTGAACAATTGTGAGCACATCTGGGCACAAGAGTGAGGGTGGAAAAATGTTTCTCACCAAGTGAGAAACAACTTAGTCTCATGTATGCAAAAACGCCGAAAAGCGGTTATAAAAGCAAAATGAGGAAATATCGAATATTAACTTTTGACTGAATATGCGCAAAAATGTTTAGTTGTATTATGTCAGGATGAAATAAATGATTTTCAAACATAACTTTCACTTTTTCATACCTGCCCCATAATTATTTTTTACAAGGGTGTGTATACAATAAAAGGTCCGTCAATGACATCGTAAAATGCCTGAAAAACCAGTTAGTGCACAACCATAGAGACAAGGTTAATTTTTTACGCTTCTTCAATTTCACTTTTCCAAAATAAATTAAAAGTTTTTGAGCGTTGTCCCAATAAATTCCCTCTAACTGCATTTGGATATGTGTGATAAGAATTTTCCTGTTTTTAGAGAAAGCCTTGAGGATAAATAATTTGTTTTTGTGTGTATGTGCTCTTTAATTTCGAGATTTAGGGCTGATGGTTGATTACAGACGCTGCAGAGTTGAAAATGGATCTTATTTCTATGGTAAAAATTAAGCATTTCTATTTAACTTGCCTCTGATACTAATTTTAAATTTGATTTAGACAAAGATTAAAGAGACAATTGCGCTGTTGCATGAGGCGAAAAGCTATTTGTTGGAAATTTGTATTGGAGGATTCAAATGTTCAATAGAGGTTTTATTAAGCGATTTAAGAAAGAATGTTAGACTATATGTATTAATATCGATTACTAAAAGGCATTCGAATCTTTTCCAGATAGAACTCTTAATTAAGTTAAAATTGAACAAATTGGTGTCAGTGTACTTGAAGGGATTGAAAACTGTTTGGAAAGACATAGGAAGAAAGTTGATATCAATGTAAATTATAATTCATAATTTTTATTAGTAACTAACAGCGTTCCTCAGGGACCTGATCGCGTATCATTGCTTTTTAATATATGAATGTAAAGGATCTCGAGATAAATTTATTGTGTAAAATTAAAAAGTACTGAGGACACGAAATTTCTTACTAGGGCAAAATATTTCAATGACTTTGAAAATTGCAAAATGACGGAATAGGGTAGTAAAATGGCCGGAAATTTGCCACATGTAATTCAAAGTTCAAAAGTCTATGTTCATGCGCATTAGTCATGATAATTTTAGAATTGACTACAATATATGTATGATAAATAAAATACCAGAGCAAAATTCTTATAAAATAACGCAGACTTAGGGAGTAGTAATGCTGTAATTTCCCTGAATCGCATTTGGAAGGACCATGAAATTGTCTGTCGAATTTTAGTTAGCGAGTAAAGTTCTGAAAAGATACATGTGTCCAGAACTGGAGATCCTCTTGTATAATCAAAGTGCTTTAATGGATTGGAAAATGTAAAGGATACTTAACAAACTGTTGAAATAGTGGCTAGAAGAAAAGTTTTTTTCCCTACTCTGCTATTAATGGATGGTGTTTTCGGTGTTCCTTCGTGTATGGTTGTCCAATAGTATCCAGGGCTATATTTGTATCATTTGTTACGCTGATAAATATGTTAATCACTATCGTATAGAAAACTAGTGGCAGGACAAAGGAGCGTCATTTATTTTTGTTTGTATACATGCAGAAATCATCCCAAATTGTTTAATTCAGATAAAGAACTAGCGCAAATCCACTGTCACAAGCCACCAATCTCTACATTATAAGTATACTAAATAGATAATACAGCGGGTAGACACCCGATGAGAATGGCTTCTATCAAATTCATATATACTGTAGAAGTATGAATTCGAAAGCGCCGTGTTGCTTAATTTTCTCAGGCCTAGACAGGCGCCTGCTATGTTTGTTTTCATTTATGACTACCGTCCCACACTGATAGCATTGACTGTCCGTATGACCGCTGGTGTCTTCCTCGTCTCCCCTTTCCCCTGTGGGTTGAAATAATTCTCTCACTTCCCTCCTGTGGCTTCGTCAAAACGGCACTTATCAAACTCCCTTGTTGGCATTGTCTGACGCCATACTATTCCTTGGGACTTCGCTCGTCGCGCGTCCCCTACCCCTTGCCTCCAGACGAACTCCCCTATTTAAGATGAAATGCATAATTATTATTAGAGAGTGCGAGTTAGGAAGTCTTGTCGCCCAGATCAAGGGCATCTGTAACCCAGTCGAACCAAGCTTCGTCGTCGTGATCTCTTGAGCAAATCCTCTCCGTAATCCGCTCTGTTCAGAGGAAGATTACCACTACTTTATTACCTCCTGGAAGACTGTCCTTGGCTCGCCATTCGTCTTCGTGAAGATTCTAGGTCGTCCCTTGACGAGTCTCTACTGTGGTCGCTTTCTTCCTCCCCCCCCAAAGTAGGAGTAATCGCAAACGCGTTGAAGTTCCCTGAACGCTCATACTCCAAGTTCATTCTACGAAGACATGGCCAATGGTCTTCCGCTTCCGTCAATCATCCGACGTAATCCAGAATCCTATCCTCGTAAGTCATCTCATTCCCTCAACTTCTATGAATACCCCATAATCGCATAAAGAAAAGATTTACTAATCTTACTACTATTATTTAAACCATCGAATTAATTGATAATTCCCGGGCAAGGCTTCAATTAATTCCTGATCGTTATAATATTACTTGTCACGCTAACCTTTGTGCTAATTTCCATTATTATTCTTGTCTCCATATTTAATCATTTATCTCTTGTATTAAAGCTAAATTTTTAGAGGTATTTCCTTAAATAGTTCCTGAGGTGAGGCTGGCAAACGAGCTCCCTATTTGATTGGCCAACCTGTAATTAAGTCGCACTCTTACTTTGGGAGGTCATTGCCTTCTCTTCGCTGCATTTCTGCCTGAGTACAGGGCCGAGATTTCTTTGGTCTAACTCACTTACTTATGTACCTATATTACGCAGTGAGACATACTGTGTCGTTCCTCGACATATACCTATTAGGAGTTTTAGTCACATGCGCGAGGAAAATATTGAAGAAATATTATATGCATATAAAATTAAAATAAACATAATTGAAAAACAATTCAAATAAACAAAATAAACAAATTTAGTAGCTAAATTCTTGGTAAAAACGGGAATGTGCGAGTAAAAAACAATTATTTGAAACATTAACAAATTGTATATAATATAATGGTAATAAATAGAAAAAAAAATGAAAAGTGAAATTTATATGTGAGTCGGAAGCAACACGTATATTTTCGCATGAGTCATGCTTTAGGTCTCTCCTATTCTTCTTTTGCAAGAATTTTAACATATCTCCCTCTAACCATCTCAGTCGACACTCTAGGATTCGCCAGATAAAGGAGAAATATTTAAAAATGAAAAGGGCCGGTTGAAAAAGAAAAAAAGAAACGTAGAGTTTTCTCATAACTGCGAAGCACTTCTCAATAGCCCTATACACCACACTCGCTCCGCAACAAAAAAATTCCCTATATGTAGGTCCCATCTTATAAGCAGCCTGTTTTTAGATTCAACGCTACAAGCCAGTCTTTGGAAAAATTAGACATGTTATGCACGAATGAAAGTAGCTGTAGTGGCTATAGGAACCCATTCTGGTTTATAACGTAGCCAATGCTTAAACAGGGAGCTTAGAAGCAGCCCTGAGTAACGTAACTTAATGTTCGTTGGAAATTTTATAGTCTATCACTTGTTCATTCGTTCTATGTAAAGCTTTTAGACATTTTGATTTTAGTGATGGAAGAGTACCTAAGGATGATAATCCTCTAAGTGAGTTTTCTCAAAACTGCAAAGCACAATTTCCTGACTAGGTAAGCGTTGTAATTTGCATCAGGTCAATTCTGATCGAGGATCAGCGAACTGTTAAATTAGTTGTCAGATTTAAGGATCGTTTATGACTGGAAATATGGGATTAGACTTGCTACAATACCGTATATCTATAAAATTAGTGAAACTAAACGATTGTATCTTTTGTGATAATTAAAATGCTGACAAATACTTATCAGATACAGGAAACGCGCTTTGCTTTGAGCGCATGAGGATGACACCAAATCTATGTGTCCCGTCTTTACTTAAGATTTGCCAAGATTTTTGGTCATTGTTATCAAAGGATCGTGTTACTCTTACGATACTTGTAGTCTGCTGGTTTCAACCTGTCAATTTAATTTTTTTAATGTGTAGTTAATTCTTAAGGTGTAAAATATTTATTATTTTGTGGCTTCGGGATATTTTCTAGGATACTTAATTTTAAATAGGTCCATACAGAGTTACGCCTTAAGAAAATATAAAGGGAATTATGAATATCAAATGTGATTTATAGCTTGTGTTCTTCTTACATTGTTTTAGTCGCTGGCGGTCATGTGTGCGATTGATCAGATTTGGAGGCCGCTGGGCTTACAACATTTGAGATGTCAATATGAAATTCACTAGACCCGTATAGTGTAGAACCATAAATTAGCTCGGTTGTATAAGCATTGAGATTTTCAATAAGCGTAGTTAGTATCTAAGAAAGGACACTAGACATATGTTCAGCATAGTGTACCATTGTATCTCGAGCCATCAGGCAACTTTCAATTTACGGTAATAAAGTTCCTCGAGTTGGTTATTGATAGATGGAACATCGGTTTAATATGTTATATGCCTATAAGCGAACACGAACTTCTGCCACATCGTAGCACCTCTTTTGTTTACTTTGACTGCTAAACAGCTTTGTTTGGTAGCCAAAACAAGCGATCTATTTTGCAATTAACAATTTTCAAACAATTTTATATATATTTTCCGGAATAAGCATTGATTATGGTCATCGTATGAAACAGTATATGTAGATATGTTTGAAATATGCTTCATTAGAGCGGGAATGTTCCTATATGGCTGAAACGAGCATAGTTTGAGAAGAAATATTTGGAAAGGAAAATTCATAGCTGGTGCATTTTTCATTCGGGAACTTTCAAATATTAACTGGTTCAAAGAATTACATCTTAATTCACAGTTGGCCAAACGTAATGGAAGTGATTAGTAATATAGTGGGGCAAATTTGGGGCCATTAAAATATGGAGAGCATCAAAATAATGTTTAAGTGAAAAATCAAGGAAGAAGGAGTCAAGGATTTCCGGTCTTCATGTCGCTGGCGACAATTTTATTTTAATTTGGGAGAATCATACTTGTAAGTGTTTAATTTCTCGCCCGAATTTTGAGCATTTCCTATTTAGTCTTAATTATTCTCTGTATTTCCGCTAATCATGTTAATCTCGATTCTTGACAGTGTGTGGATAACACATATTATCGTAAACTCTATCGCATCGCAAATCGGTTTCTAGACTGATTGGAAAAAGCTTGATTTTACTCGATAAATTATTGAAAATGTATTGAAGCAGGTAGATTTTAAGACGTAGCGTTCGATTCCGCTCGAGAAATATTCTTTCAAATTTAAGGTTCACGTAAATTAAGCCTATTTTTGAATTTTGCAATTAAAGCTGATTTTTAAGACGTCATTAGCAATCTTAGACACTCTTCTGCACAAGCAGAGCAAAGCTTCATCAGACTAATGAACTACTAACTCCGAAAAATAAAAAGGATGCCACTGATTAATTATTATAGATGAACCCACACGGTTTGTTCTTCTCTTAAACATGGGAAAAATGTGCATTAGTATAATCCCAGAGGTTCAACAATAGATACACTTGAATAACCCATTAGTAAATGACTACCGAATGACTCAAAACTAATAGTTTATAGGTCTCCACCTTCTATTAAAAACATTAGTTAAAATGGAAAGGTGGAACAAAGAAAGGGCGTGCAGAAAAACAAAGAAGCACCGAGTTGGGGAGAAATACGAAGTAAAAGAATCTGCACTGTCCAAATACATTTGAAAAGTCCTTTATACTAATATATTATCTATCAGCTTATAAAATCTAAGTTAAACCTTTAGCTTTATCTCTTGCTTTCGCAATTGCCAGCCGTAAACCGCCCCTAACCAATATTATTCTACCTTCCGATAAGTAGGTGAAGTATTTTACTTTAAATGCTACATGAAACCTACAACCAAGGCATAATGCTCAACCGACGTCAGTTCCTTGAGTTAAAGCGGAAACGTATTGGATGGAAAAAGGTCCGTCGAAAGATTAGAAGCATTTAAGCTGTAGCAAGATGTCAACAAAGCGGTTCCACAATTAAATTGATAATCCACTTAGATTACTCGCCATACTGCAGGTAAAAGGCAACGTTCATGCAGGATTTATGAGGGGCCTTCATGCGCTTTTGCCACCCTAACGGTTAATTGTTTATGGCAGTACTGATTGATTACGAAATATAAGGGCAATAGGTGGGGCCTTATATAGATGCAGATTAGGTAAAAAAAACTAAGGTTAAGAGTCCTATAAGTCCTGAATTTGTAACTACTCCTAATTAAACCTGACACTATCCAATATCTGAAAAAACTGTGGGTTTGTGTTTTTCTGAATTCATCTTCAACTCCATTTTCTTTCTGTTCTCCATCCTTGGCATTGACACAGCATTGATTTATTTCTTTTAATGATATGGAAGTAGTAATAATGACATTAATTACGATAGCAATATTATTATTTCTAATTTTTAAAAATAATTTTCCTACTAAATGTGCTCTCAAGTATTGCTGGTGTTAAACGTTATCCACAGAGCTTAAAATTGTTTTAGGAGTTCTAGGGAAAGGCAAAGTTATCTTATGGAATCATATATCAACGTGGATTTTAGAGGCGTGAAATTGTGAAAGGATCAGATTTCCTTTTCCGGGAATTCTTGAGAAGCCGGTTTGTCAACAGCCATGATTTATAGGACCAAAAGCTTTGCAAAAATAGAAAAGTAAGCATTGATTTTATTTTCTTTTACCTTGTGTAAATTGTCGCCTTTAGGGACACATCTTAAAACGGCCTTGCCTTGTTTTCGAGGTGAAGCAGTTTAAGAGAGTTGCGAGATATCTGGATTGCAAAATCTTCAAGAGAATATTTATGCCTATTTGACTATTATTTTCCCCACACTTTGTGAATTCTTTACTCTTGCCCAAAATTTATTTAACAAAATTTGGGGTAAGCCATGCTACGTTTTAAGTCATATTTATTCCTTTTGGTTTTCCTTTCTCTTACAATAAAAAATGTAATAGTTACCCACAGAAAATCGTTCAATCCCACATAGGCACAGAAAAATAGCTATTTGCACACACGACATGGCACACAATATTGCTCACTCATAGATAAACAGAGAGGCAAAGTACATACACAGGTGTTTCAGAAGAATTTACATTTTTTTTTATTTCACGCTAGTTGTTTTCACTGTTACTACAAATTAAATTTTTAAAGGCAACATCCGCGTTTATCCAAAATTTGTTTAGGTTTCTTCGTTCTCTATTACAGGATATGAACTTTCGGAATTCAAGCCCCTTGAACAGTTAATGCAGGCAATCTGCTCCAGAGTGTCCCCTAATGAAAGACCAATAAAAAACGTGGAATAATGAAAATTCCTCATTTTTCAAAGCATTCAGGACCTTCACTTGAAAGGATTTAACCACTTCTCTCATTCGTATTCAAAACACATAAGCCAACGTAGACATATACTGAAGTTTCGCAACGAGGGTTATTAAATATTTTATTAGAGAATGCAACATTCTTTCATGAAAATAGCCTGAATACTTCAAAGGGAGAGACTACTTAGCGAAGGAGAACTGAAGGGAAAAACGAATCTCATGAATCTTTAAGGCCTTCAAAATGATGTTAGATTCCTTTTCGGGGAATCAAATGAAACAACATCTTTAACAGATAGAGAGGAAATAACCACATAACCCATTTCATGTGATAAGAACAAATTTCTAAAAACAACACAACCTAATTTATATACCATTTTGCTCCTCATTTGATATCTCTCTGAAGCAATTAATAACTTGATCAGATAACATCTTCACCTAACATCACCGGAAATGGAGACTGCCTTGAGGCAGGGGAGATATATAATATCACTCATGTTGTCTTTATATCGATAAAATAAGAAAAGGATGCAAGAGGCGAGTGACCAGATAAACTTAGTGTGACGACCAACAAAAAGATAACTTCAATATATAACGGAAAATTATAATTTAATATCATAAGTGGAAATATAAATTCTCGTTGCATCTATATCGAAATTTAGGTGATATTTCGAGCAGAATAATTTGTTTTATTCAAGGATCCTTAAATGACTACGTTGACGGAGAACAGGTAATTAATAAAATAAAAAGATTATTCACTCTTGAGAAATCTCGGTGATTTTAGATCCATTCAGATATACTGTATGAAAAGGAAAGCATTTTATTTTATATTCATAAGGACACTTAGCTTTATTGTGAAATAATTGGCAAAAAATATATTAAGGACATGAAATGCTATATATAAATCATTATTTTCTCATGTTTATCTATTTCTTTTACTTTTTCGGCCTTTGAATTCTCCCTATTCTTGATTGAATGATATGAACCACTTTGTTATCCTAACCTGTCTTCTTTGTAACCAATTCCTCTTCTCGATAAACCAATCTCCCCCAATCAATAGAACCAAATTTTGTTTACCAAATTGAAGGCAATAAATCTAGCAGTCCAGCCTGCACCAAATTGTCTATTGAGTCACTTTTCTAACTAATTTGCAAGGTACCCTACGTAGACTGGGATTTTAAGAAGAAATTGAATAAAGAGAGGAATAATAATATTAATAAAAAGGATAGTTGTATGAAAAGATAATTTATAATATTCAAGTATGAATATCTCATAGTCTTACTTCGTGTGTGTACCTTCTTTAATTCGAATTGATTCACATCTAAATTGGAACAATGAGATGCTAATTACTGGCTCTTATACTACTATGGTCTTTAATTAAAAATCTAGAACCGTGAATATAGTCTCATTCAAAGTTGTGTCAGTATCGAAACATTTGGAACAACTCATTAATACAAATTGCAATTATATAACTTACACTTATTTCTAGAGAAATTCCCTTTTTTGAAGGGGAGTTCATATATATATTTTGTTGTAGATTTATTTTTGGGCTTAATATACTTCAAACTATCTAAAAAATTATGTTTTTTAAGAACAGACTAAATTTCGAGATGGATACAAATGAAAGAAGTTTCAAAACCTATTTTCACACAAGGCGCACCATTTAATAGAAGCTAAAATTTAATTGATCGATTTTAGTAACTAAAAAAATGTATCATTAAAAATGATGCTTTATGAATCACTTTGAATATAAAAATCAAATATAATACAAAGTTACTTATATATCTACTAAAAATCGAAAATAAAATAACATTCGTGATGCAATCCTATTGAAAATACCTATTTTCTTAGCAGAGCCGAAATATATTTAAGACAAATGTATGTTCAATGTGTACTCATATATTATTTCTACCTTCATTTAAATGAGTTGGATGCATTATATTGGCATCGCTTATTTTTTGTGAGCTTCCCATTTTTGATGATATCTGATTTAGTCGTCTTTTTAAAGATATACGAGGGGTGGTCAATAAGTTTTGAGAATCGGTAGGGCAAAACAGAGGAAAGGGTATGGCTGTTTGTGGGGGTGTTAGGACAAGTTATGACAAGTCAGGACCTGCAGCCGCAAAATCTGGCGTCGGCTATTTAAAAAGCAGTAGCTGATCGAAGATCGTGAGTCAGAATTTTTTCAACAATGGAGAAGGTTGAGCATCTCGCAGTGATAAAATCTTTTACCAAGGAAGGCAAGAATGAAAAAGAGATCCATGAGCGCATGGTTGCAGTGTACACCGACACCGCCCATTCCTATGCAACCATTGCTCACTGGAATGGGGAGTTTCGCCATGGTCGTGAGTCCCTTGAAGATGACCCACGTCCAGGACGCCCATCAGATGTGACCAACGAGGACAATGTGGCCCGTGTGGAGAGGATGATCCTCTAAAATTGACGGGTGAAGGTCTAAGAAATCGAGCGAGAACTTGGAATATCACATGGAAGTGTTACTAACATCATCCACGATAATTTGGCCATGACCAAGGTCTCTGCCCGTTGAGTCCCTAGAAACCTCACGAAACCTCACGCCCCATCATCGACTTCAACGTTGTCAAAGTTCAGAGGAGTTGTCGCTCCTGTACAACCAAAACCCGGCGGGATTCGAGTCACGCATAGTGACAGGTGATGAAACGTGGGTCCATCACTGGGATCCCGAGACCAAGCTCGAGAACAGGGCCTAGAAGCACAGGGGCTCTCCGACCCCCATCAAGTTCCGGACCCAACCCTCAGCCGTGAAGATCATGGCCACGATCTTCTAGGATTCTGAGGGAGTGTTGATGGTGGACTTTGCGCCTCGTGGAGGACTAGTACAGGCCAATAATACGCCGAGGAACTAGCTGGGTTGAAAAAGTGCATCCGTCAGAAGTGGCGTGGCAAGTTGACACGCGGTGTCCTGCTCCTCCACGACAATGCCCCTGTCCACAAGGCTAGAGTGACACAAGCAGCCCTGCGCGAGTGCGGATTCAAGGAGCTCAACCCTCCACCCTACAGTCGAGATCTGGCCCCTAGCGACTATTTTTTATTCCGCCAGCTCAAGTCTGCACTGCGTGGGCGCCGGGTGGGGGTGATGAATATGTCCAGCTCGCCGTTCAGGAGTGGATTGAACAGCAGTCGGGAGATTTCTGGTTGTCGGGAATTCGGAGCCTCAGGGACAAGTGGCGCAAGTGCATTGAAGTCGAAGGTAGTTATATTAAAAAATAAAAAAACACTTTTCCTGATATCTCGTTTCCCTATATCCGAATTGCAAAACATATTGACTGCCCCTCGTATCTCACTCATTTTCTTACTTTTACTATAAATATCGATACCGTTTAATTCAATTAGCTTTAGTACTCACACGGCAGATGTGCTCTTGTTGGTGAGCCCCAAAGAAAGCGTAAAATAATTACAATATTTTTAGTTAACATGTTTTGGAACAAAGCGAAATTATGCTGTATTTTACCAAAGGAAGATAATTCGATTTAGAGTCATTTAAAGAATATATTTTATTTCTTCATGACTTTCTAAACACCTAACTATAGCGTGTAAGGTTAAATTGTCTGTATAAGGATAATACGGAAGGGAAGCAGAAAAGAAGAGAGAATGAAATGTGGAAGTCTGTCGAATCAGAAGATTTAAGACTGTAAGAACACCTGTTAGTAAAAATAGTAATTATATTAAATTAAATTAGGCAGGTAAAAGAATTTGTGTCAACTAGAACGTCGAATAGAAAGAAGAATGCTTAATGCTGGTGTTGAAAGCACGTTCTTAATGTCTTTTAAAGAGCAAAAGGAGAACGTTCTTTTCGATTATTTACCGTGCAGATGATCATTTTATGAAGATAAAATGAGTGCATGAGAGTGGATGAATAGGAAAGTGAAACAAGTGATTAATAACCTGAATGAGAAAGAAGCAAATAAAGCAATTGTAGGGGCGATGATTAAAGATCCAGCTTTGAACAAAAATTTCTTTAGGAAGGATATGAGAGAGGTGAAAAATTTAAGAAATCATGGGTATGCGATCATCAAAGGTACAAAAGGCGAGCCATGGGAAATCAAAAGTTTATATGAAGTTAGAAGTAAGCTCCATATTTCAGCTGTGAATGATTGATTGATTTAAACAAGCAAACTATTTCTTTACTCTTATATTAACAATTTCTGCCAATAAAACCGAGTCTTCTATTTTCTTTTAGCTATTTGAACGTATTGTTTGCAAAGTTTAATTCACTCGAAAGAAATACACGAACATCTCGTTCTGCAAACATTTTTTTTAATCGATCACCGTGTTTAGTTATATGATCTAGATTTGTATCGTCCGCTACTTTGTCAATCTTGCTTAATAGTCTTGAATCTAATTGGTTTCCGAACATTACGAATAATACAGTTACCAAAACTTTCCATTGAAGTACGCAGCTATTAATTTTGGCCCAGTAAGTTGATTCTCTATTTATCAATAATCTTTGTTTACAGTCAGTATGCACTTGTCAATACTTTGCAATAGGTAACCTTTCAGTCCGTGCTATCCTTGCATTATCCAAAAGTATATTATGTCTACTTCTTTATCACAATCATACTTTCCATCATATCGTGATTTGTTGTATTAAATTCCAAAAAGAAGAGCGTCCTCTTCTTAATCCATCCTGGCTATCTTTAATTAAACTATGTTTATCAAGTTATCCACGATATTTTCTCTCACAATTCACTCCAAATATTTACCGACAACCTAAGTTAAGCTAATATCTTTACAAATTGTGGGGACAGAACACTTCCCTTTCAAAATGGAATAGTTGTTTGTTCACTTCTGTCTATTATTTCTCCCACAGAGACTCTTAACAAAATTTTAGTCATTTGTTATAATCCCTCAAGAAGATTTGCTGGCACTGTAGATCTGTAAGTAATTAGTTGAGCTAAATTTGATTAAAAATAAAGAAATCGTATTTTTCGTTATCAGAGCCTCAATTATTATAATATACGTGTGTAAAGTTAAAATTAACAGATATGTCTCGAAATCTATGCCTCGCAACATTCCATCGAAATTGCAGCAATTCCTCGTCCTTTTGTACCATGGTCGCAGATAGGTAAAATAACTCTTACATCAATTGCGGTCTTGGAATCCGACGTTGTATTTGGCTAAGATACTAGAATTTACCTGGTTTTGATTGGATTTCAAATAAAATATAGTTAAAATTAGGTAAAGATTTTTCTAATACCCCATAATAAATAAAAACAAATAATATAGCAAAAATAAATAGCCAGAGTGCGAAAAAGAAAAAAACTCTCCGATCATATTTAAAACACTAGTATTTCACTATAAAACACCCCCAAAATTGCTTTTAAATTCAATAAACAAAACAAACAAATCAACAAACGAGTTATTAATACAAAAATTACGTTTACTCAGTGGAATTTTTAAATAAAATAACTAGAAACGCAATTCAATGATCCGTGCCCCCAACAATCGATTTTATTTAAAACAATTATTTATTACGGGACATTACAAAATACGTTCTTCGACCAGTAGTCAAAAACATTTATTTACTGCGTGATAATGGACGATGGGCCAACCGGATATTTATCTTCTGAAGAGCGAGCTGTCCCCGCTAACAGTTACTGAGATAAAATATCTGGTTTGCCGATGGCATATTCAATACTTGTCCCACAAACTTTTCTGAGAATTATGTAATTTTGTTCGAAAAACATGACGTGCTTCACCTTGTAGTGTATGCTTTATTCTCTAAGAGTACATCACCAAATGCGTGAGAAATTTCGAGTAATGGAAAAAAATAAAATCCAATTCGAAGCCATCTTCAATTGTTTGCTATTTTGAAAACGCTATTTACAGTAATAAGAAATTCAGAATTTCTCTCGTTCAAATAAAAGGTATGCAAAAATAGGCAAAAATTTGAATAATAAGGGTTAAACATCCCTGTATAATAACGATCGAGATTTCACGTTAAATATTATAAGGATTATTGAGATTGATTTAGTAAGTTTGCAAAAGATCAAGTAATATCTGAATGCTTTATTGAATGAGATGCCACAAGAACTTGTGGCTCTCAATGAAACTAAACTCTATGTCAGTAAGACTTATTTGCTTTTGCTTCGATTCATCTCCTAAACCAACGAGTGCATTTACTTAGAGTGAGAATTAAAATACGTTGCATGTATACTCTTTATAAGCTGACACAAATTTACTTCATAAAAGTTTAATTTACCGATATTAATTTAATATTCAAAAGAATATGGTATTACAAAGTTGGAATTATTCACTTTAATAGAAATTGCTAACAAAAATTAATTTTCTATTTTTGGCTAGTGTAAAGACACTGATTATAATGGAATTGATAAATATGTTTTGCACCGTATGTTATATTTGGTGATAAACATTCCCATAAGGGGCGCAGCGATTTGCCTTCCTCACCACCGTAATGACGGGACTAAGCGCTCCGTCCGGACCCAGTTTAGCCTCTTCTTCTTCTTTCAGACAGCCTGCATTTCTCCCCTACAACCTCTCCCACAACTTTCTCTAGGCGGCCTCTAATTTCTCAGGGTAGATGCTGACCTTTTTCTCAGCCAAGTATCCTGGAGTGGAGCTGAAGGGAAAGTAAACAATGTTCCCTAACCCCTGAGCTCCGGTTAGGGATGGTGAGTTTTTAACAACCCGCTTCATCCCTACCCACCTCACCATGTATTTTTTTTACGACATGCGTAAGGTGAAGACACCATGCTGAAGGGCTGCCAGGTCACCAGGCTGATTAGCTAGTTTTAAATGGCGGTATCTGGCTCTACCAGCCGCGTACGCATCCCTTGCAGAGTGGGCTACTGCGAGGGGTGATAAGCGTTTGCATCCCGTAAGAAAAAAGGGTCACCATGCCCAATGATGAGAAAACTAGTACTCCTCCCTCAATTTTCCCCTGTCCATAATCGGAGCCACCCTCGGGCAGCTGCACCGATAAAAATAGAGGGCCCCCTCGCTTGTGCTCTCGCAGCGAACCCTCCAAATCTCTCTAACCGGAGATAAGGTTTACTCCTCTCCTTCGCATACGGGTGTAGGGAACTCCATCCTCACCCCCTCGTCAGGAGGTGGCTTAGAGCAACTTCCTCTTTCCAGCGGTAGTTTCTCCTTCACTTTCAAAGGAAACCGCCAAGAAAGCCAGCAGGAAGCCCAAAGCCGACCGCTCCTCATTGAAGCTGCTTGGTAGGGCAAACCTCCTTAAGGGGGAGAGGAAAGCCAGGCCCCTCTGGTCGCTTCCTTCAAAAGATCTGCTGGCTAGAATATTAAACCTAGCGGGGGTCAAGGCCTGTGCCTCTCCACACTAGACAAATGACGCAGCTGCCACTATGACCTGTGATGTCCTGGAGGGGGGGCAATTGGAGGCACCACCCAAGATAGACATGGTCCTTAAGGCAAGCCAGCCTCAGACGGTAGGGTCTTCCATGTCAGCGAATCAGTACCCAGCGCCAAGCACTGAACTTGAGTCCGCTCTTATGCACGGTCCTCCTCAAACGGCTATGGTTTCCAAGGTGGCAAAAGGAGGGGAGGGATCTCTACCTCCGACCCATGCCAGCACGACGCTAGGGCCTTCTCCATCTGGGAGAAGGGCCTTACTGAGGCCGTTCCATCTAGGCTGAGGGCTCCTACCGGAAGAGGAGAGAAGAAGGTTCATTCCCTGCCATCCTCTTCTAAAAGGAAAAAAAAACTTCAAAAGACTCGGGGATCCTCTTCATCCGCAGGAGCTGCGGGGAAGGATGGGTCTGCTGCCATTTCGGTAATCGACAGAGTTAAGAACGGCACATCTGGCCCATCTAGCCTCCGGGTGCTGAACCCCTGACTATGAACAAAAGTGCGCAGGGCGGATCCTCGATAACATTGGGGCCCCTTATTTAGAGATTACCTGGTGTTTTTGAGCCCACTGGCTTCGAACGCTTCCTCATGCGTGAAGGCATTCGTGCCACTACCGCAGAGGTGCTATTACTGTCACCGCTGCGGCCATACAAATCACTCATGTAGAAGTGCAAAGTCGGGATCACCCAAAGCCTGTGACAATTGATCCAAGGCCGCACACGATAAGTCAAAATCGTGTGTGGCCAAGTGTGTCAATTGCGGAGAGTAGCAACTCGCTACTTCGAAGCAATGTGATACATATCTCCTTTAGAAAGAAATCTTGGCCGTTTAGGCCCAGGATGGACTCTCATTCCGCGATGCTAAAGACTTGCTCCTTGCGCGCCGGCTCTGCCTTGGAGGTCTTACCCCTAAATGCTTAGAAAGACACCCACTGCTTCTGGCCCATCCAGCCCAACGAGCACGGTTTTTTCCGCGCCGATTCGGAGCCTTTCTGCGGGTTTTGCTCAACTCGGGCGCTCCTCTGGTAAAACTGGCGGCACAAAGGGTTCACACCCAGCCCCCGCTAAAACCAGGGGGCTCACCCTTTCCCCAGCATGACCGTTTCCGTAAGGCAAAATCACCACGCGCCTCCACCGAGAAGTTAGACTCATATGAGGCAATACTCCAGGAGCTGCGGAGGCTCGTCTCGTCTCGTTCCCCGTTAGATATTTTTCTGCAGGAGACCATGTTAGGCGGGCGTGCCCCCTGCCTTCCCGCCCAGGGTATAAGAGTTTTGGAGCCCCACTACCACGAGATGGGGGCCGGGCTGCGGGATACGTGGTTTACACCCAGCAAGATGTCCCCGTTCTTCTTTTCACTTTAGATATCTCTTTTCAGGCAGTGGCTGTGCAGCTTTACCTGGATAGGAGGTATATGTTATTTCTGCATACATTCCAGAGTCAGCTGACTTCGACGCCGTGGACTTCCGCCGCGTCGTAGCATGGGTGGCGAGGCCCTTTCTCTTGCTTGGAGATCTGAACGGCACACATCCTTCCTGGGGAGACTACTCAATAAATCCCAGGGGACAAATCTGTGCCAATCTGATCGAAGAGCTTGAGATAGGTGTCCTAAATGTGGATGAGTTCACACATCACTGCCCGAGAACCACTTCATTTTCTTGCCTTGATCTATCTCTGTGCTCTCCGGATGCACAGCCTGATTTGGATTAAGGGGTGCTCGATGACCTCTATGGTAGAATCACTTTCCCTTTCAAATATCATTTTCAAGGCAGCTGCCCATCTTACAACCCACCTCTATGGTGCTTAGCGCGGGTGCGGTGGCCTGCATTGCAATAAATGACTGAATTCTCTATCTCAGTCGAGGAGTTTAGGTCGGTAGATGAGGACGTTGAGTTCTTCCCCTGCAACCTCATCGCCGCAGACCTTACTACTATTCCCAGAACGTCTGGCAGTTTTGTACGCCGACCACTCCCTTGGTGGTCGGCTGAGTGTGAGACGGCCCTCAAACATAAAATTTATACCTACATCCGCTAAAAGCGCCGCTCGAACGATTTCACTATCGGTGAATTTCGTCGGGCTGGGGCTAGGTTTCGGTATATTTCGAATTACGCCTTCCGCTCTTTTTGGCGGGCATACCTGTCTTCACTTAATGGGAAGACCGCTCTATCAGAGGTGTGGAAGCAAGTCAAAAGGATTCGAGTAAGTCTCGCAGGACCACCCTCCCGTTCTCTAGGTGAATGGGACTGCAATCTCGGACCCTGTGTCCGTAGAGGAATCCTTCGCGACTGCTCTCTCCGCATTCTCTATCCAGGATGCTGCTCCGCCAGCATTCAGTGCACGTCGTGATGTTGCGGAAACCCGCCGACTAGACTTTACCTCCAGATCTGGAGAAACCTTAAACGACAGGTTTACTTTGAGTGAATTGCGTTCCGTTATTGCTTGGTGCGCGGAAAAAAGCCCATGGTGCAGACGATGTACCCTCCGCCAAGCTTCGACATGTGGGTAAGCGAGGCATGGCCTTTCTCTTAGATTTATTTAAAAGGATTGGGGTGAAGGGTCTCCTCCCAGATTCCTGGGGAATCGCTACTGTGCTTGCCTTTCGCAAACCGGCGAGAGATCACTCTACTCCAGCTAGTTTCCGCCTAATCTCTCTAACCTAGTGCGTGTGCAGGTTGATGGAGAAATTGGTAAATGTTAGATTAGCCTTTTTCCTGGACAGCGAAGGACATCTGTCTTCTGCACAGTGCGTCTTCCGCAAATTACACTCCACGTTGCATGCTATGCTCTGATTGCAAAATGCCGTCTGCGAGGCCTTCCTTCGTAGACAGCACTACGTCACGGTTATTTTTGATCTGGAGACTATTTACACGATGGAGGCGAGGGGATGCCTCTCAATCTTGATAACTGAATTTTTGTGAGATCGTCGATTCCGTGCACGGGTGGGGAGAGCTCTCTTCGGCCCAATGGAGTAGGAAAAAGGTGACCCGCAAGGAAGTGTCCTCAGTGTCATATTCTTTAATCTGAGCATTAAGGCATCACTTCAGTGCTGCCAGAAGATGTTCTAGCTACGTACTACGTGGTGGTCCTTTCGATCTCTTTTGTCGCGGCCGAGATGCCAACTGTAGAGCGTCGACTCCAACAGGCAGTGAACAGCGTCTCTGGCTATGCCGAAGCGCATAGGTTTGGGATTTCCTTAGCCAAGACTAAAGTGGGGCACTTCTGCCGCCATCCACAGCTCCACCCTGACCCAGACATGTTTCTCAATGGGGTACGCCTGGAAGTGGTTGAATCGCACCGTTTACTTGATCTTTTATTTGACCGACACCTCAACTGTTTGTCTCATATTAGTAGCCTTAAGGTCTTTTATACCCGCGCCCTTGATATTTTCTGTTCCGAGACGTTCAGCGATAGGGACGCTGATAGGGCTACTGCCTTACTTTTTTATCGATCTTTTATTCCTTCCAAGCTCAAAGGCGGATGAGAAATGATACATCCGCAGCTGAGCGTGTATTGCGTGAGCTGGACTCAATCCACCACACCAGCCTTTCTCCTGAGGACCGGTGCCTTCCGCATCTTCCCCATTGAGAGCCTACTAGTCGATGTTGGTGAGATGTCACTCGCTCTAAGCCGTGTACAGTGCATTATTCGCATGTACGCGCGATCCCGGCGCCCCCCTTAGTTGCCAACAGCTCTCACTGCATTTGCAGCTGATTTCGACGGTGCCTATGCCACCGAAAGACGCCATTCATACTCTAAGCCCTTTGCGTTTAGGGCCCGGAAACCCTTCCAAGAACTAGGTATAGCTCTCGGGCAGGTGGCGCTTCTGGTTCTGCTCAGGGTGCCAACTTGAAGGGTACCACATTTGAGTATTTGTCGCCAAGCCTCTGCCGGGAGTATTGCTTTCGACATTTTTGGAGCACACCTCGTGTCACACTGGAACTGTGCCAGTGTTTACGGATGGCTCCAAATCCCAAGAGAAAACGGCTTCCATGCCGTATCTACTCTGTTTGAAGTCAGCGGGGCTCTGCCATGCGCTGCGTCTGTCCTCCAGCCGAGCTGGTTACAATACACCACTCGGTGTGGGCGATTACGCGATATGTCCGGTTCAGAGACTGGATTGTGATCTATAGCGACTCACTAAGTGCCCTGAGTGCTTTCGGGGCATTGGAAACTCCGCATCCCCTGGTTCACGATAACCGTGACGCCATGATTTTGGCTAGCCGGGCAGATGTCGAGATTATGTACTGCTGGGTTCCTAGACATGTAGGAATTGCGAGGAATGAGCGCGCTAACAAGGGCGCCAAAGAGTCCACGAGAACTCTGCGACCGGACCAGCGCTTCGCTCCTTCTCGCATCGACTACATGGAAGGAATACAAGCATCTCTTCAGGCTGCTTGGCTAAGAACATGGGACACGGTTGAAGGGAACTTAAAGTTGCGTTCCATTGTGCAGCCACTGTTTCCATGGACCTACACCCCAATGTCGCGAAGGCTTCACGTTGCTTTCTGTCGCCTCCACATTGGGCACACTTATGGGACACACCGCCATTTGATGGAGTGCTCGCTAGAGCCCTACTATGAAAACTGCGTTGTGCCCCAGGCTGTTCGGCACATTCTTTTTAAATGTGCTAGTCTGGGCGATCTCCGCGCACGTTACCTTTCATGGTACCGGGGTGGGCGGGGTCACTACCGCTTGTCCCTTTTACTCGGGCTGAGTGAGTGCACATTGACTGGGGGACTTCTAGACATTTAGTCGGAGGCCGGCCTTCTCCCCTTTATTTAACTAGGTTTTGTTTTTTTCTTATTGTTGTTTTCTCTCTCAGCGGCCCGCTCCTGCGCCTGGAGGTCCACCTCTCCCCGACCCTGGAGTTTGATTAATTACACTCTGTAAAACGATTTTTGTCTTAGGAAAGCAACGGCTATTTTCTATTTGCTTGTGTCTAGAACACATGAAACACCCTGTTGCATATTTGAAACTTTGCTTTTGTGACCAGTATAATGATATTTATATGAAATTAACCTATTTCCTCTGTAAGGAAGTGGCGAATTTGCAATTTAATTTGCCTAAAGTAGAAACAAAACGACATGGTACAAAAATTGCATTTATTTATTCTAGAGTTACATAAGTGAGACAATTAAAATATTAAAAATGAGTAGTTTTTCGTGATTTACACTTATACTGTAAATTACTTTCACGAATCAGCCCCCAGATATAGTCTTCCCTTAGATTTTTAATATAGGATCCTTGATAGCGGTGTCCAAAGTCCAGTTGAATCTGGTGAAAGCGCTCGCTATTCTCCTTGGAGTACACTATAATGTTCTCCATAAATTTATCAAGATGAGCGTCACAAATATGGACTTCCAGGAAAATCCTGAAGCCCATCTTGCAGTAGTTTCTCACCAAGTTCTCAACAAACTCTACATAGTTTTTGGCTTTGTGATTACATAGGAAGCCCAGAACCACTCCGATAAAGCAACCCACGCTGTTTTTGCCTTCCTAGTGAGCTTTTCGGCAAACTCCTTGCATTCCATGATCTTTATTATTTGTCCATCGACGATGTCCACGCCTTCTATATTTGCCGCAGATAGCTGAGAAAAGATATCTTAGAGATAAAAGGAAATCATGTAAATCTTGGCCTTGTTTCATAAGGCCAAATTTTAAGTGCAGAGAATAAAACAGTAATTTTCGTGGGTCCAACAAAGGCTTCTATTCGATTTTGTTTCTCCCCACACTAAACTCGCCTTGTTTTTGCCAATCTCGCTGATGGTAGTGTGCCACGGTGTCCCAGTTTTCCCAAAGGCAAAGATAACAAGGAAACGTGGTAATCCGCCTTGGAGATCCATCAATACAGCCACCATTTTAAAGTCTCTGATAACCTCCCATTTGTACTCTTCATATTTCAATGCATCTAGCAAGTTTTTGACACTGCTGTTTTCCTTTTTGAGATAGATACATGTTCTCGTTTTGAAGTAGTACTGCTTTGAAGCTCCTGGACGAGCTGTCGCGGAATTGGTGCCACTCGTTGGGGCTACACGCGATTCCGATTGCCTCAAACAGACCGGTCATATTGTGACAAAAGCAAAACTCATCTTGACGTGTAAAAAAGCTTGCAAAGCACCGATGACGCTTTCTTGACCTGATATTTTCACAGTGTCATCTGAAAAATCCCACTGCTTTAGTCTCGAAGTTAAAAGATCTTTGAGATATTTTTTGGTTTTCGTAGGAGGGTTTCCTTTTCTCAGTAGCACCTCCTTAATCTAGATCAATAACTTCATCCTATTCTGAACTGCTTTTACTTTCTAAAAACTGCTGCTCTCTTTTTGAGGAGTGTATACGGGGAGCTCAGAACTGTGTGGCACTGCCGCACTAGATACTGAAGTTTTGGATACATCATAATAGGTGAATCTTAGCCTGCTGACGTTTAAATGAGTTCACTATGCAGAAGAATCTAATGCTTGAGTGGCCAGTTGGGTCCCTCCAAATTCATTGGATTGCAAAATTCATAGCTCTCTTTTCTCTTTTGTACCATCCTGTAAAAAAACATAAGTATAAATATACAAATACTTTTCACTTAGTCGTATTAGAAATGTTTATAAAAATAAAAAATCCAGTATCCAAATAAACAAAACACATTTCTAAATATACATTGCCTTACAGAGTTCTTTTGCAGAGCTCGCAGTTGAAATGTGGTACCCAAGGTTTTCTCTGATCTCCGTCTAGCCGAATTATGCCTGGTAGGCCTCAAACATTTTAGCAGATCTCTCCACATAGTAATTTTAGGCTCTTGACTTAATAAATTCGCTGCGGAAATAGAAAAATGCGGCTTTTGGATGCTTACAACCTCTTGATGCCATGTGCGACGAATGCTTCTACTAATGACGAGTAACGATTGCTGCGCTGTGACGGCTAGGGTTAAACTTATCTGTTGAGTAGATACTCTTTGCATTTCTACAGTCATCTACGTTGCCACAATATTCTAGAAATTCTTCAAACATAAAAAAAATCTGGAAAGTTCTAGAAAGCTCTACACTAAAGTTTTCACCTAATTAGTGCTGAATCTATATGGAATGTAAAAGAACTGCCATTGCTGTTCAGGTTGCAAAAAAACAAAATATAAGATAAATAATAGTTATTACTACTGTATTACTGTTTCTATTTTAAATATGGTATATCATTTTTATAACATAAATGAAAACAAACAGAACCTTAAAACTTTTTATATATTTTTACCATAAATGGGTGCATTTAAAATCAAATCTCCTAGCGACAAAGTTGGGGATTAAAATTGGCATTTTTATTATTTAATTGACCCACAAAAATTGGTATATAACACTTTAAACCCAAGGACAAGATAAAAGTAAAATTTTGTTACCCAATGTTATCAAAGTCAATTACCAAAATGACACGGATAAAACGAAATAAAATATGCAAACGGAATGAGCTATCCAAATACTAAACCCTTCTCAATAACATAGACCGAAACTGGAAGGAAAGATGTTTCGATATATATTCCTTTTTCATAAAGCCCATAGGACTGTGAAAAGTAATCTCAATCACTAAATATTGTCATCTCCTTATCATCTTCATCATTTCACGCATTTGCCTACCACTGTTGAGACACACCTTTTTTCATCTTTCTGAATTATTGTCGGTCTTGCGCAATTTGCTTCCAATTATTAGCATATTTTTAAAAATTATCTCTGCATCTTGATTTTGATCTTCTTTACTGTCATCGTTTTTCATGTGGAGTACAAACAGTAATGTATCTAATCCAGCAATCGTCCTTAAATCTAGAGTCTTGACCATCCTAGTTCCATTTTACATTTCTTAAAGCTTCTACCTTTTCCCGGACTTTGGTTTGTCACATTATATAAAGGCTGATTTTCTGACACACCATGCTATTCCGATCATAATGCGTCCATGGGCTCTTTTTCTTGTTGTTTTAGTGTAATTTTTAAACGTTTCATCTCCATATATCATAGGTGGATTTATGCAGTGGTTACATATTTTTTTAGGTATGTGCCTTTTGGGTTTGAAGACGATGCTTGCCTTTCCAAATGATTTCTACCCCAGAGTGAGTCTGCGTTGCATTTTTTGATATATTCCCGGTGTCATTGTAATATTTTGCCTGATGTATTTGTTTAGGATTTCAATTTGTTTGTTCTCAATTGTGATGTCTATGAAGTCAACCTCTAGCTCGTTTGTCATGACCTCTTTTTCCCAAGAACTATTTATCGGCCGTTATTTTGCTTTCATCGTTAAACTCTTCGAATTGCAGGCGATTGATGTAATCCTCATCTCGCTTAATGCTTTTGTTTTGCTAGTTTAGCTTACTGAAAATTTCTTCCAGACAGTACATGCTTTTTTTGAGGAGATAGGATCTTCTTGTCTTCAACCTTTCTCGAATTGAACGAGGTATGAATTTTAATGCAATCTAATGTACGATCGCCAATTTTGATATATGTTCTCTGATATTTATGTAGAGCGTACCTATATCTGGATTCTTCAATTCTGTTATGACCGCTGGGTTTTTTTTTTAATCAATTGCTTTTTGGTAATATATAACAAAACAATTATATAGGTATATTGTACTCTGAAGTTTTATCACTGAGCTGGATGAGAGTATGTAAGTAGGCATTCATTGAAATGCCTTTTCTAAAGCCACCTCGTTCTCTTGATTGTTGTCATCAAGCTGTTTTTGCGGTTTCTTGGTAATAAATCTTGTGAATAGTTTGTAGACACACAATCCAACATGAATTACTAAAAGAACATTATATGTTTTGCAGACAAGACTTGGTCAAACACTTCATGAAAATCACTAACTCTATTGTAAGCAGATAGATACCTAATTCAAACGACACCATTTACTTCAAGGTATGGAATTTTATCATACAATCACTGTTGGAGTTTTTTCTGGGGCCTTGTAACTCAATGTACTATTTTACTAAAATTGACTGTTTACAATTTTGTTAAAACTAAATGATCTTTAGGAATAAGAATATCCTTTATCATCTAATTTTGACAAAAGAAAATTTTATATAAAGCTGGGATTGATAATTTGCCAGTGCAGTTCTTTATTCAATACATTCACTTGCCCACCGATAGCAGGTAATTATGGGAGATATGCAAACTTTTTACAGTTTTTCAAACTTTCTGAAAAGAGGAATTTATTACACACTAGAAACTTTTAAGTTCATTTGAGAGAGGCCACTTTAGAGTGAGAACATTTTTCTGAGAAGGCAACCCAACTTCAGTGTACAAAAACTCTAAATATTAAGTCTTTTCATTCTCACGCGCATCATAAAATAGTTGTGCAATTACTACATACCCAGAAGGAGTAAGGTCAATCTCGATGACATCAATCATAGCAGCTGCCAGTGCAGTTTCCAATTACCTATTAACCAGCTCTTGTATTGGTTATATTATTTGTATTTATATGTATATTACAGCTTTAATGGTTTTTAGTTGTACGATAAAGCCGAAAAGACACTGATATGTACAGCATGTTTGGACTTCTATCAGTAAAATTTCTATGCACTTTAATTCACTGTTTGGCATTTTGTTGTATCCATTAATCTTGTTGAAAACGTTATTACAAAGACTTCTAAACTCAAAACTAGAAATACGAACGTTGAGAAACTTAAACTTCTCAACATTAATCATCCAATTCTTTAACGACTGATGTCGAAGTATTATTACAACTATGTAATGGACAGCTGGAATTTAGGATATAATTATATATTTTAGTGTGTATGGGACTATGAATATAAAATCAACAATAAAAGCCAGCTAGCATCTAAAGGGGAAGTTCATAAATGTCACCACGATGCAAGTAAAAATATAACCAAAAAATTATGAAAAATAGAATATAGGATTTAGAAATGAATTTTAGCTCTGATGTAAAGGAAAAAGGGTTACACTCAATACATGTTTACTTTTACTTATTATAAGATCTGATCTTGGTAGAATATATATTTACTTTGCTAAAATATATTATTATCGATACCAATCTGTTTCAAGTTTTACTAATATCCATAGAGTCATTCTACATATTATATCTAGGTCTGTAATTTCGTATGTGTATAGGTTATGTAAATTTACGTATTCTCCTACCATAAGAAATGCAAAATATTTTTTAAGACTTTATTTCGCAGAAAAATGTTGTAACTGCCATAAAAAATAATGAATGAGCTTTTCACCATTTTGCTTATATTCAATATTCGCAAAACATTTCGCAAAACAGTAATAGTCCATAGCGAAAAATAAGAATTTCTTGGAGAATAATAAACGAGATAATAATCCTGACAACCAAAACTTAGTTTTTGGCAAAGACATCCATAAGCTTCCTGGTATTAGAGAATACTAAGTTGTTTTGAACCCCATACTTAACTAGCACTTATAAGTTATCTTTGTTTTGTGGATTCTTTTATTAGTTTGGTTTATAAGTATTCCAGATACTACTTTAGCAAACCTACTTTATGCACACTTATGAATATTTATCAGATTCTCCCTAATGATCTTAACTTCCTTAATATGTGCTTGTATTGGATTGTTTAAATTAGTTGTTTCAGTTGGTAATTTTTTTTTTAGTATCCATTTGTGGAGTCAAGTTATGAAAGTAAGAAATTAGGAGACGGAGCGATGTGTTAAATGCTTCGCCGGTTGGTTGAGCAAAGAAGCAGCGCCGCATGATGTAAGACTATGACTGATGAAACTAATTACTGAGATTCAAATGTTGAGAAGCTGACTGGCTGAGATTATATAAGATGGTCACCAGTTTTAGGGGAAAGATGATGGTTATTAGCCTATGAGTGTTGGGCCAAGGCAGCCTTGCAGTCGAGTTCGGTCTGAATATAAAGTATTTTGGGGGGGTAATCCGCTTGTTCGAATGGTAGGCTGGTTATTGATTGGTATAAGAAAGGACTCAGAAGAAAAATGGCGCTTTTGTAATCTTTAATCTTGGCTTATGGCTACCTCAATTTGGGCAAGTGAAATAGTTGAGTTTTCAGTGGTCATTTGTGCGCTCACGCCTTTCGCTGTCGATCATTGTTAATGTTCAGTTTTTCTTGTAAGTCTACTTCTGTGTCAGATTGTTGGGACTATGGACGGACGGATTGAGGAGGAGATAGGGACTGTGATGTTAATAATAATAACGCTACTAATATACTAATCAGAATGATAATATTCTAAAAATATTTCTGTTTGTCTATTTATAATAACGCTAATTATGGGGGCGTCGTGACTTCTCTTCTCTTAATCTGAAGGCTTAGCGGCCTGTGAGTCCGCATCTCAGTGAAGCCGAGTGAATGGCTTGAATTTCATCACCGTTGACTTTCTTGTTTCCTTTTTGACCGTCCATTTTCCTTCGTAGAACTTTGTGGTTTAACATAAAATCCAGATTGGATGTAAGTTCTCCTTCACTTAAATTCTAAAGAGAAGGATGAAACACATTTTCAACGCATTTACTTTGTTTGTTGTCATTAATATTATTGAAGAATTGACTTTGATCATTAGAATATAGCATAAACTAATATATTTGATTTAATTCTGATGCAACTGCTAAAGTGTTTAAATATTTCTCGCATGCGTCAGTATATTATCATCGTTCCCTAATGTCGATAATATTTTATATGGAAGAGTTCTAGGGGTATTCATGCGATGTCATTTAACTTCTAAATTAGATTTAGCTGGCTATTACTCTTTCAGTGTCAGGTTTATTGCCTCTCAATCTTTTAAATTGACCTTTAGAAGAGAAAATACAGGATATATGATGATGCATGTTAATGGCAGAATTTCAGCTGAAATTTTTTTAAAGAATCGAGAAATTTCTAGCGAGAAATTAACTTAGCATTTTAAGGGCAGCGCATAAATTCCTAGGATATAGGCTGTGGTTTATGAGATCCACATACATAATATGGGTTATAACGTAGCCGAGAGCAAACTTCACGTCTCATTATCGGGATTTTAACCAGTATCGGTTGCGAAAAATCTTCGGGTACAGTGCCAGTTATGGTCCACTTCATGACGGGTACAATGCACTGTAGATAACGAAAGTTCTGATCGCATTGAAGGAATCTTGAAATGACCGCAAATCCTGGGCAAAACACTTCCATTTTTTTCCATATATCATTTAACTGCTTAAACAAGAGGATTGCAACAAATCACTACTTCCATACGTATTTTAAATTAGTCTCCAGAGAGGCTTTTTCATTTGGGTCCGCGTTAGAAGACCACCAGAATTGATCACTAAATTTAATATAGCGAAAACAATACTAAGGGGTAAAGTCCGCCCCACTCAAAGCACACTTATATCAAGTGAACTATCAGGTTGTTTCCATTGAATACCATATTTTAGAATGTTTATTTTATGATGTCATAATAAAACAAAATATTGTCTCTATTTAATCAAATAATGAGCCATTTTTATCAATAACCCATCTCTAGTAAATTCATTAAGTCCATCAGGAACACAAATCCCTTAAAACCTGAATTTGAGCCTTTCATTTTTTTTTAACTTTTATTGCTAATTTGGTGTATAAATTGTTCTCCTGTTTATGACTTTTCATTTCTCATCGTGACATTGTATATATTACATCAAGTATCGCGTGCATTGTTAATTTTTTTAACCTCTGTTAACTAAATATATGTAGATTTTCATTTCTAGCAATGTGTTGTAAGCTTTTGCAGGCCCATGGTATTAAACAGGAGGAGAAGGGTATTTAAGGGCATTTCGTTTTCTGTTTTTAGACTTTAAAACTAAATAAAATTTTCTTTATTTTACAGAAAACCATTTAAAATTACATGATAACTTAAGCACTCAAAATTCATGATGTCATAGTTGAAATAATTGCAGAGCATAGTACTTATTCATGTTTTGTTTTTTTCTGACCAAGAAAACTTCGCCAGGATCAAAAGCCTAACAGAAGAAATTACAAGTGTTTATGAGCAAACCATTCTAAAGTATCCAAAGTGATGCACAAAAACTTTCCAGCAAATACAATAGTTTTAGGATTGGTGAATAGCGAAGGTCATGTCATGCCACCAAACATTTTACACAAGGTCTTAGAATTAATGCTGCTGGATATATTGAGCTGCTGAGAACTTTTAGAAAGCCTTGGATAAATGAAGTACGCAATGGAAAGCCATGCGTATTTCGGAATAACTGGCAACCTACTCACGAAGCGCTAGTAACCCAGGTATGGTTGCAATACCATCTTTACGATTATGTAACATCCAATATGTGGCCTAAGAATTAGCTAGATTTGAATACTGTGTAATGATAGTAATAGTGGAGCGCTGTTGAAATGGAGATTAATTGACATCTTCATATTACCATGGCTTCACTGAAGGTTGCTATTCTCCAGGCGTTGTCCGAAATGAGTAAGTACCACATATTGTCAGCATGTAAACTGTTTCAGTCCCCAGGAAGACAGTCATCAATGCCGAAGGCGGTTTCTTCGAATACTTTCAGTAAAAATCATTATCAAGTTTATTAGGACAAATTCTCATTCAATTATATGAAATATATTTATATTTTAGGAAATATAGTTGGTTAATCAACATACTCTAAACGTCCTCAAATACCCTTCCTTTTCTGTATATTAATAAGGAAAGAATGGATATTAAATTCAGTGATCTTTTTCTTGATTTAATGCAAATTAATGACGTTTTAATCCCCGCCGATTTGCCAGGTTGTATATAGTTGTTAAAGATTATATATGGATAAATATTGAATAAAAACTTCCAGGGAAAAATGAAGTAAAGACGTTTGACATGCCTGAAGAGTGAAATCGTTTTGGAATACTATTTTAAAATTATAAAAAGTGGCTAAAATTATTTACCTAATCATTCTAAAATAACAACTGTGCACCGTCAAAAAATTCACCAGTACGCAGCCGTAATCATAACAGTCTATCACTAGCCTAAAAAAAAAAAAAGCAATCGGTAAACCAAAGAAAAAACAAATCATACCAAAAGGAAGATAAATAACGCATACTCTGGCTCTGTGTGGAGACAAGCCCATCTCCGGAGCCTGAGTATAAATCTCACACCTAAAAAACATATCAAATCAAATGGAGGAAGCCAGTGTCCTCCAAAAAGTGAGTAAATCGAGAGTCAAGAATGCCCTGTGAGCGAAGATCGTCCGGGGGGCTTGGGATATTCAACAAGAATGTGCCGAAGCGTCTCCGGATAAGGCAGTAGTCACAGTAATGTGCGGGTTAGCGGTCATTCCAATGGCGGAGTGACCGAAATTTTTGCCGAATTCAAAGAAGACAGAAAGCGACCTGAATCTACTCTGCCACGGGGAGGTACGGCAACATGAAAGGTTGTTGCGTGATGACATTCAAATTTAAATTCCTATCTGCCGTCTTACATCTTCTTTTCCAGCCATGCCACAAGATCTGTGTGTTTTGACAGAGCTTATTTTATTAGATAATTCACAAAATATCCATTAATTGGTGGTCAAGCCAGTAAAAGATTTTTTAAATTGATTTTGCCAGGCTTTAATCTATATATTTAAGTAAGTTGTCCGAAAACGAGATTATTTTCTTTCTCGGTTTGTATAGTAAATTTGCTATTTGAGAGAATGGAAATGATGAAACAGCAATTAGTATCTAAGGTCCTTAATATTAAAAAGCAGGAATGAATCATCAACAAAGATGCGATAAAAAGGAATAAAGACAAACGGAAAATCAAGGAAAAAGGACAATCCTGCAAAAAGGTTGCTTAAAAGTTCATCATAAAATTAACGGCCGCGAGGGGGTCAAACCATAGTAGCTATAACAAGTTTTTTTATAACTTTCCCCAATAAAGTAAACAGACCTCTAAATATTGCATCATTGAAAATTGAAAAATTTTACTTACATGAAACATGTAAGACTAAAATCTTTGTTGAAACAGCTCTTTGACAAAATAATAACTTTTTTTATGTTAAACTAATTCCGTGAGAGTATAGAAAGCAGATTGACTGTTTATTAGGATATTATAGTTAGGAATACCTAAGTATAAGTGCTTGAAGGGTAAACCCTATAAACTTTAGTAGGAAATAAATCATTTTAAGGCCACAAATACCACAATGAAGACATGCGGCTAATATGATAATAGTAAGGCTCCTTAACACTTATCCAACATAGAAGTATACATCCAGATAGTATTCAGGGGAATCCATTCACAAAATTCTTTCATCTGTAAAACCATTACGAAAGCCGAAAACATCAAGGCACGTTTTCAGGATGAGAGCACCTCTTCTAAACACGTTATAGTGGTATCATCAAAACCCTTGGCACCACTGCTTAACCAAATACTCAGAAATGGTGCACAAGTGGTAAACGCTGGAGTATGGAAAATCTCAAGATTATATCACAAGTTTTGATGTTGAATCATTATTTACCAATGTACCAGTTATTGAAACATGTGATGTTATTGTTAATGGGTTTTTTTATAATCAGAACAATTTTGAAGGGTTAGACTGAAATCAGGTACTAGATTAAGTTAAACTTGTGGTAGGAGATGCCATTTTCCTTCTTAATAACACCTTTTAGAAACAAGAAGATTAGCATGGTTATGGTATCACATCTAGGCCCTACTTTTGCCAACGCCTTTTAATATCATCATGGAAAACGCTGGAAGAAAAACTGCCCAGAATCATTTAAAGCTGTCATTTATAAACGGTATGTTGATGATGGCTTTGTCCTCTTTAAAAAAAAAGAGTTTCGCTTAGTTCCCTATTTATTTAAATAGTCAACATCCGAACATAAATTTAATTGTTTTTCATGAGTCCAATGACGAATTTTCATTTTTGGACGTACACATTACCGCATTATTAATTATTAATTATCCACGTCTGTATACGGCAAACCTACAACCACACTACTTGTCACTACCTTCTCCACTTATACTTTTCTTATATTGAGGTATTCTTCCATTTTTTGTAGACTTTTCCGTGCTTACAACATATCCTTTAACTTGGCTTTGTGCTACTAAGAACTCATTTACCTTAGAAAGTTTGTTAATTTAAATTATTTCCTTTACAAGTTCATCACAAACTTACAAAACGTTTTTTAGATAATTATATAATAGCTCAAATGATAACAATATGCTCTCAAAAAACGGCTCTTTATTTACAAATACATACATTGGGTCTATTGCATCCAAATTGCTAAATGAACAACAGTCAGCCTTAGTTAAGAGATACGCTCAATGTCGGTTTCATTATATTCCCGTCAAAAATCTACCTATTAAAACGTTTTTACAATCATAATGAAAAACAGCCCAAAATGCTTCGATCATCTGTGGTTCACCAATTTTTGTTTGTAGGCCGTCTTGCCTGCTACGTGGGTAAGACCACTATTCAACTCCAATTGAGAAGTAGTAACCAGCGAGGTTTCTTCCACTATACTAACAGACCATCAAACACGCATGTATTTTCTTCTAATCAAAACCATTCTATATCTCATAACACAAAAATTTCAGTCAGTGAATTCTATAATTTGGATTCGTATCCTAATAGTCGTGATCTGGATATTTTAGAATCTTAATACATTCTATAAACTCACCCGAAAAATCAACTACCAACAGTCTTTAATTCTCTTTTTAATTATTTGAAATCCAACCACTATTTCCTTCCTATACAACCAACCAACATGGTACCAATTCCGATTTAAGCCTAATTTCCTCCAAAACACCATAGTCTATTTAAGAGGAACCATTCTCTATAGGAAACTCTGCCTGCTAAGTCAAATTTTCAATTTTTATTAATTTATTTATTTAATTGTTATTTTTTTGTGTGCTTGCCTTTGTTTTTTTACCTTTTGACTGCCCTTGTAAAGCTGTAATTCAAGTTGGAGAATAACGAATGGACACTCAAATTATGGAATTGGGCGAGGGATGGACAATTTTGCCCATAAATATAAGAAGTAATTTAGGACTTACCGTTTATCGTGTTAAAATTCATGTTGGAATTTTTGAATAGTGAAATTGGCTATATTATTTTGGCCAAAAAAACACATATATGCACATTTAAAAAACACTACCATTGTCCAATCACTCGTAAACGGAAGACATGTTCGGAAAATGCAGGGAGCATAAGTAGAGAAATAAAAAGTTCAGTTAATGTTTTATAGTAGAACAAGTGGATGGTAAGAGGAATTTGAATTTAGAGAAAGGGAAAAGAATTTAATGTTTATTGTCGTAGGATCAGGTAGTCCTCCCTGACCTTTGCTGCTATCCCTAGACTTAAGGGGGGAGGCGGTGACAAACAAATAAAGGGATTGTCTCCCTCTTAAATGCATGGGAATTAAAGATGAGTGCAAATTCTAATATTGGCCAAATTTAATACTATTTCAATGGACTTTGGGTGGTTATAGCTTACAAACAAGTGAAACTAAATAATCTTTAATTCTAGACAAATAAAAAATGAGATTATCACGAATGATACACTTTACCAATTACGTTAATCGTTCGGCAAATGAAAATCAAAATGAATTTACAAGGAATAATATTGTCTAAGCTGTAAGAGGCACAAGAATTACCCGAGAGGGATTGAGAGGAGAGTATGAAAGAGCGTCACGCCTTTTCGTCGATGAAAAAGAAAATGTAGTGGCTTACGATTTCCTCGAGGAGGCCTCAACTAGTCGCTCGGGACGTTATTCTTCTCGGGGAAGCGTTGCTAAGCGCTTTATTCTTGACTGAGTCCTTCGTCCTTTACCTCCGTCGTTCCAAATAATGTTTTCTGCCTGCGGGCACTTAGGGTGCCGTAGTGTCGCGCGAGAAGTGCTCGTCATCCTTAGATGATTCCAATGACCTCTCAAGATTCTGCGAGAGTACTGTGAGATTACTGCATGAATCTTGCTTGCGTGAAAATGGCGTTGATACAGCCCGCTTCCCGAATACTCATTTGATCATTCCCGGGCTGAGGAATATATACGACTCTGCTAGAAGCGATTCTGTCTCTGTCACAAAGACATGGCGGTGATGGTTTTCGCGCCATATCGCTAAATGATGTCCTAGGCTTCAATCTGACTATGATATTGCTCCCGAAGCTTACCGAAAGATTCCGATGGAATGTTCTTCGTCCGTAAGATACTGCTTTTGCTTTTTAACTTGGCGACAGGCTTTCTCTCTTTCTGACATCTATAGTTACTTGAATTCGCAAAGAGTCAGAATCGGGGATGGTTTCAAAAATTGTCACTTTCTAAGGGTAACATGAGTCTTACAGTGAGTACAATATAATCGGAAGGAAAAGTCTTTCACAGTCCTGTGGTATTCCTTTATGGTAACAGAACTTTTAATTTAGCGAGCAGAGCATACCGCTAATATATTTCCCGAGATTACATTTGCGGCAATTAACTTCATATATGACGGATCACTTCGCATTCCACAGGATTCTATCATTACTATTGAAATATTGCAATTTTTGGTATTGATTTATAATAATGACATTGAAATTCCTATGGAAAATGAAATTTAGAAATTTTGTACATTTTTATTTAATAAACCCTTATCCAGAACAACTAAGTAACGCATATCTTTAATTTTCTAAACTGCGAATACTATTAATCGCTTTGAAGCTAAACTGTTACTGAACATGTCCAAGGTCAAGTAACCTAAAGTGGTGAAATATTAGCCCTTTGGCATACTTTCAACTTTGTATCAATTTTCTCAAAACCTGATATATATATATATATATATATATATATATATATATATATATATATATATATATAGAGAGAGAGAGAGAGAGAGAGAGAGAGAGAGAGAGAGAGAGAGAGAGAGAGAGACCGGGTTTATCAATTGAATTGTTCTATTACACTCGTGTTTTATATTTTTCGAGACGTTTACATGGCTTATAGTAAAAGTTTCGTCAGCCATACTTAAATTGCTACTTTTCCAGTACGTGTCATTAAATAGAGATCTTTGCTCTCCTATGCGCTGTATACCATAAGTCCAACACCTCTATTGGCCTAACATCAACCTGATGACCGTGCACAGACTCAAGAAAAGGCTCAAGACCAGTAAAGACCTAAAAGATCGATCTTTTAGAGGAAGACATCAAATATCAACAGTTTGGTTGTGCGAAAGGCCTTCAAGCCTGCCCGAAGCTCAAAATCACTACACTAAAGTAGAAGAAGAAAATCTTTGTGTGCAAATTGTCCGGAGCAGTTATGAGGTGGGCGGAAGAGCTTGAGGTGCCTGAAAAGGCCTGTTCTAACATACCGTAAGCTAGAACAATGGCATAATTACTGTCATCGCATTCTCAATCCCTTGAAAAGTTATGGCAGTCAAATTCTACTTTTATTTCCGGTGAAACAACCTTCACGGTAGATCCGGTCATCAAGAAACAGAATGCACTCGTGGTAAGCTTCGTCTAAGACGTCTTCAAGGTCCGCTACGTGTCCACGACTAAGCGCCTGGCTTCTATGATGATTCTCGGCGTCGTGGGTTGTAATGGCGATAATATTCCACGGCTGTGGTGTGCGGCTGGTTACAGGCTCAGTCCCAATATCATTTCCATCCCCATCTAACGTATCCTAGTTCAATTCTTCGTTCAAGTAAAGGCGAATTCTCACCCCCATTACCTTACGCTCAGTTTATATCGAAAATATTCAGTCAATGAGACTATATTGCACTAAATTTTCAATTATTTTGCCTTTTCTGTTTTAATGTAGCATAGTAAGGGGATAAGATTCCATACGGCTACCTAGGCTCTTTATAGCAATCGCTAGATGGACGCATTTAAATTATAAAATCTCCCGAAGCACTTATTTGCTTCTCTCAGGAATAGGGCCTTTCTCCGATGCCTGAGCGTGCCTTATTTTTTTTGTTTTTCTCTCATTAAAAAAATAATCCACCCTCCCCAAGCCATATAATTCCTGACAAAAATAAGATCAAAAAGAAAAATATGATAAAGAAAAATGATGAAGGAAAATAAATTTGGAGGAAGTAGAAGAAGGAGAAGAAAAAGAAGAGGAAGCAGTATAATAAAAAGAAAATGAAGAATTGAAAAAGATGACCGGATAAATGGAGCCGGCCTTAACCTATGCGCCTCTCTCATCACTGACTTTTTATATTTTAGCTGCTGCCATAGAGAGCGATTTCAACGATAATACAAAAACACTATCTTTGGCATGAATAATATCAACTAAACCTAAACAATAAAAAAAAGAGACCACATAACGACAACAAGCAACGACAAATAAATATCTAAAGGACACACTTAGGAACCAGAGGCAGTTCTGCGTTAGATATAGATCTAGGCATTTAGCCAACCAGCAAATTGAATAAATTAATTATTTAGATGAGTTCTTCCAATAGAAGTCAGGAAACGTGGAATTGACCACAAATGTTGTCCTACTGGATGAAGTACCAATCTAGAAGCATGCCTAGAATAAAACATCCGACCAAAAGCCTTCTTGGTGCTAGAGAGACAAATCAATCCAGAAAATAATTTATTGGAGAACAGTGGATCAAATGTCATTGCACCCTGTGTGTTTCAGATTGGGAGGCGACATAAATAATATGATAGCGTTGAGGCATTAAGTGGTCGGTTCACATGCGAAGTGAGAATTCACCGACACATAACTTTCATTTTCAGCAGGTCTTGTGCAGTCTCTCCTCTTCTTTATCATGCACCCTGGGAAGCTGAACTGATTACTACCAAAAAGTCATAGTAGAGGATAGCTCAATTCAGATCAGCTAAATTCAGATAAGCTTTCCACCCTAGTATATGCACTCATTTCCCGCTCCCAAACATGTTCATGAAGCCAACTGAATTAATTTAAAATATTGTCCCAAATATCCTCCCAATTCTCACCAGCCATGTATTCACAGATACAGTGAGCGAGGAGACCTGAAAATTCACTTGTTAGAAGGAGACATGATGTGCTTTGTGAGAGGCTATGAAGTAAATATCGGTCTATGAAACGGGTACAGCGCATAATCTCGCGTAGTAAGTTGGTTGTTATAAACATCTAGGACTTGAAGACAGACGCTTCAAAAAATACGAAAACAATGCTCCCGATGTTTTAGAAGCTGTTTAAGGATAATTATGGCAAAAGTTGTTTGAATTTAAGAGAGTTTGGGGGTGGTGTTTTCAGCAGAAGCATCGGCGCCTCCCGTATGGGAGATAAACCAGACTGTCAAATGAGTTTCATACTACTAAGCCCAAAATAGTAAGGGCATGATGGGCGCCTTTTATCAAAATATGGTGCTTCGATATTAGCATAGTGCACGATGTAAAGCGAGTAGCAGCTCTCAGGCATCGATAATAGGCACCTAATGGGTAAGGAGCTGATATCACCGGTCACTCTACGGAAATAAGAGTGATGGATCGAATTCATTTTTTGCAGTTGACATAGGGATGCAAATAAATAAAACACATCATACTCTAGGTTAAAGTAAACAAATGAGCGTTAAGACAAAAGAGGGCCCCATCAGTACTCCAAGAATGAAGGCTTCAGGGCGAAAAATATCCAAGCTGGCGTATATGCTCCTCTCAACTGAGATGTCCGTTAATAATTAGACTTAAGATTGATTCGAGTCAACCACATCAAAATGAGTTCCAGTTAGGAATGAGTCTAGGTCTTATTTGAGTCGTGCGCGGTTGCAGATTTAGAGTAATAGTCTTAGCAAAAGAAATATTGAACCCATGCGTCCGCCTGTCGAGAGATGTGGATCGACATCTGAACCGGGAAATTTCGTCATGGCAACATAGAGAAAATACCGCTGATGCTTATGGAATATAGAATGACGGTAAACACATTTCTTTGCGAGATCTCCTCTTCTTGTTCTATTGGATGGAGGAGAGAACGAAAACTGTACTTGAAATCGATGTTCTTGCAAGGGTGTTCAATAAAATAATGGGAGGTGATCTCTCGCCAGGATGCTATGGTGGGTTTCCTCGATATTAAATAGCCATTTAGTCTCACAGCCCTACTTCAGGTTGAATTGCTCCCTAAGAAGGAAAGTCTCAATTATAGCATATTCCTTACGGAGGAGAGCATCCAGAGATGAGTGAAACTTATAAAATTGCACTGTGCAGGAGATCACGTAAATCAGTTGCCCAGAAAATAGGTAACCTAAAATTTCTCACTTTATCCACGAACTTTCCCACAAAAATATTAGGGGAAATTGATCTAAAACGAGCCGGAGTGGACTAATCCATCCGGGGTTTGCAAAAAACAAACACGGAGCCCATTCGCTGAGAATCAAGGACGATAAAATTGCACTATCTCCTGATGAAAACACTTATGAGAAAGAAGATATCTCACTTCTCCATGTTTCAATCATGGCATGTGGGAACTAGTGACACGGGCGGTAGTATCTTCGAACGAAGCAAGGGTGAAAAGCAGCTTCTTAGTGAAAACAACTGGTTCAATGGTTTTTGGCCTCTTACTTTGAAGTCCATTCAGCGACGCTTAGAAAACTGGTGATATAAATAAAATGCTGATATATCAAACATCTGGCTCAAGAAAGCATGAAACCAGTCCATAACCACTCAGATACTGAGAACACGTTAGATATGGTGGTCTTGGAAACTAGAGGACGGGTGGGAGAATTTTAAATGAACTTACTTATAATCTTTGTGGCACTCTTCCATACCTCTTAAAGACGAGTCCTCCCCTCAAATCAAGACTCCTATGCCTGCCAAGAAGAGCGACAAGCACGCTTCCTAATGTTATCGTATCCGGCCCTCACAAGACGAAAGTCATATATAGTGAACTCTCACGGACAGCAATGTAGCGCTTCTAAGCGTATATTTTCCCTCTCTTTGCTATTTCAAACTCGCCTAACTTTAGGAAAGTAGACGATTTGCAAAATGACCAGACTTTTGAAAAATGTGAACCAGGCATAGAGCACAGATAGTGACTGAAAAAAACTCAACGGCCTCATCTACAAACCAAAAAATTATACTGAGATAGTGAAGTGAGTCATTTACTGGAATGTGAAAATCCGACTCAGTGAAGTCGGCTGACGTTAGAATGTTGAGGAAAATGAGACGACCTCGTGTGCAGGTGCACCTACACTACTAAGGAATGTAATAATGGTTCTGAAGGTAATGAGAGAAGGAACCCATCATACCTTTTATTTAAAATGTACACACATGTATATCTTCAAAATGAGTGACGCTATACTGGTTGTAAGAGCGTACGATGGATTTATTCCTTGGAATGGACGGATGTGGTTTCCATAAGAGCATGGCTTGCGTTTATTTTGTAATAGTTAATTTTTGTTTTATTTCTTATGTTATTGTATAAGTTTCTAGGTGTGACACCTCCCGCTTCAGGCATTATATTTAAGGCATTTAGGAAGTTTTGATAGGATGATGAAGGATTTATTGTATCCACACGTTATTGTATGTTTGGTGTACTCTAGTTACTTATAACCGATGAGTGTAACGAAGGAGTTTGAAGGTGTGTGATAAGTAATATCTTTCGAAGCAGCTTGGTTTCGTGGTTTCTCTACCTTTTCTGTGTTTCTTTTTGTTGTGTAATATCTGGGACGTTTTGCGTAAATATGTTTAGGTTAGGTTAGGTTCGACATGGTACCAAGGTCCGGTAATGATAGAATTAAGTCTGCTGCATATACAAGGATACAGTTTCTCCATGGTATTGTGTGCGTATGCCTTTATATCGAAGGATAAAGGCTCAGTAGATTGCTTATGAAACTACTTGTAGATTCATGGCCAAAATCTTTAAGACTACTATATTTTTTCATATATGAGAAATAATAGAACTAAACAAACGTTGGATCCTCTTTAAGTATGTTTTATTGGAAATTAAAGGTGAAATATACAATAATCTAGATCCCAAAGCAATTTTATTAAGAAATATAGTCAAATGATGCGCGCAGTTAATATTCATTAACAATGATATCCCTTCTTCTTCAAGACCTCTTTAATTCATTTGAACATACTGTAGAGAAAATGTGTGATGATATCTTGATTGATAATTCGACTTTTGATCAATAAGCGCCCACAAATGCTTACAATTCGATGGCTTCCTTTTATCTACTACAGGTTTGATTATCCCTCACAAATTCTCTACTGGGTTCAAATGTGGCGAATTCCAGTAACAAAGTTACAAATGTTCGATATTATTTTCAGCTATCAACATAATTATTGCTATTTTTGTGAGAAGGTGAGCCATCATGCTGAAAAATACAGTTCTCGTCCCCAATTTATTTTGAACGTTTTGAAAATTTGCTGATATTAGTAGGTTTTATTACTACTTTGAGTTTATGACAATTTTAGACAAAGACATTTGTGCTCTATTTCCCGAAGATAAGAAGCAGAACCATACATGAAAACTAACCTGATGCTTCACCTTGGATTTGGCACAAGATTCGTGAAAGCACTTCCCTTTTTCCCTGAAACTACGCATCTTCCTGCATCCCCAATTAAGCGGAAGGAAGATTCATTTCAAAATATAACTTTGAGTCAGTCTTCAACAGACCAGGTCTTTGTATTTCCTAGAAAACTAGGGCAAAATGTAAGATCATCATCATTGAGATGAGTCTACTTCGCACCCATTCTCGAATTTAGTACTTTGTCGAAATATCTCTGTCTCACTGTGCGCGCTGAAGCATTCACACCTGCTTCTTTCCAATTCGGAGCAAGCGTGGCAGTGAAGGTAATACGATCCTTGAGCCCAAATGATACCAAAAGGAGTTTTTGGCCTAATTTAAAGTTAATGTGGGCTTTTTGAAGTCATTAATAATTATAAAGAGGGTGTTCTTTGATGCAGTTTTTTAGCAACTATCTCCTTGCATTTCAAGCAAATTTGATGAAGAGTAACATTGGTTGCATGCACTCTCTTCTATAGAAAGAACCATTTTTGGAAGTGAAAAAGGTTAAAAAACTTTTTTACCCCCTGAAACAATATTAAAAAATATATAAAATTACATACAAAACATCATTCTTCTGGCCAATATTTGTCATCATGTTGCCCTTTTGATTGAATAGTAAAGATCCAGGGACTAAAATTTGCCTGCTGTAGAAACAGGAGGAGAGTACGACTTTAGATTCAGCGAAAGAATGGACTTTTTTAATTATTTTTTTTTACTTAATGACATTCTAAAAAACTGCAATAATTTAAATATTAGGAAAATTGTTCCTGTCACTTAAATTTTCAAAACGATTAAAAATGTGTATATATATATATTAGTCTCAAAACTTTTGGTTAATGCCTGTTGATAATAGCTTAATTGGCTATCGGGTTTCTCTGTGCCTATTGTCCGATTTTTACTCGTTTACCCGGCCACTATGGCTGGTCTAATTTCTATATATCGATGTAATGGCGTGTTTCTCCTTATCAATCATTGATTTTATGCCTGTGTTTATGTTAGTATAGCAATCGTTCATTTTATGCTTGTTGTTGTTGTTATTGCGATTTTTTCCTATATTTCTTCAGTTTATCCTCCTAATTCTTTTATTTCTCCTATTTCACGACTTATACCTCTTTTTATCCCTTCAACTTTTCTTTTTTGTGAAACTTATCTTGTTTTCTGACTCATTACGTTCCCCGAGAGCGACAATCTATTTATGCGTCATATCAGCCCCCCCCCCTCACTCTGCAGCTTTATCTCTCTATCAGTTTTCTCTTCACGTTTCCTCTTTCAACTCCTCTTCATTTTCTTTGTATGTTTCCCTTTAGTTCCCAAGGTGATTTTCCTTTCGAATTGTACGAAATAATGAAAAAGCGGGCAAAATCTTATTCTTATTTGGGTCGTCTTCATACATGAAGTTGTCTGCTATCAAGGATCATTCTGTGTTTGCGTTTAAATCAGTATGCTCTATGTTACTGTCAAGATATCTATAAATAGCCCATCATATTTGTTGATTAATTGATATATCATGCCGATAAGAGCTGATAATCGTATTATAATGGATAAAACACGTAATATAGCGAGGAGGAATGAACTCTGATACGCATACTGTACCAATAGGATATCAGCCGTCAACAAATTTCCAAGAGGTTCAATGGATTACATTTCTATGTTTCAAAAATGTTTAAGAGAATAAAAAAGTGTAAAAATATGTACTATTGCCAACATCTTGGACGAGACAGGGTCAGTAGGCTACATTCAGACAAATCTCTGCGTCGACAGAGGGCGGCCAGGTTAATCCATCCATTAGGACAGTCTGTCGCAGACTACTTGCAGAATGCGGGAAGTCATATAAAGCCCTCCAGAAGCGTAGATCAACCATCAGCATAAGCAATTTCAAACGGCTTGGGCACGTGATCAGCACAACTGTACATACATGTGTCAGTGGGGATGCATCTTCTATTCCGATCTGTCCACGTTACAGTTGTTCTAGTTCCCAGGCAACCTAAGAGTTCGCAGTAAAACATGGTGACCACTTTTTTATAGTAAGGAGCTATATGTTAGGTTTAAGTGTGGCTGGTTTCGCTGATTTTGATTGCATCCTGAATTAAGGGAAGTACCAATCAGTCCTGAGAGATTACATGTTGCTCTCATTTCGATACCACTCCATCAATGACTAGAATGTGATTTTCCAGCAGGAAATGCCAAATGAAAGATGTTAGCGTCGACCATACCGTTGTTACGAGAAAAATCTAGCAAGGTAATGGAATGGCCACCTCATTCTACTGATAATAATCAACTGGCAGGACATTTATATGGCCGTAAGTACACATTAGCTAGCGTCCAATGAGCATTTGAAGGTTGACATCACCGAAGAATGAGCGAAAATCAGCCTACTCAGATGTCACACCCTCGGGGAGAGAATGACTCAAAAAATAAATGCTCTGATAATTGCCAAGGGACATTAACAGGCACCTGAGATGGCTGTATTATTTGTTGTTGCTGTAATTTTATCAACTTTATTTTCTTATCTGTTGTATGTTGCTAATGTTAAATACTTTAAAAAGTTTTGTATTTATTCATTCTTGTTGATTGTTTTGTTCATATTTAAGCTAGTAATATTTTTGCCTCCCTATTTCAATGTTATATTCATAATGTTAACGTTCTCAGTAAGAGAGTAAGCCCTTTGTTGTGTGTTTGAGAAGAACACTTAGTATAAAATACAATAGTGGCCTCTCCTGTGTCAGTAAATCCATCCTAATCGGTTTACTTACCGCCATCTAATCGCTGACTTCTAAGTACGGTGACGAAAGTTAACCAGGAGGAAAGTTTGCCGTGAGAAAGGTTATCGTGGGTAACGTTAATCTCGGCGAAATTTCACCAAAAAAGGCTAACAAAATTTAGAATATTAAATCGGGTTCTAATTTCATGGATCATCGTACTACCTAAAACATATTTAAATAAGTAAAAAGTAAAAAATAGGTAACAATATGCGCTTTAATTTAATTAAATTAAAACTTGTCTTTCTAATAACTGATATTAGATGATTCTCAAGTAATCAGAAATGTAATTATCTTCATTATAATTTCGAAAGAGTTTTCTAATTCACATAGCTAAGGTAACAGGCTTTTATTGCTTAATTAGGCGTTTGCCCAACAGCGTACTGTTGAATTTTAACTTAATTTAGGCTTTGTTCATTTTGAAATCCATCCCAAAATTACCAAATATTGGGATGATAAGAAGTCATTGGCTACTCAAAGGCCCTATGCCATCCTTTTAAATTATCATTAGTTTTTGGTAAGATATCTCTGACAGAAGAGTTGACATTCCAAATTTCGGAGAGATATTTACGGGGTCGACGACGTCGCATTCTGTCTGGACGCTTGCCAAGGCAATGTATCAACACAATAATTAATAACTTCTTTAGTTGATGTCGATGAACTAACTTTTAATTACTCATGGCTGTTCTCAGCCTTGCCTGGGTTTTTGAATTCACTAGAATGAAGTTTGAATGGGGTAAATGCGTTTACAAATGAATACTAATGATTAGAATTAGATGAGCAAGATAAAGGGAACATTTCAGAAGATTTCTTTTTGCTCACTGAAAAACAAAACAAAAATCGACAATGACTAAATATTCTTAGCAATCTTAATTAATACTACCGAAGATAATAAATAATGAAGATTTTATTTTCCAAAGCTATAAAGCAAATATATATATATATATATATATATATATATATATATATATATATATTTTATATATATGAAATATGTAAGGTAGACACATGCCTTTTTGTACGACCGAAAACTATCAGCCAGTTGTGGTTGGCGTTGAAATTAGCAAGCATCTACCACGTTCAGGCTTATTCTGCCTGATAAAGGAAAAGTTTACACACAAACAGGAGAGCAGATAACTTAAAAGAGATGACCCCAGAGAAACGTCATAATAAAAAAATCTCAGCCCCGCAAAGAGTCGAAACTGGTCTCAAAAAACAGAGTTCTAACGTACGAGTCCTATCAGGCCGACCTGGTTTTATTTTTCTTGTGGCGTTTCTCGTGGTCATATCAATTATAAGTATCTCTGCTCTCCTGTTTCTGCGTAACCTTTTTCACCACATACACGTATATATATATATATATATATATATATATATATATATATATATATATATATATATATATATATATATATATATATATATATATATATATATTAGAGTGGTCCAAAAACCTGAAAATAATATTTCTTTCTCTCCCCAGGAGTAATTTTATTACACCTCACAAAAAGGAATTACGCGTAAAATTTCGTCGCTTTTCTTTCGTTCTCTTAATCTTTGAGGGTATTGGGATGGCCATTCAGTGTTCATGTATGAGACGGAGGATGAATTGCTTTTGATCCTCATCCTTCGTCAGGGCCATTCCTCGTTTAGCTACGTCGTTTACCACTTTCGGGCTTTTGGCTCTGCCCTGAAAGTCTTCGTACATGTTGTCGCCCTTCCACGCCAAATGTTCCATTCGCAGGATGCCCCGCTTCGCTTACTGGGCTCCGCATCTCCTGTCTGGAATCTGGTCGTCTAACAGGGAAAAGCCGACCAAGTCTTCCGCCAAATACCGGAGATGCCGATTAGGGCATTGCTGCCGGTTGCAGCGACGTTCCTATGGTTCGTGTACTTCTGTAGTTTAATCAGCCTCATGATGTCGTTGTACGGGGCGTGGGATGACAGAGAAGCTTCTTGCTAAAAGTAAACGTACACCTTGGCAATGAACACCGCCATGTCAGTCACATTTCGCTCCTCTCGTTTCGTTATCTTCAACTGGTGGCGGAACAGAAATATCTTGGGGCAGTAGATGCTCTTTGAAATCCACCTAGAGCGATTGATGGCACCAGGCGCACGAAACGATTGTTGACTCGTTGTGCCTCTTCCGAGGAACATGACTGTGAGCTGCATGAACTAAAAGTAGTCATCACCCGGAAACTTTGTTAAATCAGCCAGAGCAGATGTCCGGTATTCCTTTATCTGGGAGCGGAGCTGCTCTAGATGTCCTTTGAAGAGTGTATCCTCAGCCACCGTGGTCTCTTGCTGGTTGATGCCTGACCACTCAATCTGGAAACGCTTGAAAAGGATAACTCTTGGACCTCCAGTGTGCCTAAAGACGACTCGAAAGCAGTCAGAGATAACAATATACAACACATGATGGTGGCACGCCAACATCGCCAACTCCCTTGCAAGACTTTTCTCGATCCGGAGAAGACGCCATTATGGAGACTAATGTTGCTACTTTGTAGCCTAACTTCCAATACTCGAGGAATTCCATACATAATGCGGCGTGAGCTTCTCCATTACTTCGGGCAGCAGTTGGAATACCTAGAAATTTTTCGAATACTTGACCAGTTTCTAGAATTGCAACCCTCTCCACTGTCTTCCCTCCCATCTCCTGCAGCCTTTTCCACTCCAAATGCAGGCGAAGGAGACAAGCTGTTGGAAGGTCCTGTAAGCTTCTTCGTCTTGGATTTGGCGTGTGTGACAAAGCAACTGCCGTATCAAACTTTGAAACAACGTCAGATGAGAAATATCGTAGCCGAGGGCATGTGCAACAGCACCAGTGACGAACGCCGCAACACGGTCTGGGAGATTAACTCGATCTAAGGCTCCGCTGACTTCAGGAGATTTGAAAATGTTATTGGGCCTCTTCACGGGAAGACCAGGAGTACAGGCTGAAGTTGTAGGTCAGTAGGAGTCTTCAACCTGTGACACCTCTGACGATACGGAGCTGAATCTGAAGGCAGCAATGGCCCCTTGAACTTTGGCATGTCGTTCGTCCTATCTCCGCATAAGAATAGCTTTTTGGTCATTTCTTTTTCCACCCCTAGCTCCAAATCCAGATTTCTCGCATCGATCCCTGCAAAGCTGCACGAGAAGATAGTCTCACGCTGCATCTTAAGGAACCCCTTGTCTTCTTCGTTGGTAATGGTCTGGAGGGCATCGAATGTGGCAAAATTGATGAAATCTTTGAGGTCATCCAGGAACATCTTCTCCGTGACACGTTCTGACTCTCGCCCAAGAGTCAGATGTTTCTTGAGTGCTTGGTATTCGTCGTGGATTCCTCGAAGTTTCCTGACATGAGCATACACCCGCTGTGTAGGGATCCTAGTCCTCTCATATTAGATGAGGAGCTCGCCACAAGCCAAGTTCAGACTTCCGAGACGGTCTCTTTTCCACGACGTGAAGGGACAGGTAGAAGGACAGCACATCCCGCTTACTTGGAAGACGGTCACATGACAGGAATGCCACAAGCTTCCTGAGAAGCCAACAACTGCTGATTACCATAACCTGTAAATAAGAAGAAACACATAAAAAGTGAGGCGACCTCTGAATATCATGGTATTGTGATGAAATTTCACCCTAAAGAGAGGAATGCAACAAGATAAAAAGCAGTGATGTGGAGAAAAGTTCAGTGCACTTCGAAAATTCTCTCCCATTTTTTAGAGCTCCCTAATATATATATATATATATATATATATATATATATATATATATATATATATATATATATATATATATATATATATATATATATGTATATATATATATATATATATATATATTTATATAGATATATATATATATATATATATATATATATATATATATATATATATATATATATATATATATATATATATATCGGATATGTAGGCGATATCCTATCAGTATTGCAGTTGGATTACTACAATTTCAACGAATTTTTCCACAACCTGAATTCATTACACCCATCGTCTAAATTCAAAGTAGAGTGGGAACAGAAAAATTCTATACCGTTCCTGGATCTAAAAATCTACCATTGAAATAATCGGATACAATGCTCAGTCTATCGAAAACCTACCAATTCAAATATTTACATACATTTCTTATCATTAGATGACAATTCTGTTTAGATATCCATTCTTTCTTCCCTTTTCTTCCCAGGCTACAGAATATGTGACCCACTTTTGCTTCTGGATGAAATCAACTACCTTATTTGAAATTTTATTGAGCTAAAATATTCCATTTTTTATAAAAAAAATACCATTCTAAGAACAGAAAAAGTTTTTATTATATCTCCCCCCTATTAGAAGAACTTTAAAGTGATTTATAATTTTCCATATGCTCCAGCCCTAGCCCCCTTAAAATCGTATGCTAACGGATATAATATAATTATTACATTGAGATAGTCAAATACGATCCAAATCTCCTTGAACAAACTGCGTCCCATCAACCAGGACACAGGCCTATATTTAATCACCTGTAAAGATTGTGACAAATCCTAAATTGGAGATTAGTCTCACTTTATTGCGAGGATCCAAGAACACCGCATATATATCAGGAGAGGCTCACTTTTTTCAACTCCCTTTGCTCATATAAATATTTAAGACCATAGAATTGATTTCAACCAAGCTATAATTATTTCTAAATCCAACACTTTTATTGAGAGGAGGATTGCTGAATCAATCATTATTAGCAAAGTCGATAAGTGTAATATATCTGAAGAACAATACAAATTTTGCAAATATATCTCGAATAATTTTGACCAATCCATTTCTAAAACGCAAGAATCGGTCGGTTGCCGACATTCAAAGATGATTCCGGAACATATATTTATATCCCTCATTTTATTTTCTTTGTTTTGATTTAATTCAGTCTGAATTTTCGCCTTTATATACTGGAGTAGCATGAATTACATTTCATTATAGAGTTGATAATGACGAAAGCCGAAACTAGATCTGTTTTAAATAAATCGGATTCAAATATTGTCGTTTATTATTTCTTGCACCAGGTATATATCTCGTTAATGTGATATCTTCTAATTATATATATATATATATATATATATATATATATATATATATATATATATATAAATATATATATATATATATATATATATAAATATATATATATATGATTCAACCAACCTAAAGAAACAATACCATATTAATATACATAATTTTGACCATGCCTATAAGTTAACACTCAAAAAAATAAGAAACCAAAAATAATAGGACGCTATTATAAGATGACAATGATTTTTTTTAAATGAGGTTATTTAACGTGTGTTGAAGTAAGTAGATTATTAATTATTTTTATTTCTACTTATGTGTATGTGTGTCAAAGATCAGAGAGAGAGAGAGAGAGAGAGATGCACGCGGCCGCGCCTTTTAAAGAAAAAGAGTGAGAAGGGACAGCTGGTTGATCTTTTTTGTCTCCGGTAATGAAGGCGCGAAATCACTAGAAGCCGTAGTACCCTGAAAGCTCGCCATCGAAATAAGCTGTGAGAAGCTTGAAGGGCCCATTGGGAGTCGGACAAAGTTTCGACTCGCCAGCTTAGGAACTTTTCACGCGATCGTGCTTATAGTGCGAGACTACCCTCGCCTGGCAAGGCATCTGACCCTGGAACCCTTCCCTTCGGGCGGAAGGGAAAGAAAACCATTTAACTCCCCTCTAAATCCCCCGGTGCCACAGTTGGAAGGCAGTATCCGCCGCCTGCCAACCTCAGTCAGTACATGCCATCTGGCCAGTTGATACCAGCTATTCACATCCCTGCAGAACTACTTAAGCTTTCTGTATTCTCGTTTATTTCGCCTGAGTCTACCCGGTACTCATTATTACCTGCTCCTCGAACGCAACGCCCCCAGTCTCGATTCAGTGTTCTAAACTCGAAGGCAAGCACTAAGTTCATCCCGTTAGTACTTATTATAAAAAGACTATTATTTAAACTTCGCAGCAAGGCATGGAATACTCTCCGTGAGTAAATCTTAGAGGTAACAGCAACAGGCAATCTCCTGTGCTCCCCCCCCCCTCCCCTCAGGCCCCGCCAAGTACCCCCCGCCCTTTAAGACGCTGAGCCTGGTGTACCTCTAATGTGTTATATAGCTTTTTCAAACCCCCTTTTCCCCTTTGTTAAAAGAATATTAATTCTAATATTATTAAAGTTATTTTTGTACCCGTTTTTATATTGTCCCAGAACCGTCCAAGATAGCTGACAATTTGGCCAACCTAAAATTCGGTTAATTTGCCCTCTATCTGTATTATTAGTCTCTCACGCACACAGCCGTTGTCTCTCTCGGCTGAGAAATGCGGGAAGGGTTGAACTCGACTCTCTTCTACGACAATGTGTATTTTGCCCATTTGCTTTTTACCTCATGAATTTCTTATCGAATAGAACTCAGTGTGAGGGTATGGAACGTACATACTCGCATGCCGCCAGACAATCGTGGGAACGAATGAAATTTGTCGTTTGAGTTGACCTTCGTCTCCCCTCTCTCCTTCCCATCCTTTCCCCAACTGGCAAAAGGAAGTCTGACGAAAGAAGGCCTATCTCACAGAGAAGCCTAAATTCTATTTGCCTTCTTTATGATACCATGGAGATTGTCCAGAAGCCGCTGTGATAAGCGAATTGTCATAAATGAACATAAATAACATCACCGTTTATCCCTCTAGAGCAGTGTCCCAAACCTACTCGCGTACCCCTCACGTTGAACGAGAGTCGTTGCAGTAACGTATTGACTGCCAACGCGCCCTCGAGTCAACTTGTTCGCTGTCTCAAAGTGTTCCTGAAGTAAATCCCGCCCCGCAGAGTCTGTAACTAGAAGAATACGCTCTGTTGCCCAACGTAACTTGAGAAAGAAAAGGAACATCCAAATAGTTACTGGAAGTTACTATTTGTTAGTGTCACATCCAGTTAGGAGTGAACTAACCGCAACTTCCGCCAGCAGCCCCGAACCCGTCTTCTTATCCCCCTCTTCCCGAGAACTCGTGGTAACGCCACCCGAACCACCCCATCTGGACTGACTAGTCGTCTCTCCAATCCATCACAATTAATGGTAATCTGTAAACCCATGTCCCTTTATACTTAAATTACCTATTTAATTAACAGTAATTGATACTCCCATTGATTCATTATAAATCTAGACGCTTAACGTCAGTGTTTAATATTTAATCCTTAATTTTGCCCGTTTAACTATCCCTAATTATTATATTTGTGTAAAGTAAAGTTTCTTTTTTGTACGTGTGTTTATTTGTGTCTCCTCCCTTTTGACGTACCCTTGGCAAGACTTTGATTAAGATTCCCTTCGGCTAATTTATTCAACCTGTATTATGCACTCTTAGAATTCAACAATCATAAACCTTCCCCCCAGTAACAAGTGGGACTTTTATAGTGAGAATCCTGGCTAGGCACAACCCGCCTCTAACCAGCTTTTGCACGTTTAGTAGGAATTAAAGCCTACCTATATATATATATATATATATATATATATATATATATATATATATATATATATATATATATATATGATCGTAGATTGAGTCATAGGGTCAATACCATCGACTTAAACAAAAGATGTGTGTCCAGGTCAAGGACTAGAATAATTATTGCACCAGACTATGAGCAATTATACGACACTCAGGAATGTTCCGATTTAGAGGCAGAATCCTTTATTTAATTTTATTATCCTAACAATAAAATAAACTTATATAGGATTGGAATATATTTCAGATATTCATGTATATAAATTTTACTAAGAAAATAAAAGGGCTTTTCTCACTAAGCATCAAATAAAGAGAGGAAGGAGCAGTCAAAATTTGCTGGCCTTGATTCCTTGATTTCTATAAATCCAATTAAATTTCTTTTAGTTATATATTTTATTGCATTTTCCAGCATTTAATCACTCTATTATTTATCAATTGATCAATATAAATGCTGAAAATACAAATTTATTTTAAGGGACAAATTAAACAATAATTAATTGCAGGAGGAGGATTCTCAAACTATATGATTCCTTCATCCTTTTTTCTTAAAAGAAAAAAATAACTGCAAACTTCTTAAAAAGATTTCAAAGAGAGAACCTATGCTCCAGTAGGAAAAAAGAAGCAGAGGTTGCATTCTTTAAATATTGCTCGACAAATAAGAACTCTACGACCCTGTATTTATCTAATTTCTTAAAGTTTCGAGGTTTCCAAATAATTTTCCCACGACTGTACATTTATAATTAAGCAAATTATTTTCTGTGGTCATCTCCTCACTTAATTTCAATTACTACCACTTTTCCCTGATTACCTTTATCTCTATGGGGGCTCTTGAAGCTCGTTGCTAATTATGGCGGAACCTAGAAAGTAATCGTGAGGACAACCCAGGAGCTTTGGAAGGGGAACGCTGGTTGCCAGTAATGAGGCTGGAGTACCGACTTATCAGGTACTCGTTTGGCAAGGACTTCGATTGATACATCGGAGTGATTTGTTGATTGCTATGGAGTGCCTAAACTGAGGGGCGGTCTTATTCTAGCTACGGCTCAAATAGCTCAGAGGATGGGAATAGACCACGCCAGGGTAGAACGCCGGTATTTCGGGAGTTATGTAATCGTGAGGCATTGTTATTAACTATGAAAATGTGCAACGGTTGTTTTCCCGATTAATAAGGCCTTGAAGCAGGGAGATGGAGGAATGACAGGATTTTTAACTCACCAAAGCAAAATTAGAATTATTATTGAAATAGATGTTATTGCACTTTACAAAAGTTTTTTAATTAAGTTTTAAGTTATAAGTTATGACATTACTTAAGTTTGAGGTCAAGTGCGAGCAAACTCTAAAGGAGGCCGGATGAATAGAGCCTTTAAGAGTTACACCTTAATCTCTGCGTTATGTATACTACTATATACAAAGATTAATTACGCAAATCCGAGAGATCGGAATGAACGATCTATAACGCGATATATTGCTATATTAAAATAATAGTACTCTCTTTGTTCTGGCCTCACACACTTATATATTGAATTTTAGCCAAGCCCTACAAGTTTCCCCTCCAATTAAGCCACACCTCCCTCTTTTGCCGGCCTGTTGATTAGTCGGTATTAACATAACTGGACTCTTGATTGGCTACTACCGAACATATTGATAAGGCAAGCACTCCGACTATTGGGTAAAATTATCTGTGGGCGGTGGCATGTTGCCATAGGGACAGCCTGCTAATCGCTCTTTTATTTACTTAATTGTGATAACTATCCGGTTTATTCTGGATCATGTTTTGATTATAATGTTTGCCTAATATTGCCTCGACCAACTCTAACAGAGATAATTGTGGTCCGTTTACTACCGTGTGACATACTCATAAACGGCAATAACTTTATTTCTCAACCTCTCTGTCATTTATGTGTGTGGCGATTCTCGCTTGTGTCTTATTTTCGACGTACACACTGGTCGCTACATCTCTACTTCGTTCTATTCCTTACATTTCTTATTGTCGATCTTCTTCTAAGTACACTACCTCGTTTTTCATTTTTTCTTCTCCCATGTGTTTATATACTTATCTTTTTTTTTCTTTCGGGAGGCACTCCAAGTCTTAGGTAAAATTCTCTGTGGGTGGTGGCAGAAGACAGCTTCCTAATCTTCCCTATATTTACTTAATCACAATAACTATCCGGTTAATTCTAGATTCTGTGTAGAATTATAATGTTTGCCTAAGATTGCCTCGACTAACTGTAACAGATAATTCTACGATGCAAAGGAAGAACATCGAATATACAAATTTTTCAAATTTAAGTTATATATTGACTCTTATGTAGTTCCACCCGTATATTCCATTTCTAGGCATTCGTTTACGCCCATCTTTCACTCGTTTTGAATAAAAAATTGGCCAC